>JACAZI010000005.1:0-1394901 GCA_014462655.1 Mycena venus | reverse complement strand
ACTACAATTACCGGAAGTATTGCTAGAGGAATAAATATTTTTCAGCCCACTACATGCACTCATTTTGGAAGCCCTACAAAATTACTGTGTAATGCGTTGAACCGGGTCCCAGACTGGGAAATGCCGAGGCGCGTTGATCCGGCCTCGGCAGCTTGGCGCCTAGCCAAGCAATGTCTAGGCGCGGCTAAGGGCCTAGACATCGCTTAGCTTATGGCCTAGAAGGTATTGGGAAAAGTGCCGTCAATGCAAAACGATCAAGTCTTGAATTTGTTCGCGGAGAGGTATGCGCAGAAGGAAACGGAATATTGCATCAACTTGTGTGGTGTAAGATCGGGGGAAACTCTAGATGCACACTCGAGAAGCACGCAGCGGTCGAACATCGAAGAGCGCGACAAAAACGTGAGAGAAAGATGCGCAGATAGCGGTCCAGAGCTGAAGTTCTATGTTCCCAGAGCCCTGTTGGATGCAATCGCGAAGGATGTTATGAAATATCACTGTAGTTAACGTAGGGAGAGTATACACAACGGCACGGGCTTTAGTATGTGAAACTATACAGGACAACAATTTTCGAAGCAATGAGGCTTCAGAGACGCGAACCCAGCTCGCAGCCAGCCGCTCCCGCAAGCCATCGTTTACAGGCACTAGAAATAGATTGGATTCCATGGGAAGAGAACAGGAAACAAAGGAAACTCACCTGAGAGTAATACGGGGGACTGATGGCCTTGCATGCAAACGGAGACTAGGACAGAGATCAGGTTATCGGGGTCTCAAAAGTCCAACTAAGCATACCACACAGCAGGTCGGTCCCGACCAGGGAGAGCCACCGCACTGTGCGTATTGGGCAGCGCACTTTTTCCCGGAATTGTGAGTATGGGTCGACGAGAAAGGAACAATAAAACTTACAGAACCAGTGTTGCCTGGGGGAGTGGAGGAAGTGGTGGTCGACCCGCCGCCAGGATTGGAGGTGGTGGTCGATCCGCCGCCAGGAGTGCCGGAGAATGTCGAGTTGAGGCTTCCGAATTTGATGTTAGAGTAGATGACCTGGGCGTTGGCACTGGCAGATTCCACATCGGAGGGAGCTCCAGAACTCGGCGAGCAAGTTCCACGACTGAAATAGAGATGAGTATATTAAAACTGCTACGGAAAAGCTAGAGGCACGCACGTAACACCGGGAGAGCTCGGCGATTTGTTTGGCGGGTACGGAGCATCGAGCCTATCAAGCACGTTAGTTTGGACAAAAGCTGAGCGAAAGACTGGGCATCACCAGAGCATGTCGGCGGCATGGTCATCCTTGAATGCGGGTTCAGAGCCTGATTTCAACTAGAAGAAAAGCAAGTACCCAGATAGACATGACAAGAACCATTCCAGCGGCGGAGGCTTGCGACATGACGCCCAGTCCACCCTTGGAAGCAAAGGTGTTGGTATCACCAAACGCGGTCTTTTCTGTAATATCTGATTAAGCAGGGAGCCAAAGGAGCGCGAGAGTATCGTACGAGCAGCGCAGAAAGAGTCCGTGATCGAATTTCCAGTTACACCTGAAGTCCGAAAATTAATCACGGCTTAGCTGATTATGTTGTGACTTACCTGAGATTTGACTCTCCGAGTTGGCAATGACATTGCCGTTTTGGACGTAGAAACGCTTAATCTCGGTGATGGGAGAACCGACTTATCCAACGGGTTGTGAGCTGTTGCCTTTCAATCCGAATAAATACTTACTGAATTGAGTGACCACGGTAAACTTCTGGCTGGTGTCGACGGTAAGGCCAGGCCCATAGAACGTTGTGTCACCCATGCGGTACGAGTTGAAGTCGCAGCCGGCTTGGTCACAAGTGCCTTGAGTGCTGTTGAACCCGTATTAGCTTGCGAACGCAGGCACGGGAAAATTCCGTACGAGTTTGCCGCCGAACAGGAGGTTCCAGTGCAAGTACTTTGTCCAAGGATGGCTGGAATCAAAATTAATCCAAATTTGTGGTAGATATAATGGGCGGACATACAGCAAGGGTGCGGGGTGTACGCCGCGGAAATCTGGGTGGAATTTAGGCCCAAGCCATCGAAATTTCGGTTTAACGGACCTTGTTAGCTTCCTATACAAAGTGGTGAGTTCAAATACGCCTAGATCAGGTCCCCACTCACCCACACATCCATTTCGGGGCAGCACGTTCCTAAGTTAATCAATAACGATTTTCATATCATTTCATCACTTCGCTCACCCATCGTTCCCTGGAGGGTTGTCAGTGATCGAAACAGATCCGGAAGAAAAGACTTACGGTGCCAGCGTTTGCTTCAGAACTAACATTAGTTCTATTAAACTGGAGAAGAACGATGACGTACTATCATTTGGACTCGCGGTCCATCCTGCCGAGTTTGCGACTCCATTGATGAACTTGATGTCTCTGGGGCATTGAGAGTCGCAGTAACCTGTTCCATACTTGGGTCCGGCCTTGTTAGCTCCATTGGATTTAGCGACACCACCGTCGGCGTCCATCTGGGAGAAGTAGAGAGCGCCGTTGAGACCGCAAGGGAGCTGAAGACGCATTAGGCGGGAATTCCGCAAGGATAAATCATAGACGAACTTGGGACACATCAACGTCGAATCTGCGGCCATTTAAAATCAAATGCTCAGTAGTACACTCAGAATGACTCACGTCTGGAGAGAACAAGGAGGATTGGCAATTGAAACACTATGCATGCTGCGGAAGACTCACGAATTCTTGGTTTTCATAGTTGAAAGTCTGATACTCCGTTGTACTGCCCGGAGCCATCAAATAGACACGGCTACCGATGTTGGGCTGTTGGCTATCTATGACAGAGGTTAGTAGATCCAATGATCAATTTGACTGTGCAACAACTAACCGGTGACGAATTTCAGCGTGAGCGCATTTCCACTTGTGCTGATCCCGTATGTCCCTGAAGGCGGGGGTCAAGAATGGAAGGCGGCGAGAAAATGGAGGATCAAACCAGAGTAATCGGCGCCTTGCGGTGCAAATGAGTCTTGTCCCGGAAATGTCGAAGAGAGGACTCACCATCGAGAGCGCAGTTAGCCGCACAAGTTTTACCATCAGGGCAAGCGGTGGTGTTCCAAGTGTTTCCTACAGGACGTGAGCAAAAAGATCGGGATATTTGGAATGTAGAAACCGAACCTGTGTAGCAGTTCGTGAATCCATTGGTGCCTTGGTGGAGCCAGCGCCAATTGGCGTCGAGCACAATGGAGGCGGACTGAGTGGTGCAAGAGGTCCCTGTATGAAATGATCAGATGCTGAACTTGAACTTTAACTCAACAAGTATTCAACATACCGCCAGTTCCTGTGCATTTCTGCCAGGTCAAAGCCGGGTGATTCTCCGCCGTGTTGGTCCCAGCCAGTTGACTGAGAGCGACAGGGAGAAGAGCGGCGAGGAGGAGAAAACTGGATCGCGACATGACCGAGGGATAAGACCGAGAGCAGAACAGCGAAGTGGTGGGTTCTGCCAAAACTGAGAGGTGCGCGTCCGTTTTATAGTGGACTCTGCTGGCTCTAAACTGCTAGGCCAACGAAAGGAAGGATATTCGTCGGGAAACACAAGCCCTAGGGTTACCTAAACCCTAGTCACACGCTCATTTGTCGGAACTACAAGGCGGGAGAAACGATCATCGATCTGCGGCACAATATCGGTTCAGCTGTTTGAAACTTTCTCTTGGCAGATCGGTAACGTCTCGGAAGACGTCCACGGCTATTCCGGCAGCATGCAAAGTAAAGCAAGAAAAGCACCGGCAGTCTGATAGGGCTGGAGTTCGGCTTTTAGGCAAAGTCGCTAACGTCGGGTGACTCGCCGTCGTCAGACCGCGATTCCTCCTAATTCCTCCGACGGCGTTGTCGGTGCATCCATTCATCCATTCATCCATTCATCCAGCCATCCGCCTTTTGGCTTTTCTTTGCTTTGACTTTGCCCTTCATGGCTGACGATTACTGAGTGCTGTTCGACCGGGGAGACCAGACGAGATGACAGAGATGAGCAAGGGAAAGAAGGAGCGTCGGCGTGACGGCATGCTTTTGATCCGCCGCCGTGTTGATCAGCGGCTATGCTTGCTTCCTTGCCTCTGCTCGTCAACTAGACTCCGAGAAGGGAGAAGTATTGGGTGCGCTGTTTGTGTCTATGCATCCCAATATCTGCACGGGCGGAATTATCAACGGCCAACCACGGTTTAACGAAGCGCCGAGCCGATTCACGGTCACCCGCGCAGCACTATCGCCGTATTCCGATAAGCTGCCGACGCGAACATCATCACTTTGCGATTGCAGTAAACCCACAGTAAACCCATCCCATTGGTATAAATGTACTCGTCGTTGATGTCCATTCATGGATTCCGCTTCTGAGCCTAAACAAAACTTTGATTCTCGTTCGCTCTCCTGCGTTAACATTCTTGATCTCCGATTCTCCGACATCCCTCAAACTTCTTTAGCTCATGTAATCTTCAATTCACCTAGTTATTCTCTCGGGTTTGTCTCATTCCCATTTCCGTTCTCGTTTCCATGACCTTTCCATCCCGCAACCCGATCGCAATTCTTCGGGTGCTGTACGCGACGACTGATTCGTTGTCACTCCCAACTAGTATTCAAGAAATAGCTCTTGAACCCATCTTGGAAGTCGGAATTTTGCCTTTAGAATTAATTATTTGGACTGAGAATGATCCTTAAATGCCCGTCGTATTACAGAACGGGGCTAAGGGTCGGAGCCCTAAAGTCTTTACCTCATCCAGAAGTGGAAATGCTGGTTCTTAGAATGTAATAGCGTCATATCTCAAAACGCAGTTTCATTTGACTTTGACAAATCCCCTGAGCGATTTACAGTTTGATACACATCGCTTCACATATCATAACTGACGGAACCGAGAACTGTCTCTGTGGCTACTATCACTAGGGATTTAAAAGACCGCAACGCTCTCCCAATTGAACCTACGACCAACAAACATCATTAGTTCCACTTCATCAAAAAGTTCACTCAGAGAGCTTACCCGATAGGCGCGGTTGAACATCCAGAACCGCCATCAAGCACCGATTGCGGGCCACCGGTGCAAGAATCGTAGTGCCCCCCAGATTCAAAGAACTGGATCTGACTAGGGACTCCAGAATAAGCGATTGACTTGACCGAGGCGCCTCCGAGAGTGAGACATTCGTTAGTCGACGCTCCGCTGCTGAAGACGACAGAGCCAGTGCAGTCGGCCCCGGCGAAGCCAGTGATTTGAGCCGACATTGCCAGAGAAGCGGACGCTAGAAGAGCGGCGGCAATGAAGACAACGTTGAATTGCATTATGGTGAGATCACGTAGCTTCTAAATGACCGAAAAAAAAAAAAATGGGGTGAGTTGAAGATTATACGACAGGTGGAAGCAGGGGAGGATTGAAGAGGAGAGCTGACCTGATCGAAGGTGGAAGAGGAGCTGAGTGAAAACCGTCGAGAAGGACCGGTATTTATATGTTTCCTATCCCAAGTTGTCGTTACGCGTTCATTGGGGGCTGTTCGGCCTTACCCCCATCCGCAAAACCTTTGCCGTTCTTTGTCCGATTGAATTTTAAGGCGTTCTTCTATTCCTGAGTTGTCCTATTGCAATCAGTCGAGGTGAAATCTAAGTTTGACTGATTGTGTATCGCAAAAGCCAGCACGGGGTTCAATCGCCGTTGAACATATTCAAATCTGGCACACCGTTCTTGCCGCCGCCACGGTCGCCTTTGGCATTGCTTTCTGGTATGATGTGGATGCAATTAGTAGCGCCTTCCCTGTCTTCATTTTTCTTTACACCGGCGCCAAATTGAAGATCCCCTTGAAGGATGATAGATATTTGACCAACCAAAACTTATCAACGTTTCAGATCTACGGGTTCAAGCGCTCTGGTTGCATCTGGGTAGTTTCTCCCGACCCTTGTTCAACACATCTCCGCTACCCTCAATGTTCCGGTATTGAGTACTTGACCTTCAATATTTTCTAACCAATAAGCTCAATCAGCCAAGCTGTGGCTATTCTGGGAACCATATTCTTGAATGCTTCAAGGGGCAACCGGCATTTTAAAAAGAGATTTAGGGCCGATTTTCTTTTTTCCGACCTTAACCACGCAATTATTCCCACGCCCCATATATGGTAATTTCGCACGTGTTTAAGTGTCCGGAGCTGGTTTGCACCAGAGGTATGGCCCACATACAGGTGAGATTTGATCGGGATGCTTCAGATGTCTGAAGCCGTATCTTCATAACTACTTTGCCATCAGGATGATTAACTTTTCGGACCGAACTTATTTATACAAGTGGGAGACGGCGCGAAGCGCCGTCGGCCTCTTGTTTATACTGAAAATTGTCAAGTCCGTTCAAATACATTGAGTGGAGCCTGGACACTAACCCACGGTGCCCGTTGAGCCCGTTCTTTCCGAACACACGAGCTCTAAGTTAAACTAGCTCGGGATGACGGCATAGCGGAAGTAAGATCGAAGTCAAGCCAGCTAGGGATGACGGCACAAGACTTCTACCACCACCAATTCGCCTTGAATTCATCCCCTCTCTATGCTCATCTGCCACGACCCTTTCGTGGTATTTCTCTCCTGTGTACTTCGTTGACCACTGTTGGATCTGCCGGGCTAGCAACCTCCGCGAGTCGAAAAACCACTGGTCTCCACTGATGCATCCAGAATATCTATCCGTACCGGTACTTTTATGCTATATCTGTCAGTACTGTTCGAATGTATTGGCTAGATCCTGGACATCGGAACACTGACATGGTCAATCTGAAGTTGCTAAAGCAGTGACCATTGGGTCCTCACATTTATTCCACCATCAGGATGACGTCGGACAAATGAGTGCTGTGGGCTGTGATCTTGAAATTTTGAATAGCGGGCTGAGAAATGTGAAACCCAAGAGATCGAAGTCAAGCCGTCTTAACTCCGACCATTTAGTTTTTGAGCCTGGCAAACGACTATATTTTTGGTCACTGATATTTATTCTCGGGTAATTCAATTCTTCATTCTCCTGCGGTCTATGATGACGAATGCGTACCGCGGACTGCAACACGGATTTAAAACAAATGTTCGAGACTCTCGGGCCCCCTGTATCCCCAGACCGCTTTGCGCGCCTGCCGTATGTACTCAATTGACGCCCCAGCGCACCTGGCTTCCGCCCGTGCGTGCTTTGTCTGAATCATCACGGACCTACGTGAGAGCGTGTGTCCGATCCAGAGATCTGGGACTCGGACCCTCTGAGTTATCGGGCTAAATCGCTCAAAGCACGACCAACTTGTGCATATAGCTTTCCGGCTCATCCCTCATGGTCTCATTGCTTCTTAGAAGGTCATTGTCCCACATTGGATTCGCCCAGATCTACCACCCATCCCGGGCATTCAGTGGATATTCCAGTAAGAGTTGGTTGCTGGCAGGGTGCTGGATACACTTGTCTCAATCTTGAGGGAACCCTTTGTTAATGATAGTATAGTCGTCTCGATATTCCTCGTAAGAATCTGGGCTTAGGTTCATGTGGGGCGGTCATGGATGGCACATTCTCAACATCACTCATCTGGATTTGATTCTTCAGGGGACCTATCTCAATGCTTGCTCGCGAGATATTGGGAGAAGGAAAAAAAAAATAGTGAAGCCAACTGAGAAATGCAGGGAAAGGACATACCTACAATGAAGTCTGGAGCAAGAGCCCAACGACTCTGCGGTGCGTCGGTGACGTGCAGAACGTATCAGCCAATGAAACATTGTATGCGATGAGCAAAGACGTACTTTCAAGTATACATCCATGGTAAAGTCCTTCGGAGGGATTCGAAGGGTTTATGACGGACCCAGTGGTCAAACGTTAGTGCGAATGGACTCTGTGAAAAAGGATACAAACAACACTTACCTTGAGTTCCACCGACGAAGTTCTGAGCGTAAGGATTCTCGAGAATAGTAAGGGGCCTCTGAGATTGAGTCAGTAAAGTTGGATAATGGGAAGTGATAAGGGACGCAGGAACCGGAAGGCGTGGAGGTAATATCTGAGCACTTGGAGTCAGTATGACAAGAATGTTAGTAAAGGAATCGAACGAACCTAATGCGGACCGACCCAAGTTGAGAATGTGTAGATCGGAAAGACAGCGGTATCAAACTGTGAGAATTGCAAGAGAATAAAGAGAGTAGGCATTGCATATACATAAAAAAAGGGGAAAGAGAGAGAGAGAAAAAAAAAGGCGAGAGTGCAAGAAGAGGCAATCAGCGGTGCGGAACTGAAATGCGGGACGAAGTAGTAGAGAATGAAGATATGAGGAAAGAAGGATTAAGGTGACAAGGACAAGAACCATAACGGACATTAAAAGGCCTAGAACGTATACGAATAGGACAGGGTGACTTTCCGAGATAATTCTGGGATTATGGGGTTGGGCGGACGATCGTCATCGTCAAGCACCCGGAGGGCTGCCTAACTTTCGATGAAAACGTTATGGTCACTTTAACGGCTGAAAAGTGAGTTCACAATTTGTCATCAGACCTATACCTTTGGTCTCTTCTGACGTTGTGGGGGGTCAAGGATTGAAGAAAACAGCAATGTGGAGAATAATAGAATACTATTCATACTAAATAATACTGGATAAGTATGATATAAAAGCTCGTTACTGAAGGCGGAGAACGTGCTAGTCGTACAGCAATTGAAGACGTCCTCCGCTCAGCTTCATCGTGGCTCTCTCCGTGCGGACCACCGCGATTGACTTGTGCCCTGCCACTCCGCCTCCTGGTCCTTTGCCACTTCTGACCCCGCCTGGCCTGCCGAGACCCACGCCACCTGGACCTATTGGCGGGGCGAAGAGAACGGTGCTGGGAGGGGATAAGGGCGTACCCACTGCGAGCGACGGGAAAGGGCTGCGGCGCGGGGTGTTTGCGTTCGTTGTTGCAGTGCATGCTGGATAGTGGGAAGCTGAATTAATCCTCAAGGTCTATGCCGACCTGTTAAGCCTTGCAAGGCTTGGCTAGTGATGCTGTAAGAAAATACACCTTTGATAAGGAAACCGCCACCGCCCAGTACCTCGGTCGTGGTGTCGTGGATGCTACAGGCCGCTCGCAGGAGCCTGAAGCTTGAACTTCAAGGTTCGCAACGTGTGAGATCAAAGGAGAAGTGAGCGCTAGTTAAAATGAGGTAAGGATGAGCCAATGCATACCTGAAACGCGTTGGACAGTTGGCGGAAATGATATAAAACTGAATGCAGATGGCGTGACACCAACATATTAAGGGGAATGGGAGCGTGCGGCGATAGGAAAGGTAAAGTTTTTAACCAATGATACCTGAAGAGGAAAATATGCCAGACTCGCAGACAGCCGGAAAATCTCAAAGTAAGAATCTGATTCTTCTGGCGAATCCATTGGGAATGCCAGAACTCGAGAAGCGACAACTGAATATCGCTGAGAAGTCAGTGTGAAAGTGGGCTAGGATCGCAAGAGTATAGACCTCCATTCACCCTGAGTAGGATATAGCGAATGAGGACTTGAGGAAACAACGTCCTCTGGACGAGCGGAGATGATGCGGCAGCAGCGACCTAAGTTGACTATCTTACAGCAAACTGTGTCGGTAAGATTCAGATCAAGAGATTTTAGAGATACCATTTCAAACGCCATGCTCACAGGAAGGTCAGAGTTTGAGTAAGGTCTGGAACTCGGGCACGCAGAGACGGTTGAGTTGGAAATTTGAACAACATACAAACGGAACTTAGTTCAACGCGGTAATACGGTGCCGGAGAAGTCTCCGAATACCGAGGGAATCAAAAGCGGGGGCACTGAAATGAAAGGTTAAATCGAAATAAATACTGAACGAAGGGGGTTGAACAACACGGGAAGGTAGCTTACCTCCGCAGTAACATGATTGCAGGAGCAACTCCGAATACCCAGCAAAATATAAGCGGTAGGAGTGAAATGAAAGGTCGTTGGACGATGCAAGACACACAGAACCGAAGGGGAACATGAAAATGTTGAACGCAACGAAAAAATTAAACTCACCAGTCTCTTTCTTGGCATCTGCAGTCAGTGTTACCACTATATCATAGAGAAGCATCCTTATGAGGCGCAAAGACGGAGCCGGACGCACCTTTCATTTATTGATGCTCAGCTTTGGTGATTCGTGCAAATTGAAGGGCGGGCAGAATGTCTGTGTTTTGCACAGGCGGCTGGAGAAGAGTAAGAAAGAGTAAGGTAGGCGACATCCGCATCCATCGAGTCACATGATCAGCAGTGTGACAGCACCTTCCTGCCCTTACTAGTCGGCGATGGTGGGTCACACACAAAAACTAAAACCACAGAAAGGCTTAGATTAACTAAAGGAACAATCCTGTGGTTCCAGATTTTCAATATCTGGTCTCAATCAAAAGTTTTTCACCTATTTTTCAAAAAAATGCTCCAAAGCTTGTTTCCATTCCAGCCGCACGGCTTTATGTTTTTTCTTCCAAAATTTCGCGCTTCCATATAAGGAAATAACACGGTCACGTGGCTGATTGGTGACTCATGGCCAAAGGCTCTGCTGACTGTTGGGAGCATGTATTTTTGGCTTATAGCATTGAGTACCAGGTTTGGTGGATGTTCCCTGTAAATTACATGTCCCCACTGGATATAATTATCACAACTGTGATTCAGAACTTCAATATAAAGTTGACTGTTGTTGCACAAAGCACTACTGCAGCCAATGGGCTGGGAACAAAGCCAGTTTAATTGATAAAGGCTGCATTGCAAAGATTCAGAAAATGATTGAATCAGCTGCACTCTACTTCCTCAAGAGTTGGAGCTTACTGAAAGTTCAAGGCCATGCTGTACATGTGCTGCTTAGAGTCTATTGGTAGATGTTGCAAGAGAGTCTATTGCTGGTATCTCCTGAGCTTCTGAGATTCCAATTAAAAACCTTTTTTCCTTGGCTGCTCTGACCCCCAGGCCCAAGAATCTTGAAAAACATTATTTATTTATTTTTGCAAAATCTGAAATTTCGCGCTCTCCCACGTTACTGTCACGCATCAGTCACGTTCACGTGATTCGATGGATGCGGATGTCGCCTACCTTAAACGGAGCGACGAAATCCGCTGTTGTAGAGGAAATGGTGGGAGTAGGAGAGAAGGAGGCGAACGAACATCCTTTTGGATGGATATTAAGCGGTTGATCGGGGAAGTCGAAAATCGCATACTTAGTGGAGTGTCCAGCCCTCTAAATTGAAGCTAATTTCTGATACCAGCAAACCCCGAAAACGAAATGGAACTGAGATGCACCAAGGGGAGCCCGGGCACGCACGGGGGTTTCGTCAGGGCGACGTGGACGAGGGCCGGGGCTATCCAGACGGCGACGCAGACGCAGCTAGTGCTGGCCAAAAATACGATACGAAAAAATTAATTTTGAATATATTCAAATATGCATGAATATGATACGGCCTTGGACCCTCCTACTGAATATGAATATGGGTGAATACGAATATGATATGATATGGATATAATATGATACGGTGGTCTGCGTATTCAAATATATTTAGATATGGTTATAAGTTGCAGTCCAGGTTTGGCCATCAGCGATCACAGACAATCCCAGCGGTAACCTTGGCGGCTATGCTGTTCGTTTTGGAAAAAAAAATCATATCTTATTTATATGGGACTCACATCTTATGAGTTGCCTGGGAATGCTATTCCATTTGTAAAAGAGTCCATTCACGCAGCCGCAGAGCAGGTGGGGGTAATGGAGGTGGCCCACATGGAGTGCAGGCTAGCAAGCTTGGCATTGAGATCGAATAGCAGCAGAGAGTGCCTGGGACAGTGATTTGAAGTGTGGAGGCTTGCAAATTGTGCACCAATGGCTGTCAAACCCCGTTGCCTTCCTTAGCTCGGTGTCTGTGGTCAGTCACATCAGGAAAAACCTCCCTGTCTAATTTCACCATATTTTCCTGAAATTATATTACCCTCGTATAATTTCACGAAACTTGGGATAATCTCACCAAATTTCGCTAAATTGTGGCTTGGTTTGATTGAAGGTGGATAATTCCGCCAGATTCCGTAAAGTTTTGGCTAGACTTTGGCCAGACTTGAGACATTGATCTGATTAGTTTGAATGTGAAATGGTATAAAAATGCAAACTAAGACCTCGGTGAGGCTGAAAACTTAAGTTACTATTCAACTCGACTCGGAGGCTTGATCAGGAACAGCAGAACATGCTAAGTCGTTTGCTGGTCGGTAATCTCAGAATTGTCACGGAGCTGTCATGGCTATAAACACACAGCATGTTGATCTTGCCACATCAATGTCTTTCCTTCCTTCCCTTCATCTTCCCTTGCTTCCACTTTCCGTCATGTGTTTGGTGCCCCTCCCAGTCCCAATTCAGGCCTTCCTCAATTACCTCTCCTCAGTGCTGACCTGTTTGCTTCAGCAGTCACCGTCATCCCTGCATGCTGCCAGCACCAACCCCGTTCCTCTGAAGACCTTTGTCACTCCGTGCCCACCTCGATCTGCACCTATACTCACATTCATTTTTCCCCTGCTGCCAACAACGATCCAGCTTGGCCTCGTAACGTATGTCGTAACGGCCACTCTACTTGTCTCGCCACTCACCCGCATGCTCAGAAACTTGGCCTGGAACCTCGCTCTCTCAGTTCTTTACTCCAACGCACTCCTCTCCACCTTCAACGGCCCATCAGGCTCACGGCACTCCGCCGGTCTCTACCTGTGCTTGAACATGACGCTGTCAGTCACCTGATCTTACCGACATTGTTGATTCTCCCCTCCACCATACTGATGCCATGCCTGAAGATCCATCTCATATTAAGTGTGAGTCTGCATTTTCCCTTCCCGTGCTATCTCAATGTCTGTTCCCTTCAGTCTTCTCTACAAAACTTACTTTGATATCGGTCTGTATACACTATTCTTAAGCTTTTTTACTTTTACTGACCCATTCTTCCAGGTATGCTGTCCGGGCCCTTGGGGCACAACTGCGGTGGTGGTTTATAGTATGTAGTGCATGTACTGGTAGTAGAATCTTGTATTCCGTAGATTTTGCAATTCAATTCTTTGACTATTATCTCTCGGTATATGAAGCGAGTGGAGCAAACAAAGTTTCAAAGCAAGCAGAAAGCGCAAGATAATGCCCCCCAAAAGTTAGGATAATTTGGCGAAAATTACGCTTTTTCTCTTTGAAGTAACTTAATTAAGGAAGTTTTGGCGAAATCCCCATAATCAAGATGATTTCGGAAAATTTCGCCAAGTTTTCACGAAACTTCGCAAAATTAGAGCGTCATGGCTGCAGACTCTCTTGAAGTGTATTGCAGTTCAGGCCGACTTTGAGGTCTTGAACATTTAGCCGATCGCCAGAATGCTTTGTGTTTGGACCTTGAAAGTTTTGTGGATTTGTTGGACTTGAGGAGTACTCTAGTCTCTGCCACTCTTCCGAGCTCAGGTAACGACCGATGGCTTTGACGGCCTTGATCTCATTGCCCGGGATCACCAATGCTTGACAGACAAAGGTGGCCTTTGACTTTCAAAGGCCACCAAATGTGTTACTTATCAAGTGCAGAGCATATGCATTTAATGCATATGGTTTTCATATGCGCTGGTCATTGCCCCCAGTGTGAGCGCTGGAAAACACGCCGCGTGGTCCCTCGGCATAGACCGGCATGGAGCTAGCCGCTAGTAAATGGCGATTGCACTACCATCAAGAATGTGTGTGGGAAATAGAAGCAGGGTACAAACAGGTGCAATGTGATACAAGGCATCTGCTTAATATACGAGGTATCAAAGCCATATGTCTGCCAAATCTGAATTCAAAACTGATGTTTCGCGACAAACATCATAGTTCGACTGTGTAAAATCCCGGAAAATCACGAGGGATGCACAAGGAGAACTAGATTGATATTGGAAAAAATTGGGCGGCCTTGTTGAAAGTGGAAAGAGATATACAGTCGAAATTGGATTTGAACGAGTTGAATTTGCTGTTTCACTACGAAAACTGTCGACAACTCGACCTTAATTTGGGTCCGTTTCGCGTATATGAAACTAGACAACCCCAAGACCCCGGTTCAAACTGAAGTCGTTCAGACGTCTGCCAGGGCCCAAAATCCTCCAAATACCCCCCAAATGTGGCTGATTTTCAAGCCTATCGCATCAGCTTGGTTTTTGAATATGGTGATACCATGGAATGGACGAGTCCAAATCCAGGTGCGCATCAGGCTAACTTAAAATCTGGTTGAGATATAACCCTGGACATTTCTGCATCCAATCAGAGTCATACCAATTCCTTGAGCCCTTCCTCCTGCAGGTTTTCTTGCACCGTCGTATTTGGTCAGACTCTATGACCATTCTACTGCCATTAGAAATGTATGAAACCATTTTTTGATTCCAACAGACGCTGGTTTGTCCCCTTTGTGATTTTTGACTACCGTATTTTCAGGAATTTCTTCACATATTCCCATTCTGTTCTCAATTCTAACATCCTCTGCAGTGTCCTTTTCTTTTCAAAATGTTCCTTAGTTTCAAACGAGCACGAACTTTTTGCGCCGAATGAGGTAAGTCACTGTGGTCACGGTGTGACATTCTCTCTTTCTTGTCTTCCCACCACACGACTGGTGTCACGTGATATCCTGTCGATCAGCTGTCACCAAGGCTGTAAGGTTGCGATCAACGCACCTTCCCTTGTTGCATCCTTATGTCCCAGCCAGCGCTGCCTCCAAGTCGTCGATCGACGGCCACTGACACCGAGGAAATGGACCTCGGCCTTGGCCAACTGGAGATGCTCGACTCGATCACATCGCCTGCCGATGTACTAGCAGCCGAGCCGGGGGGCAACGACAACGACCCCGTACCCTCGTCCACCCCACAACCCCGTGGCATCACCCTGTGGAGAATTTGGAATATCACTGCGCTCGTAGGGCTCGGGATATTCAAAACCGTGGAGACATACCGAGGACAAACGGCCGCGGCGACAGTTGCCGACTGGGTTCTTGGCCTCGTTTGGGCAGCTATGTACGCTTCCCTCGCCGCCCGTACAATGTTGACCTTATTGACTCGTGCCCAGCTCGTATGTGGGCGGCCTCGTGGAACAAGAGAATCCCGCGGCCGCCCCGTGGCTCTTCACTGAGAAACCATCCCAGGTGGCCGAACAAGTCCGAACTACACTCCGTAGTGTCCTTTCCCGGATTATTGAAACCGTCAAGTCTACCTACGGGCGCCTAGGCAAGAGGCACATATCAATCTTCGCCGCCTTTCTACTAATCGTTGTTCTTCCAGGTAGGTTTGCGGGAACCATTTCTGGTGGGGCCGTTAGCATTAATATTACCCAGTGTTCGTGGCAATCAGTGTGCACCACCAGTCTGCTACAAACTCCTTGGATTATTTCAGCAAACGAAGTACGAGTTTCACAGTTGAAATTGTCTGTCTAGGAAAGACTAAAATGCATTATAGCGTCGACTGACCCGGGCTCAAACCACTGTCTGGAACCGAGTCCTGACATCATCGGTTTTGGTGTGCGTATCTCATTTTATTCCCAAGCCATCGCGCTAGGTGAGAGGCTGTGATCCCGGAGCTGAATTCCTACGTTTCTGAGCTGCATCCTCAGTCCTCCTGGCTGGCTGCCCCTTCAGGGAAGCTCTAAACTCAATGTGGACGCTGCTCGGGTCGAGTTTCGGGCTGACCGTCTCCGCGCTCATAGTAGCGGTGCGGAACGAGCCGCCTCTGGATCACGCAATAATTTTAACAAACCTTATTTGGCTCGCCAACTACGCCATCTTCACAGGGACCGCGACATGTAACCGCCACCCGCGCGGCTCGCACATGGTGCAGTACGCCGCGATCCTGCACACGTACATATCCATGTCCGTCAGCCTCTACCTCTGGGCCCGTGCGCCGGCCCTTGAGTCTGGCCGTACCGTCTTCATCCCCACCTCCGCGACGGGGACTGGCCGCGTCGCCGCGTTCGCCATCACCGGCTTTCTACTGCTTGTCTACCCCGCGCCTGCGTACTCCTTCGTCAGGTGCACTGGGCATGTGAAGCTCCCGGACATGGAGCTGCAGCTATACCTGCACCCACAGGCCCAGGCAGTGCTCAGCCTCTTCTTCGGCCTCCCGTACGTCGTCCTACTTATCTTCACCGAACTCCAGCTTGCCCGCAACCACCTCTGTGCTGGCCACTCGTCCTGGTTCTTTGGACAGGTGCGTATTCCCATCTCTTCCGTGTTAATAAAACCCATCTACATCTCATACTAACATATGTACCCGCACTAGTGGCTTACAATGCCAGTCACCATCGTCCCCGCCATCGCCACCGTCCGGGTGCTCGATAAGTACGGCTGGCACCAGCCCCCAAATGTTGTCACAGACAATCCTGTTCCATAGGTCGCCGTTCAGGCCAACCATGAATCGTATATCACTACAGTGCTTTGCTCCATCAAGTGCACAAACGATGGTCAGTAGAAATTGTGGCCTCTAAACTCACTTTTAGCCTTAGTTTGTAAGGTTAAAATTGAATGGCGAGACTTTCTGAACAACTTCGAGGCCGATTTTTGATAAATTTGACAGAAGTATAAGAATCGGCCACTCTGAGGGAAAGGATTCTGAAATTCAAAATTTGGCCTCGAAGACCATCTTCCCAGATACTTTTCACATATATCTGACCAGCCACATGGAGGGATCTCTAATGTGGTGCCGCTCCGATGCTTAGTATGCGTCGGTGGCAGTGGTAATCCAGAACACAGCCACTACAGCCACCGACGCGTACTACGCATCGGAGTGGCACCACATTAGGTTTATCCCGCGAGCTTCGGCGTTCGTGGTTGCATCGGTTACCCGGGCTTGGTACGCGATACCAGATGAAGCAGGGACAGTGGCATCTCTTGAGGTGACGGACTCGCCGGTGCTTCCTACTCACGATGTCGACAGTTCAGCGTTCTTGCAACCTAATACTGCAGTGATCTCCACTCCCCTCAGTCTTCTTTGTCCGTCTCACCCCTCTTCTGGCTTCGCTCGCTTTCCCCCACTCTGCCCTCTATCGCGCCACCCGTCACATCACTGACTAGGACTCCTTTTTTCCACTCACTACTCGTACGCCGCTGGAATTAGCACCATATGCTTCCACTACACGAACTCTGGGCATACTAGAATGCTTCCCGCAGTGGGTATGGCTTCCGCTCTCTTAATCCGAGTTCCTCGACTTTGCCACGTACTTTCTTGGATGTCCATGTGCACCTCTCGCGCCCTCTTTGCCCATTCCTGCACATTTTTGGTGCCCGCGCACAGACGTACCGCGTTCTTTCTTTCACAGAACCACAACTAATCGCTTTTGATGCTGGGCGCATCTCGTCGATGGCGTTACGGTGTCGTCCCTGCTATGTGCTGCGCTGCGCACACCCTCACGCTCCGATACGTCGGTGACGTGCAGAATGTATCAGCCAATGAAACGTTGTATGCGATGAGCAAAGACGCACTTTCAAGTATACATCCATGGTAAAGTCCTTCGGAGGGATTCGAATTCGGACTGAAGGGTTTATGACGGACCCAGTGGGTCAAACGTTAATGCGAATGGACTCTGTGCGAAAAGGATACAAACAACACTTACTTTGAGTTCCACCGACGAGGATCGGAGCGTAAGGATTCTCGAGAATAGTAAGGGGCCTCTGAGATTGAGGCAGTAAAGGTGGATAAAGGGAAATGATAAGGGACGCACCTTGATCCATAGTATCATAGTTCCAGCGTTCGGAATCAGAAGGCGTGGAGGTAATATCTGAGCACTTGGAGTCAGTATGACAAGAATGTTAGTAAAGGAATCGAACGAACCTAATGCGGACCGACCCAAGTTGAGTATGTGTAGATCGGAAAGACAGTGGTATCAAACTGTGAGAATTGCAAGAGAATAAAGAAAGTAGGCATGGCATAAAAAAAGGAAAGAGAGAGAAAAAAAAGGCGAGAGTGTAAGAAGAGGCAATCCAGCAGTGCGGAACTGAAATGTGGGACTGGGAGGGGATAAGGGCGTACCTACTGCGAGCGATGGGAAAGGGCTGCGGCGCGGGGGTTTTGCCATACGGCCCAGGGGGCGGCCCCAGATGACCATGCCGACGATCGTCGGCATGTGAGCGATACTGCACAGGCGGGGATGGTGCATACCTGTACCCAGCCAGACAGCTGGGCGATATGTTGTACCGGTTTAGTCGTGATGCTGGTACAATGCGGTTCAGCGGGAGAGTGACGCCGACCACTCTGCTGCTGCGGCGCGCCGAGCGGGGTGCTGACGTCGGAGCGGTACATGCATGAACGGCGTGCACGAGTTGGTGTGCGGTGGTGGGGACACGAGATGTACTGATGACTGTCAGGGCAAAGTGAACGATGAGAGTTGGGGAGATATAAGAAAGAGAAAAGCAGGGGATGGCAAGGGGGGAGAGAGAAAGTTGAAATTTTAGGCACAGCCACCATCTGCTGAATGAATGGGTGGAGAATATAGTTAATTAATGGTTCACTGGTGAGACAGTATCGTTGATCGCTCAGACTCCTGCGCAGTAGCTGTTTCAGCTTATGGGCCGTGATGACTCGGGAAGGAGGATGTTGGGTACATTCTAAATGTGTGCCAGCCATGAGCCGTAAGATAATCCTGGTTTGAGATGGAAGCGAGAGCCTAATGGATCTCGGAACTGAAGCCTGCAAGAACCGAGCAAGAACTCTAGCTGGCGGCGAGTCGGAGATGCCGCAGTCGACGTCTTGGAAGGACGGCAAAAGAAGATTACTGCCCAAAGGAAGAGGTTCAGCGCAGAAGAGAGAACGCGCCATGGACCAGGAACACGACTGCGGATAAAGCAGAAATGCGCGAGTGAGGCAAAAGGAGAAGAGCAAAAAGAGCACGTGCCGCGTTGATCCGGGCGCTTCCCGATTGGGCCTTCGAGCTCGCTACCACTGTGGCACCACCGCGCCCCTTCCTTCTATCCTCGGGCACCTGGGCCTCGTTTCACCAGCACAATCGCAACAGACTCGTCACATGTCTTCGAAGGCTTGAACTGGCTACAATCCGCATTGATGTTCCACCGGAGGTGATGATTCTGCGACGCGTTGCTGGATGAGTCTCCTGTCCTCAGCCAAGATTCCTTTGTCAAGTTCTTGTATCTGAAAGAGAGAAGGGCCAGGGAAACTCTATGAGAAAGGTTTTTGTCGCAGCATGAAGGGGATACTATGCGTCATTCTTTTCCTGTCTTCCGTCCTTTGCGTCGATAACTTGAAAAATCCATTGTGCTCATTATCCGCCAAAGTCCCAAGACCCGCACCGATGCGCTAATTTAACGTCTCGCTCTCTCCGTGGCTTCGATAGACGCCGCGACATCCTCGACGGCTCCAGCGATGCTCCCCGCGGCGGCGTGCGGCCCGGAAAGGGCAGGGATAAGTGCAGGAGGGAGGCGAACGACCTTGGTAGGATGATGATTGGGTGGGCATGTGGTCATTGCGCTATGTGAGTACACTTTGTCCAATTTTTTTTCACGCCGTCTTTTCTTGAGCGTGAAGGGCACCCCTCCTTCCTCCTCTACATACCTATACCCTCTCATTCTCGCTCCCGCATATACACGGACTCTTGATTCCACTTCCCAGCCGAGCCATCCATGCGCACATTGCACTCGTTTTACCGCCGCGCCACTCGCCAGCGGGTATCACCCTCAACTACACCTCCACGCTCTCTCCGCCCCCCACCCTCGGTGCCTTGCAGCATGGACGTCATCTCGCACCCGACCCCTTCGTCGCAGTTTCCCACCTCTCCCTACCTTGACAACTGCGCTGGCGTCCTCGGCTTGCGCAGTGCACCGCTGACGGCGAACACACCTGCTGCCGGTTGCGGGCAAAGCATAAGGTGGACGTGCGATGCGAATGTGCGAGTATAGGCGCGTGCGATGGCCGCGAGGTGGGCGGGTGGTGGACGACGGCGTGGCCGCTCCCCGCTCCTTGTCCGGCATGGCGCATGTACGGCAGGTGGCATTGAAGGCCACATCGCTCGTTGGCCGGGAATACCCTGGAGAGGACGACGAGCAGATCAGGAGCCGCATCCGCGGCTACACTCCCACTCGTCTGGTTCGGTCGTTGGTGTGGGAGAGGAGGGCATGCGCATTCGGTGGACGTGATCTGCGCAGGCGCTGGAGTTGTGGAGTGCGGAAGAATGGCTGAGATGATGCACTCGTACGGTGCGGTGAGTGGATAGCCGCCACATATTTCTTTTGGTGGGCAGTAGTGGCGCGGGGCTGGTTGTCGTGGCGGATGCTCAGTGTATCTGCGAGTCTGTCGTACCGTGGGCGGTGGGTGTGCTGGTGGCCCGAGATTTGTGTCGACGTTTTGGGCTGCGGCCGGCCATTTTTCTTTTTCATTCCCTCTCTTCGCTGGTGCGCACCCCAAGTGTCAGTCGCGTCGATATCATTCTTCCTGGCCACCATATCCTTCCCAGTGTGACGTCCTCTTTCATGGGACTCGGGAAATTTTACTTTTTTGGAAATGCTATTTTGATTCTCTTTTTTCTTTGTTATTATTCGCGCCTTCGAGTGCACTCTGCATCAATGGGACGTGTTTCCGCCCTTTCGATGAATATCTGTTGTAGTTCTATCCTATCTCATCTTTGTTTCAGATGTCCACAATGACGTATTCTGTGCATCGTGTTGGACCGTCCAATCCACGCGCTGCCCAAATGCCTTCCGAGCCGTTGAAGACGGCGTCTAAATTAAGCGCCCTTCTTTGTTTTCCATCGTCACCCAAATTGAAGTGCTTTCCACCTGCAATGTCTTTAGTCCACCAGAAAATTCCGCCACTTCCTCCTTTCACCACCGAAGTGTTAATACGGTTTAACTATCGCGTCTTTCTTGCTCCTTTTTTCACCACCTCTGCGATCTTTTTTCCTTGTACATGTGGTGGCATGTATGCCTCCTTCGGAGGAGTTTTTGAGAAGCGAGCTACTTAATAAAGTTGCATATGCCCTTGGCCTCGGACCGCATGTTGTCGCGCAGAAAATTAAAGCATATTTCGGCAGTTGGAGTTGCTACGCACCTCAGTCCCACCAAAACTCGAGAAACAGTGCTTCAAGTTCATCGGGTATATCCTTCCGCGCGTGCTGATTGATTATTAAAAAATCATATTGGCATCTATAATTTACATTTCATAGTACCGAGTCCGCAAACGTGCGGCGTCAGGCTTTCAAGGATATTGTGAACCTTGTCACCCTATTTCCTGGTCACCATCAAACAACCTCTCTAGCTATGTTGCAGCTGTGTTCCCTGCTCTTAAGTAGTATGTGTACTAGCAAAGATTGTAAACGAAGAGTACACAGTGTCGTTGGCAAGCAGTATCTGTAGGGCTTTCATACATCGAAAAATCAACTACAGAGCCAACACCCGGATCCGAAAAAACAAAGTTGCCCCCATATTTTAGTGCCATGGGGGTGAATTGAAAGATTAAAAGTGGACTCACATAAAGTATGAACCTTGAATGGTACCCACAAATATTTTGGGATTTTTCCATGCACTCGTTGTTTCGCACGGCGCCATCAAGAGGTGGGCGGGCGGAAACCCGCGGATATCAACCTCTCAAACCCAAGACCCCACCACCACCACCCCGGTTGTCGGTCCGATGGAGTACGGACCGTTTTCCGCACTCAAAACCTGTCAAAAGAAAAAAAAATCAATGATGTATTTGTGTATGCGGACCGAATCCGCCGAAAATAGATACGAGAACAATTCTTTGAAAAGCGGCCTCTGACACCGGATTTCAAACAAATTTAAGGCACAGAGCTGTTCCTGGCATATAATTGTGGGGGGGTCCACCTTTTCCATTTAATAAACCGAGCAGAACTGAGGGAGCTAGATAGACATCGAGTGAAAAGGCTCAAGAAACCGAAAGTAGGGCCGGACCGTACTCCGAGCTAAAGCCGAAAGGAGGTTGATATCTCGAATTTTTCGGCCGCCCACCTCTTGGGCGCCATCACTTTTTGGCCGGTTTTGATGTTTGACCTAGATGCGAAAATCTCGGTGATTTGATAACACCTACGTCTTTCAACTTGCTCTTGGCGTCTATTCTGCCCCACACACCAACCCTCTGAGCCGTCCTCGAGGGACTAGACCCCAGAGGCGCCGATGGGCCGAGGAACAATGTGAATCCGCCTACAGACAGGTCAAAGAAGTACTTCGGCCGGGTGAGAACTACGCGACGGTAGCAACGCTCAAATGCGTCAGAATAGCTCCCCACCGTATAATACCGGCTCCACGAAGCGTTGTAGGCGTGTGTGAGCCGTTTTTGTTCCAATAATCATGACTTTCCGGTGCCATCATTAATATTTTGCCATTTTTGGTCATTATTTGATTTTCCCTACGCATTCAACAAAGATGTAAGCCGGAATTTTGATCCTAGCTGACTTCAGCGGACTGTCTGTATACAAAAAAAAAAAAAGTTGAGCTGAATCCTCCAAGGATTCCTCCTAAAAATGCCAAGTTTTCAGATCCGGGTATTTTTTGGATCCGGGTTTTGGCTCTGTATGTGGTGGACATTGTGATCATTTTGCGTATATTTCAAGTTAACTATAAGTTGTGGTTACCTTGCCCAATTCTAAATGGTAGGATGTGCAACTATCTCTCGGAGAAGCATCAATCCGTAGCGAATAAATGGGGAATAATGGAATAATCCCCAGGAAACATACAATTTTTGCAACATGGTTTGCACCTTTGGTGCAGACGTTACTACCGAATCCAAAGAGACCTAAAGGTTTGAACAAGAATTCAAGGAGTTATAGACCAAGTTACGACAGCGGGGGGTGTCGTAAATGGAATATTGGTAGGACAAATAATTTTGAATTAGGGTATCCAAGACCCTTCAAGACATGAATATCACTCAATACAGGATAAATAAGTTTATTCAATAGGTCAGATATGTGAAACTGTTCAGGGAACGCATATCTTGCGATCTAAGGCACATTTTTGTCCCTAAATGCATCACTAGCAATACTGGGTGAGGAAACTGTTATATACATGTATTTGGGACGTGTGATCGCAAGTGGTAAGCTGCGCACAGGGTAAATAAGTTCATTTAACATTACTAGCAATGGTGGGTGAAGAAACTGTTGAATACGTAGGTTTAGGACATGCAATCACATGTGGCGGTCCGAGTATGTATAGTTAAATAAATTTGTTCAGTGTTGCAGGGTTATGTGCCCCGGATGCAGATTCTGGATGAGGTCGATGGCCTGTCAAATTTAGAGTAAGGTCAAGGGGGTATATCCCAGGAAGATCAGCCCGTCGGTAGGCTGAAAAACCCGAGTAGAAAGAGAGTATCAATAGGCCGTAAAAGTGGACGTGTACATGGGTAGGTGTAGAAGTGACATTTCGAGATGATTAGCACGCCGAAATGCGTGCCTCGTGGGTTGGTAGTCGACGAGTGGGGACGTTGATGACACTGGATTTGAGCGTTAGCCCACACTGGCCCACACTGGTGGGCGTAAGACGTAGATTGATTGGCCCCTGGCGCTGTGGGCGCCTGTTTACCATACAAACAATTATGTAACTAGAAATAAAATTAGAAGTAGGCCAGAGCCGAAACCAGGATGCGGTTGATGTTCCACAAACCGGCTGTCCGACCCTGCCACATCAGTGAATCCAGGTACCAGAAGCTTGAATCCTCGGGGATCAACTTTTCTAAGATGATTGCCTAGAATTGATGCCGCCAAAGGGGTTTCAACTTTCAAAAATCGGATATCGGGTCGAAAAGATTTTTTCGACCCCAAGCTGACCCCCACTCCCCCCTCTCCTTCATATTGGGAAGGTGGTTCCCACCCCTAGAGCCGGGCCGGTTTCTCCGAGCTGTAGCGCTGCTTTCCAGGCTGAATTCCACCACTTATCTCTACTTTGAGCATGGTTATTTATATTCTACATGGGATATGGTGACTCACAAGCCTCTTTGAGAAGTTTCTGATTTTTTCAAACAAAAAAATCCCTGTGCTCTAGTTGTGCTCACAACCTGTTACACTCAGCTTGAGTGCTGAACATGAGGTTCAGAAGCCAGGTATTGTGCTAGACACTTCTTCAAGTATCCAATACCCCTTCTGGCACCTCCTGAAGGCATTACTGGCCCTTTTGAAGCCTTTTGTAACATACACTACAAATTTTTTTTTGGCCAACCCTGGACCCCCCCCTCCTGATGTACAAAATTTATTCTTGGCACCCCCTTGGATGCTGCCTTTTATAAACCCTGCCTTTCATTTCATTGAATTTTCCTGCTTGCATCTTGCCCCAACAATTCATAATTATGAGTACCTGCCATTAGGCTCGTAATCAGCCTGCCCACAATGAGCAATGAATGTGGTGAGCATGTTACTGTAGACAGGCTGGTACATGCCAAAGGGCTGAGCCCGGAGTTTGAACTTTGGCGGGTGCCGATCATCGGCATCACGGTGGCTGTGTGCTACCATCATTTCTCACTAAAAATCGAGGCCTCAGTACTCAACACATGCAGATGTTTTGAAATTTTGAAGAGGCAAAGTTCAAGAATGTGGTATTTAGACCATGACCTATCTTTGATATTTCTCTGACCAAATCAAATTGAGACCAGAACAGCAGAAAGGGAAAATATTTCAAACTCCGCACCCAGGGCTTTGCCACAGCCCAAATTATACCAGCCTGCCTACAGCGAAGTGCTCGCCACATTTTTTTTGCCCTTTGTAGGCAGGTTGGTCACGAGCCTATATCTGCCATGCCAAGCAATGGGCAATGGCCACACCCCGAGTTATTCCCACATTGAAGGGGAGGTCACCTGTTAAATCCACCAGACTTAAGTCAAGGCCAGACACTTCCATGTGTTCCAGTCTGACATTCCTGCAAGGGAGGATCTGGGGTTCGACTCCCCACGAAGGCATGCCAGTTGGCGAAATTTTCTTTTAATTGCAACTGAGTATCTTAACCGAACCAATGAGGGAGGTGTTCAATATTATTAATTATTATTCTGGTAAACTATATCGCATGACCTGAAGTTACTTGTAGCACTATGTATCACCGATTATTGATAGAGGGAAAATACGTCTCCGCGACATCAATCCCTGCACGTATCGCATACTCCACCGTCTCGAACCCATTCAGCCCCGACGCATAATACGTGTTCTTCTGCCCCTGCAATGCATTGAACTTAGCATAATACCCCGCTTCCAACTGCGGCTGATCAAAATGGGGGAAATAATCCCATTCCAAAAATTCCTTCACGTTTGCGTCAGTGACAGGCTGTGGCACAGCGCCGAAAACCCGAGGGTCTTTGTTGATCTTTGAGATAACCTCCTCGAGGAGAGTCTTCGCCTCCGCACGTGTCTGGGAACTCCTGTACTTCCCCCAAGAATACGTCGTAGCGATATCGGACTGGTTGAACAGGCGCAGAAGCGCAACAGGCTCCCCCGCCGCCTCTGGTAACCAAGGTACAAATTCCAAGAAAGAAAGGAAATGCGTGCCGAGGAATTTCTCGACAAGGGCGAGGAGCGTTGCGCGGAGGAAGCCGCCGAAGGCGAGGCCGTTGGGGGTGGCTACGCGGACAGCACCGGACCAGTATTTGATGATGCCAACTGGGGAGAAGATGGTTTGTTCAGATGGGGTGAGGTCGAGATTGGCAGCATGAAGAGCGGAAAGAATGGGTGGGAAGGCGAGGACGAGTTTGGAGCAGGTCTGAGTGGAGAGGGAGGGGGAGGGACCGTCAACGTAGTAGGCGATGACCGGGCTGCTGCCGCTTCGATCTTTACAAAAGCGGATGGGAAACAGATAAATCTCTGGAGTACAAGAACCGTTACATGTTACTCACCAATTTTAGTGATACTGGTGTTCAAATGTATAGGCCCACTGACGCTCGTAGCAGCATAGCGAACGAAAACCTTATGGAAATCTGCGAATAGAGGATGAAATCAAATCACATTCCAGCGCCGCGGGCAGCAACAGCTTACCGATGATATATCCCTCACGCTGTCCCGAAAAAAAAAGGAGAATATCGGGTGTGAAGTATGACAGCATGTAGAGCTACATCCACCGTCAATAATAAGATTCTGCCGGGTTGATGTGAGAAACGTACAATGGGTGTTTGCCTCACATCCCCATAGCCATAGGGCACCATCCCGTTGATGAAGAGCAGCAACAGAAGAGGATAGTCATTCTTGAGGAGCCAATCCAAAGTCGACATGGTGTACCCTTCAACACCATTCTACATATCAGAGCAGCAGAGTCGTCAGGATCGAGAATGCATTCTGATAATGTGCCTCTTGCCTTGTATCCTATCACCGCCTTCGGAGCAAACTCTGTATTCCAAAAGGTGGTGTACCTTTCTATTTCCTCCTTGAACAGCTCGTTTGCGGTCAGCTCGGACAATGGAGTGGACACCTCTTCGGTGTAGCCATTGCGCCAGTCATACAGCCACTCCGGAGAAGTATACCCGAAAGCGAAGGAAGATACGCCAGATGCGTCAATGACGGGTAGCGTCTCCCGATACGTCTGGTTCGAGTAAAGCAGGGCACCCATCGGATGGAAAAGGCCTCTGAAAATTACCAGGCGTAAGCTCCTCGTCTGAAGTATTAGTGCTTATAATGTTACGCACTGTTCGTCATAATACGCCTGGCATTTCCCCCCGACTTCGGCGTCCTTCTCAAAAATTACAGTGTCGTATCCTTTTGCTTGGAGCCGATTTGCGATGGTCAAGCCAGCAGGTCCCGCACCAACAATGCAAACAGGATCAGCTAGAGCGATGGGGCAGACACATAGTACAGCGAGGGCATGAATTGGCGCTTTGCGCATCATGAGACGGGTAGCTTTGGTGGAGTCGGGACTGGCATCCCTGACCAAGCGGTTCTTATATGAGGTCTCTATTTCAAGATTGTTTCACGAATTTATAATTTTGGAGCACTGATCGTCGATCAAAGGCCCGGCCCTTTACATAATAGTGGGAGTTGGATAGTATATTGGCGGGCAAAAGACCTCGAAAAGTTTACACGGCTGTGCAAGATAGGGCTCTTGCCACGTTCCAGGCCTACCTCGGGCTAGCTGCGTAGACGCAGAGGTAGACGCAGAAATATGCCTACTTGGTTCTATGTCCTTGGCTATAGATAGGGAAAGTTGCTTGGTCGGCATCCGACTGCCTCGGGGCTACTCACGTAGACCAAGGTAGAACGAGGCAGACACAATGTAGAGAAACCTGGGTTTATCGGAACGGTCATGTCTCCGGGCTGTCAAATTGGTCCAGGTGGGCCTGGAATGCAATGACCATGTCCTCAGCTAAAGATAGGTGTAGGGCTGTTCACCGTGCCCGTCGCGCCGGTTCGACTAGTTCCGCGCGACCTAGTCGGGTGCGTGATCATCGGAATGCACGGTGCGAATGCGGGGAGGACGCCGTGGTGCAACGGGAGAAGTGCGAGCGTAACCTGCATTGACTGCGCTGCCAATTTGCACCATCTCCTCACTGCTACTGCGGCTCACGGTGAGCGCGCTTTCATTGGCTCTCTTACCCACCAAACCACACTTGCTTTGGCTAGGGCTTCATGCAGGGAGCGGCGCCCGTGAAGTGGACCCAAGAACAGAAGACATATATTATTGAACGGTCAATACTCACAGCGAAGCACTAGTGCGGAGAGCTCGTCTAGGTAACAAGAGTCTCGGGCCGGATCGACTTGCAGGGGACAGACAAACGAGGATCACAAGGGGAGTCGCGATGCACAGCAAGGCACGCAGAGAAGAGAAAAGACCAGAAGCGAAAGGGTGGAAATATGAATCAGACGAGAAGGAATTGAGTGGGGCACATCGGACACGGCGTTTGAAATAGATACTAGCAAGTAGCGAAGGGGGATGGCACTCAAATAGAATGCCATTCATCGGAGCAGGTGCAGCGAATCCCACAGCAATCAGAGAACGGGTTGCCGAGAGAGTGATGTAGTGTGAAGTCGGTCGCTGCCCGAGGGAAAGAACCGTCTTGATTAGCAAGAGTGGGTACCCGCGACGATGCTGGAGTATGCCTATGCAGCTCCCGAGAACACAGATTATATATATCTGCCTACGGAGACACCCAGTCCAAAGTGCGACAGCGGAAGTGGTGAGCGCAGGTGAGGGTGAGAGGAAAGAAGAGTCAGTGGCTGTACAAGGCTGTACCCGACGGAATGATCCGAATAGCTCCTTGTCTTCAACGGTCACCACGAATTTGGCATTTTTGCTCCTGCGTCGCATCTATTACGGAGTCAAGTTGATTTTTTGACTGGATCGAAAAATCTTACTATCAGTCTCTCTACGGCTCATCAATGTCCGATGCGCTGGTGTATTGTGCATGTGTTCCCGCCGAAACAACTGCTTATCTTCGTGGCTGAAAATCCTCCTTATAACAGACTTGGGGTTTTTGCACCAACTCTAGAATCTTCTGACTGTCTCCCGTTTCCCATTAGTACTGCACCAAACAGCGAGCTGGTTCTGCCCCACCATATCAGCTCTCCTTTGCACAGAATTGGATCTGGCGTCGACTACTAGCTACCAGTTTTCTCTGCTCTGTTACCAAGTTTAATATGACCCGTCAGAGGATGATATTCGTCACAAATTTGAAGGAATAAGTGCGGCGCTGAAAGCCTGGAAGCGCCACTGAGTCGTGGAAGTAGTATCAGTTCTTGAGATATTGCAATAAATATTTTTTTCCATCGCAGACTCTGCTGCAGTAGTTTTTTTGAAAATAAAATAGAGCTAATCGCCATTAGGATGATGTCCATGATGTCCTTAATTTCGGGTCGGATATTGGTCGACATTTGAAGTCAAAGGGAGGGCCTGTGGGTTGAAAGATATTCTCATGCTACAGCTATTTCGGCTGCCTAGGATCTGGTGAATTCAGGGAAAATCAGAATTACTGGGGCAAGCACCTTGATTCAACTCCACACCCTTTTCTTGAGGCTCTATACAAAGCTGCAGAACAGCAAAAACCTATACTCTACGATGGGAAAAGAGTTTCCAGGGATGATGATCTAGACACCTTAGAAGTCATGGCACAACTAGCATACATACACTACTAGTACCTGCTCGGCGAATATAGGGCAGCATGGGACCTGCAGGCTGTGGTACTCGAGAAGCGGCAGGTCCTTCTTGGAGATGAAGATCCACTCACTCTGGGAATTTGGCCAACGCATATTGACAATTAGGCCGTCTTGCAGAGGCAGAGAGTCTTGCGGTTCAGGTCTTGGCGAATTGAAGGGAAATACTGGGAGATGGATATCCTGATACTCTGCAGACGATGAGCGGTTTGGCGGCAACATACCATGATATATGTAGGTCGGCTTGAGGAGTCAGAGAGCCTCAAGGTTCAAGTGTTGGAGAAGCAGAGGGAGATTCTTGGTGAAGACAACCCAGAGACTCTAAAGACTATGAACAATTTGGCTGTCACATACCTTGACTGAGGACTCTGGCCAGCTCAATGCCTCAGAAGAGCTCCTAGCTGCAGGATTTGGGAAACAACAGACGGTTTGGGGTGAGGACCATCCAGAAACTGTTCTCACCTTGGGTAATCTTGCGTGGACATATCACATGAGGGGTCAATTTGAACGGGCAGAGGAACTCTATGTTGTCATCATGCCCACTAAATTTAGGTAGTGGGTCCTATGGTGCGATCGCTTATTTTTTTGGCTGTAAATCACTGCATTCAGGGGCCCACCTGGCCGACCGATTTTGCAGCTGTGGCGAGCCGTCGGCTAGCTGTTGGCACCTGAGGCTATGTCTCGGCTAGCTCTCGGCTAGCTCACGACTCGATGCTTAGACGCCGTGACCTAGCCCCGCGGCTTTTCAGTATCCTCCGGTATGGCAGGGCCAGAGGGCCGGCGTGTGGAATCGGCCTATATGCCAAGTTTCACGGCATCTAGACTGGCAAGCGGTATGACATGATCAATCTTCTTTTTACTTCATAACATCGATAGCGCGCTTTGCGGCAGAGCCCACTAACAGTTTGAAATTCAGATCGCTTCAGGTGACATCAAGTAATCCATTTCTAAGATATCAAGTCAGTTGGAAACTTAGTTGAATAACTTCATTTCACCCACGCCATCCTAAAGGTCAGTTCCTGGCTGCCAGGTAGGTCCTGTTTTACATGAATCAGGGAGCTTCAACAATATCTGAATTTTACAATAGACCTGCAGTTTTGTTTTCAATGTGTGTTGGGTGACTTGGATTTTTGGCTCAAGTGTTGGAAATTTTAAGTGACCATGTGAGAGCAAAAACTGATGAATCAGCACTGAAAGGCACAAACACAGTTTGACAAGCTCCGACACCAAAGACTCGGGGGCATCAACAAGGGAAGCATCATGATTCAGAGAGACTGAACCGAGCTGAACCGAGATATGAGCATATCAAAATTGGAATTTTTTCCGTGGCTCGGGTCTCTTCGGGAACTATTGTTGAGAATGTGAGTAGGTTTGAGATAGAATTTGCACGTCAAAATTGACTGGGCCCAATTCTCGCTCGGTCGACACGTCGACCAGCTCGCATTGGGCACAGGAACCCGGGCCCTTTTGCCTACTTTGCAATTTCTGCCTAGTAACATTGAGAGAAATTATGGAGGGTTCAGCTTGAGCACCTATGGGCAGAAATGAAATGGAGAGGACCAAGTGGAATATCATTGTTTTGTGTGCAATTGGGATTGGGTACATGAACAAATCTTCTCAGCATGCACTGCATTGAGCGGCCCCGTCAGGTTAACATCAGTTGACAACGGCCAACCAACTCCAGATCTGTGCCGACACAGGTTGACTGATGTCGGCAGCGACGGCTGACCCTGATCGGCCGTTGTTAACCGATGTCGGCACACGCTTTCAAACGGTGCCGACAACGCCACGGAATGTAGTGATGGCTAAAAAACTCGCTGATTTATTGTGCACAATATAGAAACCAAATTGCTCTGAGATTAATTGAATAATTGAAGAGAAATGAATACATGCCCCTCAAATTTCCCGAGAGAGAAATACGAGGAAACGAGCCCGTCCGCAAAAATATAACATCAAATGCGCAGGGGAAAAGAAAAGGCACCTGCGAGAATCGAACGGGTGACCTCAAAATGCGAATTTGGCAGAGAACCCTATACCATTAGGGCGCCTGAGGACCCACTAACAAGTTAGTGGGAATTCCCCAGTTTCTACACTTACTTTGTTTACAGCCACTATTTCGTTCTAGCCATACTTCTATATTCCTTCTCTTTTCATCTAGGTTCCACTCTGAGTTTGCAAGAGGCCCCAAACAAAGTTCTTCTTGTTGGGATGGTGTCGGCATCTTGCATTCATGCTGTATGTCATTTTTACGTACCTTTCTTGACGTTCATTCGGGCGGCATGCCATCTCATGGCTCATGGAGTGTAGGTCTTGCACTTGAGAGTGTCTTGCAGGGGATACTGGGCTGTTGGCAGGCAGTACCTTCACTCAAGTTGCATTGACTGAGACATTGCTTTTGGAGCATGCCATGAGTTTATGGGGTGGTAAGTCGCTCAGATGCTCGGCTTTTGCCTTGACATGGGCCTTACATACATTTGTACATAACTGCAGCCCTGAGGGTTCTAGACACACCGGAAAAGGAAAAAATTCCCCCTAGTTTTCTTTGTAGGTTAATCTTGAATAATAAACCCTACGTTGAAACGGTATCTTAACTTTTAAAAACGGTCCCGTTTGAATCTGTAGATGAGATTTAAAAATTCAATCATGAGTTTAACTGGGTGCAAGTTTAAAGACTCGCTCACAATTTCAGCTTACCTGAATGCGTGAAGTAAACTCAAAGATTCAATGTCAGTTTCAACGAATGCGAAACTTATAGATTAAACCTGGGTGAATCGTTGAATTAAACTAATAAATTAAACAACAGATTCGACCTCGTTGGAACAATAAGATTAGATTACCGATTGATTCAGCACCGAAACTGTAAATGAAACTTAAAGATTAAACCTACCCCGAAACTGTAATGCAGGCGGGCTGCAGCTAGACTGCAGTAGGTCTGCAGACGAACTGCAGCCGGACTGCAGTCGGAAAATAAAATACAAGGTAGCTTCGACAGTCGGAGAAGTTTGTTGAACAAAGCAACATACAATCAAAATACAAGCGGATGGGGTAAGAATTAGGACGACACTACTCTATTTACAAAGAAAAATATCGTAGGTAGAGATAATTACGAGTTAACGATAACTCGGTAGAGGGATCAAGAAAACATGCGCATCCAGACATGCAAGAGCTCAACGTCGTCGGAATCGTGATCTCATTTTGGGATACTGCTTGGAGTATTCAGCACATTGTCTCCGAGGACGCAGAATTTCACTTGATAAACCTATGTAAGTAAGCCAGCGAGAAAAGATACGCAACGCAAAAAACTTACCGCCGCGCATCAGGTTCCCCCGATGTCCGCCAGGCACTCATTCACAATAGTCTGGATCTCCTCCAGGCCTTCCACCCCCATATAATGATATTCTCGGTGGCGATAGCCGCATGGGCAGGATTCATCGAAACGCACGATCGCGTAGCCTTGCTCAATCATCCACAGGTGAATAATACTCTGAAAAATGTCAGCATCCTGCGGAAATCGAGGCCGGGTAACTTCGAATGCCATCAGCTACATCTGTGTTTGCCCGACCTCGCAATCGTGGCAATCGAGTTGTCGGCGAGACAAACACCTCGTCTCGCCGAACTTACCGGTGATCTCCTTGCAGAGGCGGTGGCATGGGCGAGAAGATGCTCGAAGGCGCAAAGAGAAAATATCCGAAAGGAATGAGTATATTCAAGTCCAACGCGGGCTTACAAAAGGCAATAAAAACGACGGAATTGTTGAGGGACGTGGTAGACAGTTGACATAGTGGAATTGCAATGTTTGTCAGTTTTCACTTTATTGGAACAAAATTCGTCTATTATTCACATTGGTCTGGAAGAGATCAGTTTGCACTCGCAGAAGCAGACAGTAAGTTCTTACCTTCTATCACCTTCTATCATACCGCACTTCTCCTAATCCTAGTCGCGCATGGTTTTTAGATGAATCCGTACTGAGAAAATGAAACATACCCTGGACAGGTTCAAGATAACCGCGCGATCGTCCGAGAATTCGAACCGTGCACAATGTGCCAAGATTGCTGAAGGATCCACCTCGTCCAGAGGTCCGTCAACCATTTTTGAAGAATAAGTACGAGCCGGAAAATGAGGGAAGGGTTTGAATGGGTCGAATTTGGAGGGGGAGGAGAGGCTTGTCGTCGAATAAAGAAGGTAGCTTTGTTGCCAACAACATCAATTTTTTGGATGCTCCCAGCAATAGGATTGGTGGAAAATTTTGGATAAAAGAGGACGAGACTATTTCCCAAATGAGTGGAGGCTCGGGAATAGTTCCTTCCTTTATAAGTGAAATGGGCGTGCTCGCGATCTTTGCTAGGTTTTGGCGCCTCTTCGTCTCGGAAATTTCGATGAGTGAAGGCGAGATCAAACAGCCGCTTGAATTCCAGGATGACTTGCGGGCAGTCTGATCTGCCTAGCCATCGACGAAGGTTAGCGCCCGCGCATCCATGATTTTAACATGGTAGCCTCCATTTCCCCTATAAATGTATCTCAGTCTTCGAGAATTGAAACACAGTTGATGGTCTTACCGCCAATATGATCGTTCGTGTTAATTTTTTGCAACATTCCGATGAGTCTTTCGAAAGGGAAACTCCACCAGCTCAAGACGGGACCAAAGAGTAGCAGAAAGTCATAAATGTGAAACGCCGCATGAACATTGGGGCGCCGGTCGTCAAACTTAGTATGAGGATGGAGTTTGTACAGTTCTTCCACCCATTGCTTCATAAAGTTACGATAAGCAGTGGCACGGACATGGCTTGTTGAGCACAGACAAACGAGCGTCACAGCCTGAAAAAGCGCCATGCTGTGCATTAATAGGTTTCGGAAGTGAGACGCGTGTGTGCTGGGAGACTTATCGCCCCACATAAGCACAAGGGCAATGGGGATGTAGATGGTTGCAAGCAGGCGCCATTCGTCCGCCTTGATTGTACCTGCATTGCTCTCGCCATAATTTTTGGGGACGGAGTTGATCCAGGAGGGGGTGACCGTTTTTGCAATCACTTCTTGAATGAACCTCAGGCCTTCGAGAGTGACCGTTTTGGGCCGAAATGTGAAGGATGAGGAAACAAGAGGTTGAGTCAACCGCTAGAAACAAATGAGTATCATACAGTACGAAGGAAGGTCGAGACGCACCCATTTGTATAGCATTTCTACTAGATCTGCCTTTGTGCTTTTATCCGTGACCGCCAAGTCTAATGAGAAGCATACGAATCGAAGGGCGGGTTTATTTTTTTCTCATTAGACGTCGGATCCACTCTTCTTTCGTGGTTATTTCTGCTCCCTCGCCGCTTAATGGGGTGCAGATGAAACTACGGATGGACGTGACTTGCTTGTGGTCTTTTTCGCTGTGAATACGGAATGATGAAGGGACGTCTTCAGCATTATAGGGGCGCCATTCATAGTCAAAGGCCGGAGCGACTTTAGGCGTCTTTGAGGCGGCGGTTTCATCTATTTCAAGGACACGACGACAGTGATAATGTACCGTCCCTTCAAGAACACAGTGCATTGCGTCGATGACCAGCATCTGACTTGGGTTCCAATACGGCAACCTCCACATCTCCGACCAGCGGACACCGTACTTTTTGAAGATCTCTTCCCTCTCCTTTACTGTATTAGCGTCTCGCCATGCTTCCGCTGCTCTGCGTAGCTCGTCGACGCTCCTGGGTTTCCAATCAGGGTGGTCGAAATCGGTGTGATACATAGTTGAGATCCCATAACAAGAACAGACCGTGCAAAAAAAGTGAGAGTTATGACTGGCGGCGCCCGCTATCTTACGAGCCGCGGGCAGATCGTTGATGGACAGAATAAAGGCGAGGTCCACATTACGGCCGTGCTCGGGTGAGGTTCCAGTGGACGACAGATGTATTCCACGCTCCCAAGCAATCAAGGCTTCGTCGATGATTATTCGCAAATAACCATTTATCTGCTCCACTGACGGTTCCCTTGGACCACTGAGGAGGCAGACGTAGGTGTATTCCGGCTTATTTCGAAGGGAAAGCGGTAAACCAACGTTAATCGCTGAGATGAGTCCAACAGAATCGTGATTGCCGCGTTTTCTAGTGCCATTGGGATTAAAGAAGTCTAGGAAGATCGCATACGCCAACCGCAGTCTTTTACCATCCCCGCGATCAATAAAGAGCTGGCCTGGAATGGGTCCCTCAAAGTCCTTCAGAAAGGACGCCTCGAAGACGTTGGTGGTGTGCAGAGCAGACGGTGAGGGTTGATGAAGGACAGCAAAGGCATCATCACAGGCCTGGTCACAGAGCCGCTCGATTTCTGGATCGGATAGAACCTGTGCGAGGTGGTCCATGAATGATGGGCAGAGGAAAGGCTTGATGGGACGCAGTCGACCATCTCGCATTATGAGCAGTTCTGTACCACAAGTCTTCCTCCCGGACTTAATATCGACCACACTATTAACACAGGTTTTAGGGTACATCAATACTGCAGCCTTTGGATTTTGCGGTGCATGGGTGTGGTGACAATCCGGACAAACAGCGTACTGGAGCGTTTTCCCGTCGATGTTAAACCTATTCAAGGCGACATGAAGGGACGATGGGAGCTGTTCGAGAATATCTATCTGTTGGGCGTCGTACGTCTCTGTTCCATCCGAATTTTTCTTTGCATGCAATGACATGACCATCTTGATCAGAAGGGTCACGGTTTGCAGCACAAAGTTTGTGGGATCTGTACCCAGCCCGATGATGACATGGCAGACGATCCCCAGTAGAATCATCACTTGAGCTATCATGTCGAGATTTTTTATTGGGCTCTGCGCGACGTACGCTACAAAATATCAGAGTCAGAAAGGAAGCAGCCGCAGAAGTTGGCGCTAACTTACAAGCGTCATACTGAAAGGGAGTTGTTTCCTCTGGTAAAACCGCCCCCAGATACGTTATTTTGAGGTCCAATGCTCGTAGTCTGCCAATCACATCCTCCTTTTTCTTCGCCATCCCTAACGTGTTTGAGGGATTCCTCCGCCGAGGAAGCGATTCCGGAAGCAGTAGTCACTTTGGATCGCATCTGAGCAACGTGCTCAAGATCATTCAGGCTGAACGAGGGTTCGATGTCCAGACTGGTCCTCGCATCCTCCACCTGCTGCTTTACCTCCGCTAGCACCCTTAGCGAACGCTCCTGACACTTGTCTACCTTTTTCGGGTTGTCTAGGACAGCATTGACGCTGCGGGTTGCCTCCGCGACAGAAACCGGGGTGAACGATGTCGGCTGATGCAGGGCACGGTCCTTTTGAAATGAAGCACGTGAAGCGAATAACTTCGAAGGCTGCTCATAGACATTAGAGCCACTATCGGTCAGGGCCAGCGCGGTCATCATGTCGGCGATTTTCGACTGATAAATAATTTATTAATCGTCCAGGACCAAGCAGGCATGTATGTCTTACAGTATCTTCCAGCGTTGATGCATCGAATTTTGACGATACGTCGTCAGCCAACTGCCAAATCGACTTGTATCAGTATTCAGTGACAAACAATTAGCTAGATCACTTACCGCGCCGGCCGTCCTCGAATCAGCCAAGAGCTTATTATGCTGGTTCCTTTGAGCAACCGGAACGAGATGCTCTTCTGGGCATAAAGCACAACGGCACTCATAGGTTCTTCCCTTGGACTGTCGGGGAGCCATGCAAAATCTAGGCACAAATCTCGATGATGATGAACACCACCAAGCGTAGTTCTCCACGCTGAAGAAGACTTAGTTGTGATGAACACCACCAAGCTTATGAGGGCTAAAAAGTAGAACGCGTGACGGTGTTGATTGAGGATTTGAGAAAGGGGAGGCAAGTGAGGGTTCAAAGTAGGGCGCTGAACGGCGGGACACTCGCTTTGAACCAAGCTTTATGAGAGGAGGTATTCCTTGTTCTTGATTTGCAACAAGGTTTTCCCTCAAGGCCGAATTTACGTAGTTGCCTTATTGTCGGCAGCGCTGAATACATCGATTTTCGACGATAGAAATACAAAGACGGGAGGCGAAGCACGATCTAGGGGGTGCAGGCGGGGATAGTAAGTTACAAGGGACGTGTCGTAGGTGCAAGATGGGGAATATGATACACACGCAAGTGAAACCGAACGTCCATGAATACAAGAATGGATATGATACGACGTTTTAAATGTAACAGAAAATGAGTCCGATGATATGCGGGATGAGGAGAGGGCGCCAGTCGCCTAAAAAGAGTGCTTCTGCAAGAAATATGATAATAGGGACGGAAAGGGGGCACGGTGAGACGCGGGTCTGTAAACGAGGAAGTGAGAATCATAGGATGGAAATAGCAAAGGACTAACCATGGGAGACAACATACAGGCGGAGGCACCCTGTCCTTGGGTTTAGAGTCGCACAGGGGGCAGTTATCGCAGTTGGTGCAAAAATAGAGCACGCCGTCGTCGGCGTCAGAATCTACATGGACTGATCGGACGGGCTACACGAATGAAGTGAGAAGATGGCACACCGGAATATGGAGACGGGCAACGAACCATCGCGTTTATAAGAGACGAGGAAGAAGGTTGGTTTAAGGTTGGTGAAAATTGGGAATCGGCGGGGAGTGCTGGAGGCTTTTATGAGCACAACTGGAGAGGCAAACAATGAACGAAATGAACCTTCCATGGTCGATTCCGCACAAAAGACAATAATGCATAATGCAGAAGACCCCTGCAAACAAAAAAAGTGGCGCTTGGATTACATGCGATCCGACGCCTCAGGAGACTTCACCGTGATGAACACAATGAAGATGTCGGTCGTCGGGCACTCCACCATGATGAACGCGGGGAAGGTGACAAGTGCGGCCCACTCCGCCATGCTGAACACAACGAAGAGGGCACTCCTCCGTGATGAACGCGGGGGAGGTGACAAGTGCGGCCACGTGTTATGATGTGATCCACAATTTGGTCTTGTTTACGGCCAGGATGTCCGTCCTGCTTCTTGACTGCAACCTTGTTCATCAAGGTGCAGTACCGCATAACTGCAGCCTCGTTCATCGGGGTGCAGGACGTCCTGCTTCTTGACTGCAGCCTTGTTCATCAAGGTGCAGTACCTCATAACTGCAGCCTCGTTCATCGGGCTGTGGCGTCTTTGTTTTCGTCTCCGCACTCGATGTGATGCGTCGTCGCGAGGCTCTCGGAAGGTTGCAAGAAGCCACAGTGCGCCGCTTAGAACAATAAGCAGCCGTATACATTTCTCGGTACGATTGACGCACCCTTCTTCTGCTTCTGGATCGATACTCAGTGGGCCTCAAGTTCTCGTTGCAAACCTTTTGTTACAATAAACCTTGCCTCGCATATGGCCACGCATATATCGCCAAGAAATATAGGTATTTACATTTGATAGTAATTATTTACAGAGCCAATCCCATTTTGTGGTAAAAGAAGATTATTCCTACCATAACTAAGAGACTGCGGAGCAAAGGCATCAGCATTGCCCCAAAATCGATTTCGTCGGTTTTGTGCACACGGTGACAGTGATAATCGACCGCCCCTTCAGACACAAACTGCATGGGATCGATTACAAGCATCTGATTTGAGTTCCAATACGGCAACCTCAGCATCTCTGGCCAGCGAACATTGACGTGCGCTGCAAGGTAAAAGTCAGAAAGTAAGTCACTACAGAAGTCTAGCGAAAACTTACCAGTGTCCTCTGCTGCAGAAGCAGCGTTGACCAGACTATTTCTCGCATCATCCACCTGTTCCTTAACCGCTGCCAGGCTCAATTCTGCCGATGCCTGTTCGTGGCTGTTCCTCTGGGCCACGGGAACGCGATGGCCTTCGAGGCGTAAAGCACATTCGTAGGTTCGTGAGGGGCATGCGAGGCCTTGGAAGATGATGAACACCACCAAGCGTAATTGGTAGGTCGGCAAAGACTTGATCGTGATGGACACGGCCAAGGTTCTGGGAGTTGAAAAGTAGGGGGGCTTAATGGTGGAACGCTCGCTTTGGGCAGGAATTTAAGGAGCCATTGTTCTTAATTCTCTACGAGGTCCTGTCCTCGAGGTCGAATTTACGTAGTTGATGTTGTGATGTGCGCGATCTGCATCTACAATTTGGTCTTGTTGGAAGACGTCCTGCTTCTTGACTGCAACCTTGTTCATCAAGGTGGAGTACCTCATAACTGCAGCCTCGTTCATCAGGGTGCAGGACGTCCTGCTTCTTGACTGCAGCTTCCACCGGACATTCCAACGATCTACGACTTCCGGATCGACGTTCGGATTCAACGCTCAAACTTCTCAAGTTTTGTTGCGAGCTGCTTATCTCAAGAAAGCTTGCTTTGCATATCATCGCAGATATATCACCAAGAAATTGAGGTATATTGGATTCGAGAGCAAATATTTGTTTACATTGCTGATCCCAATTTACGATAGAAAAATATGATCCCAACCATAACCAAGAGAACATGGAGTACCGACGTCAGGATTGCCCAAAATCCCGGGAGGGCGAGACGCCTTTTATTACCAGTGAATTTCCAAACCAAAATGTCGTTGGGCCCACTAAGCTCTCCGGATCGAGCGGCGATAATCGTAGACTCCCCCCTGGATATCTGCGGACTGACCGTTCGGTCAGTACGTGTAAAGATTTGTAGACGGTATCTCACAGTGACTATTTGAACCCAATCTCCTTCAGCCACTCCCAACTCATCCATGATCTCGCCGGTCCACCGATCAAAAACATACACGATACCGTGATCACTACCGCTGACCACAAATCCCCCGTCGTTTGCGAAACAGACTTGCCGGGGCTTCAAGTCTGCTTTGGCCATCTTGACGGAAAACGTGATAACTCGATGTTCGTCATCAAGTCGGTACAGGGCCGCCCCTTGGGAAGGGTCATCAAAGCAGAGAAGCCCTTTGCGAGAGTTGACTATAGCATTTCCACTGGATGTATTTCAGCGTCGAAATATATTCATTGACACCGCGACATTCACTTACATCTTACCTCCCACACCACGGGTCTTGACTATTGCACCGTCTGTTCCCTGCAAGGTGTGACTGCGTAACGTCAGGGCACTGTAGTCGTCTGACGCTGTTCAACTTACATCCGGCCGTCATCTAGACCAAACACCATTATTTCCCTGTCCGTATTTTTGTAGTCGCCGAATGCGACCCCTTTAGGAACGAATCCTTCGATCCCCACAGAAAATATAGGTTGTAGTTTTGACGACCGATCGAGAGTGTAGGACTGCACCACGGTTTTCCTGTGGCAAACAATGAGTCTGCTTGATGTGGGGTCGAAGTCGAGGCCTGTGATTTCCGCCGGGTTTACAATGGGATCACAGTACATTTCTTCGAAATGCTGCCACCTAACGTCAGTTCCATGCGAATGCAGAGGGGGTGAACCTTGCCTCATTATTTGCGCGTTTCCAACCGATGAGGAAGCCGTTTTGTGTTCCATAGAAAAGCAAGTCCTGGACTTCATCTTTTCGACGGACCCAAAGGAGGCGCGATGTTGCTCCACGGCTGCCTGCAGCACTGGGCCGTAGCAGCTCTGTCGAATTTTGGATATCCCAGACTCGCGTTCCATCGGCACCTGCAGCAGCTATCATCACAATGCCGAGTCGGCATAGTGTTTGAGGACATACCACCACTCGCCAATAATTTCCCGTCTTCAGAGACCGCCAGACATTCAACTGCCCCGTGGTGGCCGGAGAGGACCACACAAAGGGAGAATTTGTCGGTTTTAGATTTTTTGCAGGGGATCGGCATGTTGCAAAAGACTCTTCAATGATGAACAATGAAAGAGCAAGGTCAAAATTATAGAGTAAGCCGTGGGAGAACGCAATGTGGGTAAGAGTGAGATGTGGGAGGGCGAGATGTACGAAAGAATCCGCGAATGTGTGAGATGCCCTTATATCTTGTGAATTTCACGTCGAATATCGCTATTCAAATGAAAATGCGACGAGAGCGGCGATGTGTCAGACCGACTTCCAAAGGCACCACCTGGGAACAATAAAGACGCATTTCCAGAATTCGAGACACAGTCACATGTGCGCGTCAGAAACCGGGGATCTCCGCTTGCGTGCCTCAGTTTGATGTTGTTTACAGATGGGACGTTCTGCTCTTGACTGCAGCCCTGTTCATCAGGGTGCAGTACCATTTTGACTGCAGCCCCGTTCATCGAGGTGCAGCTCTCGGACCATCTCCAGATCCTCAGAATGATTTTCTACCAGTTGTTCATCAACTGGCAGTGACGAAGAACCGAAATGTGGCGTCGTACGCTGTCCGCCCTTTGTTTTCTTGTCTTCAGACCCGATGTGACGCGTGGTCGCGAGGCTATCAGAGAGGTTGCGAGAAGCCATAGTGCGTCGCGCGCACTGCTCAGAACAATAGGCTGCTTTGTACGTTTGTCGGTGCATTCTAACCACGCCCGGCTTCTTTTGAGGCGCCTTTCTTCTACTTCCGGATCAACGTTCTGATTAAACAATAGAGTGTTGCCTACCTATTCAGTAACGACAGGAACGGTGCCGAGCAGCTTAGCAATCGTCCGCTGAAGCACTTGTCGAACAAGAGCAACGGCGTACATTTTTGTTTTTAAGGCACATCAAGGCGGCCACTAAACAAGAGGTTGTTGGCCACGTTTTTAAGAACGATAGCGGCGGTGTGCAGTTTTCTCCGAAGTTCTGACACAGTACAAAACTTTATGTGGCCTCTCTTCACATTTATTTATGGGCGAGTCGGCGTCAATCCCCCATCTCTGTTCCCTCTGTGTGAACATGACTAGCATCCCAACCGAGTCGTTCTTTGCAAAGCCCACCCCCCTCTCCGCCGGTCATCATGCTCCTGTCCGCAACGCCACTTGTCGCTCCCGTGGCGACCCCTCTACTGTCGCATTCGAGCATCACCCCTTCCAGCGTCAAGTCCGAGCGACAGAGATCCGTTTCCTCGATCCCTAGCTGGGCAACCTCAGCACCTAGGTCCAATCGCTTAGGCTCTATCTCCCGCGCCACTACCAGCCCGTTGAGCGATATCTCAGAAGATCAGCTCGCCCCTGAGGCACCTGGATCCAATCGCTTAGGCTCTATCTCCCGCGCCACTACCAGCCCGCCGAGCGATATAACAGCCGGATCGTCTGGTCGTCTGATCCCGAGACCGAAAGGTGTCCAGTACACACTACGGAGCATCACCTCAGTCCCATCTGACACGCACACCCGTATCCTTGTGCGTATTCGTATTCTTCATGGTACTTTTGAATTTTTCTCACTGCAATCCAGACCCGCATAGCCGTCTTGGCTCCCAAGATGCTCAACGAAGCTCGAACGTTCACCGAACAAGATCCGGACGGCTATCGAGCTTTCAAGGAGCAGGTAGGGTCCTTTGATTCTGCTGTTTTTGTTTTGCTAATTGCCATCGAAGATGGTCAAGGAGTTTCCTATTCTGAAAGAGCACGATGGCGCTTGGCCCTTACAGTACTTCCTGACCTCACACCTCAAAAAAAAGGTGCGCTCCTCCAAGGAGAAGAAGATGAAGGCCGCTGTCGAGGCCGTCGCTCGGGCTACGAGTGGGTGACGCAGTACGTTCATTACTTCATCTCTCCTCGTCCTATGCCTTATCATTCCCTGCAGGGTACCCCTCCGAGCCATCGCGACAGAGTGGTCAACACGGTATGTACTTTGTTTCTCCATTTCCCCGTCTTTTTTTGACTCTCCAATAAAATAACAGACAATGCGTGTCACATTGTATATAGCTCTCGCTGAAATGTCATCTTGTAGCGCAACAATATATTTTCTTGGAGAAAAAAATCACACAGCGAGTCTCCCCAACGGCTTTAATGCGTCGATTGATCGGAACTACTTGCAATTGCTGAAAAACAATAAAGATTATAAAGATTCTTGGCGACGCTGCAGCCTTCTTCTCGAGGAACGGTTCTGTCTGCGCCGATCATCGAGTCAAATACTTTGAATAAAATTATTGGCACATTTCAAGCCACGTGTCCGTGTTTTTCCGCGGCGGTACGTATCAATTTGGTCTTGTTTACGGACAGGATGTTCTGCTCTCGACTGCAGCCCTGTTCATCAGGATGCAGTACCTCATCGGCTGCAGCCCGTTCATTGAGGTGAAGCTCTCGAACCATCTCCAGCTCAGTGTTTTGCTACCAGCTGTTCATCAACTGGCAGTGACGAAGAACCAAAAATGTGGCCATCTTGTTTTCTTGTCTTCGGACCTAAGGAGAAGCCACAGTGCGCCGTGCGTGCCACTCAGAACAATAGGCTGCTTTGCACGTTTGTCGATTGAGGCGCCCTTCTACTTTCGGATCAACGCTCAGATTAAACTTTAATGGCGACAGCGGTACCGAACAGCTTAGCATTCGCCCGCCGAAGCACTTGTAGAACAAAAGCAGCGGCGTACGTTTTTGTTTACAAGGCGCATCGAGGCGGGCAAAACAAGAGGTTGCTGGCCACGTTTTTAATAACGACAGCTGCAGTGCCGAGCAACCTCAGCAATCGTCCGTCGAAGCGCCACGGAAGCTCTGGGTCGTCATTCCACAATAGCCTCGATGGCATGGCCACTTTCTGCGCTTTAGACAATAATGGAGGACTGCCGTCCTTTGACCTTCAGACACGCGAGTAGAACACACCTTATTAACGACCGATCTATTCTCTGGATCCAGTTTCGACCCGCTTTCCAACCTCCTCGTCCACTCTCGATATTTTCATAACAATATGGTCAGCAACAGAAAATTTCTCCCGATTTCCCCCCGCGTTAGTTCGCTTGCAAATAACATACTCGATGTGACTGATAGCATCCATGTCTTCAGGGCGTTGACCGCTTTCTTCAAGCCCGCATCTTCCCGGCGGCCCTCACCTCCTCCTCCCCGGTTTCCCTCCACACACGGTGTCTTACCCACCACCCGCAGTGTGATCGTACTCCCTCCGTTGAGACCGTGATGGATCATCAAAAACTCCAACCCTTCATTCATGACTTTGTCCTCGTCGTGTAAAACACGGCTCTACGCACTCGCATTTCCGGGTGTTCTTGAAACGCCACAAACGCCTGCCGCAGAATCGTGCCCTGGGCATTCAAGGCGATCTCCTTGTGCTTCGCGTGGCTGCGAAAAACCCGGATTCCGTCGTGAATATTCGGTCGTCCGACCGCAAGCGCATCGATACCGTTCTCAAAAAGTGAGATTCCTTTTTTTTCTTTCGCTCCGACTCAATTTTTTATCCTTTACTCAGAATTGTTCCGCACCTCGTCGCGTTCCAAGGGCCGAAGCGGAAGCGACTGCCGCGCGAACTTGTAGTCGCTGCTTGAGGTCGGCTGTAGTTGTATCTAGAGGACTATCTTCTTGAACGCTCCTTGCATGTTGTAATTTGTATAATACATCTCTCTGAATTTGTCGCAAATTGCTGGAAACCAAGTTAAACGTAATCGAATTATTCCTTATACAACAAAACTAAGAATTTTCGAGAGATGCGTCTAAACCGAGATGCTAATAATAAGGTCCATATTCGGCCAGCCAAAACTAAGAATTTTTTGAGAGATGCGTCCAAAACGAGATGCTAACAATAAGGTCCATATTCGGCCAGCGAAGGAATGCCTCGATGCAATGAGAAAACAATAAATGCCAAAATCCTAATTGGCATACAATAACACCGACAGACAGATAAATTCATTCGTTCTCTGGCGCTTCGCCCTGTTCCCTTCCCCTCCTCCCACCATTTTCATCTCAAACATCTTTGCTCAGTTTGACGGTGTTCACATCGCAGACTATACACCCGGCCTTTTCGCTTCCATCTCCTTAACGGTGTGCGCAGCCGCAGTTACGAGTCGTGGGTCCCACCAACCCGCAAGCCCTCTCGACTACTACTGCCTCATCCCGCTCCACGATACTCTTCACCACTGGCATTTAGGTACCACCCCCCACCGTCCATAATGGAGTTCGTGAAATGACTGACTTGGCAGGTTGTGATCAACTGGAATCGAAGAAATGAACGAGGATACCCTCATGCAGGATGGCGAGGTAAGAACCTTATATCTATTGGGATCATCTCCGCTGTAGTAATTTCATGCAGGCCCCACAGCTCGAGGAGGGGTTGGGACGGCACCGTGAGGTCACAGACTCTTCATCGAAAAAGCAGGCAGTCGCAGGCCCAAGTCGAAACCAACAAGACGCGGTGAGTCCGAGTCCGTTCAGAACGGTTATATACGAAACCGATTGAATTCAATATCCAGTTGAGAGAACAACTTGCCCTGATGAAAGAGCAACTCACACTGGAAAAAAGGAATCGCAAGGCAGCACAAGATTCCGCTCGAAAAGCGGAAGAGGCCGCTGCAGCTGCGGAGCGGGTGCTGGCCCACCATGTGACGCAGTTTGAGACAGAGTGCCGCGAGCACTACGAGCAAGAACATGAAACAGTTCTCGCCCAGTTGCATGCCGCCCAAGCGCGTGCAGGTAATCTTGAGATCCAACTTGGTGAGGAACGGATGCGAGCAGTATGTTTTCCTCGCATATCTTGAATTTTTTTTGACGAGTGTAAGGACGAGGTAGTACAAAAGACTATAGCCTGGCAGACCCAACATGAACGGGAGATCGTGAGTTCTCCTCGCATCTGCTGAATTTTATCTGACGAGTGCTAGATACAAGCAGATGAAGAGGCGGCCGCGGTCCAGACAGAGTACCAGAAGCAAATGGTAAGCCCTTATTTTGTAGCTCAGTTTAATCAAATAATGCGTTCGCTTCCAGGCGGAGAAAAATAGTGAAATTCAAGTGTTGATGTCCAGACTCCGCGCTACTCGCGCATCCGCACCAGCCGTCCACCAGCCGGCATTCCCAAACGGTCAACCACAACTCAGACCGCAGTTCGTATCGCAATCAACAGTCGACCAGCGCTCGTTGGAGCGAGTGATACGAACTTCTAGTGACCGTTTGCCAATCGTACCTCTTCAACCGCCGCCCTCAGCTTCCTCGTCATCGGAAGCACCGTCTGCAGAGTCTTTGCCTCGCAGCGTGGAAACTTATGACATCCACGACCCGTCTTCACGTAGCGAACTCATAGAACTCATCGCCGACGTTGTCAATAAGATGCGCCCCGTCGCGGTGGAAGTCTCCAACAAGGCAAAAGGTCGCCACCGAAAAAGAACTGAGACGTTGGCGGCACAAGTGAGAGACCAGCAGGCAAAAATGAGCAGAGAAGACGATTGCGCGTACAAGGTTTGCACTTCAATATCCAGAAAGCTTTACCTAACAGCGTTCTGCAGACTGGACTCCGAGCTCTCTGGGACAGAGTGACGGAGACAACGCATGCCCATGACTTCCAGCACTACACGCCGGCTGCCGAAGACCTCGTTGAGGCCTGCAACAACGGCCGCGGAGGCCCGGCGGAAGATGACTTCACCCTCGACTTCACACCGGGGTTCATGAAGTCTCTCTGGAACAAAAAAATCATAAAAAAGCTGCGTACCCAGTTCCTCCAGCTCCGCGAGGAGGGGGGGGCGGTTGGCAACTCCCTCCAGTCACAGATGCGTACATCGAGGGCGAGCTGTATGGGCAGCTAAAGAGATCGCATGTTGAATGGTCGCGCTGGCAGCCGAAATTCTCGATGGAGCTAGGCAGAGAGGAAAATGAGGCTGAAATCCGTGCTCGGGCGGAAGCATCTCAGGCTCAACGCCAGGCTCAATCGGACAGGCGCACCCTCAAAAGCAGAGTAAGTTCTTCCACATATTATTTTCCAAAAGCGTCCCATTTACACTGCCTCAGAAACTCGACAGGCGCCAAAAGACGGTCGTCAAAATGATCAGCATCAGGACTGTCTCAGGGGCGGCAGATCTTGAATTCTGGCGCTTTCTTCAGCGCGTTCTAAAGTACCTCGGCGTTGGGGGCATGTCTTCTGAGGAAGGGGACACGCAAAATGTTGGGGGATACATCCAAAGTGTATACAAAGTCAAGCTTTGCGTCTGGCGGTCGACTACGATCACCGACTACCTTCGGATCGTCGATGAAAGGCACGCAAAGATGCGCACCCGCCGAGGAAACGAGGGACACCGTCGGGTGCGTAACAACGAGCCTGGGAGATCTCTACCGCCGACAGGAATGCCGCTAAAGATGTTTGACGAGAGCTGGCTTGCAATGGAGCGCCAAAAAAACCCAGACTGGGAGGAAGAATTGGAGATCAGTAGTGAGGCGTTTGAGCTGATGGTGGCAGCGACGAGCGCTCTGACAGCGTAAAAAACAGCGGTTGTACATATATAACGAATAATTGATCGATTTCTTGGAAAGCCAGGATCCTCGCAAATTCGTATCACTGTAAGTCCAGCGACTTTTCGATCATAGCGCGTCCAGAGCTGAAATTCAAGCCATGAACGGCTTCGGTCGTGATCAATACCGTTCTCAGGACTGCCCGCTGATGAACAGCTTGCAAAGAATAGCACGCTGCAAACTCTGCACCTTGATGAACAAGGCTGCAGAACGGCTGCACCTTGATGAACAAGGCTGCAGCCAAGAGGGCGTGTGATCGTGACAAGCACTGCCACTGATTGATCACACTTTTTGCTTTCACAAATCGCGCAGCTCTGGCGAGTCGCTGAAGTCATCCATCCAGCAGTCGCACCGAACCTGAAGGGTGCTCGTCATCCATTCAGCAGCCGCACCAAACCTGAAGGGTGCTCGTCATCCATTCAGTACTCCCGCCGAACCTGGAGGGTGCTCGTCATCCCTCAGACGCTAAATCAGCGGCCTCGTCTCCTTCGCGACCATGAATCGAAAAGGCGCAAAATGCTCCGTAAGTAGTATGCACTCTGGGCTCTCCCCTGTCTCACTTAATCAATTTACAGGTCCCTGCCGCCGGGGGTGATAATATTAACATTTGGTCGCCTTCTGTGCCCGTAAGTTGTTTTGGCCCAGATGCACACGTCCGATCTCATCTCATCTCCCTCTCCAGACGAGAGGGAAACTATATGGCTCCGTGCGCTCAGGAAAGGACATATACATGGTGCATCACGCTGACCCGACCTTCATTCGCCACCTCCCTACTCGAGAGCAGGCTCCGCCCCTCGGGCCCTCTGACATTTCGGGCAACTTTTGGGCACCGTCCTTCGTGAACCTCCATACCGCCTACATAATGTTCATACCCAAAGATGACCCGTGGCATGGGTCACTTCTCGGGCGTCTGCGTTACACCTTCAAAACTCTCCCAATCGTTAACTACGACGAGGGCGGCTGGGGTTTGGCCGCCAGCGTTGTTGAGGAATGGCGGGCCCTTGAACTCAATCTGAGGGCGGTTGTAGGTGCAATGCTCAATCGCTGCAAGGCACAGCGGCCATATATTTCCAGTTACGCGTCTCCGTACCGTTTTGGTTATGAGCATCTGCGACACACCGAATTGGAGGCGCGCCGCATTGCGCTACGCTCGATATATGGCTTCCTGCCTTTAATTGGGGAGCTGTCCATGTTCTTTCTTTTGTTCCGTGTGACTGAAGACGTACATGGCGGCGCAGGATGGCGGTGTGAGGTCGCTCAGACCGCGGGGGTCGATATGGCGTGGTTCAACGAGCTTGAGGCCACCATAGCATTCAATGACCTAACCCCTCGTATCGGGGGCATCATCGACTTCACTATTCCCGACAATGAGGACCATCCCGAAATCCTCCCGCGGTCTGAGCTGGGTTTGATACTTGGCTCCATTATCGCTATGGATCTACCCATTCCTTTATATATCAAGTACGGAAAAATCAATTCCCCCCCGTCCTTTCCTCTTCCCCCGACGCTACGGGCCCTCGATTTCTTTCCCAACGAGCTTGAAATAGCGTATTTGAATCGCATCCCAGGCGACGTTGCATACAGTCCCTGGGTAGAGAGTACCATCGTCGCAAGAGACTATCCGGGCGCTTTGGTGATGAACAAGATCCGCAGCTGTCGCGATACAGATCCTTTCATCATGCCTGCACAGCCCCAAGCCCTCGTCGATGCAGACCAAGCTTTCTCTCCCGTTTCTGTAGCACCTAAACCTTTCACTGTCGAAAAATACAGCGGCCAGCGCCCTGGAGAGGAAATGGCCACCTTCTTGGCCCGTCGTAAAGCAAGCAATGATGCTTACATGCTGAAGGAAACACCGCAGCAGAAGACTGCACGCTTACAGCGGGAAGCACATGCTGCGACGGGGCAAGTGCCGGGTAAAAGCAGCAAGGCTGCCCGAGTGTTCGTGTGGGAAGAGATTGATGGCAACCTCATCCGCCAGGCGGTCGGCCGCAAAAACTACGAAGACCGGTGGGACGATTTCACGCCATCTCAACGAGTATACGATTCCATTCACAACGAATGGGATCTTTGTGAGAATTTCGGTCCCTTGGATGATCAAGACCTTGCTCATGATGATTGGGACGACGATGGTTTGGACGACGAGGTCCCACTGTTGCCAGACAATGATAACTTGACCCGAACCGGACCCCACACGTCACAGTCGGATCTTCATCGTATTTTTTCCGTCTCGCAGTCGAAGCCTGATCCGCCTTTGGTGTTTGAGATCCTCCCTGCCGAACGTCAGGCGTACCTGCAATTCGGATACATTGCTAGCGGTGCAGCAACTGCCGCAACCCAAATACCTCTCCCCACATTCAAAGTTACCGCCAAAGCATTGGGCGACAAAGATCTCGTCCTCCCTGCAAATGACACCCGGCTGAGAACCTTCTTTGCTCAGCTGAAAAACGCTTCCCGTCTCGATATGATTTCCCCTGACCTTTTGGATTTTCACTCCCCCTCGAGCGATATTAACCAGGTCTGGGAAATGGACGTTGCAAGCTTCGTTCACGCCGGGATCACATATTATGTCGTTAAGCAATATGACACACCCGGACCTTTTGTCATTGTTCTGAGCAATGCTACGGCGACCTTGGAAATTGTGCGGAACGGGTGGGGTCCCGATATTGCGAGCGTAGCCCGGCAGCTTTTCCTTCGTGGAATCCCTTTCCAACTCTGCATCAAGGACTCCATTGTCCCCTTGCCGCGCGAGGACTTGTACCTGAAACGGTACTCTGGGTTGGGATACCGGCCTCAGGGCTATCAACCGAACCTCTTAGATTACGCTGCATACACCAATTTCCGCGACCGGTTCCTCATGACCGCTCGTGGGCATGCCGCGCTTCGATATGGTGGCGTCGTCGCGCGGATCGCACGAGCTGTTCTGACCTTCGAGGATGCTCTGCTGGGCCCGAGCGACGATGTAACGTATCATGGTGTGCACCTGATCAATAAGCGCTTTGACGAGACCTACTGGGACGACCAGTTGACGGCGGATGAGCTGGATCTCATATGCGGAGTCTACCATGTTGCCACCGGTAAGTTTTCCTCTTCTTGATGTTTTACTTTAATATTGACATGTATTATCAGGACAAACCGATCCGAATGGTGTCGAGAATCAACAGACCACCACAATCTCCTGGTGGCCTCGGCCAGTATACTTTGAGAAATCTGGGCTCAATGTCGGGTGGTGGAGTCCAGCATGCGAGGCTTTTTATCAGAGGCGACTCAGTCAGATCAATCACGGAGACGCTACTCTTTGCACCCAGGGCCAATGGAAAAATAATATGAAATTCGACAGCAAAGTTCCCGCATATATCGAAGGCGCTGAACGCTGTGCCGCGCAAATTCTCGGAACGGTACGGCCATAATCGGACACTCGACTGTATAGAAATTAGCATCTAGTAATCGTATCTTGTTCATGATGTCGTGTCTCGTATCTTGTATAACTTGTGTATCGTATCTTGTATATCTTGTGTATCGTATCTTGTATATCTTGTGTATTGTATCTTGTATATTTTGTGCATCGCATCTTGTATATCTTGTGTATCGTATGTATCTAGCTTGTTGTATTCTGCGGTTGTCCCGAACTTGTCCAAGGTATTTTTTTCATTCTCTCTGGGTGAATACGTCTGATTGATGGACACGACAGGATTCGGAGGCATAGAGTATATGATAGAAAAGGTAAAGACATATTGTTTCGCCCTAAGTCATGGCTCATCATCTGGATCCAGGCAACCCAATAATACCAATAAATGTATATTATTCAAATTGAAAATTTCTGGCATCATTGCACAAATAATGTCCTGCGTGAATGCCCCAACGAATCGACAAGAACTACGAGTATCGCTGCCTCGTCTCGCCTTCCGCTCGCTTTGACGTTGACGGGCAACTCGTGACGGGCTCCTTCCCTTTTACCCCCTTCGCGCGGGCTGGACGTCAGGAGGACCCACATTTGGGTCAGCTATTGGGCGGTCGGACGCCGGATGTTTAGTGGTGCGCCTTGTTTCTTAACTTTTTTTTTTCCATTTTTGACTGTTTTACTGATCATTTGATCTTTATAAAGCGGTACTTCATATTTTCGTCTGTCGGCGGCTTCACAGCCTTTTGCAACGTTACCCGACACGTTCTCACGGGAATGGGCGAACCCTGTATCCTTACCTCTCTCCATCCCGAGCGCGAAACAGCCGACCTCTACCGAGTTATCGTTGACTCGTAATTATCTGTACCTACGATATTTTCTTTGTAAATATAGTAGTGTCGTCGTAGTTTTTACTCCATCTGCCTGTATCTTAATTGTATGTTGTTTCTGACAAACTTCTCTGACTGTCAAAGTTACCTTTTATTTTATTTTTTCCGACTGCAGTCCGGCCGCAGTTCGTCTGCAGACCGACTGCAGTCTAGCTGCAGCCCGCCTGCATTACAGTTTCGGGGTACGTTTAATCTTTAAGTTTCATTCACAGTTGCGGTGCCGAATCAATCGGTAATCTAATCTTATTGTTCCAACGAGGTCGAATCTGTTGTTTAATTTATTAGTTTAATTCAACGATTCACCCAGGTTTAATCTATAAGTTTCGCATTCGTTGAAACTGACATTGAATCTTTGAGTTTACTTCACGCATTCAGGTAAGCTGAAATTGTGAGCGAGTCTTTAAACTTGCACCCAGTTAAACTCATGATTGAAATTTTAAATCTCATCTACAGATTCAAACGGGACCGTTTTTAAAAGTTAAGATACCGTTTCAACGTAGGGTTTATTATTCAAGATTAACCTACAAAGAAAACTAGGGGGAATTTTTTCCTTTTCCGGTGTGAGAGAACGGATGCCTCAGGTGGAATTACGTCACACGGTCATGTAATTGTTTGGACACTCGGAATGGACCCACCTTCTCTTTGGCCTCACACCACCTCCCATCTTCGTGGGAGGCGTAGCTCATCGAATTCTGATGCTTCTCTCATCTTATTTCACTCTCACTGAGTGTGCGGTACACTCAACCCTCTCCCACTATCAGAATCTTGTGGCTTGTTGCCTCTGCGGTCACCTGACCATGATTCTGCCCTCCTCAGCTCGTTCTCCCGGATTTGGACTTCGCGTCAATCCACAAATAGGAATTGGACTTCGCGTCGTTCTGTCTTATTCTTGACTTTGCATCAGGATTATTACTTACACCCTTACTCCATTATTATTACATTTTTCCTACCTACCAGTCAGCACTCTCTTCTCCCTTATTCCTTTTATCCTGAACCTGCTACTGGGTACTTTACCCTACTTCACTGGTTGTGGTATCTGAAGCATGTCATGGAAGATGGGGGATTTCTTGGCCAAGAGCCTGGTGTAAACATGAAAAAGCGAATTCTCTGCCGCAAGCACTAGACTGCCGTCTTTTCACCATAATTCTTCGATGCGAGACGGCTCCCGAGGCAGTCCGGGCGAGGTAGGCGGGACTAGCGGGTCGGAGACTTGCTCGACAGACATGAATGCGACGGAAGGAATCGAGATACACGTGGGGGAAAACATTTGTCACACAGCCCGCAAATGCCACGACCGCGGCTTCATGGCATTTGAACGGCGTGGGACAGACACTTGCCATGGCATTTGCCATGACATTGCACGGACGTTTGCCATTCTCTTTGTTCCCTTTGTCACCGTGAGAAAGCGAACTGATTCTGAGTTTCGGCCGAAAACTGAAAGAGTTCCCCACCCCTCTCGGGTGCATCACCTACCAGTGACAACTCAACTCTGAAGAGGTACAGATTAGGTATATAGAAGACATTGAAGAACATATATGATCTGGATCATAGTTTTTGTTTCATTTGACTCCTGCAGTGCAGCAAATTTATTGCTCGTGCCGCTTGAACCTTGGGCACCCGCTCGGAATCTATCCCCTCCACAATGTTCTGGGCAGCCGGAGAAAATATGGCTGCCTCGTTAGAACCAACTCCCAGGAGTCTGGATAAATTTTGAATGGAATCGGGAGGGAGTAGAAAAAAAAATGTTGAGACGAAGTTGAGAATCACAAGGTTGTAATGATGACCGGATGATCGCCGGTATCAGGCCGCGCTAAGTGTACCAAATTCCCACACTGACAAAGAGAATAAAGAAAATGGCAAATGTCTGTGCAACGCCATGGCCAATGCCATGGCAAGTGTCGGTCCCACGCCCTTCAAATGCTATGAATCCCCGGCCATGGCCATTGCGCCCTGTGTCAATCAAATTACTTCCCATAGAAGGCGCACGGGTTAAAATATCGGATTATAATTAGATACATCCATGCAAAAAAAAAAGAATCACAATAAGCATTTGAGAAAGTAGTGGGTTACGGTATCGACCTGTCGCGTCGACGTCTTGTCAAGAAGATACGAATATAAGCGCATCCGGGAAGTATTCGATATCCGAGATATATATATCAATGCCATGTCTCGGCGGGAGTTCCTACCAGTTTGCTGCTCTGATGAGAGGGTCAAATCGGTGGCTATGTCAGACACAACAATGGTGGCTGTGTCATTGTTTAGACCTCTAAACGGGGCAGCAAGTCTAGTAGGGAAACGGCTGGCTAGGCTTGGCTTAATTGTGGCTTGGCTTGATCGGCTAGCCAAGCTGAGCCAAGCCGCGGCAACACTAACTGATGGCATCACATCGATAACGTCAGGGGAGCGATAAAGGGCGATCCGACAGCGACTCTTGAATGCCTAGAATTGCTGCAGACTTCCCCTAGGGGATACAGCGGTAAGAACTCAGGGCAGCGTTTGTCCCGCCATGTCAATGTTGCTGTTGAACATCACAATGGAAGTAGAACACAAGTTGAAGCGATTTGAACCCAACTTACAATGTGGAGGATAGAAACGCAGGTATGTACTTTCATCCTGCGTAGCCGATTGAAACCGACAGTTAACAGGCTTGGTATGCATTTGAACCAATGCGGCAAATGCTCATTATTGGGAAACATAGCGGTACAAAGGTATAAAACTAGCATCACGTCGAAAACGTCGGGGGAGCGATCCGACGGCGACTTTTCAACGCCTAGAATTGCTGCAGACTGCCCCTAGGGGATACAGCGGTAAACAGTCAGGGCACTTCAGGGTAGCGTTTATCCCGCCCTGTCAATGTTACTGTTGAACAATTGAACTGATAAGCGAGACGCTGCACTGGCATTTTTTAAAATAGAACACAAGTTTGAAGCAATTTGAATTTTGAACCAACCTTGCACAAACGGATATTCGCAGCTTTCGAAAGACTTTCGGGTTCCCGTGCATTGCACGTTCAGGAATCCATGGCTCACTACGATCGGGAAGCAACGATGCGACTGGTCTAACTATCACCACTGGACGTTTCTTTCAAGGGGCATCTTGACTTCCAGATTGTGATCTGAACGGCAAAGAACGTTCGAAGCACGGTAAAGCCCAATGACCGAGACAGCCTGGCCCTCAAGAAGCACCGCTCTCTTGCCGCTCTTGTATAAAGGCCTCCAAAGCGAGAACATCTCTCTGCGTCGCGTCAAGTTAACATGGCTCGACTCTCGTTCTTTGTTCTTGCCGCACTCCTCTCCACCATCGTCGCTACCACAGACCTTGCGGCCTGTGGTGATGCGATGTATGACCCTTCCAAGGTATCCTGCATCGTCTTGTGCCTTAAGGGCAGCCTGATTTTGTAATGGCAAATGATAGGACACGTGTTTCGACAACGACTTTCTCTGCCCCATCGACGGACAGGTGCGCGAGCTGAGATGCGGCGATGCCTGCTACTCTCTCGATAAATTCAGGTACCTAATAAACCCTTCCATTGTCTTTGGAATTGGGGCTAACGGTGTTCAGCTGCTCCAACACGACCCTCGTGGATAATGCGGTAATTGGTCCAGATACGCTGCTCGACTGCGGTGATAAAAGGTTCAACTCAACTGATGTGAGTCGTGCTATTCACGGCGATCTATTCCTGTATATATATGACACAAAAACTCACACAGTATGTCTGCCACGACGGAGACTTCCTGTGCCCATTCGTCTGCATCGATGGCCTATCACGCTGTCTCACTGGCACTTCGGGTCGCCGCGCTACTCTCCGGTGCGCTGATGCGTGTTACGATCCCGTCAAGTTCAGGTTCGCCCTAAACTCATCCGCCCAAAATGCAACGTTGACACCCAGCCTTTCAGCTGCATCGACGGTGAGCTTCATGGACTCCCCCCTCCCAACCCCAACTGCGTACCGCTTGGCGGGACATTCGATTTCGGTGCAACCTCGTGCTGTCCTGGGCTGCTTTCAATTGCCGATCATTGTAGGGACTTTTGTGATTTCGACTCTGGGTGCTCGAAAGTGCCTGGTTGAATCTCAGCTCGATGGTACGGGAAAGTTCATCGTAGCTCGGTTGAGATCGTTCATAATTCTTGACGTGTTTTGTCCAACGTATTGTGCGCAATCTACAGTGTCAAAACCCGGATCCGAAAAATGCCCGGATCCGAAAAAAATAAAATTTGAGCTGGAACCTCTCGGGTTTCCAGCTTGACTATTTTTTGTGGGATAACACCAAGGCCAGTGAGTAATGTTATGCAAAAAAAATCGGCATGGGGCCAGTTAGGCATAAGCAAAAAATCAAACAATTGCCAAAAATGGCTAAATTTCATTGTTGGCAGCCGAGAAACGCATAATGTGAAGACGGTAGTAGCCTAATCACACCCAGGATGTTTTACAGAATGAGTATTGTGCCATGGCGTACTGTTTTGACATTTCTGACAATGCTCGGGTGGGGTGGGTAACAGAGAGGTCCCGCTGGCAGCATTCATGGCTTCTTTGGCATGTTCATAAGTAGATTCAAGTTGTTTGGCCCATCGGGCTCTCTGGGTGTCTTGTCCGACGAGTACGGCCCAGAGGGTTGGCTGTGGAGGCATCTGTGAGAGTATGGCCATAATAGAGGGAGTGACATGATGCCTGTGATCTCACATCACCAAGATTTTCGGATCCGGGTCAAACCCGAAAAACGGCCAAATAAGTGATGGCGCTGTACAACACAACAACAGCGCCAAAAAATCTGAAAATATTCATGCATACATCTGGAGGTATGTAATTCATCATAGTATATTTTCATTAACCAAATTCGCTCCGATGCTTCTATAATACTGGATCGATCTTTTTTTTTCGGATCCGGGTTTTAACACTGCATATGCTCCTGTGTGTTTTTTCCAGCGTTCCCTCTTAGGCCGCCCTCCACCATCTGCCAACGAGAACGTCTTCAACCGCTAGATAAATTGGAGCGTTGACGAAAGTAAAGCAGTCTGAAGCCGAAGGCCATCTCCGGCAAGCGACTCAGATACACAAAAAGAATGCGCCGTCTTCGAAGGCAGATCTGGAATCTATACATGCACAACTTCATTCTTACATTCTGGAATAGGTCAGAATGCAGTTTTGGATTAATTGGAGACAAACATTGTGTGTAATATTGAATCACAATGGTCGGACCAGGAGGGTGAGGAACGTGTACCACATCGCTATCCGGAACTTCACCACCAGCGCTTCTCGCACCGCGTTTACATCGTCTCTTAATTCCGCGTCCTTCGATAACTGAAGATATCGCTCCACCCACGCGTCGCAGTCGCTAGTTGTGCGCAGGAACCGGGTATAGAACGCTAGTCGCGCGATGAAGAAGGTAAGGACGGGAGCTCCGAGCTGCGGCTGCGACGAGGAGAAACGCCCAGCTGGGATACTGGCAAGCTGCATCACGGTTATGCCGAACAACGTGTAACACTCCCTTTATTTGGGCGGAGGCAAACTGATCAGAGAGGAGTCCCCCTTTTTACGCGTGGGTTCGCAACCTTGGTGCGTGGATTCAATTTCCGTCTTTGTCTAACGTGGAAAAAAATGAATCCATCTAACATGCTCTAGAATCCAGAAACCCATCTTCGTCAGAGCAGTGGCGCACTCCGACGGCCGGACTCTGAACGATTTACACTTTACGTAATACTTGGTCTCTGCGACAGATCATTATACGGATGACGAGCAAGATGTATCCGCATAAGGTCTGTTAGAAATCGCGATGTTGGGCGACGGCCTAATTTTTGGGCCTGGTGTTGCAGAGCCCACAGCTGTCAATTTTCGGCGCACTCAGCCAACTTACGGCAATCTCCACGGCATGTCCCGGGTGTAAAGGCAGAGCGATCAATTAATAAAATATTGGCTCCGTGGGAACATGGTAACTGGTGGAAAGCAATATTAGCTACGTGGGAACGTGGCAACAGCAACACAACGCACGGGGACCAAGATAGGGAGGCCTGAGTAGACCTATGTAGGCAGACGATAGGCCAAGGTAGGCCCAATTTGGCCTACATGACGTCGGCAGACTCTGCCTACAGGGGGTCGGCCGAGGTAGACCGATGTCGACTCACGTAGCCAATTGAAACTGACAAATAACAGGCTTGGTATGCCTTTGAACCAATGCCGCGAATGCTCATCATTGGAAGACATAGCGGTACAAAGGTATAAAACTGGCATCAAACCATCTTCACAATTTGACAATGTTTTTGACCGCTGGTTCAAACTATACTGCTCCGACCATCCTGAAAAACCAACCTCAACAGCAGGAGTGGCTTTTGTTCTCAACAAAAAGTTTTTAGACACCGAAAATATACGTGAATATGAACTGATCCCCGGCCGAGCCTTGATGATAGTGATCTCATGGCAGGGGGAACCCCTATCTCTTTTCCCTTAAGGCTGGGGGCCCTATGAGAAATTTTGAAAATGGGAGCACATATAGGTCTTGGTGAGAAAATGATGTCTGGTCTTTGACCTATTTAGGTGCTCCCGGAGTCCCAACCGTTGACTTGCTATGAACATTTTGATCGCAACAGGGCTTATCACTTTTTGGACGAGGCCAGGGTGGGCCTAAAAAACAAAATCCAGAATGGGAGCACCAACAGCAAAATCTGGTGCTGTGATACACCCTATTGCCTGCTTTTCAAAAACATGGGGACCAGTAAAATGACTTCATGTTAATCGTTGCCCTGTGACTGCGAGTTTGAAAAAGAACTTTTACACGAGTAATCGTAAGCTAGACCCCCCCGTCCCGTCGGCAGGCTGGGCTGACATCGGCTGACGCAGGCCGACGGGGATCAGCCCACGTTGACCTGACGTCGGCAGATGTCAGCCGAATTGGGCCTGACATTGACTGACGCAGACTGACGTTGGTCGACCAGGTTGCTGGAACGTTATCATTACATCAAGCTGTCAACTATCGTGGGTTTCTATGGGTCCAAAAGAGGTGTAGTTACCGTTGGGAGCACAAAAAATGAGTTTTGTCGAGACTTATAGACGTCGGCTTGGGTCATCTCTCTATCCAGCAGGTGGGCAGCGACTCAATGAGTGCAGTGATGGGGGAGTAATATACAGTGGGTGTGGACCATGGCATTCCTTTGAGCCATTTAGTATTGCTCAACAGGGCCGATGGACATGCCATGACTAAGGTTCCCTAAGGGTAAAGGTAAATCTTCAAAGGTCAGAGGTAAGGTACAAGGAGGTAGAGGTAGAGGTAGAGGTCAAGGTAAAGTTGTACCTCCCAATTCAAAATCAAGTGTTTGAGGTCTTTACCTATTTTCTGGTAGAGTAATAACCTAGAGATGATTGTTTAATGCATTCACTTAGGTCTCAAAGGTCTACAGGATGTTTAAAAGAGAATACCTCTTGATTTACCTCCCAAGGTCAAGTGGTAAGATCAATGGGGGTAAAGGTAGAGGTTGGCCACTTTGTACCTCTACCTCTACCCCTGGTGAACCTTAGGCCACTATGACTGTCTCTGGCCCTATGTGTGCACTTGTGAATAATTCCAGAATATAGATGAGAATGATTTTGCAATCATGAGATAAAGGGGAAACACTCAGTAATCCTTCATTGCGTAAAAAGCCCTGTCCTATATATTAAGAGACAATGAGCACAGCATTTGTCAGAAGTCATGTGAAAAGTCACATGAAAATTCACATGATGTTGTCAAGATGTTGCTGCTGGCTGTTGAGATGTCATCACTGAATCCCATGGTCTTGGAATTCACTGTGTGCAGGCCAATGCCAAGGCGCCGCACACCGAGAGCGGCACTGCAGTGCCAGAGGGCTTGGAATGTGCTGTGTCTGCACAGAACTGGGATAAAGCCATGTCTGACTGCCTGTGGCAAAGACACGGGTGCCTTACATCTTGTAAGTCTGAAGGCAGAGTTGAACTCTGACAGACCAGAGGTCCGGAGTGAGCCCGATGATATGCAGTGGATGTGTCCGGCTACGGAAACACTATATTTTCGCATTTCATTAACGGAAACATCATGCATGTCATCTACTGGTGTCAGTACTGAGTTCCCGAAGTAGCTGGCAGGACGTTGACCACAGAGTAACAGGTGGATCACAAAGGGGTAACCTTTGGGGTCTCTGGCAGGTGCTCGCTCTGAAACCTGTAGGAGAATGTGCAGTCCAACGTTAAACATTGGGGATATTCGTTTGATTTTACAAGATTCCTGACGATGGGAATCTCTTGGAACCTATGCTCAGCTTGGTTCGCAGTTCTGTTCATTGGTGTTTGGCTCAGAATGTGAGACGTGTTCTGTCAGATGATGGAAACCGATGGGGATCATCCCTAATGGGGTGCCGATCCACTGAGATCGACCAAGGAACTGCGCTATCTTTAGCATCACTATCCTGGAGCAAGGACTATACTCAGTTCTCTGGATCCCTTCCTCGGAAACACAACAACTTGGGTATCATTCGAAAGCTATTGACCAGTACTACTCAGTTCTGGTGGAGTTGTTCGAGGGACACCAACCAAAACCTAGGAGACCCTGCTAGAGAGGCCAGGACTTTGATGGGGTTCAATCCTACATCAGGCCCCACACAAAAGCCCGACGCTCTGTAATCCGGAATACGCTCGGAATGGCGTAGGAATGGCGTGCTCAGGCTGGGAACCAATAGGAACTATACCCAGACTCTTACCAAGACGGATAAATGGAGTCTTGACTCATTTTCTCTTATTTTCATTGTTTGTAATATTTATTCTCGGACTAGTATAAGTAGCTAGGGTTTCTGACTTGATCGCCATGCGATCCACCCCAGTTCAAGTGAGCTCTGTTCACGCTAGAGGGTGTATCCGGGTCTTCAAGCCAGTTACCATCTTAGGATTGTAATTGTATCGAATATCATATATTCTATTGGGTGGAAACATCTCGAATCGTATTGAATCGTATTGAATCGCCGGTCTTGGACTTTGGATCGTATTGAATCGCCGGTCTTGGACCTTGAATCGTATCGAATCATACTATTGAATCATCTCGGATCGTCTCTGGCTCGTATTGGCTCATTGGAATCGCGTCTTGCATATTGAATCGTCTATCCCATCGTTGGGAACCCACCGGAACTGTCGAACCTTGTGTTCTCGCTTCCTAAAAACCACTGTTTGGCTGTCTGCCACCCTACCCCTTTGTCTCGTGTGGGCGGTAAAGCGAGTTCCTACGCTTTCTGCAACAACACAGCACTGTTTCTCCGTTGCAACAAGGACCATAACCTTCCCTCCAACCTTTACAAGGCTCTGTGCCAGGGACTATAACTCGTCTGACTGTTGGAACTTCCGGTTTCCTGGTTCTCGCTCATTCTCTTGGAGCTTCGTGATTAGATTCGTCTCTTCTCGAGGTTTTATTGGGTTTTTGAGTTGGGGAATAAGTTTCCGTTGGTTTCCATAGTAGGTTCAGAGCTCATCAATCACTGAGTTGGCAGAAAAGACCCGGAGACGGACAAGGGTCGGGACGGAATATAACAAGGATCCAATTCCTGAGAAGCTACTGCTTCCAGGAAAGTATCCTGCAATTCACAGTGGAACAAAGCCAGTTCTTGAAAAATAATCTTAACAAGTCTTGTAGCTCTCATTCGGCTCTATTAGTTTCATTTTGGGTCTATTTTTAGATTGGTGACCCGCAAGGATGGATTTTAGCTACATCAACCACAATCATGGTTTGTGTTGCCTATCAATACTACTTTAAACATAACTCACCAAAAGAATGTAGATAGTTGAGATGAGTGGGGACCTAAATGTACGAGATCTGAATAGTGGAAATGAATCCCATATGGAAGGACACCCCAAATAGCGGATTGTACCATCGTGGAAAAGGATGGCATTGATCCCACCTGAGCTTGCTGCACCATAGATCTGGATAATATTTAGGTGGCTGCGGGAATACTTAGAGAGCTGATGAACAGTGAAAATACCTATGAAACTTGCCGAATAGACATATATTTCGCAATTTCCTGCCGCCACTCCTAGGAAGGCTGTTCGGCTGAGACCACACGATGGGAAGATAGTGCCTTGCACACCTCCTCTGCGCCGTTCCCGTGGTATATGGCCACTGTTGCCTTTGGCTTTCGGCCTTCGACTCTGGTGGAATGCATATGCCGGACACACACTCATCCGCGGTGACAATCTACAACACCTGTGAGATTATCCACTCGTATTTCATGTCGAAGGTCTATATCGCTGAGCGGGATTATTCGGAAGTCTACCCAATATAATTAACATTCTGGATTTAGGATAAAGGGAGGAATTCACCGGACGGGATACTCGGAGGGTAGTGATTTGTGATGTTGGTGAAAGTCTGGCCAGTCACTGTGCGGTTCTGAGAGCTTGAGAACATTCCGCTGCCATGCCTGGATTGGGCGCGATTCACTCAGTTCACCCTTCTTCCGAGGAAGAGTCAGAGCTCACAGGTTGGTTCTTGATTCCTGGTGGAATCAGTGTACTGGTTGTTCAGTTGGCCGTCCATGGATGGTGGGGGGCAGAAGAAGAGAGGTAAGCGCCGGAGTGACAGCTTGAGTGCCATAATTAGAAGGTTTTAAAATAAAACAGCGCATCAATGGTTATGTGGCATGTGCAAATGAGTACAGCTTAGTTTCAGCTGGCGAGGCTGACTCAGAGATCTGAAAGAGACTGTTGCCTGCCGGAGAACGTGGGGAAAACAGACATTTATCCGGCAAGTGCTCGGCTCGAGATCAATCCTCTGCCAGCAGTGCAAGTGCTGGATGGGACGGCTGCGACGGCCGTACCAACGGCAACGGGTCGGGGGTGCTAATTTACATCATACACAGGTATCTTTTGGCTTGAATAACTGTCATCGGATGTTCACCTGCCCACACGTGATGTTCTCTATTGTGGTTGCAACTCGGCAATCAGCCTCGGGATCAACCGAACATCGCAACAAAACAAATCTACTGTGAGAGGAGTGTAAGGTGTGGATAAATTGCATCCAATGGCTAACTCTTCCAAGGGGAAAGGATTCCTGCCTCAAAATGGGTGGTTTGGAAGCACAGTTGAAAGACCCGTTTCAACAGCCGTCGCAGCCGTTGTTCGACAGGCCGTTGAGCAAGGTAGCAAATCTTCAACAGAATGAACAAGGCACGTATATCACAGTGAAATGGTGCGCTTAACTATAAGCTAGGAATGCAACTATTGTTGGATGCTAACAAACACCACAACTAACAACCACACAACCAACTACTATCACTCCCAAAGAACAAGCGCGCTCCCTTGGTGAGTTTGGGTCCGAGTCGTAGTATGCGACTACTGGTTTTGAAACCCAATGTGATAATGAATCTTCACTAATCTGACTGACAACAATACCCACGGCACTTCAACTATGCAGGATTTGTACGGAACAACGCCCCGCGGCCTCGATGAACGAGTAATATATGTGGTTTTTGGGTGGATACAAGACAAGAGGAAGACTAATAGATAGTTTCATCTACGTCAGGGCAGAGTTTGTAAGGTTTCAACAGCGAATCCTCTAATTGAGGTCACTGATCCTGCTTCCAATCACTCTCACAACAAGCAATTCTCGTTGTAGACCTTGGCTTAACCTGCCACAGGTACCTTTCACTCTACTTCAAGGCTTAAGCACCTTGCTGGCGACCAAACTGATCTTCCTGTTGGTTACCGAGGGCAATCTCAACCGCGGATGCAACTAGCGAAGCAGATGCAAAGCAACAAGCCCACTCAGGTAGGTAAACCTCTCTTTTGTACGTGAAGACCGCCCGTGGGGTCGACAACGTGAAGCTTAACTTCTTAACTCAAACTGAACTAGAGCCAACAACCAAACTTCGATTTATAGACACACTACAAACAGAGGTAGATACTACTCTCTGCAAGTTGGCCTGAGAACAACCGCAACAATGTCCACTGTGGTGTACTGGCTTTCCGCGGGGTCCTCAAGCCCTATTTATACTACTGGAATATAGATTTACATGTGAAAAACAGAGAGTGAAAACAAAAGAAAACAAAAGATGTCCATGCGTATCTGATCCGTCATCACAGGCCAAGAGAAACCTTTCGCATGGTTCTCACGTCCTGATTTGGGTATATGGTAGGTGCCGCAGGCTGCCGTCTGCAACCGCGGGCCTGGAACCTCTGGGCGCGGAGTTGAATCCGCCCACTAGGATAATGCTGCTATCGTCAAAGGGAGCCCGCGGGTCCGTTACTTGTCGGTCTGTACCCACGATCTCACTCTGAACTCCGGTCCAATGGAATAAATCCCATTGCTCCACTCTGTGTGTCTCTGTTTGTCACTAGGGACGCGACGCGTCTCCCCACGTGTACTCTCTCTACGTAGTTCTCCTCTGTAACTGCTTTCCGCTTGCTTCAGCAGGGGCCGCAGGCCTTGCCTCGACCCCGCGGCCTATTGCCAGTCTGGAAGGACGGCCCGCGGCCTATGTAAACCGCCCGCGGCCGACTCCCTTAGCCTTCAACCCACTCGCTAGTACTCTGTAAGTCTTCAAAGACTTCCTCTGTGCAGTCGTTGGTCCTCTATTGTAGGATACAACTTCTGAATGATGACTTCTGGGGCTTTTGGGTATTTATCTCCTCTTTGTGTATGACCAGTGGCCCGTGGAGTACGCTAGGCTTGATCTATACACCACAATCAGCAGCTCGGAGCTCACTCTGATCCTCCTTTGTATCACCGAACAGAAGTCCAGAGTACTAGTGATAGTACTACTAGAAACTACCTTGCAACTCTTATAATATGTGTTTGTGAGCGCAAAAATAGCTAGATGACGCATACTTGGCGGTATGCCGTCTCAACGGGTGCCGTTGAACCGTCCCGGTGGGCACGGGCGGAAGCCCTGTTCATTTCTGGTCCCACTTGAATTTATATGTGAGAATAGTGTCGCTTTTGGGGAACTGATAAAATATTGCTATCGCATTCTCCAAAATATGTTCTTTTTGTCATCCTCGCGCCGCTGCATCGATTCTGCCCGGATTCCGCCAATGTTCCCATATCAGGGGCAAATGCGGTAGTTTGAATCTCAGACGAAACAACTGCTTATCTTCGTGGCTGAAAATCCTCCTTACAACAGACTTGGGGTTTTTGCACTAACTCCAGAATCTTCTGACTGTCTCCCGTTTCCCATTAGTACTGCGCCAAACAGCGAGCTGGTTCTGCCCCACCATATCAGCTCTCTTTTGCATGGAATTGGATCTGGTGTCGACTACCAGCTACCAGTTTTCTCTGCTCTGTTACCAAGTTTGATATGACCCGTCAGAGGATGATATTCGTCACAAGTTTGAAGGAATAAGCGCGGCGCTGAAAGCCTGGAAGCGCTACTGAGTCGTGGAAGTAGTCTCAGTTCTTGAGATATTGCAATAAATATATTTTTCCGTCGCTGACTCTGCTGTAGTAGTTTTTTTGAAAATAAAATGGAGCTAATCACCATTAGGATGATGTCCATGATGTCCTTAATTTCGGGTCGGATATTGGTCAACATTTGAAGTCAAAGGGAGGGCCTGTTAGTCTCTCAGAGGCAGACACTTCAATCAAATGAACCTCGTACCTCGGTTGATTGAAGTCTGTGATTAAGCGCGGGGGTCCGATCAGGGTTCGCCCTTATTACATAATCTTCGCTTAGCTGCGTTTTGGTTGTTTTCGCTCTACGGAACGCTTTTCTCTGTTCTTTTGGTGTGGAACTCATTACCACTTTGATTTTTTTTAATGGTGCTTGAATCCACGTAGTAGCTCATACTTCAATGCGATAGGACATTAACATGCCAAAAACCCATCAACTTCACTCATCAATAGCTTTGGCCCACGATGCTCAAAAAAACTGAGAAAATTTGGGTGCACAGAAAACATCTCTACTATTCTGCCGAGGATATATCTGAGGTTCAAGGACTGGGGCAAGGGCCTCAAAACGTGATTATGTAATAAGGCGAACCCTGATCGGACCCCCGTGCTTAAAACTGGACTAAGGGCCTGTGGGTTGAGAGATATTCTCATACTGCTACAGCTATTCCGGCTGCCTAGGATCTGGTGAATTCAGGGAAAATCAGAATTACTGGGGCAAACACCTTGGATTCAACTCCACACCCTTTTCTTGAGGCTCTATACAAAGCGGCAGAACAGCTAAAACCTATACTCTACGATGGGAAAAGAGTTTCCGGGGATGATGATCTAGACATGGCAGAACTAGCATACATACACTACCAGCTCGGCGAATATAGGGCAGCATGGGACCTGCAGGCTGTGATACTTGAGAAGCGGCAGGTCCTTCTTGGAGATGAAGATCCACTCACTCTGGGAATTTGGCCGACGCATATTGACAATTAGGCCGTCTTTCAGAGGCAGAGAGGCTTGGAGTTCAGGTCTTGGAGAATCGAAGGGAAATACTGTGAGATGGATATCCTGATACTCTGCAGACGATGAGCCGTTTGGCGGCAACATACCATGATGAGTCAGAGAGCCTCAAGGTTCAAGTGCTGGAGAAGCAGAGGGAGATTCTTGATGAAGATGACCCAGAGACTCTAAAGACTATGAACAATTTGGCTGTCACATACCTTGACTGAGGACTCTGGCCAGCTCAATGCCGCAGAAAAGCTCCTAGCTGCAGCATTTGGGAAACAACAGACGGTTTAGGGTGAGGACCATCCAGAAACCGTTCTCACCTTGAGTAATCTTGCGTGGACATATCACATGAGGGGTCAATTTGAACGGGCAGAGGAGCTCTATGTTGTTATCATTGAGAAGGTGAGGCAGATTTTTCGACAATGATCATCCATACAAAAGAAGGAACATGTGCAATCTTGTGTTGTTGTACCGCAGCTTGGATAGACTGCGGGATGTTAGGGAGCTGGAGGCGCTTCTCGGAGATGATGAAATCTAGATAATACATGTTTTAGCTTACCTGAACAAGATTATATATATCCTTCCTTCTATTTGGCGATGTTCCACAGAATATCTTGTCTGTAAGGTCATCCATTCATTTGTAGAGGATTCTATGTATTTGAAAATTGAAACTTGCGAACGTCATTGAAGTGGTCTAAGGCATTGAAATGCTATCTGAAGCAATGGATATGAGGCGCGAGATTCAACCACAAAAAATGGTGATTCAAATTTCAGTGAAAGACATTCGATATTTGATGGATCGCAAGAAAATGTTCAAAGATATTACCACGGTCTGAAAACATGAAAAGCAGAAAACAATTACATCCCAGAGACAAATGAGGTGTTTGAAAACCTGTTATTCTCTTTGTCCAGCACTTCTGCATTCTCATGATGGATTTTACCGCCAACGTCTGAACAAGTCTTTGAACTGAGCCTGTCTACTTCACCTGATAATCCCACCAACTGCCTATAGTGGCTACTCAGGTACACATTTTTGCATGCCACAACGGCCATTCTTCAGCCACCAGGGCCACGAAAATTTTGATTTTTAGGGGGTCAATAGGGTATTTTAAGAGGGTCAGTAATTTTTGTGACAATCTTAGCGCCATGTGGCGGGGCCACTATTCAACCAACATTCATTTATCTTCTATTTTATTTATCCTATCATTTCTCGCCTTCCCTCATACTTATGCATGACTTACCGGGTCTTACGTGCTATACCTTACGCCCGGGACGGCGGACAATCCCTTTCCCCTTTCGTTTATCACACCTTACTTACATAACCCTTGATCCTAGTATATAAACCTGTGATGTACGTAGATAGTGCTTTGGTCAATACTGCTGTTACACCAGTTATCTCATTCAACCACCCCCCGACTTAGATGGAGGCACAGAACACACAAATCGCACTGTAACACAGATGTTACAGCAGTGCATAGAACCTAAGCAACAAGATTGGGTTGCTAGATTGCCAATGGTGGAATTTGCCATGAACTCGGCTCGGTCCGAAAGTACTGGATTTACCCCATTCTTCTTGAATACAGGGCGCATGCCACGATCCTTGATCTGGAATGAAAATAGAAGCAAGGATTACCTGGGGATAGCAACATTTGCACTGCAGCGCCGGTTGTGAAGCAAACTTGGGATGCAAACAGGAAGCGCCAGCCTGCTCCATTTGCAAAAGATGACTTAGTATACTTGTCTACTAAGAATGTCAAATTCGAAAAGGGATTGGCACGGAAGTTAATCCCAAAATACATTGGACCTTACAAGATTGTCCGTGATTTTGGTAACTTATCATACCAGATTGATTTGCTCCCAAACATGAAGTAAAGAGGTGTGCATGATGTATTTCATGCTTCGCTTTTACGGGTTCATGTGCCGAACGATGATCGGCGCTTCCCAGGACAATTGGACAACCAGCTTGGCATTACAAAGGAATTTGAGACAAATGAGTGGGCAGTGGACCGTATAATGAATCACTACGGCTGTCGTTCTGAGGCCCTGTTCAAGGTCCTTTGGAAGTCAGGTGACTGCACCTGGATGTCTTACGACCAGGCGCAACGGCTAAATGCCCTGGCCGCTTATTTGGAGACCCAGGGCGTTTCTGATATCAGAGAATTAGGCTACAGATCCGGCCAACCGCCAAAACACGAGGAAGTTTTAATGGCTGGAAGTATCTGCATTGGGATGCCAATAAATGCTGAGGAGACTCAGACGTCCCTCAATTTTATCACCCACTTTCTTTTGTGTCTCCTGCCCTCGTTTCTAATGCCTCTCACCGGTGAATACAACCTCGACGAGGTTGATTGTGCCTACCAGCGTTACAATCGTCAACATCCCTGCCTACTTCGTCTCAACAACACCTCCTTCCTTGTTTGCTTTCCTAGCACCTGGCCCGAGGGAGTCATAGCCGCACAGCAGATTCAGCTCTATGCAGCGCATAACATGCATCTGTTTGATCCATCGCTGGACATTCACTACAACCCTTTCCATTACTGTGACTTTGCCATGCTCATGAATCGTTATGACAAATCTGGCTTCGGTTGGGCGTTCTACAGCGAGATCGAATGCTGCGTCAAATACCCCAAGAACTTGGAGCCAGCCACCGTGGCTGAGTTCCTCATTCACGAAGACGACATTAATGGGCACGAGGTCGTGCGCTGTGGCAATGTCCAAGTCTCTGCCACTTGATATCAGCATGTCATCGAGGCGGACCAGCGCCGCCTCGTTAATCGGGAGAAGAACATTCGCAGCTCTCAGGCAGCCAAACGGAACCTCGTTGGCATCCCTGACATCTCTTCTCTTGCTAAGAAAGCTGCGCTTGTACGCAAGATCGCTGAGAAGGAGGACGAGTTCCAGGCGGCATTGCGCTGTCATGCCCTTAACTCTCATGCGAAGGAGCGTGCCGCGAAGGGTTCCACTCCCCCTTCCGAGTCCAGCGTCCCCGCTGCGACCGGTTCTACCTCAAACAAATCGACCTCGAGCACCCCTTTGGTCGTTGACCAACAGCCAGCCCTACCCTCCATTGTTCGACATTCCACCTCCGTTGTATCCACTGCGACCTCGTCCTTGCTCGGTTCACCTTATCCCTCAATTCCTCCTTCATCGCCAGCTGCGTCCATCGTCAGCATGTCCCTTGACCAGGACAATCTTACTGCAGCAGACCACGCGATGTTTGCCGACAACAAGCACCGCTTCGCTCACTTGAACATGGAGAACGGCGAGATCGATCAGGATGCTGAGGGTGAGGACGAGCAGATGGAGGTGGAGGTCGACACCCAGAAGCCGTAGGTTGCAGTGAGCCTCAACCTATGTGGCGGGGCCACTATTCAACCAACGTTCGTTTATCTTCTATTTTATTTATCCTATCATTTCCCGCCTTCCCTTGTACTTACACATGACTTACCGGGTCTTACATGCTATACCTTACGCCTGGGACAGCAGACAATCCCTTTCCCCTTTCGTTTATCACACCGTACTTACATAACCCTTGATCCTAGTATATAAACCTGTGATGTACGTAGATAGTGCTTTGGCCAATACTACTGTTACACCAGTTATCTTGTTTGACTACCCCCCGACTTACCATGTGCCGAGACTAGCCTAGCTCCTCGTCACACACCATCACTGCCACCAAGTGCAGTCAGTGCCAAATGTGACCCAGTTAGTGCCAGTGGTGCCACCAGACCTGTTTTTGAGTGGGTCAGTAAAAATGTGACCTTATTACATGGCCATGAGTGCAACAGGCCTATTTAAGCTACATCAATAAAAATGTGACCCAGTTACTTGGTCATGTGTGCCACTGTTTCAATTTAACATGTATCAGTGAAAATGTGGCCCATAACAGTGGCCACAGGAGTCACCTTGTTGATTTAACATGTATCAGTAAAAATGTGACCCATAACAGTGGCCACAGGTGCAATCAGTAAAAATGTGACCTGTATACATGACCATGCATGGCACAGTTTGAGTTACTGTACAATTTCGTTCAAATCGATAGGGGGTGTGACATGTGACATGGTCCGAGTAATTCGATAATTCAATAGCCACCGAATTTCCGCGTGATACCCCCCCAAAATTTCGATAATCTCATTGAAAATTTGACATTTTTTGGCCACTGGGGGGGGTGACAGTTTGGGTTTAGAGGTTCAATAAGGTTCTGCATGACATGTAACATGGACCAAAATTCGATACCAATAGAGGGGTGCATGACACGTGACTTACGAATTGAATGTAACTGTACAGTATCAGTATTCCATTTACTGCGGATTTTCAATGCGAATTGAATGAGCCTGCTTTGAGCGGCAATGATTTAGAATTGAGCTCAGGACAGCTGCTCTTGTGAAAACTTGCCAAACTGGAAACAAAAAAACGGACCACGCCTGTTGTACGGCAAACAGCTGTAAGGCCCTCCATGTTTTCTCAATATTTTGTTGTACTTAGCCAGATTACACTTTCCTTTTTTGTGGCTGTGATTATCAGGACCTTCATCTATGTGCCCTCGGTGCCTATTATCAATCAAGCTTAATAGTGCCATAAATCGGAGAGGCCTAATCTAAGTCATGGAACTAACTGGACATTGGACAATTATGTATTTAACTCACTGATCCGATACGATTATTACGATACTTCAATCCAGCCATCACTCGGCAGACATTCTTGATGAAATGATTTCATCGTCCTTTCTTCCGCACTTCGACGCATGCGCAGCGTCTCGGAGTTTTCGGACACATCCAAGCAAACATACTTACCCGATACTCTCGCCGTTGAACATGCTCTCGGATTGGGGACGTGAAGATCAGGATTCAATAGGTTTCGCAGCAGAATCACAAGTCCATCAGAGCGCGGAGAGACTGGTCCAGTGTGAAGAGGAAATATGTAGGTCAGACATCGGTTCTGAGAGGGTTTTCGGCCTCTCGCTGTTATATTCCAGTAAGACTGAAAAATGACTCATACAGAATGAGCAAATGAGCGGGAGCGGAGCCGTGGCCCGACTGTAAGCAAGGTTTGTCACCTTGGGCCGCAAGCGGCATAATGGGATGAAGACCGAGGCAGCTTTGACGTGGGGAAACAGGGCAGCAAATATGCCCTGCGTCATCATACGATCGGTATAGGCTCGCCAGGGCCTCCCCGGCCCTTCGAGTTCAATGATGAACATCTTCTCCGGTTGGAACTCCCGCCTATTCCTCATCACTATTTAATAAGAGCCTGGTTCACCCAGATTCACACAATCCAACTTCCCATGGCTGCGTTTTTACTGCTAAATCTCGCGGTAATTTTGCTCAGCGCTGTGGCTCAAAATATCACTGACTTGCAAAACGCCTTGTCTGCGCATGGAGTTTCCGCTGTGTATCCTACGGATGAAAACTTCACGATCGTCAGTCAAGCCTGTGAGTTTCTCTCGACTGAAGGGCACTAAATTCTCATTTTTTATTGGCTTTTCATTAGTTAATAGACGATTCACAATTTCCCCAATCGCTGTCGCCTTTCCTACCTCCGTCGCCCAAGTTTCAGCCGCCGTCGCTGCTGGAGCGGCCCAAAACCTTGAAGTCGTTGCGCGAAGCGGCGGGGTGCATAGACTTAATTCTTGCTGCTCAGTCTGTTCTAACCGTTCTCCCACAGCACTCGTACATTGCCAACGGCCTTGGTGGAAAGGACGGAGCCTTGGTGGTGGACATGAGCAAGCTCAAAGCGATCACCGTCCGGTCCTCTAACGATACAGCTTTGATCGAGACAGGCAACCGGCTCGGCGATGTGGCTCTGGCGTTGAATGCCAAGGGGCGAGCAATGCCCCATGGGACGTGCAGCTACGTGAGTCGAGGAGGTTCAAATTTGTGTTAGGGATATCAATCTCATCACATTGCTCCACTAACCAGGTGGGAATCGGCGGACACAGTGGTATGCGTCTATCGAATCATCTGTTAATTATGAACTTAACGCGGCTCTAGGTTATGGCGGGTTCGGCCTACTATCTTAAAAATAGACGTGTCAACTATTTTAATTAGTTTTGTTCTAGGTTTGGGTTCACCTCACGAATATGGGGCCTCGCTCTCGACGTTGTGAAGTCTGCAACTGTAGTTCTAGGTAACGGCACCGTCGTCTCTGCTTCCGCGAACGTAAACTCGGACCTTTACTGGGTGTGTTTTGAAGCCCGTGCATGCCTCAACTTCTCTCTCTGACTGAGTCCAAAATATTTAATACCTGCAGGCCATCCGCGGCGCCTCGCCGTCCTTCGGAATCGTCACTTCCATCGAAGTGCAAACCTTCCCCGCGCCGCCCTCCGCCATCGTCCTGGAGTACACCTGGAATGATCTAGACATGTCCACAGCCGCCGACAGCATCACGTCCTTCCAAACTTTCGCCGCCACGAACGTCCCCCCCGAACTCGGCGCGGAGCTCCTCTTCACCAAGGGCTCCTCTAGTGGCAAAGTCAACTTGCAACTGAACGGCGCGTGGTACGGTGCCCCCGAGCTATTCAACGCGACATTCGCGCCGTACCTGAACACACTACCGGCGACGAGCTCGGCGAATATATTTCCTGGCTCATACATTGATAGTGTCATGACGCTTGCGAGCCCGCAGGGGCTGAACACGAGCGCGGCGCCAGATGAATTTGACACCTTCTACACGAAGTCGCTTATGACCCCCAGTGCGGCCCCGATGTCCGCGGCCGCCATAGAGGCGTTCGCCACATACATGACGACAGAGGGATTTTCATCGACAACGGTAAGCCTAGCTCTACCATCTCTTTTTCGGATTTGTGTTGCTTATAACAATTACGTGCCCCATAGGAGTGGTTCGCGGAGGTGGAGCTATATGGCGGGTCGGCTAGCGCAATCAACGCCGTCCCTCTCGATTCAACCGCGTTCGCAAAGCGCGACACCTTGTTTACAATTCAATTTGTGTCTGCGAGTGCTGCACCGCCGTACCCGGCTGCTGGGTTTACCTTCCTTGATGGGATGGTTGCGAGTATTCTGAATAATGAGCCTGCCGATTGGAATTATGGGTGCGTCTCTTTTCGTGTGCTGGCGGAAGCTGAATTATTATTCTTTTTTTCACCGAATTAGCACATATCTGAACTACATCGATGACAGGCTCCTAAATGGTATGTCTCGTCTTCGTTTTTGAATTCTTCACCTTCGCTCAATTACTTACTCATACTTCATCAGCGGCGAACTTATATTATGGAACACACTACCCGCGTCTCAAAGCCCTCAAGGCTGCGCTGGACCCGAAGGATACGTTCCGGTTCCCTGTTGGTGTCACTGTCGCTTAAGGTGGGACAATATTCCTGTTACAGGTAGCGTACCGGTTCAACTTGGCAGAGTTGTGGACAATAGAAATGATGTCCTTTTAAACTTCCATCCCGAACTAGATACATGCGGGTTTGATCCATGAAGCTGAAGAATAACGCATAGTATGATCAAGACCAGACGGAGGTCCAGAATTCGACCAGCTTGAGCGGAGATAAGTAAACGGAGATTCAGCCCAATCCGAACCGGCGCAAGGAGGTCGATGAAGGTGATCTTTTCTGTCAAAAATCCGATATAACATGTTGAGTAGCTCAGCGGATTGAATATGGGCTTAAAAAAAACAGATAATCAATGGATTCAAAAATGAACGATTGATCATTGAACCGTGATATCGGCTAGGTCGGCTTCAAATCGGCCTCTCGCTTCTTTGCAATCATTTGAATTTCAGTTCGCTATCACGTCTGCCTTTGACCCTCAAGAGTTCTATTGTTTTTTGAAGATGTATCGGTGATATCGAGTTATGTTGGCATAGGATTGACTGCTTTTCAACTGTCCATGAATTTTAAGCTGATTGTCAGACTGATAACTTGCTAATGAACTACTTTTCTTCAAGGGGGAATCAGGATTTAAACCCCATATATTATGGTGATGAGGCATGAGATTGAACATGCCTGAAATAATCCAATTTTGCGACCTTTCAGTTGGACAAACTGATAAAACTTATCAATAAGGTTATATTAGAGTACTAGTCTATCCCAGGACTGAGTTCTAGGCTGCTGGATGTCTTGAAATACTGGTTTCAAACAGTAGCCATATGAAGTTTCATCAATCAATCTCTGTCTCAACACAAAATCCTGCTTAATCATTGCTTGTTTAAACAGACCAGTACACTAGTAAGGTGGAATACCACCAAGACCTGTTCTAATATCAGTTATATAAACCAAGAAATAGGTTCAAGTTAACATTGAGAATCAAGGACATGATTTGAACCTGACAAGAACAGTGATTAATGAATCAGCAGTTGAACAGAGCAGTGTTAAACAAACTGAAGATAGCTGTTTTCAGCTTGAATATAAACCTGGCAGGGTTGATTAATCGACGACATGGATCAACAAGAGCAGTGTTCAAACCGATGACTGAGATTCAAAGTCAAAATGCAGAGGCAGGAAATAAACCTAAGCAGAGATTAACAGAGCATTCAATCAGAACAACCAGGACTCACGTTCAAATGAGTGGAGGGTTTGGACCAGAAAATGGAAGATTAATCATGACCCAGATCAATCACAGATTGTTCAAACCAGAGTGGAACAGTGTTCAATTTGAATTGAAGGAGTGAGTAGCAAATGAGCTGGTATGTAGGTGATCCTGTGAATAATTATCAATCAAGCAGCAGATTAACAAAGCAGTGTTCAAATCCATACATGAAGCAGATATGCATAGAGTGAGCAGCATATGTAGGTGCATAGAGCATATAGGCCAAGGAGCAGCAGAGTCTGTTGGGAGCATCAATTGAATCCACTGAGTTCATTCTCAGAGACTTTGTTGTCATCGGAATCAACCTCAACCCAGCTTGGGCCCCATTTCAAGAACCTAGTGTAGTGAGATGTGCTGCTAACAGGTTTATGAATAAATGGGGTCATACTTGATCTTCCTTCTCACAGACCCTTTTGCTTCATGTGCAGTTCAGCCAGCAGCACTGGTGGTTGGCTTATTCTGAGAGGATCTGCGAGAAGCAGCAGACGACATGCCAGCTGCTGTGATAGTTTTTTTGCTGAAGTAAATAATATCAGGGTCCAGTTGTTGATGTTTGGGTCAAGAAACGTATGATATTGACGTCCAGGGTCTCTTTGGGAATAGCTTGACCATCTTGGTCTGTATCCCCGTGTCTGGGTCAGAATTTATTGCTGACTGAGTCACAGGTTGTTGGTCAAGATAAGAGACATACTGCTCGACATTACCAGCGGCTTCCTCAGCATGATTGTTCCAACTGGCTTGCTCTTCTCTGGTCAAAGCATTCAACTTCTCCTTGAGAATATTCTGGTAGACAGCAGCAGGAATTGTGAGGTTTGTGTCCTGGAGTCATTGATGAGAGGCAACAGTGAGAGCCTCGGAGTTTTGCTGCGCAAATAGTTGTTTGCCACTCATGACTGATGAGAACTTTTGCAACAGATTCATTTTCATGGTGGACAGGGAAGAAGTCAATGATTGTGGGCTTGACTTGCAGTAAACCTGGTTTTGATAATTTGTGAATTTACAAACAATCAAAGTATCTCAGTTCTGGCCAAAGAATCAAAGATATGTAGCCTGTACCTCAAACCAGGAGTTCCTCGAAGTTGTGTTAAAGTCAAGTGTTGCAAAGAGTGAAGAAACTAAGATGGAAGAGGCTTTGGCTTGCTTCCACCACATCAGTGCAGTATGGTCCATTGCTTTGTCCATTTTTATCACAAATTCAGTGAAGAACGATTCAATAATGGTTCTTCTGCAGTTGACTGAACTGGCCTTGGGGCATAATTGACAAACAGGAAGAACAAAAATGAGAGAAGGAGTAGGAAGAGAGAGGAAGAGCATGGAAAAGGACAAGGACAAAGAGTCAAAATGCAAGAGGAAAGTGGGCTTGAAATTGATTGACTGATGTTGGCCCTGAGGGTGAATGATGAGCCTATCGATCTTGTTGCAATGAGCAAATTTTGTGGTTCAAGTTTGGGTACTGTCTCATTTCTGTTTCAAGTTTATTTTGCTGCTTCCATTTTACAAGTTTGTTTCACTGACCCTGCAAGACCAGATTTGGTCATGGATCTCTGGGACATGAGGCAGTTGGACCCTGATGAATTTTTATCAGTCTGAAGAATTTGAGTTGGAGACACGTCAGAAAGATGATTCCATCACCTGACTGCAGCACTGGAGTTCCATCATGTTTTGAACATGTTGGGAAAGATCAAGTACAACAAAATTCAGAAAATCAACACAGGCAGTGGGAGGAGTTGCACTGAGGGTCAGTACCTGGCAAACATGATACTATGGATAAACACTAAATTCCTTTTGTTCACACCCAGTCAGACATGTCAGTTGCATTTGATCAGACAAACAATAAGCAATATTGGCTGGAGTTTGGAAATGTGTGACACAATGCACTAAACATAGTTGGGGTGGATTTTGCTCCATTCCAGGAGGTAAAAACTACCAACCAATGACTTGACAGGTATATGTTGACCTGGTTGAGGACCCAACACTGGACAAGGAATCATCAATATGCTGTTCCATCTCAGAAAGTGAGACACAGCACATGGGATCATTTACACAGACAGATACAGACTAAGTCCACAGCACATCCCCAGTGGTATTGGCCTAATTGACTATACTTCTTTGTGTTTGATTCTCCATTCCATTCCCACCCAATTGGAACTCTTCCTTGGCTCATCTACATCTCAAAACCTCATGGGCAGAAAAAATTGTCCAGTCACCCTGGAAACTGTGGATAGTACTAGATACTGCCCCAGCTTTTGGGTCTCTTTCCAAAACAATCATTTAAGCCTTGTTGTTTTCTGCTCTCCATCCACTCAAATTCCGAGTTTCTGGTTCTAAACCCAGGACTTCCATTCCATTCATCAACCCGAGTTGTCATGATATGGCTAACACATTCCCCTTTCACCCAACCCTGTGTTTCACTATCCTACATTTCACAATCTTATGGCCAGCAGCTTCTCTCCATTCCAATGCACCTCTCAATTAGACTTCAACTCATGTGATCCCAATTGATGCATACTTTTCTCTGAATGGCATGTCACTGCAAACTGCAATCTATCACCCACTGGGCCTGCAGAACACACAATTGCCATAAAAATAGATCTGCTAGCTCATCTTGACAACCAAAACACAATGACACCCCATCTGCCCCCAAATGTCCATTGCATCTGGTTCAGTCACAGATGGTATAGGCATCCATGCCACCTCCTCTGGCCTGATCTTCCCAATCACACACAGCCTTGATTTTTATGGTGGCAAGCCTCAGATTTGGCATGGAATCAACAAGGCACTTTTAGATCTCCTGGCCATTCAGAACTCTTGTCCAGAGGGTACCATACTCCTGACACACTATAACAGTCACTTCTTGACTGCTCTGAGAGTCAATGCAGGTGGGAGTAGCATGCACAGATTCTCTGCCTGGTTTCAATGGGTGTGGAAAAATTTCCCTTCCCTTTCCCTCCTGTTCATTTGTTACCTCTTCCAGTGCCATCAAGATCAACACCCGGACTTTACCTGACATACCCAACATTACCACTAGATTCCCAAGCCTAACAGATATCTACTCATTACCAACCAACAGGTTCAGGACCTTGTGCAAGTGAGGACTAAAGTCACACCAAAACCCATGTAAGCCACTGTCAAGTGCCCATCCCTGCTGGCAACAGACCTGGTGTGAACTCCATCCATGTCACCTCAGGTCCTAGGCACTTCTGTGTGCTACTCCCCTTATACACCCACTCCAACACACCTATCTCCAGCTTCAATGTCCAAAACCAAGGCCTATGATGATTCAGTTTATTATTTTATTTCAGTCCCTCTTTGATGAAATACTGAGCCATTTCATCCTTGGATCAGTCCATCTTGCCTTCTGTGCTGCCTATGTTGCTTCACACCACTATTCACACCTGCATGGTTGTGGCCAATCACACTGATGTAATTCCTGGACTTATTATCATTACAAAAGTATGCACAGCTCAATTGTTGTAAGAAAACTGATGCTTAGCATCAGCTCTAACCCCTACTGTTGCACCACACTATTCCACAGTTGGGTCAATCATTTCTATTTCCTAGAATTCAATGGTGAATGGTAAACACACCACTATTGCACCACACTATTCACTTAACAGGTCAGTCATTTCTATATCTTTGACCTCCATGGCTCATGGTGAACATTGTGATTTAAAGATTGTCTACACTCTCTAACACATTACTATGTATTCAGATGATGCCACCACAGTTATTTCTGGGTCCTCCAGCTCCTCAGGTTTGGTTGGGGGTCTTCAGTATCCTCTCAAGAGTAATGTTGTCTCTGATATCCTCTCTCCCATTCACCTTGCAATGTAAGTGCTATTGCTATGGCTGTTGACTCAGACATGACCTTAATCGTGTCCTCAGAATCAGGATCTTCCTACCTGAATGACTGGTTACCCACATGAGGCTGATGGACCAAATGCCTTACCCTCACTCATGGTGCATGACTACCACAATGCACTGTTTGCTATCTGATTCAACACCAACATTATTGGGCAGGTCTACCTCGAGTACACCAATATTTGGGTGTCTCAGATGTGGGAAATTGATACTCCCATTACTTACCCCAACCATATTGTCTTCATTCATTTGTACAAGGCTATTTCTGCTGACATTGATGGCTTCTTTAACACTTTGTTCTGATCCAGTACCTTACATTTCTTCATATTGACCCAGGATTTTAATACTCAGCTAGAGCTTTCCCCTCTTACCTTTACACTTTCTCAACTGGACTACCACTCTATGAGTTTGCCTTCTCTTAGCCCAACCAATGTTTGCCTTTGTCATTATTCTCTTTTTCCACCTTCAGCAATAACAAGGTGCCCAATTCTTAGCTCGCCTGTCTGTTCTATTGAAAAATAATTGATATATTTTTTTCTAGAAACAAACAGTGCTCTGCAAGAGCAGACTTTTGACAAATCCATTGTGGTGTTGTACAACACCAGAAAACACCAAAAAATGCATGAAAATGCCCCAAAACATGGCAACCAACAATGTGGACAATTTTTTGCTGAAATTCTCACAATGCCAAAACAACCTCTGTGATATCATCAGAATGGCAAATGATATCATGGGTCTTGGACCTCCCAATGGTGGTTTGTGTCTATCCCAGCCTCTAAAACCTTCATCTGGAGCACACTGCCTGTCTAAATCCCCTGCAAAACACAGAATGGTTTGGGTAAAACTGGTGGGTGCATTGTGAGCAACATAAAAATGCGAAAAAACACGTGAAATGCTGCAATTAAAGTGTCAAAAGACTGATGAAGTCAAGCCTGCCCCCCCTGAACTCCTGCTACAATGTCACAAAATTTTGAGTCTGGCATATGTTAGTATTCAAACAGCCTTTCAGTATTGTAAATTCATGTCTTAATCCTACCCAAGTTGCTGCCTTGCACTGATTGAACATTTCAAGTTTTTCAGCGAAAAAACTAGTGAAAAATGTATTGAATTTTACAGCAATTTTTCAGTGAAAAACCAAGTGAAAAACTTGAAATTTCTTCATGACTTTTTTTGAACTTCAAAACTTTTTTAGCACTTTTTCAGAAAATTTTCACAAGATTCAAAAAGGTCACAAAAATGTTTCAAGTTTTTCACTACTTTTTTGCCAAAAAATTGCTGTAAAATTCAAAACATTTTTCACCAAAACTTTCTGTGTAAACTTGAAATGTTCAACCAGTGTTGTCCTAGCTAAGATGTTCTATAATTTTGTCAATAATAATTATCATAATGTACATTTGACCTACACATCGGCACAAGTAAAAAAGAATTTATTGCAGAATGGTGTAGAGCCAGTCGGTCTCAGGGGAACCAGAGGCTAGATAGCATAAACGTAGGATGAGGACAAGAGATGATGGTGATGTAGTGCTGACAGACAGCCTGAGTGGGAAGCGCCACCAGCACTCCCACAGGCACCCCCCTCCAAGTGATGGCCAACCCTGGACGTCCTAAGACTCAAGAAACTAACTGAAAGGTAGGTAAAAAAAAGCAGTAAAGTTGAAGAAGACGAAAAGAAAATAAGATAGATCTATCAGAAAAGAGACCATGAGAGCATAGGTGGAGAAATGTAGCAAACGAGGATCTAAATCTAATAAGCACATAAAGAATACTTATGAGGCATGAGAGAGAGAAAAATATAGAGTAAAATCAAAACATAGGGTTGGAGTCGAAGGATGATCCAGTAGGAAGTGAGAGAAAGGATGAGACTTCATAGAATCCTTTGGAGAAGCCCAAGAGGGTCACCCCACCCTCCCTCTAAACAATGTCACGTGACCCTACACGCATCTCAGCTCTTGCCTTTTTTGGCAAGTCAGCAAAGCACATTGTGTTGATGTTCGGCAGAGAGGGCAGTGGAGAAATGAGTATGGGATATGTCAGGAGGGACAGGGAGTGTCTCTGCATGCACAGTCGCAATGGATGGTGTTTCTGAAGAATGTGCAGGCTCAGTGCTGGATCTGAGTGATGATGTAGTGAGTGAGCTCAACAAGGGGATGTTGGGTGGAACAGGCTCAGTGGGAGGCGGTGATTTGGCGGTTGCACTGCATACTACCGCTGCTTCCATCATCTTCGTTGTGGGGGGATTGGGAGGCTTGCCTGGGTTCTGCACGGCCAGTCTTGGGGCCGTCTTGAGATGCAGGGGCGAGTCCTACTTCAAATCGGGGCAGGAGCATGTGCAGTGTCTAGGAGAGCATTGATTTTTTGATGCCAGCTTTGCTGACAAGCTCCTGTAATTGCGCTGCTGGTGGGTGGGGTACTTCGCATGCTGCAGCCAAATGTGAAGGCATACACTGTGTGGGGAAAAGCATAATGAATTGGGGTGGGTTTGCAATGTACAGAGTCCAGCAGGGTAGTGAACATGAAAGGATGTGCCTTGACACGAGCTGGGGGTGCGTGCATAATGTGAGGGGGCTCATAAATGTCAGACTCAAGGCTGGCAGGCTCATAGAGTTTGGGGGCAATGTGGGGGAATGGGTACAGCTGCTCTATGTCTGCAGTGAGGTCAGGCACCGCTGGAAAGTCAGACAGCAGCAGGAGCTCATTGGCAAGGGGTGAAGGCTGTGTTGTCTCCAGTGCTGAGTCTCCCATCTCTAAAAAGCCAGATGGTGGCAGGAGCATGTCAACAGGCTCATTGTCATTGTCAACAGTGCCCCACACGTGCACTGGGTGCCAATAATCGGCCCATTCTTCATCCCAGACATAGCCTGCTGCCTGCAGGTGCTGGTCCTCAAGCTTGTCTGCCAACCAGTCAGCATGCTCTTGTATGTACTGTTTGGGCCCAATCTCCCCATGTTGGAGAGCATTCCGCAGCTCAACAAGCTTTGCAGTGACCCAGGAGGCATGCACAGGAGGTGTGCACACATCAACACCCTCCTCCAAAGACACGGGTGCCTCCACACTGTGGCTGGAAACAATACGCAGGCACCACACATCCATAGTGTCGTACTGTGCATCAGTGGACTTGTCTGCTGGGGGGCCCTGTGCAAAAATGCACTCCCAAGCTGCCTCATCCACCTCAGTCTCAGTGGCATGAGCCAGGTCACACCCGAGTGGTGTCTTGACGCTCTCTACAGCATAGGCAAGTTCCTCCTCAGCACAGTACTTCAGAGAATTACAGAGCACATACCAGTTACTGTCCCATTGGTCATGTTCCTCCAAATCCACCACTACTTCTCCTTCCTCGGAAAATTCTTCCTCCACAATCTCCTCACTGTACAAGGGGATGTCAGTGGTGAACCCATCATGGAAATCTCTGCAGACGTCTGCCTCCCACGTGCTGTTGTCGCCCTGGATGTTGTAAAATGCATTGTCCTCATAGACAGGCTGAGGATCATGGTAAACCGGCTCCGGCTCATAATAGATGGGTTCTGGGTCATAATACTGCTCTGGGGGCTTATAGTAGTCAGGACTGTAGTTGTCATAGTCATAATACCTCACCGTGGGTGATGGTCTCACGGAGAGAAGTCACGGTGAAAATTTTCTTGTACCATAACATGGTGTCTTGTCAATAAAGACAGTGTCTCACCAAAGAGTCTTGACAGTTGTTCTGGGGCCAGAGGAGAAGAGCGAAGCCCACTCCAATCACCAAATGGAGAGCCAGTCGGTCTCAGGGGGAACCAGAAGCTAGATAGCATAAAAATCAGCCACCTTTTGATGGCTTGAAAAGTTGCCCATGAGTGGATTTGTTCTCTCACATTCCAGTGTAAAAGAGGGAAGTTCCTGGGGTTTGGTTTGGTATTGGGGTGACTAATGCTGCTAGATCTGTAGATAGCTATGTGGTACAAATGAGAGAAATGAGAAATAACTAGGAAAGAAAGGTATCAAGTGTGTTTGAGTGATAAATGGAGTTGAGTGATAAAATCAGGTATGATTTCCCCAAATGATAGAGCCAGGAAATGAAATCCATGACAGGAAGTGTCAGCAGGGCCAAAAAGAGAAAGCCAAGGCTGAGGGTTATGTTTTGACAATAGCTCCCAGATGAGCCCTAGAAGAGGCTAGACCTTACACATGTGGAAACAGTATACAGCTAAATCCAGCCAGTTTGGCCGTGTGATTGGTTGGAGATGAGCAGTGGAGGTAAATAAGAACAAATTGAGACAATAATAGACGTGATGAGACATAACTTGAGGCCAACATGAGTGCCACAGTGGCAGTAGAAGGCAAGCAAGAAGGTGAGCTGTTGATGGTGCAAATAATGTACATAAATCATCACATGGTGTGCCTGTACTTGAGGACTGCCAGGGCTACACTAACTATGAAAAATAGTGTCTACCTGCCCATGTCAAGGCAATAGCCAGAAAACCTCACAACTGATTTTCTCTTGATCCAGGGTATGCATGTGTGTGCAATGGCTCAGCCAAATGATGGCAGAAGAAGCAAGGGAACCACTCACCAACAGTCCCAGTGCTGCCTTGCAATGACACTCTTCCTCATGTGGCCTATGATCCTGGGCTTTAAGAGCCACCAGTTGTTTGATCACCTGTTAAAGAAGTGTTACACACAAAATATCAGTACAAATTGTCAGATGTCTCCCAAAACCAGACTATGAATAAAGATGTCTGAGCATGTAGCTCGAAGATGTCGAGTAAAAAAAAGGGAAATGAATGCCTATAATCTGTCTGGGGCTTGCCTTGGTACTTGCAAGCACAATGCTGACCTTGAGCTGCACTGGTAGAGCTTGAAATGCCCTCAGATGGACTGTAAGTCTGATAGACACTGCTTAGGCACCCAGAACAAGTGGACCAAAATCTGTGAAAAATGATGGGAATAAAAATATAGTTAGTATGTTCAAATAAGCAATAAAAAAGGGGTATGTATGTAGAATGGTGTGTTGAAGGATTGGAACAGATAAAAGAAAGAAAAGGCTGAAAAGAAGATACCACTGTTGGTAGAATGGTCTTCCAGCCATTTTTGTGAAGTGTTTCCACACCTCAGCTGTCTGACCTTGCCACACCAGCTGAACACATGCTTTTGATGTGGATAGAAATGCTGGCAAAAAAATACATTGCAGAACAGGCATGTCAACCTGCAAACCTGAGTATGCAGGGGACTTTCTACCTATTCAAATTGCCCTCTGGGCACCCCTGGTACCATGGACTGTAACCTATACCTGTATACATGGGGGGCAAGTGCCGTGGGCGTGGTTTCATGGTGTTTGATCGCCGGAGGACCGACACTTGCCATGGCACTTGCCATGGCAGAGCTCCAGTTTCTTTGTTTTATTTTTAATATCATTCGGCCGTGCAACCGATTAAAACCGAGTTGACTTGAAACTACGGACGTGGCGACACAAACGAACTGCAAGATGATTGCGACATGAAATTCCAATGGATCTCTTGTCAGCTTCCATCCCGTCCATCTGAAGTAAAAAGTCACGATCTGCGGTTCACCTCTGGCTTGCTTCAGCCCCTTGTACTTATTCTTCTTCCACAGCCGATTGCCAGAACAGAATTAACATCTCTGAGCAATAAAAATGGTATCTGTATGTTCTCCTTGCATTCACCGACAAGTCTGCAATGGCCGGACAGAATCCTGTACCTGCAAATTCTTGGAGGCATGATTAATCTATGTTGAAGTATGTTTTACCAGCCCAAACAGAGTAAGTGGTCCCCGATTCTCTCATGGGTGATGCTCCGCACTTTGAGAGGTCTCAATTCCCTAAGCAACTCGTACTGCAAAGTTGAACTTGCTGGCGTGACTTTGTACGGGACTGTAAGCATGTGAATTCAAAATGAAGAAGAGGGTTTAATTCTTTGTCTTGCAATTGTTGCGGTTCCTGGTTCCCTACTGATCACCGGTTTCCAAACTGGTATAGCCAACCAAACACGCAATCATTGGGTGGCTTGCATGTTTGTGTAATGGCCATCACAATATTAATTCCCCACAGTAAATGTATATATCCAGGTATCTAGGACTCGAGATACAGAAATCGTTGAAGCGTCTGTCCATGAGACATCACCAGGTATCCCCAAGCCAGTGGTGCGCAGTAGACGCCCTCCTACGGGAACTGCCGGCCGTAGTCTCACGCTATCCATACAAAGACTCTTTGTCCCATCCACGTGGAAATGGTGCTGCCTGTTGCTGCCGTGGCAAGTGTCGGTCATATACCATGAAACCACTCCCACGGCACTTGCCCCCAGTGGTACCACTGGAATCCTGGATTCTGGACTGCAGGAAAAGCATATCAAGTCACTAATATTGTGTCTCCAGAAACATAATGCATCGCATTCAACCTAGCCTGAGAACATATTCCAAAACAGTCTACCTGCTGGGAAATATTTCTTTTCGGCTATGAAGTAACAATGGAAAAGTCAAGTGAGTTCAAATCAAAGATCAAGAAAGCATGTGAACTCACAGTTTGAGATGGTCCACTATCTGTCTATCAAACAAAGTCTGGATGCGTAAAAATGGCCCGCACCTGGGGCAGAGGAAGTGGTGGTTGACTGTGAGACATCGTCTGAATTGGGATGGGGAGGAAAGTCGTTTGGATGACCTCAGTAAATGGGCGGTCCTGGAGGCATCCACATGAAAACATTCAAGATGTTTGACTCATCTGTGTGTTCAGAAATGGAGGGCGGCAACTTGAACAGTACAGGACATCATGCTGAGACCCACAAGCTTGTTGAATAGGGAATAATAGCTGGAGAGATCATATTTCTGTAGAGGAAGATGTTACAGCAGGCAAAAAGCATTAGATTTTAAACAGAGTCTGGCCATCACGAATTTGCCAAAACTTGGATCAGAATATACACAGAGCACATGGTCCATGAGAGCAATTTCAAATGGCATTGAGGTGCTGGGTTGACAACCCAGAGACAACTTCTGGGCAGTTTGGCTTTGGGCCTTTAACATGCGTGGTGCATCAAGATCAGAGCTTCGAATTGGAGCAACAGGTGCAAATTTATTATCCATTGAGCACCAAGGCATGGAGGAGAAGAAAACACTTAAAAACATTGCTTTCTTCCGAGGATCGTAACAGTTGTGATCATAACAGTCCAGAGTCGGTGCCAGACCATCTCGGGTTACTCAAATGATTTCTAATCAATGATCAGGGCGCTCATCAATGGATGCATTTACGGTTTGGAGACCTGGAATCTAACCAGTATCAGGAATCCTAGGCACTTCCAACTGCTTGGAAAGTTGCCCAAGAGTGGATTTGTTCTCTCACATTCAGAAGTGTAAGATTTGATTGCAGAGAAAGTCCCAACCAAGGAAAATTGGCCAATGGTCAGGGCATAGAGGCAGAGATAGACAGACCCAGGTCTACATGAAGTCAATGCTTGTAGGCAGACAGTAGGCCAAGGTGGGCTTAATTTGGCCTAAATGCTACAGGCAGACCCTGCCTACTGGGTTCAGCTGACATAAACTGACAGCCTTGCCTACTGGGCTTGGAATGCAGGGAATATTCAAAGGTGTGGCAATCACTTGCCTAGTTTGGTCACCCTAAAAATAAACAGTGTTATTTCCAGGTGATTCCCATGGATAATTCTATTTAACAGCCCAGCTGCCAGCTGGTTTAGGGTTGCCAGATAACATTTTTCTAACTGGGTGACTTCCTGTAAGGTAAATTTATGCTGGAGGAATATCGACGGGGTGCCAAATGATGGGATCGGACAGTTAAGTTGGAAAATCTAACCTAGGCTGTTTCTTGTAACACAAAAAATTAATCTCAATGCTTATCTTATTATTTCATTTGGAACAAACAATGTGTAAACAATGCATCTCTTGCCAGACTCCCGCTGCCCGCTCCATGGACTCATTGGACGCATATTTCTTTCTTCAGCAAGACCAGGATGCAGATGATGATGTCCTAGAGGATGAACAGCAGCAGTTTGGGATGTGCACTGCAATTTTGCTTGGAGCGGAGGAAGCATGACAGCTGTGCACTGCATGGAGAAACCCCAGCTGCCTATATCTGTGCCAACCCCAACTTCTCCCCAATCCACATATCGACACCCCATGGCAAATTCTCTTTGCCAGCCGGAATGATCGCACATTCATAACCATGATGAGATTTGATGTTGTGACCTTTGACTACATCATTGCCTCTGGCTTCGGGTATTCATGGTGTACTACTCCTATTCCACGAGGGGATGTATCTGCACAGGGAAACCCATGCCTTGGGGCTCATTCTTTGGATGAAGCAGGGGCTCTCGGCCTCATTCTTCATTATCTCAACTCCACAATGCATGAGATCAGTCTCCAGCAAATTTTTGCACTTATACCAACCACAGTTTCACGGTACATCATGTTTGGCCTTGGCCTCTTGCTCAAGGCGCTTCAATGAATCCCAGATGCTGCCATCAGGTGGCCACAACAGCGGAGTGAATCCCAGGCCCTCAATGATTTGATTATTGAGTGGCACCCTTTTTTGACGGGCACGTTTGCGAGTCTTGATGACCTAAATCTTGCCACGCAAACGTCAGAGAATGAGGAGATAGAAAATGCCACATTCAATGGCTGGCTATCTGAACACTATATCAGCTCCGTCTTGGGATGGTCTCCAAAAGGTTTGTCTTGACATTTTAGTCATCATGTTCAACCGCTGAATTAGAATGTGAAGGAACAGTCATTGTTGCCAATCTTAATGCACCAGGTAGTTGGCATGACTCACGGGTTGCTCAGCCAATTGATGAGAAGCTGCGCACCCGCACTCCAGATGGATTCTATCTAGTCACGGAAACCACATTCCCCTGAGGTACAAGTCAGATAGACAGTAAAATCCACGCACCAATCAAAGCTGGTCAAAAGCTTCAAGAGACTGTTGAGGAAATTGAAGGACAACTAGCCTTTGATCGCCAATTGCTGTCCTACAGGCAAACGGCTGAATGGGGCAACCATGGTCTGCAAGGTGCCTTTGGATGACTTCACATTCCTTTAGAGATAGGGAACTCTACTGAGCGTGCCAATCTCCTCGAGATTTTTATTCGGTTGCACAATCTACATGCCAACCGTGTCGGTCTCAATCAAATCTGCAGTGTTTACATACCTCTATGGCAGAAGAACCGTCAAGAGGAGGAGGTGTGAAATGATTTCAAGAATATATTGTTCAAGGATTGGCACTGTGCAGATCGTGTTGCTAGGTTCCACAACTTTGCTGTTTACAAGCCAAACTAGATGTATTAAAGTTGCAAAAAACATTAGATGATCAAGTCCTGTAGAACTGAAAACTGTTCATAAAAGAGCGTAATTAGTAGTGAGGAAAGGACTGTAGTATGTTGTCAAGGGAGTGATAGTCCAGGATAATGTACAGTGTTCATGAAAATTAGTAGTGTAGGTAGGTTACTAAGAGATGAACAGTAGTGTCTGAGAGCAGAAAAGTATAGTAGGGGATTGAATGTACAGTGATTAGATCCCAGGTGAGTGATCCTGGGGAGGACTAATGATGAATGAGACAGGGACGCCACCGGCATGCCTGGGGGTGACCGTGAGCTCCACCCCACCAGCACCAGTGACCAGAGATGCTGCACCGTCATGCTGAACAGTTGAGTCTCGCATTGATGGGGTGAGAGGGTGAACAGAACTAAGAGATCGACGTGCTGCATGAGTAGAGGTTGGGTATGAGGTACGCAAGGGGCCAGCAACAGGGGGCCCTTCATATGGGGTATGGGGGCAGTCAAAGGGGGACCGAGGAACAGCAGGGGAGTCAGGACTTCAGTACCGTATAAAGCTGCAGGATGGAGAACGGCAGTGGCAGTGGCAGCGGTGCATGTGAACTTCATCATCCTGCTCCAAGTCAGATTGGGCTGGGACAAAGTAATTGCAGGCACCTCCATCAACGTATTGTGCCTCACATCAAATTATCTGACGAGGGAGGGGAGAAAGACTACATTCTGCATGAGGGCATTGAGAACGGTACTCATCCTGACCATGACAAGTGTCCTGACCACTGCAAAAGCCAATCATATCTGTCCTAAGTACTACCATGTCCCACTCACATTCAGTGGTGTTGAGCTGCTGCTGCATCATCGAGAGCTGGATCCAAAGTGAGTCTATGGACGACTGCATATCCCAGACCTGCTGCAAAGCAGCAAACAGCTGCATGTTCTCCTGGGAGCGTTGGTTATGGCTCTCATCACGAGCCTGCTGGATGTCGGGATCAAGGGCCTGCAAGAGTTGGTCCATCAACTCAGGAGCAGTCCTCTTCCCCGAGCAACAAAACAGAGGGGTAGGAGCATGCTGGGCAATGGCAGTATGAACACATGGTGGATCGATGACCTCAACATTGTCATTGTTGTCTGAAGACTCCCCTGACAAAGGTGAAGCATCCTTGCCGTCATCGCTAAGGTCATGGGTGCCGGCCTTTTTGTTGATAAGAGACTCGATTGTGTGAGCACATTTGACTTCAGGTGGGCAGACACACATCACCAGTGGGCTTCTTGATTGTGAGGTACTGTGTAGTGAGGTGAAAGCATGCTTTGAAAAGAGTGGATTATAATGCACACCTTGGAACTTGTGCCCCAGGGATTTGGCACTGTGCTTGGGACAGTTGTTGGCACGATGATATCCAGTACAAGAGTCATGAGTAGTGATCTGGATGAAGTTTGAGGCCATGTACTTGTTTCAGCGCTTATACACCGACTTCCACCCCTTCTCCCCCCATTGGAAGAACCTTCTCAACAGAATTGAACAACACCTTGGTGTCTTCCTTGGAGTAGTTTGAGGCACCATGTGGGCACCTGCATTTTGCAGGAGGTTGCTCTGCATCAAAGTCAGAGCTGGAATCAGACTTGCAAGCCTGCTTCTTGCCCTTGCAATCAACCTGATGAACCCTGCCAACCTTCTTGGTGGGTTGGAGTCTATGAGCCTGAGTGAGAGTGGCTGGATTGGGTTTGTTCTCCTGGCAAAGGCGTGGATCGATGATTGAGTTGGGGATATGGGATGTAGAGGCCAGAGGTGGCTCAGGAATGCGAGATGAGGAGGAGGTGTTAGGGGGGGCCAGGGGCCCAGATGATACAGGCCACATGGAAAAGTTGTACTGCACCAGTCAGTTTTGACAAACATGAGAACACCATACCACAACTTACCTGCTCCTGGACGCAATGGCCATGAATTGGAGGCAGTTGTGACTGGGAGAAGCATTAGAGTACAGCCTTTAGACAAAGAAGATTTGACTGACTGGGTATTGGTTTGCTTGAGGCCTAGGAGACTCAATCCATCTGATTCAGCGGAACCGGTGAGAATGAGCACATGTTTTGAGGAAACGAAAGAAATTACCTGGGCATCGTAGCAAACCCATTGTCCGCCAATATTCATCCACTTGCTGCTGTCAGCAGCCATGTGGATGTCAGACAGCAAGAGAAGATGATGAGACGGCACACCACCAAGTAGGCGTCATCTAGCTATTTTTGTGCTCACAAACACATATTATAAGAGTCACAAGGTAGTTTCTAGTACTATCACTAATACTCTGGACTTCTGTTCGGTGACACAAAGGAGGATCAGAGTGAGCTCCGAGCTGCTGATTGCAGTGTATAGATCAAGTCTAGCATATTCTGTGGGCCACTGGTCATGCACAAAGAGGAGATAAATACCCAAAAGCCCCAGAAGTCATCATTCGGAAGTTGTATCCTACAATAGAGGACCAACGACTGCACAGAGGAAGTCTTTGGAGACTTATAGAGTACTAGCAAGTGGGTTGAAGGCTAAGGGAGTCGGGTGCAGGTGGTTTACATAGGCTGCAGGCTGTCCTTCCAGATGGGCATTAGGTCACAGGGTCAATGCAAAGCCTGCAGGCCATGCTGAAACAAGCAGAAAGCAGTTACAGAGGAGAACTACATAGAGAAAGTACACATGGGGAGACATGTCACATCCCTAGTGACAAGCAGAGACACATAGAGTGGTACAAGGGGATTTATCCCATTGGACCGGAGTTCAGAGTGGGATCATGGGTACAAGCCAACAAGGAATGGACCTGCGGGCTCCCTTTGACAAGAGCAGTATTATTCTAGAGGGCAGATTCAACTCTGCACCCAGAGCTTCCAGGCCTGTGGTTGCAGACGGCAGCTCTAGAGGGCAGATTCAACTCTGCACCTAGAGGTTCCAGGCCCGTGGTTGCAGACGGCAGCCCGCGGCACCTACCATATACCCAAATCAGGATGTGAGAACCATGTGAAGGGTTTCTCTTGGCTTGTGATGATGCATCAGATACGCATGGACATCTTTTGTTTTCTTTTGTTTTCACTCTCTGTTTTTCACATGTAAATCTATATTCTAGTAGTATATAGGGCTCAAGGACCTTGCAAAAGGCCAGTACACCACAGTGGACATTGTTGCAGTTGTTCTCAGGCAAACTCGTGGAGAGTAGTATCTACCTCTGTTTGTAGTGTGTCTATAAATCGAAGTTTGGTTGTTGGCTCTAGTTCAGTTCGAGTTAAGAAGTTAAGCTTCACGTTGTCGGCCCCGCAGGCAGTCTTCATGTATAAAAGAGAGGTTTACCTACCTGAGTGGCCTTGTTGCTTTGCTAGTTGCATCCACAATTGATATTGCCCTCAGTAACCAACAGGAAGAACAGTTTGGTCACCAGCAAAGTGCTTAAGCCTTGAAGTAGAGTGAAAGGTACCTGTGGCAGGTTAAGCTAAGGTCTACAACGAGGATTGCTAGTTGTGAGAGTGATTTAAAAGCCAGATCTGTGACCTCAATTAGAGGATTTACTGTTGAAACCTTTACACTCTGCTCTGATGTGGATGAAACTATCTACAGAGCTAAAACCGGATCCGAAAAAAAAAGATTGACCCCCTGTCTTACAGCCATGAGAGGTAATTTGAAAGTTCCGAGTATGCTAGGGTACATTATATAGCCTGAAATGTACCCTTAAATATTTTCAAGATTTTTGATTGAGCAGTTGTATGGCACGGTGCCCGTATTTATTTGGTCAAATTCTGAGTTTGACCTAGATCTGAAAAAATGCCAGTGATGCCAAATCACAGTGAAGTCTAACACATCATGTACCAACCATACATGCATGGATGCCTCCCTCATGCAATCCCAAGGGCCAACTGTCTACAAAATGTCATGCATATGACTGACCATGTTTTTGGTGTGAAGCGTTCAACTCTGAATTGCAACTGGCGAAATTTGGCCATTTTTGGCAATTTTTCGATTTTTTGTGGGTGAAAACCAGTAGGATGGACCCAGTTTTTTTGTGCCAGAATACTTCTAGTTCTCGCAGGTATTCTACAAAAAAAAAACATAGCTGAGAGGCCCTGCGGATGTGGCTCAAAATAGATTTTTTTCGGATCCCGGTCTTTTTTTGGATCTGGGTTTTGGCTCTGTATTAGTCTTCCTCTTGTCTTGTATCCAACCCAAAACCACCTATATTACTTGTTCATTGAGGCTGTGGGGCATTGTTCCATATAAATCCTGCATAGTTGAGGTGCTGTGGGCATTGTTGTCAGTCAGATTAGTGGAGATTTGTTATCACATTGGGTTTCAAAACCAGTAGTCACATACTACGACTCAGACCTGAACTCACCAAGGGAGCACGCTTGTTCTTTGGGAGTGATAGTAGTTGGTTGTGTGGTTGTTAGTTGTAGTGTTTGTTACATTGTTTGTAATATTTATTCTCAGACTAGTATAAATAGCTAGAGTTTTCTGACTTGATCCTCACACAATCTACCCAGTACTAGTGAACCCAGTTCATACTAGAGGGTGTATCCAAGATCTTTGAGCCAGTTGCCATCTCAGGATTGTAACTGTAACTGTATCAAATATCAAACATATTTCATTGGGTGGAAACATCTCAGATCATATTGAATCCCCCCAATTTTGAGCCCACCAGAACTGTTGAACCCTGTGTTCCTGCTTCCTAAAACCACTGTTTGGCTGTCTGCCACCCTACCCCTCTGTCTCATGTGGGTGTTAAAGTGAGTTCCTATGCTTTCTGCAACAACACAGCACCATTTCTCTATCACAACAAGGACTAAAACCTTCTCTCCAACCTTTACAAAGCTCTGTGCCAGGGACTATAACTCATCTGAGTGTTGGAACTTCTGGTTATCTGGTTCTCGCTCATTCTCTTGGAGCTTCATGATTAAATTCATCTTTTATTGGGTTTTTGAGTTAGGAAATAAGTTTCTGTTGGATTCCATAGTAGGTTCAGAGCACATTGATCAACATGCATAAATCTTTGGACTGGTGTACCCAGCTCATCTAATCTCTTTGAACATGTTAGCTTCCTCCTACTTGCATCATCTCATCACTGTTCCAGTGGCATATATTCTATTTCTCAGGTGAGTAAGGGGGTCAAGGAAGTTCAAACCGACCTGTGTGATCCTTCAATGGTGTTAAATCACCTCTGTGACCAAATGAATGAACTGCATGTTTTGATGGACTTGTCAAGCTAACAATCATGCACATGTAAAATTTGAAAATCACACTGAGGCAGCAGCCACTGTTGCTCTTTCACCATGTCCTTCACCTTGTACAGCACCCTGCATTCAGCACTCCTTTTCCACTGCAAGCCTTGGCATATAACCATCGCCCCAGCTTCTAGCCTTGTTTGAGGGAATGGTTCAAAGCATCAATTCCTGGATCTTTGACCAAAATGTCTCAAAAATGGAGGACACAGGCACTTGGCAGATCAGGAGATAGCAGCAGCAGGGGGGTTGAGTTTATCTCCCAGAAAGCATCCAAAGCTGTATTAGATATTTAACTTAATCCTAGAGCCTAGCACATGCAGCTTAACCACAAAGGGTGAGCCAGGGATCTTATCAAGGATTAGCTGATCATGGGGCTGCCAGATTCTATATGCAACCCATCCCAAAAAGGGGGGCTGCCAATTGGAATTATCCAATTCCCACTGCCATTTTTTAAATTTTCAGATCAAGATTGAGTGATTGAAATGAATCAATTTCTGAAACACACCCAATTACTGTGTGAATCCAGTATTTTTCCTCCTTTGTGTAGCTCCCAACCACCATGAGCACTTCAAAAAAGCGAAAAGCTCCAGCTTAGATTTTTTTTGATGGAGTGACTTGGGTGTTTACACAGCATGCATGAGGAAGCACAGTTTTTGTTACAATGTACTATACTCCCTACATAACATGGATACCTTGGTAGACAAGTTATCAAATATGTAGTCTGCCATAGCACTCCGTAACATCAAGCACTAATTACATAACACACCATAACAGGGCGTAGCACTTGTAGCAGTCAGGTGCAGCCATGAGGACAACTCAGCTATCAGGTCTATCTGCACTATCTCATAGTTCATAGCAAAAGTTTAGATCATATTGTATAATTATTTATATAGAACACATTTCATGAATACACAGTATGATGCCAATCCGCCTGTCGGCTGCCAGATTGTCGCTGCTCTGGGGATCATCCCCCAGTCCATGTCTCCTGTCTATGGACAGAACCATCTTTTATCAAGCATTGTAAGTACAGTTGACTGGCTCATAATGCATAAGGTCGGTGGACACCTAAACCCTATGCATTATGAGCAATATGCATTGCAGGATTCTTCTCATGGTGTGACATTTGTGACATTTGTCACAATTTTGCCAATTTGACTGAGATTATAGGTTGCAGGGTACCAGAAGTGCAGAAGTAAGCTGTTCACATCAACAAGAATGTTATTGACACCATTATTTGTGTTTTCAAATGTATGCATTGTAGAAATCTGGGATTACGGGAGCAAGCCTACGCGCTCACGGCACTTATGGCTAGTCTCGGGTATCACGGAGTTCAATGTGGATCACTCATTTATAGTGTACGCGTCACCTTTCCATGTTCCTTTATCCATTTGCCTACGTACCCCCACTGTCTGTACCTACTAGGCCAAACATTCTTTCTGGTTGTTGCTACCTGGTAGCCCTGCACTAGGGTAAAAGTCCAACATGCATTGCATTGAAAAAAGGCAGTGATTATTACATATTTGGCCCAAAGAGGTAACCTGGTTGAATAGGGGTCAATTTTGGGCACAGTTTTGGATTCAAACTGTTGCGTTATGAGCCAGTCAACTGTATTGAGAGCACTGGAAAAAGAGAGGTAGTGAGAACATACTGGCAGTGTGCATGTTTGTGAAATATTTAAGATGGCAACTGGTGACAGTAATGCACTGTGGATAGAGAGTAAGTGACACAATGTGGAATGGAACTCAATACCCTAGAATGGATCCTAGCAAGGTTTATGCCCTGATAATGAGAACTTTTCACGGTGTCATGACCTGTGTTTCATGTTTTCTGAGAGGCAGAGTTCACAACCCGCCGAGGAAATGCCTAGTGAGGTAAAGAATAAACTTGTACTAAAGTAGAATACTGCAGCCAGTTGCTTCGCAATTCATCAAAATCTGAAATCTCTCGCACTCATCACGCTTCTGACACCTGGCCATGAAGTGGTATTGCAAATGACATAGCGATTCTGGCTAGCCTTATTTCGGCTCAAGGCAGTGGAATGTAACGATCTAGCGCTGTACAAACTCTTTCCTCCATAGGGCAAGAATTGTACTCAGCATAATCAATTTGAAGAATGGTGCCTTTGAGGCCAAAGTTGAGTAGAAAACAGCCGCTGGGACATAGTAGACATAGAGATTTGAAGATTTCAAAGTGACATAGTTTTCATTGAGTGCTTAGGTGTGTGGAGGAAAATTCCCAGATGGGAAGACAAGAATCATGGCTCACCGGAAAGGGTCCTAAGATTGTACGTGGAACATGTTCATCATCTCGAAACATTTGAGCATTAAACACTTTGCATTTCCATTAAATCCAGATAAATTCTCATTAAATCAGTAAAACCATATATAACACTCTCTCAGAATGATAGGTTGTGCGGAGTTGATCTGGGGCCATGGGGAACAAAATACTTATTTTGGTTCATCCGCGGAAATTACCGGCGGGCGCCTGATGAGCGCTTAAGCCAGTGACATGCGTGAACTACGTGACATCCTGCTTTCTGTGCTTCCCATCGCGGCACTCGTGCCTAATGCTATGCCCTCCGGCCTTTCTCTTGCTCATACTCGACATTTGGATGCCTTGTATTTGCCTGGTGCCGAAATATCAATCACCGTTCAAAGATTCACTCGGCTGGGCGGCGTTGGAGCAAAGAAAGAAGGACACTGTCACACAAATTGGAGTGGTTTGGGGCGGGGAATTTTCAGTGCGTTGACATCATAATTCTTTGTGCATTTCTCGTGGTATGGGTCTCAACTGGCTCATCTTTCTTTCTTTCTTTAGTTTCCTGTTGTCGCACTGCCACAGTAGCACCTGAGCGCTGTTCAAATGTTGTGCTCGCCGCAGCTGCGAGTGATTCCATTATCTGCTGCTGTCAGGGGGGCTGCGAGAAACGTACCTGGCTGCCATACCAGCACAGGTTGCATGGGTGGAAAATATGCTCAGCGCGCAGCTCCTCTTGCCGAATGGACTCCATAGTAAATGCAGCAGGTAGAGTGCGCAGGCTGTGCTGCGTGAGCGAAACCGACGGGGCTGGGGACGGGAATGGAAACGTGCGTATGCTGATGAAATACTGCAAAAGCGGGCGCGGTGCAGTCAGCACCGCGGAGATCCACAGGTGTGGAGACTGGCATGCAGTGTCTGCTCTGCTGCTGCCGTGCTACAGATCGCAATGGTAAGCCGCGGCCGTTGGGGGGCAATTTGAGAAATTTTGTATTTTTTGCAGCTTTCCATTGTATACTTTTGCTTTACTTCGCCCTACGATGTATGCTAGTCTGTGTTTGCTCAATTTTTTTTTTTCTTTGTTTCGCGATGATTATCGGTCTTTATTGAGCTCATCGTGGGAGACGACGTCGAGAGGCTTTGATGGCTGTGTCCCCGATGCATGATATTGATGTTGCCATCACAGCGACGCTCAGCGCAGTCGGGCCCGTTCGCAGACGCTTGGCGTCGCGGCCCATTGAAAGGTTGTTCAGGTGCGATTCTCTCTTGCCGATATCTTGCTCCATCTTGCTCCGTGCGGACATATCTCATCGCTTGCAGGTTGTGATAGCCAAAATGGATTGAAAGAACATCAAGTAAAGAAGAAAACTTGCCAGTTTTCTCAGTACAGTAGGCCCCGGGCATGTGGCCGGCCGGATGGCTCAATCTAGGATGGCACTATAGCTGACGACCCAGGATTTAGCCTAAGCACTCTGAACCTAGCCCACCCATGGCTAGAGTCGTAAGTTGAGTTAGTAGGTTTATATGGCTAGGTACATACCTGCAGTCTAAAATGTACAGCTACAGGTGGTAAGTAGAACCTCGAGAATCAAGCCTTTGAAGTTCAAAGATTAAATATCTGTGGAGAAATAGAGAACTGCCCATACTCTTCCCCCTCGTCAGATAATGGGAATGATTGCTAGACAGGAAATCGCCGTGATTACAGTGAAATCCGGGTCACCTCAATAAAATGACATGCCTTAATTTATTTCCAAGTCAATTCAAGGCTAAAAATACGTTACAGAAAATAAGTGCAAAGGTCCTTCGAGTTTGCTATATACGCCACCCACTCGGCAAGCCTCGGCAATTGCCCGCCGACTGGAAGGGTTCTGAGAAACCAGGTTTCCGAATAAGGATGCCGGAAACGGGTTTCCCATCAGAATTCTCCAGTTTGTGGTGGAACGCGCGAGAACGGAGAGGAAATGGAAATTGATGAGAAGGAACGGAGGGATTCACATGGTCAATGGCGTGATTGGATTTTCAACTCTTTCCTCCTCGTCGCCCCCAGCGTCCGGCAGGCCGCTCTCAACGAAACACGTACAGGGGGGGATGGATACTCAGAGATGGCCGAAAAGACTATGGTTTTGCCAAGTCCCTGGCTGGAGAATCGTTAGCGGCGTGAAAAATGCTGTGGTTTTGTGGTAAGACAGTGTTTTGAGTGTAGGAGGATGCAGAGAAAATGCGAGAGGCTCCAAATTTGAACCCAGTGAAGTGAGAGACTTTCGCACTTTTGAAATGAAATATAACTGTCGTCAAATGACCTTGATCTCGCTCCCGGTGAGGTAGCAACAGCCTTTGAATCTGCTGAATAGCGAAAGAACAGACTCGGAGACCGGGGACGAGTCGAGGGAACAGCCAACCCAAGTATAGTTGTACAAAACACAAAATTCAAGGGACACTGTGTGGGCACTGCTGCATTCACAGCAAGTTCCTTCACTAGGAACCAAGTCAGCGTCAGTTCGAGCGTGAGCAGTGGCATTGAACTCTCACCTTCATCGCTCAGGCCCGGGTGCACCTGAACGTACTGATGCTGGTGCCCGTATTGACATTGATGCACTGTCCAGCCGGATCGGGGCCAAAGGGAAACTCCTGTCCAGTGCAATCGGCGCCTGAAAAGAGGGAAACATCTGCCGTGGAACTAAAAATCTATAATCTACATCAGCATTGCTTTGATTCAGAAACCGGCGCTGCTGACCTTGTAGGAGTGCCTCCCAGTGAAATCGAAACAAGTGCCGTCGCAAGGAACCTCGCCGCCTTGGCCCCCATCGCATGAGTTACCGCTGAAAGCCATGATTTGCTGAGCATTGGCTTGGATGGCCAGGACGACAGCAGCGAGGAGAGAGATAGTGAAACGCATTGTAGAGGAAGTATTTAGGAACTTGGTAGGTCTTAATTCTACCGTCGAATCGTTGCTGAATTTATATCCCAAGGATTTGCAGATGGGAATGCGATTGTCTCAAGCCGATGAGACATAAGAGTACTCCCATTCGTGGTCAAAATGACCGACGCTCTAAGATTACGGAACTGGCTACACATGCGAGTACTCCCCATTTGGAGTCAAAATGACCGTTGCAGAAGGGAATACGGCTGTCTCGGCTTGTTTCATATGTTTTAGCAGGTATCTAGACATAAGAGTACTCCCACTCGCAGTCAAAATGACTGACCCTCTAAGATTACGGAACTGGCTACGCATACGAGTACTCCCCATTTGGAGTCAAAATGACCGTTGCAGAAGGCAATATGGCTGTCTTGGCTTGTTACATATGTTTTAGCAGGTATCTAGACATAAGAATACTCCCATTCGCAGTCAAAATGACCGACGCTCTAAGATTACGGAACTGGCCGCATACGAGTACTCCCCGTTTGGAGTCAAAATGACCGTTGAGACTGAAGGCCGATTCAGATGCCGTCTCGCATATTTGCTCTGAATTCTTTTTCTTCTCTTGTACGATTCAGTCAGAGTCTGAAATTTCTAAGCATTCGAGTGCTCTGAACCGCCAGGAATAGGACCACGGCTTACTCGCGATCACCGAAAGTAACCGGAAATTTGATTTTGCGGTTTTACGCTCCTGAACGGATTCTGTTCTTGGCTTTGAATATAACACTTAATCCAAACATATGGGTTCTCATCCTGATTTCAGAATTAAAATGTAAAAATAATCATATTTCCTCATTTGGGTTGTCTTTGGGGCACCTCTTGAGATTTCAAAACCTCATAAATAGTGAATGAATGATAGAGACATGCAAGAAAGTTATCAAAGCTCAGAACCCTTTCTACATGGCTCTATGAATAAGTTACAAACACTAAAAAATCTCCTTTAATCAACAACTGACTTCAACTTCGATTTTGATGCTGAGGAAGACCCAATGCAGGATGTTTTGGCCCGGATGTCTCGAGGCACAGTCCGGGGATATACCTTCATGAATTGGGGATCAATTACCGGTCAGGAGTACGAGTATTACCTGAAGGTAAGCTCATTCCGGTCGCTTTCGGTGACGGCGAGTATAAGCCTTCGGATTGAAGGCCGATTCAGATCCCGTCTCGTACACGTGCTCGGAATTCTTTTTTTTCGCTTGTCCGCTTCGATCAGAGTCGGGATCACGGAAACCTAAAGGAGAGTAGACTGGGATCAATGAAACCCTTACCGTAGGTTTATTTCAAGGGCGGTACATTCCATTGATTATTCCCGGCGCCGATATACCGTGTTTTGCGTCCCGCCAGCTGGGTAATCATAAAGTAAATTTCTTGGACCTCGCAATGAAAGAACTTACACAAAATGATTTCTGCAGCCAAACGCTGTGTGCAAGTGCTGTCTTCACGTACATTGTGGATCAAAAAACAAGCAGTACGGCATCTGAATCGGCCTTCAGTCTCAACGGTCATTTTGACTCCAAACGGGGAGTACTCGTATGCGGCCAGTTCCGTAATCTTAGAGCGTCGGTCATTTTGACTGCGAATGGGAGTACTCTCATGTCTAGATACCTGCTAAAACATATTGTAACAAGCCAAGACAGCCATATTGCCTTCTGCAACGGTCATTTTGACTCCAAATGGGGAGTACTCGTATGTGTAGCCAGTTCCGTAATCTCAGAGCGTCGGTCATTTTGACCACGAATGGGAGTACCCTTATGTCTCAAGCCGAGACAGTCGTATTCCTATCTGCAAATCCTTGGGATATAAATTCAGCAACAGTTCAACGGTAGACTTAAGACCTACCAAGTTCCTAAATACTTCCTCTACAATGCGTTTCACTATCTCTCTCCTCGCTGCTGTCGTCCTGGCCATCCAAGCCAATGCTCAGCAAATCATGGCTTTCAGCGGTAACTCATGCGATGGGGGCCAAGGCGGCGAGGTTCCTTGCGACGGCACTTGTTTCGATTTCACTGGGAGGCACTCCTACAAGGTCAGCAGCGCCGGTTTCTGAATCAAAGCAATGCTGATGTAGATTATAGATTTTTAGTTCCACGGCAGATGTTTCCCTCTTTTCAGGCGCCGATTGCACTGGACAGGAGTTTCCCTTTGGCCCCGATCCGGCTGGACAGTGCATCAATGTCAATACGGGCACCAGCATCAGTACGTTCAGGTGCACCCGGGCCTGAGCGATGAAGGTGAGAGTTAAATGCCTCTGCTCATGCTCGAACTGACGCTGACTTGATTCCCAATGAAGGAACTTGCTGTGAATGCGGCAGTGTCCACACAGTATCCCTTGAATTTTGTGTTTTGTACAAATATACCTGGGTTAGCTGTTCCCTCGACCCGTCCTCGGTCTATGAGCATGTTTTTTCGCTGTCGTTGCTCCCCCCATTGCTCTCGCCGGCATTGTTGCCAATGCCGTTGCTAACACCGTGTGACTTCAACGCTGCCCTCGCTCGGTTGTACCTCAGCGCGGCGGTCTCTAAGTTACCATTTATCTTGGGCTCAGTTCTCTTTTGTTATACACCCCAAGGTATGCAGCCACCAGTCTGCCCATAGAACTGAGCCCAAGATAAATAGGTTACACAGCTAGAGCTGGGGTCGGGGCCTTTTCAAACCGTAACGGTCCGGGTTGCTCCGAGGCCCTTTAGACGAAAACAGAGACAAAGCAGAGTGGAAGAGGGCAAGCTACTGGTGTTGAAAAGGCAAGTACAATAATTACAGGAGGTTGAATATATAGCCCGGTATTTTCCTAATGGAATAATCCCGATAATTACGATCTAATCCGCCAAGTTCCCTCGCTTCACATACCTCAAAACCGGCATAAATGCCGTGGGAGGCGTTGCGAGAGAACTCGGGGGATACCAGCGCCGCTACACAGTCGAATATGAAGTACTGAATATCCACCTATTCATGGTGGGCCTGAATCGAACCAGCACCTCCAGGCAATACTTGTCGCCCGAGTAGAATTGTAATTGAGCCTCCTGCAAACCGTTTCCCTTTCGTTTGTCCTGAGTCTGACGTTGAGAAATGACTTGAGCCACTGTGCAGGCTTAAAGAATGAATGTAGAACACTGTACTCAGACCGAATCACTCCGCCAACTTGGTTAGTAGACGTAGAAGATGCATAGTGACCAATGAAGGGCACGAGCCTCACTGCTGCACGTACTGGACGCCAAATGAAACAAAAGAAGGGGGCCGGATGGCCCTTTGTTCACTCCCTATGCAATAACTCGATCCTCAAAGGTTCTTCCAGCTAACAGGATTTTCCTTCGATCCAAATCCTATCAATAATCAAAGAACCAACTCTCCCCATCTACAACATCGAGTAGTACTGTACCGGCGTGTATGGTAGCAACGGTAACGCATAATGGGCCTCTAAAATGTTGCCTAATTTCCCCAGAGTAATGCGTAACGAGCGGCCTGTTGCTAACTTTAATGAAGAATAAAATAATCCTTTTCTGGTGTAAAAATGGGCAGAAAAATCGAAAAAAAATGGATGTATCTATCTACATGTCGGATGGAAGCAATCCCTCGCGGAACCGCGTACCGTAGCCTCTATAAGCTCAAATATTCTCGGTATCACCACCACTTTGGAGGCTCCCCAAATCACCCATAACCACTGTATTTGCCGGGACACAGAAGATTTCTTTTCCAGGCAGAGAAGTGACAGGAATATCAAGACCAGGTGATGGCTCGTCCTCAAATCGTTCAACTCATGTTGCCTAAATTGACATCCGTAACGCGTAACTCTCCCTCAGTTGCTAACTTTTCAAAAATTGAAGGTGTAACGCGACCCTGGCTGTTGCTACCATACACGCCGGTACAGTATGCCTTGAGAATTGTTTGAAATAATAACTATCAGAATGCAAGTGTCCATTTCTTTTCTTCATACAAAAAGGCCTACTTAATACCGACTCCAACATGAGTTCAGATGTCTTTCTCGCTGCTCAGTCCACCGTAATGGTTTGGTTAACGGTCATCTGCGAGTAGAGAGTCTGGGCAACACCCGCAGTACGAACGTCGTAAATCACGAGATTATAGCCTGATAAAAAATTGAATCCGTGACTCTCTCGTTCATATTGAAAGAATATGCTTACTGCCAATACCAGGAGCGGTAACGGGGCTATTGATAGTAAGCCCACTCGATCCAGGGCTGCTCAAGCTGAGATTTCCAACTGGATACGTATAGTGGTCACCGTCATCGGGTGAATACTCGAACCCTACTAGGATGTATCGCGTCCCAGCATCACTATCCACCGATGAGTCGATGACAAGCTCGTGACTCCTGTTTACGACTCACATGCTGTCATAGACCCGGTATTTGATGGTAACTTGAGACCCAGAGGTCACAGTGGCACCAGCGGCGGGCGATAAAAGTTGGCCATCATTGTACTGACGGGCTTGAAGCGACGCAGCGGAGACAACTGAAGCCAGAAGAGAGGTAATGCCAATGCTCAACTTCATACTTGGATGCAAGGCAAGACTTAAAGGGCTGCACCTGGAGCTTATGTTCTGTTCGCAAGTATACTTATATCCCAACTGATAGTCATCACCGCTGACCTGTCTATATAAATAAGGCAAGGTTGTGGGCTGTACCTGGCTTGGTGCTGGAACATCCACTCAGTATGCTTTCTATAGCAGCAGAGCTGCGGTCAGAGAAGCTAGGAGAAACTCGGATCTTCCCTTCTGCTACGAAAAGAACTCACGATTCAACCACACTGTTATGCCAATGAAAATATGCCTCCCCATCCGTCGCGCGCCTCGCACCTGGAACGCTTCGTCGGCGCATTACCGCCGAGATAGCGTGTGGGACTGGGCGCATGTTCCGACACGAATGACAACGATCTAGTTTAACGGCATTTAATGGCGTAAATGCTGTCAACTCTAGAATGGAATTGAATCTGGGGTATTCATTTACTTGATCCCTGTACTTCTCGAATTTCAACTCCATTCTATATTGAGATCCCGGCATACTGAGTTCGTTGGGGGACGATTTGGGTCGCCAACAGGCCTCTCCCATGCGCGGGGTAAGGATGGAGCCGTCCAGACGCATGTTCCGACACGAGTGACAACTATCTAGTTTAACGGCATTAATGTCGTAAATGCTGTCAACTCTAGAATGGAATTGAATCTGGGGTATTCATTTACTTGGTCCTTATACTTCTCGAATTTCAAGTCCAGTCTACATTTAGATCCCGGCACACTGAGTTCGTTGGGGGACGATTCCGACAGCCCTCTCGCATGCGCGGGGTAAGGATCGAGCCGGCTAGCCCGGAAATTAGAAGCGCAGATACAGGGGCAACGAAGGCATTTTCATAGATCGGTCCACGTTCCGACGCTGGAGAGTAAGCGAGAATTCAAATTGGGAGATCCAAACTAAGTGCAACAAGACTCAAGAGCATTGTCGCCATTATGCCGAGCCTGGAAGACAGAGAGAGAACCTTCGAAGTAGAAATTCCCGATCCGATTCAGAGAAGGACATCGCGGGTCTGGGTTAAGTGCCGAGTCTCTTCTGGGATCGTGAACGCTAGTCTACCGGGACTCTGGTCAGCGAGAAAACTGAAATGTTACTAGAATCCCCACTCGCGATGAGCCTAACATGGCTTAAAGCTTGGGCTTCTGCGGCCAAGCGGATGGAATAAATGTACTTTGACAGTCATGTATTCTTAACAGCATATTCTCCTAGTTTATTCCATCCTCCAAACCAACCACCGTTACACGCCTATGGGACGTATATAAACAAGTGATTGAAATATTTCCATTCTTGCGAGGTCCTGTACGTCCTGTTTTCCTAAGTAATAAGCCTTATAGGATCCCCAGCGCAAACCCGGGCCCTGCTCTGAATTTCCCAAAAGGAGCACAATTTCGCTGCTCCAATGCTTACAGCGGAGCGCGAATGTGGCAATGTCCAATGGGATGCTGAACTCACTTTGATTGGATGGTTGTCTTGCGCATGCAAAAACACCTTCGTGATGTTCCTTCCGCCGTCAAGGTTAGCACTGGGACCCAAATAGCACGACATTGTGGCGAACGACTCCGACTAACTCAGGGTTTCCCCAGAAGCCATTGCGGGTGAATAGCATGGAAGGTAGTGAGACGGCGCTATAAACACAGGCGCCAAAACACCTAGGCGCCAGAGAGACGGTATGCTGCGCCACAATCGGGGGGTACGTCGAAGCTAGTTGAGAGTATAATAATTAAGCACGTACTGTGCCGAAACCAAGGAGTCATTGCTCCGCCGACCTCTGCAAAACCGACGCCATCTCCCTCTCGGAAATCGGTGTCGGTTCAGCGACGAGGAACTCTGCCGAAATGAATTTTTGGGGGAAAGATATTCAGAAAGGTATTTATTCCACCACTTTTGTGAATATTTCTAAAACTTTAGCATGACAAAAAAGATGTAGCTGGAGGTTTGGGCGTGAATGACTGAAGGCGGGGGGCCAAAAAATTCGAGAAGTGTACTGTGAAGGATGATGCTGTAAGTGATTCGACCAAAGAAGTAAATGTTTGAAGATGACCCATCCGGGAATCTTAAGAAAGTGGAGCAGAAAAAGCAGGTAGAGAAATTTGCACCACCGTGCGCGCTAGCTAGTGACTGTCAACAGCTAGGCTGGATAAGAGCGTAGTACAGAGCTTGAACAGCGTTGGACGATCAGCATAAAGAACGAGGGAAATCTCCACACGGAAGCATCTCGCAACGAGGCTTGCGTTCTCCGCAAATATCCACCGAGAAGAGCTCTCCGAAGAGATCAAAGGACTCGTCCAATCAAAGCGTTGGTAGCGAAAGGTGCGTTGAATACCTTGGAGGGACGGAAACAGGAAGAGAGGGAATAGTAAGACATTACCTGCGATTACTGGGCATTAATCTCAAGAGAAAGAAAGGAGAACAAAGGATTAACCGCTCAACAGCCGGGAAGACTCAACTCTCAAGACTGGGGGAAGGCAACGGAGATGAAGCTAGTTGACCCAGCAACCGATCCGAAGTAGTACCGCACATTGCGATTGTTTGCGGCTGTCAGGGCTGAAATTGGTTAGTGGTTAGTATCACAAGGGGACTCGGGGAAAGAGGAAAGAGGAGTGAAGAATGACTTGCGAAACAACACGATCGAGGGGGGCGCTGCACGCATCCTCCCGGCCTGCGGTCGTCTCCCGTACTCCAAACAGCTAAAGCCTACACCCCGGCCATTTCACTCAGCACCCACGCAATCGCGGAAGATCGGCTTTTCACTCTCCACACTCGCATGTCTGTCGTCGTAACACCTCCCCCCGTGATCGCCTCTGCGACTCTTCAATTTCACATCCGACGCCGCTCGTCCTCGTCGCGTGTCGATCTGCCAATGTAAATCTGGATCAGCAATAAAATAAAATAAAATAAAACAAGATAACAAAAGGGGGGAGGAAGAACAACGCTCGTAGGCACACAGCTGGTCGGAAAGGGAAAGAAAGGCGGCATTTGCGCCGCACCCAACATCCTCCACTCAAAAAAAGCGTCGTAAGTGCGTTTTCCGAAAACGGAAATGTTGCTAGCAGCGAGGGCCGAGACAAGCACGGAGCCTCAGGATGATTGGGGAGGAGGGGGTAAAAGCCGAGTGGGGAGGAAGATACCACACGCTTATGTACCACCTGCACGAAGGAGGTTATCCATCGGGCGCCGGGCATTTACATCCTCAAATGCACAAGTAGGTCGATACAAGAGTTACGGACGGAAGGATGTAGAAGAGGGAGCGGGGCGAACGCCAGCAAGGTCCGGAGCGGACCCAGTGGGATGGCGATGGGCGTGCGGACCGCAATGCGAGAAAGTCGGCAAGCCGAGGGTGATGAGATGGATCATCCATGGATGGTGCGCGCGGAGGGAGCGCGAGCATCCGGTTAGAAGGATATCCACGTTTCGCTCCAGTGAACCCAATTCCCTGGTTAGGGTTGCAAAGCAGCGAAGGTGGATGTGCGCGGGCGTGATACTCGACGATCTGCACCCACCTTTCATAAATCCCACCGAGCCCGGGCTGTCCCTCCCTAACAAGGCCGGCGTCGGTCGATGCACCGCCCGGACGCATCCCCGTCGACCGAAGGTCATGAGTCCATCGAACCGCGCGCTTGCCTCCAACAAAGCTTATCCCCGCGCACGGCATGCGCACGATGACGATCTGCGCGCCCATCTCCTCCTCGCTGCAGGAGCGTAGCAGCGGGAACGGCGAAAAGCCCGAGTCGACTGACGCTCCACTCGCCCACGCGCCAAATCCCCTAAAACGGCAATGTACATGGGCAATTTCCATTGCGCACTGACGGTATGAGAGGCGTAACCACTCACTCGCGTCTAATCCAATCCGATCCATCACCCTCCCCCATGTTCTGGCCCATCCCTGCTGCTCGACAGCGTCTGACGCACGAGGCGCATACAGCCAATGAGCACAAGTCGCTGCACGACTGGGATGGCGGGTACGCGGGCGGATGCAGGGTGCCCGAGACGCACTCCGAAGAAGAAGAGCACATGTACTGTCCAAGCGGGAGCAGCGGCAGAGGACAAGGGGAGGTGGAAAGTCGGCCATGGAGACGCATATGCGGCTGCATATGTATGCTTGGCCGTATCTAGGTGGGGTGATTCGAGAGTGGCAGCAATAGCGGCTACGAGGCGGGGTCAGTGCTGGAGGAAAAGAGAATGTGCAGCGGGAGGTGAAAGGAAGGGAAGGACGACCGGCAAGCAAGGGGTTTGGGAAGGATTAGTAGGGAGCATCACCCGTCATCGGCAGGCACAGAGTCATCCGCAAACTCGGGGAAAGACTCGTGCCCCAAACGAGCGAGGCCAAATGTGCGTCGCTTGAAATCGATTGGGTCGGCCACCCGCACTGATAAAACACGAGGTCGACAATCGAATGAGGTGTGCGGGGAGCGGCACATCGAAGGGAACGACTGAGACTCCACCCTGTGCTCTCCTGGCAAAGAAAGAAATGGACATCGAAGCGAAATAAGACGCACCCGTTCGTCATATAGCTATCATGCATATCAAAGACCCGGGAAGCTGAGCGATATGGGCGTGAAAGAGAAAAAACGTTGTGGCGGTGCACGGATCAAAACGGTCCACTTGCCCGTGCCTTCCACCATCATCCCCAAATCTTGGACTCTGCACAGCGCCTTCCTTGAGCCTCACGACATCGGATCCTTTGCGTCCACTTCTAGTCCCATTCAAAAAATCCTCCGAGTCGATATATTCCTCTGTCGGGTCCCCAATAACCCAGCTTGTTCCGCGCTTGCTTTCTTCCATGCAGCACCAGGCTTGCCTCTCTCAGATCGCCAGGGAACACGTATTCGAGTGGAAGCTTGGAACATTCTACATCCACGCAGTATCTCGCTCCTTGTATTCATGAATTCCTTGCAAGCGTCTCGCAGTTGGAATTTGCTGCTGGCGCCTCGGTCTTTCCGGTCACGTTAGGCGTTCTGTGCGTCTGCGATTTGCTCTGTATAGCCAACGTGCGACCCTTTTTGGGCATGCACTCCGCTACGACTGCTTTGGGGATTGCAGTAAACTGAGCTCTTGCGGTAAGAGTCGTTACCCCAGGCTTCGATCCTGCATCTGGAAATTTTGTCGGAATGACTTTCAAGTGTCGCGGTATTGTCGGCACACCGTCTCGCCTGCATCGGCATGCCTCAGCGTTGCCTCAGCGTTCAACCTCAATCCAGTGGAAGCCTAGTTGTAATCTCGGTAAGTTCTTTGGGCTTTTCGACGTGCGGTCAATGCGAACCTTTTCCTTTTCACTGGGATTCGATGGACTCTTAGCCGCCAGTACACACTCATTGATTCTTCACTGGTGCGACAGCTCAATTGTCTCTTTGTCTGTTTATCTTTTCTTGGCCACATCTCTCTTGGCCTGAACCGTTGGAATGTCTGCATGGCTCCTCTTTCCGTCACCTGTCTCCAGCTTCCATATTTTCCGTCGCCGTCTAGAGCCAAAGTGCCGGTACGGGTCGTACATGCTCTTCACATCGAGTACGTGCAAACTGTGTTCCCGGAGAGACGATCTTTAACTTCCCTACTTTACAATCAGCTTCAAGTTTTGTCTTTTGCAGCCTCGAGTTTTCACATCCATTGGCCAAGCCAACACCGGCTGGTTATCCATTTACGTCTGGTCTTTGCCTACAACTTCCCACAACGTCCTTGTTATTTTCGCTTTTTCTCTTTTGACTCCTGCATGTGCGCTCTCTCGTCTCTGTTGTGCATCCACCACGTGTTGACATCATCCTTGCTCCATACGCCTGAAATTATCCGCGGAAAACCTCAGAGAACGGACCGTTGCTCAATTTTCATTTGTGCTGAGGGTCTTTTGGCAGTTTGTTGAGCCGACGGTCGATCTCCTTTCCTTGTCTCCCCCATATTCCACGGTTCCTTTTTTTGATTTCTCAACAAGCATCAAACAAGCAGCGGAAGATATGAAGACCGTACGTACCTTTACAGTGGTCTGGTACGGACCGAGGTAGCGCCTGAGCTCCTCCTCGCCGACGCCCCCGGTGCGTCGATCTTGTTGCCAAGAATCAGGAAGGGGACTTTGCCAGCTGCTCAATCGCCAGCAGAGCATCGAGCTCCACCTCGGACTTCGACTTCGACAACTACTCAAAGTCGGCGCTGTCCACAAGGAAGATAATGGGATCCACTTCGGGGGAAGTAGTCACGCCAGAGTCGGCGCGTAAGACGAAATATGCCAGTTAAGTCAACAAGCCGCCGAAGACACACTGCCCTGCTGATGTCCACCAAGATCGCGAGTGGTGAATTTAACGTTACCAATAGTAAGCTCTTCAACCCTGTGTCCAGAGTAAGAATAGTTCTGGAGAATGGAACATGCACATGCACTCGGGTAGAGGATTGGCTGCCAAATACCGAGTGGGTCGATTTTAGGCGTGTGCAAAAGGGTCTGGACGGCCCATGCCAATGGTCAATGGTCTAGCTTGGAAAAACGGTGCGATAGGCTTCTGTGGGTAGCTCGGAGTTTCTAGCGTTATCTAGGCTGAGGAAGAGAATTTTGGCATTCTTGTGCATAAGCCCTGCCGCAAGCTCAGCAGCCGTTCAACGAAGATGAGATAGCAGCAGCTGCCAGGCTTAGCGAAGATATCCAAAACCAGTTGATGATGAACATACTAAAATGAAAAGAATGTAGCCTGATCTTGTCTTTTTCATTAGGTCTCCGACAAGTCCTGGACATGGGGAACGCATCCAGACTTGGAGCGCAAAGTGGTGGGCAGTGGGCGCGAATCCTTTTCAGCGCGAGTGTTCGGCGGGTGTACAATGAACTTGAAGGCAGACAACAGTAGGGTCCGGTGACAGTTAGTGTCAGCTGTCAGTAACTGTCAGAATGACTGTCAGAATCTGACTGACAGTTAATTATTTTTGCGTGGTCGAATCTGACAGTTGACAGTTCAAAACCAAAATTTCTTTGCTCGTCGATTAATATTCACATTCCTAACCCAAAGTTCAACTATTTAACACAGGGTGTAAAAGTGCGGCGTCCTCGCCGGAATCCAACCGTGGCTTTCCAACGCCTAAACCCCGAGCTCTTGGAGAAAGTGAAACACAAAGCCGCCGACCATTCCAACAGCGACAGTGAAACCGACTCAGACTCCAACAAGGATCTCCCACTGTCGTCGCAGAATCTGTTCCCTCGAATACCATCATCTCTGCTCCTGCCGTGGGGGAGGAGCCATCGCACAGTGAGGAAGGCTGGTAACTTTGCGTAGTAGTAACTTTGTGCAGTGGTCCTGTATGCCAAGCTCGCAATTGTCAGAACTGTCAACTGTCAGAACTGACAGTCAGGCTGACTGTCAGCCTGACAATGAATTATTTTCCCCAAACGCTAACTGTCACCGGACCCTAGACAACAGCAACAACGCATTCGAGATCACCGATGTGATGGTCGCTGGTGGGTCTTTCACGAGGAAAGCGAGGGAAAACAGAAGGAAGGCAAGAAGCCCGGGAAAGAGGAGAAAATGATTGACGTCGTGGCTGTGCGACGATCCGCTGCTCACGGACTTGTTTTGGTACACTTGTTCCCGATTGCTTTGACCAAATTCCTTGTGGAGTAGGCATCCTACACCTACCTACTATGCCTGGATGTGATACAGAGGCATTCTGAGTTTTGAAGACCAAGAAAAAAGTTTTGTGATATTATTTTTGCAACAACGGGAACGTGATATATTTCAACAAGACATGCCTTCGCTTCGCTCCGGCGTGGGAACGCGTGGGCATTTGACAATGATCAATACGTAGAAGGAATTCATTAAACCCTGAACTCATACGCTAGCAGGATCAGAAATAAACGGCAGGTAGTACGGAAGTCCCAATAGGGATGATTAAATTGGGTATATCCATTGTACGGTAAAGAAGTATCGTAGAATCAAAAACACTGGCAGTGTAAAAATTATGGTAGTGCTTTCTATGGAAATATGGAAATATTGGCATCGGTATATGCCAGTAGCAAACAGGACATAAAATGGTCAGTGGGCAAGCCTATAAAATGTCCACATTCCAGCTGACGCTGCGGTGCCATCAGCAGCCATTTGTTGTCCATCCTGTGAGGTGCAATATCAGCAGGTTCGTCGGCCAACGGATAACTTATAAGAGTTTGGGGAGGATATATGAGGACGTACTCACTAAATCCGTGTCCGTCTGCTCGTGCGACCATCGAAAATCGCAACTGAATCTGTATCTGGAGCCTTGCCGAGTCAGCCGGCACAGGCAGAGCTGATGGCGTCGGCAGGAATTTAATGCTCTTAGCACAACGTGGTAGAGACTGAACAGGACACCCACCGCTTGGAGGAGGAGCTAACATACAGCACGCCATGTCTGTGATACTCAGATGAAAAATCAGAATAGTGCCATATTAAACACCGCACACGGGGAACTTCTAGAATTGAACGGATTCTGGCGATGTAGCGACCGCTGAGTGGAGGCTCGCATCAACAAAATGGTGGACAACCACCAGAAGAGCCGGGAGCCGAGAAAAATACGCTAGGTGATCTTGCAGCACCCGGGATCGCGGTGAGTCTGTGAATAAGGGTTCAGTACCTGGTATAAAACTGATAGAATATATGACGCCGTTTACCAGCTGCTGCAGAAAAATAATTGTCTAAGGCGGCAGTAACGTGTCGGGAATTCATGACGATGCAGAGCAAAGGTAATTGGAGGGGGTTGAGTTGCAGGGTGACCACGTGGACGACTGAACAGAGGTACTGTAGTCAAATGCAGATACAAAAATATGAGGAGCAGGGCCGCTCACCGGAAGAGCGAAAATTGCATTGGAATATGGCGTAGTCGACGACTCGAGGGCGGGTAATTGATTTAGAAAGGAAGGTGGAGAACGATACAGCTTGAACTATGCGTAGCTGATGGGGTTGAGTTAGTCATGGCACTGAAAAAATAATGGAGTTGTTGCTCTAACCAATCAGTTAATTCCTGTTCCGCAATTAGGTCAAAGTTGGGTAGGGTTAAAGCAAAAGAAAGGGCTGACCTCATGTACCGTCAGGGATGCCCTGCGGATCCGAGATGGTGGCGAATACATTATGCTGCGCAGGCAGTGAGCAACTGGACGAACGCTAGATTCAGATACTGGATGGCGGAAGGCGATGACAAACTGTTGGATAACCTTCAACTCCTTGGCTCGAGTGCATTAAGTACGTACTGAGGAGGGCAGAAGGCGGTGGGCAAGGCAGACATCCTTGCTGTATGCGGGTTGAACGTTCAGCCAACGAATGAATATTAAGCGGGCATCGTACCAGTAAAGGGAAGACGGTGATGGTGACTCCCAGGTTTCTCCGCGAATACAGCACGAACGTAGGAGTTGAGCGGATGCGCTCACGACGCATGCCACAGATACCAGAGGGATCACTGGGTGCATAGAATGTTGCAACAGCGGAGTGATAAACCGAGATAGGGAGTTCGGAAATATCGAGATCATCATCGGAGACATCACCGTAAGTCGGATAATTTGGGGAAGAGAGCTGGTCATGAAGGAAGTTGAGAAGAAGGTCGGGAAAGTCGGGGACTTTGATGTAATCTGCCAGACTATTCGCAAATCGAGGATATGAGCGTTCTGTTAATGAGTGAGATATATGCTCATGCGTTGCCAAAATAGTGCCCACTCCTTTGGCGTGCAAGAATAACGTTACCGTCAACCCGCTGCCTATCAGTTTCCTCCACATCCGCATCCTCCACAATCTTATCTGGTACGGCCGTCAAATTTGGAGGAACCATTCCACGCTCCACAAAATCGGCATGTGCTGCGGACAGCTTATCCAGGCGCTGGTTCGTCATCAACATTTGCGATAAAGCCTCGTAGCGACTTGACCGGCGCCAGGGCTTCTTGACGGCAGTAATATGGCGTGACTCTGTGATGGAGGAGCATCCGGGCGCGCCAAATTTCTCGATATTTGGTCGATAGTGGATCATCGCGTGCTGTCGAGGAAGTGAGAATCCGTCTGGGCGGACACCGAGTTCACGAAAAATCGCTCGATGCTCGTGATAATTTGCAACACTGGCATCAATTGCATCCAGTGTATCCTCGTCAAAATCTGAACGTCGAACAAGGTAGCAAAAATCAAGGAACGCCCCGAGTGCCTCGACAATTTGAGGAGGTACGAGGCCCTTGATTGCGGGGAGGTACACCTACATGCCGACGTATGAAATTAAATTTGCACAATAGGGATTTAAGATAAGTACCTTCATTAGCGCCTTTGAATCATCGCCAGTCCATTGCTTGAAACGACGACCCTGCTTAAACCTACGCAAGCCGGGGAATGCTGGCACAGCAGCAATACTTGAAACCAACACATAAGTATTGCGTACTGAATTCAAGCAGTCTAAATTTTACTTACCGCCGGTCAATTTCGTCCATTATCTTGTCAGCTTCCGCCTTGGAATGTGCGAGATAAATGTATTCCCCAACCCAGGTCACAAGATGGTCCTTAAATGAACCCTTTATGATCTGATGGAGAAGATCCGGGGAGAGCATTTCATGAATTTCAGCTCGTGGAAAATTGCGTGTAAATGGCTACAGGGATCGGTCAGAATCAGCGGAGCAGTTACTAAGGAATTACCCACTACAATGTCAGCGTCGATTCCATACTCATCCCACAATATATCCGCAGGAAACTCATCCATAAGTGTATTCAGCAATTCGTTTGTCCAACGGCCCGCAAAAGCCGGGAGTGAAAAAAGTAACTTTTGGGAGCCAACTTTAACTTTGATGGCCCCTTTGGTTTGGCAGGGCCTAACTTTACGGTACTTTACAGTACTTTTCCCACGCGTGGCGAAACTAACTTGTACGGCTCAGCAAGCAAGGCGGCAGGATCTCCTTGGAAAGTGTCTGGTGCTTCCACTAGGCTCTTATCACTCCTGAAGCAAGGTATGTCCACACTCATTCATAATATTTGATGCCGGCTAAGTTCTGTGCCAGCTCATCACTGTGGAAACTTCTGTCTATAATCATAGCTGCTACTCTCAAAGGTATGGGGTGCAGAAGGAGATGAGGAGGGATGCAAAAAAGACGCGGTCAATGCACGTCGAGTTCCGTCGATGCGGGAGAGCTAGATAGATTGGTTGGCTTCTTTGTTTGACTGTGGGTGGGCAGAACAAATATATGGACTGTACCTAGATAGATAGCTAGTTACTATGTACAAATGAGTAAGAATATAGTCAGATATTAGAGAATGGAACTCACGCTTCTTCGTCCGACCATGGGTGGGCAGAACGAAGAGCGTCGTCGTGGCGAGGTACATATGTATCATAAATAATAAATACTGTATGCCATCTTTCTGTCGGGCGCACGTACACGCACCCGAACTACGCGCCGGCTTGCTTCGTAACCCATCCTTAACACTCCTCCTCAAGCAGTGTGGAGGCACAGCATGTGGCTGAAATATTCCACCTTTGCCTGGGGCAGCGCTTGGGTGAAAAAATGTGCAGCCTGGTTGTTTGTGGAGACGTAAGAGAGGAAGATGAGGCTGTCCTCAACAGCCTCTGCATGTAACAGTTGCGAATATTAATGTGCTTTGTGCGCGCGTTCATGAGCCCATTGTTGGTGAGCACGATGGCGCTCTGGTTGTTGCACAGAGGGATATCGGTGAGGAAAAGAGGTAGGCAAGTTCAGAGATGAGGCTGCAGAGCCAGAAAATCTCGCGTGCGGCGCTGGCCGCCGCGATGTATTCGGCTTCGTTGGAGGAGACTCACGAGAGCACAATAAGCGCTTGCTTGCGCGAGGACCACGAGATGGCGGCGCCGTCAAAGAGGAAGACGTTGCCGGAGATGGAGTGGCAATCCTGTTACGAGGCGTGGTCCGCGTCCTCGTACGCTGTAAGCAGTGACTTCACCGGCCGTGTTTCTAGTTTCTCGTCTCCTATACAGCCTATAGGCCCAGGTGACAACAACACGGTAGGCTCATTCATCTCAGAACAAAAAGATAAACTTTTTAACTCAATGCAGATAAATTTACTTCAAATTACTTCAAGTTATTTCCAAGTAACTTCAAGTAACTTAGCCCGCCAAGTTAGATCAACGCGATCAGCAAAAGTAACTTATGCCATCAGATGGCATCAATTCCCGCCAAGTTCGTCAACTTATGGACAGAGGAGCATGAATACAGCCTTGACATGAAACCCTCTAAAAGAAACATAATAGTGACTGCCAGACCCTTGCACCGCAAGGACCAAAGTTTTGGGTTACAGGCACCCGGGCTTGGATATTGGATCTCATTGTTCTAGGTAATGCTTTGTGTTTATGGCCCGAATAACGATTGTGCAAAGCCTTGAACTGTCATTCAATGGCTTATAGTCTTGTATTCAAAGATGCTTGCTATTGATATGTGGTGAACCTCAGAGATATTGTAGTCAAACAGCCACCTGAACCCGGAACTAATGGCTTTCTTTGAGGCCCTGAGTGGCAAATGTCAGTTGAAGACATCCATGGACACTGCATATACGGGAAGTAATGAGGCACAAGATAGAGCCTGACTTGTTCATTTCAAAGCCTTTGTTGAGTTGAGGACCGAATTGATGTCCAAGCCAGGTCAAAGCGTCAAGAAACTTGCTTGGTATCCCCATAATGCTCAAAAAACAACAATCACCTTCATCATTCCACCTGAAATGGCTCAAAAGCTTTAAAGTTAGGTGTTCCCAAAGTAACAGGTAAGTTACTTTTACATACTTAAGTTACTTATAAGTTACTTACAAGTCACTTTTGCTAACTTTACTTTACTTGCCTGCCGCAAGTAAAGTAAAAGTTAGTTTTGGCAGGCCAAGTTAGTTTTGCCAAGTAACTTTGGTAACCATCTTGCTGGACCCAGGAGTTGCAGCTTTTGTCAAAAATCCAGGCTATTAAAAATGGGGACGTTGTCACTGGTTGAACATTTCAAGTTTTTCAGTGAAAATTCTACTGAAAAATGTTTAGAATTTTACAGCAATTTTTCAGTGAAAAACCAGGTGAAAAACTTGAAACTTTTTAATGACATTTTTGAACTTCAAAACATTTTCACCACTTTTTCAGAAATTTTTCACAAGGTTCAAAAAATTCACAAAAATGTTTCAAGTTTTTCACCTGGTTTTTCACTGAAAAATTACTGTAAAATTCAAAACATTTTTCACCAAAATTTTCAGTGAAAAACTTGAAATGTTCAACCAGTGTGTATTACTGTAACATTTCTTCCTGGACTGTGGGTGAATCATTTTTCGACTTCATACTGTGGGTATATTCTGGTCAATTTGCGTGAGATTACTTAGACCACTTGTGGTATGTTCACCTTCAACTGGGATCACAGTGGTGGCTGTCTGTGGAAAGGACACCTCTGTTGTGATTATATTGTGAAGATTCTCACCTGCTTCCGAAAATTGACCAAGAACACGGCACCATTTGCTAGCATACACAGAAATAAAGCAGAATGTCAATTCCTCCTGGTATTTTCATCCATTCTGAACTATTGTGGCAACTTTACTTCCCCTAATAATCATTGACAGCAAATCCAACAGTTGACTAGATTTATTTAACTCACACTGCACACGCACCGTCGTTCCTTATAATTTATACCCAATTTAATACTATGTTGCTTTGCCAACCTTGTATTGCGGGGACTTGAATTTTTCAACAAAAGTTGCGGAGGAGTTCAAAAGTTGCGCGTGACTTAAAAAAGTTGTGTGGGACTTCAAAAGTTGCGTGGGCGCCATCTGTCGATCTTGCGCGGAACTTGTGTCTATTTTGCGCGGGAATCACCAATTTCCCCGTAAGTTAATCTGATCATTATCGTTATCTCTTTAGCGCGGATGGCGCCAAAAGACCTAAATTTGGGGCAGAATGTCCGAAATCACCAATCTATATTGTGCGGGAATAAACGTGCACTTAGACCGCCATAGTGCAAAACTTATAAGTAGAATGTGAAATTCCACGAGTGGGCACACCGAGGCGGGTTTCGGGAAATGGGGCGGGCAGCAGGCTGCAGGCGGGGGCTTTGTGAAACAGGCAAGGCGGCGCTGCGGCATGTGCCTTGTTTTGAACTTGGGGTCGGCAAACTACCTATGCCGTGCATGTTGCAGAATGAGGTAGCTCTCAATATTCATAAAAGCCATTCTCTATGACGCTCTCAAATAGGCGAACTCGACGATAATAGATGCCATCTGATGGCAAGTTACTTTGGCTGATGGCCCGTTAACTTACAGTAAAGTACCGTAAAGTTAGCCCCGCCAAGTCAAAGGGGAGATCAAAGTTAGGTCACCCAAGTTACTTTATTCACTCTCAGCTTGAAGCAAGAGTTACAAGAGTGTAACAGACAGCGTTTAGATTGAAAGTGACTAGCTGAAAAGACAGCCACGCAGTCGGCACAGAAAAAACCAAAAATGCGCCAAACTAGAATCGAACATAAGACCGCCGTAAAAGCAAAAATTGGTAATGCAAGGCGGCATAACCAGTACGGCAGGCTACCACGATATCCGAAATCTATCAATAAATCATAAGAGTCTGGCAACAGCGATGTGAGATATCTTATCTTTTGATAATATCTTGAAAACAATTGGCTGGGTCCATGTCCATTTGGACTAAATTCCCCGAATGGACTTGGCTCTTGAAATCAATAATTACTCAATGAGGGCTTGCTAATCAAGATAATCAAGATTCTACAAAATGTCTATTGCACTGAGGTGAACTTGAGATTTGATTTTTGAGGTAGATGGGCTAAATTAAATTGTAGGTAGAACTCTCTTTTCTGTCTTTTTTCTCTCTTTTTCTCATATCGAAAAACTTGAAAAAACCGCCTTCTGTACAGGCTTGGGTCATGGGCCAAATATCACGGAAATTTTGACTTTTTTCCCATTGGAGAGGGTCTGTCACAGTTCAGGAATTCGATAAAGGTCCCCGTCATGCGTGACTTTGACCACCTTTCGATATCGATAGAGGGGTGGGTACCGCATGACAAACAAATTGAACGTAATGGTATGGTACGGCAAGGACAATGACAACGGATAGAGAGGTTGTACAGAAGTATCGGGCAAGTCGGGCGAGTGCTTTGCAAGGATATTTCCGGACTGACACTGAGAGCATGATATTGACAGAATAGGGTATAAGTATCTCAGGTACAGGTAATTTCCTACATGAACGTTCCTGGAAATGGAGACAAGTTTGGTTCATCTGGAACGAAGTAGTGGGTAACCGACCACGCTCATATTAGTCTGCTTACCTCAAAGGCGCTTTCGTCTCTTGCCGCCTTTGTTTTTTTTCCCACCTGCGCCAGATCTTTCTTGGCTGCCCTCTCGCCGTCTGTTTCCGCCGTATGCTCCTGAGTCGCTCTCTGGTCGTCTATTTCCGCCGTATGCTCCTGAGTCTCCCTGTCCTCCTCCGTTTCTCCTTCCTTTGACTCCGCCAGCTCCCTTTTTACCCGCCATGGCGGTTGGAAGCTGAACCCCGCTACTCCTGTTTGATGGCCAGGAAATTTGGTCTCAGATTAGGCTCGCTGGATGCCTCCTCGGAAAAGAAGGAATATGATAAGTTTTGTGCGAGGGAATCCTGCAAGGCTCAATATATATACGCTGACAGGTACAAAGCATGCGGTTGCGCATGGCACGGCTGCGTGCTAAAGTTGGCCGTGACAACCGGGGGTTCATATATGTGTTTTTAGTCTCATCTCCATCCAGCGAAATTATACCTGTTTAGGTTCAACTTAAGTAGTCTGAATCCGTTGGCACCGCGTTTGGCGTAGTCCAAATTTTTGTGATCCGCGCGTGATCACATGTGGCTGTTCCCATGCATTTCATTGGACTGGAAGAGTCGCTCTCAGTACTCTGGCTGTGAATTACCCCAATGATGTATCCATAATTCATAGAAAATACATTAATTTGATATACAAGGTTCTAAAATACGAATACAGCCCTGAATCGGTGGAAATGAATATTTTGGCGCTGGTTTAGGTGTAGATAGGTTAGGGTGCAATGAAAGCCCTTCAAATGACCTTTTTTCACCGCACCATAAAGTCTTTGGGGGAAATAGAGGCCATCTGGGCGGTAAATTTGGTTCTGTGCTAACGTGGAAGCAAAAATGAGTTGAAGAACATAGATTGAAGCGTGGGAACAAGTACGTGTGATCACGCGCGGATCACGAAAATCTGGGCTACGCCAAACGCGGTGCCAACGACATCAGACTCCATATAAAAGTTTTATCGACTGTCATAAAACTTCTGGAGTCTGACTACGGGAGACTAGGTTCAACTGCTGTCCGATATTTCCTCATTCGCCCGACTGCTGTTTGGCTATTTCCTTATCAAATTGCCTTCAGGGCGTTTTCTACAGGCAGTTTCCAGCGACCGCCACGGAGATGGAAAGCTTCCTTGCTTTTCGGGTGTGATAAATTGCTCGCAACACGCCGAAGCTGCATGCTCAAGTTAGCCGTGACAGCCGGGGATTCATATATGTGTTTTAGTCTCATCTCCATCCAGGGAAATTATACTTGTTTTGGTTCAACTGCTGTTCAATTTATTCTCATTCGCCCGACTGCTATTTGGCTATTTCCTCATCAAATTGCCTTCAAGGCGTTTTCCACATGCAGTTTCCAGCGGCCGCCACGGAGATGGAAAGCTTCCTTGCTTTTCGGGTGTGATAAATTGCTCGCGACACGCCGAAGCTGCGTGCTCCAGTTGGCCGTGACAGCCGGGGATTCATATGTGTCTTTAGTCTCATCTTCATCCAGCAAAATTATACTTGTTTAGGTTCAACTGCTGTTCGATTTTTCCTCATTCGTCCGACTGCCGTTTGGCTATTTCCTCATCAAATTGCCTTCAGGGCGGTTTCCACAGGCAGTTTCTAGCGGTCGCTACGGAGATGGCAAGCTTCCTTGCTTGTCGGATGTGATCAATTGCTGTAGTGAATGATGTCTCATTTTCATCTCCCAATTCCAAGCGAATTCCATATCATCTTCACACCGCGCAAACTATTTTGTACCCGTTACACCCGCTAGCCAATTTAGGCTCCAGCTGGGGTGGGCCAAGAAGGCTGTAGGAGCAGACGTGGGTTAAGCGCCTCCCACCACGTATACGTCTTAAGCAGACCCCGAAGGCTCCAAGACCACTGTCCCCCACGTTCAAGAGCAGTTCCCTTAATCATGCCATCTTCGGCTGGTGAAAAACTCGGTCAGTAACTATTGTTAAGGTTGTGATTTTGAGAAATACTGATCGAGAAATTAGATCGAGACGAGCTGGCCGGTGTTAGGCTATGGGGAGTATACATATCCGAAGCGGAGAAATACGATAAAGCTCTCGTCGAAGGCTGGAAATCAGATATGAAGGGAATTCTAATATTTGTTTGTCGCTTACGGAGCTTGCTATTCGTCCTGGGCTAACTGGAAAATCTACCAGGCCGGTCTCTTTTCAACAAGCTTGACAGCATTCCTTGTTGAGAGCTACCAATCTCTTGCCCCGGACCAAGGCGCTATCACGATTGCACTGTTAGCGCAGATCTCTCGCCAACTTGCAGCCCCAGAGAATACGTCTTCAGTGAATTTGGAAGCCTTGAGCGCTTTCGAACCCTCCGATTCCTCGATCGTCTGCAATACCTTATGGTTCCTCAGTCTTGGGCTGAGCCTTTGCTGCGCTTTGATCGCGACCCTTGTCGAGCAGTGGTCGCGGGACTTCGTTCAGAGCACGGAAATGCGTCCATCGCCTGTTGTCCGCGCTCGGGTTGTCTCCTATCTGTATTTTGGACTCCAGAGATTCGGAATGCACACAGTTGTCCAATTTATCCCCTTCCTGCTTCACCTATCCCTTATTCTCTTCTTTGCCGGCCTTGTCGCCTTTCTGTATCCCATCAGTAAGATGCTCAGTCTCGTCATCGCTGCCATCTTGGGATTGATATCAGCCGCCTACCTTTTTCTGACGGTGCTACCCATGCTTTGCTTCGACTCGCCATATAGAACACCGCTGTCAGCTATGTTATGGGGTCTCCTACAACAACTCGGTGCTTTGTTGCATCCACACAAAAAGCTATATTTCCGACAAAGAACGAGCACTTTCCAAAAGCAACGGACACCGCCGAAGCAGTGATATACGGAGCATGACGGACATCATGATACAAAATGCAGTGCAGAAATCATCCAAACGGGATGGACGGGATGGACGGGCTATGGTCTGGACCGTAAAATCGTTGACCGACGATTCAGAACTCGAGCCTCTGGTCGAGGCTCTTCCGGATCTTGTATCGCGACGGCCCGGACATTCGGGATCGTACGACCACATACTCCACACTCTACTCGAGTCCCGTGAAGTGCAACTGATATCACGTATCGAGAATCTTCTGCTCAGCTGCGATAACGGCATAATATCCCATGATTTGGCGATTCGGCGAAAGATCTCATGCATCAAGTCACTTTGGGCAATCGCATATTTCTCTGTGTCTCGGAAACCAATGCCAATGACACTCAGCTTTGATGCAAGTCTCTTACGGGGACAACTGGAAATATCGCCCGACGATGTGAGATGTTTTTTAACTTCAGCTTATACCCTTATTCAGTGGAGCTGTTTCGGCTCTCTGCGGCCCCTGGTGGAAGCTATTTTGGCCAAACTGCGCGCGGGAGACATTCCGCCCCATGATGCTCTGCGAAGTCTGACCTCTGAAGCGGGAATGTGTGCATTTCCAGAATTTAATTCTGATCTCTCCCGTCTGCTTTCGCTTTCCGTCGAACAAAAGGATTCTCCGTCATTTAGAAAACAGTTGCAAGGATTGTTCTCGTCTTTTGACGACAACGGGATCAAAATCTTTGCTGATTACCTACGGTGCTCTGGTGGCTTGCGGCGGGAAGCATATGAATTCGATATCACATCCTCTATCATAGAGAAAAGTGGTATCAACTACAGCCCCAGTGTCCTCTCGAAGTTACAAGGAACATTTGAAGCCATGATTGACGAGAATTCAACGATTTTGGCTGATGATGCCACATTTCTCCCTCTGGATTTGTCTGTCTCGCGAATCATCTCGTTGTTCCAGAAACATCCTCCAGCTGTCGAACCTGGATTCCTGAATGCTCTCCTGTACTATATCGGCGACCGAAAGACAAGAGAACAGGTAGTACGAACGTTCGACGGTGACAAGCTAAAATGGGCAGCGTCCTTAATTCAAACGGCTCATTTTCATGATTCCGGGATTTCCATCCGAAAATTATTGCATGCTATTTGGCGCATCTGTCGCATCAAACCGTCACAACGGATGTTCACCGAAGAAACAGTAAAGGCGGCGAGGACCGTTTCACACTACCCGCTATCGTCCCTAGTCATCTGCATGCTCAAGGCTCATATCTGTGCAACTCCGGATGCATCGTTGCTGCCCCCACAATCTGGTGATCGTGATGGATATGAGCAGGGTTATTTCGTAATCTTGGTTGAGTTCTTGGGGCACTGCATATCAATTTCCGAGCTGGAGACTCACCACCAGAATTTGGCCGATAAGACGTTTGACTCCTTGAAATCATTCATTTCTCGAGAAGAAAAGTTTCTTGAGCCAGACCAACTCACTTTTGCAAACCACTTTCGTGATATGGTTGAGCGCAGCTCGATAGAGCTTGTGAGCAATAGAATTATCGACTGGTTGTCTTGGAATGACGGAAGAACTCCTGCGATCTCTCGGTTCGATCTTGGGACTGCACGCAAAATTATCCGTGAGGCCACGGAGATCGCGCATCACTCAGACTGGAACGAAAATACATACCACACGAAAGATCTCCTCGTCATTCTCCAGGAATTTAGTCCAAAGGAAGGTGCTGTGGAAGATGAATGTACAGAGTATCAACGGGAAGAGGAGGAATAGGACTGATAATATTGTACTTGCTACCAGGCCAACCATGGAACACCCAGTATCCATTTCCATTCCCATTTTCCTATCTCATTTCCTCCTTCTCAACTGTTGCCTCATTCGCATTTCACCCCAATTTCATTATATCCAGATTCCTGTAGGTTCCCATGTGCTTCTATCTCCAATTATCCGTTGCCTTCCCCCTTTCCATCCCTACATACCTCTCAAACTCTTTCTTTTACCTGTTTTTCACGTCCCCTGGTTCCTGGACATTTCAAACTGTTTATATTTCATTTCCCCATAGTTACGCCTGTGTATAAAAACTACCCCTGCTTACTGAATAATGACATTTTTGCTTTGCCCCAGAAATCACATCTCAAGTTCACCCTTGTATTTGTCCTCGCTCACGCCTATGTTCTTCGCTCTCGACTTCGTTTTCGCTTTAGCTTACGCCTCACGCATCCACCGTCCTTATCTTAGTGCTCATCTCTATTCTCGGGCCGCTTTGGCACCAGTCACAGTCCGGCGAGAGTGAATAAAGTAACTTGGGACTGCTAACTTTAACTTTGATTGCCCCTTTGGCTTGGTGGGGCTAACTTTACTTTACTTTACTTTACTTTTTCCCACGCTTGACGAAACTAACTTAGACTAACTTGTTGACAACTATAACTTGTACGGTTCTGATAAGACAATCCAATGACCCCAGTAGACGTTTCCTAACACCTCAACCATACTCTACACATCAATGATTATTATTCTCACTCTACTAAAGTCATCGTCAGTGCCTTCATCATTGTTGATCTTTGCCACGTCCATTGCGACGGTTTGACGATTTTAACCCGTGCGCCTCCTGTGGGAAGCAACTTTTGATGAGAGTGAATAAAGTAACTTGGGACTGCTAACTTTAACTTTGATCGCCCCTTTCGCTTGGCGGGGCTAACTTTACTTTACTTTACTTTACTTTTCCCACGCTTGACGAAACTAACTTAGACTAACTTGTTGACAACTATAACTTGTACGGTTCTGATAAGACAATCCAATGACCCCAGTAGACACTTCCCAACACCTCAACCATACTCTACACATCAATGATTATTATTCTCACTCTACTAAAATCACCGTCAGTGCCTTCATCATTGTTGATCTTTGCCACGTCCGTTGCAACGGTTTGACGGGTTCCGTCTGACGGGTAGCCGACCCGTTCCGTCAAGGGATTCAGAAAAAAATTTGACAGGACGGCAACAGGACAGTTTTCTGATAGGACAGCCATCGAAACAGCGGCCGTCAAGAGGCTGATGGTTTGACAATGCTGGACCCCTAAATTTCGTCAAGTCATAGTCGCAAACCGTGCAGCCTGTCAGCTCAGGTGACAACCTTAGGGCTGTTCACCGTGCCTGTCGTGCCAGTTCGACGGGTTCCATGCGACGGGTAGCTGACCCATTCCGTCGAGGCTTTCAAGTTTCTGAAAAAGATTGACGGGACGGATTTCTTGGTCGATGGCCGTTGACGAGGACCGACGGTGACGGGTTGTGGAAACACTTGACACCCAATATATCGCCTATTTTAATGAATTGTGGCGTGGAAATGCTCCCCCTACCTCTTGAAAAAGTTCACCTTGGTTTTCAGGTGTCGGCACTGCTTAAAACACCCTCAGAAGAACGTCAATGATCTATTCGCATTTGGGGTAGACTGCAATATCAGGCCTTCAAGATTCAAGAGTTGGGTGTACTCCTTCCCGAAACAGGCCTACACAGTGGGTGCATGCAGACAATCATTCCATGGTCTCAAGTCGTGTCATATGTTGCTTTTCGGGCGAAGGAAGGCGGCTTTCAGTTCTATTCAGGTGCAGAAATTCAATACACCACAAGACCAATAAGAGACTCCAGCTTCAACGTCAATTGGAATATATTTCCACCCACCATATTTCAGTTGAACCACTTTCATGAAGGCGACCCCGTCTCGACGGCCGTGACGGCCGTGACGGCCGTTCCGTTGGTAGTCCTATTCCGTAGACACTCTTACTGGCACTGCGACGGGACGGTAACGGGACGGATTTTCCCGTTCAACTCCCGCCGAAATGACAGCCGTGCCCGTGACAGGCATGACAAACAGCCCTAGACAACATGGTAGGCTCATTCAGCTCAGATTAGAAAGATAAACCTTTTTTTTGACTCAAGGCAGATAAAGTTACTACAAATAACTTCAAGTAACTTCAAGTTACTTGAAAGTAACTTGCCCTGCCAAGTTAGATCAATGCGATCAGACAAAGCAACTCGTGCCATCAGACAAAGTAACTTGGGCCATCAGATGGCATCAATCCAAGTTATTTAAGTTACTTACAAGTAACTTTTGCGAACTTTACTTTACTTGTCTGCCACAAGTAAAGTAAAGTTATTTTTGTAAGGCCAAGTTAGTTTGTACAAGTAACTTTGTTAACCATCGTTGAGTATTGGTTCAGGAAAATATTTGTTCTACACCTCGATGTTGATAGTTTTTTCATCAATAGGGGTGAAAATGCTCAACTGAGACAGTAGCGGTCGCTTGGGCACTTGTCTGTTTAGAGTCTGAAGGTGTTGAAAGCATCCAAAACACGTTGGTGCAAAAGGTGCGTACAGAGCAAGGTGATTTGCGAGCTGATTCAATGCCGCCGATTGCCGGCCAGCCACCGTTTTCCTGCCCACCCTCACTATAATATGTGATTCATTTCACTTCAAATGAACTTGCATGGCTATCCCCACGCTTTTGAGCCAATAAACCTCCCATTTTATGACTTGAACTGCATGCACTCGTCGTGCCGTCCCGTTGCCTTGTTGTTAGGAGGATGATGCCATCAATAGCGGGATTCGCTTATTGGCTGCGTGGAAGGTAGGATCAACGGCACTGTGATACCGGGGCATGTGCTGCCTCAGTAATATACACGGAACCCGTGACCGGCTGATCCACTGGCCAGCATTGGCCGGGGATGGTTGGCAACGTTTCAGTGTATTCCAGCGTACACCACTGGATTGCCAGCGCAAAACTCCACCGCTTTACAGAATTACAGTGGAGTCCAGTGGCTTTCAGAAAATTTCGGTGGGTCTTTGTAGGTTGATTTACCATGGTTTAATCCGAATGAGAACGGTGAAGCTCGAAAAAAACGTTTGGACAGACAGAGAGTGATATCGAGCGTTATCACAATGTACACTGTTCAAAAAATGTGGGGATCAGGCTTATACAATAGATTTCCATCAGAAGGCAAGACCCCCCTTCCTCTATAGTCTCCAAATATGATTCTAAGGCTCACAGTGGAACAATTGACTGGTAAATTTAGACTTTGAACATAATTCCCAAATCAATATTAATAGTGTAAGTCATGAGTTGAGCGTGACTTTGCAGCTAGATTGACCCATCAAATGCAAATGGTTTATTGATAAGGTGGGCGGAGACTCAAAATATGAATAGACTTGCAGAAACCATTTCAGAACAAAAGAGCTCCATATTCTGAGTTTTATCCGGCTACCATCAATATCCGCCAATTTCCATCGAAATACAACGTTGAACCAACGGTTGCAGCAAATAAGATTTAATTTTGACACAAGTTGGTGAGTTGAAAAGATTAATTTTTTACACAAGTTACTGCAAAGTACCGTAACCTGTCGGCCGCACAACTAATATTAATATTAATTTTAATCTTGTCTTGATTAATCTGATATGGGGGTGATACTGTGTCATAATTATCACAAAATTTTCACCACTTGGAGGAAAAGCACCACCCCTCCTGGGACCTAATATTCATTACCTTGGGTGGTGAAAGAAAAGGACACCACCCTGTTTCTCAGGTTCAAAAAAATTCACTGCTAGTTTTTCGCAATTTTTCTTTTCACACCCTTGGAAGTAGAGAAAATTTCATTGCTGTGACTTAATAGAAAAAATTCACCACTGCGCAGGTACAGTGTGCAACCCTAGACGGTTATGATACAGTATTGGGTGATGAAACAGCGGCGAGGGCAGTGAGGTAAGGTCAGAAACACTGACATTAGCGTGCTCTGGCTTCCCTATGGTTGTCAAAGCTTTGCATTCCATCTGAGATTCAATCTCGCGGCTCCTCGGCATATTCCACACCACAAGGTCATACGTATCTGCATGACTGTAACCATATAGTTGTCAGCATGGGCCAACATTGGACTTGATCATGAGAATCAAACAAAGGAATGGTAACTGCTGTACAGAGCATAGATTTGATCCAGATTTGACCTGCGCAGCGGTAAACAGGAAAGTTCCCCCAGTGCCCAGAGAGATCAATCTTGCAGTCTAATTATAGGGAAAGATCAGACTCTTGTGGAAAACAAAGTATAAAAAGTCTGGTGGGAGTCTGTACTGTACAATTACGTTCAAATCGATAGGTGGTGTGATGCGTGACATGGTCCAAGCAGTTCGATAATTCGATAGCAGCCGGATTTCCGCGTGACACCCCCTGAAATTTCGGTAAATCTCACCAAAAAATTGATTTTTTCCGTCACTGGGGAGTGACAGTTTGGGTTTGGAGATTTGATAAGGACCTCCGTGATGCGTGACATGGACCAAAATTTGATACGGATAGAGGGGTGCGTGATGCGTGACTTCTGAATTGAACATAATTGTACAGTACGTCAATAGAGTACATTCAACTTGAAGTAATATAGCCTTCAGGTTGCGAGAGTGAAATGGCATGGCTTGTAAGGCTGTTGTGTGTTCCTGTACCATTGGCTAAATCCAGCCAAGAATGATTTGGAGTTATCTCGCGTACAATGGGCCATTCCTGCGGGGATTTTACACCTGGAATACAGTCCCAACAAAATTACTTGTTGTCAGCGGGTATGACCGTCGCGTGACGCCTTACTCACCGTACGGCCTCATCTGCCCGTCCTTCTGCTTATATATCTCACCTATTACCACCTTCGTATCGTATCTCTGTATCCCTCTGTTTCCCGCACTAATTACTTGCTGGTTTCAGAGCTCTTGAGTGGTTTGAACCTCCAACACTTGTACATGGAGTGACTAGAGCAGCGAAGCTATTGCTCTATGACCCGTCATCGTACCATTTCCGGGAGGGCTCTGGGCATGCGCCAGCATCATTCAAACTCCCTGAATGGTCCTGAGGACCAGGAGAGGCTTATGGGACAACGTAGTTAAGGTGGTGCGTTTTTATTTTGCAATAATTCCAAATGGTGAATTCTTTTCACCTCCATGTTGAGGTGGTGAAAAAAAAAAATTTGTACCTAGGTGGTGAAGTATTTCTTGGTCAACAGGGTGTGAATTTCTTTGTGCGGCTGGGGTTGTGTGTAAAATAATTAGGGTCAGATTCCAGAAAAAAAACCACATGTTAGTTTGTCATTTAAAAGAAGTAAGTTAGATGTGTTCAAAATGACACAGCTTGTCCCTTCTCTCCTGGGAAAAAGCACAACTTGGACTTTGTCATTTCCTGGGAGATGGTAAGTTGCAGATTCATGCGAGTACTTGCAGACATCAGAAACTTGCCATCTATCAACATCTGTGGCTCACTGAACCACCTGGCGGTCGTATCACAGAGACAGTTTCTTGAAGACTTCTTTCAATAGTTAGTACAAGAGCGCTGCACGGTACACCCCATGGTACACCCCACCACTGCGTGAAGTCTCTATTGATTCTGACATTGCACGTCATTATTTGTGGGAGGTTTCCCATGTTGCGAGGCTATCTCAAACATAAGTGTTTATAAACTGATTGTGCAGAATGAGCTGTATGAGCTGTGATCCCTTAACAGATGGCCAATTGCAAAGCCCAAGAAGCGAGAGCCACCCTGCAGATTGAGAGCGATTGATGCAATCAAGGGAGCGGAGATAGCTGAGTTTGAAAGAGGACTTTCCACTGTATCCAAATTGAGGAGCGCTGGTGGGGGCACACAGACGCCGCCTGATCAATGATACTGCCATTCACTGTATGTTGATATGTGTCATGAAGGTTCATATCCTGTGTCTGTTTTTTTTCAAATGTTGTGACGTGTGCTTTTTCCAAGACTGGCGGTGAAGTTGCACCATTTCCATGACAAAACCATTAAGTTGTGCCTTATTTCGCGGAATTGTAGTAAGGTGTGTTTCTTTTATTTTTTTTACAGTACATGTGCCATATGTGCAGTTCTGCTCGGAATTCCGCGGTGGTGAATTATAAAAACACATTTTGCTTGGGTGTGGAAATTTCTGCTGACTGCACCAAGGTGGTGTATATTTTCATCTAAAAGTGTAAACTGGGGTGAAAAAAAGTTCAATTGTGGTGAAAAATAATTATGACACAGTATTACAGCCATAATCTGACCCTGATTAATCTAGCCCTGATTAATCCGCTGATCAAAATGAATAGCAAAGGCAGGATTCGAACACACATTCAGCACAAGCAGCTTACGCGGTAAGAGACATTTAGCACTATCACTAGTCCACCAGGCCATGATGACTGGGCAAACTAATCACCTAACCTCTGTCCTACTAGTTTACCATCCCACTTTGAGGGTTCAAACGGTGGCTATGTCTATGGTGGCTATGTCCATCCCTCAAAACGGGGCAGCAAACTAGTAGAATTGATCTATTCTTGAAATGATGTGCACTGCTTGCATCATACTATAGAGTGCTCAAGGGAACTGAAAGCTACTCGGATTGTTTGGTTCCAAGCCAAAAAAGTCTTCAAATGAACCCCAAACCAACATTTTTGGGTGATTTTCTGGCCAAGGAGAATGGGAGAATCTCACTGTTGTGTATGTATACCCTTGTATCCCATAATAGAGGCAGCCGGATGCTGCCAGGATCACCTACACATAATACCACAGGTGCTGAATTGAACTGAAAAATGTGCATTGTTTGGCTGCGTGATGTGACAAAACTGGGATTTCCCAGAACTGAGGGACATCCCAGATGGTGCATGAGGGCTTTCCCAAATGGTCCATATGGGAGCTCTCAGCCAATCAATGTGGGATATTCCAGCAACCAGTGGGATAGACCATAGCAGACTGGGTGACCACTCAAATTAGATACCCCATAGGTCAGTTATTCTTCATGAAAATTTAGACCCTAAGGGTATACAATAAAGGTGGCCTGAAGTGCTGCATACAACACGGGAGCAGACACTCTGGATGTGACAAGTGGGGTGTTTTTTGTGAAGATCCAGATGGGTGTACACGGGATTGACAAGGATCGGCACCACCAATAGGGCAACTGGATTCGCTGCCAGTGTCCCCTTTTAATTAAATGCCACTTCTGCATATGAAGCTCTCTGGGATTTCTTTGGTGCGATCGCATTCTGGGGAGTCCTGGTCTGTACCTCTCCGTTATTCATTAATCTTCCCTCCCATCTATTTACTCTGTTTTTCTTTGCAGGTCGACCTCACACTGCAAGTGGTGTAGGTAGGAGAGGAGGGCAATTGCAGAGTGGAGTGCCAGCGGACTCTTAGGTGGGTAGTAGAATCTGCCACTGAGAACCAACGAGATCTGTTTGGCTGATGATCGCGGGTGATCCTGCTGCCGCTGATTGCGTCAGTGGCAGTTGACGTGTTCATAGGACGCAGAGCTGCGCACAATGGGAGGTGTTGTGTACTTCATCTATCATCTGTCCGCTGCAACCCGTCGGTACTTCGGGCAGTGTGATCATGTTGATGCGCGTCTCCAGTTTCTGCATGCTTTGGGAGCGTGCCTGCAGGTTGGGAGCAATAATGACATTGGAGTGCTACATGTCCAGTTTGATTCTCAGGGGCTGCGTGTCTGTGGTGCTATGCAAAACGGGGATTGAGTCGTTTTTAAATGTACTGTGCATGTGATGGCTGGTGAAAGAAGTGCAAAGGCCTGTGAGGCAAATGCATCTGGAGGAAATTCTGCGAGACCAACATGGTGTGTGGACACGGTGGAAAACTAGCGGCAACCGGGAAGCCGACTGCTCCACCTCAGCAAGCCTTGAATGCGAGCCGATGGCAACCGGGACGCCGACTGTACCACCCGAAGCTAATGTTCATGCGAAAACTGATGCCGCCAACAGGGCAAAGATTGAAATTGCCAACAGGGCAAAGGTTGAAATTGCCAACACAGCGAAGACCAAGATGACGCTCTCCAAGCTTCATCATTGCCTAGGTCACATATCGCCGGCTGTAGCCCGGGATATTGTCAGACTGGGAATGGTTGAAGGCATAGACTTGGATATGCACTCAAAGGCCAAATTTTGCGAGCCTTGTGCACGAGCAAAGGCCACTCGGAAACCCTTTCTGAAGAAGAGCCTAACACGGGCCACACGATATGGAGAACGAGTCTTCTCCGATGTTTGGGGGCCAGCTCAAGTCCAGACCATCGGGGGAAGGCTTTACTATGTCACCTTCACTGACGACAGCACTCACGAGACCATGCTCTACCTGATCTAGAAGAAGAGCCAAACCTTTGATGCCTACCTGGACTACAAAGCATGGGCCAAATAACATTGTGGAGGAGCAACAATCAACGTCCTCAAAACAGGCCCAGGCCTGGGGGGAGCGACAATTGGCACCCTCGATACTGATTGAGGGGGAGAATATTTGTCAGTGGAATTCTCGCAATATTTGAAGGCAAACGGGACTGTGCAACGTTTAAATGTGCACAACTCGCCTCAGCAGGAAGAAGTTGCGGAACGACTTAACCGGACACTACTTGAGCATGACGTGCTATGCTGATTGCAGCGGGCCTTCCCAAATCCTTATGGGAGGAGGCCATCAAACACGCAGTTTGGTTGACAGACTGCACTTCAACACGCGCTCTGCCAAACAAGACCCCACTTGAAGCTGCCACAGGCAAAAAGCCTGACTTGTCAGACAACCATGAATTTGGATGCAAAGCATGGGTCCGACTCAAGAATACCAAAAAAGCTTCATGACTGAGTGGTGGAGGCATGCTTCATCGGATTTGATGATGAAAGCAAGGGATACAAGATTTTCTGGCCAAAGAAATGGACCGTTACAGTGGAACAGAATGTCAAGTTCAACCCAGACGAAATACTCAATGGGAATGTTCAGTTCGAGGGGGAGAGGATGGACATTGCCCCAAAAATTCCATGGGAGAACACAGTTCTTATTCCAGATGATCCATCCGAAGCACCCCAAACCGACATTCCAGCCTCAGAAATCCCTGATCCACCACCTGCTCCCGAGGATGACGACTCCTAAGATGATCCTCACCCACCTTCTCCTCCTGGAAGACATCAGGACTTGGATGACAATGATCTTCGTCTACCTCCCAGACGCCCGTGACAGACTGATTGAACCAGCTCCCAATACAGGCTGAGGTTTCTGTCAGCACAAGGCAACCAACTATGCCAATTTGCACCATGGACATATTGCTGCTAGCAAACAGGCAGTCAAAGCAATGGAGGAAAAGCACAGACATCCAAATATTGAATTTGCAATGGTCGGCTATGGGACTCCTGGTGCAGAATCACGAACCACAAAGGAGTTGCTTAATAGCGCGCAGAGTCAGCAATGGGCTGAAGCTATTGATGAAGAAATGTCCCAGTTGGAAAAGGCCAACTTATGGGACATCATCATACCTCCACCAAATGCAAACATCCTGCAATCGTGCTTCGTGTTCAGAACAAAACACGACAGCAACAACAAAGTCACGTGATTCCAGGCACACTTTGTTGCAAAAGGCAACACACAAGTCTATGATATTGACTACACCAAGACTTTTGCTCTAGTGGTCAAATTATCGATGCTACATGTTCCTCGTGTTAGCTGCGCATCGTGACTGTGAAATTCACCACATGGATGTCAAGAGCGCCAACTTGAACACAGAGATACAGGAAATGGTTTATGTTAAACCACCCCCCAGATATCTTGAGAGCATCGACTCTTTCCATGGCCAGTCCCCAGCTGAACTCAGCAAATATGTGCTTCTCCTCAAGAAGGCACTATATGGGACCAAGCAAGGCACATGAGGCTGGTACAAGAAGCTGGCAGAAGTCATGAAGTCCATGGGATTTCAGATCTGCAGCTCAGACTGGGCAGTGTTCATCAAAGGCAAAGGAGAGGCAATGCGGATTATTTCTGCTGCTGTGGACAACTTAACAATTGTCGCTCCAACTATTGGTCAGCTTGACCAGGTCAAACGGCACCTACATGCGAACTTTGAGATGACGGATTTGGGTGAAGTTTCATGGCTCCTTGGATTGAGCATTCAATGAGACAGGCAGTCTCACACAATCTCCATTGGGCAGGCCACATTCATTGACACCATACTCGCCAGATTCAATCTCACCAATGTGAAACCAGTCTCTACACCAATGGAACCAGGAGCTATTCTCATTCCAGAGCAGTGTCCATCGACACCGAAGGAAATTGCCGACATGGAGGGAACACCTTATTGCGAAGGCATGGGCTCCCTCATGTATCTTTGCCAGGGGACACAATTTGATATATTGCATGGAGTCTCCATTACCTCAAGATTTATGCACAACCCAGGACGTGTGCATTGGGAGGCTGTGAAGAGGATTCTCCAGTACCTGAAAGGAACGTGGAATTTGCACCTTATCCTAGAAAGCAAGAAGCTATCACTCTATGGCTGCTCTGATGCAGATCACACTTCTCAAATGGATCGGCACTCTATTTTGGGATATAACTTCATGATTGGAGGTTGCGTATCTGCGAGCTCAAAGTGCCAGCCAATTATTGCGCTATCCAGACCAAGGCCAAATACATCACAATGACTCATGCCACAAAGGAAGCCATCTGGCTATGCACACTCATTGGGGAGTTATACAAACCGATCATGACCCCAACTGAGGTGTATTGTGACAACCAGTCGGCAATAGCACTCTCGAAGGACAACCAGTTTCACGAGCACACCAAGCACATTGATCTCCGATATCACTTCATTTGGGAGACAATCAAAAGCCAACAAATCTCAGTACCCTATTGTCTGACAGACGAAATGACTGTGGACATATTCACCAAGGCGTTACCGCGACCCAAGCTGCAGTACTTCGTTACCAAGCTCGGGCTTCGCTACACTTGAGGGGGAGTGTTGGAATATGGCAAGTGAAGCAAATCGCTGCCGAAGATTATCCTTGCTCTTGAGTCAAAGTGAACTTGATCTGGAAAAAGGAAATCTATCCGAACGGTGAACATCTTTGCTCACCCAAAAAGGAAATTGTAGTTGGCAAGTATAATCCTCGCCATCCCGTTTTGTGAAGAACCATGTGGACTCACTCCTTGAAACATACATGAAAACAGGAGTGTACAGCCTCACGAAAATAGTATAAAAGAGAAATAGAATACAGCATGTAAAATCAAGGCTCAGGGTCGGGTACTTTCCCTCCTCCAATTCACTGCCTCACCAAAGCCCTCCCTGCTCCCTTCACTTCCTCAGCACCAATCATTCACGTCCGCTAACAAGTCCTGTGTTCCCGCATAAATGATACTCGCTACATGTCATAGCATCAACTTCACCACAATAACACCATTGTCCTCAGTTTAATACTGAATTGCTCTCCACTTCAAAGTCGCGGTGCAACTTTCCCAAACTCAACCAACCAGTGGCCTACTGTACCAAATGCTCAAGTAGAGTATGATCCCTTCTGCAGATTCATTTACTCATGGTGCCACTCCATACCTGATACGGCATTCTTGTTTGATGCCTCCTCGAATAGGTGACCACTGCAATCCTTTTGCTAATAGTAACAGATAAGCACACGTGCTCTGTGTGGGAAAGATGCAGCGGGAACTTTATTCCAGTGCTATATCTGCCTCCCTAAGTCAAGTCCGATGACGTCGAGAATCCACGGATGTATGCCCCCGTTGCGTCACATCGAGATCACAAGATAATTCCGTCCCACCAACAACATTGATGTTGTTCATTCCATGATACTGGACACCCCAGCAGCGCTGTTCCTGTTGGTCGCTTTTCTTTTTATCAGGCTGATTGGTTGAGAATACCGATTCAGATCTCAATAATCCTGAGCAAGTTTTCAAAGAAACAGTGTTCTGCTCGATTCCCTTGACCTAATTTTGTGTCCAGCCGGGTTTCAGGCTATTCACAAGATCTACACCATCTTCCATCTCCCGCCATCTCCCTTCCGCAGTTGATGATCCCTCTCCATCATATTGAGAAATTGTGTTGTTAAATCTGGCACATCACCCTACCTGGAATGAATGTCCTCGTGTTACTGTTGGGAGTGCAATACCCATCACAGTGGGTGAGATGAAGGAGATGAGCTATACCACTTCAATGCACAGTGTGATGAGGATGGTCTTTGAATGTACCACCTATGTTCAGGCGAAAGATAGGGAAGAAGAGGGTGAGGGAGCTGATTTTGAATATATAGATGAATTCAGGTTGGATGTGAGAAATATGTGAAAGCATCAACATAACGTTCTTTCCGTCTGTTATATCTATTTTTCCTTCACTAGGTTGTCTGGTTGCACATAAAGCGGTCTGTTGGCCACTGGATTTTGCCGACAAGTACAAAGATCCTATACAAAAAAATTGGTTTGGAACTACCAAAAGTTTCAGGATGAGGAACACCAAAGAAAGTAGGAGGGGCAGTGAACGATGTGATCTTCTAGTCAGTCCGGAACTCTTCACTCATCATTCACACTTTGAAGGTGAACCATGTGAGAAAATCCCATCACTCAAGCATTGAAATTGAGAGCGAAGCAAGATGTTGCTATAAACCATGGGGAATGGTCATATGAGAGGAGATGCGAGAGAGATCAAGAGCTTGATGGGAGGCACGTGATTCGAGTATATGTTCAGAGGGACAGTGGACTCGGTCAATTACCTCTGCAAAGTGCTCTTCCATGAAGGCAAATGTCCAAGGTGAAACACAGAATGCACGGGTAGTTGTTGAGGAAGAAAGGACAGGATAATTAGTGCTGTTCAAGAAACAGCTCGGAATGCAGAGACATCCATGTCGAGTTAGTCTTGTAGCAATCATGGTCCAATTGTTGGGTGATCAACTGATTATGCAATCCAGTGGCTGTTGTGACGGCGTATTTTGAATACTATCACATATCGATAAGATGTATTGTTAATCACAATACGTGATTGAATGAGGTTCCAAGTCAAATGTGTTTGATTGCAATGTTAGACCACACACAATCCAGTGAATGTAAGTACTGAGGCTGCACAAGAGTTGGTTCAGTTTTCTGAGGAATGTACATGCTGGACGTAAGCTTTCGCTGAATATCCATCAAGAACCTGGTGCCTGAAGAAATGAAGAAGTGAGTCCATTCAGAGAGAAAATATACTATTCAGGTGGTTTCGATCTTTGCAAAGACCAGAGGAGAATAGGCAGAAAAGAGATAGTGATTGCACTTGGTAAAAGTCTGGAAGTCAGGGACCTCCAGAAGTTTTGGGGACTTCTGAAATTGGGGGACTACTTTTCCAGTGGCTACATAAGGGTATTTATACAAAAGTGAGGCTACAGCCTCAAAACACAAGTCATGAAGGAAAGGCTATGTAAAAATGGAGAGGGCTATGCCAATAAATGAAAGGGTCTTGGGATGTAAAATGGGCTGTGCAAAATGGAGATAATAAATAGGAGAGGCTATGCAAATAAATATTCTGAGAAGATAGGGCTCTGTGTACCACCAAGTAAATAAGCCTTTTGCATTCTTGTATTGCCTTTCACCTGCTATCCAATAGGAAGCTTTTCTTCATGCCTTGGGGCTGTTCCTAATTTATTCCAAGGGAAGTTGCCTTATATGGTTCCTTGGCTTCGGATATTTGCATGGGAACATTTTGCTGATTTTGATTGGAGTGGTGGATTTCGGTGGCAAGCTGAATATTGAAAAGGTGGGAGCAACGGTTGAGGATTTCGGTGTTACAGTTTTTGGGGAAAAGGTTTGGCCAGGTTGCCTGTTAGGTTGTGTGATTAATGCGAAACCAATTTATTGGTGTCACACTGTGCCCACAAGCGTTCCTTTCCTTCGTACCACAATGAAGACAACATAAATATATCTAAGAATATTTATTAAGGCTCATGGAATAACTTGGGTAATATTCTCCTGCAAGAATTTAGCATTTCACCTCGCCAATGCTTCAATCTATTGATCAACCTAAAAAATGAATAGCTAATCTGTGGTTCACAAAACCATTCAATATCGTCTCAATAGCTCCACCAATTGCTTAGTTGTGAGGGAAGGTCTTTCTCACTGGAGGATTTTCTATATGGACAAATATTTGCAGAATTATTGCCTAAGAAGGTGTCCGAGAGCAAGGCTGCAAAATATTGATCGGTCGGCCAACAAGATGGTTCTGTTTACTAACAGACTCTATATTGATACTTACTTGTTCATCATCAACATGGAGTATCTGTCACAGAGACTAATGTCAAGTCGACATTAGTGAGTCAAGCCTGAATTCACTGAGGAATAGTGCGTGAGGCGGGTGAAATAGACCTATCAAATTAGAGGGGAGTACTAATACACTTGCTCCAGATCCATTGAACAGAAAGGACACAGTGTGTAAATGGGATCTCGGGTGAATAATATGGAAGAGTGATGCAGGTGACGAAGGAAGGAAAAAATAGCTGTCAGTCAATGATGGAATTCGGCCAAGTCCCACTCCGGCATCATTACGAATCATTCCTGCCTCGAAACAGTGGAAGCATGCGCTGGACTTGGAATGATTATCATGGTATGGAAGAACGAAGTGTGGTAGAGTTACAATGCTGTAGTGCAATGGATGGACAAGGGCGGAGAGAGGCATATACACACATGCCGCACAAGTGCGTAATCAGCTGCCCAGCGTAATTGCTCGCCCACTGGCCCTGCCCCGCCAACACCTGGCGAGCAGCAGCCGTACCGCGATGCGCAACAGGCGGCCGAGCGCCGCGCGCACGCCCACAACGCTGCTGAACGGGCGGAACATGAGCCGGCGTGTCTGAAGTGCGTCTGTCGAATCTTCCTCCTCAGACATTGGGTACTGCTGAGAGGGCAAGAGCACGGCAGGTGTGGATAAGTAGGCTGCATACAGCGCCGCGGACGCGGTGGGGCTCGGACACGACGAAGGAGAGGGCGCAGGCGGCACTGCATGCGTCAGGGCCGAGTGTTGGAGCGCGAGGAGGCCGGGGTTCCGTAGGAGGGCAGGGCCGTTTGAGGCGGGGCTGTAGAGGAATCAGATGATTTTGGTGGAAACACAGAGATAGGAACGGTGACGCACGGCCACAATGTGCTTGGCGCAGAGGAGGTGGGCCCAGCACCGAGTACGCATGGTTGGTGATTTATGCAAAAGGCGATTCGTAGACCGGACGCACCATATCCCAGACTCGCTCCGGCCTTCCACTCGCTGGGCGCCCTTTGATCGCGAGTCTGTCGAGAAGGGCGACATGGAACCGGGCGCTTGATTGGAGGTGGCTGCAGCGCCGGCCAGGGGCACGACGAGTCCGCTGAGGTGGATCCGAGGTCGAGTTTGTAGGAGTCCACTCTGTCATTGGACATGACGCGGCAGACGTGGCGGTTGGAATGAAAGGATGCCGAGAGTCTTTCTCTTCTCGACTGGTCATGCATACACTGCGGCGCCGACTTTGAAGCGGTGAAGTACCGGACTTGGATTCGCCGGGCTTGCTCGCCGAACGGCCAAGTTTCCCTTCGCTCTGTTTTCGATTGACGCGCATCTGGTGACAGCAGCCTGAATGTCCCCTTGAACGATTAGAATAGATTCCGAGCAGCAAGTTCGTGCCGAAATGGGGCTTGAGAGCGTCGTGATTCGTGCATGTCGTGGCAATAGCGAAAGAAGAGCTAGCGCCGCATTGATCCGAACACCGCCACCATGGCCCTTTCTTCCCCACTACAACGATCTCTCCCAACCGAGCCTGCATGTCTTTGTGTCCCTTCTCTCTCGGATCAACGGATCTCGGCCCTTCAAGTACTTGCTTTCTCATTCTGGAACCTGTCTTGGCGGCTGGCAAGCAACGCGCGTCTGCGCCCGCTATCGTGTCACACTCGAAATTCGACGGCACTCGACCCACGGGGGACCATCGGGAGCATGCTTCGGAGGTTTTGATACTATCCCCCCACCGTCTCGGACAAACCTAGAACTCGGACAAACAAACATTTCTCACCGAATATTGGACCATTTCCTGAGTTCTTTGGCTTGAAATAGACGTTAGGAGGCGCCCTGAGGATATGGGATAAATTACCCTCGCAATCTCATACCCTTCGGATAGATATTACTACAAAAAGTTGATGACTCCGGTGATGTTCGCTCATTTTGCCTATTTTAAGGCTTGCACCATCCCCTTAGAGTCATATTACTTCATGAGCGCATCCAACAGATACCTTCATATCACAAGAGTGTCCATACAAAAATTCAGAGGCATAGCTTTCCTATAGCTTTCAGGATGGACCGAAAGATTACGCTATGTCTGCCAAATTGATCTCCCAACTACAAAAATGTTAGCTAGAAATTTCCTGCTGCCTGTCGACCACTGTGTGGTTGCCTTAACCTCCCCTTCATGCATACTATATTACCTATTGAGGTATTCCACCCTATGAAGTTTGGAGGCACGAAAACAAAAAGGCGGTCATGTAGGAGGCCGGCAATCAGAATTTGACGTGTTACCTAGAACTCGGACACCTGACCACCTCCGAAAAAACAATGCCGTTTGCCCAATTCTTACTTGTTTCCTTTGAAGTAAAAACTGAAACCTGGATAAAAGACAAATTGCTAACGATCTAGGTACTCAGCGCGAGCCTGAACCTTGTGGATAAAATGATATTCATGGATTTCGCTTAGGTGTCCGAGTTCTAAGGGTGGGATAGTACGGACGATACGTTCCGGTATGGCCTTTGAACCTGGTCGTAAATGATTCGGTCACGCGCAATATCTTATCGCTGCCAGGCGCAACGGTGAAGGACACACCTCTGTACCCTTCTCTTCCTGATCAGCTTCATCTATGCGCTTTAATTCCATCACTCTACGGGCGGATGCATACGCTGAGAATTCAGTTCAAACTCTCCAGCTTATTCCTTCAGTGAAATTTCTCTGCGCTCCTGCTTTTCTTTCACGGTTTTTGGCCCTCTACAAGGTATGTGCGGCGTCTTTATTCCCTCGTACAATATTTCTCTAAGGACTCCCTTTTTCTCTCACAATCAATTCTTCCGACGCCGGACACTTTGTGAGCTGCTAGATTCCAGACCGCCCGGATTATTTTTTCTTTTCTTTTGGCGGTTGAGGCACGCTGATCGCGCCATACAATCCTGCTTTCATCTGGTGGGTGGTCGTACATGCCGTTCAAAGTAAATATCTAATAATGCCGTTGGACAGGCGACAAAGGACAACCGATCCGTGAATGGCGGCCATTTCGATGCCGAATTCCACGCAGTTCTGAGTATTTCAATGTCCTCCGGCCTGTAATTTATTGGCCACATCTCAATCTTTTCGCTGGAATCGCGGCTAGTAATGCCCGAGCATCGCTGTTCTTCTGCCTTGATCGTTCTTCCTTGCTTTTTCCTTGGTCTCATTTCAATGCTGATCATTTTGCGTGCACGGAGATGTGCCGAGTTAGACTTGCGGTGCAACAATGTCAGTTCCTCCGTTCCATACGCTGCCCCCCGTTTCTTGTCGTTTAATCCATTGCTATTCAATATTATTCGCTCAAGCTCCAGCTTAACGGGCCCAGCGTTTTCCAGACAGTTCGAGCTGCTTGAAATAGCGGCAAGTATTCATCATCTTTGCCTTTCTTACTCTCTGATATTTTGCGACCATCCACAGGGGCATTGCGGCTGTTGTGCGGTTCGAGCTGGTGTCTCCCATCTGTTGACGGGAGATGCCTTCGTATGCTGCGATGGGACGGCGATCTCGCACGCAGAGTCCTCTCCATTCTTCCAGATGGATCGACGCTGAGCTCGAGGCGGACTAGTGCAAGTGCAGGACCATCGTGCTGTGCGAAGATACAGATAATCGCAACTGTGTTTGTCGCATCGTTGGCACAGAGTTGTGTGAAGCACGGCTCATTCAAGGATGGCGCATGCGATGCGTGTGCAGACACTCGAGCTGTGCCGGGTTAGGAGTGGTTCCGTTGTTTTGAGATCCCGGGAGGGAGGCAGGTGCATGCGTATGCGTTATTGATGACGCGAAGCTGTGGGGTGAACACAGTGAACATCGGTTGATAGGCAGATCCACACGTGGTTCTGCCGGCGAGCCCGCTGGGAACACTATCCTTCTCGTGGGTCTCATTTTTTCTTCATTCCCCTTCCATTTTTTCCCCTTTGCTCAATACATTGGGCGGCCGCTTTGTACTCGACCTTGTGTTTTTATGTCTCTGAGGCGCTCTCAGATGGCGCTGGGACAATGCAGACAGCCGCGGCGAGATGCTGTTCTGCAAGATGGAAGCTGTGGTGCGTACTCTGCAAACTAAAGTAGATCCTTCCCGGGCTCCGGATCAGCGTCGCTGCAACTCCCGGCGGCCAGACCTTCTAATAGGTTTCAGAAGTAGATTATCTGATGATTTAAATTTGCGCTCCGATGCAATGGCAGGGTTACGATTCCAAGAAAACAGTGATGGCAAGGCACAAGTATCCCGATCCTGATTAAACAGAAGTGAAACTGTGCATGGGAGGGGATTTTTCGTGGCTTATAATTGAAGGAAAATCAACCTAATGGTGAGAGTCACTCCTTGCATCAGGAGAGGAGAAAAATTGTTCCGGAGTGGTATTCAAAAGTGTCTGGGGGATCTCCCCCACATGTTCATATCTGAAGATCAGTTGTGAACACAAAATCTTTAATTCCATCTGCCAGAACATATATGATTATGAACTCTGTCCTCGGAAGATGAACAGCAACCAAAAATAAAGAAATCCCAGGCTACGAAGCATAAAAGAGCATTGCGCAAAGATTCGTACCCCACCATCAAGATGCCCGTCCATCCCACTGACACTCAAGTTCGACTGAATACAGTTATTACGTGTTTCACCATTACAGTTGAAACACTAGAAATCCTTGCGAACAGTCTGCAGGCAGCTTTCTTGGAGGCCATTGCAAACACAACACGGTCTCTTTTGAAAAATATTGAGGTGAACTGTCACTTAGTCTTCCTAAGTGGAATCTTACAGCTTTATTTCAGACTGTGAAGCGAAACAGAAGAACCTGTATTGAGTTAATGGAACAAACCCATGAATTGCTCAATGCAATCCTCATTCTTCACATCAACTCAGATACAGGTGGAATATTGCCACCAAGTGTATTGAATCACATTGGAAAATTCACAGAGCAAGTGCTTGTGAAAGACTCCAAATTCAAGCTAACCACATGCTCCAGGACCCTCCACAAAATCCATACCTTTGTTGAATCTCAGCAAAGTGGCAGTAAGGTCAAGCATTTTCTCCGCCAGGGAGAGATGAATAAATTGCTCAAGGATTGCAAAAATGGACTGACACAAGGACCTGATTTTTTTCAGGTGAGCTCTCTCATAGACTTTACAACACTTCATTATGAATAATCCTGTCTACAAAGCTCAAGAATACCGGTATAATAGCCGATGTTTCCAAAATGCAGGCGGAGGCAGAGCAGAGACATCAGGAAGTACTTGACATGATCAGTGGACTCTCTGATACCACAAGTTCAGACAGAGCATCTATGGTATGCTAAATTTGAGTTCACTTCCAATCTTTCTAACTTCAATCCAGATAAGCAGGGTCTATTCTCAATCCCAAAACAGGTATGGAACATGTCTAGTTCTAGAACAAGCTCAATGACATTTCCTTAAAAGCTCTCAATCAATCTCACTCCTGCCCTCGGAGCCCAAGATATTTCATGGCCGTGAATCAGAATTGTCTGATGTCCTGCAGCTGCTGAGGATGAAAGCTCCCAGGATAGCTATTCTAGGTACTGGTGGGATGGGGAAGACCAGTCTTGCCAGAGCAGTTCTTCATCATGCAGAAATCTCAGCACAATATGCCCACCATCGATATTTTGTTGCTTGTGACTCTGCAACCAGCAAAGTGGAACTTGCTGCTCTCATTGGAGTCCATCTAGGACTCAAGCCTGGCAAGGACCTGACTCAAGCAGTTATCAAATTCTTTGTCACAGCCTCACCTAGCCTCCTGATTCTTGATAATCTGGAGACAGTCTGGGAGCCCACAGAGCTACGTGGTGATATTGAGGAATTTTTATCCCTCCTCACAGATGCAAAAGACTTGGCACTGATTGTGAGTGGCAGTGCTTCATTTCTTCAACTTAACTCATGCAACACAGATTACCATGCGTGGAGCGGAAAGGCCAGCCAAAGTCAAATGGAGTCACCCATTTTTCCTTCCATTGCAGCCATTGAAACACCATGCTGCTAAACAAACATTCATTGACATTGCTGAAGACCATCATAATCCAGAAGACATAGATCGGATCCTTTCATTGACTGGCAACCTGCCTCTTGCTATCAATCTCATTGCACATCTGGTGGATGCAGAAGGCTGCTCCAGTGTATTGTTCCGCTGGCAGGCAGAGAGAACCTTTGTGATTTCAGAGGGCTGTGGCAAAAAATACAACTTGAATGTGTCAATTTCACTCTCTTTGTCCAGCCCCAGGATTAAAGCTGTCCCTCAAGCAAAAGAGCTATTAAGTCTCTTGTCAATGCTTCCAGATGGTCTTTCAGATATTGAGCTCATCCAGAGCAAGCTGCCAATTAAAGATATTCGGAATTGCAAAACAACATTGATTCGAACTGCTTTAGCCTATCTGGATGACAAGAAACAACTAAAAGCATTGGTACCCATCAGGGAATATATGCAGAAAACTCACCCACCTGGAAATGGGCTTATCCAGCCTCTTTCTAAACATTTCCATGAACTACTTGAATTGCACAAGGACTTCTCTGGAACTGAGATGAATTCAGCCACAGTTAGGCAAATATCATCAAATCTGGCTAATATCCAAAGTTTACTCAAGAATGGACTCCAAAAAGACAGCCCAGACCTCATGAATAATGTTTTTAGTGCCCTGTACCTAAATAGCTTCAGCCGAGTCACTGGACGAGGGTTAAATTCTTTGCTTGGCCAGCTTCATAAAATCCTTCCACACCCATGTGACCATCGACTTGAGGTCTACTTCATTGCTGAGTTATTTGCCTCATTTTACTATTCTCCCATTTCAAATCCAGAAACTCTTGTGGCTCAGGCATTAGAACACATTGAACATTTTGATGATTCGGATCTGAAGTGTAGACTTTCCACTGAAGCCTGGTACATGAAGACTGACATTAATTCTTAGGTAGATTTTACTGCACTGTTGCAAACTATTATTTGGGACAACCCAACAGTTCTTCTGCTGCCATGTACTTTTCAGACATGGCTATATCCTTGGCAACTTCATCTGGAAATACAAAAACACATTCCCAAGCATTATTACTGCTTGCAAGGATACACTGGCAGCTTGGTAACTACGAGCCAGCCAGACTACATGCATGTGAGGCACAAAGGCTAGTCAGAATTTCAGCAACTTTATCCACAGAAGCACATGCACTCCATGTAGAAGCAATGTGCTGGACATTGCTTGGTAATTACAAAGAATGCATCTCTCTCTGCTCCAGAGCAAGAGATCTGTTAGCTCTTTGTGGTTTGTCCAGTGGGAGCATTGACCACAACATCCTGAGCCTGCAGGCACAGATCCACCTGTCGAAGTCAGAATACTGTGAGGCACACAATATTCAAACTCAGATTCTTCAAGAATGCCCACTTCACTGGGATTCTCATGATCATGCCTATGCCTTACTAAATCTTGCTAGAATCAGGTTGTCTATGAATGCTCCAAAACATGCAGTGCAACAGGATATTGAGAGAGCCAAGAAAATATTTCTCCCCATGGAACAGATCATAGAGATAACAATGTGTGATGCTACTCTTGCTGATCTGTACCTGGGAGAAGGAGAGATGTCCACAGCAAAGACACTTTTCAAGACTTGTCTCAGAGCCTGCAGCCACTCTGAAATCAAATCCTATTGTCTGGAGCAGCTTGGTAACACTAGACGCTGGGGTGCACCTGGTCAGATGTTTGGTTGGACAACAGTTTACCTTGCCCATTCTATCAAACTACAAGAGATGTTAGGAGTAAACAAGGCTCTCCAGTATATGGGAGACATCTTCCTTTCTCAGGCTGATGAGAGCACAGCTGTGAGCTTGTTTATTGTTGCACTCGAGGGATTCACCTTCATGGATGTCCATCAGAGCAGAGCTGAATGCATGCTCCAACTCGGGGACATTTCCATGGGACATGGTGACCCATTGAAGGCAGTAGAATTTTGGGAAACTGCAAAGCCACTTTTTTGAACACTCTTCACAGCCAAAGCAGGTTGAATACATTGATGAGAGGCTAGCAAGTGTTGGCAAAGATGTGGTGGAGCAGTACAAAATGAGTTTAGCTGGCCTCACAGAGATGAATGCACCAACTGTCAATGTGGAAGAGGTGGAGGATGATCTGTCTGATGTTGAGGACCTGCAGGAGGATCTGGGTGGAGTGCAATCACTAGTGACAGGTTGAAATTTGACTGGACTATGTGACATGGGTAAAAGAGTTTGCTATTTATGTGATTCCTATGCCATGAATTTATTTATTTATTCCAATGCAACTCAACCAATATGTGAGAATGCTCCGAAAAGACAGTGTGAAACACACCATATCTGATTGCAAAGGTTGGACATGCTTGACTGGATTGATTGATTCAGAAGGAAATTGTCTGTGTAGTGGCAGCCCCCAGATAAGGTGCAGCCATTCAAGTGTGGTGTAGATTCAGAGCAAATTTCATTCTTTGTTAAAGTCAGGGAAATAAATGGAAAATCTTGAGTTGGGATGCCCTAAGCAGCAACAGGACAAGAGAAGACATAATACAGTAGAAGCAGATAAATAAACCCACAGAACTGGAAAGCAGGAACGAGATCAAAGACTACAGGAGGTGCATTGTGACAAAAAGTCTGAGAGCCTATCAGAAATATTCCACAGAAAGTTTGCCAGCAAGAAAAAAAGCCAGGAACGAGATCAAAGACTACAGGAGGTGCATTGTGACAAAAAGTCTGAGAGCCTATTAGAAATATTCCACAGAAAGTTTGCCAGCAAGAAAAAAAGCACACATGGAAACAGTGTTCATATGCGAGGAAAGTTTGGAACATGGCATGGCTACAGGTTGACGCTTCACAGGCAAAGAAGAATCTGTATTCCGAGATATTCAGCTCAGCAGAGTTTATCTGAGAGAAAGTGAATTGAACCACCTGTTCAACCCTTCCCACTGGATTCCAGGTATGTCTGCAATTACGGGCTGTGTCAGCAATGGATGAATGAACATTGAAGTCTCAACTGAAGAATAAGAAATGAATCAGCTGCAAAGCAGACACGGAGAGCAATGCAAACTCACGGAGTCGGAGGAAGGCTAAAAGCACTGGGATGAAGTTGATGAGAAACTCAGCAAGGCCACTGCTCTGCAGACACATTGCAGGTGCTGATATCCACCGAGTGTTTAAAGTGCTTGAGGTCATGATTAATGTTGTCACAACTCAGAAAGTCGAGTCGAATGAAGTCTGAGTCGCAAAAGTCTTTGATGCGACTCGACTCGACTCTACTTGATGCTGACTCAGACTTGCAAGTGGCTCGAAGTTGACTTGAGTCGACTAAGTCGAGTTTTTTTTTTTTCAAATTCAAATTTTTGTCGCTACAGTACTCTGAAGTGCAATTCCGAGGGGGACCAGGTCACCCTCAGAGGGTTGTAAACAGTATTGAGTGCCATACATTCCAAATTCATATAAGTCCAACATTTCGTGCTAGTTGCCCTCAGGCATTGATGCGCCTCGACCCTCGCTGAGCCCGGAAACACCCCAATCTGACACACACAGCCTCAACACAGCATGTCAACTATGGTGCATTCCCGCAGCCTGGCACAGCAGCCCTTGACACTACAGAGTTTCCTGTCTCGGATTAGTATCAAGTTCAGTGAGTCATTTAACCTTATTTTGTGGAGCTTGCACTGCCATTTATTGCACACAGACCATCTTGTTGTTTGGATGTGTACTGCGTCCTGTTACACAGCCTCATCTCTACTTTACTATATAAACCCCTCTGTACTGTAGTACAATAATAAGAAATCTCGCCCCTTATATTTGTTCTGCATCCCTCATCACCCATGTTCTCAGTCCCTTCTGTGTCCTCCGTCGCCTACGTTCTGTGTATTCCATCGCCTACGTTCTGTGTCCCTTGTCATCTACGTTCTCAGTCCCTCATTGCCACCGTCTAGTAATAGTGCAGTGACCATTCATTGCAGCCTTTGTTATTCCATACTCTATCCTCGTCACATTCAGCTTTGTTGAGTAGACTTGCTACTCCGCACATTCCCTGTTCCTTCCCCTTCTCCCACACACCACCTACCTTCCACAAGGGTGCTGAGCGAAGTTGAAGTCCTCGCATTCACACCTGTTCTTTGGTCAATAGGAGTTTGTTTGGTTGATTACATTTCATCCTTACACACTCAAAAGCACCGCAGACTCATCAGCATATCAAAATATGAGAGGTCCCGCAGCTCTGAGTCATCAAAAATCTCCCTCAGAACCTTCCTTTGACTGTCCTCGTCCGCTTCCCCAGCCAGTTGATGCAACCAATCTTCATCACCATCCAAATCCGGAACTGACTGAAATTCCGCCATGGAATTAAGTCGGGTATTTTTGAAGTTGAATTTAAGCATTTGCAACGCCTCCATCAAAGCTGGGCTCAGGCGATTGCGTCGCTTAATGTCGGTTTCAGCAGAGGACAAGAATACACGCTCGCATGGAACTGATGTCGCTTGCACTGCCGCGTAGTCCAGGAATAGCTGATAGATCCGGCTCCATGATGCAGCCCCGGTTGTCTTAAGAATGCAATGAGAGTGGTCATTAAGAGACTAGATGTGCACTCACTGTCCAGCAACTAACCATCTCAGTTGACATGGGCAAGGGGATCTTACTGTCAATGTAATGTGTCATCTCAGCTTCGGCTGACCACTCGGTACTATTTGAACAATCTGCATCGGCAGAGAAATCCAAGGTTTGTGTGGTGTCACGAAACTGTTTCAGGATGCTCAAAAGTAGGGTCGATGTTGCAACAGCAGGACGTGTCTGGGATGAGCTGTGAGAGCCAGATTGAGAGCGTGATGCGCCATCAGGAGGGCTCGAAGAGCCGGAACCAGACACTTGTGGACCCGGGTTTGTCGTTTGGATTTGAGAGGGTTTGGGCATGGGCGAGACTGCACAGGGCTAGAAAAGTACTGTTGAGGTGTCAGTTGGCGCCGGGAGAGTGTCGGGGGGCAAAAGTAAACTGATCGAAACATCCAATGGCTTACGCAAGCAGTTTACAGAGTTTACAGAGTTTACCAAGTTGACGGTAATATATACTCGGAAGGAGAGCCCCCAAGATGCCGTGAATCGGTTATCTTTCATTTTGATCCTTGACTGATCCGTGTGATGCGCAGTCTTCCGCGTCCGGGCGGGGCCATCGGTTTGAAGATCTTGGAAGAAGAGAATGTTTCACTGGATGGGAGAAATTTTTTCAACACCATATTTTTTCCCAGATCTTGGAAGATCTCGACCAAGAAAACTCGACCGCAACGACCGAGATCAAGGGCAAATGCCGGCATCTTGCGAGATCTTTGAAGGTCTTCAAAGATCTATAAAGATCTCGGCAGAATGTCGATTTTGCATGGAATCTCTACATTTCTTGAGACTTCTTCCAAGATCTTGGGGAAAAGGCGGGCGTAACTGCACAAATCCAGGTTCTGTCCAATAAGGACCCTCAAAAATTCCGGTGCGTTTCCTTTTCTTCCCCAGTACCTTTGGAGTCTCTCATGCGTGTATTGAGAACGCGTGTACGTGAAAAACGGCCCGCAGAACGACGGAACGTACGCTTTTTTCTTCTATCTCTTCTGTATCCCACTTTCTGATTGCAATCATCCGTCTCCTACATAGCTTTGTACGTTGTTATACATCTTCAATTCATTCTAGTATCTGCCCGGCGGTTCCAGGCACGAGAACGATCTCTTCTACCAAATACCGTCCCATCTTGACGCGGCGGGTATCTTGCAGTGCCCCATTCCGTTGGGCTAGATGCTGCTGAATGATCTGGCATTTGGAGGATGGCGACGACGGGGTGCAGTGAGTTCTCTTGCTACGTATTTCAGTTTTCCCTTTTGACTCCGTCGGGTCTCGATTTCCTCCCATCCCCATTTCATTTCTTGCCCTCTGTTGGGGGCAAAGGGATTTTGACGCAGCACTGACGTTTGACGCATGCAGCGTCAGTCTGCGTCAGTTCAATTTTGCGTCAGGTGTTAAACTCACCTTCATTTCTCTCCTCAACCCCTCATCTTCCGCAGGCATCTACGGTGATATTCAGTACATTGTTTAGCATAATAATATTTGCCAACAGACACCGTTGAGGCTGTTGAAAACGTCGAACGAAGAGATGTGCTGCGTCAATCAACGTCAATGAGACTGCGTCACATGCGTCACAGCGTCAGTATGCGTCAATCTTCTGCGTCAATATTTCGCCCTATAGCGTCAGTCCCGGCGCATGCAGCGTCAACCCTCGTCTCAGTCAGCGTCAGTTCGCGCCAGTCGAACGCCGTGACACTGCGTCGGCGTGACAACTCTGCATCAGTCCGACGTCAGTTCCGAATATTCAACCTCACTGTCTGCGCCGCCCATGCACCTCCCTGCGCCAAATCGTGCGTCACTTCGCACCGGTATTCTTTGCGTCTAAGCAACTCTTGCATGCGTCTGCTCTTTATTACCTTCTTTCGTGCCGCTCGAGATTATTGTCTCCAATGGCTCATTCAAGGAGCCGCAACATCGTCCGCGCCGCCATAAGTTGAATCTATCTGTGCCATTCCATCACCACTAGGTGCCGGCTTCTTCATATTTAGCTGACTCCACTTCACTTTCCTGCTTGCTTGGACTGTGTCCAGCCTAGGCACCGTTCTGCACCGTTGTTGTCGTTGTCATCCTAGACAAGTAACCGCATTTGGACATAGCGATCAATGGCCTTCAGCGTCGTCAACGGCGATGAGGACAAAAAAAGTTGCTTCAAAAATTATGGAAAAAATTGTCATTAGAGAATCGGTAGAGTGGAATGCAGGTCATCCAGTACTGAATCTGAAATAGATAGAATGCGACGGTCTTCGTCAACGCGCGCGCCGGTATGTGTCAGTACACAGCCACCATGCGTCAATGTTGCTCGACGACGACTGACGCATCCACAGAGGGTTTTTGAGGATACTGGATCAAACGAATGGGATATATGTCTGGAGCCCCAGGTAAACACCAGAGCCCATCATTTTGTGTCATGACCAAGTTATTCGCAAGATAGTTTTCAGCCCAGAATCACTTTCCGGTGCACATAGACCTCAAATCTGATAGTGCTGTGAAGCAGCCTCTGCAATGAGTCTTGAATATCCTATAAAGATGCTTCCATACCAAAATTGTGGCCGTAAGGTCAATCAATGCTGCAGAACTTAAAATTTACCTGATCAAAGTCCCACAACAATTGATCATCACCATTTGGTCGCCGACTCGCCACAAACCTTCTGAAACTTATGTCCAGCATCACAGAAAATATTGGTAGTACACAGAAAACATTTATTCTACCCCACTGAGGCAAGTTCAAACGCTGACGGCTTGAAAATTCTGCGATGGTCGGCAGACCGGCCGCCTCAAGCGGCAATGGTTGCAGCGGCAAACCGCGGCTCCAACTCTGTCTTACGGAAGGCAGTTCTACCGTAGCAGCGTTCTGGTTCGAACCGTAACATTCCCAATGTTAACAGTGAATGTGAACTGTTCAAACGGTTTTGGTTCGAACCATGGCCATATATCTCAGTCTGATCAATGGAAATGGTTCAAACCAAAAAACCGTTCGAACCAAAAAAAAAAAAACTGTTTGAACCAAAAAACTGTTTGAACCAAAAAAAACCGTTTGAACCAAAAAAAAACCGTTTGAACCAAAAAAAAACTGTTTGAACCAACAAGAAAAGTTGAAAGTCAAAAAACTGTTTCAATCAAAAAAAACCATCTGAACCAATAAAAAAAAGGTTGAAGGTCAAAAAACTGTTCAAACCAAAAAAAAAAAAGTTAAAGGTCAGAAAACCTGTTTGAACAAAAAATAACCCCCGTTTGAACCAAAAGAAAAAGTTGAAGTTCAGGAAAACCATTCAAAAAAGGTACAGCTATTGGCAGTACCAAAGGCATGGATCAAAAATTTCTGTTTTGGGATGTTTTCAAAGAATTGTCCATAACTCAACCAGTTCTGCTCTGATTTGGATGAAACCTAGGTAGATCTGTCAGGCTAATTCATCCACAATTAGTGATAGAGAGAGATTTACGAAAATATTCTGTATTAGGTAATCTGTGCTTTTGGACCATTTTCGAGCCAAATGCCATCTAGCATACCTAGGACATGTCCCAGTGACCTAATATTTTGGGAGGGACAACATATATATATAGCAAAACATGTCATAGAGCCAGAACTATAAAATATCCTGATATAAATGCAATTCTTACAATGCATAATTCAGTTACAGTCCCTGTAGCTCCATTGGATACATTTAACATTCAAACAGTTTTTTTTTGGTTCGAATGGTTTTTTGGTTTGAACCATTTCCATTGATCAGACTGAGATACATGGCCATGGTTCAAACCAAAACCGTTCGAACCGTTCACATTACAATGTTAACATTGGGAATGTTACGGTTCGAACTAGAATGCTGCGGTTGCTGAGTGGAAGCCTAGTTGTAATCTCGGCAAGTTCTTTGGGCTTTTCGACGTGCGGTCAATGCGAATTTTTTCCTTTTCACTGGGATCCGATGGACTTCTTAGCCGCGCAGTACACACCATTCATTGATTCTTCACCAGTGCGACAGCTCAATTGTCTCTTGGTCTGTTTATCTTTTCTTGGCTGCATCTCTCTTTGCCTGAACCATTGGAACGTCTGCATGGCTCCTCTTTCCGTCACCTGTCTCCAGCTTCCATATTTTCCGTCGCCGTCCAGAGCCAAACTGCCGGTACCGGTCGTACATGCCCTTCACATCAAGTACATGTAAACTATGTTCCCGGAGGGCCGATCTTTAACTTCCCTACTTTGCAATCAGCTTCAAGTTTTGTCTTTTGGAGCCTCGAGTTTTCACATCCATTGGCCCAAGCCAACACCGGCTGGTTATCGATTTACATCTCGTCTTTGCCTACAACTTCCCACAACGTCCTTGTTATTTTCCCTTTTTCTCTTTTGACTCCTGCATGTGCGCTCTCTTGTCTCTGTTGTGCATCCACCACGTGTTGACATCATCCTTGCTCCATGCGCCTGAAATTATCCACAGAAATCCTCAGAGAACGGACCGTTGCTCAATTTTCATTTGTGCTGAGGGTCTTTTAGCAGTTTGTTGAGCCGACGGGCGATCTCCTTTCCTTGTCTCTCCCATATTCCACGGTTCCTTTTTTTAATTCTCAACAAGCATCAAACAAGCAGCGGAAGATATGAAGACCGTACGTACCTTTACGGCGGTGGTCCGGTACAGACTGAGGTGGCGCCTGAGCTCCTCCTCGCCGACGGCCCCCGGTGCGTCGATCTTGTTGCCAAGAATCAGGACGGGGACTCCACCAGCTGCTCAATCGCCAGCAGAGCATCGAGCTTCACCTCGGACTTCGCCTTCGAGAACTATTCAAAGTCGGCGCTGTCCACAAGGAAGATAATGGGATCCACTTCGGGGAAGTAGTCACGCCAGAGTCGGCGCGTTAGACGAAATATGCCAGTTAGGCCAATAAGCCGCCGAAGACACACTGACCCTGCTGATGTCCACCAAGATCGCGAGTCGTGAATTTAACGTTGCCAATAGCAAGCTCTTCAACGCTGCGTCCAAAATAAGAATAGTTCTGGAGAATGGAACATGCACATGCACTCGGGTAGAGGGTTGGCTGCAAAATAGCGAGCCGGTCGATTTCAAGCACGTACAAAAAGGGTCTGGACGGCCCATGCCAATGGTCAATGGTCTAGCTTGGAAAAACGGTGCGATAGGCTTCTGTGGGTAGCTCGGAGTTTCTAGCGTTATCTAGGCTGAGGAAGAGAATTTTGGCATTCTTGTGCATAAGCCCTGCCGCAAGCTCAGCAGCCGTTCAACGAAGATGAGATAGTAGCAGCTGCCAGGCTTAGCGAAGATATCCCAAAACCAGTTGATGAACATAGTGAAACAGAATTCAATGTACTAAAATGAAAAGAATGTGGCCTGACCTTGTCTTTTCATTAGGTCCCAGACAAGTCCTGGACATGGGGAAGGCATCCAGACTTGGAGCGCAAAGTGGTGGGCAGTGGGCGCGAATCCGTTTCAGCGCAAGTGTTCGGTGGGTGTACAATGAACTTGAAGGCAGCCAACAGCAACAACGCATTCGAGATCACAGATGTGATGGTCGCTGGCGGGTCGTTCAGGAATGCGAGGGAAAGCAGAAGGAAGGCAAGAAGCACGGGAAAGAGGAGAAAATGATTGACGTCGTGGCTGTGCGACGATCCGCTGCTCACGGACTTGTTTTGGTGCACTTGTTCCCGACTGCTTTGAACAAATTCCTTGTGGAGTAAGCATCCTACACCTACCTACTATGCCTGGATGTAATACAGAGGCATTCTGAGTTTTGAAGAAAAAAGTTTTGAAGACCAAGAAAAAGTTTTGCGACGTTATTTTTGCAACAACGGGAACGTGATATACTTCAATGGGTAACCTATGATAAAGTATACACATTCTCTTGTCTATTTTTGAATCCGAAACCCCTCCAAAAAAATCTCACCCCTACCCCCTCTGTTCCTACACTACGGTACCTTCCAAAATGGGCAGGTTTTGCGTAGGTTTCTTTTCAAAAATATCTCACTGCAAAGACAAGCTAGAGAATCACCCCCGACGTCGCCAGCTCGGCCGTGTCCCACAGCTGCGCCGCGGTCTCTGGTGAGCGGTACTTGCGCTCGAGATACCGGCGCTGGATCTCGTAGCCTCGGGACGCGTGAGTACGAACACGAAATGAGCAAACCAGGGCTATGATCGCACCTATTCCACCACACTTGACCGAATCTTATTCCGAGAGAATGAGTCAGAGAAAATCGTGAATTTAGCGGCGAGGACAGGCTCTGGACCATCCGCGATGAGTTCCACGAGTTTATCTGTGTGTTATATTGAGGTCTTCCGTTGCTTCTCCGCGTTCAAATCTGCGATGAATTTCTTTGAAAAACCCGGCTCGCCATGCAGCAGCGAATGAAGGGGGGTCGATAGCCGTCTCAGGTTGCCGTTCCGAAGGAGGCCGGAATGATCCAATCCTACCCGCAAGCACCACAAGTCAACCCAAAGCCAACCATAAGCACGACTCCCATCTTCTGTGATGGAACATAATGTCGAGGGATATCGAGCTTCCGTGACAGACTACTCGTCCAGTCCTCTAAATCCGATGCAGAGACGGCCGTCACGTAGCGCGCGGTTCGTTCAATACCATCCAAACAGGGACGTAGATGATCACTTACCCACCGATTTACAGAATCTGAGGGGGGTCACCGGGGTTGAATGGGGCACACCCATCCCCACCGCCATTGTTTACGCAACAAGTTTGGAACGCCCCAATAGAACCCACCTGGCACGAAACCTGGAAGAGGAGAAATTCAGCCAAAAGCGTGAACTTGAGACGTGTTCAACATCATACGTACGACGTCATTGAACAACACGGACGATCCGCGTACTACGTTGCAGCAATCCGCCGTGAGGGGATCCATGGCAACTCCATCGGTTTCGCAATCGCAGACGAACTGCGCAGCGACGTGAGTCGAAGCGTACAGGGCAGTGAACAGCAAGGTGAACAGAGCGAATATTCCGATGTGCATGCTGAGGGTTATCGAATTTGAAAGTGCGAAAAGGATTAAGTTAGAGACGACCGCTGATTGACCACTGAGCACTTTTATATGTTTTCGCGGATTGTTGATGACTCGGCGGTTTGCCAGATGCAGTGGCGGTTTAACCGGGCACGCATTAGTCAAACGACTCCCCACTTCCGAAGAAAGAAAAAGTGGAGAAATCCCCAGACTTTTTGCCGTACGGCCGCTACAAACGGGCTTAGTGTCAGTATTGGTGCAGTCTATTCTTACCCTGACTTTACTGCCGATCGGCGAGAATAGTTTGACGCCAATATTAGTCTCCCCGCGCTGTCGCTTTCTCGGAGAGGTCAACATTTGAGCCCGAGGCCGACCCAAGCCTGGCGCTCTGTTATTGGGCCCGGCCCGAGCCCGAAAGCCTGACATGGCCAAGGTCCTGGCTCGGACTTCTGACACCTGAATCACTCTATGGATGTTCCCCTCGGACAAAGTCTAGTCACCGCCTCAAAATTTTCTTATGTGTTGGTCTGGATCACTGTCGTTCTAGATTGCGTCGTCGATCTGATTCGGGTATGTATCCATACCAGTTGTCGACGTGAACCCTGTAAAGGGTAGAAGCTTTGTGGAATCGGAGCACTGTACTGCTCGCCGAACTCGCGGCAGCCAAGTCTGTGAGACACATAAAAGCCCGACGCGCGCTCTTGTCGGCCGTGGAAGTGCTCGGTCCGTTCGAGACTTTGAGTTCTTCAAGCTGCAGGGCACTTCGAGTTGCGTACTCTGTCCCGACGGACCTAATCAGGCTACGGAAGGTTTTGGTGCGCCTGAGGCCCCGTTGTTCACCCAAATGTCGCTAGATTTGGGCGAGATGCAAGCGGGAGGGGTCAAGGTCATTGGTATGCTCGGTGGAGCAGCTGCTGGAACGTACTTCCTTCTTACCCCGGCCAACTTCGATACCTACTACCCAATTCTGGCAAATTACATTACTGAGTGCGTTCGTTGCCACTGTCTGCTGCATTACACCCATGAGACATAACCTGGTGCGCGCCCTTCCAGGATAGCTGGGAAGCTGACAGACATAGCATGCTGATCGCCCAGAGATTGTGGCTTTGAGGTGGCGTCAAAGGAAAGCTCGAGATGTTGCCTTCAAGATTACAGGTCCGTGGCCAGTGGTTACAATTGTGCAACATGAGCTCCAAAACCGCAGCCTCGGGACCAAAATCACCAGGGGAGGGTTAAAGAGCATTAGAACGAGTAGGTTGTCAACAGAGTTCTGAAGAATCGCGGGTGTAGCATTAGTTCCCAGCGGCAATTTGGGAAACCTCTGAGCCGGCGGCTGGATTAACCATCTGAAGGTAAACTCTAGCGCGTGTAGATGTCCGTTGAGGCTCAGTCGAAACTAGCTCAAGCTCTTGTCATGAGGAAAAGCCATGAAAGCTTCATGGACATTGAAATTTAGTGGTGGGCATTGCGGTTCAATGACACGAGCATTGCTCTGTTTAGACCGAATGCTGATGGATTACAGTACCTGTCGAATCAAGCAACGACAGCACGCTGACCGAACAAGTTGAAGGCTCAACTTTGTTTTGGCCGTAAAATGCAAGATAAGAGTAGTCGCAAATTCTGTGTCGCAGATTCTGTGTGTACTCCCGCCCTCCTTTGGGCTTCCTAGACTATTAAGCCAAAACATGGCAGGTGAAGGCAAGTTGACTTCACTGCGTTCGGGATGGTCGTCTGCACATACTGTGTATGACTAAGGTCGACAGCCCCCTGCAGACACAAGTTCTACACCTAGTCTACGAATGTCTAGGGCATCAAACCGTCCCCGTAAACTCACGGGTTTACGGGGCGTAATTACGGTTACGGCCCCGTGTAACGGTGCGCTCCGCGCCTATCTTTATCTTATCACCCACACACACACATTCCTTACTCTTTCTTCATTTCACTTTACTACTATACTCGTTACGACCAACGCCTCGCGTCGCATACCTCTTTCCCATCACTTTCCGCGTTTCATCTTATACTCCTATCATTCCATCATATATAAACTGTCAATGTCCGTAGTTAGGTCCTTAGTCAGTCTAAACCTTACGCCACTTACCTTCCACTGGGACGACTACCCAGCTCTCGTGAATCTGTGTGCCGGAACTGTTAGCTGACTCTCTAGCCGACTCTCCTCCGTCACACCCCGTCCTGTCTGCGCTTTTGGGCAAGCTACAGACGGGACGGGTTACGGTACGGGCTGGGGCGTAATACGGCCCCCCGTAACCGTCCGTTTACGCGTAATTTTATGGGTGTCGTTGAGTCAAAGCCTGGCGAGCCAAATTTTTGCGGCTGACTGCTTGCCGGTGCTCGCCAATCGTTTGCATGGGTGGCATTTGAGTCTGCTGTCGTCTATTACAGGTCTTGGCAGTCTCCCGAGCGCTCGGCAAACTAGGGGATGCACGCCGGAGGTATCGGAAATCACCCGGCTTCACGCCGACACGCCGATAACTAGCTTTTATGCATCCTAGAATTTTTCTTGTACATGGCAAAGTGCTAGTAAGGTGTTTTCTATGAATATTGTCCATCACTCACTTAAAATTTATTGATCTGGCACAGTCGCCGAACCGCCCGTAAACGGCTTTACGCACGCATCCCGTCCCGTCTGAGGGCTCCAAGATCCTCCTTACGCACGGGTCAGGCCGTCCCGTAAGCCGAATACGGGCGTATTACGCACGGTTTGATGCCCTACGAATGTCGGCCCAATTCGGCTGATCCGATGTCGGCACAGTGTGTATCCCACGGTCCACATGGATCCGCAACTGATCCGCATATATCCGCACCGCTCCGCGGACAAGGGTGTGCTTGTAGCATTTCTGAGGCAGGAGGGATGGACCACATCCTGATCAAGTGCGCGTGCGCCGCAATTATCTTCTGGCGTGAAAATACAGCAGCACCAGTCAAATTCAGAAGGCTATTGCTGAGACATTCACGGCCTCGCTGACTGCGAGCAGAAGCAGCGGTGTTGGACAGCGGTTTCCAAAATCGCAGCCCGCCCTCCATCCCGAGCGAAAGAGTCGACAGGCAATCTAAGACTGGACTCCTGGGAAAGGTCTGAATTGACACCGTAACCAAATGAGATGGGCAATTTCCATTGACGGCGGGATTCAAGCCAAAGAAGACCCTCAGTGTACGAATGAAGCTCTTTGTGAGCCCGTCAGACCAAAGAATGATCTTGATATTCACCCAATTGTACCATAAGTGCTTAGTTTCTCGACCAGAGATGACGTGAGTAGACTGAGGTTGAATTATGTCAATTTGAACATTCAATATTTGCAACACGGAGAGAACCTCAATTTCACCCAAATTCAGACCACGGAATTTGCACAATCGCTGCTCGCCAAGCAGTCCAGCAATAATCCGTGGCGCGTACATGATCACAGCCCCATGGTCATACTCTGCTCGCGCATCTTCCAAGGAAACTTTGTCCCGGGTGCGCGGCAACATTAACGGCGGACCATTGATTCGCTCAACTGCACTTGCACTCATCAGCAATTTGACAACTTTCACTTTCGGCTCTTTTTCCTCTTTTAGAAGAACCAAAAGCGAAAAAAGTGCGAAAAAGAGAAAAAAGGATTTTTCACTTTTCTTGGCGATGTCCATTTACTTTAAAAACTACGAAAGACACAAAAGGGCGGCAGAAGTATCATCAAAAGTTGACAGATAACCACTGACAAAAGCACACTTCTGACCTCTTTAGACAGTTTCAGACGTAAATCCGGCAGGAGAATAGGCATATATTGGTAGCATAGAGCATGTTACGAGCATAATCATATGTAAAACAAATGGGGGCATATAGTAACTAGGAGATGATGAGTACGGAAAATTATTAATGGCGTGGGTGTCTACACGGCTACTATGAGAATATGGCGGTCAAAATCCACTTTTAATATTCCGACACTTTTTTGACTTTCCGACACTTCTGTTACCAAATTTTCTGATTTCCGACACTTTTATAGGTTTTGACGTCGTTTATGAAAGTGTCGGAAATGGGCTCATTTTCGCGACACTTTTATTGCCCGAACTTGACTTCCGACACTTTTGTTGACTGATGTAAGATTGCCGACACTTTTATTCTCCGACATTAGATTACCGACACTTTTATTGACCGAAGTCAAATCCCGACACTTTTATTGACCAAACTCAAATCTCCGACACTTTTATCGAGTTTTTGAAAAAGTCCATAGATTCGCATGCTGGCTACTGACACAGCTGAACAACTGAATAAAGCTCTCTCGCATATCAGCCCTGCTTTCCGACATGGCTGAACCTCTAAAACAACTAGAGAAATGTAAGGCTAAAGCCATCCAGGCTCGTGAGTGCGGGCCTTGACCTCGAAAAGCTTAAACAATCTGTTGCAGGAGTGACGCGGTCACGTGGTGAATCTTAAGTCGCGCTCCACCCGTAGCCGCCGGATCATGGTCAGAAATTTAAGCATTTGCACCAGAGCTACAACTTTGGAACTCAATTGGACACCGTTGAACTCTGATTAATCGGAAATAAGATGTGTGGCTCAAAGCCGGAAGATTATATTAAAACGAGATACTCTACGGGTAATGAGTGCGGCCAGCTAAGTATATTTAGAAGAAGGAGTGTAATGTAGTACTCAATAATCCACCGTGATGACTGCCGATCCAGCGACGCTGGCGCTGAGGGCAGCCCGAATCGGCTCATCAGTCTGGAGTTTCATCAACTCTTTGATGGCCGTGTCGACGAAGCTTTCCTCTTGCGTCAGCAGACATTTCCCCCAAATCCATGTCACCGTCAAATCCTGACACCCGTCGCACAGGCCGTCAATGTGGACATTGCGCAACTGATCCAGCAGATCCAAGCAGCTGATAGGCTGCTCTGGATGGTGGATGAGCTGGCGGACTCGCTCCTTCCATTCGCGGTTCCAGGAGTGAATACAGGTCCCGGGTGTATTGCAATCGGCGTGGTTGACAAGAGGAGGGACGTGGAAAGCGATTTTCGTGCGAAGGGCCTGAATCTTGGCTTTTGTTTGCGTCAGCCAGAAGTAGCCGGCAGTCCCGATTTGGGAAACCTGCTCAAGGCTAAGGGAAACAAGGTCGAGATCCATCAGACGACGGAACTCGCGTTTAACCCACCAGCCAATGCCGAAGCAGCGGCCAAGCTCAAACTGGAGGGCTGGATGGAGCAGGTTCCCACGGCGGGTGAACTCGTTCTTGGCGAACTCAATCCCATCGGCGATGTCGAACAGGGCTGACATTTTCATGACAGACACGAGGAAGTCCTCGGACTCGGGGTATGCACTGAAAATACCATCAAGGAAAGATCAGATAGAACCAAAGGATAGCGCACCTCGAGCCCATGTACAAGTAAATAAGCAAGTTGTCGAAGTCATACTGACTAATGCACGGCGGCAGCTCGATGGGATTGGCGTCAAGTCTTCCTTCCGTCAGAATTATCCAAGGGGCATCCGGCCCGCGAGGCAGGGAAAACATCGAGTGAAAGAAGGTAGATCGACGGCCAAGAAAGCCCGGATGGAGTTTGTATAGAATTTTCGGGCGGTATAACTATGGTGAAGGTCAGTCGATGTCCTGGAAACAAATATAGCTGTAAAAAGACCTGGAAAATGGCGGAGCCGTCTGCAAAGTAGAAATCCCGATGACGACCGCCGTCTAGCTCGGTTTCCTCAACCTCCCTGTCTGGGTTCGCACTGGACATTGTTGACGCTCAGTGAAAAAATAAGCGAGACTTGTCAGCTGCTCGATCACGTTACGACCAATCTAGGCTAAACAGCGCCTCGTGTTTTGGCACGGTAATCCGATATCGAGCTTCCTTAGATCCTGCACTCATCGCCCACATATCATGGTTCACCCGGCTCAGTTTCCTGCCCTTCCTCTCACACCAGAACAATTCAACTGGTCTCCCGATGTCCTGAGAGCTCACGACATCATTGCTACAGCATATGGCCGAGCCTCGGATTTACTTCGTCAAGAGGGGGCAGATCCATTACGACTTCGGATCCACTCAGACCAGGTTGTTAATAAATTGGTTCCCATACTTGAAGCTCTTGTCCCCGAAGTTGGGGATCAGACATGGCTGGAGGATTGTGCTAATGCTTTGGGCCAGCTCACGGTCCAGCTTGAACGCAGCGCAATTGTAGCAGATGGAATGTCAGTAATTTTTTAAATTCCCGAGTTCAAGCTCATTGTCTGTCTCCAGCGAACATTCACAAATCAGCCACATTGACTGTATTCGTGTGGATAGAGGGCCCCGAGGGAGGCCGAAGAAAATTGTTGAGCCTGTCTGGCTTGCGGAGGCAGTGGCGTCCCATCGCAAAATAACACTTCAAGCTCTGGCTGATGCCCTGGGCATGCACCGGAATACTCTTCGAAATTATCTGAAGATAAATGGTGTCTATAATCGATATTCAAATATCAGCGACCATGACCTCGATATACTCACTAGGCGCTTCAAACGAATTAAACCCTCACCTGGTCTCCGATACCTCATTGGCTTTCTCCGCACTCATGGACTCAAGGTTCAAAAGGAACGTGTTCGCAAATCTCTTTTGCGGATTGATGGACTTGGGCAGGTCCTTCGCCGACACACCATCACTCGACGCGAGTACTATTCTCCACGGCCAAATTCAGTTTGGCATATGGATGGGCATCACAAGCTCATTAGATGGGGGATTGTGATTCATGGGGTTGTCGATGGATATGATCGAATGGTTTGTCTTCTTTTTAACTCACATTTTTTTCATTGAATCTCACAAATGACTGGAGGTGGTTGGCCTACAAGCAAGTACAAATAATCGAGCCTTCAGCTCTTTTTGAAGGCTGTGCAGCAGTATGGCGCACTATCACGGGCGCGTGGTGATAGAGGCGGTGAAAACATAGAAGTCTCAGTCTGGATGATAAAGTACCGTGGGCCAAATCGCGGTTCTTTTCTATGGGGACCGTAAGTCTTAAATTCGTTTTATTCAGATCCGACTGACTTGTTCTGAAGATCCACCCGTAACACCCGAATTGAACGCCTTTGGGTTGAGGTTGGCACTCAATTTGCTCGGCGGTGGCGGGGCTTCTTTCAGCGACTGGAAAGACTGCACAAATTTGATCCCGATAATCCACATCACCTATGGCTACTACATTACCTCTTTTTGGACGAAATTAACAAGGACTGTGAAGAGTTCCAAGAGCAGTGGAATCACCACCCAATTTCTGGGAAGGGAAACAACCAGACTCCATCGGTAATTGAGTTTAATTCCTCATACTACTTAAGCTAACAAAGCAAACCAGGATATGCGCCTTTTGGGCGAGTTAAAATATGGCAGATATGCCGACAACTTTTATCAGGTTCACCCTGAAGTGCTTGAACGGTACGCAGATGAAGGTGCGCTGTTTTACTCATCAGAGTAAAACAATTGTTTATGATTTACAATGACAGAGAATTTGGATCTTGCAATTGCGGGAGAGCAGGATCGCCATATTCGTCATGATGCCATTGATGTGGTGGAAAGCAAGTGCCCCTTTCATACTGATCAAGCAGTTGCAATATTTTCTGCAGCGGTTGAGGAGGTCAAGTCTGCCGGCATAATTCCAAGCAACTTCGGAGTTGCCGAAGTTGAGTGGGATGGACAATTTTATGGGGAGACTGAGACTGTGAAAGTTGGGCAAAAGGAGGTGGAGATCACACTTTCATTCGAGAACTGGTGGCCTCGGGCAGTTTCCTGGGCACAAGGATTGGAAGTTATGTCGAGTATCCAAGCAGCAGAGGATGGGATTCTCGTTTAATTTAATAACCTTCAAAATGGGGCTACCGTACAATTACGTTCAAATCGATAGGGGGTGTGACGCGTGACATGGGATGAACAGTTCGATAATTCAATAGCCGCCGGATTTTCGCGTGACACATCCCAAAATTTCGAAAATCTCACGAAAATTGACTTTTTTCCCGCCACTGGGGGGGGGTCTGTCACGGCTCAGAAATTCGATAAGGTCCTGCGTGATGCGTGACGTCGACCATATTTCGATATCGATAGAGGGGTGCGTGACGCGTGACAAACGAATTGGACGTAATTGTACAGTACCACCCGTTATCGTGATCACGGCTCCACGGGTGCCGTGCCCGTTCTGTTGAGGATTTTGAACCCCCAACAATGACATGGGTGTAATCTGTTTTTTTGCTGTTGAAAAACGGCTGTCACGGCCGTTTGATGGGTACCTCCAAAGTTTGCAATTCTGACTTGGATTTGCCTTGAAACCCATGGAGAAGAGCCTTTTCGTCACCGCAAAATACCTCCTAATTCTCTGCCCTACCTATGCCTTGTGCCATGTTGATTCAATGACCATCTATCGGGCATTGCTGAACATCATTCTATCCACTCAGCTCGTTCTCGAGCAATTCTTGAGTTATTATTACGTCTTTTTTAAAGGGTTTGTCACCCAATGGCGGCATTTCCAGAATGGGAGAGGGCCGTAAACATACTCGAAATCAATCCCGAAGTCAAACTTCAGTCTCGCAGTTTCAGGTAAGTTGGTTTGCCCTCTGAAAATTCATTCTTCGAAATATACACAGGATAAATGTTATTCAAATTCAAATCACGCTTGGGCGAAACTCTCGGGCCCTCCAGCCCGGGAGATTGGCCGTTGAAAGCAAGCCCTCGGCCATGGTGCATAACAAGAAGGAAACCATGCATGCCATGCCGGCGAGCTCCCCCTGCTTCAACCAGGCCCGCGTTAATGTGCAGCCTGCGTCAATGCTCGATGCTCCTGGCCGACACCTTTGCAGAGGAAAGGCACCAGCTGTCATTCTCTAATATTGCTCAACAATGCGCTGATGCTCGATGCTCCTGGCTGACACCTTTGCAGAGGAAAGGCACCAGCTGTCGTTCTCTAATATTGCTCAACAATGCGCCCATCCTTGATGCTCCTGGCCAACACCTTTGCAGAGGAAAGGCACCAGCTGTCGTTCTCTAATATTGCTCAACAATGCGCCGACACTCGATGCTCCTGGCTGACACCTTTGCAGAGGAAAGGCACCAGCTGTCATTCTCTAATATTGCTCAACAATGTGCTGATGCTCGATGCTCCTGGCCGACACCTTTGCAGAGGAAAGGCACCAGCTGTCGTTCTTTAATATTGCTCAACAATGCGCCGACGCTCGATGCTCCTGGCCGACACCTTTGCAGAGGAAAGGCACCAGCTGTCGTTCTCTAATATTGCTCAACAATGCACCGACGCTCGATGCTCCTGGCCGACACCTCTGCAGAGGAAAGGCACCAGTTGTCGTTCTCTAATATTGCTCAACAAGACCAACTGATGGGTTCTCCCGAATCATAAACCTCCTCTTTCAACAGGAATTCATAGGCCTCAAGACATAAGGTTAGGGAAAATCACCAGTCTGCGTGTGTTCAGAGAGAGAAGGAGCAACTGGCGGGCGCATTCCGCAATGCAGAAAGGTCAAAGAACAGTTTGTGAATAGTTTTGAACAGATTAGATGTGTCTTTAAAGCTACAAACAATATAGTTTTACGTATCTGCATCTGATCCACGCCGATTGCCGAGTCGGACAGCCCGCAAAAAATCGTCTCATTATGTCATCCCTTTGCATCCCCTGGTTGTTGTCCTCGAATGCCCTGCCTAGGCAGGAAGGGCGATGGCTGTTCTAAATCCTGCACCAACTTTGAGCCCAGGAACTCAGGGGGAACAGATGAAAACTCGAAATGCATATGCTCTCACCAAAAAAAAGTGCATAAGGATCCAACCGTCAAGGACGTGCTCGCAAAATATGGCGTCAACAAACTCGCACGGCCCACTCCCACAGACCTAGAGGCTCGGGCTGAGTCGTATAGCGGTTTCCGTGGGAAGGGAGCAACAACTGGAGCATCGGGATCCAAGAATGCGGTCAGCACCCTGATATTGCCCTATCTGTTCACGGGCGAGAGCTTATCTTCATATGAAAAGGTCAAATCTTCAAAGAAAAATACCGCGGGGACCGCGAAGATGATTAAAATCAATAGCGTCCAAGTAATGACCGGCGGCATTGATGTGCGTTGTCTTCATATGTGTACTGATTGTTACCAGCAAGAGGGGGAGCTCCGGGTCACCCAGAGCCCGACGCCCGCGCAGGTCGAGAAGCTACTCAAGCATCACCTTGCTGTATTGAAGATGTGCGAGGACAAGACCCTCGAATTTGGCCTTGACTGGAACCAGAGTCAAATTGACAAATGGCTTCGGCAGTTACTGCCCTTGCTCTTCGAGTTTCTTGATGCCCGGTATCCCGATGTCATTCCTCCGAACTTTCACTGGGCGTTGTTGGGCAAGGATCAGCGCACCTTGTATCTGATGGAGCGCAAGACCATCACCGGTGCAGAGCTGGATCAGGCCAAGGGTCCTACGGCCCGAAAATTCCATGACCATGTGTTGCGCATCGGCGAGTCCACGTCAGAATTTCTGTTGCCCGACTCTGACATCGATCCAGCGACCAAACACAAGATCCCATCGTCTCTATGCAAGAACCTGAAGGTGGCGGTCGAACGACTCCGCGAGGGAGAGGACCTAGCATCCGAGTCCGAGTCCGAAGAAGGCGCAGATAACAGGTCCAGTCGTTCGCGTGTGCGGTCCAAGGGTAAAAGCAAAGCTGTTGTCAAGCCGCTGCCCGAATCCCGGGAGAACGACTCGCCTTCACAAGTTTCGGACTCCGATGCAGAATCCAAAGAGCCATCGCCCGTTCGGACTCGCAGCGTCTTCGGAATTGCATCCATCAAACAGGAGTCAACATATGACGATGGTGAGTCTTCTCCGTGCCTACCCCTTCTTCACACACTCATCGACATAAGACTACTTTCCAGAGCGACTTTTACCTCCAACTAATGACGCCGATATTGAGGAAATTCAGTTCAGCGAGTATTACGGTAATTCCCATTCTATCTTACTCCGAGTCAAACCCGAGAACTGAAGTACTTCAGGCTCCTCTTTGAAGCGTTCAGCCTCTCCATTTGGAAGCTTTGACCCCGAGGGAAGTCGCAAGCGCGCACGGTCAGCATCTTACGGGTCGAATATCAGTAAGACAGGCACTATGCTTGATCCAATACGGCACTGACGCTACTCCCAGGTATATCTTCGACGGAGATCAGTCCCGGTCCATCCCCGAATCTGCGCCCCGCAACATCGTCATTCCAATCCGATCCAACTGCGTCTGCGTGCGCAGATGCTCCTGTGGGGACCGCCGCCGCCGCCGGGAACGCCTTCACTTCCACCTGGACGCCACCCTGGCTTTCTTCGGCCGGCGGCTCCACCTCTACGACCTTGGCTCTCCAGCCCTCCGCTTCGACTTCGACCCATCCAATGTCGGGGGCTGCTTCAATCACGAGCGCCGCGGCTACTTCCGCTGGTACTACGCATTCCGTGCCCGCTTCAGTAGCAGCCAGCTCCTCGGCCTCCGCAATCGGCTCTTCGACAAATGCTGGATCCGCGATCGGCTCTTATTTCGCTTATCCTACAACTGGCCATACCGTCAAGAGATATGTTTCCCCACCCCGGAGAGAAGGGCTCAAGTATCGCGACTTGATGATGATCGCGACATACTTTCTTGTAGTATAATTTTGGTATAATTTCCTACATTCCCTCCATTCTTTTGATACCACCTTCGTTTTAATCGCTACAACCACCCTCCCTTGCTATTTTATGCCCATACTACTCTAGCTGTCCTGAATCTAATGTTTGCCGTTTGCGCTGAAAGCGATTTCCCATTTCGTGCTGTGACCATTTGTGTGACCCCCTCTTTCACTCTACGCTCGTCGCTCGCAATCATCCTCTTCCTATTCCCTGCAGACATGGCCCTCTTTGGTGTGCTGGAATCTGCCACAGTGCTCTCCCACTGCCCGGACTCTTCGAACAAGCTGCATGTTGCTGTCAATAGGGATGACGTGTCGCTTTTTTGGGCTCGTTTCTGGACTTCTTGTCGACTCAGCTTGCCCAGTCCCCCTCTCCACTCCAATATAAACTGAAACTAAGCTTCTAAGTCATCTGTCGGACCAGTTTTCTGCGGTAGAGCAACATGAGTGCCGGGAGACCAGCCGGTACGTTGTCATGCTCAATCTATGCACTTTATGCTCACTCCCCTCAAGTTCCTGGGTTCAAGCTGTTTGTACCCCCTCTCTCTGTGCACCTCCATGTGATCCACCGCCGCCTTCTCCGTCCCTCTCTCAACGCTCAAGGTCTGCCTTCAATGGGTACCGCGGTGCTCGGCTCCACGTCCCCCCTCTCATTGCGCATCAAGGTGCTCGACCTCCCCTTCCGTTAGCAGAACGGCGGCGATTACAGCGGGAAACACAGCGTTCCAGAGGTTGAGCATCCTCACCGAGGGCAAGACGACTTGCTCTCTACGACTCCGCTCCCGGGTCCCCCTCCACCGTCATCTCACGCATATGGAGCCCTCACGTCGACAACGCCGGCAGCTGATCGTCCGGCTCGGCGCTGCCCGCCTCACACCCAAACTCCTCGGCGCGAAATCGGACCACAAAGCCGTCCTTGCGTACATCCGCGATGCGAACCGCCTTCCTCGCTACCTCCTGTGACTCCCTCCCCTCTCCTCGTCCCGTTTTCTTTTTCCTTCATACTTTATCCTTACTTATACTCTCTTAAAGTGAACTTAGCTACAAATACAGCCATGGACTTGAATTCTTCTCACCACACATAACACATCCTCACACATACAATCTACCATACCCGTCCCTACACCTCCCACCTGGCCAGCTAGTCGATCCTACGTAGTACGTACCATGTAAAGAGCTGTGATTAAATAAATGAATGAGGATCTCTATGCACCTCAATGCAGTGGTCAACTCTGCGAGGTGCCAGTGAGATGTAGGTCTTGCATGCGGGGACCAATCATTGCTAGAAGCTCAGCCATGTCGGAAAGCAGGGTTGATATGCGAGAGAGCTTTATTCAGTTGTTCAGCTGTGTCAGCAGCCAGCATGCGAATCTATGGACTTTTTCAAAAACTCGATAAAAGTGTCGGAGATTTGAGTTTGGTCAATAAAAGTGTCGGGATTTGACTTCGGTCAATAAAAGTGTCGGTAATCTAATGTCGGAGAATAAAAGTGTCGGCAATCTTACATCAGTCAACAAAAGTGTCGGAAGTCAAGTTCGGGCAATAAAAGTGTCGCGAAAATGAGCCCATTTCCGACACTTTCATAAACGACGTCAAAACCTATAAAAGTGTCGGAAATCAGAAAATTTGGTAACAAAAGTGTCGGAAAGTCAAAAAAGTGTCAAAAAAGTGTCGGAATATTAAAAGTGCATTTTGACCGCCATATGAGAACCTTGCACAGCACGTGAAGAACTCGAAGTACACACCTATGTTAGAAGTCGTACACAGAAGTCGAGTGGCGTTGGGACGCGCGCGATGAAAGACAAAGACAAGATTGATTAATGATGTGACATAACGGGTAACAATCTAATATAAGCGGGTCTCGGCTCGAACTCCAACAACCTAGACATCGGAGTCACCATCGATCAAGTCAAAGGCCTCTAGGCTCACGTCGGCATCGACATCAATAACTATGGCGGTCCAAGTGTACATTTAATTGGCCACAAGATTTGTTGGTGATTTCGGACTTTCCGCCCTAAAGATACATGATTTGATGCCTTCCCCGCAAAAGAGGTAACAATAATCAAGTCGTTTAACTTGCGGGGAAATCAGTGATTCCCGCAAGATAGAGACACGCCGGCCGCAAGATACAGACGTGTCGCCCACAAGATAGAGACAAGCTGCGTCCGCAACTTTTGTGCTCCCTGCAAAACTTTTTTTTCAAAACTTGCTTCTATAAACATGGGTAAGCTCACTACAGCAGAGCAAAAATTAATTGGAGTGTATGTTGGGCATGAAACAAGTAACAGTGTGTGTGCAAGGGTTTTATTGAAAGCCCTACAACAAATGTCAAAGAGGTCCATGTGTTTGACTTATGGGTTGGCTTCAAGCTAACTTGACAATCAATTGGGTGGAATGAGGTGGTAAAAATAAGCTGAAAGCATGAGTTGAAGTACAAGGACCACGATGAGAGAGTTATAAGAGGTGTAGATTGTCGGAGGATTTGCCAGCATAAGGACAGATCACAACAAACGCGAGGATAAATTCCGGTTTGCAGAAAGAATACTACATCTCATACCAGGGTTAGCAATGGTGAATGCAACAATAAAATTGCAATCATAATTCTTCAAAGAACTTGTTCTAAAGACTAAAGTGAACTGTCTAGTCCTTACTAGGATCGAGGGTTCATGCTGGACTGATTGAAACATCGCCGAGATCCCCGAGTGGTGGAATTGCTACAATGTTTGACCTCGAGCATATACTGTGCTTCAAATCTGGCTATACCATGGCTCAATCCATTGTGTTCATATCTAGTTGCTTCTTTGGGCTTAACAGCGCTGCACTCACTGAGTTTGAATTGTAGGTTGAATCAGCATGCTGAAGACCAACCCGAGCGTAATTTCACCACAAGGGAGAAGTTGCCTCAGGTTGAAGCTCCCTGTAATCTTCTCCAGTCTGGCCACAGTGTCCATAGACACTCCTTCCCACAACTTCCTTCTTTTAAAGCTTCTCGATGATATTCCCACACATACGCTGATGCTTCACTCTCTTTATAAGATTAAGCCTGTCTGAAGCCGTATCTCCATATGGTTACATTGCACAGCTGGCATGAAGCAATCGTTATATTAAGCTCCGTCTGATGCCGAGGCATCACCCGAACCGATTTGATGGCCGCTATAGAATGTGCCGTTGATGCCAACAACTGCATGTTGAAGTGATCGTTATTGCTGAATGCCGAGTTATTGCCGAGTAAATGTTACGCAAACGAAGCACGGGCCGTTCGGCATGACAGCTGTTAGCGGCATAAGATCGGCATGTGGAACTTCAATTATATTTAGCTCCGCTCGGATGCCGGTCTGCGGAATGGCTGGATCAAATTTTTTATGTTTGCTCTTCTCGGCTTTGCATCACTTCACCTCACTCTCTTTATAAGATTAAGCCTGTCTATCTGACGCCATATCTCCATACTCCTCTTTTTTTAGCTTTAAAGGCCGCTTCTTTTTTTTGCTAAAAACTAACATCAGCAAGTGGGAGCCGGCGCGGAGCGCCGGCGAGCGCTTGTGTTTTATTAAATTATGCCCTACATAGACTTCCAATTAATTTTTTCTCTGCTGTATTAGACTTACCCATGTTTATAGCAACAAGTTTTGAAAAAAAGTTTTGCAGGGAACACAAAAGTTGCGGATGCAATATGTCTCTATCTTGCGGGCGACACGTCTGTATCTTGCGGCCGGCATGTCTCTATCTTGCAGGAATCACTGATTTCCCCGCAAGTTAAATGACTTGATTATCGTTACCTCTTTTGCGGGGAAGGCATCAAATCACGTATCTTTGGGGCAGAAAGTCCAAAATCACCAACAAATCTTGCGGCCAATTAAATGTACACTTGGACCGCCATAAATAACGGCACCTGCAGGAGCATCATCGCACTGCACAGCAACAGCCCAAGCAGCAGCAATGATCTTGCTCCAATGCTCAGCCTTGAGTTTCTTCATGACAGCAGTGATAACAGATGTGCTGGGGATCAATTTGTGGGCCCCTTCACTGAAGTCAATGCAGTTGGTCCAGTTATTTCTGGAAAAACAGTTCCATTTTTTTTTTTGCCTCAAACCCCATCATCACCCGGGTAAACCCGAGCTGCCTTGATTTGGCTTCATCCTTCCTCTTGCCTTGTGTCGCATTGCCAGCCCAGCATTTGAACTGGCCAATGATACTGTCTGTAGCAGGTAGCGTAGCACATGCAAAGTCCCATGAGTGGACCTCTCACACGCCTTACTGATGCGTTTCTGCAAGTGGGCTGGTCTTGGTCAGCATCAAACTCCAGCAACGCCTTTACTGGATTATCTGCCTGCAAACATTGCTGGTTATCACCGGAGCCTCTCGTTCGTGCCCAAATCCCTTCCGTGTCCGTCACCGAAAGGCAGAGCACAACGATGGCGCATGTCCCGCCCCGCACCTCCAGACCCATCTGGGCTCCATCCAGACTCCACACTGCATACCAGTAGGCAAGGCGTGACACAGGGAATCGTAGCAGATGCAGATGCAACTCACAGGGGTGGGCATGCAGCCACACCTGGGTTGGGAATCGGGCACGCAGAGGAGGAGGTGGCGAGCAGACCCTCACAGGCCGCCTCCCACCGGCGTTCCCGAGAAAGGTAGGTCCTCAAGATGAGGCGCTGAGCGTATGCAGCCGCACCCATGACCAGCTAGTGGGGAGTCTCGGGATACAGTCGAAGTCATGATAACCCATAGCTGTCGGTCACGGCCTGGGGCTACTATCCCCCCCCACCGTCCCGGACAAACCTAGTACTCAGACAGTCAAACATTTCTCATCCAAATCTCAACCGTTTCCTGAGATCATTGGCTTAAAATAAGCGTTAGGAGGTGCACTGTAGATCTAGGATCCAAAAGGGCCATAATATGACATATTTCGGATATATATCTTCAGGGAAAATTGACAACTTGGGCCATTTCCGCTGATTTAGCCTATTTTAAGGCCTAGGGACCTCTCCCAATGTTTTTAATATCTCCTGAATACATCAGAAACATACCTTTGTATCATAAGGGTACCCATATAAAATTTCAGAGACATAGCTGTCTTAACACCGTCACAATGAACCTAAAGATCACGCCATGCCTGCCAAATTGATCTCCCAACTGCCAAAAATGATGGCAAGAAATTTCATGCTGCTTATCGACCACCCTGTGGTTGCTTTGACCTCCTCTTCATGAATACTATATTTCATATTGATGTGCTCCACCCTATACAGTATGGAGGCGCCATGACCACAAGCTGGTCCTATGGAACGCTGGCAATCAGAAATTGATGTGTTACCTAGTACTCGGACACCTGACTGCCTCCGAAAAAACGACGCTGTTTGCCCAATTCTTACTTGTTTCTCCTGAAGTAAAATCTGAAACCAGGGTAAAAGACAAATTGCCGACGATCTAGCCACTCACCTTTAGCCTAGAGCTATTGCATAAAATGATATTCACAGATCTTTCTTAAGTGTCCGAGATCTAGGGGGGGAATAGTATGGGTTTTAGGGTGGTATGGGTTCCCAGGACTTCAGAAAAAAATCGTCAAAAAAGCCAAGATTTTGATTGTTTCGTGTATTTCTAGTACCTACACAGAAGAAAAATAATCAGTAATAGACGTCTCTACAAGAGAATTCACTTGTTCTAAACGGGTTTGACGTGAGAATCGACCGAGGATGGTTTCCATTTGCCGCGCAAACGTATTACCACTCTCCCTAACGTAGCGCCGAAGGATCGCGGAGGCTTGGAGGACTTCACCTCGAGTGGGACGCGGATCCTTGTCGACGTAGTTGTCGTCATCGCCTCCATTTACCTCCCTGTCCTGCTCTCCGGCACGCTTTTCTTGAACAGCATTTTTTATCTCCTCGTCCGTGAGCTGCTCGCTAACCTGTTCTTCAGCCATGTTCACCAAATCTTCAAGATCGAGCATGTTGGCCGTCTGAAGAACACCTGTGCGTTCCATCTGTTTCATGACATCCAGCAGCGCTTCCTCTGCATCTCCGATGGTATCATCAGCATCGGATCCGACGCGATGAGTGAGAATGGTGGAGATTCCTCCTTCCGCAAGCTCCCCATCTTTGTCCTCCGTTGGTGTCAAGGACGACAGAGATGAGAGAGAAGCGAAGCTCGCATTCCTGTCAAATCGAGCCTCGCGAATGATTCCGGATTTCTTCCAGCAGTTACGAATGGTGTCCTGGTTTACTTGGCGCCATGCTTCATCAGCAAGTCGCATCGCCGTCAGTTGATCTGGGCCTTGAAGCAACGGATAATGCCCGCATCCAGTGGCTGGACATGAGATGTGAGGTTTGGAGCGAAGTTTTCGAAGCGGATGTTGGTGAGACGTCTGGGTAATTTGTGGCCGTCAAAATTATCCTCCAGGAGGACAATCTTACGGCCTTCTTTGCGAAGCTTCTTATCCCAGTCTTTTAGTCACTCAATGTGAAGGGAGCCCGTCATCCAGGCTGTCGCATTGCTCCTGTAATAAAACCCGAGCTGCCGCCCCGTTTTTCCTTTGAACGCCCGAGGCCGCATAGCCTTCCCAATAACGAAGGGCTGGAGGATTTCACTACCGTCCGCATTGCACGTAAACGCGTATGTGAGCCGCTTTTTGCTCCCTTTGACGCCGGCCATCTTTGTGGTTATGAGACCGCGGTCAGGTGGCATCCTACACGGTGTCAGCGACTGTCAGATTCACGGAGCCGGCATACGTACGCCCAATACAACCCCGCAAACCACAGTGTTTTTTGAATCCGCGAAGCCACCCATCGCTCAGTTTGACTCGCTTGTCCGCTGGGATGTCGCACATGTCTGCAAACTGCGTCCATTTCTGGCGCAAGATCTCGCCAGACAGATGTACTTTGTCCTTCTGGGTTTTGGCGACCCACAACTCTAACATCTCGTCCACATCTGGATTCTCCACCAGCCGCATGCGCTTCAGATCTTCCCCCCGACCCTTTTCCTTCGCTTCTTCCCATTGCAACCGCCACTTCACTTCGTCTTCGACCCACGACGAGATCAAGGGCTGTTTAATCCCCAGATGAGGGTATATCTGCGCCCAATGGCGAGCGGTGTTCGACTGGTTCTTGCCATTGTCGTTGTGCCAATTCAAAATTTCGATTCGTTGGGCTAACGTAGCATTCCCGGGCTTTTGGGGAGGTGGTGCTTTCTTTTTCTTCTCTTTGTTGCTTGCTCTCTCGTTTATCTCCTCTTCGGTCGGATCCCGTTTCCCTGTGGTCAAATCAGCATGTAGTCTGAAGGACGGCCGGTGACACACTTTTCTTCGCCTTTTTGGTGGCGGGTTTCACCGATTCCGTGTCCGAATCTCCGCCTGCAAGCCGCTTCAGCTTAGTGAGCAGCTTCTTCATCACGGAGTCAAGGCGTGCCACGCCGCGCTCAAAATCTGAGGCCGTTTCCAGCTCCTGGATGAGCGCGCATTCGTCCACATCGCTTGGATCATTATCGAGCCAGTGCTCTTCTTCGTCGGAAATCTTCTCTTTTCGCGCGAGCCGTGCCAAGAGCGCATCCTTCTTCGATTTGAGGGTCCCCTGAAACGACGTCAGGCCACGTTTTATAGCGTCGAGCTTCAGCTTTGCCATGGGCAGAGAACAAAGGGCTATTTTTGGGCATCATTTTACGTTATTTACGGGTTGAAAACGGCTTTAGGTATGGGTTTTGACCCCCCGCCATGGGTATCAGGTATGGTGTTTAAGAGCTATGGGTTTTTCGTACTCAGTACACTACTAAGATTGAAGGTGAGGCCCAAAAATCTATGGGTTAGAAGGAATTATGGGTTATCTCGGCTATGGGTTATCATGACTTCGACTGTATGCGGCCGAAGAGTGCGAGGAGATAGACGCAGCCACGTATCGCCCCCACCATACATCGACCTCGCCCGTAGTCTCTTATAAACAGACGCTATAACATTAACCTCGTACCTCGGTTGTTATAGTCTGTCATTGACCTCGATCGAATGATCGCTAGCGGCGCTATTACAAATCACAAAAAATTCCCGGCTTCCACAAGGGCGCAGGGACGCATTTTTCGCTCTTTCAAGGCTGTAGGTATGTTTAGGAATACAATTCCTGTAAGCTGTTCTACCAAAAGTTGAGCGGAAAGTTGCAGAAGCGCAATGCCGGAATTTGATGTCCCGGCATGCAGAGACAGCCAATACTGTGATTCCTGGCGAAGAGCCCATGAAAGGTAATTTGAAGGAGGTAGTTCGATTGGATATGATGTTTTGAGAGACTTTCTCTCCCAAATTTTGTGAATATGGCTACCAGAAGGGTGAGTGGCTGCAGGGACAAATTCAAACTCCGACGATTATATAATAACGACACTACCGATACACGATCGCGCGGTCAACTACAGACTACCTCGCCCGCGCGAATCGCGATATGCGGCTCAACGCGCTGGACGCTATCGCGGGCGTAGAAGACGGCGAGTGAAGACGGGTGATATCTCGATCTGCCACCGAGCATGCCGCACTAGTCATCCCGCACGCACGACTCGCGGCGGAGAGTCTGTAGATGCGCTGCCCCTGCAGCGAAGGAGATAGACGCACGCCCCCGTTTTCCCAATCGTCCGTCGACCTCCCACGCACGTCGTGCGGTGAGTGTCGAGACCTCCTCCCGGCCTTCCCGTCCCCGACACACTTGCGGTGGAGGCGCTCGGTGGAGAGTTCTCGTGTAGCTCGCCGGCATATAGGGTACACGGTGGTGGATGCGCTGTAGATGGGGAGCGCCGAGCCGGGGAAGGGCGGCGTTGGCGATGAGGGCACGAGGCGGAGGTCAACGTACACGCGGACCACTGAGCAGCAGACGGGGGGCAGGTGTCGCTGAGACGCGCGCGCGGAAGACGGGCGGTGTTGGCGTAGATGGGGGGAAAGGCCCTTCACGCGGGTGCACGATGCGGGCGACAACTGCGGATCTTGGAGCAGGGACGTTGGGGCAGAGGCGTCGCATCCAATCGAGGGTAAACGAGGTGTGCGCAACCTTCAACCAACAGAGCGCACTCGTGCATCGACTGAATCCTGTCGCAAAGAGGCAAATAGCGACCGTTTTGCGGAGGAGCGAGGACTTGGGCGCGAGTCGGAGGCCGACGGCGACAGGCCACGAACTTGGGTCAATCCTGATGCATGCCTCGATCCCGGGGTACGAAACGCTTGGCCACCCCTCTCCCCACCCGTATGCTTCTCATCCACACGTCCCTCGGCCTCTCCGAATCGATGCATCCCCCGGCTTTCACGCGGAGGCATCGGTGTGGGAGCTCTCATACTAGCCGCTAAAGTGGAGTGGACGCCCGCGACGCGCCACTCGAGCTTACCCACTCGCAGCACAACGCCTTAAAGGCATGAGGGAGGCGTGGGGAAGGGAGCGACGAGGGCATCGGGTAGATGGCGGGGAGTATGCTCGACACGGTGAGCGCAGAGGGTAAATAGGCCTAGGGCGGGCAGCGAGCGAGGGTGTCGCGGTGGTGGAAGCCATGACGATCCGAAAGCGGGTGGCGAGAAGCCGGAGGCGAGGCGACGTTCAGGTGGCGATGACGAGGATGGCAGAGCGCATAAAGGCAGAATGGCGTCGAGGCCGAGGATGCATCGATGATCTGGGCAAGTGTTAGCGCTAGTACTAGTACAAGTCCGTGTCACTGGAGGGAGAGCCGGAATGAAACGACATGAGAAAGAGCGCAGGGCAAGGGAATACACCCCGAGATATATGCCCACACGAACTCCAGAACGCCGACCTAGGCTGTGAGCGCGGAATGTAGCCAGTAAACCTATGGCAGGGTAGATCTGCAAAGCGCGTTAGCACTGGAGCGGAAAAGCCAGCAAAAAGACAGGCGACGTACCATCCACAGGAACGCCGGCGCTTCATGCGAGTGGCCGAGGGCAGAGTTCACCGGGGAAGCCATTGGCGAAGACTTGGAAATCTCAGCCTGGACACACAAGGATTAGACGGCTTGTCTCAAGATTGAAGAGCGGACACGCCTTACCACGTCAGCCCGAGTCCTCGAGAACGGGAGGAACGCGAAAGGTGGTCTAAACTTTGGGACCGGTGCGCGAGTGTGACTTTACGGCGATGGGCCAGTCTAGTCGATGGCAAGAGGACAGAGGAAATCGGCCGTTTGATCCGTCTACACAGCCACTCCCCTCTCTTCCTTCCCACCACAACAACGAGCGCATCGTGGCAATTTGCTTACGAGCCTGGATCCGACTAGCCTGGGTGCACGTATTGTAACCTTTCTGTGTGCCTCTATGGAGTCTGTTAGCACGTGTCGTACTGGACTTTTTTTATATTCGAATGGCCTTCCGGGCATCCCTGGTACCGCAGACCTGTACCGATTGTAGGTGATTGGATTCTGGATGCATCAAAGATAAGTTTCTGTGCCCTTACAGTATCTCCCCCATCGGTCCATTGTCCACCTCCGGTCGTTATTGCCAAGCACAGACATAGGCACGATCTGCGTTCTCTGCCCCTTCGAATCTAAAGTATAATGGATTTCTGGAAGGATGCCTTTAATACTATATTCCCGGTAATCATTACCCGGATTCCTATGGCGAGAGGGGAGTTTCCCTAGTGCTGGCCATGAATACGATATGCAAAAATATTTTTTGAATATATTCGAATACATACGAATACGATACGGCCCAGGGACGATGAGGCGTCAAGGAGTACAAAGCGCACGTCCTGGCGGTGCGTTGCGTGAAAGTTTTTATTCAGAGGGTACGGTTAGTGATAAACGAGCACGCGGAGAGACGGAGGGCGTCGAGGAAGCGCGCGCACATGGCAAGGTAGAGCTCAGTCCCCAATGATAGATGAGAGAGGCGCTGGAGGGCGACGAGTGCAGTGTAAACGGAAGCTAATTCAACCCGAATGTGACTACAGAGAGCGGACAAGTCGAGATGTGTCAGTGTCTGAACTGTCGTGTCTGTAGACGATGACAGACGCGTGAACGAGGCACAGTCAGTGTAAAGGCTTTCCAATGGAAGGGCAGCGTTCACTGGGATACAGATATCTGGAGCGCTGGCGATCACGAGATTCTGCACCTGAGTAAACGAGCCCAATATTGTGTCTAGTGCGGCCACACTTGAAGAAAATGCGGTAAAATAATATTCGCGAAAATACAGGATATAAACTGTGCCTGCGACCTTGCTGAAGATCATTGAGCATGCTGCTGGACATGGAATCGTAATCCTAGGGCATAGGATTTATCGTCGGGACTCAATATGACTACGCCTGTCCAAAGGGATCCACGTTATGCAACCGGCGAACTTCACTAGAAGTGAGAACCGCCGCGTCAAAGCCTTCGTTGCGCAACACTTGTGACACTTGTGCAGCAGTTCCCACCTCCGTTTCAAATCCGCGGGTGCGGTCATAGATACGGAGATGCGCCAAACGCGTAGTGCGACAGGGCTGCACCTTGAAGCGGGACCTCGCCATAGCGAGGAAGGGCTCCGCGGGGAGGTCTTTCCGGATATGATATTGGTATACGAAGGAGGTGAGAGTGGGGGGCGATGTCGGACTCGGAGGGGACAGGTGATAGGACCAAGGCTTTGAATAAGACTGCTAGGGCCCGCTTGTCACCCACCCCACACTCGAGTACCAGATGTATGAGATTGGGAAGACAGTGTAGGGCGGCTATGAGCTCAACACAAATCGTGCACTCGAACAAAATGAGATTTTTGATGCCGCAGGATGATAGTTTAAAGAAATGGAGGAGATGGGGGATGGAGCACTCTGTTGTGAAGATTGTACACAGATCTTCGAGCAATGGTGCTGTGATATTGCGAAGAAAAGTAGGCGTTTCTAAGGTGAGGCGGCGGAGGTGGGGAAGCATGACGCTGGGATATGCATAAGGGTTGAAGTTCCTGTACGAGGAGTCGAAACCTAATGCGCAATCCCGGAGGTTTGGAGCAGAAGCCAGAATATCAAGCTGACGCTCCGGGTCGTATGACCCCCGATAATGCTGGATTTGTCTCCAGGGAATATTGATAGCGTCCGGTGTTGTCGCGAAATGGAAACTCGGGAGGATAGCTACGCGTAGATTCGGAGCCTTGGAAAAGACATCTGGAACCTGTAACCCATGGCCCACTTTGACCTCTTCTAAACGACCAAGCTTGCCATCGACGGGCTGTAGCCAGTCAAGTGCGATCGGCGTTTGGGAGAGAGGTAAAGTATGGAGGTGTAAGATGCGCCAGCGATTGCAGTGAGGGATTAGCAGATCCAATACGCGAGTATCCACTTCGTTTTCGGCGTTTCTTTGTGTGTACCTTTTCCAACCGAAATATTGGATGTTTTGCCAATGGATATCCAATGGCGCATCCGCAGATCGAAGGAGTTGCGTTTCAATTTTATGCAGAGCGCAATGACCGCGCCCAGGAGGCAGAGTGAAGGGGACGACAATAGAGGACCAGAGCGCCGGACAGGCCAGAGCGCACTGTCTCCAAAGTCGACAAACCTGACCGAGATGCGAGGAATTAGGAGGTTTATAATCATTTAAAACCAAGCGTGCCATATCCTCGTCGGGACTTGTGACCGTCGAGATGAGTATTTCAAAAATCAACTCGGGTGGCACCCGCCGGACTGCAGAAATGATAGCCCGATGCTGACGAATACGTTTCGCGAGCTCATCGCGAAGGGGACTGGCTAGGACGGGCGCAGCCTGGAGCTGGTTGAGTGTGACCTGAGCATCTGAGATGATAGCATGGATGAATAGGATGTCGGATTCAAGAGGAGGGTCGTTGCTGGCCAGCAAGTGGCTGAAATCAGACGATGCGCCAACGAGGGACGCGCGGTTTGTGGCAATCGGTGAGGAAGGGCTCATACTACAGAAAGATGAGCGATTGGAATGAACGGCCGAGCGTACTCCTACCTCTACTGTGGAGACTACCAATAAGTCACTGACTTCGTGGCTGGTGGGTGCAGGGAAGCAACGCCACGAATTGCCAGCAGATATGAAGACAGCCGATCAGCTGATCGGCTGTTCCCACTGCGAACTGAATGTTAACGTACACGAGGGCAGTGCACTATTGAGCATTCTTTAGGGCGCTGGATTGGTCAAGGTAAATTTTGGGTAAGGGACGGAATGGCACAGGAGAAGAACCAACCAGGGTCCGAGTTTTTTCATGACTTTTTTCCATATCTACTTGTAGTTGGGGTGATTAATTCATATGGCCCTCCAGGCACCCCCTGGCACCGCGGAGCCGGACCTGTTGCTGGATTAATGATACCTATTTCCACCTCAGTTCATTACCCTTACATATCATTCTACTTCTGACCAGTTCCTCGTTAAAAATGTATTTCTGTGTTTCTTTCGTCTCGATTTTCATGCAGACTTACCCTCCTCGAAGAATAAAACTAAAATAAACAAGGGCAAGCCGATTCGAGTCTCGTCGTATTCCACATTATTTCAAAAGGTCAACCCCGCTCCAAAATAATCTAGAGGTTTTTGGTACATATAAAGAGTGCCGGAATATTCTATGCGAGCTTACCGTCAATAATGAAACTGAAACAACACTCTCAAGGTGTCCTCCATGAAATTGCTTTAGCCACCGGCAGGCAAACCCCGCTCGACCCGGAGGTACCGTGTCTCGTCTTCAGCAAGGGGGTGTAAGTATGATTCTGGTGAGTGATTCCAAGACTTGTAATTCTTCGTGGTGCTCCATTCAGGAATCCAAACTTGCACACCATTTGTATTTGAGATTGCCGACTCTCTGATTTAATCGCCATTTCTTGCCAGGGTCGGTTGCGCTAAGTAGATTTCGGCAGGGTCAGTCAACGGTAGACGAGGAACAATGAAGCACGCGCCGACCGTTCATCCACAAAGTCACCACGGACAGAATCATGGTTCATATGCCATAAACAAGTCAGTCAAAGTGAGATTGAACGATAACCAAGCACACACTTCAAATCGACCAGAAAATTCAACGAGCCCTCACAAATGTTACGTTCCCCAGGCTAAAGTTAGAGGAGAGATCAGTTAAGTTGAATTGAACAAAGATTAAGCACGCATCTACTTGGGCTCGAAATCAACTCAGAACTCGCCCGTCATATTCACTGACTTATAAGCCGTAAAAACGTCAGCAAAGCTGGAAATGAAGAGGCAGCAAGCATGCACCGAAAATTGGACCAGACCATCTCCGAGAGTCTGGAGGACCAGTAAAACGATGTCGAAGAGTGAACGAGCCCACCCAGACCCACCCAGACTTCCACTAAAATATCCAACTAGTGTTTCGCCACCGACTACATCGACTTACTATTCGTAGCAAACCCTCCACAAGCTCGAAACTATCACTGCGTTCAAGGGGTTCCTAGAATGGCAACCGGCGAGGCCCACTTAGCCGGCCTCCGCGGGCCTAGACCGTTGGGCGCCTAGCCAAGCGATGGCTAGCGCCCTAGCAACGCCTAGACATCGCTTGTCGAGGCGTGTCTAGGCGTTGCTACGGCCCTAGCCATCGCTTGGCTAGGCGCCGAAAGGCCGAGGCCGGCTAAGCGGGCCTCGCCGGTTGCAGGGCTAGGAACCCCTTGAACGCAGTGTATGCTTGTCTTGCAGGAACTAATATGCTCGAGATATGTGGCGCGAAAGGGTGGTCCAAAGTTGGGACCACGGGTACGGGTTACAGCATAAGGAATTTGGGTGCACAAGTGCGATTTTACAGCGATTTGCCAGTACTTACTGGTGAGGGTCGCCAAAGGAAAGAGGAAATCGGCCGTTTGATCCGTCCACACAACCACTCTTCTCTCTCGTCCTGCCACAACAACGAGCGCATCGTGCCAATTTGCTTATGAGCGACTAGCCTGGGTGCAACCATTCTGTGTACCTCTATCCAGCCTGCCAATAGCACTTGTCATGCTGGACTTTTTTATACACCTCACGGACCACCCACCAACCAACAGCCCTTGATAGTTGGGTCGACCGTGACGCGTCTTTGTGCGCGTCAACACTTGGATTATCAACTTCGCTTTCCGCCTCTTCCTTTCCTAGCTCTCAGTCTGTTGTCATCTAGGCAACGACTGTACCTTCTCTACACTTGTGATGCCCTTTGTATCCTCCACGATCGAGACTAGGATATTCGGGTGAAAGGGCGGATGGCTCACCGCGACGCATCATCTTCTCTGCCCCGTTTTACGAACTGCAAGCTTCAACCCGTTGTTGCTGGTGTTCACCTCAATAAAATTATCCCAACTCAGCCTCGATCCAGTCTCACTCGCTCAGAGATTTGGAGATCTCCTGGTAATTCACCCCATATAGCTCTAAATTTCTCGATTAATCGGTTTCCTTTACCAGATAGCTCAGACTGAGGTACTGACTGATTGTGTCCATCTGCGGGACGATTCAAACTCAAGTATCCAAACCTCCAGCTCCCACCGACATAACGGTATTCTCTTTCTGCAAGATTCGGACCCGACATTTCTTGAGTATTTTAACCGTGGATGATCTTTTGCTCCATTTGCTTCGGAGCGAGCTCATATTCCTTTAACCTGACTTAATTTCTTCCGGTTTAACCCTGCATGGCTTCGCTCATCCTCGACGAGGTCCGTCCTTCAAAACAGAAGTAAGGGCTCATTTGTTGAAGCGTATGTCAAGAAGAGGCTAGGTTTTCCGTTCATAAAATCTACATTCATTTACATCCCTGAAGTTCCCGCCCGAGCACAGAACCGTCCATTTCATGATTGAATATCCCCTTGAAATCGCATTCATTCATCCAACTTCCGACCCGAGGTAGGTTTCCTTCTTCGAATTCTTGTCTTTTTGGGGTTCTCAATCAACTGGCATCTTGACGCGATGTCCATGTTCTGACGCTTCCATGTTGCTTCCGTGCTATCTCTGCGCGGCTTTGTCTCGACTAAAATATGCCGGGCTCGAGCCTTAATTCTGGCGTCCTCTCCTCAACGTCTGTAGACTACGTCTGTTTCTCTTCGCCCGATTCTGAATCCGAAAACACGTTCGTTTTCAGTCTCCACTTCGATTGAGACTGCTCCGCGAACAACTCGTGTTTACTGCTGGACTGTGTCCACTGGCGCGAAAAGGCCGCGCACGGTTGTCAACGGGTGGGAGCCCCGCTCATCGAGGCGAATCTGAATGTAAGAATTCCGGTGCGTTTCCTTTTTTTCCCCAGTACCTTTGGAGTCTCTCATGCGTGTATTGAGAACGCATGTACGTGACAAACGGCCCGCAGAACGACGGAACGTACGCTTTTTTCTTCTATCTCTTCTGTATCCCACTTTCTGATTGCAATCATCCGTCTCCTACATAGCTTTGTACGTTGGTATACATCTTCAATTCATTCTAGTATCTGCCCGGCGGTTCCAGGCGCGAGAACGATCTCTTCTACCAAATACTGTCCCATCGTGACGCGGCGGGTATCTTGCAGTGCCCCATTCCGTCGGGCTAGTAGATGCTGCTGAATAATCTCGCATTTGGAGGATGGCGACGACGGGGTGCAGTGATTTCTCTTGCTACGTATTTCAGTTTTTCTTTTGACTCCGTCGGGTATCGATTTCCTCCCATCCCCATTTCATTTCTTGTCCTCTGCTGGGGTGAAGAATTCACCTGGTTTGCGCTGTTCGTTCTTATCTTCACCTATACTGTCGGCGACGCCAACTTCTCCTCGCTTTTCTTGACTTTCGGACCATACACAGCACCGTAACATACGTAGGTCTCCCAATATTCTCCGATTTCCTGACTTCCTCTCACTCATCTTGGCAGGCTCTAACTCTTTGCATTCTTAGCGAGGGGCTCTTCAGCCCCAACGAATCCTACCGCCACAAATTCAGAGCGGAAAAAAAGTCCTGATGTTCTCGGAGGTAAATGAAGGACCGGTGTTTTTGCAGCGCCGGAGGTTGTTGAGTGAGAAGGAGGGAGGAGAGAACACCAGCCTTAAAATCAGGAGTACGCTAGAACCTCGGCCCAACCAGGATAATCGCCACCAGCGTCAGCATCACCGATTCACCAGCTTGCTTGACGATGTGAGCCTTGAGTACCGGGCGCCGGTGTACCTCGTGGAGTGGATGACGAAGAATGGGCTCCCTAGAGGCGAAAGGGCCGGTGGGGAGGCGGCGAGCGAAGTGTCGATAGTGATGGGAGACAAGAAGCAAGTGTCGTAATTGACGTGTGTCAAGCGTGCGCAAACAGCCGCTAGCGTCTGGATTAGGGAGGCACCCGGGAGCAATGTGGATGGAAGCCGCAGTGCACCGGCGTCAAGGAGCGAGATACAGCTCCCAGGAAATCTTGGGAAACAATACGTGCATGTCAAGCGTTATAGGAGCTTCGCGGTACATGTTGCGTAGATGCCGGCGTTGAGGAAATCGACAATGTAGCAATGAATGTCTGAGGAGGCATTCAAACGTCGCGACGAGGCTGATACAAGTGAATGAGAAGCTACCATTTAATGATGACCAGGATAGAAAACCTTGTGGGAATGAGCCACATCTGTAGCACCACTCGGTTGTGCTGAATTCCCTGAGAATGACCTGTTTGTGTGGAACTGAGCACCACCGTGGACCGTGGTGCTTGATTCCGTGAAAAAGGCAGATTTTCCGAATCTATAAGGCCCAAAAAGCCTTATAGACGTGGAATGTGGCACCACTTTCTCGGATTAGATAGATAGGTATTTAACTATTTCTAGGATTTGCATTTTCGACTGAGTTTTGGATGAAAAGCGGTTGTTCTCAATTTAAGGATGAATGTTATGCGGACCCATTGAGGAACTGGAATTACGCGAAACGTCGGCTGATGTCGGCATTGCGTCGGCAAACCGCCTAGCTCAGATTGACTACGTATCAGCGACATCCGAGTCGCTCTTGACGCTCTCACCCATCTTCCTCGACCGTACAGTCCCTTACCTCAAATCTACCTCGAATCCCTGCAGGATGAACCGCCATTCGAGGTGTGTCCGACTAACTGAAGGGCGTGGCTTTTGAGATGAAGTTACTGCAGCTCTCCTCTTTTGAGAATATGGCGCGCGGCCAAAGGAACGTGCCTGCTGCGCCCCAAGAATCATACTGGCCCCGAGTTGGCCTCCAATGCTCCAATCGAATCTGCTCCTTCCGAGGCGCAGTAAAAATTCATGGATTACTTCGCTACTCGAAACCATTCCCCTGATTCCACGAGTGCTGATGTGCCGGGTGAGTGGTGTCGTACGTTCTGAAACGTCTTCTGACTGTATACTGTACTATTTCGATCAAATCGTCAGTCACGCGTCACGCACCCCCCTGTCGATCACGAATTTTGGCACTCCTGACTTTCCGCCGCAACGTGGCAACCTAAATGTGGAAATTTGATGGCGGCGAAATTCGGCATCCTTGATGGCCACTGCTTGCGAAACCCCTTTCCCCTCGACAAGCATACCCTTTCCTACCTCTTTATTGCTTTACTGATGTAGTGGTTCTACCTCCAGGATTTATGTAAGAATTTACATTTTTGTTGGCGGTTCGATTCTGTGTGAGAACATTTTCTGGCTTTTTTCCTCGGCGAATATTTAATTTGCAACAACGCCTGTACCCGGGCCCCGTGGTAAGCATTTGGTATCTTTCCAGCCTCACTTGACTGGTTACATGCCTATTGCTGAGAGTTGGAGGTTTGGCGGTTGTAAGGTGTCCTGGTAAAGAGGCACCCGAGCTTATTTGGGACTTTTTGGCCCAGATTTTATTCAACTGCTCCACTGGTGCACATACAAATAGTTTAAACCTATTTTAAAACTTGCAAACAAGCCCCATTGGTCAGAAAAACTGTGTTGGGACTTAGAACTTGGAAAATTACATGCCGAAAGTGACGGCCATCAAAGTCTGCCGAAATCCGCCGCCATCAAATTTCCCGATCCGGATGTCACGTTGCGGCGGAAAGTACGCAAGTGAATTTTGGTCGATGTCATGCGTCACTCCGGCCTCTGTCGAATCACCAAACTGTCACGCAGGCCCCAAATATGCCCGAAAATTGCCAAAAAGATGAAATTTACCAAATACATACCAAGGTTTTGGTCAGACTCACGGAAAGCAGAAAACGTCAGAATTTAGAAGTGCGTCTGGCATAATCGCGCTTATGCGGGTCTTTCAAATCGCTGTGGAGGTCAGTCATGTGATGTTGAAGTTCTTGGTTTGCAGATTGCGACCCCGAGGGTGAACTGGCTGCTGATCCGCGGGCGCTAGTTTCGGCTTACTCTTTTAATCTCGGAATCCAACAGCCACTTTTCCACCTCCAGCAAGCGTGCGGAGCTCAAGCTTCGTCCGGTTGAAGAGCAAGGACGAGCAGCCGAGCGCTCACGAGTCTATCGAGCCAGGTATCGGCAGAGGTATGTGGTTTTCTTATGCACAAGTTCCCTTCTGTTGATACCCAAAATGGTTCAGGCATCATCAAGCTGTTCTCAGGGGTGAATCTGAACGCCGTCGCAAAATCTATATCCAGCGGTACGGCGAAGAAGCTTACGAGGAATACGCTGAACGGCGCGAGTGTAGGCGGAGGGAGGGTGATGGACAGGAGGTCTTGGAGCACTAAATGCGGACATTGTCTACGTTCCCTTTCTGTACTCGCTGCTCTTGAATGTATCGTCTTGCTCTTCTTGCCTTGAATTTGCGTGCAAATTCGGCGGTTTTCCGGCATATTTCCCCCCTACTAGACGATCCCCTGCCTTGCTTGCATTAAATATTCACATCAATAGCATTATTTTGTTTGGATGCCGTTTCCTCCGGCTTTTTTTTGGGCTTCATTTATATCCCATCACTTTTCCTCCTCATCTTCAAAATGAGCTCCCCTTGGCCTGAGCACGCCCTCTGCGACTGCGACCACGAACACGCCGAAGGCACCGAGCTTGAAGTGCTCGCTCTCGCCCACCATCCCTTCCGCGGCGCAGGCGGCCACGGCATGATTCCTACGCCACCTCGTATGCCTTCGTTCCACTACTACAACTGCTGCCCCACCACCCACAATCCCACGCTTGCGCATGGCGAGGGGCATCAGGTGATTCTGCCCGACCAGTAAAAACCGGGTTTTTAAACCGGTTTATAAACCGGTTTACAAACCAGCATTATATACACGCCCCCAGCTTGGGGTACTTACGTTATCCCGTTTATAAACCGGGTTTGTAAACCGGTTTATAAACCCGGCTTTATAAACACTGGTTTATAAATCGGTTTACAAACCAGCATTATATACACGCCCCCAGCTTGGGGTACTTAGGTTATCCCGAACGGATCAACTTTCAAAGGAATTACGTCCCAAAAAAGGTAGTCACAATCGACGGATCATAATGTGACTTGCCTAATGGGTATCGACTCAGGAACGGGACTGAAAAACGTCACAACATTCAGCGCTAGCAGCGCTGACAAAACGAGTCCTAAAATAAATTTAGTCCTCGTAATGTTCAAGGAAGCCGAGGACGCGATTCCCGCTGTGTTGCAGGCAGGAGTGATCCCTCAAACCGATGTACAATAGAGTAGTTCTGTGGTGAAAGTCGGTCCCAACCAAACTTGAGAGTTCGGATAATAATCGAACGCTTGACAGTCTACATCAGGGAACCACAGTGAACTCATGCATCAGACCCAAGTTTAGACTGATGAGTCAGCTTTCTGCGGGTTCTCTGGCGGCGAAATCCTCCTCCCGGGTTCGACATGAGTTGATTAATCCTCTCCGGTGTCTTCCTTGGGCTCGGCTGGTCTCCACGTACTGCTCTGCCGAATTTTATAGACTGGGTTCAAAAGCAAAACACGTTTCTGAATCGTCCTCAGCTTGATCATGTCCACTATTCAAACTAGACAACTGGAAAACGCCCATGCATTCCTTACTTCTCTAAATGCACCCGACTTCGATGCCTTGGCAGATCTTTTGTCTCCTGACTTTACCCACACGGAGTACTGCGTTGCGGCGAGTTTGGATTTACCTGGCGAACAGGTGAAGCGGGGAAAGCAAGAGATGCTCGATCTCTTTAAGCACACCTGGTTAACGTTCTTTGAGTATATAAAAGTATGTGCAGTGCAAAGCTCATTCATCAACGGCGGACTCAATTATTCATCGATTATTTTTTTTTCGTTCCAGTTTCTTCCACCAATTGAAGTGGTCCAAGGCTCCGATGCGGTCGTGTTCCATGTTGGTTTTCACCCAAATCCGCGTTCCGATGAATTTGACTGAAGGCTGAGCTGCAGGTCAAGTCAGACGGCATGTCAAAATCAGGCAAGAAACTCAACAACGAATACATGCTCATCTTCCGTTTTGCCGGAGAAAAAATCGTACACATGAAGGAGTTCCCCGATCCGAAGCACTCGGCCAGCTATTTTGCGGATCTCAGCTCTTGAGGTTGTACGATAATTAGATTTTCTATGCGTGATAAATGGTACTGGTGTAAATGAGACCGTGTTGAATTTATGCAACTGGACTTTGGTTCAAAGTGAGGCTAGGCGTAAATGCAACGTCCCTCCCGTTCGAAATACCTCCCACTGGTCACCGGACCCAATTTCTTACCACACTTAACCCTCCGCTCTCTAAGCACGGATGTAGTCCCCTCGACTCCCGCATTTGTCTCATGAAAAATACCATGACATGTCGAGATCATACAGACTCGCTCGCTTTCAATGAGCATTGTATATTGCCCAACTCGTGAAATCTCCATCACTGGACGTTAAATGCGCTGAGGATATAGTAAGTAACGTGAGTCGGAGAACTCAGAATTTACAGTGTTGGAATTTAAGGGGTTATAACGGTCAAATCTGAAGCTAAGGGTTAAATATTAATTAACCCTTAATCGATGGTGCAAGTTCAGGGTGAAGTTGACAGTACAGAGAATTTTTCAGCCAGTGAAAAAACACACATTGGCAGGGCTGTTTCTCAGTTCTCCCTCATCTGGGTCCTTGCTGGAGTGCTCAGCTGCACAGAGGTCGACCAGTAGTTGCTGCGACTTGCAATCGGACTGATTCAGACTTCGGACTGATTTGATGATCAGCTGGCAGGGCATTCTGAAAGTTTTGAAAAACTGAAGGAAAGTCAAAAATAATGCCCACTCAACTGCCAGGCCATTGCTGCCAGCCTCACAAGTACCCATAACCTACTTGAAAATATGATGCAAGGCCATCATTAACCCTTAACTAACCGTTAAGATGAACCACAGCTGAAGCTAAGGGTTAAAGTTAACCTTGAGTTAACCACACAAGTTAACCGTTAAGTTAAGTTAACATTCAAGGGTTAATGCCAACCCTGCTCAGAAATGAAGGCAATACGTGCACAGAAGGGTACAACCGCAATGTCTCTGAACGGGAGTTTTATAAGTCCCAATTGTGATTGCGTATCATGGAGTACCACGTGAAGATACTTCATGTCCCGGATATCTTCATAGTTCGGCCTGCGGGAGGGACTAACGTGTGCAAGGATCTCTCCGCGAACGCGGGAGCAGGCATCAGGATATTTTGTCACCGAAGATCTCTAATAGTCGCACTCGGAGATTCGCAGCATGGCGAGGTTGAATGCGTCAACACGTACATAGAATGTTGCGACAGCCGAATGACAAAGAGATATGCGGTCTTCTGATATGTCGAACTCGCTGTCCGATGTCTGACTCGGTGTCGAGATGACACTTGCAATCGGTCTTTGAGGAATGCCGCAAGGAGGTGGGGAAAGTCGGGAATATTGATGTGAGCTACGAGACCATCTGCGAATCGAGGGTATGAACGCTCTGAATAAGACATTATATGATTTTAGTCCCAAGTCACGAAATATTCCTTACCTCTCCAGCGTGCAAGTACTGCTACAACACTGCCTTCCACTCGTGCTTCATCAGGTTCTTCGGCATCCTGGTCGTCGTTGTCTTTACCCAGGACAGGTACGAAACTGGGCGGTGCTCGACGAAACCCGCAGGTGCAGCAGCGGCATCTCGGATAGAGCTTGGCAGCGACTTGACCGCCGCCAGGGTGCCTCGACTGCGCGACCCGGTAATAGATGAGCAAACACCGTTTGGCGCTCAGCCAGCATTTTCGATATTGGGACGAAGTGTTAGCGTCGCACGTCGGGACGCACACCGATCGCGAGCGTTCGGAAAATTTCCCGCCAAACATGATACCTCTTCACCGCCGCAGCATCCACCGCGGCGAGAGTATCCTCATCAAAATCAGAGCGTCGAACAGGGTAACAAAAATCAAGAAAGCGCTGAGTACCTGCACGATCTCGGGTGGGACAAGTTTCGTGGTGGCAGGAAGGCATTCTAGCCCTAGATTAAGAAACTCAACTTGAAAACATGAATGTGGAGATACATAAGCGCCTTTAATAAGTAATGCTTTGGAATCGTCTTCGGTCCATTGCCTGAACCGTCGACAATGTTTGAATCCACGAAGACAAGGGAAAGCAGGTTATTGTGAAATGTCGAGACACTTCATCCGTGCACCAGAAATTTGGAACAAACTTCGTCGTTTCCCTGATATATAGAAACGCACGTCCGTATGATCTCGCCTTCATCTCGCACAGTGGTCGGAATTGAAGACTCCGTTCGGTATTGGGACAGCGCGCGCGCAACATCAACGAAGTCATGTTGTGTTGCGTGCTGGCGGAAGGCCCAAAATACCGACAAAAGCAGCTTGCAAGACGAAAGCATGTAAAAGCCCTGAGAGCCAAGCAAGGAAGCTGCAAAATGGAAAGCCAGGGTTTTGAGGTCATAGAGTAGCTCTTGGGCGCTTGTTCGAAGCAGCGTGCAAGACGAAACCAAACAAAGCCCCGAGGAAAGACGATGCAAGGAAGCTACGGAATGGAAAGCCAGACAGAAGAAACGCACCTCGTAGGCCCAGCCAAGCCTTGGCCGAAAAATAGAGCTTTCGAGGTTCAAAATCTGTGCGAAATAGGATTTTTTAGCCTCGAAATCGTACATCCTTGTCCACCGAGAGGGGTTTCGATGCCGGATTCGGTGATTTCCACAGAGATGAGAATTGTCGAGTGCGCATTTGACTCGAACACAAGTATTTCAGACAATTTGAGATTCTTTTCTGGAGTTCGGAAAGCTCAGAACTCGGCTGCCAAGTACCTGAAAATTTGTAAAACTGCATTGAAATTACTACTTGGGTCGCGACATTGTCCGATATGGTATTTCGAGGGATGAAGCCTGAACGTCGCCAAAAGCTAAGGTTTTTTTGAGCCCAAATCGGTCATTTCGACCAAGCGCTGGTAGGAGCTTCACGGGGTGTCGAAAGATCATGGAGTGGCTCTCGGAGCGCGGGCGGAGCGTCTGGAGTACGAAGACGGGGTACGAGGTTTGCGTTTCAATAATGTACAGGAGCGTAGATTCACACCCAGGGGCCAGAACTTGAAGGCTTTGTCTTTGGGTGCGACACGGACAAGCAAGAGCATGGCAGGGCGAAAGATGGATGCAAGGAAGGGTGTATGGCGATGTCAGAGTCGTTCAATCCGTTTACAAGAATCGTTCGAGCATTGCGTTCGAGAGGAAGGGAAACGTTGTATCAAATCGGCCGAATCAATCGTTGATGCACCCTGTCTTTTCCCTCTCCTCCGAGTCCACGCGCGTCAACGGTGCTGCGCCGGATTCTGTTCAACACCATCGAGGTTTCGCGCGTTTCTGTGGATATTCAACTTGAAGGCCTCCTTCGGTGAACAAGTTTGACTCCGAGCTACGCACCACATTCGCGCGTGAGTTAACCCAGCTCCAAGTGGCATCGCACCGCTGACTCGAATCCAGCAGCATCTCGCGCTGTTTATACATCCTGCACGTCTCGGTGCAACTTCACGGTCTCTCGGATTCGAAGAAAACGTACGACGAAATCCAGCTACGGATTCGAGATACCTCATCTTCGCCGAGCGTGCAACGAAACGCGGAACCCAGACGCAAGGAACCGACCGCAGCGCGATTGAGCGCCTCGTCTCCGCACCCTGGACCCCACACGCTCGCTTTTTCTGGGTGTCGAAGTAACAGATAGTCCAATGGTGGACTGAGGTCGAGGGAAGGTCGAGCTTCGCTACGCTGCAACGCTGTAATAGATAGGAGACTAATAGAATAAAACTTGGACTCAGCTCGTTGTGCTCTCGCCTGTACTCAAGGCTCTCGGTAACTCGCTCAGAATCAACCCAAGTAGTCCTAACTCGAAGGATCTTGAGGAAGATGAAAGTAGAAGTCAGAAAGAAAAGTCTCTGTTTCATCCATGTCCCGATCTTAAATACATGATCGGGATGGTCATCACGCGTGCTCTCGCGTCACCAGAGCCCTGCGCAACCGTCAAATACAAGAACGAAACATACTACTAGGTCCGTGAGCATAGAGAGCTCGATATAAAACCATACCAACTGTTGACACGACTCCAATGTAACACCAACCGGGACACGTGCAAAGACGGTATAGGGAGACAATGCTGCCGCCTCAGCACCTGTCCAGAGGGTGACCAGCCCTCGGACGCGTCAATCCCATGCGCGAGCCGAGGAGGTAGGAACGCCAGAGCCGCGCTTCACAGAAGCTGGCCCAGGTACAGAGGGAAGGGGAGGAAAAATAGAGACGAGACAAGTAACATACTAGGGGGTGATAGAGTCCATACAACTCGGCCCGATCCTGCATCCATCGATTCGGCGTGTAGGAGCGTAGCGCAACGAAAACCAACGCGGTCGGGTGACCTCTTGATGCGTGGTTGAAAGTCGTGGATGTCGAGATTCGTCGTGTATGAGCTAAGGCTCCAACCGTTTCCGTGTATAAAATTTTTATACACGGTTTAAACCGTTTTCGTTTCCATTTATTTGCCAGAGATGACAAACAGTTTGCAAACCGTTTTTACACGGTTTAAACGATTGTGCCGGGGAGCCAGGACCAAGGACCGATGACGTCGTGCTACAACGCAAAAGAAAACAGTGTAACGTGAGCTTTCATGTGCATGGGTAGCAAGGAGCTCACCAATCCAACATTCCGCCCAACTGGACGCGACATCTGAACAGTCGGTATAGGGTATAAAATGTGACGGTGAGTGACCAGACACGTTTTATTATACCACCATGGCCCCCCAAACCCGCCACCGGGGAGTCTGTCCCAAAGCCTTCTCGCATTCGTACGGCGCTCAAACACCTAGTCAATGGCTCTAACAGTGACGCCACGAGCGCTGCGCATCAAGCTATCGTGACCCAGACACAGGCGCGTCTCGGCGCGGGTGAGTCGCGTTTTTTCGCATAGCTTGACGCGACAACGCGAAGTTCTCTTGGCTTCGTACGGCGGCGGCGGCAGGCCTCAAAAAGCTGGATAATTACTATTCCAAGACATGCAACTGCCAACTTGATATTATTGCGACATGTACGTGCATCCATTCGCCTGTCTCATATTGGATCTTTGATGTTCTGCTAGTGCTTCACCCGTCCCTGGGGATCACATGGTTTCGCAAGATTGACCTAGAGCGTGACTCGCGCAGAGGTATTATTTGAGCATGTCTACGAGTCTTACCAGCTGATTCATGCCGGAGAGGAGTCGCGCCAGCCCAAGGCCGCGACACAACTTTCCCAGGCTGGTACATTCGGCTCGTTCCTGGAGGATATCTCCATGGCCAATGTTGAAGATGCGCCGGTGCCCGAGATCGCCCCGGAAAGCGAATTGAAGGACTTTGGGGGTATATTCAAGAATCACAAGGGGTGATTTCTCTCAATTTTAGTATTTTGCGAGGTTCACGGGTTTCTTCTACGTAGGAACACGAACACGAATTCCCAATTATCTCAAGAATGATCCGCGACTTTCTTGCCATCCCGGGACCACATGCCACGAGTCTCGTTCCTCAAGCCGAGCACAATTTCGGAGGCGATGCTCACAAAAAAAGTGGATAAATAACGGGCTACTCAAGTGGGCGTCCTTGGACTGGCAGAGGCTAGTAGGAGTACTTCAATGGTTTCTCCTGTGCCGTTTATGCCGCGAAAAAAAATACCATTTTAAACTATTTTAAGCGGTTTTAAACTGTTTACTTACCGTTTCCGTTTAATTTGCCCGGCTCCATACACGAAAACTAAATGGTTGGAGCCTTAGTATGAGCCAGGAGTGCGTCTCGGGTCGGTACAGATGAGGTACCTGTGCGATAGGGAAAATATGAAGAAAATCACCTAAGGGAGCTCCCTTATCATTACGTAAGAGACCTCTTAGGTAGGGAAAGTTGTAGTAGTAAAACGTACCTAAGAGGTCCCTAGCGGCGGCGTCGTTTTAACGATTCTATTATGTCATACTTCCCTTTTTTGGAAACGTGTGCCTGCTGGCGGCGTACGTTGGTTCTCGACCACAACCGCCTCTTGTCGCTCACTTCCTCTGTGTCCTCTCTGCTACTGGGCTAGCTTTTGGTTTCCTCTGATCTGTCATTATCTTTCTGAGGCATAGCTGGTGCCAATCATACGACACAGCTTCTTTTACTGGCGGCGTTCTCTTGCTGCCGCCGGCGTCACTCTTGCTGCTTTTCCTTCTGATACGTGCTCACCTCCTACCGACCTTCGGCCTATTCGTCATACCTCTGTGGATTGCATCGTGAGTGTTGTTTCAATCTGCAATGTGATTTTAGGTCCCAATCGGCCTGCTCCCTCCTCTGCCACGCCGGCACCGGCAGGGCGCCGCCGCCTCATCCTTGGCCACTCCACCTTTCAGCGCGCAGCCCTCCAGGCCGCCCTCCGCCCTTGCCGCCGCCATAGGTCCCATCGGCACCTCCAACACCACGCGCAAGCTCTCTCGGGCGCCTCCCAAGCTGACCGGCGCCTCCCTGGTCGCCTTAGGGAAGCCCTCGCCCGGCAGCTCGTCGAACGACTTCCCCCTACCCTCACAGTCTTCCCGGGAGCCACCACAGCCGTCTTCCACCGCCGTCTCACCCGCTACGGCCGCCGGCGCTGGCGCAGGGGGTGCGGCCGCCTCGTCCTCGACCGCTCAAGCTCCCAGTGCACACCCTTCAAGCTTGCCTCTGCCCCCACTCCCACAGGCTCCGTCGGCCGCTCCAACACCACATGCGGGTCCTCTGGCGCCTCCTAAACTGTCTGGCGCCTCCCCAGTCACCTCAGGAATGCCCTTGCCTGACAGCTTGTTGAGTGAACTCCCCGTGCTTCAGCTCTCCCGGGTGCTGCCACAGCCCTCCGCCGCCGCCGTCTTGCTCTCCAAGGCCCGCCGTCGGCGCCGACACAGGAGGCACGGCTGCCCCCTCAACCACTCCACCTCCTAGTGCATACCCTCCAAGCTGCCCTCAGCCCACACCTGGACCGCCCCTGTGCTGTTCTGTCGGCCGCTCTAGCACAACACACGCGAGCTCTCTCGGGTGGCTTCCAAGCCGTTCGGCACCTCCCCCAATCGCCTCGGGGAAGCCCTTGCCCAGCAGCTCGTGGAGTGACCTCCCCTCCCAATCCTCCCGGGCGCCCCTACAGCCGTCCACTGCCACCGCCTCACTTGCCAAGACCGCCGCCGGCTCAGGGGGTGCGGCTACCGCCGCGGCAGAGGTGAATGCGGTGAATGCGGCGGGCAGCGCTGCGACGGAGGGAGAAGACGCCTGCAGACAAGGACAAGGACAGCGATATTGTACAGAGGCTGCAGCAGATCTGCACGGATGCGGGTCTGTTGCGGTTGCATTGTTCGTTGGCTTCAATAGGCCGCTGCTTAATATTACCCTACATCTGAACTTATGCTGTATTAGCTATCCAAATGAATACTATCTTGTGCTCAAATACATTCTGAAGACTCCTTACAATGCAAATGAACATTTGAGGCAGCTACAATTATTCGCAGTGTCATGAACATAATTTTTCGCAATGTGCCTATAATCCATATATGGAATCTAGTTGAACTTCAGCGTCGTTCATGTACCGGACCAATACCTTCAAATACCTATTTGTTTCTGGCTCCAGTCTGTGGGCAGACTGGTGGCTGTACACTTTTGGGTGTGTAGAATTCTTTTTGAAACATTCAAAGTGTACAGCCACCAGTCTGCCCACAGGACTGAGCCCAAGATAAATAGGGAGACCTTACCTTCGCTGGTATCTTTCGACTCAGAGTGCCCCGTGTTCTCTGTCGGTCCATGGGCAGCCTGAGAATGAATGGAGGGCTGTTTTAAGGATCTTGATTTTTGTTTGTCTCAAGCCTCTCTGGCAGTGCGTGCCGTTTATGCCGCTTGTACTTGATGTGTTTGGAGAAATGCTTGCTTCCTATCCATTCATTTTCTCCTCCACGGACTGGCCAGATTTGACATTTGTAAAGTCCGCTGCTCTTGTCTTGACGAAATTCTGTCATGAAGATGAGCCTGAGAGTGGGTATCGGAAGCCAGGCTGTTGCACAGACCAGTGATGCGATAGTCTTGTGTATGATCTCTTCTCACCGTGATTTGTGGTGGGGCAAAACACGTCAAACGGATCGGATGCGGTGAAAGCAAGGACTTAAGTAGACACAAACGGAATTGCAAAGATAACGTGATACTTGATTCAATATGGGGCGGGGTGAACTCTAGAGAACAGATCATTGTCGCGTCCGATGTCTATCCCATGTCGGACGGCCATGTTGCGCCAATATCCATTTTGGGAAGTTTCGGCAACGATCTGTTGCCGACTGGTCTTCGACAACTTGACAAACAAACGCGAAATTTGTGACATTATTGGTGAGTGAATTGCTCGGGTGATTTATCCCAAAGCATTAGATTTTTTACCCTGATAGACCACAATTTATTGAAGAATTATCTGCGCACAAACGGTGGTGTAGTTTGTACATTTTGCCTGGTCATAATTATCAAGCCCTGGCCTTCTAGCTCTCAAGTGGCCAACTAGATAGGGTGGCCAGGTACCTGGTCCTAAATAGTAATAGTGCTATCCAAGTCCTCTTGTGAAGCGGAGTGACGAATTAAAGCAAAATGGCGCCAGGTGTAGTCTCTCTAGACAGACACTTCATTATCAGTACCCAGTGCTAGGGATCGGCACCGTACCGTAAACGGTTACGGCCGTAAAGATTACGGGTTCTTACGGGTCCTAACCGGCCGTAACCGTAACGATGCTACCGGGGCCTCTTACGGTTACGGTACGGTGCATTTACGGATATTACGACCGTATACGGCCATAAAGAATGAAATATACTTGAACAAAGATAGAGAACCCGTATCTACACCTCCTGCACGGCCTGGAGAAGGTCCTCGAGGCCCTTGCGTTTCAAACGAAGCCGATTCCTCAGCAACATCAAAGCCCGGATAGTTCCTGGCCTTAACCTGGAGTGCCACAGAGATGGTATCTCTACCACTAGAGAAAACATGTTCCAAGCAGAGCTTGTTAATATCCACGACCTTCAATTTGCACATACAGAGATGAAAAAATTACCTGGAATTGACTTGATATCATGCGTGAAGCAGTACAGAAAAAATGTGTTATGAAAGTACCATGCTACAAATGAGAGGCAAAATGAATCATAGACATGTATTTGGTAGGCCTCTGTTGGTGTTGCAAATTTCAGAGGGCACAGCATTCCAGAGAACGCGGCGAGTCCAATCACCGTGTTTGACAACAACTCAAAATGGATGCCGAAGTCGAGCCGAGTGATCATACGCTCACCGCGGCAGCCACGAAAGGTAATTTGATCCGCAGGACAACATTCAGGTTACTGGGAGCCTCACCGCGCGTTTTGGCTCCGACCAGCCGATGGGTTCGAAATCGAACCATCTTGGGAAAGTTTACGGTCGTAAATACCGTATACGAACCGTGTGTTTACGGTTCTTACGGGGTACTAACCGTCCGTAACCGTAACCGTAACGATGCTTCAGGGGACTCGTACGGTTACGGTACGGTACCCGTATAAACCGTAACGGTACCGCCGTAAATACGGTTACGGTGCCGATCCCTACGAGATCCGGTCGCCGCTTTCAAGGTCGTCGTCGTGTGTAACGGCGACCGGAGCTCGGATGTCAATCCGGTTGTTCGGGTTGAGGAGTCGATGTCTGACGGATGCACACGACGCTCGCGTTCCCAGTCGCAGTCGGCTCCGAGCCTGTCTTACCCATGTCTGAATAAGAGAGGGAACCTGCAAAATGTGCGATGAGCCAAGCAAAAAATAACTAAATATACTGTACAGCGGGTAAATGTGTTCTCTTGACCATCTGTTGGAAAGAATGTCAATGGATAGAAGTGAATTCGGACGCACGGCTTGCTTCAATATGGTTGCGCTTAACTGAAGGTCAAAGGCTTCAACTGTAGCGCTCGGTTGCACTTGATATTTATGTCCCAACAGTTTCAGCATTCCAATTCAATTGGAATTCAAAAATTCTTGAGCAAGTTGAAACGCTTCTAACGTTAAGTTTTCGGTTCTAGTAACACAAACTCATATGTAAATTACCTGAAGAAAATCTTACAGGTTTCAAGTTTCGGTAAGAGAAAGTCTTTTTAGACGAATTTACGAGTGTCCCCGAGCCAAACTTAATTAAACATGAGCAGCGGCGAGGAGCTTATCAAACAACGGACTACCCATGCCAGCTAAGTACCAAACAATCTGTTAGCGCAGGTTTCTTTTTTTCTTTCTGATCAGAGGAGTGCGGACTTACACAGAGCGTCCCATCCTTCCTTTGCATCAAACGCCGTCGAATTCGCAGGACAGCGGAAACCCGAATTATGGCCAATCGTAATATCAGTAAACGCCGACGGATTGGCGTAGATCCACGGATTGAGGAAGCCGAGGACGGGCTTGCCCGCAGCGAGCAGGCGGTCGTTGATGAGGGGAGATGAGTGAGGCGATGATGGGCGTGGAGACGCTCGTCCCGCCCGAGGAGGAGGTTTCGCCCAAGTCGACACTCGGGGTGTTCCAGCCCTGGGCGGCGAGGTCCGGGTACCCACGGCCGGAGGCGTTGAAAACCCCGGGAAAATCTGCGGGGATGGTTTGAAGGAAGGCGGAGACCGCGCTGTCCTGGTAGGCCGGGCGGGGAAAAAAGGAAGAGAATCCACCGCCGGTGAAGTTGATGGATTTTTCGGGGTGGAGACCTTGAGTCGCGCCGACGGTAGTGACGAAGGGGCAAGAGGCGGGGAACATGGAGAGGAAGTTGTTGGTACAGAATGCAAGGCCGTTGTGGTTTCCGTGCACGCCGCCCTAGGAGAATGAGTTGGACTGCAGGTTAAGAGCGACAAGCCGCTCGACTCACATCCCCGGACGCGAACAGCAACGAGACTCCTCGAGCGCTGAGTGCCATGTAGTCGTTACAAACTTTCCTACACCCAAGGAATTTCAGGAAGGTCGGTGCTTTGCACGAAGGAAAACACCGACGTTGCCAAGGAGATCCCAAAGTCGTCTTCGGATATTGCGTACGAGGTTGTGAGCACGGTTGGTGGGTTCTCGAGGTTTAACAGAAATGTCGCTGTGTCGAATACTTCCGGGCCGAAGGTACTCAGGTTACTACCGTCAGTACCGGCTGCGAAAAATTGCAAGGGTACCCCGGTCGCAATACCTGCAATGGTTGGTTGTTTTTATGATTAAAAGTGAGCTCCGTGCGTTGTGAACTGAACTGACCCGCAGTATATTGAACATCCAAGTTAGCCTCGCCGGTACCGAACAGGCTGGTGTCGCCTATGGTGGTGAGGGTATATGAAGTGTTGGAGGGGATATCCGGCCGAAAGAGCCGCAGGAAAGTCTATCACCCAAGAATAATCAGTCGACTCCAGCGACACCTTTATTAATCATCACAAGAACGAACTGCAAGGTCATCCTCCACCGGAAACTCTCCTCCATAGCCGGTAATGCCGAGGACGTTATGCTTCTGGGTTGCGGGTGTGGTAGGGATATTGTACAGCTCTTGTAAACATGCCGGAGTAACTTGACTATTGGGATCCGTCGAATCGCACGAGGGCCGGGGCTCCCCACGGCGCTCAGTCGCGCCATGATGGATGTTAGGTGGAAGGATGGGAAGGAGACGGGAGTAGGGACTTGTGAATGCGGTGCTGGGGTGGATAACATCTACGCGTCCCACAAGTTCAGATGGAAACGACATGGAAAGTGTGCGGGTAATCGAATAACCGAGAGAGGGATGGAGGAATTGTTCGTACTGTGTGCCAAACAACTTGTTGGCTTGAGAAACGGGAAGGGTGATAGAGACCCAGTCGCCTGCAGGAGAAATAACGGTGGGAGTTAGTCCGTTTGCGGCTGCGAACATGTTGAAAGCGGCGGTGGTCTCCAACGAGGGTTTGATAAATGATTCGACCTATAAAGTTGTGGATATATCAAGGGTAGGATCAAACAAAGTGTCGAGCGCGCACCTCATCCTTTGAAAGCCATTTCCTGAAATTTGGGCTCCCGGGGGTGGAGATCGATAACAGTTTGTCTTGAAGGCCAGCGATATCGTTCGCGGCCAATGCGAATCGAAGAGTCAGTGGAGTAGAGGGACTCACCGGCCCCTGTGTGACGAAGCCCGACGGCGGAGTCGATCTGCGCTCGTGCAGCACCAAGGTGTTCGCGGGAACGGAGGCTACGATTACCAGAAGGCTGAAGAGGTGCTTGAAAGATGCCATCGAGGATGAAAATCAGAATGCATTTGTTTATATTCGGTATTAAGCAGTGGAATCCAGCGAAAGATTAGCGGTCTCCATAGCAACTGCGTAATGCTCCTACCTACCGCCGGATGAAACGCATTGAATAACGAGTAGGTAGGTAGGTATAGGAATCAGGTCCACTACACCGCCGTTTATGAATGATGTCCACGTGGTCGTACAAAAAATGCAATGTGTGGGAAAAGTAACATTCCCGCTCGTTTACAGTCTAATATACAGGATAAAGATGAGGGGGAACAGGATGAATACACATTTGATACGAGCCGAATTCTTGAAGGGCTTGATATCTTGTTGGCTTGAGACAGCTTGATGCTTGAGACGATTGCTTGACGCTTGAGGCGGCCTGGGCTTGAAGATTCATCATCCGTCACTAACATAATAGTCTGTTGGTTACCAAGTCCGGTTATAGTAGGCAGCCTGCGTTATTATGTAAGTTTCCCTTTCCGGAATTCACGTGAACATACCCTCGACGCGTCTTGACGCGTTCTTCACCCCATTTCATCGGTGGACCAGGCGAGATGACTTCTAAACAGTCTAAGTGAACTCCTGAAAGAGATAGTCCATTTCTGTGTGGGTAGGTTGCTTCCTGATGTAAAGGGCTCAAATCTGGTGAAGATATTTGTATGATAACTTTCCCAGCTCCAAACGGCCCTGAAAAAGCTCACAAGCCTTTCAGTCACTGCATTGAACCATCTCCTAGAACCGCAAATGGCGAGGCCCGCTGAGCTCCGCAACGGCGGCCTCGGCAGGTTGGATGCTGAGCCAGTCAATGGCTACGGCCTTAGCAGCGCCTAGACATCGCTTTACGGTTACGGTTACGGACGGTTAGTACCCTGTAAGAACCGTAAACACACGGTCCGTATACGGTATTTTACGACCGTAAACTTTCCCAAGATGGTTCGATTTCGAACCCATCGACTGGTCAGAGCCAAAACGCGCGGTGAGGCTCCCAGTAACTTGAATGTTGTCCCGCGGATCAAATTGCCTTTCGTGGCTGCCGCGGTGAGCATACATCAGCAAACCCTGATTTCTGCTGTAGTGCCGGTAGCAAGCCGGTAGTTGCTGTAGCACCGGCCCGATCACGTAGCGTCACGTAGCAGTCTGTAGCAGAGCTGTGCATTCTGTAGCACCACGTACTGCACGCCTTCACTATGTAGTGCTACGTAGCATGGCCAATTCTACGTAGCACTGTGAGAAATTTTTCATTCTATGTACTTGCAAAACATTTCCACTCCCAAATTCCTGACTCAAAAGTCAGCGCGTCTGTGGGTGAGTCACAAACCTCGTGCTCCGTGAGTCCGTGACAGAACGCGCCAAAATTGGCCACATTGTGGCCACTTCTCCATGCACCACCCCAACTCACATCCCCTCCTGCACCAAGGGGGTGCCAAGAATGGGGGTCCAGGGTTGGCTGAAAAAATTTTGTAGTGTATGTTACAAAAGGCTTCAAAAGGGCCAATAATGCCTTCAGGAGGTGCCAGAAGGGGTATTGGATACTTGAAGGAGTGTCTAGCACAATACCTGGCTTCTGAACCTCATGTTCAGCACTCAAGCTGAGTGTAACAGGTTGTGAACACAACTAGAGCACAGGGTTTTTTTTTATTTGAAAAAATCAGAAACTTCTCAAAGAGGCTTATGAGTCACCATATCCCATGTAGAATATAAATAACCATGCTCAAAGTAGAGATAAGTGGTGGAATTCAGCCTGGATTGCAACGCTGCAACTCGGACAAACCGGCCCGGCTCTAGAGGTGGGAACCACCTTCTCAATATGGAAGGAGAGGGGGGGAGGTGGGGTCAGCTCGGGGTCGAAAAAATCTTTTCGACCCGATATCCGATTTTCGAAAGTTGAAACCCCCTTGTCCTGCACGCAAACCCGATCTGTCCACCTTCACCTTGCCCTATGCCATTACGACTCAGTGCCACCTGGTGCGGCGGCCATCACGGTGCCACGTAGCACCTCTTGCCACCACACCCTGCACCCGCCTGCAGTCCAATCCCTCAAAACTATGTCCTACCATCTCATTATCTTTGATAAGCCTCTACCCATACCGCTCCTTTTTGGCCCTCCCAGCAACCATGCCAAAAGAATGGAAGATAACAACTTGGATTGAAGGGAAAAAATGCCAGTCTCATTATTTTCCAGAACGACTGTAAATCTGAATCTCTATTTGTATCTACTGTTATTGTAATGCACAAAAGCAGCATGATCTAACTGTAACAAATGTGTAGGGTGAGTAACTGCGAGCACACAATGGATGGGGGTCAGTACCCTCCTGGGCATGCTAATCGCACTCAGGCTCTGTGCGTGCTTGAACTGTTCATGCAGTGAGGGCGGGGCCAATGCTGATGCAGTAGGGCATGGTGCCTGCTGGGACACGGACGACGGCAACCCAGCCTCGTTGCCGCTCATTCACCCGCTCACCCTCGTACCCGCGCCTGAGTCCCCATACGGTCCCCCTCGCCCTCCATCTCATTGTCCCCATCCACGTCCTCTGATGTATTGCCTTCTGACAACCCATTGTACAAGTAGTCTGTACAAGCCTGATCCCGAGCGCGTGCACATGTGACTTGAAGCACGCATCAAAGTCAGAGGTGGACAAGGATGCCGAGGAGGTCAATGAGAGAGCGAGGAGGCGAGGGCATAGAAGTACAGGTCCTAAGAAAGAAAAATCAGTGTCACGAAAGAAAGAATATACAAGTCCACATACCTGCGTCTACTGATGAAAGGTGGTCAAGTCACCTCCTCCGTTCCTCCTTCGTTTGCAAAGTACCAACAATGAAGAACAAATGACTCACCCTCCTCAGCCCCTCTGCTTCCCTCACCAAGGCACAGAGTATCTGTGCTGCAAGGACACAGCGCCGCTAGACAGCATTGACTGTTGTGATGCTATGGAGGTGAATGATAGGTAAGTAACAGGAGGTCAGGAGGGCAGGCAGATAAGCAAGAACAGTAGAAGTATGTAGCTGGTGAGAAAAGAGAGGCGAAATAAAAACGAAAGAAGAAGCAGAAAAGGATGGAAGGAATGCGAGACAAGGGTAGAAATCTCCCGTGAGCACTGATCCAGGGATAACAACCAATTCATGCAGGTGAATCGCAAAAAAAACGAAATGGGGGAAGTCAAAGGGAATGTGAGACGTGCACACACCTTGAACTAACAATCACAGTCCTGCTCAAGCAGCAGTAGGGAGCACTGTTTGAAGCCGAGACGGGTGCGGGCAAGGTAGGACGCAGATGAGAGAGGGGGATGGTACAGATGATGGCATTGCAGGCAGCTCCATGGCAAAGGGCTAGGGGCGGCAGTAGATGACAGCCGAGGGAAGGGCGCAGTGGGAGCAGCTGTGGGTGGCATCGTCATCAGGCGGGGTGACTTCACGGGTGGCGGCAGGGCCTACTGGGAGGAGATTGAGGAACTTATGGGTGTCCGTGAATTCTCAACATACGTGTCTGCATGTGTCCGCACGTGTCCAAATATTTGGCGATGGTTCATTTGGACTTCACTTCACTTCTTCCTTCTCTCCCACCACCACCACCATCATCATCTCACCAGCCGCAAGTCGTCTCCATCTCGTGTGTCCCTCTCCCTCCTCTGCACCTCTTTCCCACCTGGCTTATGCCCCCCTCCATTCAAGGAACGACATCCGGCACTGCAAGTCAATCCACAGCATGTCTGTTCTATATCTAGGGATATAATCCCAGGAAACAGTGCCGTTTCTGATACAGTCTTTAAAGGGGAAAACGGCTTATAAGACAGGGAAAGGGCTTTTTGAGAGGGTGAAAAATAGGGTGTAAACTAGGGAAAGGGTGCTAAAAGACTGGAGAGGGTATGGAAAGGGTGCTAAAAGATCTGGAAAGGGTATGGAAAGGGCCTTGAAGGGTATGGAAAGGGCTTTGAAGGGTATGGAAAGGGCTTTGAAGGGTATGGAAAGGGCTTTGAAAGGTATGGAAAGGGATTTGAAGGGTATGGAAAGGGCTTTGAAGGGTATGGAAAAGGTGTTAAAAGAAAAAGAATGGAGCAGAAAGGGTGCTAAAAGAAAAGGAAAGGGTGTTGAGAGTGTTAAAAGAAAAACGATGGATGGAGAGGGCGCTAAAAGAAAAAGAAAGGGTGTTGAGAGTGTTAAAAGAAAAACAATAGATGGAAAGGGCGCTAAAAGAAAGGAAAGGGTGTTGACGGTGCTAAAAGAAAAACGATGGATGGAAAGGGTGCTAAAAGAAAAGGAAAGCAAAAGAAAAACGATAAGTGGAAAGGGTGCTAAAAGATAAAAAGAGGGTGTTTAGAGAAAAGGACTAGAGTGTTGAAAGTGAAAGGAGGAATAGATGATTTAGAACTAGAAGGGAATGTGAAAACACTAGAGATCTTATAAGGGATTACCTTAGTTTGATCTGGGAGGAGTTTTGAAAATTGTATAGATGTTTTGAGTGCTTTGAAGGAAAGGAAGGAAATCTTATAAGGGTTTGGCTGAAGTTAAAAGAAAAGCCATACCTTAGTTTGATCTGGTAGGTTTCAGTGCTTTGAAGAAAAGGAAGGAAATCTTATAAGCATTTGGCTGGAGTTAAAAGAAAAGCCATACCTTAGTTTGATCTGGTAGGAGTTTTGAAAGGTGTATAGCTGTTTTGAGGAAGAACAAGTGGTTTGAAGAAAAGGCACCCAAGCACCAGAGATCTTATAAGGGATTGGCTGGGGTTAAAAGAAAAGCAATACCTTGGATTGATCTAGTAGAGATCAATCCTATAAGAGGGATTTTGGGCTTAAAAGACAAAGCAAGGTTGTGTGGGCAAGGATTTGGAATTTATTTGAAAGTATAGAATAGAAATCCTATAAGAGGACAGTCAGCTTAAAAAGAAAAAGGGAAAAAGGAAAAAAAAAAAAAAAAAGAGAGCTACCTAATCTTGATCTTCTACTTCTAGGACCTCTTGGTCAAAGACCCCTTCACCATTCAAAAAGTCCATGACATAAGGCTTGTGTTGATCCAAGTTATGTTCCACCCAGACATCCGAGTCCTCCCAGAATTGCAACCAATCCACAAAGTAGGATCTATAAGAGTCTTGGAGCTGGTGGATAGCATACATGGAGTGGTTTTGACTATGATTAGATTAGGGTTGAGAAAAGAAAGAGAGAAAGAAAGAAAAGAAATACTCTTTCCAGTACTGAATATGTTGCTGAGCCTTGTCACAGGCTTGAGGAAGATGATAAGCTTCCATGAGAAGATTGAAAGCAGCCATGAAGGCAGAGAGATTGTCTATGAGGGCAGCATAAACCTCTGGGACAGAGTAGTGAAAGTTTGGGAGAGAGTCCATGGTGGGAAGAGAAAAAGATGGTTGATTTTGATGCATGTGACTAGGATGATTAGGGTTATTATAGACAACTCATGGGGTCCAAGGGTTTCTAACCCTAGCCATTTGACCCTAACCCTAGGCCAGGGCTACCTGAGTAGTTTATGGGACTGTGTCCATAGGGGTAGGGTTGGGGCAAAACCTAGGCTTAGGATGTGTTGTCCTTTCTATTTAGTTAGTTATGTACTGGGGGGCAGTAGGGTGATTCAGACGCATTGTAAGGAAAAGAAAGTGAAGGTGCATGCTGCTCCCAAGCTGTCGCAACCATGGCAACACAGGAAACAGGCAATATATTGGATACCTTGCAGTCATGTTGTAAAGAAAATGAAGTTAAGTTGGTGCTGCTCCTGTGCTGTCGCAACTGTTGCGACAGGGTGCATGGGACGCTGGCGAAGGCGCTATTGGGGACTTATAACAGGCAAGTCGGTGTATTCTGTACTATCTATCATTTTTTCACCCCTATTTATTTGCCTTCTCGCTGTCGAGGATTATCTTTTCAAATTTAATATGTTCGATGTCAAAGCATTTCCTTTTCCCATCGCGCGCCTGTTTTATTGCCCTCATTAATATTCTCATCGTCATTATTCTCATTCCAATGGGGGCTCTTGCGTGCGACGACATATCGCTCGTTTTTTTCTTTCTTTCTTGTTTTTGCTGTACTTCGAATACTATTTATGATTCTCTATCCTTCTCACCCGTGAACCTGGCCTCAGATTCCACAATATATATCTGCAGGTCCCCCTCCCAAAAATCTGGCCCGTACCAACCTGTGCAGAGCCCGTGGCAACCTTCACGTCGATGGTTCAGCCCAAACGCAATGTCCTGGCTTGTAGGGACGGCCAGAGTAGCTTCTTAATGGTGATTCTCGAGTTGTCTCACAATTCTGGCCTAAAACAATTTCCAGAATCAACTCAGAACCAACTCAAGAATCACCATCAGAATCACTGAGATGCTCACTGATTTTCAGAGCTCCCAGACCTCTACCTGCTCGCCCGAAGTTCTTAAACAGTCAATGATTAAACCGGATTTCGCGTTGAGACACTGATTGTTGAAGCAAACTTCGTACAATTTTTATTGCTTGTGTGCTGTTTGGCATTTATCTCGTCACGCTCGGGATCGCTGGACGACTGAAGCTGACTACGGAGTCCGGGAAACGGAAACGGCGCTCCGCGGTCACCTGGATAGCTGTCGCCGTTGTGTTATTTGTGAATACAACCTTGAATCTCGGGGGTCTTATCCAAATTTTCTGGAAGGCCGTAGGACACGGATTTTAAAAAAAAAACATCACCTCAGACAGCTACATGTTTTTTCCCCCCTTAACCCAGTGGTGATGGTATCTCGAAAAGTCCGTTCCTTGGCGACTGTCACGTCGCATATCCCACTGTTAAATTCGGCGAGCACTGGGGACTCGGCTGAAATCCGGCATTTTCGGGCTCCCGTGTTAACTCTCCGAACTGGGCGCATCGTTGAGTCGAGGCTGGACCCCCAGTAAACAAAAGCTATACGGCTTCCGCCGCCGGCGATCCCATTGAATGCTATGCGACGGTGCGTTTGAACCGTCCTTTATATTGCTTTATATTGTCTTTGCTGCGAAAGTTGTGTCGTGTGGACGGCCGTATCATTGATGGTGCTAGATCTGTCAGGTTTCATGGCGGGAAACCTCGTGCTTCTCTGACAATGATCGAGTTCCCACCTGCTGTATCATTTCTGCCGCTCTGAATGAATACCTGGGGCCGCTAGACTCCACGGAAGTAAGTGCCCTAGCCGATCAATCAAGATCCCCTAACACATCTATAGGTCGTGCTTTCTTCTTCGAAATAGGATTTCACCCGACAGAACTAATGGTGAGTCTCAAATATATATCTTCTGAGTCGAATTTGGGTACACGCCTCCAGGATCCGCAGAAAGGCATTGGAACATCTAAGTGACAGCCAAAGTCTCGTACTGTGTGTTCCCGTCTTTCAACCCGTACCGCACCATCGGACCGCTGGAATGTCGGAATACGCGTGTACGGCCTGAAAAATTTGGCTCCATTGAGCGTCAGCGGCGAGTGCATCTGATGGATCTGACATTCACAACCGGTGCATTATATTCAGGGACCCAAACAGCGGAGAATAAATGTATAGATCAAGTTATTGGTCTCGTCTCTGCTAGATCGGCGGACTCAAGAAAACACTGTCATATTTGGTTCAATTCGTATGAGATTTTGGAATTTTTACTTTTGAAAATCCCTAAAATTGAGAAAAGAATATTGCCGGTGTCGTTGGGGTTTTTCAGAGGCCCTTGTGACGCGTGTCCATACGAATTGAACGAAATAGGACAGTATGGGTATCCTAAACACGCAGAGAGGTCTTACAGGCGACACCGAAAGGTTCTAGCTGCACTTGACTCGTTCGAAAAGGACATTTTATGTAAAGTGTGTGTGGTGTGCGCTTTTACGCCGCTAAAGAGGTTTGAATAATTCAATTCATTTCTGACCGGCGACTGAGAAAACTAGGAACATTTACCTGTCTCCGCACATCTATTCGGAGGTTGGTACGACAGCCACTTCTCTTCCACGGCAATTTTTTCTATCAAAAGCTTCAAATCTAGAACTATGCAAGCTCTGCGGAGCTTGGAGCGGGGAACATCCGACAATGGAGGTTTTGCCGTGAGTGTTCGGTATTCTACGACTTACTGAACCATTGATCTTCGCTGCTGCAACGCTGCGGACTGGTTTATTCTTGCGTACCCGTAGATGCAATATCAGGCTCCCTTAGGCAGACGTCACCTTGCCGGCGCTCTTGGGGTATTCGCAACTTCAGACCGCTTCGGCTGGTGTTGTCGCGAGGTGAAGGTGTCTCGGGGCAAGTTTCGACCGTTGCCATATACAGTATGGCAGCTCGGGACCGTGCCTATGACACCAGTGACACGTCACTGCGTCGTGCCACGTCCTTTCCTCCCGCCCATCGTCCAGTGCTTCAGCCCCAGAAATCAAGGCTGTGTGAGTTTTTGCCTTTCCCTTATTTCTTTCTCTTTGGGCGGTTGTGGTTGCCTTGAGTGACTGCCACATCCCATGTGGACTCTTCTGTAACGTCCTGTAGTATAATGGTAAGGATTGCCGCGGAGACACGGGCTTATTTTTCTTGGAGATATCTCTTAAGTTCTTGCGTTTCGCGTCCAGGGAACCGGCAGATCGTTCGGCACATCTTACACGTATTTTTGACAGAAGCGTGCTTGAATTCAGTACCTGCCAATCTGCCCGGGCCTGCCAACCTCTTTGACTGCTCTTTCCGACGCAGCCCGTGACATGATACGCGTCCCACCGGTGCCGTATTCGCCCAGGACTAATTCATTGCTTCTGACTTCGATTTGGTCACTAATCTCGGTTAGCGGCTTGGATGACACCTTTCTATGACTCGAAGAATCATCGGCGCGCAAACGCGTCAGCCAGTACTATACTACTACTTATTTCCAGGCGACCATGATTTGACGCTGCGATTCAGTCAGCGGCGATATAACCGAGACGTGCGTGTTTCCAAATTCCAATCCCTGCCGTCCCGTCACGATCGCCATATGCTTTCCTTCGTAGACGAACAGAAATACACCTAAGCCTGCCAGCTATGCTCTCAAACCGCTTCAATCTGTGACACGGGCATCAAGCCCGTTCTCGTACGTCAATCATCTTCTTTCTTGACCGGACCGCTATTCTCTTGGCAGGACCGGCCTTATCTCTGCGCCTTACACAGGTGCCTGGGTACGTACGGGGATTCAACGTTTCAACTGTCCTGCGGTCGCTTACAGCGTCTACTTACTTGAGTGATAATCCATCGAATCGATTCCCGCAATTCCGCTCGCTGTTTGTTACTACGGCGAGGGTGGGATCGCCGCACCAGATTACCAGCGCCGCCAACATCTGTACGGGAGGCCAAATCACTTTCACACCCGCTTCTCCTTGACCGGCGAATACCCCCCAGGTAGATCTCCCTGACAGGACGCGAAACTCTATAAAAGCCGACAACATCTGTGTTCGTTTTCCTCCATCCCATCTTCCCTTTTCTTCTTCAACCCTTGAACCGCTATGAAATTCCGTATATCTAATGTCGTTCCCGCCGTGGTTCTGTTCACTGGCATCGCCTCAGCACTTTCCGTTCATGATTCCACTTCGGCTTTAAAACGTGAGACCGCGAAGCCTAGAAGAGTTCATTCCCTCTTAATCAGTAAGTGTTTCTTATATTGTACCCGCCCTAGCGGGTGCTAATTTTTTCAGACCCCGCTGGGCAGCCGGCAGTTCCTTCGTTGAAGGCGGCCACTACAGCTGCGAATGCTGCTGGTCTGAACTTGGACGACATCCAAGGCGATATTCTGTCAGTGCTGAATGTTGGACTCGATGTTTGTGCTAAAAGTTGGCCAGGATCGGAATGAAGAAGATGAAAGAACTTTTCTACTTTTTCGGCATTGCAGACGTCGCGTCCTTCAAGACCAAACTAGCAACGGATATCCTCCCGCTAATTACTACAACCACGCAGATGCTTGACAACTCTACGCAGCCGATCACGTTGCTCAACATCGCTTTCTCCCAGAGGGGACTCGATGCGCTGAACGTATCCGACTCACTCGGGGATTCCGATTTTTTCAATGGCCAATTTGAAGACGCCCAAAATTTGGGCGACCCAGGGACAACGAACTGGGTTCCGGAATTCACCGGCACCGGTATTCATGGTGTCCTCTTATTCGCTTCGGACACGGTGGTCAATATCAACGACGCGGTCTCCAGTCTCGAATCCGCCATGGGTAATAGCATGACAAAGGTGTACTCTTTGTCTGGTGCAGCTCGCCCAGCTCCCAATGCAGGGCACGAACGTGAGTCTCCGTTCCGTTAGCTTCTACTAGGCCAGTTAATCTCTGCCCATAGACTTCGGCTTCCTGGACGGGATCTCGAACCCTCCCGTCAATGGCTTCACCCCAAGCCCGTTGGCAGGCCAGTCCAATGTCTCTGCCGGTGAGATCTTGGTCGGCGAGGATGGGGACTTCGGCACTCGTCCGGACTGGGCCAAAGGCGGCTCATTCCTCGTGTTCCGGCAGCTCAAGCAGCTCGTCCCCGAGTTCAATAAATTCCTCACAGACAATCCCATCATCATGCCGAATCTTACACTGCAGCAGGGTTCGGACCTCCTTTGGCGCACGCATGGTTGGCCGCTGGAAGAGTGTACGTTCAGCACGCTCTGAACCTTAACGAATCGCGGACTGAGCATTTTGCCTATGCAGGGTGCCCCCGTCGAACTCAGCCCGCTCTTCGATGATCCTGTGCTTGGCGCCGACCGGTCGCGCAACAACGACTTCACGTTCGCTGAAACGACGGACCAGAGCGGGTGCGCCATTTTGATGCATTTTTCCAATGCATTACATCTCACATCTATCAAACAGGTGCCCGTTCGGTGCCCACATCCGTAAGACGCGCCCTCGCATAGACTTGGGAACTGATGACACTGGCCGCCACATCATGAGGGCTGGCATACCGTAATGTTTCACTCTAACAACCTGAATGCAAGAACTGACCTTCCCTTGAATTCTAATAGTTACGGACCCGAAGGTCTGTTGCAGATATCCTTTAATCTGCAGTTCATTTCCTAACGGCAAACTTGCAGTTTCCACAGACGAGGCGACAGAAAACACTACCTCCACCGAACGCGGACTTGCTTTCGGTTCATTCATTCCTTCAAATCCACCTGAGATTTGACTAATGATTTCAATGCAGTTTCTTACCAGTCTACCATTGGCAACGGTTTCAAGTTCTTACAGCAAACTTGGGCCAACAGCCAATTGTCTGTCTATTTCATTCTCGATCATTCACGAGTAGTAACAATCTTGCCCTCAACTGCACAGCTTCGCCCATGGCCAAGGTCCGGACCCCATCATTGGGGCATTGGCGGGTGCCGAGCGCGACATCACCGGCCTCGACCCCACAGATACCACCAAGACCACCAAGCTCACAACTGGCAAGTTGAATTCTACTTTCTTTTGCCGATACTGACTCTAGTTTTCTAGACTTCGTGGTCTCGCGCGGTGGAGAATACTTCTTCTCCCCTCCGCTTTCTGCGATTTCCGGCAAGCTTTCAATCTGATCGCTGCACTTGCAATGCAGGGAGATCATATTGCGACTACCTGCAGTTCTATCACTATCACATATGGCACTCTTTCCCCGCAGATGTTTATTTATGGTTTATCTTTGGAGTGATGGGTGTAGAACTGCTGCAATGCATAGAAATTAATCTCAATGTCTTTACATCTTGCGATGCGCTTCGTGCTTGAGTTGGCCTTGGAGTTCGTTCAATTTCACTCCAGTGAACTTCCGCAAGACCAAGCGCGTATCAATACCGAGCCGGATAACGCGCACCGACAATGAGCTCAATGAGCTCAAGGTTGCTGTACTCTATCCGCAACTAACAAAGGTTTTTTCTCGTTGAGATTTGATACCACCATGCGCCAAGCACATTCCAATGGGTGACCATTTTTCGCACACCTGCGCTCTCTCTATGTTCCGCCAATCATGTCGGACTGCCGTGGCGGAAACTCAAGCTGTTTAGTCCTTGTTGCCATAGAACGTAAGGGGAACAATATTGAATGCCGGAGTGTGCTTCTGAGGACTAACGGACCTTCAAAATTCAGATGCATCTATCAAGAAAGATACTGAATCCTGACTGGGCATTGAAACGGCCTCATAATTCTCCTGTTCAAGTGAAATGATCTCCCAGGAGTCCCACACGTAACGCGAAGCATAGGTTTCAGCTGTTCCTCAGTCTAGGATCCTTTTTCGACTGAACAGGCGTGTTCGTTTTAAAATGTGCACTTCGGCAACACAGCTTTGAGTGGGGACTTGAGTTGAGCTGCACTGAATTGATATTTAAAACTAACCAAAGCCGTCTTTACTGTGCATTGAGTTGAGATGACGTTAAATTGCAAAATCCGTATAAAAACAATTCGGAGGTCCTAGGCATCCACAACCTGTGCCTCCAACCATTCCCAGAGCTTCCGTCCGGCTTCTGGATCAGCGGTTCTCGGGGCAGCTTTTCCTATTTTTGCCCACGGAATCACATCTCTTGCCGTTGCCGATCCGGCTAACTCCGCCGGATCACTCTCTGCCCGGTTCCGAATATTTTCTGTTCTTGTTGTTCTTTCGTTCGACTCACCTGTAGTTTACTCAATATGATTCATTTAGCTACCTCTAGTCAGTAGGACTCATTACGAGTCATTATCTCGGATCCGACAGTAGTATAAACACCTGTAGTTTAGCCTTGAGTACTATCGGCCACCAGGTACTCGGCCATCTTAGTGATTATCATCATTTCTAGGCTGCTGTGAGCGACCCTCATGGTGGCTCAGGGCCTGAATCAAAGGTATATATCTTATGAATGGTTGGAAATATTTTGGCAGATTTTAGGAGTTGCTATAGTGCTACTGTGAATTCTTTTTTGGAGACATGCCCCAAAAGGCAACAAACAGGGTAGTCCGCCACCTCACCGTATAGGCCGCTGATGCCAATACTGGGCCCAAAATGTACCCCGATCTAAATGTCAGGTTCATATGTGGAATTTTAGGTAGTTTTGGTGTACACAATATCTAAAAGGAGGGTATACGAATGCATCTTGGAGACCGGGAGACTGCCGCCCATGGCACATGTCAGCAAACCGAGCGCACTACCAGAGGAAATGAACAAGTAGGCCCAGGATTTGAGACAGGGTGACTGTTAGGATGCATATGTATATGACTGATCAAATAGTTCCATCCCTAGAGGCTAGCAACCCTTTCAAAAAATCTTTGACTGCTGCGACACCAAATTTAGGTGTTTTAAGGTAATGACCAATGGTGTGCAGGAAGTAAAATTATTAAATTTGTAACTAAGTCCCGTAAGCATGGAGTAGGTAACCAAGAAAGCCCATGCTAAGTGCCAGACCTGTAGCGTGAATGGTGCATTGGGTATGGAGGTGTTTCACTGCAACTAATCCAAATGCAAGACAAATCTTCCTCGCCATTGTGTGTAGTGTTCTCCTTGCTCTCTGAGTGGCATTGTATCAGATGTGAATGCCACACATCTGGGCAACATAATGAGCCAATGAGGTCGGGAAACGGTGGAAAATTGGTAGAAAATGAGCGGTGGCGAGTGTGGGTGGCGAGGCGGAGTTAGAAATGATGGGTCACATGGTGTGGATCCTGATCAAAGTTCGCGTAGCTTTCGGCCGAAACATCATTTTCCGTTGAAATCTGGTATGGGAGGTCCTTGAAGGTCGTACTTGCTCCCTTGAGGTCAAATGTTCACAATTTCAAACTCCTCCATGATATATTGGCAGGTGGCCGACTACCTGGTGGCCGATAGTAGGCAATCTGAATTCACGTGGATTTGCCCGACTCAACTCTTCTTGACTGACATCCAACAACTCTGCCACTTCAAGATTCTTGTGTCCACGACTTTCTGCAACTAGAAACTCCGTGGTTCACATTTTTTATGAGTCAAATTTTTTCTTGTTCGTGTAACTGACGTACAATCGGACTGATCACCCGATTGAAAGCATAGCAACAAACCGGTTTCCCAGAGTTATCATTCAGCATAATGGTAGCTACTTGCACGAAGGAATACACTTCGATAGCGACGAAATCTCGTACCTCGCGGAAGAATCTCCTGCAGGAGGTCGCCGAGATCGGTGTCTCGTTCAACGAACGGAACGAGCCCGACATCTGGGCATCTGAGGGTGCACACGCTATAAGCATGGCGCCTAGCCCAACGCGAGCATCGTCACCCACGGAGAGTGGTGACGAGTCAGATGAGTCGAGCTATGACACATCTGACACGAGCAGCACCTCGTCTGCCCATTTTGGCTTAAGCTCGCAAGACAGTGTTGATTGGAACACCACTGAGGGCGGCTTCATTGTACCTCGTCACACTGTTCAAAAGAAGTATGAGTGGTCGGTTTCAGACCCTCTTACCAATGAATACAAGTTCTTCCCTTCTTGGTTTGATTTAAGCCTTGACGAAGACCAGCTCAGACCAATTCCAGATGAGTGGTCAACGCAGGAAGAACAGGATCTGCAAAAGGCAATTGCCTGCTCCTTGGCTGAGAGAAATAAACAAGGAGCAGCAGACAAAAGCCGAGTTCGCAGCATGGCATTAATAGTGGAGCTTCCCGCGGAAAGTTCTACCAAGCAAGCCAAGAATGACAACGCCGATAAAGGTAAAGGCGTGGGAGCGGGTGAACGAAGCGCAGGATTTGCTGCATACATTCGTAAAATGCAACAGCTGACTGCCGAAGGCTCTAGGAGAAAGAAGGGTCAGAAGAAGACCAAGAAAGCTAAGGCTTCATTCATGCGACCGTCCTCACAGGTACCAGAGGGCAGGTGGTTCAGGAATACCACTAGCGCTGCAGGAAGTCCGCTGGGTCCACCAGAGATACTGAATAGCTCAGATAGCAGCTCAGCTACAAGCTCAAGCTCCTCTAGCTCGAGCTCAGACTCTAGTTCGAGTTCACCGGAGTCAAGCTCGGATTCAGATAGCGAGTCTTCGGGCACGGAACCGGCCGCTAAAATTTCGCTTGCGCAGCTGAAGAAACAGGCAAAGAATGAGCGCAAACTGAGCGAAACGAAAAGATGAAGAAAGCAATGGCCGGGACCAAATTAAAGGCGCCGTTTGTCTGGAATGGAAAGGCAGACATGGATTTATTTGATCATTGGACTTATGAGGTTGATACTTGGATTGAACTCAATGCTCTCAGTGATAAATTAGCACTGAAATTGATTGTCAATTTTATGAGCGGAACGGCCAGCAATTTCTTCATGAAACATGTCTCGACAAACCAAAGGAAGTGGACCATTAAAGATGTCTACAGTGCGCTGTTCGAGTATTGCTTCCCTGTGGATTGTAAACTGCGGCTTCGGAAGCGACTAATGGGCGCGTACGGATGTTACTGAAAAGCATTTGGTTCAGATGCTCTGGGATGGCGCCGAGCAATACATACGAATTAAATGGCTTGTGAGGGGGATGAGCCCCAAGGAATCCAGTCTCGAGGAACTCGAGAAATGGGCGCTGCGCTTCGAGAAGTCAAAGGAAGCATTGGATAGGGAGCAGCGCGACTGGAAGCCTAAGCCTAAAGGACGTACCTGGGGTCGTTTCGTGAATAGAACCTCAGGTAACCAACCTTGGACGCCACAAGAGTCAGATGGTAACCAGGATAGGGCTAGCACGCAAGCAAGTGCTACAGACAGCATGAATTACAGGCCTAGGAAAGGTAGTCAGCGAAACAGTACACCACAGTCTGGTGCAGAGAAGCCAAAAGGAGGACAGAACCGGCCCAAGGATAGGCCAAAGTTATCGCCAAAGGAGCTGGATAAATTACGGGAAGAAGATAAATGTTTTAACTGCAAAGAACCCGGCCACCAGAGCCGGAACTGCCTGCAGAAGCACCAAGCCAAGCCCCCAAAGCAGAAAGCAACGGTCGGTGCAGCCAGATATGAGTATTTGAACTCTCTGGGACTCAATGATCTCGCGCGTGCGAAAGAAGAAGTATCGGTGCGAGCAGGGTCGGTACGAGTGGAAGTCGAACCTGACTTACCAACCACAGACTCTGGAGGCGACAATTATCGGCTGACTGCTGCAGAAGAAGAGTTAGGTGATTATCTCAAGAAGCTCTGGATATGTACATACGCACCAGAGGACGCTAAAGCCGCACACATGCCGCCAGAAGCAAGGTTCACGGTGATGCGATATGGGCTTGGCTTCGAAATCACCGATTGGTTGAGAAGTGAAGTCCCCTACACCACCAAAGTGCCGTCACGTTACGGGCAGCTGGCACTGTCACCCCGCAGGCACATGCAAGGAAATGTGTCCACAGCTGGTAGCTGCATGGCCACCAGCTGTCCCGCGCGGCTGGTTTCCCAGCTGACTGCCAGCTGGCCCATGATCTGTTGGACATGTTTTCGCACCAGCTGTCCTCAACTTCTCAGTAATAATATTATTTAGGGCTCTAATCGGAATAATCTTCATCTGAATCAATGTACCCATCGTCCGAGTCATCTGAACTGTTGTCAACTACAAGGACTCCGATATCCAGGGCAAGGTTGACCAGTTCCAGCAGAAAGTCGACGACATCATCAATATCGACGTGATGAATGCTGCCACGTCTGCTAAAGACGAGTCCGGTGACGCGTAGATGGTTAGAAGTGCTGAGTTGAGCTGAATAAATGTAACACATAGATCCCTTGCTTAGAATTCATACGCATTTGCTGTTTCAATTCTACAAAAGCCTGAAAAATAATTGAATTTATTTTAAGACATGTGTACCGACACGTAAACGCCAGGCACACTTGACAGCTGGTCACCAGTTAGAAGTGACGATACGATGCCACCATTAGAACCTGAACCTGGTGGTCAGTTCATCGGCACATGGCTGCCACTTGTCGGCGACATGTAACGCACATGTTAGCTGCACCTCGCGGCTACGCGTCTGGCAAATGGTGGTGTATATAGTAATGCGAGAACAACTTTGCAGCGAGACGTTCAACGTTCATGATATTGTTAACGATGCATGGGATGAACATTTATCTTCCCGAGGGATCAAGGCTGCTTCAGGGGTGATGAACTGGATCATGAATACCCGGCACTGTCGTGTTTTTATTTCGATTCGCGGGAGCCTTGGTCAAGTTAGAAGGAACGGATATGGAATCTGCAATAGAACGACTCATTGTCGATCCAGCAACTGGTCGATATTTGATTTTTGATGAGGTCACAGCAGACCATTATTTTGTAACTCACGAGGAAATTCGGCAACCATGGTTCTCGGCCAGACGGATACTGTGCCAGAATCCACCGGACGAAACTCCGAGTATGGAATCTTTGGATCGCATTGAGCACTGTCGCAGAATAATGTCTAAACCCCGTTGTGCATCAGTATCAGTAAAGAGTAATGGGTCAAGAAAGAGACACCGACAGCAGCATGATGAACGCACCGAGAATCATATGTATCGGACGTCGATGCGGGAAAAGACACAGAGCGCGTTCTGCCGAAGCAGATCATTGTCGAGGCATTGGTCAATGATAAATCTATTCGTGCGCTGTTGGACACCGGTTTCTATTTATCTTGGGCTCAGTTCTGTGGGTACACTGGGGGCTGTACACTTTTGACTGTAAAAAAAAAAAGAACAAATCGGAAAAAATTTGCAGCACTGGCTTACGTCGACAAACCCTTAGAAAAATGAACGAGGAAAAACACAAGACTTGTACAATTGCAATTTGGCCCAACACATCTCTGCGCCAATCATACCACCTCGCCCGCGACTTTTTCTTTCTCGACCACAAGTTATATTCCCACCTCCGCCTCAAGTCCTTTGGCACAAGGAGAGTTACCACAAGGTTATCACTGCACTCATTGCACAATAAAATACGTCGGTGGTAGACTGTGCGGAGAACTCACCGCAAAGCAGCAAACCATCCCCGCGGGACAGTTTGCAGGGAATGTGCCCTTGTTGCCGCAAGAGGTGCGACATACGCTGCCAGGGACCGACACACTCTGCGTAGTGCAAGGGCGGCTCTGGCCGTGGACGCAAACCGCAAGCACCGCGAGGAGGACGAGCTGAGTTTGACTTGTGAAGTACATAATGTGGGGGATATGAGGACAAGATGTACACTGATGAATCCTACTTTGAGCCCTAAGGCGTGTGCCTTTTTATACACATCCATGACGCATTTAGATCCATTTCCTTTCGGATATAAAATACTCACATCCTTCCATTCCTTCCATCAGGTTTGAACAGGCACAGAAACCGATCATGGATCGTGTTGAAACCAACAGTATTAGACCCGATAATGTTCACACTATTCGGTCGTGCTACTACGGGAGAAGGAGGAGAAGTATATCTTACTGTGGGCCGGGCAAGCCCAAGCCTCTCTCACATCGGAGATTGAGGTTGTTCCATCCTAGAAATAGCATGCAGTTCAAAATGATCCTGTTGTATGGACCACAGTATGGTCTGAAGACCCGAATTTCCCGCTCCCTGGACGGTTCGAACGTCTGTCGGCATCGTCGGCACCCGATTAGGACGCACATGATGCCGTAAAAGGTTTTGACCATTTTCACACATATATGCAAATGACAGTAATCACGAGTCCTGTATCAGACACTGTCTGACACATGGTTGCCGCTAACTGGGACATATTGCTGCCAAGGTATCATTCCATCGTCTAAGGCCCTTCTTTCTCTCTCCCGAAATGAAAGATCAATATGTGTGAGGCAGCCAAGCCCTTTTAGGAAGAATAAAAGGCGTCCAAACTACGGTGAATATCTTCGAATGACCTCACATTATCAGGCAAAATGAGTATTGATCACGCAGCGCTCAATTTTCAGCGCCAAAAATATCACTAGCTTCGATCCAGTCCCAATGACTTGAGATTTCAAAGACAGTCGTTTGATTGCTTGTCAGACTCTTCCCTTTCCTTGATTGGTACCTAAGTGTCTGTCATCGTACACACTCGCTTTGGCCTGGCCCTGGTTTCTCCTGGCTTTGGCCCTGGCCTAGGATCTTTCAGGCTTGAGCCATCAGGAAAAACGCAAATCCGTTAATTTTTCCATAATCACCGCCAATTATCGACAAGCCGTCATAATCACAATAATCGGACATTCCGACATAATTCGCAAATCTTCTTTGGTATTTCTTGGTATTACATCCTATCTCTCGATAGCAGATTCAATACCGACAAAGGCTAACTAAATTATGGTGATATAGGCATACCAATCTGACCACTGCGCGAGAACACTCCCACTTGTCCAACCCCGTGGCGCGACCGACAAGGCGACCGGCCCAAATTCTGCAATCAAGTAGACACTGCCGTGAATATTTCCAACAGGGATGATACTGGGGTGGATTTTCGGGAGGCGGTAAGTACGCCATGGTGTCGCGATATATTCTGCACCCTCCGATGTCTCGAAGGCTTGTGCATAGTGGCATTTCAATCCCGGGGCAGAGAAGTCCTTCTCACAACCGTCGCAAATTATCAGTCTGGATTTTTAATTCCAAGGAGTCGTTCGAGCGCGAAGATGGAGGGATATGGAGTGAAAGATGACTTATCAAAAAGCGTGGGAGTGAGAGCCGGCATTGAACGCAACGGAGGATGCTGAAGTTTGACAGGGTAATCGTTTTGGACACTTGTCCGTTGATCAGGTAGGCGCATAGTTCGGGCCTGGCGCGCGAGCGAGCACGATACCATAACTATTTTACACCCAGGCTTGGAGGGCCCCCTATGAAAAAAAAAATCGAAAATGGGCACACATTTAGATCTTGGTGAGAAAATGATATTCTGTCTATAACATCCATAGCAAGTCAACAGTTGGGAGCACACCCAAAGTTTAGAGACAGAATATGATCTTCTCGCCTAGATCTATAGGTGCACCCATCTTCAATTTTTTTTCATTAGGTGGGCCCCCTTAGCCTGATTGGAAAATAGTTATGGTGTCGTGCTCGCTCGCGCACCAAGCCCGAACTATGCGCCTACCTGATCAACGGATAAGTGTCCAAAACGATTACCCTGTCAAACTTCAGCATCTTCCGTTATGTTCAATGCCGGCTCTCACTCACTACGTACCCACAGACTCGTGGTCCGCCCGGACACCTAGCATTCATATTCCAGTACGCAACATATTCCTCTTTAATATCCACTTCATATTACCCTTCTTCTCGCCTTTTACAAACTCAACACCGTCTCAACTATCAATTTCTTGGCTAATTTTCGATTCTCCTCTATTGTTCCTCTATTATTCTTCTAGTTCCTGACTCCCAACCAGTATGATTCTTACCCTGTGTTACTCCATTTCTCTGCTCTCTCTCGGTATAAATACCTAATATTCTCTCAATAAAAACCCGGCTTTTGACTGCCCACATGGTGCGCTCCTTAAGTTCATATCGTCCTCGCTCCCGCACCCGCTTTCATACTCGTTCCCGCTCCCACCCTCTCGCAGTCGTTCTCGCCACCGCTCTCTTACTCGTCCTACGTCCCCGCCTTCGTCTTCGCATCGCTCGGCCATTTGGTCTCGTGTCACGCCACCGGACTACGTTCGAGACACTCATATATTATTATTCCTACTGCCATACTTCGTGCAGCTTACATTTTATTGTTAGTTCGCACCTAGTCGATCGATAGGCACGTCAATGGTCGGAGTTTGAACTTTCCTTGCTGCTGAGTTACATTCCGATGACGGCATTGCCTCAAGTTTCAGTTTTAAATTTTTAACGAGTTATTTAATATTAATTTAATCCAAGTTGATGATGCTCTCACTGGAACAAGACCTTTGAGGCTCAGGATGTTGGTAGAATTCAGGGAATGGCAATTACATCCATCTAGGCTTCAAAACTTTCTCTAGGTCCACAATCTTACACTGTTCCAGGTTTTTTTCCAGGCTTAAATTTTGCGGGTCTGGAGTACGGGTTTGAGATCTCGCGGGTTACCCGTATGGGTTTTAGACCCGACCCGTATGCGGGTACGGGTACGGGTACGGTTACGGGTTAGGGTCCTGATACCTGCGGGTATACCCGTGTCCAACCCTATTTGCTCATTTACATGGCGAAATCCTTTGCAGAAAATAAGGCGAAATGCGCAAGCTCTGGTTCAATGTTGAGCCCTGGCCACCAAGTCCGAAGATGAAAATGGACTTGGAATCGAATCGAAGCTACCTCGTTTGTGCGTCAAAATGTGCATTCATATGAAGGCACTGTACAGTACATCCGTTTCAAATCCACCGGCTTCAATCTCAACTTAGGAAGTAGGAAAGGGCATCCTGGTATCACTCAAGTAGCAATTCTCCTAGCGGAAATCGACACCTCGACCGCGTGTTTGAATTTGACAGAAAATGATTCATGTAGGACGACCGTTCAATCATTTCAGATCTCGCAGCTCTTCAGCACATTCTCAACAGCCACAAATTTGTTTGCGTGCCGACTCGGTGGAAGATGGGTACCCTTATGTTTGGAGAGCGGAGTGTGTATATATATAGTGTATATTGTGCTGAAGGTATGGGTACCTAGACTTGAAGCAAACGCACAAGTTCAAATTCAATAGTCATCTTTTGTTAACCGCCACCAAATACAAGCTCAACAGAATAATTCATTCATACTAAAACCATCCAACCTTCCATCCCTTAATAATCAGTCTCAGTCACCACCTCAAGCCCTCGGCAAAAACGTGATCGTATCAATCTTATCCACACTGCCCGCGGGCCCAAACAAAAACTCGAACCGGATCTCCGCCGCTGGCGCCGTCGCCGTCCAGTTGAACTCATTGAAGTGGAACGCGCCCCAGCCCAGGTCGCGCGCGTCGGTCGTCTTGTACGGCTGATTGTTGATCATCAGCCCGACGAAGCCGTTGTCGGGCCCGTTGAAGAAGGTCCAGTAGCGCAGCGTATAGTTGTGGCCAAAGGTGACGGGAATGGGATCGCTTGTGATGCGCGCCGACACGCCGAACTCAGTGTGGTTGGACGCGCGGACGAGGTCCACCTCAAAGGCGTGCGAGAGTGTGTTGCCGGGGGTTCCGATGAAAGCTTGGGCGGATGTGTCGGGGATCTGTAGGGCGGTTAGTATGTAGCGAAGAGAATTTTAAGAGCAAGGCGATGGGGGCATGAGGCGGTCAATTCATTTGGTCAGACCCTTGGCCCGGGCAGGGCTGAGTCATTTCTAGCTCGAGAGAACACCTACATCCACGGTCCAGGAGGACAGGCCGCATTCAAAGTCGCCGTTATCGATTAAGTTTGAAGGTGTAACTGAAGCAATGCAGGCGGTTGCGGTGGAAGAGGATGAGGGCGTTGCGAGAACTCCTGCACAGAAGAAACCAATGAAAACGATAGAAGACTTCATCTTGACTCGAAGAATCAAGTGGAGAACCAAAACTGGGAAGTTTTCTGAAGATGTGTGCTAGCAGTGTCGTTCTAAAATATGGAGATTCTTCAGGGTGGGGTCTCTTCCCCCTTTATCACCACCCTTCAGACTGGTTGGCTGTGCGAATGTATCAGCTAGGCACCTGCCTGCTCACGCCAGCCGAAGACAAGACACCTTTTGATATTGCACTGCCTCTTATCCTGATACGAAACGTCATCTACCCAGAAAGAGTATGCGGAGAGAGGTCTATTCAGTAGGCCCCATGAGACTCCTGCAAAGGCTTGTCCGAGAAAGTAGTTTTTTTAGGTCGAAAAATCGCAATTTCCTTGTCCGAAAAGTGGGAAAACTATGGGAAATCAATTCTTTGCCCGAATTCACGCGACAATCCTTGTCCGAAAGCGAATTGACATGGGTTGACATGCAGACGGAAACTTCCGATGACACACATCGACCTTTATGCTCAGTGTGTTAGACCCAGCGAACAAGAGAGAGGTGAAGAGAAGAGCCTTGTTGCATTTCCCGGCGAACACGGACGTAGGAAGAGAATGGAAAATGGAGCTGCTACAAGTATCCCGCGACTTGTACGTGATGCGACGTTCGAGTGTCAAAATGGTGGCGCGCCAGGAACAGGTAACAAGGCATTGCTCGATATCCATTGAGCAAGGAAGCTGTCGTCTGGAGGACAATAATATATTTGGTAGTCATCACTTGGTCATCACAAGCTCTCATTGAAGAAAGTTTGAAGCTGGTTCAGTATCCGCATATTACGATACAGGTCAATTATGAGGTATTTTAGGTTTGCAGAAAAAAATGGGTCCAAAGGAAACTTTGCAGGTTTCTTGGATCGACAAACTAAAGCGTAGCATCAGGGTAATCTGCTCTCTATCCCCATCTCTACATGCACCCTCACGTCGAGGATGATTTCATTTCTCGTTGCCGTTTGTTACGGGCAGTGTGGGAGTCGAATCCATTGATGACCTGGAAGCTCATATATACCAACGACAGGGTCCATGTAGATGTAGGCCTAAGCCCGATGGTGGGATATTGGCATCGTACATAAAATGATTCGCCCTGAAAACACTGCCGAGTTTTGATTCCATATGTTCCTTGACGAAAGAGTTACGCAACTTGAAATATGGAGAATGCAGCGAAATTGGAGCGTCGGAATTCGCTCAGAATGCAGGAGTAGCTCATAAGGGTTGGGCGCTACGCTAGGCTGACGCGGGAGGGGAAAGGTGGCATGGGCGGTCAAGACATATCCCGCTCTGTCCGTCATACATCTCATCCGCGATGTCGAAGGACGGGGAGGGGACAGAGCCAAAACGAGTTTTCCGCTCGAAGGTCAATGACGTGGGGTGCAAACGCGATGCATCAAGGCGAGATACGCCCTGAACGATGTCTCTTGCTCCGTACGGCCCGTGCGGTGCTCAATGTCGAGGTATAGTGAACTGGTCAGCCGGGTCATCGAGGTGGGAGAGCGAAGGACGAGAGAGCCGAGCGCAGCGATATGACAATGGGTCATAATGAGGTCGAGGTGAGGCAGTACGAAGGCTAGGCATCGTGTCGACGAGTAGCGATCGTGTCTGATAGTGTATATGGTCAGTCCAGAGAGAATGGTATATGGATAATCTGTCAAAATACAAAGTGACACGAGGCATTCGCCAAGGTGATACGCTCTCGTGCTTATTATTCAATTTAGCAATTGAACCTTTGGCTCAAATGATAAGAGCGTCACGGTTGGAAGGATTCAAATGTGATGGACTAGAACAAAGAGTCATCATCTCTCTCTTTGCTGATGACACAACAGTGTACCTATCGGAGGTGGATAAATATTCAGATCTCGAGTCTATTCTTAATCTATGGTGCACCGCTTCCGGTGCAAAATTCAACATTTCAAAAACACAGATAATCCCTGTAGGAACGGAAGGATACAGAAAACAGGTTTACGAAACCCGAAAGATCAGTGCCGATCAACCTGAACTCCCAGCTCATATTAACATTGCCAAAGACGGCATTGCAACAAGAATTTTAGGAGCATGGCTAGGCAATAAAGTTGATAAAATCTCAGTGTGGACACCCACCATTGAAAAAATAAAAGGAGCTTGGACAACTGGCTGGCAGAAGGCTCTCCCCACCATTGAAGGAAAAAAGAAAATTATTCAAATGACTGTAGCGGGGATGTCACAATATCTGACTTCCGTTCAAGGAATGCCGAAAGCAATTGAAGAACGAATCGAGAAGATGACGAAATCTTTCTTTTGGGGCAAGAACAAATGAGCCCCCCTGAATCAAGACATTCTCTTTGAACCAGTGGAGGCAGGCGGAAAAAATTTGGTCAACCTGAAAGACCGTAATAAAGCAATCAAATTGAAACTCTTACAACGATACCTTAACTTCGGATCGATGAGGCCGGCTTGGGGTGCTTTCACCGACAGTGTATTCGCGAAATTTGCCCAAAACAACTCCATAGTGCCTAAAGAATGTAGGGTCAATCCCTTCTCTCAGTCCTGGTCTCCGATGATTTTATCTCTTCCAGAACCATGCCGAACTATAGTTAAGACTGCCAGAGAGTTTGATGTACAGTTTGACGGCTTGTACATTGACCCCGAATTGTTGAAACAAATGCCTATTTGGTTTCATAATGGAGCCAGCACTGAACTGAACCAATTAAATAACTCACTAGCCTCAAAATGTTTACGAGCCAACCACAGAGTATTATCCGTAGGTGACACTTTGGAAGTCATTTCCAGAGTGGACCAAAATCGGCCACACTATGAAAGAGCTAACTGTGCTTGTTCAGTATGTAAATCTGACTGTAATTCAGGTTGCTGCAAGCCCTTTGCATGCAGAATAGAGGCTCTCAAGCTCCTTGACTGCTTAAATCCGAAGTGGGACCCGAGACAAACTCTCCATCAACCAAACCCTCCTTTAATTGAGGAGCAGAGATCTGAAAACTTGTCAGCACTGGCGAACCACCAGCCCATACTCTTTGACACGAACATCACCATAAATTCAGATATATCTTGAATCTTCCACGCCTTCATCCAGAAACCTAGGAACAAACGACCTGCAGATCAATATGATGATGACAGTGATCGACAGGAAGTAACAGTTTTTGTTGCTGGTACCCATCGCATTGATGACCTTGGTGATAAATTAAGTAGGCGTCAGTCACTCGGCGCAAGTGGTCACATGACCAAAGCGTGACAGTGATAAGGCTCGGCTGGCAAAACATTTGGGTAAAAAGTAAGACCAAGAAACAGTGCCTTTAGGTCCCCCCGAGTGATCCCTGGTTTCAGAATCTCAAAATATCCCTTATTCAGGGAGCAGTATCACACTTTTTCAACCTTTTTTTTTGAGTGCAAAAGTGATTCTTGCGTGAATGGGCAAGGTTTGCATTTTTGTTGGCTTGATATTTGCTGCTTATGTAATGTTCTCACACTCCATATACAGTGACGATGCCCTTAAAGTCTGTGCCACACAAGCAACACAAGTTGTGTCTCACCCACCATGCACCTTTGCAACAACTCAGGAGCATGCCTTGCAATATCTTGCCATGTACTGTACAATTACGTTCAATTCGTTTGTCACGCGTCACGCACCCCTCTATCGATATCGAAATTTGGTCGAGGTCACGGGTCACGCCAACCTCTGTCGAATTTCTGAACCGTCACGCAGGGCTCAAAATTGGCTGAAAATGGCAAAAAAATACAAAAAATTAGTCCAAATATCGAAATTTTTTGTGGTGTCACGCAAAAATTTGGTCGTTATTGAAATATTGAATTGCTCATACCATGTCATGCGTCACAACCGGTATCGAATTGAATGTAATGATATGGTAATATGATATAGTTTGAGGAGGCAGTGGGGTTATGTAGATTCTAAAAAAAATCTTGATCTCAGAAACATCGAAATTGAGCTAAATCCAGCGTGTTTGGTTTTCACATTGCAAGTTTTGCCGTGTTACGCGTGACGTGACACACCACGTGACCGCTAGTGGGGAGTGACTGACCCCTACCTTAGAGTCTATACCAGAAGAATGGGACTGATGCAATGGGACTCAGCTGAGAGTGGGAGGGATCACTGAGCCGATCACGGCGGCATCAAGCCATCAATCTCAGCGGCGAGAGCCGGCTGTAAGTATTTTGGATTAAAAACGGGTATTCAACGCTGTTCATAGGAAATATTAACTGCCGGGGGGAATGGTGTTCCCCCCAGACCCCCCTCCTCTGGCCTGACGGCAAATCTCAGTAAGTATTTTCATTGTTTTCGCATTTTTTAGCTTATTCTCAGCATAAAAATTAATATAGCGCGGGGGAGACCCCCGCGAACCCCCCTGGCGCTCGCTGCTTGGCCCACTGCGTGGAGCATCTGCTCGCCACGGAGGCCCACTGCGTGGTGCTGAGCAGGGCGGGGTTTGAATCTACTTGATGCGTAATGTATTCCGAGTCCCATTCTTGATGTTAAGCAATGTAAGCGAGGCTAGCCGAGGGAATACGCGAGTCCCATTCTTCCAAGTCCCATCCTTTTGGTCTACCCTCCCTACCTTACATGCTGGAGAACGACAGTGGTTGAAGCTGGTTAACACAGAAGCGAATAAGTCACGCTTGTGACATGCCAGTGACACGACGCGTTTACCACCAAAATCCTTCAGGTCACAGGGCCCGGGGGGTGAATTGCGGGTATTGGGAAAGGTCTGGGTATGAATTTACATGTTAAAAAAGCATTTATGGACCAGGCCGTATGTACTATGTAGGGTGGACTCAAAATGAATACTGTAACAGGTTGTAGGGAAGCAACACCCCAGATGCTGTGACAAGGTGGTTGCCTCTTTTTAAAGCAACAGGCCTGACCGTGACCATAACCGTGACTGTTGTTTGAGAAGGCAACCACAATATATATTTTTCTTTCATTTTCAGTGAGTTTGAGTTCGTTTTAAGGGTTTTAAGACACACAGACCATTCCCTACACAGAGCCACAAGTTTCCCAGTCAATTTGGCTCATATATAGGCCTCAGGAAAAGATTTTGAAAATTTGATTTACCATGTCACGATTTTTTTCAGGCAACCAGCCTCCACATTACCGTGACACAGCTGAAAAACGGCGACGCAACCGGGCCTACAACTTGGTACAGTATCTTGCTGAGACGCGTTGAGCACATATAAACAGTGATGCAGATGGTCTTGGTGTCCAATGGAGGTGGAAAAACTCACGTGACACGTATGTCGCGAGACACTACAGACATGCCATATGTCATAGATCGTGTTTTTAGACAGAAAGCTGTTGCGCCAAAAGCTTCGATTCGATGACGGAGGATGTCTGGGGACGAGCGTAGCCTGAAAATAAACCTCCGTCATAGCTCAGGTCATGCGACTAGAGCTATGGGGAAAGAGAGATCTAAGAAGAAGAAAAGACTTTCTGGAATACAAATCCGTACGCATATGGATCGGACTTCGCGTTTTTTTCGTCCGAAAATGTCCGCATTGTGATGGGACATAGAGGCCATTTTGGGGCCCAATCCGTCCGCATCAGGATCGGACATCAAACCGCATAGCCGGGGGCCTCCGGGACCGAGTCACTGAGACGGCGAGACTTCACTGCTCGCCATCCTGCTTTGTTTCCCTTTCTGCAGGCTCATCCACGATATGACTCTCCGCAGCAACGCTGTCCTCGCTCCCCCGCAATGAGGTCTCCTCGCACTCCTTGTGGCGCATCCCATGCGCCCCATCTAAGTACCTTCATCACATGCTTCCTCGCCGATTAGGACCCGAGCGCGTGGATCAGAAAGAAAGCCACCGCCGTGCCCACCGTTCAGGTCCGCCGTGTGGGTCTTGGTACCAAGCTAGATCTTCCAAAGCACCGACCTCGGCGCTGTTTCGAACCGCCCCGCGGGCACAGACTGCAGGCATGGCGCTTCCGTGCTCCTCACCTCCTCCACGAGCACCATCACCGCAACCGGCGGATGGAAAGCCATCACCTCGATCCCTGCGAACTTCTAGCGCACGGGAACGTTCGACGTCTCTTGGCCCCCTCTGTTTCCTTTGGAACCTACCGCTCACCACAGTCATCTGAATCGAGCGACGCACTCGCATGGCCGGTCGTATGCCGTAACACGTTCGCCCTCGCGGTCGACCCCATGGTGGGCAAGACAGATATATGTCGTGCTGGATATTAAGGGGCGCCTCGTGCCAGGTGCGTGTAATCTAAGTAAATTGGCGGCGACTGAGGTTCGCCCTACCGCAGGCACGAACGTGCTCGTGGCCGAGCTCGGTTGGGGCCACTACTTGGTCTCGCAGGAACCGTATGGAACCGGGCAGGCCCAGCCTCAGCAAGGGGAACCTGTACTTCGGCTGGTGCTCGGCCCACCTGTACACCGACGACAGGCCGGTGATGGACGGGAGCTGCAAGGTGCGCGGTTTGGTGTAGGCATCCGCACTGACATGTGCGTTGCGCTGCAGGTCATTGGGTGTAGAACTCCACCACCTGTCACTTACCGCTCTATCGTTCATGAATAGCCCAAATCAAAGGCATGGTCGATGAAGCATTGACTCTGAATATAGCCCGCATCGCACGCCCAGAACAAGGGCAACTTTTGTTCGTGGGGAGGCCGCCCATTTCCAGGCCGCAGGAGACAGGTAGACCTTATGGCTCATTGGCGACAGACGCCTCCGACGTGTTCTTTTTCCGTGCTCTCAGCGGCTATTCTATGATAATTATAGTTGCAGGATTGCATCAATGCCTGGCCTCGATTGAGGGTTCGAAAGATATTAATCACATTGGCGACCATTAATAGGCTACTCTCCATGCTTGCGATCTCAGCCGTGATTCGGTGTACACCCTGCTTCGGTGTCCACTTTCAGCCTGCATCCCACACTGCTTCACGCTACTTATAAACAAAGTTCTGGAAACGATAACCTCCATCTCTACCCTTTTACTCGATGAAGAGCGTTAATTCTCGGTGAGTAACCAAAGAACGACCAGGCCGTATTGAGTGACAGAGGTCCTCTAGCGTGTTCGCCCTCATTGTCGGCATTGATAAAGTGAGACTTCAGTCTCGATGTTTCTTATATTCATTATCGTTCACAGTATGCTAATGATGAAAGGTGGTCCTTGCACAAGTGTGTGAACGATGCCGATTTGATTGAGTCCTTTATCAAAACAACATTTGCTACGTCCTCCATCCGTCGACTGGACAACGAGGCTGCTACGCGTCAGGATATCCTGGACAATTTTCGTTGTCACCTAATCGACAATATCAACATCATCCCTGGGGATCCAATAATCTTCTACTTTGCTGGTCATGGCAGGCGTGTCACAGCTCCCGTTGGTTGGCAATCCAATGATGGGGTTATTGAGACGATTTGTCCCTATGACCAGCGCGCTCTTGTCAATGAGGTTGTACAGGGAGTTCCGGGTATCCCTGATGTTACCATCGCCGCGCTACTTCGTGAGCTGGCGCGCTGCAAAGGAAATAATATCGTGAGTATTACACTTGATGTTCAAAGATATTGTTGACATCTCCTTGCTGGTTTGTAGACCGTTATTCTCGATTGTTGTCATTCTGGAGGTGCTACAAGAACACCTGGAGAAATGTTAGAACGATCCCTCCCACCAGATGATCTTCCGTTCCCCGATATCGACAGAGACATCTGGGTTCGCGACAGCAGTAACTTCGAGAGCACCTCAAAGCCGAGAGGATTTGGAGGCGTTGACTGTCAGTATGTCCTCCTCGCAGCATGTGGAGACCTCCAGAGTGCTTCCGATGGCTATTTCACAAGTTCACTGGTAGAGAATCTCAACAAGAAACCATCGACATACGCCGATCTTCTCGCTATGATCCCCCCAAAACGTAACCGCTTCGGAATCCCAGTGCAACATCCTCAGTGCGAATGGAATGATAATCGACTCTTGTTCACAACACTTGTTGCTCTCGACAACAAAGCGTTTCGGCTGACGAAGAGAGAGAATGGGCCATATACGGTTAACGCGTGGGCAATCCATGGGGTCCAACACAACATGGTTTTCCGTGTTAATAATCCTCCTGTCGATCTGCACATAACAGAAATCCTAGCGTTCTCATCTATTCTGCAGGCGCCAGACGGTTCTCCGGATATCCCATCTGGGGTTGCGGCGTTCGCGATGATGAATCTGGGGATGAAGGTATTTCTGGAACCGTCATTTCCCCTCCCACCAGATCTTTCCCTGATTGATTCGTGTTTTACCATCGTGCCTGTGCGACAAGACGCCGATTTCATCCTCAGTTTGGAGTCTTCGGATAGCGGAGAAAAATTGCGCGTCGAGAGCGTGGATCCACTTCTCCGTCACCTGTCCTGCCATGTCACCCATGTGGACTGGGATGAAGTCCGCGATCATCTCCCTCGGTTTCTCGACGCGATCGCACGGTTTCGGTATCATCTCGGAAGACACAGTGATCATAGTGACCCTTACACGGCGTCAGCGATGTCGACACATGTCCCTGACCGCATATTCTCCGATTCTGAATCCGAAGTATCTCTTTTTCGTTTGGGTCCAGTCACTTATCTTGGATTCCGTCAACCAGAGCAGCCTGAGAGAAATCTTCTTTCTCTCTCCGATAGGACAGCCACACTACAAAACGAAAAAGGCACCAAATATGGCATTCGACTTCTGAGCAAACCGCTCCAGAGTTATCCATTTTTCTACGTATTCTATATGGATCCTTCCGACTTTAGCATTCAGGCATGGCCCATGTTTCGGTTATGTTCTTCCATCTCAGTCTCTCTTTCATTAGGCCTGGCACTTGCCTAAACCACCCCCGAATCCAGCGTGCGAAACTATCCGTATAGGTTATGGTGCAGGTGGCGGTTACCCGATTGAATTTGTCCTTGAAGGCAACAAGAATTACGATGCGGGATTCGTTAAGGTTTTTATTTCCGCCGATTACACCGACATGCGTTCCCTGGAGCAAGGGTCAGCTGCGGGTCAGAGACTCCCCGCACCGAGGGGCCCAGATATCACCGGCATTTGGGGTGCCTGGTTGGGAGCAGTCACAGTGACGGCTCCTGGAACTGTCCCCCCTCCCGTGAGTGCATTACAACCATGTTTTCTTCGTCTGATAAAGGGAGGCCTCTGCTCTCGCGCTTCCTGTGGAACCCGAGAATACAGAAATGGAAGGCGAAAACGAGGGCAAGGCTGTGTTTGTATCGCCCATTCAAAAGGACCATCATGGCCCGTCATCCAATGTGCATCCTTTGTTCGAAGACTCAGCAAATGAAGTACCTAAAACTATGTGCCAATGTCGAATCCTAATCAACAATATCAGATACATAGTGCTACAATGCCGACCCCCGCATTTGGCGATTCAAATTCCTACAAACAGATTACCGCCTTCCCTACATCAGATGCCTCCGAGGTTATCGTTGATGCAGACCTCTCTGATCGTCAACTCAACACTACAGCGTCCACCACGGAGTCACGAGATTGGTGGTCGTGGTTGGATTTCTGCCTTCGAGGCTTCCGAAAGTCTGGCAAACACAAATATTCTGGATCAGATTCCAATTCACATATCTAGTACTCGAACTTCGAATAATTGTCTCGGCATTGTCAATCGTAGTAAATATATATAATAGGAGGTGGTCTGCAATCCCATTACTTTGCTTCAGTGAGTGCACCCAACCAAGCATCCCAAATGCGGGTGATGTCCGGGCACCTGGGTCTGGGGAGTCTCTGGCCCGCAGCCGACCCTTACTCCAGGGAACGCATGCGTACTCGGTGGAACGAGAAAAAATATAAGAGAAAACATTGCGAGACAATCGGGACCTGAGTCTTACTTTATCAATGTCGACAATGAGGGCAACACGCTGGTGGTTCGATGTCGGGCTCAATATGGCCTGATCGTCATTTGATTACTTACCGAGAATGAACACTATCCATCGAATAAGGGGGAAGAGATGCAGATCCTCTTCTCTAGGAATATTTTTTAACAAGTGATTTTATCTATTTACGATACCGTGATGCAGTCTGGGATACCAGGCTGAAAATAGACACAGAGTCAGGTGTACACGGCATGGCCGCTGAGATTGCAAGCACGAAAAGTATCCCAATTAATGGTTGCCAATGCGATGAACAATTTTTTCGGATCCTCAAGCGAAGTCAGGGTTTGGTGCAGAATCCTGCAACTATAATTTCATAGAATAGCCACTGAGAACATGGAAAAAGAACAGGATCGCGGATGAGCCATAGCGCCTAACCCGACCCCTCAGAGTGCTCCAACCGGCCATCCGAGATCCGGGGAATGGAAATTTCTGGAAGTACGGAATGGAAAGTGACCAGCGATGGAGACCCTTACACAGCGTCAGAGATGTCGACACTGGTCGCTGACCGAATATTCTCTGCCTCTGATACAGAGGTATCTCTTTTTCGTTTGGGTCCAGGCACCTTTTATGGATTCCGCGAGCCAGAGCAACCTAAGAGAAATCTTCTTTCTCCCTGCGATAGGACAGCCAGACTGCGCAACCGAAAAGGCGTCAAGTATGGCATTCGACTTCTGAGCAAACCGCTCCAGAATTATCTATTTTTCTACGTGTTTTATATGGATCCTTCTGACTTCAGCATTCAGGTATGGGTCATGGTTCTATCATATTCTTCCATCTCAGTCATTCTTTCATCAGATTTAGCCCTTGCCCAAACCACCTCCAAATCCGGCGTGCGAAACTGTCCCTATAAGCCATGGGGCAGGTGGCGGTTACCCGATTGAATTTGTCTTTGAACGCAAGGATTACGATGCGGGACTCCTGAAGGGTTTTATGTTCACCAAGTACGCCGACATATGATCCCTGGCTCAAGAATTGGCTGCAACTCAGAGAGGTATTGGCAGGAGGTCCTCTGATATCACCGGCATTTGGGGTGCTTGGTTGGGTGCAATCATCGTGAGTGATGGAGTAGAGCAGTAGTAAAATTCAATACACAACCTCGTAATTTTCTCGTAGTAGGACATTTACATACGTTCGTTATGTCAAGTTTCATCGCCTTATATTAATAATTCCGAGGGAATTATCCGAAATTCAAGCACTAAATATGTGACTAGGAATCTGCTCCAGAAATTTTGTCTTTGCGAGATTTTCGGAAGCGTCGAAGGCAAAAAGAAGTCCAACCAAGACCACCAATCTCGTGATTCCGTCGTGGACGCTGTAGGATTGAGTTGATGATTAGTGGGCTTTGTATCAACGATGACCTCCGGGGCATTCGATGTAGGAAAGCCGGCAATCTGGTTGTCTGAGGTTGAATCGCCTATCGTGAGAGTCGGCATTGAAGCAGTAGGTGTCTGACATCTTTATTAATATCCGACATTCGCAGATGATTTAAGGTACTTCATGAGAGGGCGGAATTTTATGCGCTAAGTCTTCGAACGGAGGATGCCCACTGGATGACCCGCTATTATGGTTTTGTTGAATAACTGACACGGGCACAACGTTGCCTTCGTCATTCCCTTTTATGTCTGTGTTCTCCTGTCCTACAGAACCCGCGAGAATGGAAGCCTCCTCTGGTCAGACAAACGAAATATAATTCGCAAAGCACTCACATGAGGGAGGAACCCTCCAGGCGCCGTTACTGTAACTGCTCCCAACCAGACACCCCAAATGCCGGTTTCCATTTCCAGTTCTGGTGCACCTATCAATTTCTGGGGGTGCTTCAGCCGCGGATCCTTGTTCCATGTATCTCATGTCGACGTAATTAGCAGAAACGAATACTTTCAGAAAGCCAGTATCGCGGTTTTTTCCTTCTTCGAGCAGGAATTGGATGGGATATCCACCACCAGCACCGTACCCTACAGTAACGGTTTCAGGCGCCGGGGTAGTTGCTTTCTGATGGTGGGGAGGAAGATACCAAGACTAATGATAGTCAATCACGCATTCAAGCGAGAAAAGAAATACAGACCTGGATGCTGTAGTCGGTGGGATCGAAGTAAAACAAGTAGAAGAAGAGATTGGGTGCAGTTGTGTTTTTTAGTCGAATGCCATACCTGAAAGTATCGTCCGACATTAGATCAACAGCCCTGTCGTAAATGAGGTTTTGCTCGGGCATGTCCGGCTCTCGGAATCCGCGAGAAGTAACGGGCCCTAAACGGAACATATCAATAGCGACATCGTTCAAGATGGTGTCCATGGTTTGTTGCGACATTTCCAGATCCGTGTCTAGGTCATCTGAATCTCTGTGTCGGCCAAGGTGATAGCGGAAGTGGGAGATTCTGTTCAGGAAACGCGGGAGGGAGCTACACACGTCTGACCAAGAAAAGTATGTTACATGGCACATGGTAGATCGCAGAAGGGCATCCGTGCTTTCGACACGTAATCTCTCCCTGCCCTCAGCACCAGTAACCCGGGTAAGAATGATATGTGCATCTCCTGGGACAGTGACGATTTTGAAGGAGGAGTCCTTGACCTGCACAGATTGCACGGACAGTGGTGGGTAAAGGAAGACTTTCAGGGCTGTGCCTCCATCCAACAGTGCCACAGCCACGGCCGCATCAGGGATGGGGATCGACGCGATTTGTGGCAACAAAATCGACGAAACCTTTTCAATGTGCTCGACGAAGAGCAAAGCACCACTATCGACAACTCGGAATCTTGTACCGCGTCGAAGGCCATGTATTCCCCAAGCTTTGACAGAATATTTTCCATCCTCCCGTTTTTTCAACGCAAATGTCTTGTGATCCCGACAGATGATCCTGGTGTCGAATATTATCCTGTCCCCGCTACCTTCGCATTGGGGATGTTGATCCGGTTTGAAGGAAAGTGCAGTGGCGAGATCAGCGTATGTTGATTCCGCGGTTGCTTCGTGTCGTAGACATTCCACAAGCTGATTTGTGAAATAGCCGTCAGCTGCAAATTCATCATCTCTGCATGCCGAAAGAAGTGCATGTGAATTATTGCCTCTAAGGCCGCTCTCTCTTGTACCCGTGTCTTCCATGAAAGCAGCTTCATGAGTCCAAATATCTATGTCGATATCTGGGAACGGGACATTGCGATCAGATGCGCGAGATCCGCGGCAGCGTATGAGCGTTCCGTCTTGCGGCCGGCGTGTTCCTCCCCCAGAATGGCAAGAGTCAAGGATCACAGTCTGCACAGAGAACAATTTCAGTAAAATTTCCTCGAATAGGATGGAAACTGACGATGTTTCCCCCCCTCTTCCTGGCCAATTCGTGCAGTAATGAAGCAATAGTAATGTCTGGTATACCTGGAGTCATGTCGTCTTGCACGCCGTCAACGACTGTAAGCTCGTCATAGGGACAAATTGTCTCGATATCGCCGTCTCTCGTCGACCATCCTACTGGCGCCTTGACACGGCATCCATGTCCAGCAAAATAGAATATGAGTGTGTCTCCAGTGGTGACATCAGTGTTGTCTATAAGATGAGATCGAAACTCGGATAGTATTGCGCGCCTTGTGGCGGCTTCGTTGTAAATCGAGCGAATATGCAACTGGGGTTCACTGAACCTTTCCGTCAGATACGTTTGAAAGATTCTAGCATCGTTGAGACACTGCTTTAGATCCTCTATCTCGTCGGACTGATACTGTTGGGTTGGGAATCAGCAAAGGAAAGGTTTAACGAGCTGGCGACTAAATCCCACCTTGTCGATGGCGACAATGAGAGCGAATGTCCTTCTGACATTAGCTACATTCATTTTAGGCTAGAGATACCAAACGTACGATGTAGACATTGCAGTATGGGTGGATGTTGTGCCTCGTCTCTTGCTTCCAATTTGTAGGGCCCAATTGTCACATTGTCACGAACTACAGAAGCTAGGTACCGGCGTAATATTGACGCTGATCCAGATAGCCTTGTATAATGAGCTCATACTATATAGTATTTCAGTTCAGATGATCGGACAGGTGGTCGCAGCTACTTCTATTCATGCGAATGCTGTAAATGAACGCTTGCTTTGGGGAATCCCCAGACGCCATCCCTTACTGGCAACCTTGACACGGTTCTTGGGCTCTGCAAGTATAATGCCATGAATAGACCTGCTGGACAGTAACGCACGTGGAACCGTGTGATCACAGCGAAGCTAATTTGGAACGCAATTCTGAAGACTTTGTAACCGTTTTGTTGAGTCAGTGTGGTGCACCATGGTCCAAGATATCCATATTCATGTGTCCGCGACCATGGTGAGACCCAGGATCATGATATTCATTCAGTCATGGAAAACTCAATGTAAATGATTTGAAAGCAAGAAGGAGGCCTTAGAAGGCCCCGAGATCCCCTGGTTGTGTTAGGTGTTTATGCCACAAGTTAGAAGTTGAGAGAAAGGACAGGCGGAAATTGACTTGAAACATCAGAAACAGAAATAGACAAGGGGCAACGGGGAATCGGGGATTCGTGAGATTCGGAGCGAGCCAGTCTGATGCTCAGCGGAAGCCCTTGTGATACTATAGTATTTTGACCGAATGTTGCTCAAGTGATGGATGACGGAGCGGCCATGCACTGAACATTTTTGGCCCGAGTGACATTTCAATTTTATGCCCCAAATTGGCAAGAAAAGAATCGTTTCGGCATTCGCCGGACTGCCATATAATGCAATTCTCCATGATTGTCGCGAAGTGAATGTCACTTCCAGTGAACATTCGGTCGTTGGAAGCCACGGGTACTGTTGGATACGAGAAAGGCTGTAGAATTCCGGGTAGGGGTGGAAAAGGTGCGATTTGAAGAAGTCCCGAAGGGGATAGGGCAAAAACATCCAAATGAAAGCGGCAGAAGTTCTTAGTAGAGGGAATAATGCAACACGCCTTACTTCCAATCGATCGATGCCGTTAGGGAGTTATGAATTGCTGGTGCACGCTTCCAGCAGCTGACAGTCAGCCTCGTGGTAAGTTTTATGAATACTCTCGTGTACCTCGCCGCTCCGAGCCGCGGTATGGCACCTAGCAGGACTACTGCATGTTTTTTCAACGTGTAGATTGAGCTCGTCGAGGCGCCGATTCAAATTACATCCTTCTGTGGTTAGTGACCCGGAGATACAAATCGAATGGGTTAGGCTAACCCTTCCAACCTATCATCGCTGGCCCTATTTCACTGGCGCCTGTAATAAATACGCCGACGAGATCTCATCGATTGGCGAACAGCATCGATGCTAAGTGACAAGTACGTCCATGCATCACCGGCGAGTTGACGCCGACCCGATTTTTAGCGCTTGTACGTAAGGCGTTTAGTACATGATGACCGCTCCGAGACCTCACGTCCGCTCTCGCAGCGTGAGCACGTCGGCCTTCCTCCCCCATTCTACCGCACGACAAACTCCCTGCGCCCCATTGACGCGCAGGCGAGGGACTCATAGTATGCATCTTGGTGAGGTGGTTTTTTGGCTCGTCTTCTCGCACGGAGGTTTTCTGTCCGCGTTAGACTTCCCTTCTTTCATACACGCTTTCACCATCCACTCTTCCTTGCCCTTCCTTCCTCGTTCCCTCGCGCATGGCTAACCCTCCTCCGTGCCTCCTTCGCATCCTTCGCGCGCGCAACTTCAATCTTCTTTCTTATCCACCGATGATCTTCTCTTCCTATTCGACGCCTTGCCGCTTGTTCCTCGAGAGCTTGAGCCCGCTCTGCCTCATATGCGCCTCACACGCACCACTCCTCCATCCACGCACCCCCCACTCTGCCCCGTTCTTTATCTCTGTTCTTCTCCCTTTTCCTCGGTCTCCCTCTGCCAGCATGAACGCCACTGGCTTGCTTCACAGACCTCAACCCGCCGCCGGCCGTGTTCCTGCCGGAAGGACCGACGCTCCACCACCTCCAACGCCACCGCTGCCGACCACGATGCGCATGAAGCGCAGCACCACAGCACGAGCACGAGCATCGTGACGCTGTCAACACACGCCTCAAGCCCAGGCACGGCACTACGAGGACCACGACGCGCCCTCTGCACAACCAGTCCTTTCTCGGCGGCTCCGCTGCCGCACCGGTCAGGGCCACACTACGGTGGAAGTGGCAGTTGTTTCGTGGCTGCCGGTCAGTAGCGACTTTTTGCCTGTCTTTTTCTTTCTTTTTTGTTTTCGATTGTGGGGATGCAGAATTTTGGGGGTCCCCTCTTGCACGTTTGAGTGCAAGACGTTCTGCGGCGCGGGATTTTGCCCCGCGTGGGAGAGATGTCGTTTTGCTGGCTGGGCACAGACGTCGCGCGCCGCGGTCCCGCGCTTGTCTGTGGATGCACGGACATCGCCTCAGACTCCCTCGACGCCCTCCACCCGGGCTTTGTGCACTCTCCCTTCGAATTTCTTGCAGCATCATCTGCGTACTACTCTTTTTCATGCGGAGCTCGCAGATCTCGTTGGAATGCTGATCCTGCTGCGTGAGGGCGAAGGGGTGGCAAGGAAAAAGCGAGACATGCATTCTCGTTTATGGGGGTTTCATGTCTGCGCCCTCATTCGTGCACGCTGTATACCCCGGGTCGTTGTCCGTCGCTCGCTGGATGAGACGGCGCGTATCCCGAGGGACAATTACACTCCCATTGTGGTAGGGTCAAAGTCCCGAGCCGTAGGTTCTTGGATGGGGTCGGTAGTCCGTCGAGAGGTCGAGGGAATATGAGGAATAAAAATTGGGACAAGGCCCCGAGCCGTAGAGTGCGAAACGAGCGAGAAAATAGAGTACGAGGGTTCGAAAATGCCGTGTGTCGAAGGTGGCGTCGTAATACGTGATTCGAGGAGTCTGGGTGGCTATACTGCCCACTGGCGGCGTTCCGAAGAGGAGGGGTCGAGGAGCTCGGTGCTGCCTCTGGGCGTTTGCCCTGCACTGGCCGCGCACGTCGTGGTTTGTGGTCAAAACGTGATGATTTTGCAATGTTTACGGTACAAACAATCCCGTAACTAACAATAAAAATAGAAATATGGTAAAGCCGAAACCAACGTGTGGATGGATTTCCACACATCGGCCATCCAACCCTACCACACCATATCACTTCGCGTCTCATTACTCACGCAGACTACATCAACACAAGCGCGATACCTCCGTGCACTACCCGCGTAATTGTGGTGTGCTCTCCGGTCCCTGAGCAATTCGTTGTTGTTGGTGGGAAGGGTAGGATGACCCACTCGTCGCCTTTCCTTCCCGTTCCTATTACCCCTGTAGAGTACGGCACATCGGTCCTTGGACCGATCATTTGTTCCGTAAGTACACATGTCAAGATATCTCCCTTTTGATCTCGAACCACCACCATCGTCGCAACCAGTGAATCGAGCGCTCCACCGGGGGCACGTCGCAGGTGAAGCCTCTCCACCTCTGCCCCAGAAATCCCCTTCCAACGAGTCATTACGAGCCCGAGCTGTACCCCATGCCTGCACGGCAATTTAGCTGAGGGGTGCTCCTTCGCGGCTGCTGCATCTTTCGACTTCTGACTCGGCGGAATTAATCTTCTGTCTTCTCCGAGATAGCCGAAAATTAGACTTTTCCCCTCTACAGCCGGATGGTGATTCATTGTTCGATCATTACCTCCTGGCTAATTCTGCGCCCCTAAAACGCATTAACAGCACTCTCTTTCTTTCGTACTCCCACCATCTTCGGCCGTCTTCTGGGTTTACTGGCTTTCTGGGTAACGTTCTGGTGGCCAGTGCTGCAATCCTGGCTCGGAATGAGGTTGCATGTTTGTTGCGGGTTTTTTCTGGCTTGTTCTGGTTGGATTCTGGCTCGATTCTCGGCGACGCGCTGTAGTCCTATCCATGGGCAGATTTTGCGGATCAACCCACTTTGAATACGCGGGACATGATCGGGATCAGCTTCCCGGTGTATCGACAGGGCGCCATTCTTGGACTATCATACCAGGTGAATAAAGTCCACGAAACATTTGGCAATTGAGCTACACTTACCGCTATCTGTGAGTCGTCCCATGTGTTTTGTTCTTCTTAACACAGAATAACTCGAATCCCCACTGCCCGTCCACCGTGTCACTTGTCCACCTATGAATCTGACTCTCCATTCTGGGGCAAGAACGGATTATTTAAGGGCGATTTCCGCTTAAATAAATAAATTTATGCACCCAAACCCAGTAAATAAAGTGTGAAATGGCCAAAACAGCTGAAAATGAAGGTGATCTATTTTTCTAATCATGGAATGAGGCGCCGCATTCCTGGTTTATGCAGATAGAAAGTGAGTCAGAAGGTGAGTCAGAGATATATGACTCTATCTCTGACTCACTTCAGTAGCATATAAGGGGAGTCCTCCCCTCTTGTGGAGGACATCTTACATCTTTGCCAATACAACTTTACCAATGAACCTGCACTATCTGCGTGATCTCTAGTGATGCCCTGAGCTCACTAAACCCATTACTTTTATTATACAGTTGTACTGTAACGCTATAAGCTTGCAGTACCTATTAGATTAGCGGTCCTAAGAACCTTGGTGATATATTCCCAAGCTTCACATCAAACGACGATATTTCTGTTTGAAGGCTACTTTCAGTGAAAGTCCCCCGTAGACTGATTATATAAAGGTTCCTGAGCCCTCATATCCTTGGTACACTTCTTGATTTGTGTTGCATTTGTGTAACACCAACATCATCTACTTTAACCTCTAACACATGCTACGACTGCGTGTGCCCACACATCTGTATCCCGCGTGATACCGGTTTCGCTTACACCGCGGAACCCGTGAGCCCAGCTGTGGCTGTTGCACCAGTCACGGAGGCGGCTGCAGTGGGAGTGAAGCCGTCCGTCGCAGAAGCCGAACTCGCGTCGTCAAGAGTGAATGACTATCTAGCGTTGTAGCAGTAAACACGGAAAAGGTTTACATCTGAACGCACCTGCTCATCATCGGTGCTGTCACAGGGGGTGGCCTGCATCTTGCCGCCTGTGCTGGCGAGGCAGACGTTCTTGTTGCCAAAGGGATTCAACGTGAACTCGCCAGTAGTATCGAACGGCAGGAAGGCTTGTGAGAGGGCTAGGTCGGCGGTGGCGGCTATGCACGATCAAATGAATGATGATTACACGGACGCGAGGGACGATGCGAGGCGAACGTAACGTACTCGAATTCTCGACGCAGGCAGTGAGCTTGATATTGAACGGGTCGACTTTGTTGAAGGATAGGCAGCCCTGGTTCTGTAAGCGATGTTGTTGTTGAAGGGACAGAAAGTCAGCGGGAAGTAGTCATCTCGTCGTTTGAAATGTTGGACGCACCAAGGTGCTCACGACGAGGACTGACCCCGGAATGGGTGCCGGGGGTTGCGTGGTGTTTGAGAAGAAGTCAAACTGCTGTTCTACACTCCCGTCGCACGGCTTTATAATGGCGAAGCCCAGATCCACACCACTGGAATTATTGCCCGCCCCCGCGTCGACAGTCACGCAGTTGCCGGTGGAGTCCTTCAAGCGATCGGCAAAGATGAGCCAGAGAACGGGAAGAGGAGCAAACGCAATCGGTGCATCTATGTGCCCACCTTGATAGCTTGACCCGTTGCGAAAGGGTCCTGAGCACTATCCGTGGCGCTTGGTGCACCTGCTAGTGTTGAATCCAACAGGTCAACCCTTGTGAGTTTAATTGAGCGAAATACCACACACTGGCTGTAGGGATTGCAGCATCCGAAACGCTACCGACTGCGGTCGCAGCAATGGCTGTCTCCGCCGCCGTGGCCTGACCGAGCAGAGAACTGAGCAAAGAACTGAGCAACGACTCGATCTAAAAGTGGTAGTTGCGAGAAAGACCGATGAGCTGATGAACGTCGATGCAATATGATAAGCTCACCTCGCTATCCAGATCGCGCCTTGGGCCTGTAGGAGCTGCGCAGGCGAGACCAAAAGCAGACAGAGTGAGGACATTGGAGAGCAACATGGTGAGAGGCGAAAGGACTCCGGCTTGCAGAGATTGAAAAGGAATTTGAAAGTAAGTAAGTAAATATCAAGAGAGAAAAAGGAAGAACGAGAGCGAAAAGAACGAGAAGAAAATGAATGAAGACACTTCGAAACTAGTTCGTTATTTATTGCTTGAAGCCTTTGACACGATCACCAACGCCCGCGAGCTGTCCCGTCATATCATGTCATGACAGATCGGCTCGGGAATTGCAACGAGATGGGGCCACGGATCTCGGACCTCGGCAGATAGTCTGGTCAAGGCAGTGATTACTGTAGCATTTTATTCAGTTCGTACCGGCCTGTGACCTGTGACCCAAAAGTACGAAAGTCAGTTTTCGTACTTGGCCTCGGGAGACCGTGACATCCCCAAAATTTTCGTACTTTCGTCAGAAAATGCCAGGAAAATTCTAAATAGCATGTACAAGAGTAGATGTAAAAATTCCGTGGGATCGCCGAATTGGTTCTGCCGTCAACAATGGTAGCTCGCGCGAGCGGCGGCGCGCGCAACCGTGTAAGCCGAAATTTCGATTTTCTGGACGATTTTCAGCGATTTTGTGACATTCTAGCGGTTTTCGTACTCGACCCCAGTGACCCGTGACATGTACGAAAATTTTCGTATTTTTGAAGCCTTGTGACGCGTGACGTACGAACTGAATAAAATGCTACAGTAAATTGGCCAAGACATGGTGCTAGGAGGTGATGAGAGAGTTTAAAGCATTATATGAGCCAGAGGATCTCCCAGTGTATAGTGATCTTCCCGGCTTGACAAGCCAGGCCAAAGCCAAATCCACGGCTTCGGGAGGACTTGGGCTTGGGCTTGGGGTGGCCGAAGCCCAAGCCAAGGGCTCAAGCCGCGGCTTAGAGGGCAAAATGACGGCACAACTCCGGTGTTAAAACGTGACAAACTTGTTGACGGACGACATTATATGTAGATCAGCGCAACAGTACCTGCTGTTCCGTAAGTCGGCTCTCGTGGATGGCACCGGGTGCAATGCCGAGGAGGATGGTGATGATGGTGGGAGGAGGGCGAAGACAAGGAAAAAGGATGGGATGGTCTGTTAGAAGAGGACCCTAATAATTATGACCCAGACTAAAATATGGACATCTAGTTGCATTTTTTGTACCGCCAGTAATAGAGCGGCAATGAAAGTGTAGCAGATGTACTGGGGAAAATTACTGGCAAGCCGTGGCTGAAGCCGAAGCCAAGCCAAGCCAAGTCCTCCTCGACGGCTTGGGCTTGGGCTTGAGGAAAGTGAAGCCAAAGCCTGGGGCTTCCAAGCCGAAGCCGGGGCTTCCAAGCCTAGCCAAGCCGTAACATCACTACCAGTGTAGGCGGGAGAAGCATCAGATCTGCGCGGGAAGAGTAAGGGGTGATGGTAGATCATAATGTATGTGGCCTGCATCTCATCTTGCAAAGTCCAAGGCGGAAGTATAACAGAGGCACAGCAGGAAGAGAGACGGGGGAAACCCTATCTTTCGATGTGATTACAAGTGGGAAGTCAGTGTAAGAGACTAGGTCGGAAGCAGAAGCGGAATGCTGTGCGCCACAGCGATCATACGGATCGCCCGTTCAATCAACCGAGGTTCATTTGACTGAAACGCCTGGACTACCGTCAGACGGAGCGGGCCGTCTAAACGATGGGCGTTTTTCCGTTGAAGGCGGGCCAAAGTTTATCGAGCACGGTATGAGCTAGAAACGATAAACCGTCTGTCAGGAGAGACTAGGGCCAAAGGCCTTGAGTCTGAGACGGACGGGTCCTCTCGTCCCTTCCGTAACGACCATTTGACGGGTGGGTTAAGCAGCAAAACGAGACGCATTCACGTAGCCAGAGAGCGGTAACTCGAAGAAAGGAAAAAGATCTAGTTAAATCAGAGGGGTTAACGTCCCAAGCAGACCGGAAAACCACGGAGTGAGAAGAACAACAACGGAATGATGGCATGATGGCCTCACACGTGTCAGATGCAGTTTACCCCTGCCCACCATGCTCGCGCCTCTTTTACTTTCATTTCTCGATCTCTGGACTCGGTTTAACCAGATCCATAGCAATAAAGACCTCCAATTGCCTCGTCAACATGCCCTCGAGCTGAAATCTTTGAACTTTGTATCGACTTCGTGGAAGACGCACTTGGGGATTTGTGGCACCTGTGCATGTGTCTTACACACGAAGCGACGGGATTCTACGGAAGATTAAGGCTACTACCACGTTCCACATACCGTCAAAGTGTAAGCTGTGACTCGAATGTCCGGGACAAATGACTTCGAGGATGAGCAGGAGCAGCGGAGTGGAGAGTGGAGATCTAGGCGTCGTTGTGCTGCGTGCTCTGCACGCCTTCTTCTTTCTGAGAGTTCTAACGCTTCTACTCTACAGGCTACGCGCTCCTGGCTCCGAGCCCTCTGGCCGCGCTGTGTGGGCACTCCTTTCTAACGTCGTCCCTTCCCTGCGAAATATCTGTGGTCCCAAATCCGTTCCTGACATCCTCGGCTGCTTCATCTCGCGCAGGGGGCGCGTAGATGTGGTCTTCCATGTCATCCTGGAACTCTGGATCTTGACGAGCATGCCTCAGGTTCGCTCATGCGCGCCTGAACACACACGTTCATGCGCATGCGGATGCGACCGCCGCCGCCGATGCCGATGCCACATATCCTGTGTGCCTACTGTGTCGATGTGGATATCCGTGTTTACGTGCGCGCTGCAGAATATGTGCGTTGGCGCTATTCCCAATTTCTTCCCGCGGAGAGGGCTCGAAGAGGGAGGGCATTTGCGAGGGCTTGTGCGCCGTTCGGGATTGATGGCGCTTGCGCGCGTTCACTGGGGCCTGTTTGTAGTAACACCAGTGGAGAATCTTCCATGAACGTACCTTTATTGCCGAGTTTGGTCATGTCACGACACTGTTCGAGGTCGATGATGGGCAGGCTGATGTGGAATGGCCTTCTCCGTACCTCGGAGCGAGTCTGGCTGGCTCCATCCTCGGCCCCCGGCGTATTTCCAGGAAGGAAAACGAAATTCAGTGCATTCGTCTCCTCTCTTTCGCTTCCGGTTCGTTGTTATTCATTTGGCATTCACAGTCGTTGTCCTTCCTTGTTTCTGGGCCGACGACACCGCTGTCTTCTCCCTCCTCTCGCTCACTCAGTTCGTCGTTCCGCCTGTCGACCTCTGTCTCGGAATACGTCGCTGGTCCAACAATATAATTTTGCGTCTTTCCATGTTCATGGGTCTTCATTTTTTCTTAAGCGTATAAAGAATTATGCGGTCCATGGCCGTGCAAAGCTGGAGACTTGAATCGGTTGGCACCCGTATTGTAGCATTGGGGGTCATCTGCTCTACAAAGATTTGGTAAAAGGAAGGCATCGGATCCAACCGGAATTGAGCGGGGTTGGAGCAGGGTTGAGTCTGATTCACGTGTTTCACGATTCTAGCGGCCTCGCGCCCTCGGATATGCTGCTAGCTTGCAGTCTAAATGAACACGTCGTGAGACTGTTCCTGAGCAGTTCAGAGTGAGCTGTATGAGCCAACAGAGAATCGTCAGCACGCTGGACATGTGATTCAATGCCTAAAAAGTTGAATTTTCATTTCTGCATTCCCGTACTGGACGCGAGGTAGAAACTATGCGCTGATCTTAGCCTCTTTTTGCCCCATCGGGTTGGGATCAATTGCAAACCCTCCCAACACACGGGGTTTTACATTCTTGCAATTCCTTGTAAATTCCCAGTATTAGGTCACCCTGACCTAGGTTCAAAAATATAATAGGATTTTTATAAAATGCGGCTATGTCACAGCACAGCCGGGTGTTCTGAACTCGGAACGGAGAAGAAAATGAGGACAATTCCCATCACAAGAACGTCTGCCGCCGCGTTCTCACCAAAGCCGCTATGTCTCCTGCTCCCACATATCTTCAACATAAACCGCCCCTCCTTCCTAATCTGGCGACTATTGTTGAGTCGATATGAGTGATCCGAACGGCGGCCACGTGGCGCCAACGTCTTGCTCCCGTCTCTCATCTCCGCCTTCCAACTCGTACCCCTTGCACGCCGCCACGCCGCCCTTCATCAGCGCTTCAAAGTCGACGCCGTGATCGTCATGACCGTGCCCCGCCGCCTTTGTTGTCCCGCTGCCGGGCACCGTCTCCAATCCCGTTGCCCCCTTTTGCATTCCGCGCCGCAAGCCCCAATTGCGCGTACTTCAAACTCTGCGCACATTCGCGTGTCACCGCCTCGCCACCTCCCAGTTCGATCTCCGGCTCCTGCGCCTCAAACTGCTCTCGCCGTCGCGCCGTTCTTCCAACCAACTCTGCGCCGCCTTGTTAATCCCCGCGAGTACCTCCTCTCGCAGCTTCTCCCTCCTCCCACTCCACCCACCTCTTATTTCCTATGTATCCCCTTCTCTTTCTTCTCTCTTCCCTCTCTTGTCCCTTCCCTCTCTCCCCCCTCCTCTCACTCCTGATCATTTTAGCACTGTACTGTTACTAACAAACAAAGCAGGTCTCCTTCATCCATTCTCAAAAAATTATGCACGTGCAAGAACGACTTTCGACGAGCCAGCTGCTGGTGGCGCACGCGTGTACGAGTGGTGCATCGCGGCGGGGGCCACTTCTCATTCTTTTCATATTCTTTTTTTTTGCCTGTATCTTGTTATTCTCCTCTTTTCCTTCAAGTGCGCATTCCTGTCATTCTCCGCTTCCTTCCTGCGTTTTCATCTGTCCGTATTCAGTGCCCTGTTTCTTGTTTTTTCTTCCGCCACGTACGTACTGACCATTTTACAGGTATACCCATATAATGATGCCAGTGTCGCACGCCGAGAGCCGTGGCTACGCCTACGACCTCAAGGAAGCCGTTCGCGACGCCCTCGGCCACATACGCGCGCCTCCGCGCTCGCCATCGACGCCCAAAGCCGCCGGCGCAAACCTAGTCGTGATTTCGTGACTCGTCCTGCATCGGCGGCTGGTCCATCGTTGGTGACACTTCAAAACGACGCCGCACATGTGCAACATATATTTACGCTCCGCTCCTGCGCGACCTCGGCCATCTCAAAACGCCGAGACCTCGTCATCAGCGGCTCCGCGCATTGAGGGCTTTGACCGCCTTCGAATCATCCGCGGCATCACCTCGAGCATTTGAATCGTCAAGAGCTGGATCCGATGCGATGCACTGGGTCGAGAGGGACGTGTTATCGGTGAGTTTTTTGTGATAATATTTGTTCTTTCTTTCCTTCCGCTGCTGACGCAATTTTTCGCTCACAGTTCCCCATGCCATCCTTCGACGACGACACCCGCGAGGACTACAGGTGTTATCTGCATTTCCATGCTTGTCTTCCGTCAACATGCAAGCCGCAGATGTTACCGCGACCGCGAATTAGCGGCTCGCCTTCCATCTGCGGCTATATCATCGTGCTGATCCTCAAGACAATCAAATGAGAAGAAACATTGATATCAAGGTGATGCCCCGACGTCCGGCGCTAACGATGAGCGCGGGCGTAGATCGCTCCGCCATCTCTTTTGTGTACTTCGTGTTTTTTCTTCTTCCTTAATTATAACTTAACAAACTTCGTCCTAGTACACTTCGTTTCTCCGGGCATGCGTTCATACTCAAACGAGAGCCGGCCGGAGGTAAGCGCCCATTGGCGCATATTTTCTGCCTTCGAGCCTCTTACTTTCTCACTGGTATGTCCTGGCGGAATTTTTCTTGCAGAGGTTCTGAGCTTTTTCTTCGCTTCAGAATGATTAATTCAGTCTTTCATCACCAGCGCGAACGGCAGTGACAGGCACGCTTTTGGCAAGAAGTGGGAGCTCAGCGGGGGAAGCTAGGTTTTTCTTTTTCACGTATATATATTCGCATACCTCTAATCAACGCTTATCCCTCTGCCTTAGGAATCAACCCATCGTACCACGATGACGTTTTCGCCCCCAGCGCCTGCAGTGCATCGACGGGGACGGCGCTGACCCAAAGTCGGCACTTTTGCGGGTAAGTTCTTTTATTCAATATGTACGAGCTATACCCCTCTAATTAATGCATATGGCTCTTAATTAGAATGTATATCATCGTCGTAGAACGATGGTTTCGTTGTCACCGCCGCCGTTGGAGTCAGGCGCGCTATCGTACACAGCCATCACTCTGACACGACAACTTTGGAAGGTGAGTTTTTTCCCTTCGTATATCTCTTCAAGGAAATGTAATTAATGTGCTTACACCTTTAACAGAGCGTGCGCCGTCGTCCTACCAAGCCCGATTGGCCACTGTCGCCGTCGTTTGACTCGTGGTCGCTGTCGGAAACAACGAGCACACTAACCACATTTTTTGCAGGTCATTATTATCTTTCATATATATCCTTCACACAATTCTAATTATCGTCCAACGCCCTTCAGTATAATCTCTGACATTGCACTATCATGGCGCACCGGTCGCTACGGCCACCGTTCGCATCGTGCACGCTGTCCGAGAAAGCAATCACCCCGTTCGGCATTTTTGGAGGTAGGTTTGTCTTTCACGTATCTCTTCACAAGAAATCTAATTGACATGCGTAGCTCTGCTTCAGGACCTGGGACATCGTCCTACGACGACCGCTTCCCAGCCACCGACGTTGTTAGCCCCGTGGTCGCTATCGGACACAGCGACCATTGTACTCGGCTTTTCTTGCAGGTGACGAATTTCCTTCCATATATCAGCCACACAAATCTAATAACTGTTCATGGCTTCCCTTTAGAACCCATAGCATCTTCCGCAGATCCTGATTTGGCCGCTACCGTCGCTGTCGGAGTCGTGCACGCTGTCCGAGTTGGTGATCACGCTGCCTCGACATTTTTCAAGGCGAGTGATTTTCCTTCTTACATACCGTCCCCAAACATTGTATTAACGTGCTTGGGTGTCCTTTGGGACCTGGAACATCGTCATACGTTGCCCGTTTGGTCTTCGCCGCCGCCGTTGCAGTCGGGCGTACTGTCGGAGGGAGCGACCACGCTAACTTGGCATTTCTCATAGTGATTTGTCCGACTAACGTGTTCTCCTCTATAGGACCTCGCACATCGTCTGACAAGCCCTGCTGATCGTCGTTGCCGCCGTTCACGTCGGGAGCACGGGTGAAGTTGCGGAAGAGTTTCCTGGCAAAGGTTAGTCTTTTCCCTTCTCATGCAACTTATATCTTTCTTCCTTCGCTCCAAACTTAGAACTGGTACGTCTTTTGCTTTAACAGAGCGGGGGTTTTGCTGATCATCTCCTTCAAAGTACGTAAACCAGCCTTTCATCATCGCCAGCGCGAACCGAAGCGAGGACTCCTGATCACCGGGGAAAGATATCTATATATCGTACGTACCCAAACTCGACTCTGCAGGTGAGTTTCCTTATTTCTTATATTCGCTCGACACAATGCTGATTCGCCTACGCGGCTCTTTTCTAGTGCCAATAACACCGTCCTTCGCCACCGGTTTGGGTGCGAACGCTGCCGTTCGAGTCGAGCGCGCTGCGAGATGCAGCGCTCGCGAGTCTCGGTACTTTTGTGTACGAGTGATTTTCCTTGGTCTATGTTTGCAAAGAAGTCCAATTCACGTACTTACCCATTCTACATAATCGATATTGTCGTCCTACCGTGCCGGATGTTATCACCCCTATCCTTACCCTCGTGGTCACTGTCGGACACGGCCGTCACCTCAACTCGGCATTTCTGCAAGGCAAGTGATTTTTTATCGTGGAAATCCCCTGTACAAATCTAAGCAATGTACATATCTCTCATCTGTGGACTTGGCCACTGACCTATCATGACCTTTCTGCTGCTGAATCCGCCGTTCGAGTCTAGGATGTTGTCGGGGACAGCGATCGTGCTGACTCGGCCATTTTTGGAGGTGAGTGTTTTTTCTTAACCATATCCTCACAAAATGAATCAAACTGATGTGCTTACCTGCTCTCTAGTACCTACCCCGTCATCCCGCGATGCTGTCTTGGCCATTACAGCCACTGTTCATTTCCGCGTCGCTGTCTGACATAGTGGACGCTGCATCGATACTTTAAGAAGGTCGGTGTCGAGCTCCGCCCGCGGCTGCGCCCGGATCTAGTTCAATTGCCGGAATGCCCGACTTAATGTACCTCAACCTGTCCGATGTCTAATGTACCTTACACCTGTGCACTGCTATTTTAGTTACTCACTATTTATTCTGTACCTTTCTTACTGTTATACACGATTTATGCCCCCGATTTCGCCTCAGTTTCGTATGCTGCCGCTCCATTAGTCCCTCGTTGTCACTATGCTCGCCTTCTCGGTCTCGTCCCTCGTCGTTCTCGTGTCCTTCGCCGTCCCTGCTGTCTCATACACAAATGCCTCACTTCCCCATATCCCTTCATTCCACACTGTTCCCTTTCCGCTGTGGTAGGGCTGTAGGGCCCGCATGTAGAAATTAATTTTATACTCACTTTGATACGCATTTTACATTATCTCCATTTTAGTTTACAGCATTTATTTGTACCGTAAATAGTGATCCGTGTGCAATCTTACCGTTACACCACGACATCTGCAGCCAGTGCAGGGCTCTCGCCCAGAGGTACCACCGAGGGACCTCGCCCCTTACTCTTGTAAAGCCGCCAGTGGGCTATATAGCCACCAACACCCCTCGAATCACCCATTACGACGCCACCTTCCTTTCACGGCATTTTCGCACCCTCGTACTCTACTTTTCTCTCGATTTCTCACTCTACGGCTCGGGGCCGTATTCTATATTTATTCCCTATCATTCATTCGACCTCTCGACGGACTACCGACCCCTTTACAGAACCTACGCTTCGGGCATTTTACCCTTCCACACCGCAGCCGAGCTTCTGGCAGGAGCTGGCCACCTCGCATATTTATATTCCATTGATCCTCCTTGCCTCCCTGCTTGGATGGTTCATTGGTTCGTCATTGGTCCTTTTTCTTTCCTATTTACAGTCCACACTGACCCAACTACTAGTTTACCGTCCCGTTTGGAGGGTCAAAACGGATGCTCCTTAAAAAATTTCAGCGTGACCGCAGTCCGACTCTCTGGGCATAATCCTCATGTGTATCGCTGCACCCCCCTACCCAGCTTCGTATATAACGCGAGGTAAACGCAAGTGGGTCGGTTTTGAAGAATTTAATCTGAGAGTTTGTGATAGTTTTACCTAAGAATGTACAAATACGTTCAGCGGCAGGCCCACAAAGCCTTCTCAATCCGAGCAGGCCAAAACGGGAAGTTTTCGGGTTCGAACCTTTTCTGAACTTCAAATGAACCGGACCCCAGGTTAGGTTCGAGGTTCGGTTTTTTTGTAGAAAAACCAAACCTACCCGACCCCCGGCAACACTATCAATCCCAAAAAACTTGACATAGTATGTATTTAATAAACGAGCCTCCTCCTTACTAAGACATCAAAATTCTAACAACTGAATGTCGTTCCGTGAAGCGAATTTCATCTTTACTACTGCTTCATGATCAAAAGTTAAACCATTCCCATAGCGGCTTGAAAATTCAACCAGATTCAACATAGGTTCAAGTCATCGAAACGTAACTTACTTCGAATCTTAGTCTGAACATTTAATTTAGGCTCTCAAGCGCTCTGTATTTCTTTTCGAAATAACGGAATTGAGAGCACAGTATGTCGCTGAAATTCGAGCCAAATCGTCCGAATTGAATGATTCGCACCACTGGCCGATTTCGTTGCGAGCTTGGACAATCAACGCCTGGGGAATTGACTCTCCTGAGAATTCAGTACCGGGTTAGTTTTCACATTCTGAAGTCTAGGGAACAGGCTGACCGGCTCCGTCTATGGTTCTTGAGAATAATTCCAAAAGTTGGTTGAGTGAGCTGGAACCAAACATATGCTGAGCATGTCCCAAAAGTGTTCGAACTGCTTCGATCTCTCTTTGTGCAAGCTCCAATTCCGCCTGAGCAGCATCAAATTCTGTATTTGCGATTTCAAACTGGGTCTGAGCGGAATTTAAATCTGTTTCGTTGAGTGCAGTGTGCGTCTGAGCCACGGCGGCGACTATCTGAGCAAGTGCGGATCCGTTTTGCTCAAGTGCTAGCTCGAGCATGGAGCGCCAATAATCAGAGAAGACGGGGACAGCTCCCGAGGAAGATGAGAGCTCAGCCTCAGCGAGGCGAAGGAAGTGGAGGAAGCGATGATATCCGGTTTCGGGCTCAATGTCTACATTTGGCGAATCTGCCAGTGCCAATAATGGAGTCGTCCAGGTAAGCCCATCGGCGTCCTTGCTGGCAGAATAGTAGAAAGTCACTGTTATAAACATCAGCAACTCGTCAGTCCTACTGCACCGGCTAAAGTTGCCTCACCACTGGCGGGAGGGAGGTTATCTTGGCCGAGTAGGTGGAAAGCCGGATACTGTAGGTGGTGCGCAATCTCTGTGCTCTCAGGATCGAAGCCTTTCGCTTCGTGGAGCTGACGGAGTCCTCGGTACACATTTGCATCCCAATACCTTGCTTTTAGTTCTGTTATACATTCGAAGAGGGGAAATCCAAGGGCGATTACATCCTCCATACTGAGATCCTGCCCACCTGTTGGGTCGAGCGACCAATACGCAGGACGATGGGGTCACTGAAATGTCGTATCGTTGACCCTAAAATGCGATAGCGGACCTACGAATAAGTACGCTCCCGAAGGTGGGATGTCGCCTTGAAATCGAATTTTAAACTCGATAGATTCAGGGACATCTTTCGTTCGAGAACGTCAATTGTCAGCGACGCCAGCTCAGGTATCAGTTACGTACGAAAATCCTCGAATCCAGCTGTTATTCCTAGTTGAGAGAAGACGTAGTTCGCCTGACAGAACCACTGTTCCTCAAAATAAGAGTAGAACGGATAAAGTAATAGTGGTAACTCGGGCCGAAAGTTGGATGGATCCAAGAACAGCCGCGTCCATCCGTCTCTCGTAATCTTTTGGCCTTGAAGTACTCGAGGGTAGTTTTTCACCGTGGGGCGGCCAGCGAAGGGAGTGTCGAGTGAACAACATGTGATCCCGAAAAAGGTATGTGTCGAGGGATCAGGAACACGGCGAATAATTGTGTTGAGATTAAACGTTATCTGGCCTGAGAAATGCACGGCCCTATAATTGTGGGGCCATAACCACCAAATGATCTTGTGGTACAATTCGAGTGTGAGGGCCTGGATAATCATAGCCTCCCCATTAGGCGCATCTAACACGCGTAACGGTTCCGGCGGTAATCTTAGGTCGGCGACTGGTTCTTGATTGAAAACAGGGACACTTTCGACATCGAGGCAAACCCTGCCGCTGGAAGAGTGAACCCCATAGTTACATTCCAGAGCGTAGACCTTGGGAAATTGGTACGTTTTGCATTCCATCAGCGATTCACACCCACCGGCAGCTGTTGTCGTCGTGAACTACGGAGTCCAGGTATCCCGTCCAGATATTTGCTCGCTTCCTAAGAGGATATTAAATCGAGCGAATAAGACTCGCGATCACTGTTTTCTAACCAATACTTCATTGAACTAGAATTATTTTAGAGATGAATTATTGGCAAGGTGGAGGGTAAACGTACGCAATAAGCAGATAAGTATGCAGTCAGAAAATGGGAGCGGCTATAGTGGTCCCAGAAATGGTGCTTGAACGTGAGTTCTGGAAATGGTTCGGCTTTCGACAGAAGAAATGAGGATGTTGACTTGCCGCCGAGGAATACTGCCGCATGTATACACTCCGTGCTTGCTATTCCATGGAGTTGTATTACATTTGGATGGCTTCAAGATATTCTCATGAGTGCTCAGTCATATGAAATTCCGAGCACATTACCGTAGGGACTTGTAGATTGATACGTGCCGTCTCCACAACTTGGGCATCATTGAACACACGCAAATGTAATAAAAAGTACAACACCCTACCGTCTCAGCATTCTCCCCCTCGTATTGCGCCACGGTCATCTCTGTTGTCTGGCCGTGAATCCGGGCCGCATATAACCGCCGCGGCCGTGTTCTCTTGGGGTTCCGATTACGAGTTATCTCATAATGGTCGTGTTCCAGGTAGACTTCTCGTTGTAGATAGATATCACCTAGTGGAATGCATCGAAAGTCTGTGAAAATGAGAATCTGAATCCGCTGAAGAAGTCAGTGCAACTGACCTCTTTGAAGATCGGGGTAGGTATGCGTGACGTTAATGAAGTTACCCCCCGGTAATAAGGAACTTCTTCGCATTCCGGAAAAACTCTCCGCTGGAACAATGAGTCGCAGCAATGAGGCGTATCTGGCCACAAACCAATGCATCTTGAGGAATGCCGACGTCTGGTCTAGAAGAGTTGATTCCTGGGTCCCGTTGTCTATGATTTGGTGAGGAACAGTGGTCTATAAGATGGAGCCAAAGGCGAACTTTCTTATCAGATAAGGACAGGCGCCAATCATGTCTCCATTCTCTGTGGCGTTGGTTCCGTCTGCAGACAGGTTTGACAGCGTTGGGCAGTGTTGTTCAAGATGTTGGCTAATTGTTGACGTTGTAGGTTAGGTAACTTAGTAATTCACCATGCTCAAATTCACCCGAAAACCTCTGTCTCTGGAGCGGCGAGCCATATCCCATGTCCCTGTCCTTGTCCGAGTCGTGCCATGTAGTCTTCAGCTGAATAGTCTACTGAATTCGATAAGTTCTTTCTTATCAATTCTCTCCGTTACAGCTCCATTCCGTGATATATCAAAAATATCGATGACGCAATCATACTTCAGCTCAGGCACGAGTCGCAATCCCTGGATCTCAGCTGAGAGGTTATGATCGTGGCCCTGATCTGCCCAGAGTGGCGAGAGTTCTGGGACACGAGAGAGCAGGGGAAATGCCATTGGACGAAACACACAGAACAAGATTGGAAGACAAACCGATGTTGCCAGGTCAACAGCGTGTCAGGATGCATTTCTCATTCTCTTGGCCTTCATGAATACTTGAAACGCAGAGCGGTGATTTGAGATCGGAGTCGAGCGTCATTTGTGCCTGAGAGACAAAGATCTCGGCACTTGAAGCGCAGTTGGACCTCGGGGGTCGGAAAAATAGCCCGCGTACTTATGTTATATTGAGTTCCCGCCGCCAAAGAAGCACCACAATTCATTCAAGTTCACCGGCGGGCGTCTTGCGCGCCAGTTGCTGTTGAGAATTCATCGCTTCGGAAATAATTGCTGTTTGCTGTATTACCTCCATCCAGGTGTCTCTCAACTACCAGTAGAACTGAACAGACATTGCACCACATCCTCCATTCCCGTAGTCTTGAAGCCCCTCTCTTCACCGCGGGACCCCTTTTCTACATAGGAGTGCCGCCCTCACTCGCCCACCGCCGGGAAAAATCCTCACGTTCCAGCGCCATTCCTTGGTTAGCCATCTGCGCGATGGCTGCAGCGGGAAGTGGCCCCGTGAAAGGTGTAAATGCGGGGTGAAACCCGATTTTCAACATCACTACCTGTTTACTGTGAAGATTCGCACACTTTTAGTATCAGGGCACAATCATGACCTGACCTGAATGTCCTGCGCGCATAATCTGCAGATTATACATGCCTGTTCTCAAAGCAATTGGCCAAAGAGAGGCTGCTGGGTGCGCTGAGAGGCAGGTCGAGATTGGCGTCCATTGGGTGGAACTGTGTGCTGCAGACCTACCAAAAGATTCGGGATATTGCTAGGGCGTTGGAAAAGTGCCGCTCAAATTCGGCACGGAAATGTGCAACGAGCATCAATGGTATGCCTGGGTACATTCCAGCATGGACGGGTATCCTGTGTTCGTAAAGGCGGGGTTTAAGGAGATTTGGAAGCTCGAGGTCAATTTGGACGACCACGCGGACGGCATCACAAGCTTTTCGCGCTCAGATGTCCATCGCATCGTGGGCAGATGCCCCATTTTTCAACCTCACGTCCACAGTAACGGCCCTAGAAGCCGAAATCGCTCCACTTCGTAAAACTAATACTTAGAATAGTTCATTACTATCATTCACTACCGCTAGTGTATCGTACAACCTCTGCAATAAATAGTATTTTACCCAAATTTATTCGTATTAGCGATCACTAGTGACGTGCCCCTTTAGCCCGGCCTAGTTTTTAGTCGATCGCTAATTGATCGACTCAGTCATTACTTAGTCAAGCGAGAGTTTGATCGTAAGTACTCTGGCTAGCTTCATTTTTATCCCCTCTCCTTCTCTCCTGTATGTCTCCTCACCGGCGTTCAGATTCTTTTTTCTTTATATCTCTCATTTTCTGTGCCAGCGCCAGAGTAGCCAAGGACATTCGTGCAACACCGCCGCCGCCGGCAGATGAGGCGGTATCGCCGCTCCGCGCATGAAAGTGGTCCATTTATTCATGCCCTGCAGACGCCCGAGACGTACACTGCCCGCTGGCGGTACACTGTGGGAGGACGCACAGGTATATCGGATCCCGTCGGGGGGACGATCCCGCTTGTTTTTTCGACCCTTTTATGCCTAGATTCCCATGAAGCACTGAGGACACTTTGTAAAACATATGGCAACATTGAAATATCAAACATGGGGGCTACGTCTATTCCATATCATCATAAATAGTCGTCCTCTATGTCGCTACTTGGAATGTTGCTTTGGTCGCACGGACTACGGGATAGGCCTTCGTCCTTGTTTGAAAAGATCAACAGTGTGTCAACCCCCCCGCGAAGCAGAGTTAGACCGCTATTCGAATAGTACTCGTGTAACACTCACTGCGATCTTCTCAGCCTTGAGTACTACACACAGCTCAATCAGTAATGACAAAAGGTACACTAAAAAACGGCACACACCGAGGATGCCGTCGTAAAAAATAATGCACAAGCGATGCAAATCAAAGTTCGATCCTTCAACTGCGAAGACCAAGGCCCTGTTCTCAAATGAATGAGTTGTTTTACGGAAAACAACTTCGTGGCCTCGTCGACAATGTCCACTCGTGCACGTACAAGACTGAGGAGACTCCGCTCGTCCACACTGAGGTTAGCCCCATCTGCCTCTACGACAGTGTCGAGGGTCAATCGATGGCGTGTCTCCACCGCGACTTCGGGGGTCTGTGGGTGTGGAAGGCCGCGTCTCGACCAGACGAGAGCGCTGTGGCGTATTCCACAGCGGTGTATTGTCATATTCGAAGAATGGGTCGAGTGCGGCGCTCACGGTGCCTAATTATCGGATGAGTGCGCCCACCGCCGTGCTAAAGAATATGTACCGCCGGATACTTAATGTCGGCGGTGTGTATTTTATCAGCGGTTTTTAGTAAAGCAGGAAGGACCTCCTGTGGTATGACCGCAGCTACAAAACACTGCGGTACAAGAACAATCTCAGGACTGAGATTTGGTTGAGATGAAACTAACACGTATTTAGATAGATATCAAGATATGGAAGTCAAAGAACTTTAACTGCCTGTCTGGTTCCTAATACCTATATACGACATATGAATAGAAAACGAGGGCCGGAAGGAGAAACCGGAATGGATACAGAGCAAAGTCATGATCTGCTGAACGTTGGATCAGTGTTCATTCCCAGCGATGTGATGCATACCTCGTTGTGCGCATGAACTAACGTCAGATTTGTGAACCTTCTGGCCAAATGGCCGTCCCATCCCCCAAGGCAACCGTGAAGTCCAGCCCGCTCGAAATCAGATGCCGCAGCTGTGCCGCAAATATGGCACCCCAAGAATCCCATTCGGTCGAGTCCCGCAGGACGAGGTGAAATGATTCCAGCTGCGCTGTGCCAGTATTCGCACGGCGGCGACGAGACGCGACGTCGAGGATGGCGCTAAGCTGGGCATAGTCAAGTAAAAAATCATAGGTGTCATAGCAGTTGTAATCAACCGTTATGTGTCGGAGCTGCGGTAGTAGCCGGTGATAGGTATTACTTTCGGGATCGATCACCGGAAGAAATCTGCTGATTTTGCAGTGGACGGTTACGCGAAGCGTTTCCACAGCCTGCATAATCTCACGGTGCCGCCATATATCGTGTGTTTCATCGATATCCCATTCAAGCTCCCGGATAGCGCAGGCCGAACGGGATAAAAAGGGGAGAACGACATTGGGATCGAGATATGAAGAGCACCCAAGGCGCTGGATATGGGGAAGTGTCAAGAGCTCGAGCGCATTAATTGGGGGAACTCGAGCGAGCGAGCGATGAGCTGCGCAGCCGAAGAGAGAGGAGGTTTAGGAACATCAGCGGTGTGCGATGGCCGACATCTCGTAGGTCCAAAACACAAGTGAGATCCGCAAGAGAGGGAAAGTTGTCGAGGATAGCGATAAACTCGGCGTCAGAAATACCACCCGATGTAATATCAAGTGTGGTCAGGGTTGTGGATGCAAAATGTCGGAAATCAGGTGGCTGCATCGAGATCGAGAACCGTGTCCAATGTAGTTTGGTTAGTAGAGGTGCGTTCTTCAGAACGTGTTCGATCTCGGTATCGAGGAATGATGCACTCAGGCTTCGCAACAAGGGGAGGGGTGCGTTTAAGCAAATGGGCTCCCAGGTTTCGACATGGAGCATGTCCAGACGCATGAGGCGAGGCTGAATGGCCGAAAGATCTATATGTTCGGCCCCAGAGGCGTCGTCGCTGATCTAGCGAAAGGTGAAAGGTCCGTTACTTCTAGAATAGGGGAAGTTACCTGGACTCTCCGAGCGTGTGGTGGGAAATCAAGAGTCAAAGAGAGAGGGTGTGCCTGCGCTCGAGAGAACCACGTGTCGAGCACCTCGCGGGGAAGCACGGGCTCGCCGTTCGACGACTTAAGACAGTCCATTTCGAGGGAGCGCCACAGTTCAGAGGTCTCCAGTGCGATACCTTCCCATTGACGACACACCCGCATAAGAAGCAGCGGTGCGCGTCTACTCGAAGGACGTACGTAGCCATGCGTGGGAAGACATTCGACAAAGATTCGGGAGGTGATTTCCGTGGGAAGCGACAGCACAGGATAAGTGACGGCGTCGAGAAGCGCCTGGGACTCCATTCGCTGGGCTACGAGTGTGGCGATATATCTCGCAGAAAAAGCTTTGAATCGGCTTAGTTCGGTGTCGATCTCTTCCAGAGCTACACGAAGGCTTGCTGCCGGAGATTCTGAATCGTCTTCAGAGAAAACCATCGGGTTATACGGGACTGAATCATCGTCCCAGCTGCTATTGTACCCGCAGGCTTTGCAGATGGACATCGTGGCGTGAAAGGAGCGTGTCACACCATGTCACAGGGACCCGGCTAGGTTGAAGCCGAGCATGCCGACTCGGCACCAATTATCGCACAACCTCCGCATGAGTCATTTGCTTCCGCCCATGTCCTTCTTTTGCTTTGCTTTTGCTTCAAGGTTCTTCGCTAGGATTTGCAGGGCGTTGATCTGTATATCTTGGAGACACCACCACGGGTTCGCGTCCGTCTACAGTACCCGCTTGGCCGTCTGAGGCGGCTCACCGTTTCTCTCCCGTGCTTGATCTCGTATCAATTTGCCTTACAACTTCCCACTGACTCGACCTGGTCGCCGAATCTCCCTGAATAATACGGATTTCGCCCCATCGCGTCGAGGCAGTAACCTGAGATCATTCAAGCTCCAGGTGGAAATTCTACGTCTTCCAATATCTCTAGACTGGCTGGACGCAAAGGTCTCTTGACAGCATGCTGCAAGAGGCCATAGATTGGCAAGGCATTGCTCAAGGCTATCTTTAACCTAGACTCGGATTGCATCGCGGTAACCCAAGCCTGGAGTACACCCATCCTTTGGGAAGTGCTGATCTTTTGCGCCTTGAAATCCGGCCCACGTCGTCCCTCGGCTGAAAGAAAGTTGTGTTCTCCGGCCATCGTATTCCGCGCGCGATAACTCTTGACAACATCCTCTGCTATTGATATTCAGATACTCGGTCGCTCCCCGCAGAGGATGTTGCTCCGGAGTTTTTTTCCTCGCCGATCCAGTGCGGACCCGCTAAAAACAGCACCAGGCATTCCGGTCCGTGGTCCACTTCTTTCGTGTCCCACCTTTTGCTGCTTTCTCCTTCAGCCGATTATAGTTTCCTTTATGCTTCACCTCGTGCTTATTGTCCTTGTACAGGCTTTAGGGGTCCCACATTGAAATGGTTGCCTTCGAAGTCGAAGGGATGCTTTTTTTCAAGTCAAGGTGCGACGTAGACATCACCACAAAACAATCCAGCGTCTTACCAGCGTCTTACCCTTGCCGGGAGTAGTACCCATCTTCGTCACTTCGTTACTTTGCTTAGGAATGAGAAAGTTCGTGAGTTTGATGGAAAATCGTGAAAGTTCGTCATTTCAACAGATATCTGAGAAAGCTTGTCACTTCGATTAAATTTTGGTGAAAGCTCGTCACTTCTGGGCGTGCGCGTGGTAAGTATAATGTTTAATTACCGGAATCACAGAATGATGCGAACGGAATCCCGTTCTTTGTTACCACCTATCGTCCTCCTCCTTCATCCACACCCCGCTGCAGCGGCGCTGCCGGCGCTTTGTGGTTGTCCCATCGGCATTCAAATCGCAATGCACGCCGCGTGAAGACTAGCGAGAAGGTTAAATATCCTTGGGCTGCAGATGAGGAAGTTCAGAGTGGAACGGGCTGTTGCGGGTGCCCGGGCCGAACAGTCCAATTCATCCCGGCGTGTTCGTGCCCCTCTGAGCCCGAAAGAGTCAGCCTACCTAATCCAGTGTGATAGATCTTTATGTTGATTCACAGGCACATCGCTTACGTGTATGCAGATAATCACGTCGCTACTAATGGTTCTCGGCCAAAACATTAAACTTGAACTCGTAACTTAGTTCTCATGAATGTATCGATATCTGCTGACAATATACTGCAACTGGCGTGGGATTCAGAATGTATGCTTTTTTGAGAAAAGTCCAGCTACTCGTACCTCTGGCGTATTTGACGGAAGCAAGTGCTAATCTAATAATCAAAGCGACAAGCGGGTTCGTAGGTCGTCCTGATTCCCGGAGCCTATTGAACAGTGCGTGACAAGGTTTTTGTGCTTGGGAACTGAGTGAATCGGTTTCGGGAGTAGAGTAGGAAACAATCTTGCAATTGGACCCTGTAGATTGCGTGGAGCTGAGATTGACAGGAGAACAAAGAAAGCACGAACCACCTTCAGCGACATCAAGAAAACTAATGTATCGAATTGCGATCATTGGAGGAACACACACCAGATGATTAGCAATCCAATGCACCGTATCTCCACGACCGCTCCTTGAGGTTCCTGAGCAGCGAGTCGCGGTACCAGTCGAGGCATTCCTCCAACGACTTTTGTGATGGAAAGAGCGTGTGCATTAACTGCAGAGTCAGTCAGCACTGATTCGCTTATGATTATTCTCGCTCCAGCGACATTCGCACTCAAGCTCGGAGAAATGAAAGTCGGCTCACGAAGGAATAGTGCCGCGGGAGGTGCCACATGAGGAGTCTAGGAACTGTTCAATATACGTACTTAGTGTTATAGCATCAATTACGCTTGGGAGAGCCTGTCAGTGGAGTCGAGTTCAGATTTAGATCAAAAATATGAAGAGAAAAGCACGCATAAAAGCACCATTGCGCATATCGCTCTGGCAGTCGTGGTACCTCCAGGCCATCGCAGAACGTCGCAGAGTGTCGCAGGCTAAGCGTTGAAGCTGCGACGTCGGTGCTGTGGGAGGTCTCGAATGAAGGGTAATCAGTACAGGAAATGAGGTATCCAAAAAAATTCGTGGGTGGGGTTTGTGGTTGAAGAGTTATTGAAGGAGCAATTCCGAATGAAGGGTTTTCCACAATTATACATAGTTTCAAGGGGTTTGGGCTTGATAATAGGGCGCTTGGGCTATAATTTTGGGGAGGGAGGGGGCTTTACTTTGGGGAATAACCCTATGAGGTTAGATTCTTGAAAAAGGGACGGGCAAGCAGTTGTTTTTGCACGGCTACGATGACAAGTTCGGACATGATTTTATCGGAGCAGCAAAATGGTGCTCCTTTTGGGAAATCTAGAGCACGGATTTGCACAAGGGATGGTATCGGGCTTGGAACCTAGGAAAATGGGACGTAAGGGGTAGGAGAGCACCTAAAAAGAATGATGATATTTGAATAATTTTTTGGTATACGTCGCATAGACGTGTAAGGATGGTTGGTGTGGAGGATGGAATAAACTAGACCAAATGATGCGTAGAAAAGGAACCGAGAGCGAATCGTTGCATAAGCAAAGTAGTCTCAAGAACCATTAGCTTCGAATCTAATGAACAAAGTGCGAAAGACTTCATGGTTACCGCAAAATCCATTAGTTCGGATAATCTGGACTGATAAAAATCGAGCCTTCTAAAAGCTCATCTGAGGGATTAAAAGAACAACTACTTATCACATCAGTACTCGTAATCCGTGCGGCAGATAATCCGCAACCGTTCTCATCGTTCTACCTGGTTCGTGCCATCAGCTTGACAGGCACGGGTTTCCTGGGCATGACGACCTGGCCGACAAGGTATGTGTAGCGGTCTGCGCCCGGGTCCGCCAGCAAGGAAACCTCATATCTAGAGAACAGTGTATTGAGCGCAATCGAGACTGCCTGCAGACGTGTGCGTCAATATCAAGACAGATAACAGAACCTCAGGTCCCACCTCGATGGCAAGGAATCGGCCGGGACATGTGTGCTTAGGAAGACCGAACGTCAAGAACTTTGCAGTCCCGATCGGCGCATCCTCTGCAACGAACCGGTCCGCGACAAAATCGTTCGGGTTCCTGAAATACTCCTCGTTGAAGTGCATTAACTGCCGAGCCGTCAGCAAAATTTTGCATCAATACTTGGGATCAAAGTTGCTTACAATTGGGCTGGCTGAGAAGACACTGTTGGGGGGGAGACGCTCGCCCATCGAAATGCGGAGACCTTTCACACTGATTTTGCGTGCCGGACCCACCACACACCCAGCGAGGCGAAGCGTCTCGAGGGTTGCAGAGCGCAAGAAGTTCCACGAGTTTGAGATTGGGCCGCGAGGGTCGATGTTCGTTACTAGCTCCGAAGAGCATATGCGGCTCTGGAGACCGTTCCTCTGCTCAGCGATGTTATACAGCGCATTGGTGAACGCGTCCGTCATGCTCATCATCCCACCAACAACGATACCGCCCACGAGATCCGATACGTCCTGATCATTCTCCGCAGCGTCGAGGAACGCATCGAGGAGGGAGGATGTGCTCGGCTGACTCTGGTGGTAGTCCGGAGAGTCTCTGCGCGCTTTGATGACAGGAAGAACAAACTTGCGGATCTTCCGGTCTGGATTCCAGACCAAGAAATTCGAAATGAGCTGCGATATTTTCTCGCCAAGCCAGCCAAAGGAGCTGATCAGACCAGTAACTTCAAAGATGGGATCCGATTTCTTGTCGAGCGCAATGAATGCCTTGATCAGCTCGGGCTTGCGGTAGACGTCCTTGTACGAGCCCATGCAGACCCGCGACATGACGCGAGCCATCAGATCGTTGGCGAGGGGGCGGAAGTCGTCGACGTCATGCGTAAAGTTGCCATGGTGCTCATCAAACCATTGGTCAACAACCTCTTGAACGACGCCGGCGAGGACAGGAAGCGTCTTAGCACCCTCTGTTTCAAGCCGTTGGCGAATCACAGCAGCGTGCAATTGCGTCCGGAAGTTGTGCCGTCCGACGATAGCGCCGAGTTGCGTATCCTCTGTGAGCGCCACCTGCGAGGCCTGCTCCTCGTTGTCGATCATGAACTGCACGTCCTCTGACTTCGTCGCGATAAAATAGAGGAACGTGGGCGCGAGTTGCATGCCGAACGTCTTGCCGTATTTTGCCGCCAGATTCAGAACGTATCCTTTCGGGTCCTTCTGAAATGGTTGACCAGCCTTGTCTTCGATCGGCGGCGAATCCTTGCGGTCTTCAGCCTTCTTGCCCCAGATGTAATGGGTCAATAAGGCGGTAAGTCCACCCAAAGCGGCGAGCACAGTCGCCGCGATTGTTGACAAATTGTCCTTCCAGGTCGGCGGTGACAGTTCGCACAAGACCTAGACAGTATGAGTGATATATGTCATGCTGCATGTTACTGTCAACACACCGGGTTCGTCGTGTTATCAACAGGGAACAAGGGATTCTTCTGAATACAACGCACCCCACTGTTCTCTATGATCATTCTACAAGCTCATCGTCAGATTTTGTGACAGCAAGGATACCGAAAAGTAGACCTCCAGAGTAGATTTGTACCATGAGCCTGGAAGTCGAGCTCCTTCATCCAAAAGTTGTTATACCAGCGCTTGTATGGGTGTTCCTTCGTCGGACGAGCATCCCAGATGAGCTCTTCCAGAGCATTGGAGGGATGACAGTCCCATGGCTTGTCGACGAGGATGCAGCGCATGACAGCGTAGCCAGGGCTGAAGCGATCGGAATTACCAACACCGAAGAGAGAGAACAGCGACGGAATCAGCGCAGAGATCTGGCCATACTCTCAGCTACTCAACCGCACGAGAAACGAGAGATGTATAAGCACCGGCATTGTCGTTCCCGGGAAGTTGAGCTCCTCGCTGAAGCATGATCGTCAGACATGGGTGCTCTTGAGAGCAACAAAGCACGCTCACAGCTGAACACCGACAACAAAATCAACGTCATCGGGGTGCCGGTACAGACGCTTGAGCGCTTCGACTGCCTCAGGATCCGAACTGAAGTCCTCGAACTTCTCGCGAATCTTGACGAGAAGCTCCGGTTTCGGTGTCACATTCGCGTACCCGCGGAAGTACTAAAACTCGGTGTGAGTGGCGCGGAAAGCACGTCACGGTTTCGTTGCACCTGGTTAAAGCTAGGCAGTCCTTCCTCTCGCTCGTGCACGATGGACCATGTAACAATGTCAAATGGAGACTGCGGTGGGGTCAGATGATATATGCATGCGAGGAAGACGACAGGGAACTTACTCCGCGATACGCACCCGCAGAGCGGTACGCCTCATCGACGCCGGATTTGAACTTCGGAATGTCTGCTGAGAGCATGCCTCGCAGAATGTTGTCTGCCCCGTAACTGAGATATCTGCTAGCGTTGAAAGCAGAGTTGAAGAGGGTGTCGCTGGCGACGACCTTATTGTGCGCGTCGATGACATTGAAGCTGGAAATTGACTCTCAGGTGAACACGCGAGGTCCGGAGTGAAGACGTTATAACGCACTTGTTAATAATGAACTCATGGAAACGGTAGACGATAGACATTTCCGCAGATGTCCTGTGAACCCGATCAACGAAAATTTCCGTCACAGTCAATGAACCACCAAAACGTACACCATAGGTCGGTCATCACGCGTCACCAGCGGCCATGGGTATGCATGCAGCGGGTTGATCTTCAGAACATTAGCCTGCAGACGATTTTCAGCGTTCCGCGACAAACGGCGAGGGAAGCCTGAGCATACCCCATACATGGCACGGTAGAGCGGGAAACCGTCGTCGCGCGGCCATGGCATGGTTTTATCCCAATAAGCCATTTGGTACCCGTTCCCGATGAGTGCAAGCTTCGCGCCAACGACAAGTTTGACGGTCTGGTAAATTCGCTCGTCCTCCCAGTCCGGGTGTTGCTGAACAATAATATCGCAGAGGCGGTTGTGCTCGCGAAGGAAGATCGTATGGATGCTGAAGGCAGATCAGCACTCGAGCAAAAGTTGTGAGGAGCAGGGACGGACGAGAGGAGAATGTAGTCTTCGTTGGTTCGCACGTCTCCACCGAGGAAGAGCTCGTGAATGTCAACTCCAGGGCGTGTCCGGACGGGTAATCCCTCGACGTTCATGGGCAGGTACTCGAACCCATCTTTCCCGCGCTGCGACTTAAGCTTCCCGTCGATATGACTCCGCAAAGCATCGACGACTTGCGCCGTGCTACCGTAGAGGGCGCTAGCGTCGAGCCAAGCAGTGGCATCGTTGGCGTGCTGGCGCGGGTTTGACTTGCTGGTGCCACTTCCCTTGAACGGTTTGCTTCGGTTGACGCTGTAAAGGTGTGAGTTGAGAACGGCACAGTGGGGAGTTCGTACATGAAAGTCCGGTTCCCATGTCCGTGCGGGTCGTACCAGGGGTCGCCTGTCGGAATAGGAACCGTAATTTTCTCGGTGTTTGAGTCTGCGGAGTATGAGACGTCGTGCCTGTTCGAGCGACGTGAGCCAAGCGTTTCGTGGTGGGGCTAAAGGAGTTCACGAACATAATAAACTCGACGAGCCCAAGCATTAACGGTGTATGCTCGTACGCAATGCGTTTCTTCCGCTGGAAAAACGCATTCGACAGTTCACGAGGATTAGGCCCTTCGCGTGGTTTCGAAATACCGTCTGCGTAGTTGGTCTGTCTCCAGTCGCGGCTCCGTGGTTGGCCCGTTGAGCCGAGGTAGGACTCGCCTTTCTTGAGCCAGTTGCAACGGCCGTCTACGCTCCGGTACCTGTAGTCATAATCAATAAGCATCACGGCTGAGTCCTGTATTTCGCACCAAAAATCCTTCTTCGTCTGAATGCATGACGGCTCGAGTGCAAACTCCAGATGGTCAAAAAGGGCGTTGGCTTGGTCTTGAATCGACAACTCCAATGGGTCGATCGCGTAGCGGGACTTTGGCAGGTCGGATGAGTTCTTAAAGTTGTCAAGCGTGTGGCGCTCGAGGTCGTCGAGGCTCGTGATGTGCGACGCATCGCCGTGCGCAAAGTTTGCCTTGACGTTGTCGTCCTTGAATGCGGCTGAGCGCAACCAGTCGAGAAAGAGGTCTGGGATCTCGTTGTTGTGTTCATCAGGCGGCGTGATTCCGTCTGGCAGCGTGCGCGTGTATGGCCAGCTGTCGGCCAGAACTTGCCGTGCGCACAGAGCACCGATCGCGACGAGGTCCACCAGCTTCATTCTTGGCGGTGCTGCGATGAGCCTTTCCTTTTAAACAGGCCCGAGGCCGGAGCACATAGGTACAACTATAACCGCACCCTGAGGGGCATTGCCAAGAGGTATTCGGTCACGTGACAACCATCGTGCACTGCGATTGGCTGTGTATGAATACCCACAGAAGCTCACGGCTTTCGTCACCCCAGCCGGCCTTCTCGGAGATATTCTCGTTGACCATGTCAAGCATCGTGATGCTGAGTAGGACTGCATACCCGTGCCCGTCGCGACTGTTCAATGGGACGACCCGACCAGTAGGCTGACCCGTCCTTTCGGACCCGGCCTCTTTGAATGTACTTTTGACGAACGCCCCTGGTTTAAAACGGCCGTTGACGGGTAGTTGGTCCGAAAAACATGCCACAAACTGTCAAATACGATATGATAGCTTTTAACACATATTTTAGGGCACAAAGGCCCCAGGAAGCTACACCAAGGGTAACTCCGAAGTTAGGGGTTTGAGGCGAAAGATTTTAAAAACCCACTCTAACTTGGGGGGTTTTAGGTCGGTTTGGAGAAGGCCTGCGAGGTCCGACCTGGAGCGTCAGAAAGTTTACTTTCAGCATGCTACAAGGATTTCTCGCAAGGATACTGCAAACTGTTGGGATGGAGACCCGATCGGTCTCTCGACCCCTATTTGTTACTTAAATACCTCTTCCGATCGCCCCGGATGCCTCAGTCGTTCTACCTTCTCCGTGACCGACTGATATACTTACTATATTTCTCTGTCTACATAAAGACGTTCCCAGCTCGCCAAATCAAGGTCACAGCACCCGTATGTTCCTTATAGAGACCACCGTGGTTATACACTGCCTTCCTTCCTAAAAAAAAACGAAGGGAATTCCTATTTTTTTCACCTATATTACGTACCTGATATCCTTCTCCGACTTAGGGGGTCTGAGACTCAACGATGCGGAAAACGTAGAGGATTTGAGGCAAATTTGACCGAGTTTTGTCGGAGTTACCTTGGCCTCGCTTCCCGGGGCCTGGACACAACTTCTGAACATACTGGATGAATTAAGCGAAAGCGGTATCTAAACAGTTTATAACCATTTTAAATTGTTTATAAACGGTATCTTCTCTATGGTATCCATACTCGCATACATATTGGGTGACCGGGCCTTGATTCTGCCTCGTCAGGCTTCCTACCATTGCAGTCAACTGCATGCAGGAATTTAGGTTGACAAATAGGGTACATTTGCATGAACAGTTCAGTTTCAATGGCGCCAGGGTTAACACAACTTGTGAAGTAACAAGTCAATCAAAGGTACTGACAAAGACAATGATGCGAGAAAAGATGGTTGTTGAGATGACTTCCAGGTTCAGATTGTTGAAGACTGATGGTGGGTATATAGAGCGTGAGCGGCGCATCAACCCTGCCCGCGGCCGAGCCATCAACCTTAAACAATTACCATGCGCCGGTCGAGCTCTCCAGGGCCAGTAACAGCAGGTGAGTGATCACAGGAACCATAAATGGCCGCCGCAGAAACATTTCTGGCGGCGAGACTTCCTCATATTCACACTAGCAAATCCGCTGTGAGTGATTGAAAATTTTCAACCATTTAGACTGTGTATAAATGGTTTGTAAACCATTTGTCTTCAAAAACAAATCAAACGAAAACGAAAACGAAAACGAAAAGGTTTACAAACGGAAACGTTTGGAGCCTTACTTAATGAACAGGAGATTCATACCATCTGAGCTTCGCTGGTGGCGCCGTGCCTACCTGCAAGAACTTCTATACTACGGTCTTGAATATCTTCTGGCGAAAAGCCAGCAACATATCCTCTCTGATACGGTCGTTACCTTTTTTGAAACCGGTGAAGAAGGCCTACGTGAGCGAGCCGATCATGTTCAAAGAACCTCTTGTTTACATGTCTCTTCCCAATTCCTTTTGGGCCACGTTTCAACAGCCCATTAGGCTTGATTCGAATCCTATGCGCGCCGGGTGCGCGGAGTCACGTACCCTCCTAATACGAGGTCAATCTAAGAGCGCGCGCTGCCCCTGAGCCCTGGATCGTTGCACACTCTAAGCATTGCTTTACAATGAGATATGATTGAAGAGTTCGCCGCTGTTTTCTGGTCTCAACAGTACACAGAATGCGTCCGTATGTCATGAAGCCTCCGCGGAAACATCCTCTGGGTCTATGACAATGCTCTGATTCGCTCTTGGGCGCGCGTAACTAGTGCTAGTTATGACGACATTCAACGCGAGGGCCGGTGGGGGGATACGTCGTCTCGGAACGTATTTAAACCCCCCAAGATAAGTCTGCATTCTTCAGCTCCATTTCACTCCCTCATCCGACTTTTCATTCCCCTCATAGCCATATGCATACCCCCGTCTTGTCTTGTGAGTCGCCCTAACGGGAATAGCATGCGCCATAGACGTGGAAGCATAAATGGAGCCCGTATTGGAATCTCTTGGAAGTCCGTACAGTCCGGTTCACGAAAAGTTAGTCGAGTAGAAGGTGGTCCAGCAGGTTCCGTGACTCAATCAAACTCCGACCGTGAACACGCGTGAATGCCGCCGGCAGTCGAACTTGAACTTGGCAAACTCGTTCAGGTCCCATCTTGCAAATCTACGGGAAAGCTGGGCCCAGTCTTCACTTTCAATTCCATCTGCTCTGCATGGAAATACAAGCCATGTGAACTTCGCCCGGATATCACCATTCGACTGTAGAAAACCGTTCCACCGGTCGGCTTGAGTCATTAATTCTTGTCCCGGTCCATGATTCTGGTAGGGCCTCAACCTCGGAATTGCGGGATTGCCAAGCTGGGAAATGGACCCCAAAAATGTATATAAAGGCCGCAATTTCTGCTTATATGGCAGCATTACAACTTCATTATGTGACCGGACATTATCTTGTTCAACCGGGAAAGCCCCCTCGACTGGAACACGAACGATGGTTCTGTACACTAGTGTTTACCAAATTGATGGGCGATGGCTTGGGGTAAAGTAAATTAAGCTCCGCTCTCGTTTTTTGACCTCATCTCTACATCTACATCTGCTTACCGCCTCAACGCACGCCTATTTCGGGTCGTCGCCTACCCTCCGCGACACGCCGCCACGTGTTGTGCACGCAAGCTCAGGCATCGCAGATGCCGCTCTACTTACACCCTTAACACCGCGAGTCAGCGGGCACCAGTATACATGCAGCGCCGGCCCCCAATCGACCTCACCGCCTTCCTCTCTCCCCGATATTTCACGACACTAACCCCTGTGAATACCCGCACCGTTCATAATTCTGCGTACATGTACTCCTCTTCCGTCCTCTACAGCAAGACGACGCACTGTAGCCCACACGATGGCCGTGTCGCCTCTGCTCGGCTCCAAGTCGGTTGGCACCTCCTTCCACCAGCGGCACCAGCCACCGCCGCTCGTACATCCTCTGTGGGACCACGACGTCACGCCTCACACGCCGTACGGTTCCGCTGCGCCCAAACACGACTGTCCCTCACCGGCTCTACCCGTTCCATGTTCCACTCCCCACCGTGTACATGTTCACGTCAATACCAGAGCGTCACTAGTGGTGGCAAAGTTCGGTCCGAGCGAGCCCCGAACCTTAAACCTGAACGCCGCGTTCAGGTTCAGGGTGTTCGATTTGGCGTTCGGACGTGGTTCGAACGCAGAACCCGTCGAATTTTCTTCCCCGCTGTAAGACAGAAATTAGAGAGCTTGCGCAAAAGCCGCATGCGGCACTATACTTTTTTTGTCCCGGAACATCACTAGGAGTGTTGAATAGCACCCTCTGACCACCAGAGCGAAATAAAAATAAAAAGCTGCATGTGGTGAGTTTTGCGCACCCAAAAGCCACATGCGGCTTTTGCGCGAGGTCTCTATTCATTTATATAGGTGTGCATCCAGTGAGTAATTCAAGTCATAAATCACCATCCTATTCCTCATCCTTGGTGAGGTACCCAAAGTCTGTGTTAAGTTCTGTAAGAATACGGAGACGTATCCCGTGTTCACGTCCAACGAAGACTAGATCTCGTTGTTTGGTTGTTTACGGTAGCTTCGTGACGAACTCAAGTTGATTAGCTAGGGATTTAAGTAAACACTGCTCATTATTATTCTAACTCACAAAAGCGTGCTACTCAACCTCAAGCTCGCACTCAGCACTCCGTGCACTCGGTTTCGCTAACACGCACGCTGTGGGAATGTCTGCGACGCGTACATGTACTAGAAAAGCCAAATTGACACTCTGCCGCCCAACCACCACTGGGTTGTCCAAAATTGCAACGGTCACGGCGACGATGGGCCTGGTTGCGTTGCCCATTGAAATCGAATCACGGTGTCACGGTAGGTTTGGTCGTTGCCTCAGTACACTCACATACAGTACCGTTTACAGACTCTTTTGAACGGTTAAAACTGTTTATATAACGTTTCCATTTAATTGGCCCCCAGCTTTACACGGAAACTAAATGGTTGGAAAGTTAAGATTCTGCCCTCAAATCCAGTATGAGACATCAGAGCTAAACAATGTGTCGCACATTCGTTGCATCTGCCCCCATCCGTTCTATCTGCCTCCCATCAAGATGTATATCTGGGCCTGCCATCTTGTCGATCCTCTGGCGAAATAGCCTCTGAATGCAGTGAATCTGAAGTTTTCAAATTTGAACAGAGAAACGTGTACGACACAGGCCACATCTATTGAAAAAATGTACATATATGATACTTATTATTCGTGAATGTACGTGTCAACGTTTCATCCAAATTATGCCTGCAACATGTATAGCAACGAGCGTATTTCTATTCTTCACATCCAAACATTCAAAACACGCTGTGCGTTTACGTAGAGTCAGAATCATCTTGGATGTATGTGAACCAAATACTAGTCATAGAAGGCTGTGATGGATCAGAAGTTATTGAAGCCGCCTCGTACAGGTTCAGTATTAGTCGACAGATCATGGTCACCGAGAGCCTGCAATATAATCCAGTTACAAAATGGACAGGAGAAGAGAACAAATAATGATATGCACGCCACCGTGAATTCTGCAAGACACTGGATGATCTAGGAAAGAAATGAGAGACAACCAAAAGAAGCTGAAAAGACCGACCCCGCCAAACTGTGCAAAGGCCATGAGCGCTCACTGCCATTAAAGATATGAATTGAAAAATTACATAAAACATAATGATATTTGCAAGATGTGCGGCACAGATGACGCTGTTCAACGTTGAGACACAGGTGAACGTGAATACTACAAAGGGGGCGTGACTCAACGCAAAGTACATAGTTCCTGAGGACATGTTTAGCTGGTGGAGATCGCAGTGACAATGACGATATACTCGCCATCGCGAATCAACACACGCCACAGAGATCCAGAATGAAAGTCACGACTATGAGTATATCCCCGGTGCAAAGTGAGGGCGAGCAGAAGTATGTCTCCAGCCAACCTATGACTATTGTAAGCGGGCACAAGGAATAAAATATTGTCCTCACATAGCTTCCCAGGCTCCGATCTCTCCTGGAGTCTGGTTTGAGTTATGGGGTTGTTACGTTATCTTCCTACTTACGACTATGCCTGTGGAGTGTGGGTGAAGATGGTTGTAAAATGTATGTGATAGACGGACGGGAAGTATGTTATACAGCCAGATGTGGCGGGCTCCAAAGTTACGGGAGGGCCACTGGGCACCACACACCACTGGGATTTCTAGTTAGTAAATGTCCGAAATCAGGAGACCAATTACGCACAAGCGCAAATGAAAGACAGAAGATTATGGCGGTGCTGAGGCTAATAACGACTTGTTTTTTGAAGGCATACATGGCGAGCACTCTCAGAACAAGTGTAGCTGTGAATGAATTAGATGAATGGTGTTCACTTGTGGACAAGGTCAGGCTCACCTCCAACAAACAGTTCTTGGAATACAATCAGGAGGCTTTTTATGGTGTTGAGTCTGTTACATCTGCCCGTATTCCGTTAACGAGCTTCCAAAATTGTAGTACGACTCCTACGTCTGACAGAACCGATTTGAATCACCTGGGCCAAGACAGTGTCTAACCTACACACCTCGGGATCGAAGTTGCCGAAGTCGAAAGTGACCAGCGCCATGGTGCGTATGCCCAAGGAAGAATATCGAATGAGCAAGTACCAGGCGGATGAGCGTGTACGCCACGTTTTCCAGATATATTGAACTTCCATATCCAGAGTCAAGAGATGGTCATACATAACCAAAACTAATAATGCAGATATTAGCCAAGAAATGGACCTCCGTTTTGCTCTGACCGAACGCAACCACAAAACGCAACGGTTGATGCGACTGTCGACAGTTGGATAAAGTGAAATAGCTAGGGGACTGAGACCCACTGGTCGTATAGAATCGTTGCTTCGTTAAGGGTAATAGTCTCCATGACAGAAAAAAAACGGGAGGACACGAGGTGAATAGAGTGGGCCTAGTCGCCTTCGAATCAATGCACCTGTTGGCTTTCTTCGCTATACTTATAGCAGTTTAGCTCAAGCTTCGTTCACAATCATGTTTCCACTCTATTTTAGAATAAAAGTGTATTGGCGTTTCTTGTCGGGAATCAAACAGGTTCCGGCGTTAGAACTGAACAGGCACACAGATCGCGGTGATTGACGGCTGCCGTGAGCGCCGGGTCAGTCAACCACAGGTAATCTATGTGCAAAATTATAGCAAAGGTCCTCAAGAACCCCTCCGTTGTGCTCACCACTCAACCAGAGAGAAAAAGGCGTAGGAATCGACGGGTCCAGTCTGTCTTCGTGTGAGGTGATGAAGAGAGAAAAATACGATGTGGTATTGTTGGAATATGCAACTGCCGCTGCTCGCGCATTCACCGACGCCGATGCAGTGCCCCACACTCTCTTCATGTCCCAGCCTTCCTTAACCCCGGTTCCGTCTTCTCCGGTTATGCTTTCTAAACTCTGTTTTGTTGTCGGTTACATTGATCCTCGCGCATTTGTCAGAGGCTTCCGTCCCATAGTTTTTCCCGACTGACGGCGTTTCGAACCTTCTTTTCTTCTCATTCTGCTCCAAATACTTTTCTCCCACCTCGTCACGTATCGTCGTTGCGAGAGTGAGAATTATCGGACTTTTGGTCCACTTAGCGTATATCAAAACCTCTGACTCAGTGATGAGTTTGATCCATCATTTCACCTTGCAGGTTGGCGCCCCACGCGCTCGCGGCCGCCGTTGATGGTCCGTGCACGGGCGCGTTCCGCCTGTCCAAATTGGGCTATTGGCTGACACTTGATCATTCCCATCATTTCCTCAGGCTTGTGAGTCGGACTTGTCTCTTCCTCCCTCCATCGCGCGGGCTCCCCTTTGCCTACCCGTCTCCTGCTCGCCGCCTTCTCGATCTCAACCACCACTCTAGCTCGTTCCTGGCCTCTGGATTGCTCTCGAAATGCCGCCGTTACCGGTGGGCACGGCAGCATCCCATAGGCAGCACATGAAGCACCCTCGGAGCTATCACCGCCTTGAAACTTTGCATCATATTATGGTTCATCTATCACGCTGGTGTGCGCGGCTCTCAAATGCCGTCCTTGATCCCAGGACTCGGAACCTCCTTTACCGCACCTGTACCTTGACACTTTTCCGCCTCGCACTGGTGTTCCCTCGCGCTTGGATCACAGGTGAGCCTTTCGCATGATGTGGAACTACTATACAAGGACGGCGGGACATCTAGGGCCCGCATCGCGCAGCGCCGATGGCACGGGTTCCACGCAGCCATTCCGCCCCCGTGTCTCGCACCACGGCTGGCTCGCAGGCGTAGCGCGCTGTGATTCGGACGCTCAAATACAGGTGATTGCGTCACCTGGCTCCTACTGGCGGTAGCACCCGCCACACACTGCTTTTCGACGCCCCGCGCCCCGCTCAACACCCGGTACCCCGGCGCACGCAGTCTACTCCATCATTGGGGTGACAACATATCTGTGTTTGCATCGGGATCTATAACGTCCGCTTCCCGCTGAAGGCTTCTGTAGCTTGTGCCTACTCCCGCCCCGCCGCCCTCATCCGCGGAATCCCTGCCCGCCTTCACGCTAGGCACTCGGCGCAGGGAATACTCGATATCCAACAGCGCCCCTGCATCCTCACACCCTCTAGCGTCGCGTGTGTTGACGTTCCGTGCCTAATATGGCTGTCATGCCGCACATTGTTGCTCGAGCTCCCTCCGCCTCGCTGCGCGGCTGGAGCACACCCCACGCAGCGCACAGGACCGACCTCACGATACCGTGTGTGCGCTCTCTTAATGGCGGAGAGCCGCTGGTACGTCTCCCCGCATCCGTGTGCACGCTACGCGGCCTTGTTCAGCGGCCATCCAATGAGCCCAAGCAATTTTCCAATCATAAATACGAAGCCTATTATTTTCTTTTTCCAGTTTTCAGTCAGCCCAATATCTATAAGCCGCAGGGTACAAAAGACGTTGACAGTATTTGGAGTGGCACTCTCAAAACCTCTTCATAACTACTCACTCTGACCCAGCAATTTTTAGCTCTGACCAGGTGGGCAATTGTGTACTTACCTGGGTCTGTTGGGACAAGCTACCAAACTCTAGGTAGCTTATTTCACCATGGTCTAATTCTTAGCTGAGTCCAATTCAGCCTTCAGGTTCCTCGGCGCTACGGCAATCAAATCAAAATTATCGAAATTCGACGGGCCTACGCTACACGGGTGTATGGATCGACCATTTTGGACCCGGGGTTACCCGTGTCCAACCTTCGGCAACTTAGTTGGCCCCGACTCGTTTGTTTCAGAACTGTTCTCGGGATCCCGCTCATAATTTCCCTCTGGCTTGAGTCCACCCAAAGTATAAAAAGAAAGGGACCGTTCCTTCGCAGCAATTCCGTAGCCTTGACCCACGGCGCGCATCCAAGCTCTCCTTCTTTCCTTACCCTGTTTGATCTTCCTTCAAGTTTCAGGGGTGCCAGCTTCGCCTGCGCAGACTCCCCTTCCCCGCACATTAGGTAATGGCAGCCGCGCATCAAACGAAGACGTGAAGTCGTATTTGAGTGCACGGTGCAGTGGCTCTCAAATGGAGCAACAACCTCACGGCAGCATCTGCGAGTACTTCCCGCAGGGCAACGTCATTGGCCACTTCCGGTGAGTTATTGCTCTTTTTTACTCAAGATATTTCATTGCTGATGCTCATTCCAGCCAGAACGTTGAGGTTTAAGACTGGGAACGGGCACCGCCCTTGAAGAAAAACCAATCTTGCGTGGCATCCATGGAGGCAAGGGCAAACTGCTTGACGCCGGCGTTGATAGTGTCCTTCCAGGTGCTGGCGTCGAGCCACAGCGAGCAGTCCCCGCCTGGCACGGATTGTGAGTCCAGGGAAAAACCAGGCGCAAAATGACTACGCACCGTAAAACTGCGTCCCATTGACGCCAGTGAGATACAGCCCGCAATCGTTATATCCATTACTGAACTCGCCCGCGACCGAAACACCAAACGCGCTCCGACTTGGAAGGTCAAGTAAAAACATTCGTCAGCGCAAGTCCAAAACAAGGCAAAACGAGTGCCTTTCTCGGCAGGAAACACACACCTCTTATTCAGACTCGGCCCCCACGCGCTACACGCCTGCTTCGGCCACAGCCCGCCCGCCTGAAGGGGATCGAGACTGGTCGCGATGGGAGCGTTGTTAGGCGCGCCGTCGAAAGCAAAGTAGGGGTGCGTGTCGAGGATGACGCGGTTGGAGCCGGGAAGTGCGCCGTAGCCGTTTATGCCGCGGATCATGTTGTGTGCTTGGAGGTAACTGGTGACGCCAGACATTGCGTTAGTACACAAAAGTGCGGATGGAGATGAGGTAAACGCACAAAGAGGTGAGGACGTCGCATCCAATGCCGGGGAGAAATGCTGTAGCCCATATCAGGTCCTGCATGTGCAGGATAAAGACAATAACGCACCCTCATTGACAATGCCAAACATCGGAATTAAGTCCTTGTACTCAGGCTGCGAGATAAATTCCACGATAACGCGGATGTAGTCGAGCATTCGCTGCGCATTGGCGGAGCCCATGGGGCCGCTGAGGAAGTTGATCATCCCGACCTTGCCCGAGTGATTGTAGCCTGGAAGGGAGCGGAGCGTTAGCGAAGGAAGAGAATGAGCGAGAAGCAGCGGTAGAGGAACAGGATGAGTGCGAGGAAGGACGAAGGAGACGCTCGCGTTAGATACCAGGCAGCGGAGTACCCTTCAATTGAGAAGGGAACGCCCTCGCGCGGAGTAGCACCACGAGTCGGTGTCCACGAGTGCTACCGAATGTCGCGCGAGCGGCATCCACTCCCCGCTCGCAATGCAGCAAGCCGTTGGCCGCAAGAGTGTGGCGCGGCCGCCTCTTCCCTTCCTCCCTTCCCATCCTCGCATTCACATAAAAAAAAAATGACACCCACCATTCTGCGACCCGGATGCCGTGTGCAAATTGAGGTTAACGCGGATCCCGTACTTGCGCACCCAGCCGAAGAGGCGGGCGATGTATCTGCGCGAAGATAGATGGGTCAGCGTCAGGTACGAGAAGTAGAAGGACAGAGGAAGGGAGCAGATAGGGGTGCGGTTGGGCGCAGCTATGTGTTACGAAGCAGTAAAGAAACGGTGTGTCGTCAAGAGGCACCGCGTGTCCCAGCATCCAGTATCGCCTCGATCGAGGCTTCGCATCCTCCACCTAGCGCGTCCTTGCAGCGCCAGCAGCAGATCCTCCCCTCCGCACCCATACTTCCTCCTGGCGACCGCAACACTCAGCGCGCGCCAGGAGTGAGGATGGACTCGAGTCGCCAGTTCCTCTGTCCACCACTCGCGACGACTGGAAGACACGGCTCCGGGGTCCCAGAGCATCCTCCACTCAGCGCACTGCCCATGTTCCCGCTTCCACACCCACGCTCTGTCTCTTTCCTCCCTCTTAAAAGACCCCGCCCCTCCTCACCCACCCCCAAGGCAAACAAAGCGAAAGGACAGAAAGGACGACTCACTTTCAACAAACGCTGTTCAAGAATGGCTCCGGGACGGGGGCGCCAGTCGAGTCGGTGCCGACGTCGAACCATGTGCTGTGGAGGAGCGTTCGCAGACATTACGATGAGTGAGAAGGAAGTAAAAGACGAGGCAGTGATGATGGAGCAGTCCTCATATTCGGTACGGCGAGCACACCCCGCTGCCCCACCTCGGTAGTTATTGGTAACAAGCGACTGTGGATGGAATACCCTTCGTCGGATCCGTGCCGTGCGAAATCTCACCGTAGTACCATCCCCATCCCCATCGCCGGATGCCCGTGCGAGGGTTATATATATAAGGACGGAAGAAGGGGAACGGCACGCCTCCCCACTCCTCAGTCAGGAAAACCCGCACCCAATTCAGCCCCGCGCCCACAATGGCGGTGATGTCCTGTTCAGCATGTGTGCGAGCGTCGTTCCCGTTAGTGAGCACGAGGCGGGAAAATCCATATATGCAGGAACACGTTCCCACTCACGATAAAGGCATCATAATAATTCTCCATGATGCTCTCCAAGGAGCCGTCTGCGTGCATGAGGGCGGTCAGGGTCCACTCGTCGGGCGAGGAGGGGTAGGGCTGGAAGAGGGCGGGGGTTAGGTGGCAACATTGGAAAGTAAGTTAACAAATACTCTTGAACTTGACCGAAGCTTGGAGAAACGACCCGGAAACGACATGGCCGTAGAAGAGAGGAGGCGGTGTGGCGGTGCTCGGAAGAAACCGGACCGTTTGCTCCACGTCCCCCTGCTTTCCACCATCATCTCCAAAATTTCCCATCAAGTCTGCACGCTTCAAGCACCAAGCTCGCTCGGCTGCTTGCCGCTTTCTCAGTCTGTCTGGATAGCGAGGTGACTCAAAATATATTCCATTAGCAGTTCCAGATCTTGTCATGATCGTGTTAGATCTTCCCAATCCTCTCATAGTTGTTGAATACCGACGCGTGTATTGATAAATCTACGATGAACATCTCAAAAATTAAATCTCCTGCTGGTTCTAGCGGCGGTACGTGCACGACGTTTTGTTCTTATTTCCCTGGGCATTCAGCTTGTGCGCCCCCCTGGTACTATTGGATCTCGCTGTGTCTGGCCAACATCGAGTCGATTCTACTTTTCTTCCTGCAGACAGCTGAGTTTGGATTTCTCTCGAGATCTATTGGACATCCCCGATCTTAATTTCCTCAGAGCCTCGGTTTTACTGTATGTCTGGTCTGGGAGATTTATCGATCCCGACGCACAGGAAATTTGTTGATTCCGTTCCTCCAACTGCCTTTGCACGTTGTGCACCAGACTCCACCTGCGATCTTGCAGCCGGGTCCTGAGAGCCAATTTCTGATGGGAGATAGGCAACATTGTTTGAACCTTGTCGGGCTTCACCACAAAAGAAAGCAAAAAAGGAAACATTTATCGAAAGGGCTCCGACACAGCTTCGGCCGTTTTGCGGAAACCTCGGAAGCGGCCAGCCTTGGCCGCAGTTTGGGAAGTCAGAAACAGGCTGTTTCTGACTTCCCAAATCTTTCAAACAGCGCGGCAAACAGCAGGAGGTCATTCATGCACGTGGAAGCGAAAAGAAGCCGACCGGGACTCGCGCCGTTTCTTCCGGTCAAAAGCTGTACACTTTTTGCCTCTTGTCTATCACCATCACCGGTCTCTCATCGACATGCACGATTGCTTGAAAATCCCTGAACTCGTGGACCAGATATTCTCCAACTTCACTGCTGAGTATTACGGCGGAGACGCAAAGGTCCTCGCCAGACTAGGACGGACCTGCAGATTGTTCCACGATCCGGCGATGGATGTCTTGTGGCGGGAACCACAAAAGTTTGCTCAACATCTTGCGATGTATGCCCCCTGATCTCTTCACCCTCAATGTGTCTAGTGGCCCCACTTGGCGCAAACGTTCTGTGGTCAGCTTCTTATTCTTCTCCAAACGTAGACGATTCTGACGGAATCATATAGAGACTGCTTCGCCCCATTGTACCTGGCGATTGGGACAGGGCGCTCGTGTACACGCGCCGGGTGAAGAGCTTTGCATTTCCCTCCTTGAGCGAGGTTTCGTTATCCGAGATTTTCCCCGCACTGAGCCAGTGTCTTCCCCTGGGCTGCGTGTTTCCAAATCTCACTCACCTCAGCTGGTATCCTCGGCGAGAGGCTGACTTCCCGTATATTCAGCTATTCATATCGCCTACCATCACCTCAATCTCCATTTCGTCTATGCCTGCTAGCTGCACTGTACTCCTCCCAACGCTCCCGCTGGAATGCCGCGTATTAAAGAAGATCTCAATCGACCTCATCGGCCACGCATTCAGGGACATGGGGGGATGCTTCCCCGCCTTCCTCCACCAATTGGAGACGGTAGAGCACCTCAGTATGCTTCTCCCCGACGCTGCCTCTCTAGTGCACGTAGGCCGAATTGAGACGCTTCGATTTCTATACCTGCCAGCACTTCCCCTCCACGTCCTCCCGCGCTCCGTCGAGCCAGCTTCGTTATTCCTCAACCTCTCCACACTAATCGTCGGGAGTGTGGACATTGAGCCGGCGACAAATATCATGGCGATGTGCATCGATAGCACATTCCAGTCTCTCCGCTTTACCCTTGAAACATGTCCAACTGCCGAAGTCATGGACAAATTCTACACTGCGTTAACACGGTGCCGTCGTTCGCACGCCTCCCTGCGCTCTCTCGGCGTCTGCAGCGTTGCGGATGACGAGCCTGCCCTCGTCCAGGATCCACGATACCTCCTCCGTCGCCACACCATCCAGCGGCTCTTTTGTTTTGCACAGCTGACCGAGATCGAGATCGAATCGGCGTGTGGGTTCGAGTTGGACGATGGCATCTGCAATCAAATGGCGCGCGCATGGCCGCACGCGGAACGGCTTACTCTCAAAGAGTTCTACAACCCAGTGAAACAGTCCGTCACGCTCGAATCCCTCCATTCCTTCGCGCAGCATTGCCCGGCGCTGAACAGACTCCACCTCACCTTCGACGCCCGCGTCTTTCCCGGGCCCCACAGCTCGGCCCAGACTGCCGCGGGAATATCCCAGCTCAAGCTGGAGCAGCTTCATGTCGGATACTCCCTCATTAATGCATACAATCCCCGTCCCGTTGCAAAATTCATCGGCGACCTTTTCCCCAATCTCCAATACCTCGCCACGGCACGGAATGATTCCTACCGCGATCCCGACAGCTATGAATCCGATGACGACATGCCGGATTATCATTCGTGGCAGGAAGTAGAGGAGAGGCTACCTGGTCGTATAAGAATGTGGGGAAGGTAACTGGGACATCGATATCCTTTGAAGTCTTCTTGAAATCCGCGCGCTTGATGTTCTTGCTTCTCCGCCCCACTGTTGTTCATCTCTTCTTGCAGAATTGCTTGTACTGTGATCGTAGCTTGCCATAGTCAATGGCAGATCTTCTCATGAAATTTCACTGGGTTCGAGTTCCTGGTCATTCTACATTGGATGACGATGTCGCTGTCATCGTCCACTGTATGCCGCAAATTTTTTATATCTTCCCATAGATCGATATTCTGCGGGCGAGATTCATAGGCATGCATCCACTCCGATCCGCCAGTTAATCTGTACGGCATGGATGGAGCTCCCTTGAAAGAATGGATTTCGTGTGTCCGGTGCGAGAAAAGGCCTTTTATGTGTTTGAGACCTCCGAGAAATGAGAAGACTGACGCCCAAGTTGGGAGAGGGAAGAGGTAACGAGACTCATTTGCACTAATTGAGAGCCTACTGAGTAGATGAAATGCCGCGAATTGTTGTCTGCTTCATACGAAAGTGGAGGCTTCTATGCGCCATTCTCGTCAACCGACCCGGCGATTAGACTCGTCACCAGTCTGCCTGCTATCCGGCGATATACCATTCCGAACGACTGTACGTGGACTGGGCAGCTAATTACTACTGAATGCATGCAGTGCGGCGGTAATACCTAAGTATACTTGGTTCCTGGCAGCCGAATATTGATCTATGAGTACCGTCACGGGTTTAAAATGACCGCTGCAATGGCCCTCCCCGTTCCCAGGCTCCGCTCAATTCCCCACTACGATGTCGTCTTCTACATGCAAGGACCTTTTCCTTGTCATGGTCATGCACAAGATCCCTCCGAAGATGGCAAGGTAACGAGACTCATTTGCTCTAATTGAGAGCCCGCCGATTGGAAAGAATGCGGCGAATTGCTGTCTCCTTCATACGAAAGTGGAGGCTTCTAAACGCGATTCTCGTCAGCCGACCCGGAGATATGCCATCCCGAACGACTGTACATGGGCAGCCAATTAGTGCTGAATGTATTCAATGCGGCGGTAATACCTATACTTAGTTCCTGGGCAGCGAATATTGATCTCTGAGTACCGTCACGAGTTTAAAATGACCGCTGTAATGGCCCTCCCCCGCTCCCACGCTCCGCTCAATACCTCACTACGATGTCGTCTTCCACACGCAAGGACCATTTCCATGTCATGGTCATGCACAAGATCCCTCCTCACCTCTCAAAAAATGAGTTCGAGACTAAACTCGAGGCTCTCATCGACAACGCGCTTCAACTTCCGCTGGTCCAAAAGAACCTCTTTAAGGTTGAGATGGTGCGTATTTTCAATCTCATTCACACTACATATGACCGTCCGGCGGACAGATCTTTCAGACCGACCTGTCGGATGACCATGTCAAAGTATTTGCATTTCCACCGAAGGAGGAGGTTGTATTGGTCGAAGTGCAGTGTGAAGTGCGTCTGGAAACTTGATTATGGGGTGTCTGTGAAATGATTCACCCATTGCTCCTCTCATATAGACTGCAGAGAATCTGTTGGAGGTGGGCTCGATCTCTTACAGTCGGATTGTGGTACTCAACTATATGACAGCTAATGCAAGATGCCGAGGTCCAAAAGCTAGTGGAAAACGGCAGGGAATTCGGACTTCACAGTAACAGCTATGGATTTTCCGCCGACGTCATTGCGAAGCTCGATAACCCGTCCCCAGAGGACGCTGTGCACATGATATTCGTGTACAATGTCCCGCCTCATATCTCCACGGCGCAACACGACCAAAAATTTGAAGACTATAGAAATAATTATGCCGCCATTCCCGCAGTTCGCAAGAATTTTGTGAGACTCGAACATGTGTGTCTCTCGGTTCATTCGTCAAATAAGTTGACTGATTGACTTTTGGTGTTTCAGTGGAAGCATAATACCATGCTTGACGAGCACTTTCGAACCTTTGGCTACTCCGCAGCGGGGCCTACATTTATACACCACGCTCAACTTGCGGTACGATCATTTCCAGTGCAGAGCGCCTGGTTCTTTGGCTAAATCGTCGTTAGAACTGGGATAATGCGATGAAGGTATGTGTTGTGGTTAGTCGTTCGATCTGCCTAAGCAGCGTCCCAGGTCGTGAACGATCCCGAGACCAAGCAGTTTGTCCTGAACGCCGGGAACGCCGGAAAGGATTTCGATCTCAAGAAACACAGCTATGTCTTTACTGGTCGTGTCGTGACAAAGCTTGATAAGTCAGTTTAGAGAGCGATGCGATGTTTGACCGTTATCTCTTGTATTGTTTACTACTATGTTATACTGAGTCCTGCCAACGACCATAACCTCTTAATCACCGGATACAGCGGAGGTGGATGTATTTTATTCACCATCCAACGGTTTGTCGCTCCAAACGTCGCGCTTGTGTTTCTGATTATGCCCACTTGACGCTTTATACACGTTGCCGCGTTCCACGTTCCGTTTACTTGCTGGACCGTGTTCAACTGTTTGTGTTTCTGATATATACCCAGGCTAATGTTCGGTAAAGTAAGTCAGGGTTTGAGTCATTTCGTTGCTTTGCCAAAAAGTCTGAACCCGGACCTGGGGTTCTGTTTGTAGAATTTTGTGAGCCTGGAACATAACTTCAAATCTCACTTATTTGGGATTCAGAACAGTTTGAAACCTCGGGGAGATTCAGATACATCTGGACTTCGAAGTAGGGAATTGAGTCATCTTTCCTTTCAAGATTACAAAATAAGCCAGCCAACACCCCTAAAATTCCACGAGATATTTAATTGGAGCCGCCACCTTCGAGCTCCTCCATTGAGTGATTTGGGGGACCTAATGGATCGTATAGAAAGAGCAGGATAAATTTAAATAACTGGGTTCATGTCCTTTATTGCGAACAGCAGAAACACCCTGACAAACGCGCAGGGAATCAATTTAACAACTACAAGGTAATATACTGGAATCCGCCCAGGAAATGCTGTAACAGAGATCCCGACACGATTTCTCTCAACAAGCCCTTCGAATGGCTGTCTTGCTTCCCTTAAAAAGTCCCCAACTATGCCATTCCCGTGAAATTCAACACTTCAATATTTTCGGCCGAAACGAGCTAGATCAACGGGGCTAAGCGGCTGAGCACTGCCCCAATCTCCTTGCTTCTTACCATCATGTCGTCGGATAAGGATCAGCCGCAAGCAATCTCTGCTGAAGTTCCTGTCAAGAAAAGACGTGTCCAACACGCCTGCGATATGTGCAGACGCAAAAAGAGTCCGTTAGTTCATGTCCATCCATGCGCTGAAACTAATGCCACTCTCAGGAGCATGTATGTCACGTTTTATACTTCTAGTCAAGTTGTCTTGGCCGAGCAGCGGATTTGCAGGTGATGGCTTGCGTATGTCGGAGAAGAAGTGTACAAATTGCATTGAAAATGGCCTGGCATGCACCTTTGCGGGAGCCCTCACTAAACGGCGAAGGTTGGTGAACGGTTTCCTATTCAAGATGTATATCAATACTGTTGCAGCTATGTCGAGGCGTTGGAAGCCCGACTGGAATTGACTGAACGGCTGCTGGGCAAGGAAAGAATTGGGCCGATCCTAGTTGAAATTTCGATTTAACGTTTACCACAGCTCCCAGGCCAAGATAAGGAACCACCCGCTTCTGTTACCCCCAGCCCGGGGAACAATAAGTGGAGCAGCAACTCGCCTATCTTCCACCATCCAAGCGATATCGTCACAGCTTCGGGAAGTTCTGGCCCAGGAGTCGTGCTCGCTGCGCTCAACATCCGGTCCATGAACATACCAGCACCCGCCCCCGCACGACGATGACCTGGCGCACCACCGATTGATAGAAGATTTAAGCAATCTTTCTATCAACCAAATTCGTGATCGATTTCAAGGCAAATCGAGCGGCGCCATGCTTGTCAAGGCCGCTGTCCAACTACGCGAAGGCTACGAGGAGAAAGATGTGCCATGGTCGTCGCGCCGTATGCACTACTGGACCTATAATCCCGTGAGCAATCTGAACCTTCTGGAGTTAATGCTCACTACGCGACTCAGGTCAAACATCGAGTGCCGCCTGTGGGACCCTTCGTTTTCCCTGAACCGGACCTACTCTCCGCCCTCGTCAGTCTCTATTTCCTTCACAGAAATCTCTATTTTCCGGTGCTACATCGCCCCACTTTTGAACGCTCCATCGCCGAGGGACTTCACATCCGCGATACGTCCTTCGGTGCGGTTGTATTGCTCGTGTGTGCAATCGGCTCTCGGTTCTCTAACGACGTGCGTGTGGACCCACCCGGCGCAGAGTCACTTAGATGTGGGTGGGAGTTCTTTGATCAGATCCCGCTCCACCTGGGCCACCTCTTTGAGACCCCGACGATTTACCACCTGCAGTATTATTGTGTGCGTACTGTTCTTCCTCTCATCTCTCGGCTAAAGTGGAAAACGTGTGCTCGTAGCTGGCGTCATCGTTCCTCGAGTTTTCGGCACCCGCCGCATGTTGGACGCTTATTGGGATCGGCCTTCGTATCGCGCAGGAGGTCGGCGCCCACCGGTATAAGAAGGGCCCGCCCACCGTCGAGTCCGAACTCTGGAAACGTGTTTTCTGGGCGCTTGTATCTCGTGACCGGCTGATCAGCATGTCACTCGGCCGATCTTGTACCACTCAACCTGAGGAGTGCGTGTTTGGTCCCTTGGTCCTACTCCGATTGACATTTCCTTTCCATTATTTCAAACTAATCCCCTCTACCAACTGCCTTTGTGGTCTTGTTCTCGACACATCTATTTTATTTCCGCCCTAAAACCACTTAGGTTCGACGCGGAACTGCCAATAGAGTGTGATGACGAATTCTGGGAAAATGAAGATCCCGCTTGCGCCTTTGTGCAACCGGCGGGAAAGCCATCTCTGACGACTTTCTTTAACTGTTACTTGCGACTGAGCAACATTTTGTCCGTGGGTCTGAAAACGTTGGTGCGTGGTTTTACCCTCAAGTTCTTTGTGTTCGCTCAATCGCTTATCTCAACCTCGCCCGCTTGAATTCAACTCCTCTCCTTCCACAGTATGGCCTTAACAAGTCAAAAAAGCTGCTTGCGTTTCGCGATCCGGCATGGGAAGAACATATTGTTGATGAGATAGATTCTGCCCTAAACAGCTGGCTTGATTCAATTCCCCCCCACCGTTCGTGCATTACTTTCTGTTTCTATCTTCAGACATTGAAGGCTTCCATTTCTTCCTTTTACTTCTGCATCGCAAAGTTCGCTGGGACCCGAATCGGCGAAACGACGCCTTCTTCGACCAATCAGTGTTGCTTTACTGCAGCTATTATCACGTTCAGATGACGATCCATCGACCCTTCATCCCCATGATACGCGAAGGCGGACCGACTGTAAGTGGTCCTTGTCTGGCCTCTAAAGTAATTGCAAGTGTGGTTCCTTGCTCACTACACTATGCAGTCCTTGTCGTCGTTGGCGATCTGCACCAACGCCGCGCGCTCATGCAGCCATGTTGCAGACATTTCGCGGCTCCGTAAAAATGCCGTGCCCGTTCCCGTTCTCGTTGTGAGTAGCTCAGTCATCACATACAAGGGATTTACTGACAGTCCTTGTGTTGTGTTTCAGTCGTCAGTATTCATCAGCGGGGTTATATTGCTCCTGAATGTCTGGAGCGGGAAACGCACGGGGCTGCCTCCCCACATGAATACCGCCATCATGGAAGTTCACAAGTGCATGGCGACTATGCGCATTTGTGAAAAAAGGTGCGCTCGTCATCCAGTCTTGTCCTTCCTTCATTCACCCACTCGTTACTCAGGTGGCAGATCGCAGGCCTTTTCTAGTAAGCCGTGTACTCCATCACCTTAAGTCTTGATTTTTTATTGATCTCCCAGTGATCTTCTGCACGAGCTGGCTATAATTGGCCAGTTTCCACTCCTCAGCGACGCGACTCTGACTGCGGCCCCGACGCTGCCGAACGCTCATAAGCGTGCGCGTGAGGACGATAACGCGGCGCAATACCTCCGCAAGCCGGCGCTGCCCGTATACCATCTACCCTACGCAGACACTCACCATCCCGCGAACATCCGGCATCCTTCAGAGCCAATCTCTGACTCTGCTCCCCAAACCGCTTATCCCCCTCTTCCCGCGCAGCAATTCAGTCCTCTGCCGACGTATACTGCTGACCTAGGGAAGTTGCCGATTTTTCACAAGCATATCACGCCCCCGCTGGCGAGCACGAGCAGCTGGTATCCGACGCAGTCTCCCGCCCCATTCGGTCGCCCTGATTTTGCTGTCGGCATTGCGGTACCTGAGAAGGGGGCCGGTATTATCACCGATGTCCTCGCTGACGACGCCGTCTCTGCCCCGGACGGCGGATATGCAAGTACAAATGGAATGAGCAGCGACGTTAAGGCTATGTGGGAGAATACGCCAACGAGTTTCGAGTATGTCGCCGCCTTCATTTCTTCTATTTCTGGCTGAGGAGATTTGCCTCCAGAGTCGATGATTGGGAAGCGTACTTGAATTTGATGAGCGAATTGGTTCAAGGCCTAAATGTACCGGGACCCCAGGTGTGAGATGGATGAACTTGATGCATGTGTATCTAAGAATTCAACCCAGTAGTTCAGTGGGTTTTTTATGAGTGACCACAACAAGTGAAGCAGATCCTGCGCGCGTTTTTGTGCAACCCACAGGCAGGCTATGTTTGACGACACTATTCGACTGTTATTTTCCCCTGAACAAGTTTAGGCACTTGGTCAGAAGATATTAGTGGTGGCTTTACTCGTTGTATCTTCCTGTGCACTCGTACTCCTCCCCGGAGGTTAAGCCTTCCATCCCATAGATGTTCTCCTTCCACGCCAGTCGGAACCAACTTACATCTGTCCATACAGTGTTCCGCGAACAATCGAACGACTGTTTCAGACGCGGCAGGAACATATTGTTACTTACTGTAGAATTGTTCTGGCGCCAAATAAGCGTACTTCACAATCAACACCGGAATGTGGTGATATACTATGATGGGGCCTTGAGAAAGAAAGAGAGCTGCCAGAGTCGAACGGACAAAAGCATTCAATCCAAAAAGGAAACAGATGTACCCCTCCATCTCGGATGGGAGGTACCAATAGACAATATCAATCATAATCTAAGGCTGAATGAGCCCGACGATCACCGTAAATGAAATAGAGCAAATGATCATCCTCGTCCGACTCATGCTTGGCCATGCGAACATCCATCGAGGACCTTCGGCTCGACAATCTCGTCACGACCCACTCGGAAGCACGCTTGTGGATGGAAAACCACTGCTGCGCGGTGAAAATATTGCAGCGTGCGGGTGGATGAACTTGGTTGTCCGTCTGACCCTCTCCTCCTTCCCATCGACCTGGTCGTGTCCGCCCGGTGCTCTTTCGAAAAATGGTGAATCGGCGCTCACTGTGAAATCAGGAACTTGCCAGTAGAGTACGCTCGCAGGGCGCGAATGGCATTGACGGTGACGATGTGGGCAGCATAGTATGTGTACAGAACAAGATCCGATTCGAAGAGACCCTGTCACAAGAATGTGTCAATGAGATGACATAACTACAGCCACTTCATACGCACCCCTTTTCTTACGCCGTCACCCCAGAACCTTCAATGGAACGTGGAGGCGAGGTCCTCGACTTCGAGTGTTCACTCGACGAAAGCGGCGGCGCCGTCACCAGTTGTCAAATCGAAAGATTCCTCCTGTTTTAGCAGCGGCATCTGGAGCTTCCGCATTGTCTGGCAGCCGGGGCAACGCTGGCTTCATTGTGGACGGTCTGCGTGCCGGCCCCGTCGTCGTCGAAGCAACGTGCTCGGCCGCAGCCTTGGCAGCTCGTCCGGACTCGATGAAGGCCTCTATTGCCTTGAGGTCCTGGCGAGCGATAGAGTTGCGCCAGTCGTCCAGGTGGTATTCAGCCTGGGATGAGCGCCGTCCCGATGGCTAGGCTGCGGAGGACATCCTTATTGAATGCGCGCGCAGAGATATTGGCACGGAGCTCTTTCAGTCTCGGCGGCTTGGGTGGAAGAGGAAAGAAAATTGTGACCAAAGCGTTTAGACCCTCGGGGATGGTGGTTCAATTCTCGGTGTGTGCTTGCTCTGTCTTCATTCCCGGCCGGACTGAGTTTTTTATAGCTTATAGGTCAGTGAATATGACGGTCGCGAGTTCTGAGTTAATTCGGGCCTAAGTTCAGATGTGTGCTTCTTTTTTGTTCAAATCAACTTAACTGACCTCTCTTCTGACTTCAGCCCGGGGAATGTAGCATTCCGGAGGACTACACATATGATTAGTTCATCTGGACGCCCAAATGAACCACATAGATAGCTAGGGTCGTGAGGGCGTGCGTGTGGCGTAGGAAGGTGATTATTTCGTGGGCGGATGATGCATAACGCGCGGGCGTTAGCGCGGTGAGCGATTCTGTGCAGCCAGAGCGGCGCAGGAAGAGGACAATGGGTTCCGACGTGCTGTTAACGTAGAGGCTTTGCAACTTGGGCGCCGTGGGGCAGGCGACGAGTAGGAGATATGCCAGCGACAGGCGCTTGAGATGCGGGAGCGTAATGTTCCCCGGAACGGCGTCACCCAGATCGTAGGTAGTCTCTTCTAAACAGAGGCTATACCAATATCACTCGATCGTAGGGCATGAAGTTCAGATCGCACTCGACTAGATTTGCAGCGGTTGCAGGGTTCCGGAGGCGTATGTCCGCTTTGTAGGGTGCTTTGTAGGACAGGGGGCTGCGCCCACGGCAGCGAAATGTTCGGGGCGGACGGACCATTGGGCCGACTGAGTGTGACGTAGCGGAGCGCGCGCGCGGTGCGGGAAGAAGAAGTCGCCACAGAGATCCCGCTGACAACCAGTCGCTCCATTAGAAACAGTGTCTCAAGATCCAGGGTGCGGAAAGTGCCAAGCAGAAGCCATGTGTTGTCGACGCAAGGTGGACCATGTGCCAGCGTGCGCTATGTTTCACTAGCGCGGTCATGATGACATTAAAGAATTCCTCCTGGTACGAGCGCCAGGCAGAGGAGAACCGGATGTCTCCAACGGCGCATTTACGCTATGCACGGGCTGGGTCTGCAGGAGGCAGCTCGCGCAGCACGCAGGTGGTGGAAACGGCGATGGATGACCACAACGTAGGAAATGAGAGTGCCAGTATGCGCACCACTCAGAGCAGATTTGGCCAAAAATCCAAGGCCCACCAAATATCCAAGGCTGGGTTCCGCCTCTGAGGCTTCATCCTAGAGGAACAATGACAGGCACAGCTGGTGTGGAAGCGGTCTGTTCAGGGATGGCGAGGGAAAATATAGGCCTAGAATCTCCGGGGGAAGTCGAGTGACTGGTGAAATCGGGGTTATAACCATTGCAGATCTAGACGTGGTGGTGGTCATGATTCAAGAGGGATTGATGGCTCGGAGACTTACACGACTCCATTTGATGAACCCAACTGGCATTTCGGCAGACAAGCAGCTTTCCCTTCGAAGGTTCTGGATTAATATTGTCAGCTTAGTCACTTGATTCCGAGCTCGGCGAACTTCAATCTCATGCCGAGAAATCAGCGCCACCACAGGGTTGTTTCGAGATAAAGCGGGAGCTTTATTCATTTGCCTTGTAAGAAATGTACATCAGGGATGTGCAAGAGTGCAGAAGACTCTGCACAATTACAATGTCAAGTGGTAGTGACCGTTGGATCAAGAAGTTTTCAGTAGCGATTGACCAGAAGCCAAGACACGGACGTGTGGACAGACCAAAAAAGACAAAAACATTCGAGGGAGAGCATACAAATCTTATCCATAAATCCAGAACCGGGAAGGACCAGTAGCGACAGGAAAGAGGCATCGGATGGTCTGAGGAATGACATTGAATAGACCTGCGCCGGGATGGAGATAACGAAAAAATTGCACCACATTCAGCTTGAATCCTAGTACTTGGCGATAGACAGAACAGTTGAGAATCCGATCGGATGTGGGATTGATCTTGGGGATGAGCAGAGGCAGCGAAAGAATAGCATCCCAAACGAGAGCAGGGCAGAGTTTATATGCCAGTAATTTGCCGGAAAGACTACGTGATCTCACGGCAAGATGTATAAGTCACGTTGCGCCAGAGGCTGCAGCAACGGCGGCCTGTGGAGAAAGAACTTTGCAAGAGTCAGCTATTTCATTAGAAATGAAAAGGCCGTGTTAGGAAACACAGAAAGTCCAGAACAGAAAGGGTTAGCCCAAGAGAATGAGCAGAAGAAATCAAAAGGAGGATGCGAAGAAACTACCGGTTGGATACGTGGCCCTCTCGAGCCCTCTCGGCTGTATGATTAGAATCATGCTGTGCCGTGGGCAGCAGCCACTGTGATCCGCTGCGTCCGTCAAGGAAAAGCTGCGCGCGGGTCAGCTTTTTGATGGCAAATGCAACGGCAGTGTTGAAAAGCGGAGAGAGTGATGGACGGAAGGGATTAATCGAAGAGCAAAAGCCGAGAAAAAACAAAAGGAGAAAGGCTACACGGGGATACAGCACAGCCGAACGAGCAAAGTCTTAGAGAACCGTTAATTAATCACGCCGACGGTTCAGAATTCGGGTACTGGGTGCTACGACTTTCCTTGCTCAGAGTCACTCTGTTGAAAGTTTGACTTGTGGGATAAAGATCGATCCTTGGTCCCATATATCTTTATCCGCGATAGCTCAAATTTCAGACTCCGCAGCCCTGCATTCAAGCTTTCCGCGCCATCAACCGCACTAACCACGCTCAGCTTCCAAAACCCGCTTCCTTCACAGGCTTTCAAAGGCTCTGTTCCCACCATTTCCTGCAGTGTCCAGATGGCCCAATCCGTCCTCTTATACGCTCTCATAGTCATTGTTTCGGGCCTAGTGCTACACAGTGAGATTCGGAGACGCAAGGCAGGTGTTTGTCGTCCGTGCTTGTACCCTATCTGAGCGCATGGGAACAGTCCGATGCTCATCAAGTCCCCGCTGTTTCTTCCGCTGGGATATGGCAGTACTATATCGGAGCAGCTCGTTACATAGTCCAGGCTCCAGAGATCATAGAAGAAGGATGCAACCGCTATCCAGGCCGCGTTTTCCGCGTGCCCCGTATGTTCCGCTGGGACTACATCGTCTCCGGCACGACGCTGGTTGACGAGCTTACATCCGCACCGGAGAATGTCATATCCATAGTTGAAGGAATGCAAGAGGTGCGTTGAAACTTATATGGTGATATTCGACCTCCCATTCCCAGCTCATCCAACGCATCAGGAATTGCAAGCAGATCTGACTCTAGGTGCGTAGTTATGCACGACACTGAGATCCAATAAATTCCGATATCCTCAGACTCTGAAGTCTTCCGGAATGCATCCCGTGTCGACATCGTTCGGGGAGCTTTGACTCGCAACCTGAACAGATTCTTCCCAGATCTATACGATGAACTCATCTGTGCTTGCGAGGATGTCTTTGCGCTGAATGGCACAGGTGGGTCACTGAATTAAGGTTGACGCCTCACCTCTCACAAGTTTGCGTATATGAGAGTGGAAATTGGTGCCCGCCCTGCCGAGCATGAAGAGGCTGATAGCGCGCGCCATCAACCGTATCTTTGTTGGACTACCAGTCTGTAGGCGCTCTGGTTCGCAGTTCATTCATTTCTTCCATACTAAAACTTATCTTGCAGGCCGAAATGAAGAATACCTGGAGTTGATGATGAATTTCGGCATCGACGCTGCTATTAGAGGGCAGGTGATAAACTTGCTACCCTCCTTCCTCCAACCGTGCGCGGTCATTTTTTCGTTTTCTTCGTTATTCTGATGCAGGCCATGCGTAGTGTATTGGGACCTTTCATTTCTTCCCGCAAACAAAGTGTTCGACGAAGCGCAAAATATCTCAAAGATCTCATCAACTACAGAATTGGGCAAGAGGAGAAGTTCGGTCGGGATTGGTCAGGGAAACCGGTATGATCCCCGCGTCTCATGCATCATTGCCTGCCCAGAACTGCATTGAATTTAAATTCCCTAGAACGACTTTCTTTCCTGGCTTTTCGAGGTGTTATCCGACGAAGAGAAGAATGTACCCACTATCACCGCATGGATTCTCATCACGAACATGTCAGCTCTCCTTAGCACTACTTCGGTTCGTATTCCCCAAGCAATATAGGCAATGACTTTATTTACCCCTCCGTCAGGTTTTCACACATGCGGTGTTCGATCTTACCGCCAACCCACAGCACATTGAGTCTTTGCGCGAGGAGGTCGAGAAGGTAGTGGGCGAGCTGGGATGGACGCGAGAGGCAATCAACAAGATGCCCAGGATCGACAGCTTCCTGCGCGAGTCTCAGCGCATGCACGACAATGGACCGGGTGAGACCGCTTTGAACTTGGCCTTTGCTTGCTAGAGACTGGTTCGTTAAATCCTTTGGTATGTAGTGACCATGTTCCGCAAGGTCATGGACCCTGCAGGTTTCGAATTCTCGGACGGGACGCTCCTCCCATTCGGCTCCATGATCGGCGTTGCGAGCCGCGTAGAACACTTTAATCCCAGTGAGTCCAAGTTCAAATATTACGTTTCGCATCGCATCGTTGCCTTGATGTATAATAAATTTGAGCTCACCACCAAATATGAGCTAGCCCGATACGACGATCCGATGACGTTCGACCCCTTCCGCTTCTCTCGGAAATTGGAGGAGCGCGCTGCCCGTGGGGACGACGAGGGCGAACACTTCACCGAATACATGATCTCAACCAGTCCGGAACACCTCGCATTTGGTCATAAGCAGCATGCGTGTCCTGGAAGGTGAGAGCTCTCTCATTTCCACCGCATCTTGCAGTCAATGCAATGCAGGTGGAACTTGGAATTGTCCGTTGATGCTCACGATATCTCGTTATGTACGCAGATTCTTCGTAGCGGCCGAGCTCAAAACGCTGCTCGCACACCTTGTTATGCACTACGATCTTCGAGCCGAGACCGAGGGGGTCCGTCCGCCGGACTTTGCGTTTGGGCTGGCGGTACTGCCAAGTCTGAGTGGAAATATATTCCTGAGGAAGCGCATTGCCTACGAGTAATCAAGTGTCTCAGAGTTGCATCTATCTTCAGTTATGTTCATATGTTGTTCTCCTGCTGTGTACCAACTTTCATGTACCGCTCTGGATCGCACAGTCCATCTTTGCACATCAGACCCGTGCCAAACCAACCAAAAGTACGGCGCACTCATGTGGCACTGGCTAGACTACGAAGCTCTCCGCTCACGCAGAATAGCACTGTACAGTGCAGAGATGGATGGGTATCGATTCAAATTGCGGTGGTACATAAGAGAGGTGAGTAATACGGATAATGTCGCTAAGATGCTGGCCGAGGTACAGCAGTTCTGTCAAACATCTGAGATAACCTTGACACTGGTTCCGAAATGGAAACAAAGCCCAAAGAGTCCTCGAGGGCCATTCCGCCGGAAACTGGCAAGATGTTCCCGATATCCAATTTCCGAAACGTCGTGTGCGGAGCGGGGGTCACAATGAAGTGCAAGAGGCCCAGATATTGGCCCAATTCCCCCTGAGCTATTAGAAGGATGTAGGTCCCCGCAGCGCCGACGGCAATTTTTAAGACAGGGTGGACGTTCCTGAACCCTGCGCAAACTTGAGCTTTTGCGTGTTGGGCCGGCCGGCCGGCCGGAAGTAGATCAAAGGAATTTGAATCCGCTCCAATCCGACTCTGAAGCTTCGCCCAGTTACAGCAAAGATCCCATAGCGGGGAACGACAACCCGCCAGGACAACCAAGGCACGACGAGCCCACAGGGACCCAGTTATTCTAGAGTACATCCAGCGGGGTAGGGAGTCGGCATTGCGTTTAGATCGGGTGGTAGGTAATCGTCGTTGGGGTCGGAAGCGGGTGGGAGAGGAAGGGCCTATACTGAGTGTTCCAGAAAAAATGAGCCACTGCTGACATAGATAGTCTATCCAAACGCCAGGCATAGCGCCTCCTTCTATTTCTGCTCAGTATAGTCTACACGGATTTCGGAGGGGACTCCTCACCAAGTCCTCAACATTTCGTGGTTCGAAATGCACTTGGATATTTCCCTTCATGGACCTGGAAATGACGCTGGATGCCGTGCAAAATCCCATGGACTGATCACTGACGAAGAGTTCGCTCCGATATCGATCTTAATTCACATGTTTGGGCGTCAATGGCTGGAGAGGTCACCCAAGGAAGTGAAACTTGAGCGCGATCCATAAAGTAAACGTAACTGACGGCTAGGTGTTCATAGCTGCCGAATATCAAAATTCGTCACCGTGTTCCTGACATTTACGGCGACGTATTATGTCCGAGCACCCCAAAGAGCCTTTCCTTCGATCTCCAGCAACAGCAGGGTTCCGGTTTAAACCGCATCATGTCCAATGATACCACTGGGTTTAAACCGGTTTAAACCATAATGGTTTAAACCATGACTGTGTTACCTATAGAACTTGCCTATAGCTATGTGGTTTGAACCATTGTGGTTTGTGGTTCAAACCAAATTGGTTTAAACCACAGTTCCAACCAACTCGGTTTAAACCACGGTTCCAACCAAGTCGGTTTAAACCGTTTTGGTTCCAACCAAGTTGGTTTAAACCGTTTTGGTTCCAACCGTTTTGGTTTAAACCGTTTTGGTTCCAACCATTTTGGTTTACAGCCATTTGCAGAACTTAGGGCGCGGCATGTTTTTTTAATGTTTTTGTGCGTTTTCACGAGATCAGCCCTCTTGAGCTCAATTCTCAACCGATTTCCTTGGGAGTATGCTCATTTTGTTCGCATTGCGAATCCAGAGGGCATGGTGTCCTATGATCTCCCATTAGCACCATGAGATGATCTGCTAGGCCAAAATCAGCTGTTGGTTAGTGTCGGCTGACAGAACTTGTAATACACTCTGCATAGTGACCAGATTGACCTAAGAATTTGATACACTGTTCTTAAGAGTATTACTGAGGGCTAGAAACACCGGTATTTTTTATATAATTTGTATTTTCTACAATGTCATATAGAAGATCCATGACCATCAGAATGTGAATTACTTTTGAGGCCGAGTGCACATAAAAAATACCGGCATTTCTAGCCTTCGGTAATACTCTTAAGAACAGTGTATCAAATTCTTACGTCAATCTGGCCACTATGCAGAGTGTATGACAAGTTCTGTCAGCCAACACTAAAAAACAGCTGATTTTGGCCTAGAAGATCATCTCACAGGGCCAATGGGAGATCATAAGACACCATGCCCTCTGGATTCGCAATGCGAACAAAATGAGCATACTCCCAAGGAAATCGGTTGAGAATTGAGCTCAAGAGAGCTGATCTCATGAAAACACACAAAAAAATTAAAAAAACACGCCGCGCCCTAAGTTCTGCAAATGGCTGTAAACCGTTTTGGTTCCAACCATTTTGGTTTAAACCATCATGGTTTGAACTCAAGATGTTCAAAACTGTAGATTCTTTTTCTCTTTTTATTGTTAACACATGAGAATGAATATACATAAGGATGTTCAATTATTTTCCAATTCCAACCAATATGGTTCCAACTAATGCGGTTTAAACCACAGTTCAAACCCGAAGCAAGAGGAGTACAGAAACTGTTTGGAGTTAAGCAGGGAAGAAGGTATTCAATAGATAGTGGGCCCCTGAGCGAGGCGTACGATGTAAGCACAAGTCAGAACTCCTGTTGCTCATTTCCTTCATGTTGGATTGAAACTTCAAGCCAGACAGTGTGTGATCCTTAGCCGTTCATTTCATTGACCAAGACTAAGTTTCAAATATTTAAGACTTATTCTAAAGAAAGCATTAAAGTCTGGCAGTCAAGATGATGAGCAACTAGACACCAGGCTTGACCAGCAGCGTCTAAGGGCAGATATCAAAAAGTGGCATCAGCAACAACAACAGACATGTCCTCAGGTTGTCCCATACATTATTGCAGAGCCCTACCACGCACCTCATGAGGAGAAATTAATCTTGCCTTCAGATTTCAATAGTCATGATCACACCAAACGTGGGTTGGACATTCTACGAGTAGAAGAACTCAAACTACGAAAGGGTGAAGCAAATGATGCTCTTCATAGTCTGTGTGAGCACATCCGACATAGCCAGGCACTTAGACAGCACAAAAACTCCTGAAAAAATGCTGTACATGGCCAGGAGAACACACGTGCAGTGCACAAGATCAAAGATGTTCAGACCAAAATTCAAGATTATGTCAACAAGTATCGCCATGCTCGTGTTGCCATAATTGCATGAGGAGGCAACCCAGAAGACTCTAGGTTCAACTATCCAGAGTTGAAAGATGCAGATCTATACACTAAAAATGTTGATTAACCCCATAATCTGGGTGATGGAGGGAAGGTTGAGGGTTGGATTTGGTGGAAAGGCAAGCATGGAAACTTGTCTAAAGCAGAGGATGCTGAATACACATTGGATTGTAAGTTCAATTGTCCTTTGAATGTCTGATAACTAAATACTCTACAGTAGTCCATGTGCAGTGGCTTCGTGCCCATGCAGATATGGAGCGCTGGCAAGAGGAGGTTGAAATTCTTGCACAAGAGTTCTGACGAGCAATTCAAGGTTTCACAAAAATGGATGCGGTTTGGACTGCCCTTGCTCAAGATCACAGCAATGATCCAGGCAAGCAGGCTTATGCATTGAAGACTGCAAATATGTATGGGCAGATGCGCAAAGATGCAGAAAAGAAGTTTGCAGATGTTGGAGGTACTTGGCCCAGTACGGGGATCAGCCTTGCTGAGCATATCAGATCTGAGCACCCAGATGCGAGGATTGACTGGGATGCTGGAGTAGCAGAAAATAATTGAGCATCCTTATGTATATTTGTTCTCATGTGTTAACAATAAAAAGAGAAAAAAAATCTACAGTTTGAACATCTTGAGTTCAAACTATGATGGTTTGAACCATGAATTGGTTTAAACCACTGATGGTTCAAACCAAAATGGTTGGAACCATAACAGTTTAAACCAAAATGGTTGGAACCAACATGGTTTAAACCAAAAAGGTTGGAACCAACATGGTTTAAACCAAAAAGGTTGGAACCAACATGGTTTAAACCAAAAAGGTTGGAACCAACATGGTTTAAACCAAAACGATTGGAACCAAAACGGTTTAAACCAAAATGGTTGGAACCAAAACGGTTGGAACCAAAATGGTTTAAACTAAAATGGTTGGAACCAAAACGGTTTAAACCAAAACGGTTGGAACCAAAACGGTTTAAACCAAAACGGTTTAAACCGACTTGGTTGGAACCGTGGTTTAAACCGAGTTGGTTGGAACCGCGGTTTAAACCAATTTGGTTTGAACCACAAACCACAATGGTTCAAACCACATAGCTATAGGCAAGTTCTATAGGTGACACAGTCATGGTTTAAACCGGTTTAAACCCAGGGGTATCATTGGGCACGATGCGGTTTAAACCAGAACCCTGCTAGGGTACCGATCTCCATATAAGCCTCTGCTTCAATTTTCACGTCGGGGATTTCAAGGTATGCCACACGTTGATTGGTAAGAATGTCTCAGCAACCCCCACTGCCCCCCAGATGGCTGAGGGCAAGGTAGGCTCCGGGAATGAGGTGAATTCTGGCCCCGGGTTCCACTTCGAAGGTGCGGATGCGAACAGTGAGAAATTCTCCAACATGCGAAGCTTCCAAATACGCAATGAGTTCTTTCTGGAAGGCACTGTCTCCGTCGGTCAGCCTAGTCCTAATTTCTTGTGGTGACAATGCTCCCTTGATCCAGATCAACATGTGCATGTGAAGCGTAAGCCGACCTTGTTGTTCTACAGTTCCATAATAAGCGTCCGTGGCGCCGTACAAACCAAGATGTTCGCTGTCAACTCCCAAAACGTGCTTAATGAAAGCTAAAGACATGGTGGAAGAATCTGGTGGCTGCTACCGGATTTTGCGATATTAATCGAAGACGTTCATCAGAGCTTCTGAGCTTCGGTGAAAATTCTATCTTGTTGTCAGCATAATACAAACACAACGGATGATTTTTGTCTACAGGTGAAAATGTTATGAACCACGAAGGTGCACCCTTGAATGCAATCAGTGACCAGACCTCATTTCTCATGAACTTTTTGGACGTAATTGATCCCTACAGATTTGAGCCCGCGCTGAGAGTTCTCAACGGAACTGAGGGTTACAGCCACCACCAAGAAATAAAAATTTTCTGAAAGGTAGAAAGCATAGAAAGCATAGAAACACTCATCTCTATCATTTCTATCATCCACCAGCTCGGATCTGCTCTTTGAAAAAATTGCTTTTTGGGTGGTGGCTGTACCCCACAGCTCCATTGAGAACTCTCAGCGGGGGGCTCAAATCTGTAGGGTTTAGAGCCCTAAAAACGTAAAACCCACAAGAAAATGGTGTGGGAACAAATCTGGATCCCGATATACTGTCTCCGAGTCGGCCTGTATGCTTGATGGACACCCCAAATAAAGTAATTGCAATGGAAGATTTGCAGTTGTTTTGATGACTTGAAGTGTATTCTCAGTCATTTGGAACCAAGGAACCAAAAAGCGAAGAAAAACAGGTGTGGGGACAGGTCTGAACGCAGGAATTCCGCCATTGCTTCACTTGTTGTTGTTGCTTGTTGGACCGTTGATCTACAAGTCAACAGTATTTGGGTGTCATCACTACCAGGTTTTACCAAGATATCAATGTGATACTTTTTTGAGCAGAGTCTAGGCATGGAGATTCCGTATATCACTCAACTTGTACCGCACCTTTACCTTGGTGTTGGAGTTGAGTCAACCCGGCATCATGGCCGAGGCTGTGAGTCACTGCCAGCTGGAACAAGTCAGAACAAGTCAGTAAGAGTCATTAGTAGAACACTGAAGAATAGTAAGAAATATTATGGAACATTCTAGTTCTCTTGGACATTTAGTATATAAGTAGTACGGTTTCGTATGTATTAATCAAGCGTTTGCAGAGCTCAGTCAAGCGCTAATATAATCTTTTTATTTATTCTCACACTTTGTCTGATTCTACTACCAATAAACCCAACACTTGGGTCCAAGTGATGGCAAATTGGACCGTGACAAGTCGCCAAGTATCCTGAATCTATCCGCGAAGTACGTTATATAATTAATTGCGTTTAAATATATGGCTGGAAAGACTTTCAGGAGCCACTTTGGGCAAACATGCCAGATTCATGAACAGTGGAATGTGCCTTGAGGAAAGTCAAGGTTGTAAGTGAAGAAACCAAATAGGGGTGGCGGGTTGACTCAGAATGGGCGGCGAGGCGCTAGGGGTGGGAAACATCTTCCCTATATAGAAGGAGAGGGCGGGCGAGGCAGAGTCAGCTCAAGGTTGGAAAAAACTTTTCAACCCTATATCTGTTTTCCGAATGCCAGTTCCCCCTTGACTCCAGGTAACTCGAACAAACAAATTCCAAAATTGGATTGAAAGATTCCAATACAATTATATAATTGCGAGTATCTGCCACGCTCCGCGATGGCCACACCCCCCAAGTTTGTCGATGTACATCTCCGTCATCAACAGGATTCCAGAATGTCAACAGAATCTCCTGCTCCTCTGAGATTACCTTTCCAGACATGATAGCGCCGTGCAACAGTCCCATTTCTCTCGAGTAGCGTAATTCAAAGTCCCCTCGGCACAGGATTATCAAAATTGAATAAAAGACCGCTGGCAATGGCCAATCGTCCCCTACAGACATAGGCTAACCTAGATTCCTACTTACACCACCTCTGAACCAGGCATCGGCTAGATAAAGGAAAGAATTAGACCAACTCGAAAATAATTTACGGGCCATACCATAGACGGTCCAGCCGGGGCATTATTCGACGCGTGCGCTTGAGGCGGGGCATTGGGAGGCTAGTAAAAAATAATGAATCGGTTCACTGGTGAAAAACGCATCCCATTGGAGCGGAGCGTACCTGCATATTTGGCAGGGGCCCACTCTGCCCGAAAGGAGGTCCGTAGTACCCAGGGCCATATGGCCCCGGGGCATAGGCGGCTGTAATACAAAGGTCAGCGCATTGTGAGCGGCAAAGTTAATTTAACACGCACGTCCCCCTTGGAAGGGATACTGCGCCATTGGAGGTACTATCAACACGGCTCGTGCGCGCTTTCTTGCGTCGCGCATAGTATAAATATGCGGGGATGATTAGCAGGAGGAGGCCCACTGCATCCCGTTATCACCATTGCGTCGGGTAAAGAACTTATAGCAGAGAAAACGCACGAGCGATCGATGCGCCGATGATGCGCTCGATGTTACGGTCGTGGCGCTCCTGGTCTGTCTCGCCATAGTAGTAGTAATATGCCTGTGTGCCGGACACGAAGTGGGACAGGAGGAGCGCGAGGAAGAAAAGGTTGTGGCGAGCAGGAAGAAGTTGAAAATGAGGGGACATGGTGCAAGGTGGGGGTAATCTCGAATTACACAGGGACCCAGGCCCATCGCGACGGCATATATAGTCCCACAATATCAACACGGGAATTCAATCGCCAGCGGCGATGGATGTGTGGCTGTGACGGGTTGCGTTCGGATCACACTGGGCGGCGTTCGTCAGACTTGCATTCATTCTGTGCTCCAGCTCAGTTTGGTTTGAAAGGTTCTGATCTAGCTCCAGTTCAGGCGCATAAATAACCTGAGAAGGCGTCGCATTCGCTTTCAGTGAATACCATATCTGGGCCACGAAGTCCAATAAGTAAGCGCCAAGGCGTTGACAGGAGGACGACACCCGAACATTGGTCGCTTGGAGACATGCAAGGCTGTGAGTCATGATGATCGATGTGGTGACCATGGATGGGAATTCTGAACCATACTACATCTCGGCGGTAGCACATCACTGCATCCCGGCCGCACAGGCGATGTCAAACCTACGTCGGCACATGTCTGCAGACTTGGGCGTCTGCCTAGTGTTGCCGCGGCTCGGCTCGGCTACAGCTAGCCGTTGAAGCCGAGCCAAAAATAAGCCAGCCAAAGCCAGCCGTTTTGGCTCGGCTCGAAACAGCTCCAGCCATGGCTTCAAACGGCTCCCAATCAAAATTGTTTGTGCCCCTGTTCAGCGAGATCATTGGCCTATTTGCTTCATAACCGAACCCTCAGTCCCCTCTTAGTGCCAAATTGCATGAATTCTTGAAAAAACCATGGAAACCGGCGTTGAGTGATGGCGTGGGTACAGGTCCCACACGCTGTCAAACACAGGAATGGGTCAACCTCCAGTGAATTTTGAAAATACTTAAAGCTTTCGAACTCTAGGGTGGTTCTGTGGTCATACACTGTCATGAGATGTATAGGATATCCATTTCCTAATTTATAAATTACTGTCCAAAGCCACGGCTGAGCCGTGGCTCGAGCCGAAGCCGTTTGGAGCCAGCCATTTATGTCACGGAGCCATCAAAAGCCGAGCCGAGCCAGCCGTAGCCGAGCCGCGGCAACACTAGCGTCTGCACACCTATGCCGAGGCTGGTCGACTTGTGCGGACATTTACCTCCCCATAGAACTCCAACGTAAGGGGTCGGGGTCTGTTCAAATAAAACATGCGCATCCTCAGGGAAGCTGTGCTAATGTTGCTCACCATCGACGTTTGCTTCCGTCAACCTCCATGCCAGTGTTGAGTGGTCCCATTCATCGTTACAAGCTGGGATTTTGTTAGAATCAATTCTTCTGGTCACCGACCGTCCCTCCGAGCTCCCTCTCTCTCTCTTCATTTGGCAAAGAACGGTGGACTCGTGGAGGCATGGCACGACATCAAGCCAAACGAGTGCTAACGGCGTGCTTCGCTTGTCGGCGATGTCGATCACATGACGCGGTGTATCAGATGGCAACGAGTCTTCATCTGTCGATGAGCCTTCCACACCGCATCTTGAAGATAGGGGAGAGATAACGGGTCAAGCACCACTGGGTGTGGCCAGAGAATGGGGTACATGTCCATGTCTTGTATGCGGACGAGGGCATCGAGCCAGTGGGTTTTCGCATGCCCGCGCTCCCGGATGACGCGACAAGTCTGTCAATTGAATATGTCAAGAAAGTCAGAAAGCAAGAAACGATAAGAACACGATCCATGTTCTGCATTCCCCGTCCCCTTGCCCTCCCCATGAATCGTCGCCTCACCTTTCTGGAAGGGGAATTCCATGCCCATTTGCGGGTTGCCCCTAGAGCGAACCCGTCCGGCCTTACCCAGCACAGTAAATTCGAAGTACAGGCCATTTCAGCAGCGTGTACGGTCACCAACCGTCAGAATTAGAATGCACTGAGGGTGCTGTATGAGATTGCGGAACAACGTCAAGAGGTAATTCGGCGCCGATCAATGTGATTGGGAAAGGAAAGGAAAGGAACTAGCGGGCAAGTTCAATAAATTCATAGAGCATAGAGGGATCCTAATTGGATGGATGGACGCAGTCTACAATGGCTGCCCAGCGATCCAACGATTCACCATCTCCAGCGACTGCTTCGGCTTATCATACGGTACCTTGCAAAATGTGCGTCAGTTCAAGCACAAAATGGGCGGCAAACTCTCATCTACGCACCATATGGCCAGCACCATCGACAGTGGCGAACGTGAACCCCTTCGCCGAGCGCGTCTTCCCCCGCCCGCTTGCCATCGACGGTCCACTCGCGCAGCGGCTGCGAAGCGAATTCCGCCTGGCCGCTCCATTCCAGAGCAAGGGTCCAGGCCTCGTTCCCAACCCAATTGCACACCCAGTCGTACGTGCCGACATAGATGAGCACGGGGACACCGCGCTCGAGCAGGGCGCTGACGTACTCCGTCGCGCCCTTCATCATGTCGAGCGTCAGGTCGAAGTTGTATCCTACCGCGCGGGAGCACGAGTTGTATTCGGGAGACTTCGACGCCCAGCACGGCTTGTACTTCCTCTTTATTGAGATATTTGACTATCTCCCTGTAGGACATGAGCATGGATGCACGGATCCATAACGGATCAAGACGGGCGTACTCAATCTCGACGTAGCATAGGTTCTCGCCTTCACATTTCTTCGAGAGATCGTAATTGTTTAGGCCTGACGATTGTTTATTTCAGCCAATCAGCTGAGTCACTAAATGAATTAAAGACAGCACCAGTGGCAATGTAGGGGCTAAATATGGACTCGAAGCAGAATGTCATGGCGGCACCGCAATTGATGAGGTCGAACTGGTCCTGACACGATTCTTTCGTCCATTTGATGCAGCGCGGAAGCTACCAGAGCAAAAGACTCAGTATCGGTGATTTTTACGAGGAAGAAGGAAGGTCAGACCGCGGCTTTCATTTGAACACATGTTCTACTGCGATAAGTAACGTGAACGCCTAGCAGGAATTAGGGCATACTTAATATCTTGGACAGGCGGAAGCGACGCCGGAGAACACTGCATTTCATACCTGGCCAATAAGAATGAATAACAAAAAAGTGGACGCATCCATAGCCGAGGCTTACCAGCCCGGGTACATGCTGGGCACGTCCGTCATCCCATTTCCTGCCAAGGGCGGCGTTCAGACGGGGGCCCACTCTAGTTCGAATACACATACCTATCATGACGGACGTCAGATTGATAGGCGGCATCCCGGCCTTGATCAGACGTGGATTTTGGTCGTACACCGCGGCCGCGAAAACAGGGAGATATCGGCCCTACAGATTCTCTCAGTATCACGCACGCCATTGGTTAGCCCTGGCCAGGAAACTTACGGCGTATGATTCGCCCGACATGTGGAATCCGCGCCCTTGAAATTTGCTAAAGTGTGCAAAGAATATCGCAACGAAAGCGGCGATATCCTGGGCTGCCTCTTCGGTCGTACTCTACACGGAATCAATCTCAGGACGTCCAATCTCCTGGCATGGAACCTAGATACGCACCACATACTCGCCATAGTCAGCGTACGAGAACCCAACACCAATCGGTTGGTCAATGAAAAAGATATTGGCGTTAGAATTCCATGACTCGGCGTGATGAACCGTGCCGTTGTCCGCATTGACGACTCTGCAAGGACCCAATTCCATTAGCAGGCCAATCCCGGACGAACATCCAGGTCCTATGGATAAGCGATTGTGAGGCTGCTTCCGAAGCGGTGTGAACAAGGCACATACCGCCGTTGGTCCAGAAAATCACGTCGTCAGTATCCGGATCGCTCCTGCTTTCGAAAAAGTAGAAGAACAGGTGGCGCGCCTGGATATCGATGTAGCCAGTGTACGCGCTGTCGGTCTCAAGCTTAGAGTCGTTTTCAGAGAAAGAGAACCGAGCAGTCACGTACCCAACGTCTTCATCACAAAAGTTGCTTTTCTTCATGCGCACGCTATATTGGGGGAACTCTGGATGTGCGAGGGTGGTAAATGAGCTCTCTGAGAGCACATTGAGCGTCCCGACTGGTGCAAAGGTGGAGGCGGCGTCGACATTAGGAGTACTGAAGACCGTCTGCGAGGCATCCGAAGCGACAGCAATGAGCCCTGGAAGGAGGAGTGCCGCTATGGCAGCGGTTTTGAGGAACATATCGTCGAGGGAAGAAACCAAGAAGAAATTCGCATGAAAGCTGCGGCGCAGGTGGCCGCAGCAGATCCGGTGATGGACGCCATATGGCCAGTGTGGAAGTGCGACTTGCCCTGCTCGTCGCCTTCCTATCCCGCTTCGTTCCGAGCTGTCAACCGAATTAGGAAACGCCGTCGCGCTTTATGTTTTACCTCCCCGCTACGCAGTTTCTTTTGATTTCACGACTACTCTCAATTTTTCTCTTCTAATCATGTCCAGGACCTCTCATCTCTCCAGTTCCCGTTATTCTTCATCTTCACGCTCAGACAGATTCGACGGCGATCAAACACCACGTAACCGCCACAGGCTCAATTCGGCTTTGGCGCCTATTACGTTTCTCTTATTTCCGCTTCCGTACATTCTTCGTACATTCTTCGTACCAATCCTGACGCGACGGTGATCTCGACAGCATGTGGATACTCGGACTGCGCCTGGGATCGAATTTGGCATGGATTGGGCACCCATAGCCAACGCTGAGCGGGGCAGCGCTTCTCCCTATACGTATTTGCGCTCATCCTGGTGTTCAACATGTTGGAGAGGTGACTTAGCCGAAGGATTTGCCACGGGCAATTTACGTACGTTTCATTGTTTCATGTACCTTCTTCCATTTCGCTTGCAGGCTCCGGTGTCCCATGAGCACGGGAGCAGCCGTCCCATCCTGTACCTTCTCTCTCTCTCTCTTACCATCACCATCATCGACGCTTTCACTCGGATTTCTCGTGCCTCGAATCAGTTTTACTTGAAGATTGAGCTAAGCATTTCATTCATTCTGTCGTACTAATTCCCCGACCTTTAGAGCTCTTTTCTGATCGCGTCAGTGGGGTTTACGCTGCACGACTCGGTGCTATTTCCGGCACGACCGTGACACCACTCGGTCTACCAGCAGACCACCCTTTCCTTCTTCATCAGGTGAACTCGGAATGTCATTTGCCACCATTTGCGATTGTTTTTACTTAGAGTTAAGTCAGTTCTTCTGGAGAGGATGACGGCAACAACGGGACGCCCCCGTAATTTGTAATGAATGCTGATTGTCTTGCTAATGGTGCTCGGAGCTCGTCCGAAAGGAGATGAGCGCCCATATGCATGTCGAAACATAAACTGGATCCGAAATGATTCCCCCCAAAGAATCTTAGAAATCTTAAGGCGGCTTTCCCGGCATCCTAGGTAAGGTATCTGCTTTTCCTCACTAATCTTACGAATTTTACAAATGCTGAATGACTGTTTTCTCACCGTTTTGGGCCTCAGCAGGACGGTATAAAAACTGAAATACGTCCTTACCATTTTTCATCTTCACAGCCTTCAATGCGTGCCTCAATCACATTGCTCAGCGCTTTATTCCTCATTTTGACGCTCACTGGGCCTGCTTTGGCCGGCGAGCATCCCCCGAAACCAACCAATTCTTCTGACACTACGCCACCCCGTCCTTGCATACTACACTCGGTCTCTCCCCATCAACAGGAAGAGATTTTCTACACCTTGGTGGACGCACTTTACGTCGCAAGGTAAGCAGTCTCCGCCTTACGTCAAGTCAGAGGGTATTCCTCCCCACATACTCACCATGCATTCCCTTGACAGAACCGTCTCTGAAGCCTACACCCATTTTGTCGAGGACTTCATCAACCACAACCCCGCGACTGTGGACGGAATTGCCTCTTCATTCGCCTTGGTTGAGCCCCCTGTTCACGAATTCGAACACCGCGGTAAAAATCCAGATCCTGCACCAGGCTTTTGCGGCGCCATATGGCTGGGTGCATTATAGGATTGATGGATTCAACCCCGAACCGACGGCTGTGGTGGATGTGTTTCAGTTTAATGGGTCGTGCGTTGTGGAGCACTGGGACATCATACAGGAGAGACCGGTCAACTCCACAAGTTTGCACCCGCTGTTTTAAACCGTCGTAGACACTTTTCGCTTGTACTGTGCGAAGCGTTTCTGCAACGAAGCAGATGATATATTGCCCCACGTTTGCCGTTGAAATGGGTAGTACAGAGAAAAAAAATCAGAACTCGTGCCCTGGAGACTCGGCTTTTGGGGACATAGATCAGGCTCCATAATTTCCATAATGGTAGATAATCAATGGTTACCTGAACTTCGGCTGTAAAAAAAATGCACATGTGTCCATTCGTTAATTGGGGATCACCACTTTCGTCTAAAGATTATTCTGGTGATGGTAGACGGACAGAAAACGATGTGAATGGCGAAAATAGCGCTCATTCCAAGATTTTAGATGGGTGACGACAGTACGGGCGATCTCTTCAAACAGCCGAATCGGGACCAAGGGAAATTACCACTTGTGGAGTGAATGTCGCAGTTTGTTTCGTTGGCAGCGATCCATTTTGGACAGAATCGAAGTCACGGGACGCCGAGGCTGAAGAACAAATTGCTTAGGGCGATTGTACATACGTTGGATGCCTTTAAGTCCTCAAAAATGGGCCAGCGATGGGTCTCCCATGAGAATGCGTACTACTTTGCGCACATCAAACTCAGTAGTGTCGACGGTGATGAGTCGCGCACTGACGAGGAGTCTCGCACTCCCCAGGGTGCGGGAGGTCTGTGAGTTGCCAATTAAGACCTCAATATAATGTGCGACGGTTCACTGGCATGCATACGTTGAATAGCACCTGTATCGAAGCAGTGGCCAACTCGAGGTCGTGGTTCAACAGAGTCCAGAGGGGAGAGATAGATAATAGGACGAGATTGCGCAGTCGTTGTCATACTAGAAAGAAGCTATGGGTGGTCACTTTCTGGGTATTTATCAAAACCCCTACACAAACCATAGGAATCGGGCTGGATTCAAAAGTCGCTACTCGCGAGATCGAGGACAATTTGAAAGACTTTGGCTCAGAATTGATAGACGGAAGACTTTCTTCCTGCGCGACAACTATGAATGAGAAAATCTCAGAGGCGAGAACCGCACACTCCGAGGATTAGTATCATAGTACATGTTGCCAAGAGCCAAGAGGAGGTTTTGTCTGCTTGGGAGCTGTCCAACTCCGTCCCACTCATCTGGAATACTGCGCCAGACGGGCTTTGTGGTTTTGCATGCCCATACACATTCGCGTTCACCTTTAACAGATATCGCTGCCACATATACATTTTCGAGGTGAACTGGTAGGGGTAGGAGTGAATTCCAATGGCACAATTGCCGGAGGAAATTGACATATGGTTCAAGCGGCGGTAGAAACAGATTTTCCACCTCCGGCGACAATCGTGTAGACTTTGTAGCCTTTGCACCCCAGGAACATGTCAAGGAGAAGAAAACGTAGGACACGAAGAGTAGAAAAGGTACACATTATTAGTAACGGTTCTCACATCTGGATCCGCTTCGAAGAAGATTACGTTCCGGAAGTCGATTGTTCTGCGCGTTCCAGTAGGAGTCGTATAGTACCTCGTCACTACGTAGGATAAGGATCTTCGTCATTTGATGGGGAAAGTTCGTCAGATGTCTGAGCAAGTTCGTGAGATCAAAAATAAGGGAAGGAAAGTTCGTCGGAAGCGATCGCGTGCTCCAAAAACCGTGGAAGTTCGTGAGGACAATGTGCAAGTTCGTCACAAGCCCATATTTGGCCAGCTATCTGATCCATTTCGTAATTGATAGTGATGCGCCCCGATTCTTATCCTCTCCCACCATCATTCCGTCCCGCCCCCCGCGCCCGTTCTGACCAACTTCCCAGTGCGTACCCAGCCAATCTCGCTGCTTGACACCCACCAACATGATTTTCATGTTCAGAGGCGGCGATGGATTAGTGGCAATTTTCACAGCCCTATTGGGACGGCAGCAGCGAGGCACTGCGGCGATATGCTCGCACATTTTTCAGCGACGGTATGCTCACTGCTCAGACAACCACCGCACGTCAGCTCGACTCCAGCGCCCGGCGTCTTGCCATCGTTCAGATTCCCCAGTACGTACACGCTATCCATACCCACGCTGTCCATCCGTCCGTGCGCTAACGTTGCTCCATCCCCAGCCGATTCCGGTTTTTCGTCTACCGCGGCAACACCGTCTATCAATCTAACTGACTTTGGCCACCCGACCCCGCCTCTATTCCCCCGGTGCGACCACCGTTCTTCAAGGTTACCGCGGCAATAACTCTTCTCAGATTTGTTTCCTGGCGCGTCACAGCCCGCCTTTCATTCTGATTTCTCGTTACCCGCCTCGTGGGATGCCGCGCCGCTCTCTTGGCCGGCCCAGTTCTCACAGCAACCGAGCGAAACCGTCTACGACCCCTCAGTACAGCCACACTGGGATGATTTTGTTTCCAGGTGCGACAGTTGGTTCCATTTCCTAATGTGTGGAGCTGAAAAAAAAAAAAATACTGTGGCCTCTACAGCCTTCAACCAGCACCGGCTCGACCCCCTTCCACGGGTTCGGGTGCAGGAGATTTTTATGGTGGCTATGGGTAAGATTTCGAATTAGTGCGGTTTTCATCTAGCTGAGTCCCATTTCAGCATCGATCTCCTCATGGCAGATATCAGGTAATATTTCTTGATCCTTCCTCCAGCCGATGTGCTGACCCAAGCCAGCGATGAATACTCAAACTTGAGATTTCCGTCCGCTCCGCCCTCCAGCATTCCTGATGACGACGATTGGTCCTCTCGGTGCGTTTTCTATATGTTCTCGAACTATTTGACACCATTTATCAAAAATCCCAGCGGGTGGTCATCCAGCAGTTCACGTCCGGTTTCAGCGGCGCCGTCGAGTCTCTATGACGACCTCGTCAAAAATAGGCCAGTGATTTACGCCGCCATTTTTGTGGGGCTCATACTGATTTTTCCCTTGCCAGTCCGCAATCCATATCTGTTGAAATTGGACCGTGGGACAGTGCGGGCTGGACCTCCGATGACCCATCGTATGTTTTCTCAACCATGCCATTAATTTCACTCAAACTCATTAATCCCAGTTCCGAGATGTTTCCTATCCCAGAGCCCGATCTGGATCCGGTTGATGAGGCTCCGGACATGAATGCGCGCCTTGGATGGGAGTGGAAGCCATCAGGTGTGAAGTGGTTGGATCCCGACGTATCTTCGGATGTTGTAGAGTTTCCGAACGGGACCCCGCTCACTGATAAACAAAAGATTTACGCTTTACACTGCGTGAAGGGCTGCCCATCCCAGTTCCCGTTCTATCGCAGGCGCACTGCCTTCTTTGTCGATCTCACTGACATGAAAGACCTGAATTCGGAAATGACGGTGGACAATATTATCTGTGATCAGTTGGAATCATTTTGCAGCTGTGTGTCCGTCAAACGACAACCCGCTGATCTACTCCTTTGCTGGGACTCTCACTCCTGGGGCTGAGCGATGAGAAAAGATATCTCCACAGCTCGCTGTCTTGTGATGGGAAGCGAATAATCTTCGGTCCGCACCACAAGCTGCTCTGTTCCATTCATGATCTTCGCACTCTTGACTGCGACACCACCTTCAAACCCGTTGTGGGGAAAATGCAGATTTTCGAGATCAATGGGCGGCTGGTGAGCATTAACGAGTGTATGTGAATTTCTGTCTGCTTTCCATCGACTTGAAGGCTTCAATGCTAACACGATCGTAGCGGTGACAGTTATGCGCATCTGGATGGAGATCCATGATCGTAAGGCGTACAAGACCGTCTGGGAAGAGATCCAGCGACTTGTACTCAAGCTCACTTGGAAAGAGCTCAAGTTCAAGGGGCTTCACAAGGGGGGAAAAATCTTGGGACTCAATTCCGACATGGAGGCAGCGCCTCTTCTCGGATTTGCCGACGCGTTTGTCGGTACAGTTGATCTCGAGGATGTGCGCTCTGTGGTAGGATCTGATCCACAGGAACTTCTTTCGTTCGTCCTGCGGATCTGTTATTCGCACTTCAATCAGTAAAGTATTGCTTGCTCTGAACGGTTCCATTATCCTGAGTTCATGTGTTTCAGTGGGATCCCCACACTATTGCATCTCCCAGATACAACCCAGAAGCGCATCTTCGACCTTAAATATGCCAAGACGTTCGAGGAAGTTGAAGCGTTTAAGGCCTGGATTTTAACCCTTCTCTATCCTGATGGAGTGCTCAAACGTACAATATTTTTCTTCTCTGCCTTTCTTTGCTCAACTACAATGTCAGGGTGGTGGGACCACAAGCTCATGCATCGCTGGTTGCTCCGTGGGATCATTCAGTGCCTATCAAACATCCCGCTTGAGCAATGGAATACCATGGAGGCCACCACAAACCTCAGCGAAGCACAGCATGCCTGGAATAACGCTCAGACCGGTACCTTGATGGGCGTCATTGAGTCTTTCAAAAAGAGTGTTCCGATTTCTTCAGCGGTGTGAATATCACGCTGAATCCGACCTAGATATGAAGAACTCGACATCCAGAGAGCTGAAGAGATCGAAATCCGCAAGTCAACTGCAATTCCGCGAAATGCGCATAATGAGGTATCTCAACGTTACGCTAACCGGACCATGCGGCAGACCCAAAACTCCGACAAGGCAAGACGTGCTCACGCTGCAGACTCCGATGTCGCCGCCTTGGAGGTGGAGCTGTCGGACACAAAAGAAGAACTGGCAGCCGCCCGCAGTGACATTAAGGTAAACTCATATTCATGCTGATCCCTCACACGACTCAAACATACCCATGCAGGCTGAGCCATCAGCCGAAACAACTCAGCGCGTTCATGAGCTTGAGGCCACCGTGGTAGACATCGAAGGCAAGCTCAAATTGGCCAGGGCCGAGGCCAAGGTAATAGCTCTGTACAAGACACCCTGGTTTGACGCTTATGTTGTTTCTTAGTCCAGTTCCTCGGGTCGTGTTCGTGGACCTAGTACCAGTGCTAGCGCCGTTACATCGAACGCAACCTCCCACTCAGCCAGTGGCTCCAGGCCAGCCCCAGCACCAGGTGCTACCGCGGCACTGCTGACCATCTCGTCCGTCGTGGCCGATGCAATGGACTCGGACATTGCGGGTGGGCGTCGCGTGTCAGCACGCAAGCGCACGCAAGCCGACTTGTCCGGCGCGGCTCCTGCATCGTTCAACAAACGTCAGAAGAAGCTTGAGGATCCGCTGGTTGGGTGGGTGATGCAGGATCCAGACACCGGCGAGAAGCTCACTGGGCACGAGTGGGTCAAGCGCTATCCAGAGGAATTCACAGAGCATTACAAGAAGGACCACCGTCGCTACATTGAGTACCTTGCACAGGCAGAAGTTGATTCATAGACTACATATTCATTGATTATATTCATGTACAGTATGCGCAGTAATCGCATGCACCATTAACTCCTTTCATGTATGATCATGTATGATGTTTCTCAAGACTCGAAGTCTGAGGTTTGCCTACATGCGTAGGGGCGAAAATGTACAGTTACACACTGGGTGGGCTGATTTATGCCAAATTGTGCATGTGATGAGCTTGCTCTGCAAGCTGAAGCCTGACAAACTTGTGCATTCATGATGCTAATTTTGGCATGTGACGAGCTTGCTTCACAAGCTAACAAACTTGCACCCCATCTGACAAAGTCCCGCAATGCTACGTAGTGACGAAGTATGTGAGGGCTCTTCCAGTAGCCGGGAGATACCAGCAACACTCAGATCATTGAGCTGCTTGATGAAAGGCTTGGGGAGTTGTAACAGGGAGCTCTCGGTTCGAAGACGAGGACTAGTCTTGGTACACGAAAGCAGAAGTTGGTGTTGTTGAGGGTGGTGGCAACACGGTAAGTGGCATAACTGTAGTATTGACCAGAGATCTAGAAAATCCCAGACCCGTACCCACACCCGGGACACCCATACCCGTAATACTGCGGGTGGAATACCGTGAGAATCTGAAAGGAAAAAAAAAAAAAAAAAAAAACTGGACTGTAAATTTTGGGTGTCTAAAAGGGACAGTGTTTCTTTGATCACATGTTTTTTTTTTTTTTAATTTTATTCCCTTCTTTAAAGTGTATGAATGTCCTCAATCAAAAATACTTTCAATTCAGTCTCTGGGCATCTAAAAGGGACAGCTGTCCCTCTGATCTTTTTCTTTTTTTTTTTTTCCTTCTTACACTCCAGTTATTAACCAGTTTTTTCCTACACAGGGATATATTGTTTTAAAAAAAAACTAGGCTGGTTGTCTAAAAGAGACAGCTGTCCCTCTGGTCACGTGACCTGTGCGCTAAAAAAGGACAGACTGTCCCTCTGATAATGTTTTTTTTTCCCCTCTTACACTCCAGTTAAACCAGTTTTTTCCTACACAGGGATATATTGTTTTTAAAAAAAAAAACTAGGCTGGGCATCTAAGAGGGACAGATGTCCCTCTGGTCACGTGACCAGGGCGCTAAAAAAAGGACAGGTGTCCTTCTAACTCTCCCATCATTAACCTGTTTTTTCTTCCTATACAGGACCTGTTGTATTGTTTAAAACCACATGTTTATGGAAAATATGCCCATATATTACAGGAATGGCCCAACCTGGACTACTGAACTGTGGTTTATACCACAGGTAATTAGCAGTATACCACAGTATTGGCAACCACGGTAGTGAGGCTTGTACCACGGTTCCATACCCGTCAAACCATACCCGTTTGGCTACGGGTACGGTAACCCGTGCCACGGGTGCGGTTCCGGGCCGATCCACCCGCAGTACCACCCGTGCCAAACACTAACAACAACGGGGTGGAGCTACGCAGGAGGAGGCAGCCGTGCTGTTTTATCAGATCTTCCTTCGGTCCCGAAGGCATGATATATCGCACCATCCCACGCCATGAATTAACACAACCATAGGCATTTCATTCTGGCCAACTCATCAATGACTACATTATGGACAAGGTTTCTGTTTCTTTGCACGGACACATACACTGTCTGACGTTGGCTGAATCAGGCTCCCCACGCAACAGTTGTGATGTCGCACAACGACAATTGGTGCGATATCCTTGGAGATGTGAGTGTTCCTTCCCATAAATATTTGCTTATGCCTCTAAGATTCCATAGAAAACTCCAGGATCCCAGATCGAGACTACCGCACAATTAATGCAAAGGATAAGCGACCAGTATGACATTATAGATCACGATGGTGAATTCAAGTCCATACGTAATTTCCTTTCGAGACTAATCACATCCACCAGGGGTGGCTTTCCTTCGCAAAATGCCGACCCCGTTAGGGCAGTCAGGGGGGGCTTTCATCTATTGGAAAAATGCAGATTATCACTACGGTCAAGGAAAAGATCTCGAAGCAACAGGATCCAGCAAGGCGTGAGTGCACCTGCTCCATTACTAAGTGTTTCCTCCCCGGTGAATCAATTCTCCTAGCTGTGTCCGAATTCATTGACGCCATGGTTGATATGGTCTCCAAAATGACCATAGTCAATAACGAGCAGAACACTCAAATGGATGCTGAGCCTCGAAGCGGAACAACCCGAATCGGTGCGTGAAGTTTGTTCAGATGCAGACCGCACTAGAATCATAAACGCAGCGGAGTGTTCGGCAACCACCGACATCGGCAAGCCACCGATCGAGCATGGCGCTGATTTGAAGGCAAAGGATCGGGACAACCTATGCGAGTTCAAACAGACCGAAGGGTTGAGACCTACGCTGCTCAAGAAGCAGTCGACTCCGCCCACCACCTCCGCCAATCGCTCGTACACGCCTATCAGTGGCAACACCTGGCCGTCGCCTCAGACCGTGTGGCCGCCCTGCTTGAAGGCGAATATTTTCTTCCTTCTAGTTCGACCGGAACGGCGTCGCTGAACTGACACTGGCTACAGGCCTCGAAAATTATCAATCGGATGACTTCAGGGAGACGAGGATGCTTGACCGCTTTACCAGGAGAAATCGCTTCATCTCAGACTACATTTTCCAAAAGACGGGCAAGAGGCGGTCTCCCAAACAGGTCGGCAGCCGTCTTCAGCAGCTATGAGAGTCGTGTGGCGGAAAAAAGCGTACGTGATCTGGTATCCTTCTCTGAATAGAGCTCATCCTCGACCTTCCTTGTAGTTCCCCACCTTCTGTCTCCTTTCCGCCACCCGGTATACTCAGGCTCACTACGTTCAAGGACAACCTACGCAGAGTTTGCGAAGGTTGCCGTAGGTCTCATGCTTCAGGTTTTGGAACGAAGGGAACTACTGGGTGAAGCCCATCCAGATACTTTGCGGACGATGAACAAATTGGCCGGCACATACCACAATCTAGGCCGGCCCGAGGAGTCAAAGAGCCTCATGGTCCAGATCTTGGAAAGACAGAGAGAGGTTCTGGGGGAAGAACATCCAGACACTCTTCGTAGCATGGGCTCTTTGGCCAGGGTATACCAGGAACTAGGCCAGTTACAGAAAGCAGAAGAGCTTGGAACTGCCGTTCTAGAGAAGCAGAAGAAAATCCTTGGTGAAGACCATCCAGAAACACTCACGAGCATGGGGAATCTTGCATCAATATACCAGACCCAGGGTCAGTACCAACGGGCGGGGGGAGCTCCATCTTTCCGTGCTTGAAAAGAGGAGGAAAATTTTGGGAAATGGGCATCCAGATACAAGATGGGCTACGAGCAAGCTCGCAGCCACATCCCAGAGGTTGGATCAAGTACAGGATGTGGAAGAGCTGGAGCCACTTCTCGGAGCTGATGAAATGTAGATAGTCCATGTATTGACTCGCCTCCCTCAGTTATTGTTATTATTATTATTATTGAACTCTGAGGCGACGGTTACAAGTGACAAGAGTGCTGCAAACGTTCGGAAGGACGGAAGAAGCGAGGGGCAGATCGAGCTAGGGACAGGCAATTTCAGAGAAGTGTTTGGATCACATTCCTGACGGTGGTGGCTGTAGAGTGGAAATAGACAAACCGTGTATCTGCTGAAGGGAATAGAAACAAGATGAGAGAGGCGACTCGTTGGAGAGTGCGCAGGAAGAAAATGAAGTGGATTCTTTGAGGATCCACGGACTGAACAACCAGAGAGCTGAAAGCGGCGTCGTCAAGGAAAATCTCTGGACCACCCGAGTCCTGAGGAATGCGCATCGAACTAGGGAGCGAATACGACGAGCAATGTTCATCGATGGAACATGGACTCAGGATGTAGATCATACTGGGTGTCTCCATAACTCGGCCGGTTCCGAAATATAGCATTGGCAGGTGGCAGAAAAGTGACTATGTGGAGTATGTAAGAATCTCGAGGCGAGCCGCTGAGTATCAGCATAGGGTTGGACGTGCGGCAACTAGATGGAAGCAAGGAGCGATAGAGCCGAAAAATAGGCGCGTGCCTGCGTCCGACGCAGTGCGTGGCTGTCGAGGGATGCCACCCCGTTATCCTCCCCCGTCGACGTCGGTGGTACTCCCATCCGAAGCTCCAGCATCACCGAGTGCGCTACCCCAGCGCCAGCACTACATTGCGCTCGGAACGAGCTAGTACACCGTCCGGACGCGTGAGGATCGGGGAAGGTTGACGAAGGAGGAGTGAGCGGAAGGATGCGTGTGCGTTAATGCAGAGTGGCAACGTATTCGGTCCTTAGGGGCGGATTTAGAGGGTCATGGTGGAGGAGATGTAGCGTGCCGGAAGCGAGTCAAGTCGGAATGACTAGGAGAATAGTCCAGCGAGGCGAGGAGCCGCGGGCGCAGGCCAGGTAGTCCCGGCGCCGTGGACGTGGAGGACGCCGAGTGTACTGTGGTACCGGAAGACCGCAAGCCAGGGGCCGGTAGTCAGCGCTGCGCTGATCGCGTCGCAGGACGAAGAAGCGGACCAAGGAATGGGAATGGCGCCATCATAACAGTGCAGTGACTCGAGGGAATGCGGGTCGGCGCAGGAGAGTTGGGACGGTGATGGTCAACGGTCATTGGGCATGTGCCTTCTAGATGAGCCGACGGAGCGACAGCTGTAAAAGACCTAGCTGCCGTCCCATTGCTGCAAGGATGAGCCCAAGTTCCATGCGATAAGAGACGAGAACACGTACCATGTTTAAGTACCCGCAAATATCTGGAGCAAGCCATTCGAAGACGAGGGAGCTTGAGATGAGATTCGAAATGTGTAAGGCGGACTTCAAGCCTAGCGCAAAAGACTTGGATCGATCGGTTGAGTGGTGATAGGAATATCTTCAATCCAACGGCAGATTGGGTAGTTGACCATGGCTAAGCGCACGGGGGAAGAGGCTGTGCTGTTGATGGCATCAATTTCGCCTCGTCTTGCCCTTGCCACTCATGTCTTTGGACTTTGTCAAAACAACCACGTCGGTAGTCCAGAACAGGCTTCGCCGTTACACCGTCATAATTTCATGTCCTCGGATGCCCGCACTGTGTTTGTTGCCACTCGGGCCGCAGGCAGGAATCACTCTTTTTCCTTCGTTGTATGTTCGATGCACTTTTACTCTTCATGCCCTCTTTTCGTGTTTCTTGGAACGTTCTCTCCGGACTTGAATTTTTGCCGTGGCCGGCGGAGGCCCATGTACTTATTCGAACGCGCTGGCATCACCCGTGTCTCCAATCGCGTGCGTCGGGCGTCAGGTATCACTCTGTGGGAGATCGCGCTGTGCAGTGTGGATCCACCCCATCCTGCTGAGCAGCGGCACTGGACGACGATGGCAGGAGAAGACACAGAGCTCGCTCAATGGCGTATATCTGGTCCTCAAGTCGACGTCGCGCGATTTTGTGTCGCAAGTACTGCTTAATGTGCGCCTGCCCGTCTCTGACTACCGCCGTAGCGTTTCCATGGGCGATAACGAACCCACAGCTCTCTTTTTTTTCCCCGTCCTGGGGCATCGAAGAGGTCCTGCGTTGATGGGCAAGCGCTTACATGCTGATTCTGGGTCCTTTTCTCTCCATAGCTTGCGTAGCCACATCCCACACTGTGTCCCCCTCGTCCATCACACTCCACACTTCTCCCAGGCACATGCGACTTGGTTTCGTCCCTGTACTTCTCTCTCGTCAAATTGCGATCCCGGGTTGAGCCAGTCATCACTTCATCCCTCTCCCTCCGAAGGGATTTTTTTGCGCTTTATTAATCGTGTATAAATTGACCCCACCCCTAGATTGGGTTCCAAGTCGGCGAACATCAAGTTCTTTTATGTCACAAAGGTGAGTACAAGTCCTGCGCCTCATGCCCCCTCGAACCAATCGTGGTCATTGCCGTTCCAATACGCGCTGTTCAAAATACGTCAAGGTCAAAGGTGAGGATATGATATTGCACTCACGCAGGTAAATATTGTATCGGCGGTGGCCCCGATGGTAGAGGGTAAACGTAGGGGACGTTCGCGTTGTATGGCGCACTCGGCGGCGGAGGGCACGCGCACCCGGAGTTAATATGAACGGGGAATTCGAGCACGAGGTGGTTCCCAATACCGGGATAGTCCATGTCAAATTTTATCTGGTACTAACGCGGGATCCACAAATCAGCCTCATTAGTAGACCAATCGTGACATCACTCACATGCCATTCAGCGGTGGCGGTACTGAACGTAGGCGAAAACGGGAGCCACATCATGCCCTCGAACCGCACCCCGCGCGTCCAGGTGCCCTTGTCCTTATGGTCCGACACGGGATTCCACACCGGCTCGTCCGTCGTCACGCGCACATTATTGATGCTCGCTTTATCCCCCAGGCTCCCCTTGAGCTCATACTTGACACTCATCTCCTGTTGCGAGCCGTGCGCCCGCACATGGCCCAGCAGTTTCAGCTCCAGCTCGACCTCGGCGGGCGAGTCGGGCGGCGCAGGGAACAGCTTCTCGCCCTTGTCGTGCAGATCGTCGTGGTGCACGGGCTTTGTCCGTGTTGTGAAGTGGCAGCTGAATGGAATGCCGGTGGACGTCGGGAATGACTGCAGGTCGGGGAGCATGAGCTGTACAAGGAGATCAGTGAAGCGGTTGGACTTCAGCAGTCGAAGAAACGGCGCACCTCGACCTTTGCGTCCGCATAATCGCCAAAAATCCCGCGCCTCATCTTCCTGTTGTTCACGATCGGTTTCCATGGACCGTTCCATCCTTGTCTCAACGCCTCACGCGCGTTGAGTTCATAGGCAGTCGCAGCGGGAACGACCGAGAAAATTCTGCGGACGCGGCGGTTGGCGTGGAACATACCATGTCGGGAACCCACGACCGAGATAGAATAGCTAACGGCGACCGTGCGACCGCCAGACGAGGAATGGAAGGATGGCGGAAGCCCAGCTGGTAATTGGATAGAAAAGGGGCATGTAAGGATTTGCACGTTTTGTTGAGAGTTGAAATTGTCCCAGATTTGTGTGTCAATGCGTACGAGCTGGACATTGAGAATCAGAAAGCGCGTCTTTGCAGGTGGCTCAGGGAGGGGACACTGACATGGACTGTCTGGGTCTTCTGATACGATTCCGTCCTTGGGCCGTTTGGACCATTTACATGTCTCGTCTCGGTCAGTTTCCTACGAAGGATACCTGGATAGTGAGATCTCGAACGAACGTGGATGAACAGAACATACGTGACAACCGCACCGCGCACCATTACGCGCACGTTTTCGATGTTGTCCTGCAGCGCCATCGGAACATTGACATTGACGCTTCCTTGGATTATTTCGCCCGCGACGCGGCCGACGTTTGGCAAGTGGAGGGTCAGAGTCTCGGCCATGGGAGTTGTAAGGCGCGTCTGCAGGGGTCTGTGATTTAAGTACTTCAATGCAGATCAATCATTGATCGACAAGTGGGCGGTCCGCACCTCGCAACTCCATTCGATTATATTGGCAGTGCCTGTTGCCAAGTTTCAAACAGAGGCGAAGTCGCTTCCATTCGACCATTTTCATTTCCTAGAGTTAGGCGGAAGCGCGCGCATTTTCCCGACTCCCGAACACTATGCTTGACGACACCCGACACGTAACAAAATGTTACCCGAACTCTGCAGATCTGCTGATCACTACGCTTAACGACACCCTGTCAAAATGATGCAGAAGCTCAGGGGATTTGCACACTCGGCGTCTATGTTAACCGATTGTTCAGATGCACTGCCTAAGTGTCTTCGGCTCAAGCCCGAGCCTGACCCGCGACCCGGGGTTTTGAGCCTTACTCAGGCCCGACCTACGTAGCTAGATTCTAGCTACGTACATCCAGGTATATATAGTAGGTACGAACACATGTGAATAAGGAGTGTGGTAATCAAAGATGTGTGATGCCGAGGCATCAGGAAGAGGAAACGTAAGGCAAGTACGAAAAAGAAATGTGTGTGGTTGGAAAAGGAAAGAGAAAGGAAAATAAGATAGAGGCGTGGGAGCGCACCGTTACAGGAGTGGGCGGCAAGCGAATCATCGCTAAGCAACGGATCAAGGATGAGCAAATTCTGGTTGCCCAGATACACCGTCGGAAGGCAGGAGCCAAAACTTGAAGGACAGGGTGTTATCATCTGTTGAAATTGAACAATAAAAGGTAGGGAGGCCCTTGGGATCCCTGCCCCACTGATGTCCGCTATCAAAAGGTTGTTAAAAGCTGCATCCAGAGCAGGAAGTGTGACGTGCCCGGCTCGTCACTTTCCCATTTTTGGCCGGTTACCCGTGCTGAGCAATGTCGGGCTCATCAACTCTCGTTTCCTTCCACGACACGTCTATCGCAGCCATTTCAATTCTAAACGACATTCCTTCCTTCTCAGACCCTGAGAACATGTCTGCAGCTGCACAATCAAGTATATTCACGCCGCACTGCCAAGAAACATATTTCCCACATCACACGGGGCATTGCGTGAATACAGTGGCCTTGGACTTGAAACGCGGTCAGGCACGTACCGACTTATTCCCTCCCCGGCTTGCGACGCCTGCGGCGCAGCGCATGAGATCCATGTCCACTTCCTGCTAAAGTGCCCCGTGTGGGAGCCTTTCTCCAAACCTCTTCACACGGCGACAAAGGAAGTTGGCCTCTTTGGTCCCCTCCACGTCTCGCCTCTCCTCTGCGAGCCCAAACTGCTTAGAGAGACGGCGGGCCTCATCGAGGCGACGGGTCATTTCACGTGAGCACCACGCCCCCCTCCCTCCTTCCTTTCTGGTCCTCCTCTATTTTCATTCGCATATATTCTTGAATTACGCTCTATTGATACTTGCAGAATACCACTATATACCCCTGTGCGTATCCTACCTGCCATCTCTGCGCCTCATCACCCCTGCACTCGCACCACTTCTGCCACGACTTTACCAAACCGTTTAGATTATTTCTCTTCTTACTGAACACCGCCTCCGCTTCACTCCGGTATTCAAGTGCGGAAGATAAAGAAGCTGCAGAGTATACAGGTAACAAAATGTGTATGTGTTAGCGGAAGACACCGGTTAAGAGAAATGTAAAGCTCATGCCGGAGGATATTTCCACAGCATTGTTTCGACACGAACATTTAGTATTCAGTTGGGATGGTACATCAGGGATGTGAGAATATAGAAGGTACTGCACATCATCAAATATTACCAAGTACCGCATTCGGACATTTTGAACGGGAGGTGATCGGCCAGTACCGCAGTCAAGACACACCGATATCTCAATGTATAACAGCATTCACCGATGGCTTGAAGCGCAAATTAGATTGAACCCCTCGCTGGCTCCAGCGACAGAACAGGCAAACTTGAGGCAAACGATCTTGACAGGAGCACAGAAGGCTTTGAGAATAGTGTAACCCCGCAGATTTGATTCAAAGCCCAGTAAAGAAGACAGAACGTTTGAAAAATCAGATGAAGGCCAGAATTAATGTTGAGGACGGGCAAAGCGGCTGGATCTCTGCGCCGTAGACAGCAACGGCTGTGATTTACTGCTTCCTGTCAAGAAAATGCAGCGCCTGGGTTCAGCTGACTGAGCGCAAATGAAAAGCCCGGGTTGCGACGCAGCTGCGTTGATGGGACAGCAAATGAAAAGGCGGTGTTAAAAAGCAGAGGGAGTCGAAGACAGAAGGGGTTAATCGAAGAGCAGGGCAGAGGAAAAACAAAAGGAGAAAGGTTACATGGGGATACAGCACAGCCGAACAACTAAAATCCTAAAGAATGATCAAAAGAACGGTTACATAAAATCTCCATAACGCTCCCGATTTACGCGGAGACTCTCCACGAATCAGCTAAGTTTTGATCAAGAGCATCTCGAATTTCACTGCTGGTTTCACTGACCTACCCCAGGACTCCCTTCCCTGGCTTTCGCTTCGGAAATGAACGCTGAATTGGATAGATACCTTGCAGGCGACTTCGCAGATTATGACGAGGCTGAGATAAGTTCAATTTATCGATTCAGCGATCACCGGACTCACCTCCGCAGTCATTCGCGTTGCGATAGTGGCTAAACATTGGGGGTAGGATCGGCGACGGGTGATTCAGAGGCATCACCCCGTACGAGGTGCTGCGACTGACACGGATGATGATTTACGAGAACCAAAGGCCACCAGTTAAAGTTAGAATAGGGTGGGGAGGGAAGGATCTGAGGATACCCACGACGAGGCCCTGGAAATCAATTCGGTTCAGCAGGCCGAACAAGAATAATCAGGAGATTACGCACAATGGTAGGTGGTAGCTAGACAAGTTATCAGCACACTGAAAAATCGTCCAACAGAAATGTCCTCCCGCAATCGATCACGATGAAGGTACCAAAAGCCTTTGAGGCAACCTATTCCACTGTCGTCACGAACATCGTGGTGAATGTTGCAGTCAACCAGCCCATCACAAATTCAAAATCAGCATGTTACACGGAGCTCGGCTTGATTCAAGTAAGTGTGTATGACACACCCGAATCGACGATAAACGAAACGATTCGCAAGCCCTCATATCCCCAGCGTGAGCGCGTGAAGATAATCCAGGCTACCCGACGGGAGACCTAAGCGGTGCGGAACTATGTCAACGAGGAATCTTCAGAGAATTCAGAGCTGATGGGAAGAAGGATTACGACGAACCCGTGCGATTGGCGTTAATGCCAAGGTAAGTGAGATAAAGGCGTTCAGCCAGTCGACTGAACTCCAGATCGCGGCGTTTGCGCTGCCGAGTTCGACGTAAGAGATCATGGTAAATACTACGATGACTGTAAAGCGAGTCGACCGACCGACGGTGAGTGTTTTACACTTAGAGGGAAGGGTTATCTACTCACTAAGATTCGTGAGGAAGAGCAGTGATAGAATGATGAAAACCGGCCAGCTTCTGCCCCATACGATGAACGTTCGGAAGACCTGGGATCTCCATTTTAACGAAGATTGGACTCCGTGGGCCGTGAGGCACGTTACTATGGACACGTCGGCCACTATGACCACGAGAACCAAGCAGGCGTTGCCTAAAATTCCGGGTACATGATTCGGGGGTCCCGGGTTCACATCATTGTCTAGTGCTCTTCACGGAGGATGAGACGGAACTCACTGAATGCAATTATGTAGCGAATAGTTGTCGAGGATGCAGCGCTGAATGCAAGATCTCTTGAATAATCTGTTCAGGCTTCGACGAGGATGAAGGGGGGTAACGCACCATGGTAATCAGAGCGAACATCACGACCGTGGTCACCAGAAGATATGCGTGCACAGTGCCTTCCGTCTTCTTATAAAACAGCATGCAGCATTCCGAGAACACCGAAAAGTTAACACCTCCGAATGAACGAGGTTGTCGGTATTTCTGTGGAAAACGAAGGGAGTGTGCATACATACCATAAATGCTGTTCTCGAGCAACGCTCTGCAGTCCATTACGACCATTCCCCTCGTCGTAATTGCGAAGCTGCAGAGGACGAGGCATACCCGATGGATGATTCCTTGGCTCCGGGGAATATTGGCATCAGAAGGACGCAAATGCAAGTAGCGGCAGAGCTTAACCGGGAATTGTCGCCCGTCCCGCAGAAAGCGGGGGATTAACTCAAAGAGGACTTCCGGGTCGAGGCGCATGAAGCCATTTGTTGCAGGGCTATCTGTGTATGGTTGATAGAGCCGTTTCCTATCAGACTAGGAATACATTTGGCTTGAAAGACAACGCAGCGCAGATCCGCGCGTCCTCAGAGAGTCAGAGCACTGGAAGAATAATATCGATTCAGATTTTCCTTTATGATGAGGACGAGGGAATAAGCACCAAGAATAAATATCTTGACGCTGCGCGCGGTGAGATGTCCGTTGGATGCACCGACGACTGGTGTACTGACGTTTCCCCAATACGGCTCGTTTTCGCCGAAGAATCTCATGCCGTAGATCCGAATCTGTCCTGCGTCAGTAAATCTGTCCAGAATGATAGGTCAAATACACGCACCGGGATCGTCCCACTACCGGTCGGCCTGTGAATCGAAACTCGTATGTGTCATGGAAAGAAAAGAGATAAAGCAGAAGACCAACCGGAAGAAGAAATCGAGGGAAGCTGGGTCCAGGCCCGCATCGTTTACCGATGTGAAACCGGACGCGAGGGCAACAGTAAAACGGATGCGCAAAAATACATTTAAATGAAATGAAATCTCAATAGAACGGTTAATCTTATGATGCCGCTTGCTGCGAGCCCGCGAACTTGCGGATTCTGTCCGGGATTCAGTCCGAGGCAGTGAAAACCTTTGCCTAAAGAGGAGGTTCATGTAATACTCGCCGCCGAGGCTAGTGATGCCATTCACCTCCCAGCAGTACGCGAGCAATTGCTGAGGCTACGAACGTTCAACGTGATGAGTAAGGCGTCGTAAGCGTATTTCTCCAGGGTGATTTGCTGTCCTTTGTGAGGGAAAAAACCAGCGTAGAAGGTCTAATTAGATCAGACTGCTTACTACTTTAACGCTCCACCAAAGAAAAAAAACGTTGATGAGTAGGAAGAGACGGAAGCGCGGAAGCGCGGAAGCTCGGAAGCTGTGTCAGCTCAATCACGTCAGACTCAACAGCTTTCTATTAATATTGATTGCCATCCTGCCGCAGTACAAACACCGAGGTTGCTGCGGCCACTGTGAAGTCTGCCCTGTGTCTTCAACCGCTGCGCTTGTGTCAATTGTCAAGTCCCAAACGCGTCTGCTTTTGAGCAGCAATTGCGGAATTTGCCGATGCGTACAAGATGCCCCCCTCGCTTCGCTCCGGCAGATTTGAAAACAAGAAAGCTGTTGACTTGCATTAAAATGCAGTTACAGTAGTTTCATCAGTTGGCGAATGGAATGGAGGAAGGCCTTCAAGGGAAGAGGAAGGATGACTCATGGAGCAATCATAAGGCTTGTCTATCATTAGCAAAGAACGGCCCACTAATCCCCAAGGCAGTATGCGACGTCGCCAAGGAAGCTCGCTGCGGTCCTTGTGGCCCGTGTGAATCTCACGTTCCAGTATAAAAGGTGCGACAGACACAGGCAGCTCTACACGCTCACCCTACCATGCGATCCTTCCATCTGCTTTACGTACTTTTGCATGTTGCTTGTTCGACCGCTGCAAGTACTCCGACCAGCACGCAAGTGCTCGACGGCCAAACCGCCACCTTGATTACTTTCCCGACCCAGCCCACGGATACTGGACTGAAACAAATTCCCGATGCCGCGCACCCCTTCATCGCGCCTGGACCTAATGACCAGCGTGGTCGTGAGTTGCTCTTCCGCTTGGATATAGTGGAACCAAGCTAATGCCTTTCAGCCTGTCGTGCGCCTCACAAATATGTCTTGCAACGCTGGCCGTCTAACCCCGATTTTAGCCGGCATGAACACGCTTGCCAACCACGGTTACATCCCGAGAAAGTAGGTGCAATCGTGTGCCCATCTGATGGTGATGCTAAGAAATATACAGTGGCATCGCGACCTTTGAGGAAATCACACTCGCCATGGTGGAGGTGCGCACACTTCAAATACTTCCCTCACTTAAACATAAATACATTCGCCTCTAGGCTTACAATTTGGAGATCAACTTTGGCGCGTTCCTCGTTGCCGCGAATATGGTAATGGCTCCTAGCCAGTAGCGCGTATTTTGCTCACGATTTCAGTTGCTGCGCGGGAATCCATTCGTGAACAAAATATCGATCGGCGGCGTGTCTCCACTCGTTCCGCCGCTTCCAGGAAATATTGGTAGCAACGTAACTGGCGGGTTGGCAAAGCACGGAGGTTTTGAAGGTAAGCTCTTAACCTCTTCTTTGTCTCTCCTGGAGTCTTACACCTGCTTTTCTTTTTTCCACACTAAGGTGATGGCTCAATTACGCGCGCCGACGTGCACATTGGCGACAACCGCAATTTCCAGGACCTCCTCTACGATCTCGTACATGAATTTTCAACGTTCTTCTATCGCGATTGACTTCGTTTTCTCAGGACCTGCTGTATCTCGGACAGTTTGGTGATAACGGACCGGATGGCAACAACACAGTCTTCAATGTCCCGACAATTATTGCGATCAAGCGACATAATATACAGATGAACCAGGCGGCGGATCCAGAAGTGAGTTCCTCCGCCATTAAATTGCCGTTCTCAACATATTGATGATATTTTCAGTTTCATTTCACTCCCACGCGCGTCGCTGCCTCATTCACTGAGATATCCTTCTTGCTTGAGTAAGTTATTTGCACATTGAATAGTCCCCAGCTTAACTCTCTTCTTTCAGTGTTTTCGCAAACGGTGAAAATGATCACCTATTGTTCCGTGATTCCTGACTGAAACGGTCACAGGTACGACGAAACAAGCATCAATCTCTACTATCGGCTCGTTCTTGCGCAATCAAAGCTTCCCGCAAAACTGGCACCGTGCGGCGGCCCCGGTTACGGGCGAGATCCTCGGACAGACCAGCAGCCAATTGGACGCCGCGATTCCCATTTTCGCCGGGCACAACGACGCACAGGGAAATTTCGTCCCTGATACGCCTCCGCCCGCTCCGTTCGACGCCAACCCTGTAAGCCTCAACTTTCTCTTTTTCCGGCCCAGTTGCTGATTTTTGTATCGTGTTTCAGGGATGTGGATTCTACTACGATCTCTTCGCGAACATGCCCGGCGGTCTTGCGAACACCACAGGCATTTTCAAGCAGAATGTGGACCTCTTGTCAAGTATTGTCTCTGCGGCTGTATCGGGACCCCCGTGCGACCAGCCGCTGCTGCCGTTCGGGCCTCCCGACAACTAAATAGTTTTTTGCACGCACTTCTCTTTTCTACTCGGTTTTTATAGAATATGAACTCAGAATCTTGGTATTATTATTTCTCGGAGTCTACGCTAATATGCTGAAAAATTGAATTCGAAAAAATGTTGATTCCGCATCCAGCAACAATTCGGAGTTGAGACAGTGCAATGTGTGGAGATCATTGGAGTAATGCAAATACATAGGTCTGCAAAGTTCCCAGTGCATCCACTGGTTGAACTGGGTGTATCCAGTATAGTGGGGAAGTAGTCCAGGAGGAAGTGCCATTACGCACAGGTTACAAGCCTTCGTGTGGGACTCTGACCTTTAAATATGAACATACTCCAATTTTTCGAGTCATGGGCTGTATTCCCACTAAAACCTCCTTTGAATTTATCCAATCATGTGGCAGGGAATCTTCATTCAGCAGGGTGCCGCTCCATGCAGCGAGCACCAGTTTTTTACGCAAAGCCAGTGGTCTGACCCGATTTCTATCTGTGAGTAAGCGATTCCATTCGAGGGCGTGGACTTCTGCTTCAAAGGCCAGTGAATTTGTTTCGAATATTCTCCCATTTCTCAGGTTCCAGATTAACTGCATTGACAAAATGATCGCAAAGAATCTGTTCTTTGCAGGTATGAGCTTTCCTTTAACACACGAGAACTTAGCACGGTGATGATTTGGACCAAGTCGGTGATAGATTTTGTTAACGCGGAAGCAGACGTTCCACCTTCCGAAGAGGATCATTAAATCTACGAGACTGACACCAAGGACTTGAAGTTGGAGCAAAGACCGCGCAAATTTGGTTGGGGGTGGGACAAGCTGATGAGAATGGACGCTGAGGACCAATGAATACTTCGATAACATCATTTGAGCCCCGTTCATTCCAATGCAACCGCCGACCTGAAGTGCTGCCATGTTAGATGAGATTCTCAACTTTGAGAAAACAGCGCGCTGGGCAGAATGCATAGCCAGAGCGAACATGCAAGATTGCCAAAGCCCTATAAATGCTTTCGGTGATAAATGCCGAGATATAGGTTGGAACTCATTAGGAGTATCGGGAAATTTCGCTGACAGGTAGGGCCTGGTTTAGCCAAAGCACAGCAGAAGGAAGCGCACGGGAAACGGCCCATAGTTCTAATTCATGCTTTCCCGCATCTTCCCTTCGGGTTTAAACCTCCGAATTACAGCGGTAGGTCCGAGCAGCGCCAATTCCTCTTTGCATTCAGCGGCTTCACATACAGCCGCGCATTCTGATTTCCCTGTGTCCCTCCTGTTCTGAGCCTCCCCCGCACAGGGTTAGTGTCCCATTTTATAGCATTATACTAGGGCATTCATTCAAATCGACAGTCACAGCCCTATATCGATGTTGAACTTCGGTCAGAGTCACGTGTCACGCAGGCCTCTGTCGAACCTCTTGAGCGCGACATTGGGCCCAAAATTGCCTACAAAAGTCGAAATTTTGGGAGGTGTCACCCGAAACTTGAATTTGAGCGACTGTCGAAATGTCGAATACTATAGAGTTTTATTCAATTCTCCACAGCTGTGACCTGTGACCTGTACATCGGTCGGAGGAAACTCTAGCCTACGGTTCAGAGATCTTTCCCGGCCACGTTTGCAATATGGTCATTTCACAAAAGTAACTCCAACATCATTGTTCACTCCAAGTTCTTATTCCGTCGTCTAACAACCCCTGCTTTCTGAAGTCCGAATGCGACCGGCAAGTGCATCGAGTCTTTGTGCGCTGAAATCCAAATCTCCTGAAACAAGACCGGTTCTCTCCTATTTCATTATTCATTTTCTCACTTGACCTCCACAAAGCCCTGCTCGGTATTCAATTTCTACGCTCCCCTTATCTACATCTACACCGCAATGGCCGCGTACTTCGCCCCATCCTGGCCCTCGCTCGTCAACGCGTCGTCGATCATCCTTCCTTCAACGTGCGTTGTCCGCTCCAGCGTGATGCTGATTGTTTGGCCACTGCCGGACTCGCCTCCGCGGTTATTCCCGCTGTAGTATTGGCTGAACATAGGGGGTAGGATCGGCGGCGGGTGATTCAGAGGCATCTCCCCGTACGAGGTGCCGCGGCTGACACGGATGATGATATACGAGAACTAATGGCCACCAGTTAGAATAGGTTGAGGAGGGAAGGATCCAAGGACACCCACGACGAGGCCCTGAAAATCAATTCAGTTCATCAGGCCGAACAAGAATAATCAGGAGATTACGCACAGTGGTAGGTGGTAGCTGGGCAAGTTATCAGTACACTGAACATCTTCCAACAGAAATATCCTCACGCAATCGATTAAGATGAAGATAACAAAGCCTTTGAGGCGACCGACTACCAATGTCGCCACGAGCATCGTGGTGAATGTTGCGGCTTTCAACCAATCACAAATTCAAAATCAGTATATTGCGCGGGGCTCGGGTTAATTCAAGCAAATGTATCTGACACACCCGACTCGACGATAACTGAAACGATTCGTAGGCTTTCATGACCTGAGCGTGAGCGCGCGGAAGTCATCCAGGCTACCCGGCGGTACACCTGGATAATTCGGAAAGAGATGAGACCTAAGTGGTGCGGGATTGTGTCAACGAGGAATCTTCAGAGGATTCAGAGCTAATGGGAAGAAGGACTCCGACGAACCCGTGCAAATGGTGTTGGTACACAAGGTAAGTGAGATGAAGGCATTCAGCCAGTCGACTGAACTCCAGATCGTGGCGTTTGCGCTGCCTAGTTCGACGTATGAGATCATGGCGAATACTGCGATGACTGTAAAGTGAGTCAAGCGACCGACGGTAAGTGCTGTACACTTAGAGGGAAGGGTTATATACTCACTAAGATTCGCGAGGAAGAGCAGCGATGGGATGATAATAACCAGCCAGTTTCTGCTCCATACGATGAACGTTCGGAAAACCTGGGATCTCCATTTTAGCGAAAATTGGACTCCGTGGGCCATGAGGTACGTTACGATGAACACGTCGGCCACTATAACCACGAGAACCAAGCAGGCGTTGCCTAAGATTCCGGTTACGGAATTTGGGGGGCCCGGGTTCAAGTCATCATTATCTACGACTGCTCAAGTGCTCCTCATAGAAGATGAAGCAGAACCCACTGAAAGCAATGATGCAACGATAGTTGTCGAGGATGCAGCGCTGTATGCAAGATTTATTAAATAATCCCTTCAGGCTTCGACGAAGACGAAGGGAGCAACGCACTACGGTAATCAGAGTGAACATCACGCCCGTAGTCACCAGGAGATATGCGTGCACAGTGCCTTGCGTCTTTTTCTTCTTATAGAACAGCACGCAGCATTCCGAGAACACCGAAAAGTAAACACCTTCGAATGAACGAGGTTGTCGGTATTTCTGTGGAAAATGAGCGAGGTACACATACCATAGATGATGTTCTCGAGCAACGCTCTGCAGTCCATTATCACCATTTCCCTCGCTGCTATTGCGAAGCTGCAGAGAACGAGGCGTACCCGATGAATGATTCCTTAGTTCCAGGGATTACTGGCATCAGAAGGACCGCAAATGCAGGTGGTGGGAGAGCTGAACTGGGAAGGTCGTCCGGTGGGAGAGGAAAGAAGCGTCGTTGGTTGGGGGAGGATGCTTAAATACAATCCACAAACCGCACGATGTCATGGACTTGACTCTGTTCATATCAGCATCCTCGAGATTGCGTTATCAAGACCTTCCGGTTGATCTGCTGCAACCATCACATTGGTGATGTTGGGTCGAGGAACAAAAGAACTTGAGACCACTCAAACTCCGCCGCACTTGAATTTTCGCATCCTGTAGAGCTAGGTGTTTTTCCTGAGACATCTTCCAGCCGGTATGAAGTCTTTCCAGCCTAAAAAATGAAAAGCGGGACGCGCATTGGAACTGGGACGCGTCACACAGTGGCACTACCGTACCTACCTATTAGCGAAGGTGGGACATCGTGGGACGGGGAACTCGGTTATACCTTTTACACCCGGCAGCACGGCGGCAAGACTAGTGCCTACCCGTGCCCAGCCCAATACGGAGGTAAAACGATGATGGGCCGGCGATGATCGCACTGTCAGAAATTGAATTGACTGTGAAAAGTTTAAGGTCAGCTCCAGTCGTCATCTTTGTGCAGCAAATTGCCCAGTCGTGGACTCCTTGGGTTTCCCTGCCTTCGACAGTGGATGCTGGCAATCCGCACAGCATATAGAGTCTGTTTTGCGCGGGACAGCACTCACTTCTGCTGCGCTTAGGCTTAACTAGGGCCCTGCACGTCAGCAAAATCTCCTGATGTTCCTGTTTATCTTTTACCTCCGTCTCGGCATCCATCACCGCCAGCATTTCCAGTACTTTGGGAAGCTTACACGTTCGCTCTGGCTATGCATTTACTGTCACGCGCTGTTTTCTTGAAGTTGGGAATCTGATATGTCATGGCATCAAGGTCGACGATTACATTGAGATGAACATTGCCCAACTGGTGCTCTCGTAGCGATCATATTGGTTCTCAGCGTTCATTTTCATGAAGTCGCCCTACATCCAACCAAACCTGCGCTTTCCTTATTAAAAATTCCGTGGCAGTCCTGCAGATCTGATGATCCTCTTTACAACGTGGATCGTCTGCTTCCGCGTTAATGACATCTATCAACGACTCGGTCAAGATCATGACAAGATGATCACCGTGTCGAGTTGTCTTTCGCTTGTTCTTTGACGATGGGAATTTCATCTGACATGGCAGCACTTCAGGCCGGCGGTTGCATTGGAATGAACGGGGCTCAACTGATGTTATCGAAGTATTCATCGGTCCTCAGCGTCCATTCTCATCAGCTTGTCCTATAGGCCTACCCCCCAACCAAATTTGCGCGGTCCTTGCTCCAACTTCAAGCCCTTGGTGTCAGTCCTGTGGATCTGATGGTTCTCTTCAGAGGGTAGAACGTCCGCTTCCGTGTTAACCATATCTATCAACGACTCGGTCAAGAACATGACAAGATGATCACTGTGTCGAGTTGTCTTTCGCTTGTTCGTTGACAATGGAAATATATTCAGTACGGAGGCATGGTGGCTACCGGCCGCCTTTAATTTCATAACCGCTTTCAGAACAATGTGCCAGATCCGGGCAAAACTCGGTCATACGGACATACCCCGGTTGATACAGAGTCATAAACACACTGGCATAGTTTGGGATTCCTGACCCAATGTCATGCGAAAATTTGTGCGCAAGGACGGGAATCAGTCAGCGACTGAGTGCGAGCTGGAAATGGGAGGTTGGTGACTGAAAAAGGGAAGGCCAGCCAGTGCGACATACAAATCGGTATTCATTGTTGCGGGCCGGAACGGGGATAGAAATCAGAGAATACATAGAGCTTATTGGGAGTTAGAGGTCTTGTTTTTCTCAGAGAAGTGTAAAGCTAAAAGCTCACGTATAAGGACGGATCGTGCGAGAATTCCGACGGCACAGATCTAGAACAGCCTAAATGTTATGAAACAAAGGTTCGAATAGAAAAGGAAGAAACGCATACTATGCTTTATTCAATGATCTAAGAATGCTCGTAAAGATCGAACTTTTTCGAAGTTTCGCTACTGGATTCTAGCCGCCAAAGGCGTTTTTGCTGCAGCGGGTAGGAGTTTATTTTGAAAGGCAAGGAGCTTGTTCGACATATCCGCACAGGACAACTTGCAAACCGCTTGCGAGGACAAGGCGCTCTTCCGGTCCTTTTTCCATTGCGGAATGTAGGCGTTATCATGTGTCTTGTCCGCATAACGATTGAAGATCTTGGTGCATACAACATCACTTGGCAAGGGCGGTGGTTTCGACGTGATCCGAGTCCAAAACTGTTCCAAGGACCATGCGCCAGACATGATGCGGAGACGATGAGAAAATCCGAGGAATTCTTGGGCGACAAATGGAAGGCAGGGGTGGGAGGAGATCGTATCTGGGTCGTCTGCGTCTGCTGCGATTTTTTGGAGATAGGCTGCAGCGGCGTCAGAAATTCGAGTAGGAAAAGCATTGTCCTCGCCAAAATCCAGCGCCTCGCCGGATGCCCTCAGGTATTGTCGATATCAAGCCGGTTGATCCATTCGACCGCGGACTCGAGCTCATCCTCTGATAAACCATTGACCTCGTCGTCCGCAGCATCACAAAAGGTCTGAAGCGGCAGGATGGATGCCTATATTTTGGAATCGAGGAATAATTTGTTTTCGGCAAACCAGATGACGGCTCGGAGGGTGGCCAGTAACAGCGGGGTGAAATTGTATTTGTGCGCGAAATATGCGCAGTGGATAAGCGACGGAAGCCTTTCGGCGTCCATGTCCACGATCTGAAGAGTCCAAGGGTCTAGAGCATGAAGGTAAGGATACGCACACCACTTGTAAATAAAGGAAAATAGGGAGACTGTACGGAAACTGTGTTCAACGATTCGCGTCTTCAATCCAATCTCCGAGTCGACGCTCCGGTTGAGTTGGAGTCTGGACAGACTCGACAAGGGCTTTGCTCTTGAAATTCCAAGAAGAAGTTCACAAAATCTTGAACGAGCCAGAACTCTGTGGTCGTCGAGCCTCGGTCGAGTTACATTGCGGAGCATTTCATGATATTCTAACCTTACCATGCAATAGAGCCATGCAGAATGAGCAGTGAATCCCAGCGTCCAAAAGATGTCGCAGATTCACTCAGATCGCACAGTAACTACTTTTCTTACCCTCGTTTCGACATAAGCGTAATCTGAATTAGCTCGAACTCGTCGCTCAACAGGATATATCAGAATTTCAAGTCGACCTGTCGATAATGTAGTCAGTGTCCTCCCTGAAAACCTTTGCAGTGTACTAACTTTATCGATTTCTGCCTTCAGCTGTGCCGGCCATACGACGGTCAAGAAACGGAAATAGGTGTCGAAAGCTCCACAAGAAGTGCATTTTGCGTTTGCCAAAGCGTCGTAGAAAGACGACTGTTCGTGGATACTTGCTGAAGGCGTCACAGCTAGGAGACTGCCCATGTCTTTAAGATAATCCGCAAACCAGCCGGCCACAGTACGGGTGGAATCTGAAAACCTGATGGGAGCCGTGGGGTGTGTGTTGCAGACGCGGAGGAGGCCCCCAGCCAAGGAATCGGCTGGCAGAACGATGGTCGTCAATCGCGCAGCCTCCCCGCAGCGATAGTGATACTGAAGCAAATTATGATAGGCTGCAGCAGTGAGGCCATCGAGCGATGGGGGAGCATCAGCGCTCAGATTTCGAAGAGGATGTTTCAAAGATTCCTTCGCGGCTGCGAGGGCGATGTCCTCCCACCCATATGCTGCAGCGATGGCGTACACGGCGAGAGGATCTGATGACCGGTATTTCTCCAGGTGCAGCTTCACCGTCGGAATGACGCACTGCATATCATATTTCGAGACCAGAATCCCGATCACCTCCTTTAATTCCTCCACCGTCGCGACATTCGCGTGTGCGGCAGGATAAAAGAAACTTAGTGCCCTATTAAGGGCACCTGAGCTTTCCGACACGTCAATTACGGGGACTGCTGGCGCGGACTCGGGCTGGGGGATGTGGAACATAGTCTCGAAGACTGGGGATACGAGGGACAGGATCGCTCGGTGGACGTAAAAATCCGCACCATCCGAAGATCGGAGGATAGTGTCGGCTCCGGCGGCATTTGAAAATGGGTATATGGGGACGAAGATGGATGGATTTGGGCCGATGTTACCTGGGACGGGGCTTGACATGATGGTGCGATGAAGAGAACCGTGGGAACATATACGTAAGTCACGATCTCAGGAGAAGCGCTATAATCCCGATAGTCCCGAACAATCAAAGCCATTTTTGAAACCCTAGTTCTCTCCACTATAGCGGCAGTAAAAAGCGTTGAATTCTTTCCGGCAGAAATTCCGCGTTAGACATCCAAATACTCTAACCTAAGACAATCCACTATGTCCTACGCAACCCAAACGCAACCACCAACAGAATTTCAACTCGATCAGATATTGGGACCAGAGCACTCCCTGAAACATCGGGAGAAATCTACGTATGTTATCGATCATGTCCTGAGTCATGCCGGCCACTGGTAGGTAGGTAAGTAGATAGATAGTAAGTAACAAATTTAAAGGTGTTAATTACTCGATAGTCATCGCATCCCGCCTCCTTCATGGAGGCCTAGAATATCAGTTTCTTCCGGAAATGTGTGTCATGCCCGGTCCCCAACGGAGTGCCCATCTCGAGGTAATCAGTGAACTATGTTAGCATGGGACGTGCGTTATTATCAGAGAAATCAAGGTATGTCTCGGAATGGTAGTGGCACTGTCTGTGGCTGACCAATGGACCACTCTGGAAACGAATTTGTGTGCTGAGCAGCTACCCTGCATAGGTTATGATAGTAAAGAAGACTTTGGTATGCGGCAGCATCGATTCTGATCAGCACCGGCGCGGCCTCCGAGTCCTTGTCCGCCACTCAGAGAGGGAGTTTCAGACACTACGTCTTTCCACCCTGGGAGTACGCGACGACATATACATCGAGCGGCTAAGATATATTACTCAAGGTGCTGGATGGCGGTCGGGATCATGGACCGCTCGCCCTTCGTAGTTCGTCTAGCGTCGCAATAGTATGGTTGGTACCGGGATTGACAGATCGGAGAGCCCTATCAAGGGTGGCAGAGCTCTCTTGCACATTAACGACGGGCACAACGGGCGTTGACAGGGGCTGGAACAGCCAGAACATGGTTTCAAAGACGGAGAGGAGAGAGCAAGGATAAGATCGCTCGATGAACGGGGCCCGCACCATCGGACGGTTGCGGGATGGCGTCGGTCCCATGGGCGTATTCAAAAACTGGGTGTGTGGCGACGAAATCCGGGTTGGAGCTCGACATGGACGTTTGAGACAAAGCAATTCGATTGCTTTGTGCTGGTGTGAACCCATTACTGATCTAATGAGACCGAAAACCACCAATAAAAGCAATCCGAGACTTCAAGTTGTCCAACGCTACTGTAGCAGCGTTCTGGTTCGAACCGTAACATTCCCAATGTTAACATTGAATGTGAACGGTTCGAACGGTTTTGGTTCGAACCATGGCCATATATCTCAGTCTGATCAATGGAAATGGTTTGAACCAAAAAACCGTTCGAACCCAAAAAAAATGGTTCGAACCAAAAAACCGTTCAAACCAAAAAAAAACCGTTCAAACCAAAAAAACCGTTCGAACCAAAAAAAAAAAACCGTTCGAACCAAAAAAAAACCGTTCGAACCAAAAAAAACTGTTTGAACCAAAAAAAACTGTTTGAACCAAAAAAACCCGTTTGAACCAAAAAAAACCGTTTGAACCAAAAAAAAACCGTTTGAACCAAAAAAAAACTGTTTGAACCAAAAAACCGTTTGAACCAAAAAAAAACCGTTTGAACCAAAAAAAAACTGTTTGAACCAAAAAAAACTGTTCAAACCAAAAAAAACCGTTTGAACCAAAAAAAAAGTTGAAAGTCAAAAATCTGTTTGAACCAAAAAAACCCGTCTGAACCAAAAAAAAAAAGTTGAAGGTCAAAAAACTGTTCAAACCAAAAAAAAAAAAATTAAAGGTCAGAAAACCTGTTTGAACCAAAAGAAAAAAGTTCAGGAAAACCATTCAAAAAAGTTACAGCTATTGGCAGTACTGAAGGCGCAGATCGAAAACTTCTGTTTTGGGATGTTTTCAAAGAATTGTCTATAACTCAACCAGTTCTGCTCTGATTTGGATGAAACCTAGGTAGATCTGTCAGGCTAATTCATCCAAAATTAGTGATAAAAAGAGATTTACAAAAATATTCTGTATTAGGTAATCTGTGCTTTTGGACCATTTTCGAGCCAAATGTCATCTAGCATACCTAGGACATGTCCCAGTGACCTAATATTTTGGGAGGGACAACATATATATATATATATATAGCAAAACATGTGATAGAGCCAGAACTATAAAATATCCTGATATAAATGCAATTCTTACAATGCATAATTCAGTTACAGTCCCTGTAGCTCCATTGGATACGTTTAACAAGTTTAGCATTCAGAAAGATTGTAGGAATTGCATTTATATCAGGATATTTTATAGTTCTGGCTCTATCACATGTTTTGCTATATATATATATATGTTGTCCCTCCCAAAATATTAGGTCACTGGGACATGTCCTAGGTATGCTGGATGGCATTTGGCTCGAAAATGGTCCAAAAGCACAGATTACCTAATACAGAATATTTTCGTAAATCTCTTTCTATCGCTAATTGTGGATGAATTAGCCTGACAGATCTACCTAGGTTTCATCCAAATCAGAGCAGAACTAGTTGAGTTATGGACAATTCTTTGAAAACATCCCAAAACAGAAATTTTCGATCTGCGTTTTCCGGTACTGCCAATAGGGGACTTCACAGTAGGCAATATTTTCGGGTTTGTGAATAAGAATATTCAAGTGATGGGACGATTATTTTCACAAAGAAAAGATATTCCACAAACGAGATTTAATCTCGTTTGTGGAATAATACAATTGTTTGGGAATTTATTCGTGTGAAACATGCCTGGTTGCTGAAAACAATAAAAATATATTCAGAATGACACAAACGGGGTGATCATGCATTTATTCCACAAATGAAGACTTTATTCATCCCATCACCTGAATATGTTTATTCACAAACAGGAAAATAGGCCCTACCGTGAAGTCCCCTAATAGCTGTAACTTTTTTGAACGGTTTTCCTGAACTTCAACTTTTTTCTTTTGGTTCAAACGGGGGTTATTTTTTGTTCAAACAGGGTTTCTGACCTTAATTTTTTTTTTTTTGGTTCAAACAGTTTTTGACCTTCAACTTTTTTTTTCTGGTTCAGATGGTTTTTTTTTTGGTTCAAACAGATTTTTGACTTTCAACTTTTTTTTTGGTTTGAACAGTTTTTTTTTTTGGTTCGAACGGTTTTTTTTGGTTCGAACGGTTTTTTTTGGTTCGAACGGTTTTTTTTTTGGTTTGAACAGTTTTTTTGGTTCGAACAGTTTTTTTTGGTTCGAACAGTTTTTTTTTGGTTCGAACAGTTTTTTTTGGTTTGAACGGTTTTTTTTTTTGGTTTGAACAGTTTTTTTTGGTTCGAACGGTTTTTTGGTTCGAACGGTTTTTGGTTCGAACGGTTTTTTGGTTTGAACAATTTTTTTGGTTCGAACGGTTTTTTGGTTTGAACCATTTCCATTGATTAGACTGAGATATATGGCCATGGTTCGAACCAAAACCGTTCAAACCGTTCACATTTCAATGTTAACATTGGGAATGTTACGGTTCGAACTAGAACGCTGCGGTTGCTGTCCAACGGAATTCGACACAGGAGGTAACAATATAAATTCACACTTAGACGAAAACTGCAGGAGCTCGATTTCGTTCCTGCCTCGGTGCGTTCAAGGACAGTAGCTAGGGACGTCGTTAAAACCCGTTCTTTCACAAAAAAAGACAAAGGACGAGGCACGCACACGACAGTATATCCAGAACTCCCGCAGACGCGTGTGGCTTGGTCGACGGGGCCGGTGCCGCCGCAAGTGCCGGAAGTGTCGCCTGGACGGTATGCCTGTGAAAAAGGTCAATATGGATTCAGAGTAGTCGTCGAACGTGGGACTCGCAATCCCATACGAGACAGTGGAAACGGCAGAGTATGATTCGCTCACCTGGTTGCATGGACAGTTCGCGCTGGTGCATGTCACGACGGAACAGCCACTGTCGGGGATGATTTGCTGGGGCTGCAAATATTGGTGATTGAGTGTGGAGTGGGGAAAGATAGAGGATGAAGACAGAATGCGCACCACGGAGAAGCCTTGGATGTTGCTAATATCGTAGTCGCTGTACATAGGCGTGTTAACTCTACATTGAATGGACATCAATCCCGGGCTTACGTCTGGCCACCGATATTGGCAGAATCGAAGGTCCACTGTACACACACACAGTCGCCAGTCAGAAAATCGATGAAGTTGAGGAACAAGGGCCGCATGCCTCGGTCATAGAGCACGGTGCCTCGCCAAACGCAACTGAGAGAGAAGGCTCGATGAATATTATGTCTGGATCGCCGTCTTGAATTTCACTCACTTCCTCCGAAACAGTCGTTCTGGCACCCTAGATAATAAAAAGGATTATCAGTTGGGACAGAATGAACTTTGGAAGCATTTAACACCCACGAACCAGAGTTGGGAGGACGATCACAGATGCGACCTGGTGAAAAAGGCCTTTGAGCAGGCACACGATAAGAGACAAGGCGACTTGCCATTCCATCTGACGAGGCACTCGAATGAAGACGGGTTCATACAGCAAGAAAGGCATACATACCTGGTAGGGACGATGATGTCGTGGCTCGTTTTCGCTGGGATATCCGGAATCGCAGGTCCTAGCGAGAATTGGAACGGGAAGAAACAAGAGGTAGGAGATGCTAATAGCTTGCCAGTATAGTCCACACCCTGATGGGGAAAATTGCTGAGAGTCAAGCCGACACCGAAGGCGCAATTGTTCTGCCAGTGCACTCTGAGTTGGGGAATGACATCGACGTGAGAGAACGTACGCGGAGAGTGATACGATGGTCCGCACTGGCGACGGCGGCAAAGATAGCTATGAATATGGAGCAGGCGCGCATTGTAGCCGAAGGACAGACTCAAGAGAGTTCCTGCATTTGCGGTGTGTATTGGAGGTTTTTAAGGTCAGCGGGAACAGTGGAATGATCGTCTGAGTTAGCGTACGACATCCCATACCCCGTAGTGCACGGAAGTGCGGGAGTCCTAATGGCTGAAACGCGGGAAATGTGCCTAGAAATGGACCCATGATTACCATATCGTTCCCCGATGAGGTTCGCCGATCCAAGTTCATTCAAACATGATTTGTTCCTGCTGCTCAATCCGCACGTTCTCTTGGCTAATAGTTATCAATGCGCAGAACTCGGGTCATTAGAAAGGCCGTTCACATTACATCAGTATAGCCGTGCTAAAGATCTCTGTTCAATAACCACCTAGTGAAATGAATGAGTCAAGAGCAACATCATGATCCTGGCCCGCGCACCTTCACCTCATCCTGTGTTCCTGGATTCTTTGATATTAGAAAGTTGCCGGGAAGAGAAGAGATAGAACGTAATAGCTTCAGGACAAGGCGGACTACGACGCATTTCGCCTAAGTTTGAAGGTGCTCGCATACAGATGGAAGCTTGAGGCAAGATCTTGATTGCAACTCACACTTATTAGACCAGTGAAGATCTGTGAGTAGCGCGCGCGCGAGTTAGCTGCCGCGTCGCCAAGAATCCTGGGCGTCAGAAGAAGACAGAATGCGATGATTCTAAGCACAAGGTGGTCAGAACTTGACTGAATTTGCCTCGAAGATTTTGGCAGAGATGCGACGTCGTCGTGTATCAAGTGAAAACGAAGACAGTGAGTCATCAACTCTAACATCGAAGCCCATGCAATACATAGTGACCACTGGCACAGATACTCGTGTGTTCCCTCTGGACCTTTTGGATGCAGAAGCAGGTCTCGAGCAGATGATGGTGGAAGCTAAAAGGACAGCAACGTCCTAAAGTTGCGTATACGAGCATTATAGCATTACCCGTGAGAGATGAGGCTGTGATGGGTGTAATTCAATTGCAGGGCTGCATGGGAAGAGAAACATACCATAGAAGTGAAGTAAGTTGCCTCGGCACGGGTTCTGACACTGGGTTCCGGAACAAAACCAGCCGCAAAGTCCTCCTTGCCAATGTCGGCATTCTTTAAAAAGTTCAGTGTCTAGACGGCTCGAGTGAATCGACATTCAATATCAACGCAGTAGCTAGACGCCGAATACCGCAAACATTGGATGATGTGAGGGAATCCCGAATGTGGAAGCGGTGAACGGAGCGCATTTACTTGCCTCCCGTGCAACATCTTCTGATCGTGAACAACCATGATCGGAATATTGGGTTCAAGCGAACCCCAGCAGTCCAGTAACCCGTCAGTCTTCTCTCTCTCGACATTTATGGCGGACCTCGACGGCCTTGTCCCAACTATCGTGCACAGATGCCCCCGGGTAAGCACCCCTGAATCCTCCTACTCCGGAATGATAAGAATGAAAGTATTAAACACATTTGGATTGGCGCTCATCAAGTACAAATCGAAGTCAGGCCAAGCCCACCTGGCGTTCCGCCCGAACCGAATAGATACTGCGTTAAGATACGCACCCGGGAGCAGCTGCAACCGCACCTGGCATTGCTCGAGAAATACGTGAAGACATGCCCTGTTGAGGCATTCGGAGGCGTCGCGTTCGAGCTCTTATACGTGATCGATGTAGCATTGGGTCATGGCTCCGCGTTTCCCCCGATTGCGCTTCGATGGGTTCAGTCGAGACCGGAGGTGCCAGCGATCGACCGAGATTTGTGTCTTCCTGGGATTGAGCTAATAGGTAGTACATGGCGGTGGTGTGGTAAGGAGGCAAGGAAATCCGTAATTATCCCGGACGTAATTCTGTTCTGGGGCCGATTTCAGTCTTTAGGACGCATATCCTCAGCTCGTGCAAATGTGACACACCTCACCGCGCCAACACTCTGGGGAATTATTATAATGGTGCAGAGACTGGCATAAATAAAACGTACCGTTCTGTCTTCCATTGCTGCAATTAGTGGTGGCAAAGTTCGGTTTAAAAACGGTTCGAACCTGAACCGAACTGAACTAAACGCCGTGTTCAGGTTCAGCGTTCGACAAGGTTGAATTTTTTCTGAACGCGTCCGAACGCGTTCGAACGCCGAACGCATCACCAGATTTGTGTTCTGGAAAATGCCGAAATTAATCGTGATCGCCGCCATTATGTAACTGGTACCTCACCTCACCACTTCCTCTCACCATCGTCTGGCGGGAAATTTCTTGTATGGGCTTCAGCGTCTCACTTTTCTATTAGATATTTTTATTTCTCGACATCCCCGCAACTTGGTCTCAGGCTCGCCGCCAAATAACTCCGACCCTATGCTAGTCCCACTATACAAAGACCGCTTATGCGCTTTTTTTCAATCCCAGACCGATGCGAACATGGAGGGAAGTGCTAATGGGGCTGACGAGGCGGCGGGCAAAGACCACATGAATGTCGAACAGTACGAGGTCTTCAACTTGAAGGCAATCGGTGATGCGGATCACCAGCATGTGTATCTCTTTCTGTTTGCCTACTCAGCCCATTCTTACCTGAATTTCAGGCCATCGCAAAGGTTACATGCGGTGACTCGACTGCCGAAATTGAAACTGTCTTCACGCACGTTAAGGGCCAGAAGAACACGACCACCGGTCTTCTTGAAGATGGTGCAATCTGTCTTGTGTGCATGTGAGTAATATTTCGCACTTTCTACTCTCTTTGACTCTTCCACAGGCGCAAAGGAGTGTCTGGTTCAGTTCCACTCCTCACTGGCAGTGTCTCGTCACTGCGTAGCCATATTGCGTGGTGCCTTTCCATATCTAATGTCGTTTTGATATCACCCTAAGACTTGTGTCCTTTCTTGAAGCCATGACGGGTCTACAAAGGGCGCTGCAAGAAGCTTGGGTGAAAGTACGGTTCGGCGTTCGAACGCTGTCGAACGCAGAACCGAACGTGTCGAACCTGAACGCCGCGTTCAGGTTTGGGGTTCAGCACGTGCTTGAACCGAACCGAACCTTGCCAGCACTAGCTGCAATCTACGAATCATGGATGAACCTGGTTGGGGCATCAAACCTAAACTAAATGCCAACCTTAGGTCGCTTGCGGACGCCATTGTCCTCGGTGGGTTCAACGCTCCGTATCAGTGAAGTCTTCGTCACTATAACCGACAACCTCAAACTCGTCGCTACAATTGTATTAGGCTCGTAACCAGCCTGCCTGCGAGCAGCAACAAATGTGGCAAGCACGTTGCCTCAGGCAGGCTGGTACTTCTCGGATGCTGTCAAAGGTCTGAGCACAGAGTTTGAAATTCTTTCTTTTCCTTTGTTCTGGACTCAATTCAAGTCAAATTTAGAAATTTCAAAGAGAACATTATACAGAGTTGAAACCAAGGGGCTTCGCTTTCGCGAAAATCTGCACACACCTTCCTTTTTTTTTTTCAGAGCCTCAAGGACCCCCCCTCCCCCCCCTCGTGGGAACATATGTCTATGTATGGTAATCGCACGTGATGTTCGGCCACGCAAACGGTGTTGAACCGGCGATATCTGGGCCTCGGATGCATGCATTTGCCTTGCGGTATGTCCTAGGGACCTTTCTTGCATGTTTCTACTTTATTCTGATGAAAATAGGGATTTTCATTTCGACCATCTTTCAGGTGTTGCCAATTGCACGTGACAAGTTACTGTATTTGGGGGGGGAGGTACCGCCACTTCCTTCCAAATTCGGTAATAATGTTTTCATCTCTATTTCAACGACCACTCAACTGTTCACCCTGGGACTGGTATATTAATGCTCAGAACACCGAATTGCTTCAGATGAAAGGTACGTGCAGATTTTCGCAAAACCAAACCCCCTTGGTTGAAACCCAGATCCGAAAAAGACCTGGATACGAAAAATACGGAATTATAAGCTCAGTTTTGAGGTGGTCAGTCCCAGTTTTTTTTTATGGAAGCCTTGTAGGGATCATGAACAATCCTAGCTATTAAAAAGCCCATGCCAGTTGTCAGCTAGCACAGAAAATCAAAGATATGTGAAAAACGGAAATTTTGTGGCTGTGCCAGAAGTCCCGAGGAGAGAATGATTATTGTGCATGTCTGCTACATTCTCCTGCCCTGGGATTGTACATCGGGGGCTTAAATAGTCCCTCTAACTCCTTGCAGCAACAGATTATCTTGAGGGGGCAATCAACATGTGTACATGACCCGATTTTTCGGATCGGGGACCTCCACCAAAATAGGTGACAAAAGAGATGAGCTCACGCTCCATGACCACCCACCAGAAAAATCTGAAAATATTTGTACATGGTCTACAAGGTAGTAGTATCACATTCACCAACTCTCAAGTAAAAGAATTTACATTACCATTGAAAAATATGAGCAAACATTATTTTTTTCGGATCCGGGTTTCGACTCTGTATTTATTTTGTCTTTTCTCAAATTCTGTCCCTTCAGAATCTGTACCAAGTGCATCACGGGGGCATACTAGAGGGTCGAATTTGAGCAAAGATTGATGGTATAGCACAGCCACCAAATGCCAGCGATCAGCGCCCGCCAAAAATCCAAACTCCGTGCTCAGCCCTTTGACAGCATCTGAGAAGTACCAGTCTGTCTGCGACAACGTGCTCGCCACTTTCGTTGCCATTCACAGGCAGACTGGTCATGAGTCTACGATTGTATAAAGGACGTGCAATAAGTTCATCCGAGTCGGAACAGCTCCCCCAAAGACGTGCCAACTAGGACCAGTGAGATATGCTACAAGGTCATCAGCAGTCAACAGAATGGTTTAAGCATCGTATTATCCTTACTTGTACTGTCCATTCACGTAAGGCTGGTAACAATGTTCAAATCAGGAGATTAAAAAACAAGTATAAACAGACATATGTGCGCTTTCGTGATGATGATGCAGCCGTCTTTGGGACCTGGTTCACGGGGCCTTCTTTGCTGCTGGGAGGTGGTCAGCAGTCGGGATACAATTGCCCAAAAAGACACGCACCAAATGGAGAGGCTTTTGCCGCTGGAGGCAGCAAGTTTCGCAACTTCATTTCACATCGCTCTGGCAGTTATCTCTAAGTTTCCAGGAGTTCGTGACGTTCAAAATTGAGGCGCCTGCGTTCCAGCTTCTCCTTGGCAGTGTCAGCGACCATATCACGACGCAGCGCACCTTCCTTTAGCTGGAGACCGGCAAGCCGGGTTCAAAGGGCAGCATACACTGTTTGAAACTACGTGATCTTGGCGTCTCGGCCAGTGAGCTGGGTTTCGCGCTGTGCCAGAAGCGCATTATAGCAGAACAAGTTTTTGTCAGGTCGGCAATAAGCGGTTGTTGGATACCAACTCTGCGGTTTGTTGTGAAATGATCGCACGAGCACCATCGAGATTCAATCCTGGATTTTTGCAGCGTCCTCGAGCGTTCCAATCCTGGCCTCAGTTGAGTCTCACGCTGGACTTTCACACCCACAGGCACCAGATCCTGGGCCAACAATGGATCGCCCCTTCTCATAAGAGAGTTAGAGTGATCCATTGTTGGTTCTTGTTAGAAGGATGGCAATCCATCACATTAGAACCCTGACCCTTTGCGAACAGGCAGCGTGTAGCCCTACACGCGATGATCTTGCTCGCGTCGTCGCTGTGATGCTAATATCTGCATTTGCCACACAGCGATCAATTGCTCTAGACATCGTCCTCGACGATGAGCTCGAAAGACCTTGAAACAAGGGGGGTCAAAGATAAGAAAAATGATATCACCTACAAACTTTTTTTTTTTCGAGGCTTGGCCGACCCCTCCCCCCATGGGAAATTGCCTTATACAGGTGCCAAATCAGCCGATTTTTACGATTTTTTGACGTAGGCGGCCTCAGGGCATCCACAAGTATGTATCCTATTTGTTAAATGAATAAAAAGGATGATGTTGAAGGAGATGATATTCACCCAAGTCACGCCGATGAAAAGGCCACGTGAGAAATTACCTGATTTGGAGTGGCTATCCATGTCGTAAGGGCCGTTATCAGCTGCTATCAGGCTCAATATGGAAATAATGTTTTGGTCCCGGCTTTAAGTTTGGGTACATTTGATGATTCAGGACCATGCATATGATATTTGTGTTCAGCAGGTAAAAATGCATCAATTGAGACCTGGTGTTGAAATCCCGCAGAATTGACCCCCCTTGCCTTGAAAGAAATAATGAAAAAAATCTCTGTTGTGCTGCTGGTAGCTACAATACACAATGTAAAGTAGCTGAGCGAAAGGAGCCAACAGAACACTATAAAAAATGGAATTTTTGACAGAATTGACTGACAGAAAATGCCCCTCACACAATAGGCGCAGTGCCGTCTCGAAAGAACTCGCAGCAGGCCCGTACCGCCCGTCCCACCATCTTCGATCCAGTCCTGGGCTCGTTGCGGCCATATAAACGATCCCAGCAGAATGTGGCAGCAGTAGCCAAAGACGCGAGGTCAATCGCTACGTTTGGGCTGTGCAGCGCTAATGTGCCGTGACCGAACGCGTGCGCACGGGCGACATTGTTGTGCGCGTGCGTGCTCATCGCTGATGCGCTGGCGCAGAAGCGCAGGAATGCATACAGATGCGCAACACGCCTCCCGGTGCTCTTGTGTACATGCGGGGGAAGTGCTGATGCGATGCACGCGCATGAGGTCTTTGACACATGCCACATAATCCCGAGCCTGTACATGTGCACCAGCGGGAGGCGAGGTGCAATGGACCTGAATTCGGTATATTCGAAGCGAGCAAGCAACAGGCCTCATGCTGCAGCATGCGTCGTGCCCTGCTGCGAGTGCACCCTCAGAGCATCCAATGTATGTGTATGCCGGCAAAACATGGGCGGCGGCGTGTTACCAGCCGGAAACGCACTGGGGCAGGCCCACCACCTGCAGCCCAGCTCGGGTGCAGTCTAGCCCATCGTATGCGACGGACACAGTCCAGAGGATGTAGAGATACAATCATGGTGAGCTTGCGTCACCCCAGCGGTACGAGTGCCTCTTCAGAGGCAAAAATCGAAAAAATGACCCATTTCAGCAATATGCCACCGAGGAATGGAGAAAAAATGAGAAAGCTGTGCACGAGAGATGCCCCACAATCGACCCTGTATTTCCACCCCCTTTGCTTTGCTCCATTGCTCCCCATGAATGTGATTAGCGCCTACTCGCGGTGCATTTGCCTATGGGTGCATTGGATGGAATCGGCCTGCTGAAAACACAGTGAAGCAGGAGATCATGCTGAGAACAAAGTTTTTTCACTCCCAGAATGTTTCAGAACTTTCAGAGGCCGCGAAAAGAAGACTGCGTATGAGACATGGACCTGGAAAGACATCGAAAATAAAACCGTATATGGATCGCATAAATCTCCAGGAGCTTTGATTAATCAATTGACCCATAGACCGGAATCCGGGATTTGATTAATCAGCACCTAGTGTTGGCAGTATGCAGGCAGATGGGTGGAATCAGGATCAGTGTTGAATCCTGTTTAATTGGAGGTGGGTTAATCGGGATTAGTGTTTAATCTAGGCAGCTGTTTGAACAGGAGAAATACAAAAAGATGCTACCAGACAGGATTGAACACAGGACCACCCAGTGATTGGAAGAGAGAGATTGGTGATACACTTTACCACTTCACCAGAATAAACACAGTGAACTAGGAAGCAATATACAGTGAATATGAAAACCTAAATCAATTGTGGACCTGGAATGATAATTTAACACCTATGGTCGGTGGATTGGTTGTGGTTTGATTTTTCATTTTTGATTTGATGTAGTGCACCATTGTTCTCAGGCAGATCACTTCCAACCATTGCGTGCTAACACTGTCGTCCACCATCTCACCTTGCTGCTCCACATTGCTGCCGTCCACCCACTGCTTACATTTGTACCGCCCCAAAGAACCAGTGCTACTCATGACACCAACGCGGCATACACACCCCAGCCGCTAGCCTTGTTCCTTTAAGCACGCATAATGTATCTGGGTCTCTTGTTTCCTGTGCACCTGTGCTCTGCCCCATGTATGCTCCCGATGTCCCATAGGCACAGCTGTGCATGTGGGGGTAAACATGCTCTTCTGTTCTTCAAGCGCAGGGCCGACGAACTTGATGTCACTGTTCTGTAAATTTGCCATATTGTAGCACAGGACCACTGCTAGTTCACTATATATCATTTCCTCCTGAACTATGTGCTCATAATCATTCTGGGGAAGCCATTAAGTATGTGGCCAATCTCTATTGCATCCCTTAATGGTCCTGCATTCAATTCTGCTGGTGGCACCTTTTGTATTTTTTGTGTTCAAACAGCTAAGTTATCATTCTAGGTCCACAATTGATTTAGATTTCCATATTCACTGTATGTTGCTTCCTAGTTCACTGTGTTTATTCTGGTGAAGTGGTTAAGTGTAACACCAATCTCTCTCTTCCATCACTGGGAGGTCCTGTGTTCAATCCTGTCTGGTAGCATCACTGTGTTTATTCTGGTGAAGTGGTTAAGTGTAACACCAATCTCTCTCTTCCATTACTGGGTGGTCCTGTGTTCAATTCTGTCTGGTACCATCTTTTTAGATTTCTCCTGTTCAAACAGCTGCCCAGCTTAAACCCTAATCACAATTAACCTACCTTCAATTAAACAGGATTAAACACTGATCCTGATTCCACCCATCTGCCTGCACACTGCCAACACTAGATGCTGATTAATCAAATCCCGGATTCCGGTCTATGGGTCAATTGATTAATCAAAGCTCCTGGGGTTACTGGGATCGCCTGAGGAGGAATTTTCGGAGCTAGACAGCCTTTGGACAGTACTAATTTGTTGCCGAGCAAACAGAGACCGATGGGAGTGAGCATTGCAGCTCTTTTGAGGTCGAGTCGTCCAATGTGGTGGAACGAAAGCAGGAAAGTCACGACTGTGACACAGTCACACACGGCGATCAACGTCAAAACTTCAACGTTGTGCGGCGACCAGAGCCACTCTAAAAGATATCTAACACTGCAGGAGGTATTCGAGGTGGTTCAAGAGCTCAATGGTACCAAAATAGACTCAAAACAACAACACATACCGTCCCCCCCGTTTCTCCGCAGTACTTGCTCCCGGAGTTTGTCTGCTCTTAGCTTAAGTCTTCCAAATCCCAAGTGGCAAAGGCCTCCTGTCATACCCCGGTCCTCCTTCCACCCGGCTTTCCATCTCGCTACATAATGACATCCACGTCAACCTTCACACCCACCCCGCCCTTCGCCACCCCCACATCAGCACCTCCAACCAACCATCCAAACCCCTCGTCAATCACAACGCCAACTGCACCCGCCCAACGCTGCCCACCCCACGCCCAAAAGCTCCAACCATTTAGTTTCCATGTACCAATCTGGGCAAACTAAACGGAAACGGTGTATAAACAGTTTTAAAACATTTGAAACAGTTTACAAACGGTATTTTAGGTTGCAATTTATTTTGACATTCCGGGGGCCAAGGGTGAGTGAACAATGTTGTTCATAGGCCAAAAAATACTCTGACAGTGCAATCTGAGGCAAAGAACTGTCCACTGGCAAGTGCAGAGGCAACGACATGAAGGTTTACTGTTGGTTCAACTCACGTGCATCCTCAGTGATTTGGAAGCCCTCCTCAGATTTCCTTCAAGTAACTCCTCATGGCCAATGTTCATTTATTGTGGCTAAAATAAGTTTCATGAACAATTTCCAGACGTTATTTGGACTGCAGACACACCATATGGCTCACGGAAGAGTGGGCAGCATTGACAACCATTTGAACCATTTACAAATGGTTTGCAAACTGTTTGCACCCCCGGGCAAATTAAATGGAAACGGAAATGGTTAAAACCGTGTAAAAATGTTTATAAACGGAAATGGTTGGAGCCTTACCGCGCCCCGTCCCAATCACCGAACACCCACTTCCGTAATCCCGGATTTCAATTGCCTTACCATATGCCTGCCTTCCATCCTTCAAACAGCGCTACAGCCTCACCCGCGGGCGATCTCCGATCAGTGCCTCTTCCGCTCTGTCTATATCTATACTTGGTTCCCGCAAAATGAATCAATATCACTAGCAAAGTGCCCTACCCTTACTTACATCTGGCAACGCATATGGAGCTCAGTGAGTAACCTCCCGTCCCGTCGGCGTCGGGCTTAGAGCCGATGTGCCCGGGTGGGGCGGGGACCTACAGCGTCCAAAGTCTTCAGAAGACGGATAATTATATTTAGAGATGGAAATGAATTAAACCTTGTTCGCTTGGAAAAAGAAGACGAAGACGAAAGAGAGTCTGATGTCAGGAGGCGAGGCTGTCTAGATCCCTGGCAGCGCCTAAATACCTGGCTCGAGCGCATTCACTAGTTCAAGTAAAATGAAGACTCTTAAAAAAATGCAAGTCCTGCCAGCCCCCCGGACGCACATCACGATGGTCGTTGAACAACTAAAGACCTGTTCAGTAAATAATGCTCAATCTATACAAAATATAGATGCACATGCACATGTACCGCGGGGATCACGCGAACCCAAAAACAAACTCGATATCGATACTCATTCGCGCATATACGCGATCGATTATTCGAGGAACGAGGTACGCACCACGCAGCATATTATCTACAACCCTCCATCCGCATTGAGATTAGACTCGCACCGCATGTATCCTGGATCTGCGGATGCATTTTGGGAAAGACCCGCGAGGCGCAGGGCAGGGGAGCGGGACGTCCAAACGCCGTACAGCAAATTGCAATCAATACGTGCGGTGATGACCCAATGATGCGCCTATTCTTGGGAAACCGTACGCAAGCCTCCTCGTAAGTCATTCATTCGAACCTTCATGACCGGAATTTATTCAGACGTAAGCACTTGCCGCGGCGGGCTGCTCGCCTACTCGCGTCATCCGCCCAACCTTCTTATGTCGAGTTCTGTCCGTGTCTGATCAATTTCTGATTCAGATTTGATTATCTATAATTTAGGCACTTCTTTAGTTTAAATTCTAACACACGCCCTGAACCTACCGCTACCACGCATCACACTTTGTCCCTTTCCCAGCGCACCCAATTACTGCGAGGATAAGCTCCAAGCCGCAATCAGCACTTGAGCGATATCGATTATCTGGCTGCAGCAAAACGCAGTTCAATTCCATCCGCATTTGGAGATACAGAGTTGAGACCCGGATCCGAAAAAAATAAAGTTCTGGCGCATTTGTTAATGGCAACAGAAACAATTGTGATTCAAAATCAGTGAATGGACTGCTATCAACCCTTAGTGTATGCCCAAATATTTCCAGAATTTTACGGTCCATGGTTGTGTAAGCATGAGCTCACCGTTTTTGTGACCCATTTTGGTGGAGGACCCTGATCCGAAAAATTAGGTCGCATACACATGCTGATTGCACTTCATGCCAACCTTTGACAGCGAGGTGATAGAGGGACTACTTAAGCCTACCCATGTACGATTCTAGGTCTAGATAATCTCGTAGACACCCATAACAAAGATTCTCCCCTTCACGAGTTGTGGCACAGCCCCAAATTTCCGATTTTTGGATGATTTCGATTTTTCGTGCTCACCAAAAAATTGAATGGGGCTTTTTGAGTATATAGGACTGTCGATATTCCAAATCTGAGTAATATAAAAAACAATTGGTTCAAATCCGTCAAAACTGGGCCTACAAACTGATATTTTTCGCATCCAGGTCTTTTTTGGATTCGGGTTTCAAGGCTGTACTCTGCCTGCCAGAATGCACTTTTTACACAGGAAAGTGCACGGTACAGATGCGTGTTGAATCCGCCTACGCAGTACTCTTTAGTTTCTTGGTTTGATGTCAGTTACACAAAATGGATCCGAAGCTTGACTGTCGTCGACTTTCACGCCCATTTTAACCAACAAGTTGAAACAACTGAGTACGTCGTGGGGCTCATGGGCGTCCTTCTAGTCATCCATCCTGATCTCGCCCCGCGATCGGCCGTATATTCAACCCCGAGCTGCCCGAATCTTCTTCCTAGCTGAATTGGATTGATTTATAGGACCACCTGAATCCGCCACGCGCGCAATAATTCTCAGACTCATATTTTCTTCAAAGAAACGCGACGTGTCCCGGTCAAACCTCCGTGGCTTTGATCGGATGTTTGGGCACAACGTACAGATTCCAGAAGCTTTCAGTTTCAAGAAAACTGGTTCGGGATTCGACACTGTCTAGCCTGTACAATAGCTTGTGGTTCAGAATAAGCGTACGGGTCCTTTATCCTTGATTTGAAAATCTATCGGGTCCCATAAACGTGCTTCATGACACAGACACGAAATTACATAGGAAAACGCGAATTCCTGTGATAATGGTTTTAGCTCTTAGCTCACAATCAAAACACGGTGCAATACCAAAGGACGGACCCTCCATTCGCCTACCAACTGATATCAAGACGCTCCATCTGTTACGCTGCGCCCGCAAGTGAAACAATCGGGCTCCTAAACCCATGGGATAAGTTAGAACAGCTCGGGCAGCCGACTAAACCACGCCAAGACGTACAGGACCGCCAGGTAAAGGCCGAACGCCAATTAATGATATTTAATGCATGCATGCGGGACACTTACACGGGATGGGTTTGGGGCTGGCTGTGGCTACTTGCGCAAGAAAAAAAAAAAAAGGAGAGCAGTGGAGATGATTTTGTTGAACATCTGCGAGTGGGTGTCAGTCCCAGATCCGGACATCGTGAACTGCCCTTTATATGTATTTGCGTCCGATGTCACGGTGAACGCGGGCACTGTCAGTGTCCAGGGCGGTGGTATCACGGGTAAACCACGGCGAGCCACGGCCATCCCCTCCTTCGACGACGAACCGGACCCGGTATGGTCCGAAGACGAACTGGACGAAGGCGGCGGCTAGACCTATTATACGGAAACGCTAACTTCCGGTCATGAACACACGCTGCGTCCACGGTACACCCACCCCGAGCCACCCCCCACCTAAGCCCCTGGCCCTCCCCAATTGCCCCACTTCCCTTACCCGTACCCTCCTCCAACGCACTATGTTATGCTTCTTGAGACAAAACGGCACCTAATCCATTGCACACGAGCCCGCGCCCTTAGCGGCACACCCGGAGCATACCCTTTACACCTTATACTCTACTCACACCCCCGAAGTTCATCAATAGTGTACCCATCCCTTATTTATTGCCCACGGGCACCGCGTCTTAGTAGATAGTGTACTTATTGCTGCGGTATAGAATGCAAATACAAAAAAATTCGTTCCGTTCCGGATCCAAAAGGGGTTTTACATACTAATTGGAGGGGGGAGGGGTCCCAGGAAACCAATGCGGGGTGCTGACCGATGGTATACACCGGAGCTCTCATATCTTTAATCGAACAAGTGAAAGAGCAAAGAGAGTAAGCCACGTCGAAGTTTTTTTCCCTTCCCAATCACATCTTTTAGTTGTGTCTTGGGGATCGCGGCCGGGTAAGCCTTGCGCATTAAGCGCGTCTGCGTCTTTTGCTCATACGCAAAACCAAAGCTGATCAGCTCAAAGTCTGAGAACGCCGTGCCCAAAAATGACAGCCCAAAGGGAACGCCTGGGGCAGGGTAGACGGTTTCAGGCCCCGCAGAGCCAATACTAGGGAAAATATGAGGGCGAAACCGATGTCGAGAGGATGGGGACTCACGTAACGTTGTCTGGGAGGAATCCCAAAGGAACTTTGCACGCTGTGAACCACTTTGCCTCGAGTGAGTGGATCGATTCTCACCGGTTACGATTGGATACCCTACGATGGCTGTATGGTGCAGGCTGAGTAGGAAATCTCATCCAGTAAGAAATTGGATAATACCTGCTGGGGTGGTCGTAAACCCATGGGAGGGCAAAACGATTGCGTCGAGGTTGAACTTTTTCAGCACAAAATCAATACCTGTGTATCAAACGAGGCACGAGTTAACACCGATAATACAGCGTCTATCAAGAGAAATTAATGGATACCTCGGGTACTGCCCATATCGTAATTCCTTGCGAGAGTAGCAAAGTATTCTGCGTCAAATCCATTGGTCGCCTCTGCCCGGACAAATCTGTATAAGATATCGAGTTGAGAAGATAAACCCGAAGATTGAGCACACACGACGCACTCAGACTGATCTTCATAGCCTTCCGGCTTCTCCAGCGTTGGGTTATCGTCATTGAATTTAATCAGATCCGCAAGGCTTCGAACACCCGACGGATTTTCGATTAAGCCTTCAAGGTATTGGTTCAACTGGACCTGGAAGGGGAAGTACGTCTCAGACAAGAAAGAAGAAATCGAAATTGATTGCCATGCCTTGAAATCAACGTTCAGCACCATAGTTCTGGTCCCAGACGTGATAAATTCGTCCGCAGAAGGTAAATCTGTGGGGTCGACGACCGTAGCCCCAAGGGCTTTAATGGTTATCAAAGCTTCCTCGAACGCGACGCCAATTGACGGGTCATTCTCCGTCATGCTGTCGTTCAAAAACACCCTCCGAGGAACACCGATGCGCTTGCCCTTTAACGCATTTTTGTTGAGCGCCTTTGTAAAGTCGGGGACCACGGGCGGCTGCGCCAGTGTGAAGTTGTCGTTTGGGTCCTTGCCGGCAATGACCGACAGAACAATGGCAGCGTCGGTCAGAGAGCGCGTCATTGGTCCAATGGTATCCTGGTGCGCGGAAAGTGGAATGACTGCATTGCGAGATCAACATTATGTTGTAGGACAGGTGAAAAGATGTCCAATTACCTCCTGCACGGGAAGTTAATCCCAAGGTTGGCTTAATGCCCACAACGTTGTTCTTGCTGGCGGGGCAAGTAATGCTGCCATTGGTTTCACTGCCGAGAGTCACTGCGGCCAGGCCGATTGAAGCAGCGATACCGGACCCAGATGATGAGCCACATGGGTCTGCATGCGGGAAGTACGCACTACTGGCTACAGAAACAATACTTATCAGCAGGAAATTGTAGACTTCTACGCCACAGCCCACCTTGACCGCCTCGGCCTGACCATCCGGAGGCAGCGTTGCCTCTGAAGTGAGCCCATTCGGAAAGGTTGGCCTTCCCTGAGACGGAATCAGAATCCATACATACAGAAGCCAAAAACAGCAGTACCCAAAATTATCGCACCCGCCTTGCGAAGCCTCTTTACAACCCCGGCGTACTCGGGGACAATTGAACCCAGCAAGCTGAAAGACCCAGCGGTAGTATTCATTCCTTAGCATACGTGGTAAGTGATTCGAAGTTTGCTCGCTATACCGAACAAGTACCTTCGGCTGCAATGGTGGCGATATTGTCCTACACGGGGTTAATGCATTTTTGCCCGAGAAATGCTGTTTATCCGTTTACCTTTAATAAGATAGGAATTCCATGAAGGTCGCTGCGCTTTCCGGTACGGCCGCGCTCAATATCGAGCAGTTCCGCCTGCTTGAGTGCAGATGGGTTGAGCTCGATAACAGCACGTAACCCGGGGCCGTTGATATTAACTTCTTCGATGCGTGCAAAATAGGCCTGCGGTGTACTCAGTGTATACCGGTTCGGATTGGGGATAGGTGAGTGGGCAAACACACCTTAACGAGGTCCACGCTGCTGAAATGACCCGCATCGAGGCCTGCTTGTAACTCTGGCACCGACGCTTCATATAGGTCTGGCAGCGTAGGTCCCCCCGCTTCTCCGAGTCCGAAACCAAGTCGGCTAGGGATGGAGAAAGATCGTGCGAGATACGCACAGAGCAGAATCAACGCGAGAGGGAACCATATACAGACGGCCATTTGAGCTAGAGGTGATGAAAGATGGACGTAGACTCTGCTGCGGCTACGGTACCGATAAGGTTGCCGTTGATTTCCTACAGCAGTGATAGATGAGTCACATCCTGTGTGATCGGGGACCAAAATTGGGATTCGTGCGAACTTTGATGCCAGATTCGGAATCCAGTGAATACGTATTGACAAGCAAGGCGATGCTCGGTACATAGCTAGACATCGAGACTTTTTTACCGGTATCAATGAACTACTTCTATATAGCGAGGTACGAGCTGGTTTATATACAGCGTCTGTCTAGGAGAGACTATGAACTACTCACATCCGAGATGCTCGAAACGAGTTTTGTGAACTTAACTAAGGTCGAGTTAGGTTACGACGCCCAATGTCGGATATTCTTCCATTGATTGATTTCGCTGGTCCGCCGTCTCCAACCCGAAGTAGATCCGAGTGAGAGTTGATGTTGGCGTTGCTGTAGATGCACCAACATTTTGCTCCACGGCACCCCATTGTTCGTTCTGCCCAGGTGAACTAAAGGCAGGACCGTAAACTTGACCGTAGACTACCCTACGAAGGTGTTACCATGTCCGACAACAGGTCTCTTTGCCTAAGGCATGTTCAACAGACCACTTTACACGTTGAAGTTGCCCGGCTAAACCTATCGGGAGAGAGTGATTTCCTGAAGCCACTGAACCTTTGTCATAGTCACTACTAATACTAGTAGTAGTATTATGTGATAATCCCGCGTTCAATCTATGGTCCCGAGGCTCTCTGGTGTGACGTACGACTCGCCCATTCCCGGTAAGTATGTTATAAAAGGGCGAGACCATTCAGGCCGTCGCTAACCATCTGGTCCATTTTATTCCATTCCTGTTCTATTCGAAAACCATGTGTACTGGATCTCATTCTATGGCTAGGTTTCTCTCCCAACTTCAGAGTTTGAGCCCTGCCTGTGAGTGTCGCTCGTGCATGAAGGTGCGGACTGACCCTCTTGGTTATTAGTCTCCGACGCGGGAACCCAGGGCTGTATTGCCGCCGTCAATAATTCAGATGGTGCACCTCTCATCATCCACAATTGTAATATAGAGAATGCCGCGAATCAAAACTGACAGCTTTCGACCGGTGCGGACAGTGCCCCTCAGCACATCATGATATTTGGAGATAAGGTTGGGCATTTCTTTAACATTGCTAAGACTCTCTTTAACTGTCATTGCAGCGTATCAACGTGAAAGACGGCCTGAATGCAGAGGGCACAAAATTGGAGCTTTTGACGTGCGTCGGCGGCAACCAAAATCAAGAATGGATCTTTGAGGAGGACTCCACCATCCGATTGAGCAACACGAACAAGTGCATCGACCTCACCGGCGGAAATATCACCGACGGAAACTTAGCTCAAATCTCCACTTGCGACAGTAACAACTCCAACCAGAAGTGGATCGTCGAGCGTAGCACGGGTAGAGAAGGTGAGAGTTCTCTACGCCGACCCGAGTTTGAGCACTTATCACACAGATTCGACTCACTTGACGAAGGGAGGCAAAGCCACTTAAATATACCTATGTAAACTTACGTGTCTCAGCATTACCAGCATCACAACCCTGGAATTGCCTACCGTCACAATTGAATAGATTCAATGAATGATTTGTGTTATTCAACTAGTGGTGGGAGGGTTCGGTTCGGAAATCGGTCCGAACCTGAACCAAACCCGAACCGGACGCGCGTTCGGCGTTCAGGTTCAGGAAAATGCTGAACCTGAACCGCAAGTTCGGTTCAGCGTTCGGGGGGCAGTGGATGCGTTCGAACGCCGAACCCGAGATTGAACTTTGAAAAGACTTACTTTTGAAGGTCGGGTGGTTCTAGGTTCGAACCGCGTTCGAACCTGAACCGAACCTGAACGCGCGTTCAGGTTCAAGGTTCGGCGTAGGCCTGAACTGAACGCCAGGTTCAGGTTCGGCGTCCAGAGCAAGAGGCTCTGAACCTGAACAGAAGGTTGTGCTCAAGCTCCTGGGGAATCAGGAACTACTGGGCCGCAATTTTCTCGAGTGCAGGCGACAATGTCCCACGACCGCTGTCGGCCAATCCACTCGGATGTTTAGAAGGTATTGTCGGTGTGCATTGGAAGGGAGATTGGTGGGAATAAACTGGTTAAGTAGACAATTAGACCATTAACCATGCCTCAAGTACCCGAATGCGACGGAGCAGAGTCAGTTCATCCTTTCATTAATAATTTTCACCACCTTCTTGAACCCCATGTGTGCGCGGATCGCCTTTGGCGAGCTCCAATGTTCTCAGGCAAGCATACGCCTGCATTGGCGCAGTCCAAGCAGTCACTTGGCAAAATGAACAATTGCTAAGCCAGTGACGGCCTCGGTCGACCTCTGAGCACCGGACCCAGTGAACAATTGAGGTGACAGGTGACACCCCGTGAACCTTTGGTCGAAACACTACTGTATCATGGCAGAAAGGAGTTCTTCCAAGAACACACAGAAATGAGGGGATCTCGAGTGACAAAGTCCAGAGGCGGCACAGATGATGGCTGGGCGAGATGCTCGAAGGTCATCACTCTAGTCTTTCCGACCTCACGGGATCACAATATTTTGTGATAATGAGGGTTCAGGTAAAAGAGACGCGTGCGCCATCTCGACGCAGCGCTGAATTTAAAATACGATTTAAATTCAGAGTGATAAGAGACAATGGTAATCTCTTTATAGCTACTTCTTGACGCAAGACAAAGATGTCACGGTGGTCATACCGAATACATCCAAGTTCACCGTAACCCCAGGTACATCTACAACGCCCGAAGAACCTTGACAATTGGGATCTCTGGAGAGAATTAAGTAAATCATGTAAGTTTCAGTACTTTGACAGCTCACTGGAAAAGAGTGCAATTAGTTCCACTGTCAACAAACTCGCCAAGAGTAGCGGTCGCGAATGAGAACGAGAACTCTGGGAAACCCGTACATCCGTCGATATTGGTTTCGCTGTCAAAACAGACTCCGTCTGCAGAGCAGAAAGTCACGATGTCGTCGTCGCCTGGCTCGTTGCAGTTGATAGACGCCACAGTCGTGAGGCCTAAGGTGTCCAGGCTGATTACACCAGGTTCGTCGATAAGGCCCGAAGCGCCACTGCAATTGCTATCTCTAAACGAGGTCACCTCAGAGCTCCTTGAGACTGCAAATACCACAACTCACTCGAAGAGCCTGCATCGAATCTCGAATTGGGTTGTGAGGGAAGCAGTCTCAACTGCATCTATAAAGTTTGGAAGATTCTCGCATTCGTTTGTATTAACCGAGGAGCTTGTATAGAAGCACTCGGTGTTGGCATCGGCAAAACACAAGCTCAGCAGATTTGTGTTCGAGATGCACGACATAGATAAGGTGTTGCTTAATCCCAGAGTGCTCAACTCGACCCCAGAGCTGGCGGATTGGGAGACAACGACAGTTTTACCACTGCAAGCGAGATCTCTGGGAACAGGTTAAATGAGGGAGGTTGGAAGATTTTGAGACTCACTGGAAAAGATTGCATTCAAATCCAGGAGCAGACAGGGTTACATTCGCGACCGGTTGACCATTCAATACGGGGAGATCGAGATCGACACAACCGTTGGGTATAGCACTTGCTAGGCCACAAATACCCTCCGAGGGACAGAAGGTTATGAGATCGTCCTCAGGGCCGTAACAGACGAATGAAGCCACTGTGCTGAGTCCCAAGGTACCCAATTGCACGGTAGCTCCATCTTGCGAAATAATACCAGAGGCCCCAAGGCATTCACGATCTCTGAATACGCGTCAAATTGTGGTAGATGAGACACCTGACGAGAAACTTACACGAAAAGAGAGCATTGAATTCCACTCGCAGAGAGGGAAGCGGTCTGGAAGTCATCTCCAAAGAGCGGCAGGTCACTGCATCCATCTGGGATTGAGCTAGCTTGGAAACAACTGTCCTCTGAAAAACAAAAGGTTACGAGATTGTCGTCCGAGGTCGATCTTTCTTCAAGAGCAAGCTGCGATAAATTGAGCGGCTATGGATAAAAGATAAAAGCGACAAACACTGGTAGGTCCAGCGCTCACAATTACCGCGAGAAACGGAGATATGACCGTGGCTTTGAAGAGCATTGAAACAATGAAAGCTGTTTGCTACGACCAGATGGAAATTGAGTGTAAACGGCGAAGATCGAGCACAGACAGATGTGACAACTTGAGACCCTCTTTTATAGGCTTTCCCAAGAGCGCGCCAGCACTTCGGTCGAATCCAAGCACCGACCTCGTTATAAAATTCCGCGTGCAAATCCAGATGAATGGGGGCCTGGCGTCAAATCATGGGCCGTCCTAGCTGTGCGATCTGTCAAACAGTGTGAAGACCATGACCGAGATCCAAAGGTTTGGGGCTGATAGTCCGAAAGCGGACTTGAAAAGCTTGGGATAATTCTATTGAGATAAACCGGGTTTCTCAATTTGAGAAACCCGGTTTCACGCGGAAACCCTCCCATATAAGGAAATTTTGCAGAAGTCCAGAGGAAAGGCTAACTGGAAACCCACTTACGGCACTGACAATCGGCGAGCGGAGTGTCAATATTCCATTCAGGTTGTGTGTCCTCACTTTGTCCTGAGACTGAGACATGAAGAATTCCACACAAATTGAGCCTACCCGCATCTATTCATGTGCCCCGACACTGCTCCGCTGGGTCTCTGTTGTTGTCTGCCTGCACAGCCGGAATGCCGAGGCGTGCCGACACCACGGCAATTTGTTGATGGCTCTGGCAAGCGCACAATGGGATGCGGCTGGATGATTCAGTGCTCATAGAACTTCTATCTAGCACATAGAGGCTCAAATATCGGTGACCCCACCCTTCTGGGTATGTGAGAGTACTGACATAGAATCTAACCAGTGGCCCTACTCGTTGGCCGCTCAATGCCGGAAATGAGCAATATGACATTCATTCATGGTTCACAGTACAGAAGTACAGTTATAATACAGCTACTTCCAAGTGAATCTGACACTTCAAACTCTCACAAACAAATTGGCCGCAGGAGGCAACAGCTCGACATTACTTCGGTAAGGACACCGGCACCCTGGGGTTCCTGAGCACCCGGGTTTCCAAAGAAGGATACTGGAAACCGTGTTTCTAAATAGAATTATCCAAAATCTTGGCTTAATTTTATAAAGAAGAGAGGACGAGGTCAGCTCTGATCAGCTGGATCTAGGTCTTGACACTGACAGCGCAGTAGCATTGATGTGTGATGACAGATAAATCTTCTTTTTCGGATCCGAGGTTTGGCCGTGACCGCCATTCCTTTTCCTTTTCCGCATCGTTGCCTTTTCTCTGTAACTTTGACCTGCTTGTGGGCTACCTCTGCTGCTAGCGACTTTGCTCTACTCTGTACTCTCCTTTGATTGGCGTCGGATCGACCGGCCCCCCCTAGGATCAAAATTTATCCTCAATCGATGATATCCGACGACATCTGCCCTTACCGTCCTGATTCTCGACTCACCTCCTCTTTTTTCGTGTTCTCAATACAATTGCTTTGATACCTCGATCATATCCGACGGCATCCGAACCTGACCCTGGCTGTCATACATGTTTCAGTTCTCAATTCACCTCCCCTTTCTTCTTGTTCTCAATACATTCGCTATGATATCTGCTTCATTCATCGGAACACTTCTCGTGAACGGCCGCCCTGCGACAGTCATGGTCAGTCATCCTCGGGATCTACGGTTCTCTCAGCCGCGTTCGTCGACGCCCACTTCCCGCATCGAGGATATGAATCAGGACCCTTCCTCTTCACCATCCTTGTTCCTTCTCACGCGTCGGGGAATCAATTGCAAAAGCAGCACAGCCATCAATTGTAATGCTTCATAAAAATCTAATGCTTCTTGAACTTTTCTAATGGCCCTTACGGCATAAAAGCATTACACGATTTAGGAAAGACAAGTAAAACGCGAGCCTTCGAAATCCTCGCTCCGAATGATTAAGAACGAGAATTATGTAAACATAATTACTCGTAAAGAGCATGCCGAGGTCAAACCATTGGCAAGGGCATTTGCACAACATGCGTGTCGCTTCTGGATCCTTACGTTTTTCCTTCTCATTCCACGCTTTCCTCCTGCTCTCTCCTGATAGTGTGTTTATCAAAATATTTTCCAACGTGGACGGGCTGGTAGACACGGAAGCTTGAAGGGTCAGCAAAACGTATTTGTGAGAATAGCGAATTTCAATCCCCGTATCATGGCCTGTTGGCCACAAAAGTAAAACTGTACGGTCGTACGCTGTGTCGTAACTGATGAGATTCGTTTTTCCGGGTCTAAATAAAGCTCACTTTCGTCCACTCAAACTTGCTACAGGGATAATTGAGCTCAATATATACACCGCCAAAGCTGGGACACATGGGTGGTACATGGTGGCGGTACGTAGGAGTCGTATAGTACCTCTTCAATTCGTCAGATGTGCAAGTTCGTGCGCCGTCGATTCTTGTCCTCTCCCATTATCATCCCGTCCCGCCCCCACACTCTGAAAGATTCTGTAGTGCGTACTTGTTATCTCACACGACCTAAATATTGTCGCACAGACTGAGCCGTCGACTGAAACCGCCCAACACGTGCGTGAGCTTGAAGACACTCTGGCGGACCTTGAGGGCAAGCTCAAACTAACCACGGCCGAAGCCAAGGTATTAGTCTCTTGTTACGATGATGATTCGACATTGTCATTGCGTTTTAGTCCAGTTCCTCGGGTCCTGTTCGTTCGCCCAAAGCCGGTGCTCGCACGACGACATCGAACATGCCCGCCCAGCCTACCGATAGTCTCGGGATTGCTCTGAGCATCACCGTGGTGGAAACTCCCGTGTCCTCCGAGTGGAGCTTCGCAACTCCCGCGTCAGTTATTGACGGTACCTCGGACCCTGCTGGCGCACGGCATGCATCTACCCGCAAGCGCGTGCAAGCAGAGTCGTCTGCTGCGACTTCCATCCCTTCCAGAAAACGTCGGAAGAAGCTTGAGGATCCCCTGGCTGAGTGGCTGATGGTAGATCCTGACACCAACGAGGAGCTCACCGGGCACCAGTGATTGGAACGCTGGCCAGAGGAGTTTGAAAAGCGCTATAAGAAGGATCACCAGCGCTACATTGATTACCTGGCATAGTTGGGGTAGCTTCGAGGATTAGATACTCGTGTGTATGCGAAGAACGTATATATCCACCCTGGAAAGCCCTGGGTCTGTTTAAATTGTGAATTAATTGTGACTGCAAACAATGAACTTTACCCTCGGGACGGTCAACATAAACGGAGACATACCAGTTATATTGACTAATTAGTAATGAAGGACCGGACATGAGTCTGTTTTTGCACCGTGGCATCCGCTGAACTATGCGCTACCAGTCTTTCATTGCGCAACTAATTTGGCAGGCGACGTGCTTGCTTCGCAGGCCGAATGAATTTGCACACCAACCGACGAACATCCACATCTGACGAAGTGGCAAAGTTCGTGAGGGCTCGGTACGTAGTGGGACTCGATGTATTTTTCAAAGCACCCCGCCCGAATCCAGCGAATCAGTTCGATATCGATTGGCATGTTCATGTGAGTTATCTGTAGTTGTGGGTGTTGTGGCTCCAGCGCACATCAAAAAAATTGAAAGATCGACAGCAACTGAACTATGTTGCCGAGGCAGGATCGAACACCGATTTCTCCACTGCAATTTCAGTCCCTCCTTTACTCATTGAGCCATCAACCCTGATTCACAGGAACTGGTGTGGATTATTCTGGGATGCTGAATGATCACTGACTCAATTGTTGACCTCAATACTTCGTCTCAATGTGCATCCCTCCTGACGACGCTTCAGAGCGGTCAGCCAGAGGAACAACTGAGAGTTACCTATGTAGCTTACCTCGACCGGCTCTGATCTTCTGGTAGTGCAGAATTCGACCTCGTTGTAGACTTCACCTGATGATGGTTTCATTTGAACTCAGTGGTTAGGAGGCGATCTGAAATTCATCGCTCACCAATGGTAAAAGCGGAAGGGGAGAGAGCGCCGATCTGAATCGAATGTTACATCGCTCAAAGTCGGCAGTAAGAGAGGACAAAATTGGTGTTCCAATTTATTTGGCGCCGTGTTTGAAATTGAAGGCCAGTATTTAGATATAAGGTGAGATTCTGTCGCAGTAGGTGATTCCAATGGTGAGTTTTAACGTCTCTGGAGAATGCACTGAACCATCGATGGCCGAGAGCAATGCGGAGCTGGTGACCATTCTTGTATTCACAAAAGACGCTGTCCAGATAAGTGGTTGCAAGGAAATTTGAAAGCGAATTGGATACGCGATAGAGAAATGCGGTACGGCGAAGACTGTGTTGATAAAGCAGGAAAGTATGAGAGGGTTCCTATACTTGGTAAATTGGAGGGCCCGTTGCCAAGAAGCTGGGGTCGGAACCCCACCAGCATCTGAGAATCCAAGAGCAAGAACCAAAGGAGACTGAGAGTCGGAATTGAAGCGCTGAGAAAGGCTCTGTTGCAAGACTTGAAATTCGATGGTGTGCATTTCCTCACCTTTCGTATGCGCGATGTGCCGAGTCCGTTACTAGAGCTCATGCGACCAGAACTTGAAATAGAAGAAATCAGCCTACCACAAACTGGCGCCAATCGAGCCAAGGAATCTGTTTCGCCAGCCGTTTTCCATTGCAGGAAAGGTCAGGGAGTCGAACCGGTTCCGAGAATGTATAGATTGAGTTGCCAAAGGCTTGTGATAAATGGGAATCAAAGGAATTTACATTTTGGTGATAAATGTCTCAAGTTCAACGTCGTGCAGCACTGGAAATGACATCCAACACGGCAGTGGGTCTTATAATTACTCAACGAACCCAATGGTAACAAAAAACACCCAAAACAAAGAATGCAAAAATCAGCCTATTACAAAATGATGCCGATTGAGCCCAAAAAATCGTGGTTTGGTTTATTTCCCATTACTGGGGAGATTAGGGAGTTGAACCGATTCCGACAATATATAGGTTGAAGTATCCCAGTGCTGCGATAAAAAATTTCCAAGCCGACGTCCATTCTAAAACTGAAACCACACTGAATTCCATAATGGGTTCATACCAGTTTTCGGCTCATCCAATGTTCAGAGCCTCAAACTTCCTTCCACCAGATAATTTCGATGAAACCTGGCTTACAACATTGCATTGAGTGTATCTATGTAGTTTGGGGGCATTTATATTACTCCGGAGTATCGGAACGGTTGTCTGAAATGGCATCACGGGAGAAACATCAAAGGTCCACTCGTTCTTTCAGTTTGCAAAGTCTCGGACTGCTTGGAAGGACAGAATTGTGGCACTGAGACTTCTTCTCTTCTATCACACCTAGGAACTATGCCCACCCGGCTTCTGCTTCACGCGGGGAACACACACAATTCATAAATGTGTAAATTCTGCATTTGTTCTGTTACAACACATATCAGTGGATTGAGTCCTCAGACACCGAAACGGCTTACATTACTGCTCTTCACTGTCCCTAACAACAAGAGAAAAAATTGTGTCCTGGGTTTAATCGGTGCTCTTTCACCATAGGCTGATTTTTAAGGTACCTCAATTTCGCAGTCTCTTCAACGCAGCACATTGGCTTCACCTTTCTTACGGCTTCTGCAGTGTCAGATCAATTTTAAAATGGTCCAGAGCATTAAACGAGTTCAAACTCGAATCGGTCATATTTCTCAGAGTCTCGATTTGGGCGAATCCCCTGCTTCGATGCGGTGAGAGAATAAGACCAAGAGGGATAAAAAATTCAACTACACATGAGAAAATATCCCTGGATCGTGCAAAACGCCTGCTGGTACGTTTTACAGCCCGCACCCAAGTGGTCTATTTTGAATGTTTCATGGTCATTGTATCACAAACGGCCCTCAAAATCCATTGAAGAAAGACGTACACGCAACCTACATGACACGACCTTAAAGCTATCAAACCCTCTCCATATCCTCTACTGAACAACGAGCTGAAGGGGATGCTGCGCTGAAGAACTGAACTAAATTCAAACAGGTACCACTGCTTAAATACAACGGAAATACATAACTAAGTGTCCGTGGTAATGAATATCAACGGCAGAAAGTACGAGCACAGGTGAGTATCTAAGAAACCAACAGAGACCAGAGAGAAGAGAGATACAATATAAATTCAGGGCGACAAGGGCAAATCGCGCGAGTGCAAAGCTCAATCATTCAGTACCGTGGCCCGGCGCGGCTACTTTGGTTTGCTAATCCAATATCCTCCTCGAGAGGCTCGAGATCCAAAGTATAGTCGCGTGCAAGCAGGGCCTTGACGCATTTGAATCCAACTGGGGGTTTCGCATTCCAGTTATTTTGAAAAGCGAGGGCATCGTCCGCACTGGGAAACTCAACCAACGCCATGTTTGGCTGGCCCGCCATTCTGGCGGTGATATGGCGGTCGCCCGTATACCTGCGCGGCATCAGGTCGAAAAGTGCCCGTACCTGGCCGGCGATGTCCTCCCCCCACACAAAGCGGACCTAAAACCAAACTGACTGCCTCGAGCTCTTCGTAAAGGGGTGGGGCTGCGGCAGGGGCAAGTGGAAGGGCAATTTCTGCGAATTCTTCATGAGATGGATTCTGAGCTGCTTCTTCATACTGGCTCAAATATTAAGGAGATATCGGAGCACAGGAAGTTCTGTCGCATACCTTCAGGGTGAAAGGATCAGCCCTTTGCTATGTGTCGCGGATTTTTTTTCAGATTGCAGTTCAAAGCGGAGAATTGACGAACGCACCGAATACTCAGTAACAGAGTTGCGGAGCTCAACTGCGCGATTTAGAAGCTCCCGGTGTTTCTTTATACGACGCCACGCGGCAAAGTTTTCGTCCTTCACATTTAGAGCTGTGACCATTGGCAAACTTTGTTCGAGGTTGGCGAGTTCGCACGATAATCTGTCACCTGAGAGTCAGGGAAGCGGAATTCGATTTTTGGGATAAGATTTACGCTGCGTGCTCTCTGAGAAGGGCCGCGTTGGTAATTTCGGTGTCGGATCCAAGAAGACGCTTCGTATCCTTTATTATTTTGGAGAGTTTTGGAGCATAGACCACAACCATGGCCCTGTAGAGAGCACCAGCTACTATTATGAGGTCCATGGTGTGTCGGATTTCTTGCGATGGGTTATGAGTATACCGGCAAGTTGAGGGCCCATCTTATACAACAGCACTCGCCCAACGACCTTCATTCAAAACCGGACGACACAGGCAGCTCATCACGGTGCCTCGCAACGAATCAGCCATGAAGACAATGAAGTGGCGTCAAATTTGAAGTTGGTGGGTAACGGCCACAATTGCGTCGCTACGCGGGGCATTCGATGCCAAATTTACGGGAGTCTGCGGACAAAGAACAATAGTAAGAACAAGGTAACCGCCATAGTGCAGTGCAGAGGACAAGAAGTCCGCCGGATTCGGTAATTCCGAAGTTTTATGACGCGGTGTTGATGCGAGTCGTCCTTATTATTCTCTAGCCAGCCGTCCTCCAATACCCACAAACTCACACGCATTCCAGCCTGACGCTGTCAAAAAGAGGGTAATAACACGGGTATCGAACACATCGCACTACCTAATTGTACAAAAATGTCAATAAATAGTGGAGGCACGTAGGTAGGTTACGCGGAAGGTCCTCATCCCGCTTTGTAAACGAGTCGAAGCGAATCGGAATATACGTAGAAAAATCAAGTCTTTGGAATAGAATGGAAGATTGGATTGTATGAATGCAGAGCCCAGGGGTAAACGAGGTAGGTAGAGAACGGACGGGGCGGGGCCCGCGGGGGCGTCAGGAAGGACAAATCGATTCGAGTGGTGGTAACAAAAACATCGGTAGGGTCGAGGCCTATTTCGGACACGCCTACATGCCCACATTTGCCACCCAGCTCTCATCGCCCACAGGAAACAAAAGACAAAGATGGAGAGAAGGCAAAGGACACTTACTCCCAAACGCACTCCCCGGCGCCGGCATCCCGGGGTACTGGAACAGCGTCTCGCTCTCCTGCTCTTGCTGGAGGGGCGCCGCGAAGAGGTAGTCGTCACCTTCGTCGTCCTCGGCGTTGGCATCAGGGGATGCGGAGGAGGTACCCGTGCGCATCACTGCGAGTGGATGGGGTGTCAGCAGTCAAAATCATGCATTTAGAAAGAGAAACAAAGGCGAGCGGCAGGTGGGGAAAGGAAAAAGGGAGGTACGTGGAGCGACATAGGAGGAGGGAAGGTAGGAGTGAAAGGAAGGTGGAGCAGATAACGAGGTAGGGACGAAAGGAGGGATGCGTAGGGGATAAGGGAAAGGGACGGAGCATCGGAGGTACGTATGGCGAGGTAGAGACGACGTGAAGGGAGCAGCGTTGACGAAGTGGGAGGCGGATAGCGAGGGAGAGGCGAAGGCTTGGGGAGGGGCGAGAAGGGTAGGAAGAGGGGAAATGAAGGGAAGGGAGCGTAGTCGGTGAAAATATCAAGGACAGAGGAAGGATGTATACAAGGGGAAGAGGAAGCGCGAGACGTAAAATGCTCGTCGCAAAAAGAAAGGACGAAAGGACGACCTACTGCTCAACGCCCCAAACACCTCATCCACGCTCTGGTACCATCCCTCCTGTCCTCCGTTGCCCCAGTTCTGAAGTGCCATGCGGCGGCGCATGTCTGGAGGGGTGAGTGTGAGCTGTGAGGAGTGCGTCAGCACTTGTATATCGACATGGAGAAGGATAGGCGGAAGAGTGGGGAAGGAAGTCGTCGCGGGCTCGCGCTCGCGCCCGTCCTCGTCTTCAAGCTCGGTCCTCCTCCCCCTAAAAAGAAAAACGCTCGAAACACTCACCGGCCCACCAATCTGTCTCGGACTCGTCAGCCCGCTCTGTATCCCCCCCGCTGCTCACATCACTCGGGTTCGGACTCGGAAACGCGCCGAAAGTCGTTGGTGCATACGCACTATCCGCACTAGGCTCGTAAACTCCCATGATGGCATCCCAGTGAATGTGTTACCGGGATGGGCGCACCGGCCTCGCTGACGCAGAAGTGTTCTAACCCATTCTTTCTTGCGGACGAAGAGAAGGAAAGAGCGAGCGACTAGGGGCGGGTACGCAGTCTCGTTCGCTACAAGATTACGACCTAGCAAGACGTGCTGGTCGGTTTTGTTGTGTGTGCGGCGAAGGAGCATAAGCGTCGGGGGACGATGAGCGAGAGAAGCCTGTGGGTGGGCGGGGGCAGCGAAGGGGAAAAGCCTGAGAGGCAGTGTAACGCTGTCACAGTCATCGCCTTGGCAACCACCAAGGTCAACTCGGCCGTAGCACAAAAGCGCGGGACGTCGTCCAAAGCAGTGGCAAGAGCAAGACACGCTAGACCAGTTATCGACAGCTTGCCCCATAGACAGATCGATTACCGGTCTACAAGCCCGCACCATGCCCGTGCTGAATTCGTTGTGGCGAGGTAATAGCGCGAGCTTGTTCGCTTGCCAGCCTGACGAGGCCTGACGTCGACAGCCGTCCGCCCCTGATTGAGACAGATGTGCTTGTGCACTCTTAACTCGACGGCTGACGCTGGCTCGACTTTTTCCTGCTGAAGGTCCACTCCGCCCTTTCTGGTGCTTTCCGTCTTTTGGCCCTCTCGTCCGTTTCTTATCGGCTGGTGTTTTCCGCTCCGTCGATACCCGTACTCACTTCACAATCTTCCCCAAATGTCCCCAGCAAATGGCTCACTACGTTGCTGTATTTCTGGTCATGATCACGTAACTGCGTCTGTTCATCTTCGCACGTATGCCCCCTCCGCGGCAGCACATCCGACTCGACCAGCACATGGGTTTTGAATCGCCTGTCGGACGTCGATGGCAGATGTGTATCGATCAGTTATGGCCGCACGCTCATCGCTTGCCTCTCAAGCGTAGTTGTATGGTTCGGAGTTGTTCTTGCGTCTTATACTGTGCCTCAGATCTGCCCGGTCTATGAGCTCAGAGTCTCCGTCGCCACATATTCCAGACGAATCTCTGGCGCCGAAATTCTCTCTTGTCCTGTAATTACAAGCGAACAACTCGCAAGGTGAAGTCAACCAAAGGACCCCACAGAAACTCTGCCTAGCGTCTACATCTTTCGATGCTCTAGCGTTGCATCTGCTCTCTGTGGTTGGTATACTCGCTCAAATTATTTCACCTGACTATGTCACAATTCGCCTTAGGTCCTAGCAAAGTCCCGTCTCTAAGCAATCTGCACCCTACCAACCCTACTTCCCAATCCATCCATCTTGGTGCACATTGATTCTGGCTCACAATTCAATACACCAAATGGCTACTCGCACTTCCTGCATTCGACCGCCTCTGAAAAGAAAGTGATACCAGTCACCTTGCGCAACACCTTGACGCTTTGCCTAATTTTCCACTAGGACGAACGTGCCGTACCGCCTTCCCAGAAGTCGTCTATTCCGCACCTGATTGTTTTACGGGACCCAGCAACTTCTTTGAATTAGTGATGTTCAGGGCTCGGCTCGGCCTGAAAGCCCGGGCTCCCTCTACCTACCTCCAGTTTTAATCTCACCCCAAATGAGCCAGCTGTTACCAAGATCGAGGGCCAGCAAAATGCCCGCCTCTTTCGACATACTGGGTAGCAGTATGGGCCACAAGATGGCGAAGACCCATTATGGGACCCATATTAACCCACTTTGCGGTCCTCATTCCTCTGCTTTCCGCACTGGCAACATTCGTAGTTGAAAATAATGTGTGTTCTGCGACCTGATGTGTCTTGTCCAATCTACTCCAATGGTCCGGCCCATTTTGGCCAACTCTGGCCACACTCAGCATGCCGCCACGGATGGTCCCCGATGGTGCCTGCTGGGGACCGATCTGCTCCAATGGTGGCCCCATCCCTCCACCACTCCCACCCCCACAAACTGTTTGCTGCCCCTGCCCCAATTGCCCCCAATGGCCCGTTGGTGCCCGATGGTGCTCAATGGTGCTCAATGGTGTAGGGATTGGATACTTAGGAGTGACACTTAGGAGTAGTTAGCAGTATATAAGCAGGGTATTTACTGTGTAAATACCAGGACTTCTCTTGCAATAGAGCCTATACTTGTTCTATCTGTTTGACTTAGTCTTCTTGTAGGAGGACTGCCACATACATCTCCGCCTCCAACCTTACACTTTTTTGAACTACAACAACTCTTTGCTTTATTAACTACTCTGTCTCTTTGGCGACGTCTCCCAGCTTGATCACCCATTCGACAACCGCCAAACAACTTTGAAGATGCCTATGCAACTTCGTTCTGCGACCCGCAAGGGTCGCATGGCCTCCCCAGCTTGGCTAGTGGAGGACTTGAGATGGATCCCTCTAGCGGCACCTCGAACAACGCAGGTGAGTCGCCCTCACCTCCGTCTGTGCTGACGTCTCCGGTTTTAGGTTCCGTAGGCCACAGCGCCATCAAGTCCCACTCCAGCTTGCATGCTGATGAGACTGGGCCCCACTCCCGCTCTGTGGATGTCAGGTACGCAGATACCAGCTCGAACGCGGATGCTGTGCAGGGCATGGGCATTGATGGCGATGGCCCCATGGCCCCTGAATTCACCGTCCCTGGTAATGGCGCGGTGATCGAGCCAGGGACGAATGATACCCCTGTTAGCTCCACAGGCCCCTGGTCCCCTGTCCGTGCCCTTGGCAGTGACGCTGAGGGGTTTTCGACGCCAAGGAAGACGTCTCGGGCGCGATCATCGCACTCGACGTCTCCTGTCCTTGCACCGGCGTGCTGGTTCTGCATTGGTGTCCTCAAGAATGAGGAACCAGACATTGAGGAACCTGAGCGCTCGGACACTCCTCTGATTGACTGGTCGATGTCAACAGAGGAGGATGGCCCTGGGGAAATTCCTGCTGCTTGGATTAAGCAGGAACCGGTATCAGTAGACCTTGATTGGTCCTTACCTGAAGACGGCAATAAATTTTCTTTAGATTCTCTTATGCGTGAGATTAGTGAGTATGACTCCTGACTCCCGCTGACCGTGAGAGAATTCGTCGCAGGAATGCGAACATGAAGAAGGTTTCTGTTTGTCAGGGAGCATCTGCATCGACAACCACGGCACATACCTCTAACGCTAATACCCCACATGACAATGTTCTTGACACGGCGGCTAATGCGACCTCAAACCATGTAACTCACACGGCCCAGAGCACTCCGCGCATTCCAGCGGGGCTCAAGGGCAAAGGATGGGCGATCATGGACGAGTCGCATACTCCACATGTCGAGGCTTATGTTTCAGATGAGGAACTTGCGGATGACGAGGCACGTACAGCTCAAATCCAAGCTGATGCAATGCTTGCGATGCGTCTCCAGCGTAAGCTTGATTCTGACGATGAGAACCATACTCTGAATGGCACGGGTGTGGGTCCATCGAAGCCGTATGGTACCGCCGCTAAATCGTTGACGCCTTAGCAGATCCAGATAATGAAAGACGCTGATTTTGCTAAACAGTTGCAGAACATGTTTGATGAGCAAAATAAGCGAATGGATAAATTGGAAAGTGAGCGCAACGCACTGGAACAGGAACGGCGGGTGACTGAGGACGTTCGTTGTGCCCTGGCAGAGAGACTTCGTAAGGAGAACTAGGTCCAGGAACACTTATACCAAACTTCGTTCCAACCTGCAGAAGACATTTGGACGGTTCAACCTAACATTGTGCCGGCGCACAGGCCCACGCCAATGGAGCAAGTTCCTAGGAATAGTGTATTGTTCCAGGAAGTACATTCTAATGCGGCCAAACACCAGTCCAATAATAATAATCCTGCGGGGAACCATGGAGGGGACGATCCCTCAAGTTCTGGCGACTCATCAGGCGACAATGACTTACCGAAGTTCTTGCGTGCTAATCTGAACAACGGTAACTCAAAGAAGAATCGTAAGGGGAAGAAAGGGCGGGCGTCTCGCCTGCCAGACGGACATCCATCTGATTCCCCATCGTCCTCGGACTCTAGTTCTGACGATGATGATAATTCCGACTGGAGTTCTTTGGGCGATCCACCCTCCGATGCGGATTCCGAGGATTCGAAGACGTGCAAGGCGAAATCCAAGGCAAAGCGTCGCTGGAATGCAAAGCCATTGCGGCTCAGATTTGAACAGTCTAATGCGAAGCCTGACCCACCTTTCGTATACAACGGCGAGCCAGTTTTCAATAAAATTAAGCACTGAATATATGAAGCCCGAAGTTGGGTGAGGGAAAGCTATATTCGGCCCAATATGCGTGTTTCGAGGCTGAGTAGATACCTGGATGGTAAAGTTCATGCTTGGTACATGCGGACTGTCGCGAAAGACGCCAAGAAGTGGACAATGAGGAAGTTTTTCGAGGAACTGTTCAACCATTGCTTCCCCGTCAATTTCCGCGGCCAGCAGCACAGGAAATTCCAGAATTTCACCCAAGGCAGTCGCTCTATCAAAGATTACAGGACAGACCTTGAGGTGCTGGCCAATAGCGTTGGGGATATCACCCAGCGCTCGGTTATTGTACGTTTCTGGGATGGTGCACGTACTTCTATTCAATTGAAGTGGGTGCACAATGGGTACGACCCGGAAACGGCGTCGTTAAAGCACCTCGTTCGTGCGGCTGTGAATTATGAGCAAGCTGAGAAGCTGGCCGATTCCATCAAGAACAAGAAATCTACGGAACGGCGCGATAGCTCCAAGGCCCAGAACCCGAGAATGGATTCGCGCAACAAGAACCAGCACAAATCGAGCCAGGAGGGCGAACCTAAAGCTAGAAATGATAACAGGCCCAATAATTCTGGAAAGCCGCCCAACAAACCACCGAACAGGAATAATGCCAAGGACACTAAGAACCCGAAATCCAGCAAGCGTCACAACCTTTCAAAGGCGGAAATGGACCAATACCGTGCCCAGGGAAAATGCTTTACTTGCGGGGAAACAACTCACTTAAGTAAAGACTGTCCGCATATTAATTCGTTGAGGCCGCAGAAGACCAGTGCGGCCGCTGCTTCAGTCTCATTCGCCGATGTTGAACGCTTGAGAAACCTTAGAGACGCCGAGTCTCTGGGGTTTTTTTCGGTCAAATTTGAACAGCCACGTGTGACGCCTGATATTTGGCAGCGCTGGATGACGTCTTAGTCCAGAAGATGCTTGCAGATCTTAGGCAGGCTGTACCTTTCGCATTCGACTGCTTTGATGACCCGGGAAATGGTGCTTTGCATGACCCGTTTGCGGAGGACATAATTTAACCTTATTCCTACACAACTTGGTTGGTTAGTGAGCGATGGTCAGAATATCACGTGTCATTCAAGGAATTACTGAGTAAAAATTGGAACGCCAGGATGTACTTGGAGCGTGAACATATCTCGAGAGATGAAGTGCCTGAGGATTCACCTTGGGAATGCGACTTTGAGGACTCTTCAGATTCGGATTCAGACGTCTTGCCCAAACTTCAATCGGTTAGCGATTCTGAGGTAGAAAGTGAGGATTGGGATTCAGACTTACCTTCGGGGATGAGTGCTATATCTGGATTTTCGGACGACGAATTCGTGGATTTATGGGAAGACCCGGAAGTCGTCCTGGACAGCGACTCTAACATGCCTGAACTACAGTCTGTTAGCGATTCAGAGGGGTCTACCAGCGATCCAGAGGAGGATCGACCCATTTCTTTCAGCGCACGACCTGAATCTCTGCAGGAGCGGTTTGAGCGCCGATTTGAAAAGGAAGGCTCCTGGCCGATTGGTGACCTACTCGAGGATGGAGCGCAGGCAATGCTCGAGGCATTGCAGCCATACCCAGGCGATGGCCGCATAAACGACGCTGACGAGTGCCGAGAACGGCCACGGTTTGATGTATATTCAGTCTCAGATGAGGATTACTTTATTTAGGACGAGTTCAACCATGAACCCACCGTTTTACCCGCACGGTTATTGCTAATCGAACAGTTCTGAATCGGGGCATGGTATGCTGCAAAATGCCGACGAATGCTTGAAATCTTGGGCAAAGACTAAACCGGAGTTTTGGCACCAGATTCCTGTCGATGATTTAATACAGTAATAGGTGGCATTCAAAATTACCTGTTTAACCTCAAGGATCAGGTGACTGATAATCTGGACACGATTTCAATACGAAAGTGTTCGTTTGCAACGCGTGAAGAGGCTAAAACGGGCTTCCTATGCAGGTGCCCATAATATTAGGATACTCGGAGTGCGGCTGTGACTCGTACATGGTCACCAGCGGCTGTGGTATGCGCCCAGCCGCCGTCCTTTATCACAGAATGAAGCAGCAATCATATATAGCGAGAGAGCGAGTCAAGAGAGAGGGAACTCATAACCCCATAACCCATAACCCAGGGAGGAGGAATGGTGCTCAGACGGGGACTGGGGCTGGGACACGGTGAGGAAGAAAAAACGGTTCAAAGCACCCACAGATGGGAATGGCGTAGGACAGGGACACAAGGAGGAACGCGGACTGAGGAATGGGAAGGCTGCGCTCGTCACGGTGCTGTCCAAGTGTTGGAAGATAAGGAAGTGACGCAACTCGCCATGATCCCCGTCCAAAACCAAATCGTGTTCGCGTGAAGGTTCATTTGGATAAACGTTACACTTCGTATAAAGACGTATAAAAAGAGGTTCGTTCGTTGGAAGAAAGCGTTCGTGGAAAGCGTAGAAAGCGTGTAAAGGATAATTCGTTCGTTCGTTCGTTTGTGCGGGACCTCCTAGCGCAAGCGGTGAGTGACACATCCTTACCCACCCAATCAAGCGCCACGTACCACTCTCCACTCTAATTCGAGCCCGACGACCCCTGGCGCTTATGCCCAGGCACTGCATCCGGCTGTTGCCCAATGCGGGGCTCGCGCACGAAGAGCGGCTGCACAGGCGACGCCACGGGTGCCTTGATGTCCTGCCAATAGTCGTACCCCACGAGCGGCTGGCTGATGAGCGGCTTGTGGACCTGGCCCATCGCGCCCGGCTCGCGTTTGCCGATCGTGCTGGGAGCAAACTTCGCCGCCCCAGCACAGGGGGAGTGGAGAGGAGCGGCACCCTCGGCATCACGCTGCCACGTCCACCCTCCGACGCGATTGCGCCAGTGCGTCGTAGAAGCCTTGGAGCGCCGGCGGATGAGGAAGGCGGTGGTGAGCAGCAGGGCGAGGAGCACGGCGAGGCCGGCGACGACGCCGCCTGCGATTTTGCCTTTGTTTGACTTGGTGCTCCCGCTCGCGCTGCTCGAACTCGAGCTGGAGTCGGTGGGGACGGGAATGTAGGTCAGCCCCCAGGATAACGACAACGGGAGGGTCGGGACGGGGACGAAGGAGAGGCCATTGACGGACAGCGCTGGGTCGGTGGGCCGGGAGACAGAGGACAGGCCGTTCACTGAGACGGCATCGGCTTGCGCACGGGCCAGGAGGGCGGCGGCGAGGCTGACGAGGAGGCTGGCGCAGACACGCATTGTCGTTGTCGTTGTGGGCGGAGACAAGGCGACAAAGCAACAAAGGCTGTTGGTTGTCACGTCATTTTAATATTACAGACTTCAATGGGTTGATCCCATCAGATGTTGGGTGATAAGAGAGATAAGGCTCGCACGGTTCAATTGAACCGTGCGCATTCACGATGTGGATCCGGGCTGGATAATTCGTTCTTGATTTGTGGAAGTTCTGTGAGCAGTAGTACTGGCGCCTTTCGATGCTCTCAACCCTCAATCTGATACGAATGATCCAATACATTTCAACCATGGCCCATGGGTCATGTATGAATCCCTAAATTTCGGACCAGGTCGCGTTTATTTGATGCTAAACATATGAACGGGGGGAAAGAAAATTAGTAAATTCACCTCAAGCCTTCCTCGAAGAATGTCCAAACGAATCCCGGGTCAGCCGGAGGCTACCCCGCCTACCCCATCAGACACGCCTCGAAACGTACACCACGCTGTGAAATTCGAATCGCTATAACTATATCTAGGCACTGCTGCCTGCTCACAAACTCGAACATCTCGGGCATTCCCCTCCTCCATGGGCATCCTGAGGAGGTCCTAATGCTTTCTTTTCAAAATGATCATATATTGAATTTATTGCACTCCATCTGCGTCGTCCCTGAGCGCCGGCTCTCTACTCGATCGGTTGTCTCCGTGTCATTGCACTAGAATGTGGGGTACAATACTCTGCATAACTCGAATTTGCCGCATCAAAACCACCGCAGCGACGCACCGTGCAGCATCTTAAGCAGGCAAAAGTCAAATAAAACAGTAAACAACTTGGCTGTAGGAATTGGACAAGGGTAAGATCATTTAGCCTCTTGTCTCTCCCGCTTAAATTTCACGTCCAATTGAACCAAAGAACTCACATTTAGTGGCAGCGACCCGTTGGGTGGCAGATTCTTCACAATCCAGCACCGCCAATAGCCTGTCTCGGCATACCTCCAGACCCATATCTGGGATTCTACGACGTACTTGCATGGTAGCGCGTGAGCAAATAACTCACTTAGTGATTTAAGTGACTGCGCCTTGAATTGGAGTGATGCGGCAGGGAGGTTGAACTGCCGCGGTACTATCGCGGTGCTGCCGCGTGCTATCTGTCTTATTTTTCAGAAGATGAATGTATCCGTTCAGTATAAGTTGAAAGCAAAAACCCGAATCTAAAGGTGCACCGATGGGATTCCAAGGCCCTGCCTGAGATGCCCGACATTTGGTTGAACTACGAAAAAAATTGAGTCAAATTTGAATTGAAGCAAAGCATAGTGACGTATGAACAGATGCTGGGTCAACTTCAAACAAAAATTCTCCTGTCACAATTGCTGGATGCATGCGCTGCCGTGACACTATTCCGTGAGATCACTTCAAGTCGATAAGTGACCTAGAAACCTATTCCGTATTTTTCACTCTTGTGCACAACTTGAATAATCTCCTGGTGACACTGCAGATATAGGCTTCAGTTGACATTTAGTGTACCAGTTGGCCCGCGGAGTTCTTGTAGCTTCCGTTCGATGAATCCACCAGAACTTAAGTTCATTCATGGAGGTTCGCATAAATAGTCAGAGATTCACTTTGAGACGATTGTATGACGTCCTTTGCTATACGAAATGCAGGCGACACTCTGAAAGTTGAAATAGAACCACGGAGGATGAATTCAATGACTAAAAACTGATTTTATAGCAACACCACTTCACTGGATCATACCAGTGGGCACAGTACCCAGCGCGAAGGCCCTAGTCGAGAATTGGGGTTAAAGACTAAGCAATTCCGGATGCGCAGTGACACTGACGCGGCATTGCCGCACATTGCCGCACACATGCCGCGTCAATGCTACTGAAGAATTTGGATAGATTTCCGTCCAGTATACCTGTTTTGTGGTCTCTGGATGGGCTACGTGCATCTGGGCCCCAAGCACGAGGATTTGATGAGCTTTCGCTTGAGGTTTACTTTGACTTGAGTCAATGCTTCAACCAAACACCTCAAATTTCACCGTGGTGTATGTACTTTAATGAGGTAAATAAATAATTCCCCATCCCTCCTGGATGATATCAAGTGGGAATATATGTCCCGTCGGCACATAACATGATATTGAGTCGCTGGCAAATCCTTAGCTATGCATGGATTGGTACATAGCGTCAGTGCCGTGACAGTGCCGCGGCAGTCGCGGCATTTTCTCCTGGCCCGAATTTTTGGACAGGCATAACCGCGGCACAGTGAGAATTTTGCTGCGAGAAGCTGCGGCCATCTGCCGACCGTGGTAATTAAGGTCAGCTGAGATGCCTGTCAAACACCACAAAAATGGCTTTGGTGTGCAATTGGGGCAGGAACGCAGGACTGGCAAGACCAGAGCAGAAACAAAGCCAATGGATTTAGTTCTACATGGGGAAGTAGCACAGCCGAATGAGCAAAATCTTATTGAAGAACGGTGAATATCTCCGGTTTTTGGCCCACGCACCTCTTGGGATCGTGGGATGCAGAATCAGTGATTGATCCCAACAGCCCGACTTGATACAAATTCACACGCTGCCTCTTGAGCTTGACTACCATTTTATCTCGCACTCATGCAAGTGGGAGTTTTCGCTGACCTTACTGTGTCGCATTACTCCAAGGATATCATTTGAAGCCTTCTACGTCTGCGCACATTCCGCTGGCTAATCCAAGGCCAATCTTGGCGCCAATCAAAGTCTGACTCACTCCTTTTTCCTTCATCAGGACTGCCTGGGAACTTCCATCTCACGCATATAAAAGACTGTCGACCACCTCCGCCTTCGGACCTCCATCTTCTTCAACGATGACTCGGGCCTTGTCCGTCGTCTGCACGCTGCTCCTTGTCATGTCTATTGGAACAAACGCTCAAACACAACCATCTGAGCTGCTCGTCGTTGATACACCGTACGGTTTTTACTATTTAACTATCAATCCTCCCATTGAATAATCTGTTCCCCATGCACAGATCTAATGTTACTCAGTGCGGAGTGACCAACTTGACGTGGTCGGGCGGACTTCGTGAGCACTCAGAACGTTCCTTCCCGACGCTCCGCTCACTGCCAGATTCGACTCAAGCACCATACACAGTGGTAAGGTGTTCCCAGTTTGCTCACCCAACCCCCTTGTTGACTCTGTTGTAAGCTCCTCAATAGTCTCGATGCCACCATGCCCGCCGGTGCAAACCTTGCCGCCGGGACATTCAACACATCGATTCTGTGGACCGTCACTCAGCCCGCGGGTGTGTCTTCTTCACAAGTAAGGTACGGAATTCGCACCGATGTGGCTTCCATTCAGGTCAAGGTCTCTTCCTCATCGTTGCCGATTTCGGAGTGTCCACCGCAAACAGCAAGCGTTTCGTCGTTCAGTCCAGCAGTACGTCATTCGTATTCGTTCCGTGTGGCCTCTGAGCCGAGCCACATCTCACGCATACTCTTAGATGATACGTCCTGCCTCCCCTCTTCGGAATAAGAGTGCGATGCTTAAGATGTCAAATTCGATCAGCGAACAACAGAGGGCGTACTCGAAAAGACAATCACTACTCTGCCATGGAAAGTGGGATTCCACAGCAAGGACTAAGAGGAAGGCAGTAGACATGAGGAGGATAGTCAGTACTAGAAAAATATTCACGTCCAAGGCGAGGCCACGATAGAATTGAGAAGGATGTAATAGTGTCCAGTAACGACGTGGAGATTTCAAGAGGGGATCGGGCAGAGTAGCCCAAAGTACCTGACGCCCAGGCAGCTGTAAATACTGTTCAGATTTCTGCGTAAAGGCAAGGCGGAAAATGTGAAGTGCGGAGGCTACGGATTCACGCAAGTTGTTGCGGGAAGGAAGGGGAGCCGAGTGGCTGTCGACGGATCAAAATTGCCGAACGCTTTTGCTCTCGTCGCTTCTCTCTTATTTACTGCTCCCGATGTCGCTCTCGCTGAATTTCACGCCCGCCCCGTAATCTAGGACCAATTTTCATGTTCCTTGACGGTTAACAAAGTTACTTGGACAAAGTAACTTAGCCTTACAAAAACTAACTTTACTTTACTTGTGGCAGACAAGCAAAGTAAAGTCTGCCACAAGTAAAGTAAAGTACGCCAAAGTAACTTTAAGTAACTTTAAGTAACTTCAAGTGACTTCAAGTAACTACAAGTTAGAGCATGCTAGAATAGTTTAACAAGTCTAGGGGTCATAGCAAGTGTCAATTCATGCTCTTGCGACTATAATTTGACGAACTTGGCGGGATTGATGCCATCTGATGGCACAAGTTACTTTGTCTGATCGCATTGATCTAACTTGGCAGGGCAAGTTACTTCCAAGTAACTTGAAGTTACTTGATGTAATTTGAAGTTACTCAATTAGTTTTAATTAACTTTATCTGCATTGAGCTAAAAAGGTACCAATGGGTCAATTGCAACACACTTGCTTTGCCTGGTTACAGTTATGCCCAGTTAGTCACCTGAGTGAAGGAATCTTTGCATTCAGAACTACCGGCTTCTAAAATAATGTATATAAGTAAGCTGAATTCAGTCTAGGTCTTGTTTACATTCACATGTATCTGAATAATTTAGCATTCTGCAACTCATGCTTCACTGATAAGACTAAGACCAGTGAATGTGCTGCTAGATGTCCTCGTGCAGTTTCTAATATTGAAGAACTGTAATTTTCTGTTTATCCCAGTTCCAGATCCACACAGTTGCTATCTCCGCCAACTCAACGGATATGGTTGATAGGGGATGCACACCGTCCCGGAAATGGCAATGGCTGTAAATTTGAGAAGTCAAGACAGTTACGGCCCGTCAATAAATGGCCATCAACTGATTATCTCAAGAGTTGGGTGGTACAGGACGTCAAAGAAAGGGGGGACATATGTAAAAATATGATTGTGCTTTGATGCAGTGTTAAGTCCGAACTTTTGCAACTTTTCATAGGTGAGCACAGCCTTGAGGTTGCTCAGAGAATTTCTAATTCAAGCCACATTCTTTGATAGGTTTATAGTCAGTTCAGATGCTGAATTTCGATGCTGTTAATAGCTCACATGAATTTGAACATTCCGTAGAGTTGCATCCTCACGCAAATCTCAGCAATTTACAGCTAATTGCAGTACTGAAGGCGCAGATCAGAAATGTGCTGTTTTGGGATGTTTTCAAAGAATTCCCGATATCTCAGTGAGTTCTACACCGATTCACCTGAAACCTAGATAGAAATACTCAGCTAATTCATGCGCAATTAGTGATAGAAAGGAACCTTCAAAAATATTATATGTTCAGTGACATTGCTTCAAGGGACCGTTTTGTGGATAAATACAGTTTACCAGCATCTAGACACATCTGAATGATGTAGAATCTTGTCAGAAAATGTTTTCATACATTTTAAAAGATGTGATAGAGTCAGATTTTGAATGAGTTCTGCAGTTGGGCTCAAATATCCCATTGTTTGCTGATTGCAGTATATTACCATTGGCTCGATGCCATTACAAGCATGATAAACTAAGATATAGAAGATTTGACTCTATCACACCTCACAAAACCCATAGAAGTCATCTCACACAAAAATCTAGGGCATTTGAACATGCCTAGATACCGGCATATTGAATTGACCCCCCGAAATGACCCCCCAAACCCAGCTCACCACGCAACAAAGGCTGTTGGTTGTCACGTCATTTCAATATTCACGTGTCACCGAAAATGCGTTTTGATCAAAGTCAAAACAAAGCCACAACATTGAACGACTTTCTTCCTCTTTCTTCCCTCTTGCTCCCGTCCTGAACCTCTTGAATCCGTCATCGTATTGTTACGGCGTGGACCAGATGCTGTGTACACCGACTACGGCCCATCTTCACCCTCCTTTCAATCACAGTTCCAGCGTGCTCCGCATACTACATCTCCGTGTCGGACTTGCCTGCGTGTTCTTCAATCGCTCGAAACAAGTCCATAGGATTGCCATTTGACTTTTCCAGATGCATCTTTTTCACTGTGACTTGTGATCGGGCACCAGCACGCCATACGCAGCCCAACGTACACATAGCCGCCCTAATGTGTTCCTCGCAAGCATTGCTGCAGCCAACATCGACACCCTGGCTTGTCTAGGCTCGGTGCCTCCGTGCCATCTGTATTTGCTCCTCGTTTCATATTCCCTACTCAATTGCCCTGGGCCAATTCTGAGATCAAATCAGGCCAAGCCACCCTCGGCAGCACGCGTGCACCATTCAAGACTCGTCCGCATTCAGACTCTATGTCTCAACAGCGCCTTTGAACTACCTTCCAGCCTGTGCAGGTATCAAACGCACATGCAAGCTCGCAAGTAGTGCAGGGTCGGATGAAACATCTTCCGCAAGAGAACTATTCTGGTCTCAACGCGAAAACGACAGACACCCAAGCACAAACCTCCCTTCAACTCTGTTGCCCGGCATGTTCGGTCTACCAGAAATGTCCTGTTTTGTCTTTCCACTGGCAGAGAACTTCAAATTCCGTTTTCTCCTCCCTCCCCCCGTGCTCAAAATGCCTGAACTTCAAGAACAACTACGTCTTGATTTCATGACACTTGGGCTCCCGTGCCTCTGCTCAAGTCTATACGTTCAATTTGTTTAGACGTTCGATACATATGTCCCATATATGAGCTGCAATATACATTTTTGCCCATTCATGTTGTGAACTATGGCCAATTATGAGCCGCTATGGGGCTGTCACTATGTCCAATTCCATAGATACCGACCTAACTATGATGGTCTATGAGTTGCTATGGGGCCGACCCACCCCCCCTACCTTTACTATGGAGTTGCCAATCTACTATGACAACTATGTCGTCTATGTGGCGCTATGCGGCAATTTTGATTTTTCCTGATGCAGAAGGAATAGTGGGCATCCATCTGTGTTGTGAGTGTTTTTAGCGCGTCCTCGGTGTGCAAACGCCACGAGCCGATCCTAGTAAGAGTGAATAAAGGAACTTGGGAAACCTAACTTTAACTTTGATCGCCCCTTTGACTTGGCGGGGCTAACTTTACGGTACTTTACTTTACTTTACGGGCGATCAGACAAAGTAACTTGCCATCAGATGGCATCACTTACCGCCAAGTTCATCTGTTCGAAAGCGTTCAATTCGTTGGGATCTATTCTACCATAGAGTCCCGCATAGAACTCGGGTAGAATTGATATGAGAGAAAAGTCCTATATATTAAGAGACAGTTAGCACAGCATTTGTCAGAAGTCATGTGAAAAGTCACCTGAAAAGTCACATGAAAATTCACATGATGTTGTTGAGATTGTCGAGATGTTGCTGCTGAATCCCACGGTCTCGGAATCCGCCGTGTGCAGGCGATTTAGCCGTGTGGGGGTGATCTCTGTAACAGAAGGCACGGCCCAAATGGCCGAGAAAGTTGCCGCCGGCTTCCACAACTCGGAATTCGCCGTCTGCGGGCAAAACAGGGATCTAGCCGTGCATGGGCGGCTTCCGTGACGCATGGGGCGTTTCTCACGGGCCCCTGCCGTGAGCAGCAGCATGAACAGTCCGAATTCTATCCAGCAGATCAAATCTCTGCGAGTTTATTCTTGAGGCTTGAGCTCAGATAAATTGCTTTCTCCTCCTCACCACTTGAAGCTTCCAGTGATTTTTTTCCCTTTCTTTTTCTATATCTCTCCTTTAATTGGCTCTGTATTAGCAGCATTTATTATGTACTTGCTGTTTGGCCCCTATCTCCTGTTTCTGGTCTTATCTTTTGTGAATCTTCCAGTAATTTCTGTTCTTTTCTTTTCAATCTCTCCATGCAGGACAAGATTTTCTGGCACATTTAAATTTCCAGCAGGGAAATACAGCCCAGCAGTTCATTCAAACAGTCTGGCTGCAGCACATGAAAATTTGGCTTAAATACAGGCTCCTCTAGGATGTAAGAATATGGTCTGCCCACACTGTGGTGCTCTTCATTAGAATGTAGATCAGCTTTCAAAATCCAGAACAAATAAAAATATCTTTGGAACATGCCGCCTGAAGGGGAAGATTGTTTTACAGGAGCCAGCTCAGGATCTACTTGAGCTTTCAATGGCAGGAGTAACTATTCAGATGATTTCAAGAAAAATATTCCAGCTGACATAAGAACATAGTGGCAAAAAAGGGCTTCAGCCTGTGCATCTCCCTCTGCTGAATAGATCACTTTTGAAATGAAGTGCCAAAAATTCCCATTTTGTCTTGCTTTCTTAATGACCATAAATAAAACGCAGGCCAGTATGAGCACAAAAAAGAGTGTATACCCTGAGACGCTGCTTTGAAGTAGGGCTGCCCACCATCCCGTCAACAGGTATGGTTGTCGATCTGCATCTGACTATGGGCTGCCATAAAAGCAGCTATCTTTTTGTTTCTGGGACCTTCAGACAGTATGAGACACTAAAATGACAACCATCTGCCAATGATTGGCTGAATGTCCCACAGTATATCTGAGATAGGGTAATAGAAAATGAAATTCTGGGTAATTTTTGGAATGGAGCTTACAGTAAGTCCTCCGAGATGTTCCCATTCATCTGCTTTGGTTAACTGGCACAAAAAACTTGGACTGCTCACATTACATGAATTGGCCACCAAGAATAAATGGTGTAGACCTTTTGCAGTGTGGATTTTTTTTGTTCGCCGAAGGTGCAATGGTACAGGACAGCAAACCATTGACAGAACTGTTGCACCTGTAAATATGGGGATTATGGGCAGCCCTACTTTGAAGATGGTATGTCTTTTTGATCATTGGAAGACTCAACTGATGTGTTTACAGGTACATGTACGTTATTTAATATGGAGTTGCATATATTTGCTCTTTGTGTTCCTTTGGCATGGCCCACCATTTTATGTACAATTTTTATTTATATTGAAATAAATAACCTTTCTACTGAGATGCAGAGCAACCCCCCAGGGTTTGGGGCGGAGCCCCAACAAGCTGTCACCTGGCCGAAGGAATGGCTGCGAGCAGAGCGAGTCAGCCGTGCCGAAGGCACGGGTGTTAAGCTTGTGACAGAATGATGGTAGACTTTAGGGCTGTGCGACAGCGTGCCCGTCATGCCGGTTCGATGGGTTCCAGTGACGGGTGGCCGACCCGTTCTGTCAAGGCCTCAGAGAAACTTTCAATGGGACGGTAATGAGACAGATCTCTGTGCCGACGGCCATCGGAATCACGGCCATTGACTGTCATTCGACGGGCAATGGTTCGGAAGATGTTGAATATCTGAATCTTCGCATATTCCAACCATTTTGGTGTGTAAATGGTCTCTCCACCCCATCTGAACATTTGAACATTGGATGATAGGCATAATAATGTTCGCTCTTTTGATAATTGCCTCAGCATTTTCCAGAAGTTAGCGTTGATTGCAAGATCATTGCTTACCTTTTTGGGGCGCCTTCAGAATCCAGTCTTCCACTTAGTTCAATCCTTATTCAAACAGTTTTGATATATTGCAAACATGCAGAAGAGTGCAAAGGGTCCCATATGACTTGTTTTCTTGCTTTTTGAGGCAAGAAAACACATCCATTTGATGTGTAATATCAACTTACTGATGAGCTTGAGCTCAACTTCAATGTGCAGGTGAATTTAGAGCATGTCTCCATTTGTTTATTGTCTTGTAATCTGGGTTATGCGACCGTCTGGTATCTGACCCATTCGCTTGGCCGTGATGGCTGTCTTGTCATCCACCCCATTCTGTAGAGCCTTTGGTTTACCTCGGGACGAGACGGTATGGGACATATTTGGCCATTGTACTAACCTATTGGTACCTTTAGATAAAGTTAATCAAAATTACTTTGAGTGACTTCAACTTACTTCAAACAACTTAAAGTAACTTCAAGTTACTTGGAAGTAACTTGCCCTGCCAAGTTAGATCAATGCAATCAGACAAAGTAACTTGTGCCATCAGATGGCATCAAATCCCGCCAAGTTCGTCAAATTATAGTTGCAAGAGCATGAATTGACAGTTTTTATGACCCCTAGACTTGTTAAACTACTCTAGCATGCTGATACTTCTTCTAACTTGAAGTTACTTGAAGTTACTTGAAGTTACTTAAAGTTACTTAAAGTTACTTACAAGTTACTTTGGCGTACTTTACTTTACTTGTCTGCCACAAGTAAAGTAAAGTTAGTTTTGTAAGGCTAAGTTAATTTGTCCAAGTAACTTTGTTAACATCAGGGATACGAGGAATGGGTTGGAAGGCATCTTGAGGACTTGAAAACGGCGTTTGAGGTCCTCTAGGGCGTGTGGGACGGAGGGGGAAGCAAAGATGTGTCGAATACGGCAGATCAGATAACGACGTGGCACATCATTGCGCAATTGACGTTGTCCACGCTGTTTTCATCGTGTGTCGAAGGTGTTCAGAGGTGAAAGGGGAGCGTAGAATGTCGTAGGGGTCGTCCAGATTCGCAGGGCCTCAGATGCTGCCTGAGCCGTGGCTGAGCTGTGGCTGGGCCGCAAGCCGCCCAAGCCAGCCGTCCATAAACGGCTTTTTAAGCGGTGATGGCTCCAGAGCCATCAAAGCCGAGCCGAGCCAGCCGTAGCCGAGCCGCGGCAACACTACTCCGCCATCTCTCCATCCCCATCCGAAGCCGACAATCTCGCCTTCCCCGCATTCATGTTCATCCCCTCCGGCGTCTTCATGACGATTCCCATCAACCCCGAAGGCAAGACGTCTCATCAGCCAGCCCGTCGCCTCAGAGCGGAGCAGGGCGGAATGGCGGGATCTCGAACGGTCGGGCGAGGCCGCGCGGCTTGCCAAGGCGGACTACTACGGCATCCACACCCAGTCGATACGGTTCCTGCTCGACAATGCGGACCAGACGAGGGCGAGGGTGTGGGCGGCGTACCGCATCCCCGACCTGCCCACGTGGAACACACAGCGCGTCTGTCCCATTGGCGACGCGGTGAACGGCCTCCTGCCGCACGGCGTGCAGGGGAGCGCCATGGCTTTTGAGGATACCTCCCTCTGATTCATGATGAGTCGTTTCCTTTCCCGAGCCATCTCCGAGCCTGGTGATGTACTCGAGTGATCATATCCCAACATAGTAGTCGCGCTGTGTCCCATGCGTCCGCACCGAAAGCACAAGATGGGCCTCTGGCGACACCCGTCATCCCTATCGTAAGGCTAAGTTCTTGAAACGCTGAAGCAATAATTTCGAGACAAATCAAGAGCACTGGGAAACGACTATATATATATATATATGGGTGTGGACCGGAGTGGACGGCCTCCGGTCTCATAGCATTACCTGCCTCTCTCTTAATCATCCGTTGTTGAGCTCTCGCTCGCAGGCTCACTTTGAGCTCAACTTACTCATACAGTGACAACAGTCAATAAGGAATATGCCTACACTAAGTTATGCAAAGAGCAGTCAACATGATGAGCCAAGACCTTGGGTAACAGTGGCTCAGATCCAAACTTCCACGCTTTCATTTATGCGTCATACTGCAACGCGGCCAGATTCTCCGCATCACTTGGACTGATTCGTGACTGCGCTACTTTCCTACACCAACCTAATGCGCACTATTCCTGCCTTGCGCAAATTCTCGTCGGTCGGGTGTTCAACTTGCTCCAGATGGGTCTCGAGGTCCGGATGGTTGCGATACAACCATATCGCATGGAGGATCCCTGTTCCGTCGATAAGAACGTCCTTCTCGCGTTTTGCTTCTCTGTGGAAGAGCGAGGAGGGTAGAGCCAGGAACATAAGCGCAGTGGACACTGCAAGGCCGGCGCCGACCTGATGCACATCAATGCTGTTCAAGGAAGGGAAAAGGTTTGATTGGTACCGCAATTATGCTCAGCTGGTGACGTAGGATCGTGACCCGTGAGACACATATTGATATACTCAAATTTGAGGGTACCTACATCGAGACGTACTTGTGTTAGGTATTCGATGACGGTGGCACCTCCTTGAAGCAGAAATGGAGCATTGGAAGCTACATCAGTCGTCCCAGTTACCAAGCTATTATTCGACGCGTTCCATCCAGCTGGTTGGATGTGCCCGACTAGAGTGCAAACACCAGTCAACTTATACTATCGGCATGTGTTGAAACTTACGGGTCCAGAACATGGACGCAACAAGTATCGATAGGGAATTTTCCAGCTCGTGAAGGGTCACATTGCGGGGTTTGCTATTGGCATCCGATGACAGCAAATTCAAGTTTTGATTCAAGAACCTGTGGTCTCATGAACGGATTAATATCTCCCCGATATCGAAGGATTTGTATACTTACACGTCTCCAGCGGAGAGCATTTTTTGATATGACGGTGGCATATATCCATACCATTCTCCCCACTGAAATCAGACAAATGTCAGTGCGGTGCGACTGGAAGGTTGGATTGAAGCACATACGAAATCAATATATAAATTTCCAGTCGTTGAGTTGATGGGATACGTGGTGGCGGGGTTGTACGGCAACCAAGCGCCGCCGGCTGTCTTTTGAAGACCCGGGCTCGTGGTGGCGGGGCCTTTGTACGGCAACCAAGCGGAGGTTGTCTTTCGGATGGCTGGCTCCACTGTCAGTAATTTATTAGATTGAGCGTCCACAACTGCCGTTTGGGTGACCGGCGACTGAGAACACCCCAGAATTCGGATGGAAGGGGTAATTCCGATGCCAGTCATATTGTACGGATTCTGGTACGACGGCCCGCCATTGTCACCGTTGGAATCAATGATTGGGATGGTGTAATAGAAGAAAACAGAGTCTAAAAATCCCATTTGCATGGCAACTACTGTGTCGTTTCCGGTATCTGTTCCAGATCGGAGTGTCGGCAATATGAGCAATGAAAGTTTATCGCAGTAAACAATGGACTCACCATCCGGAGAAATGGAAGCGAAAGCGGCTGGTGAGCCTGGTGACCCGTCCCATTGCACTTCCCATGCAGGTGAGAACTCCGCCTTCTCAATTCGAGGGACTGCGTCCGGCACAAAGCCGCACGTAACGTTAAAGCCTGTTGCGTTGACGGTAACATTGCCGATCCCCGCATTGGATTCCAGAACATCGTACAATGTTCCTCCATGTAATCCCAGCATCGTCGTGCTCCCAACAATGGAAGGCAGAAAGTACAGTGACTGAGGTGCATAGATACTCTGGCTGTTCCTGCTCAATACAAAATTAGTGTACCTTTCGTATAAGCACGCATTTGCGTACCTGATATCACCCAGAACGTCTGCGGACCAGTTATAGGCCGGGAGACCTTGGGTTGTAACGTGGACAGGTCGAGATGAGTTGAATGTTTCCAACGAGAAGAGCGCGGGGGTGGTGATATGCAGGACCAAGATATTTCCGAGGTACAAGAAGGCGGATAGGACCCCCGATATCGATGCAGTAACTGCCTTCTGACTCCAGATCTGGGAAACTGCAGACCCGATCCCCGCCCATGCAGCAGCGGTATCATGGGTGGCCGTCAAGGTTTGATTCATTCGTAGGTTGCGTCGCACGGAAAGTATCTGCGTCACGAAAACCAGCAGCGCCGAATAAATCTCGGATGAGGGTCAGAACCAGCGTGCTACTGGAATGGGGGAGAGAAGGTACGTACCGTTCCGAATGTTGTTGCAATGGCAGTGATCAGGAAGGCCGCGATCCTCTGAGTCTTCAGGGAAAAGATGAGTCGATGCTCCAGCCCTCTCATCCAGATGAATAGGAGAGCCAGATGAATAACGACCAGTGTGGGATGCAAAATCAAAGACAGTAGCCCCAGCGCTGTGGATGACTTAAGCCACGATCTTTTGGGGGCTACACAGTGAGCACTCAAAGAGTGATGCGGAACAGAAATTTGAAGTTCCAATACCTTTGCGCGGCATTGGATGCCCAGTCTTCGGAGAATTCATCGGAGCCTCCTCATCCAGCATGGCGGTTGTAGCACCGTCCTCAGTCATAGGTATCTACGGCGAAGGGACAGAGCGAAGATGGGGGGCATGCCTGTAGCCAGATGGCTGACTATTAGTACGCACGGCGTTTTCATATATGTGACTTTTTACGGATTATCGATCATCAAGTTATTTTTGTGAGGGAGGTATCGGGTGTGTATGCAGTCCGCGTGAAAGAGTGCATAGCAGCTGCCTCGTGAGTGAGAAAATGAAGAAGATGAAATGAGCTGCGGCGCATATCGGCGGCTCAGATCTGTAACATTACTGCGAAAGGGAGAAACAAGGGTAGAACGGTTAATGGCTTGAAAATTCACATCCGAGGGCATCGCGTTGAACTTCACCATTTGTACTTCAGATATTGCAGTCCGGCTTCCCAGCCAAGGCCGTGTTATTTCGGATCCCGCGAGACTGAATCAATAGATTTCTTTAGGACTCGACCGACGTTGGAGTTGCCTCTCAGTATGAACGTTCAAGAAGTATCTTTAATTTGCTCCAGTAGTCTCAAGCAAGCCAAGAACGTCCACCTCTACGTACGGCACATCGTGATTGGGTTTAATATAAACCTACCGATCCGGTGCCAGTACTACCGCGGCAGTGATCGAGAGGTATTGAGCTATGAGAGCGGCTTGATCATATGTAGAATATAATTATCCTGAAATGGATGTCTGAAAAAAGGATAACAAAAAATGGGATACTGTAGTATTAAATTCAATCGACAGTGCGCTTCACGGGCAGGCCTGACAGCGCCAAATTTTGGTCAGTGTCACGGATAGCGGTAAGAGTTGACGAATTTACTTGGTATATGTTGTACAAAGAAGGTACGGAATGTAGATAACGGGTCAGACAGAATTTTTGGAGAGTTTCTACTATCATGAAGCCTTTGGATGTTCTGCCAAAATTCTGGTGTCCGGCACGCTGACCCCGCTGGGTTGACGAATTGACGAAGCGACGGATAGGTTCAGGGTGTCACGCGTCACCACCTGCCGATCTGCATTTAATAATACAGTATATGGACTGCATACATGTATCGTCTGTTTCCACATTGTAAGATATGAGTGAAAGTACTTCAGCACTTGAAAAAGGCAAAAACACGGTCATCAATCTTACCGAACGAATTCCCAGCATTAAATAGTCCAGGTTATTTCATGCGCTGGCAGTGATATTTCGTATCTTTCAATTATGGGGGCTATTTTCAAGTAGGCGCCAACTTATTTAGCATGAAATTACTTTCGAATCGGAGAGAGACACGAGGATGCGTGTTGTTTCCATTTTTATCTTTGCAGCACACTTTCTCAATGGGCGTAGTGGCGTATATCAGTCACATCTACGCACCTCGAAGAAGCAAAGTAAACAAATAAATAAAAACCGGCGAGTACGGCCGTGGTTGAGTGTGGGAAGGAACAGGCAAACGTTGGCGACTCGGAGAGAAATGAGAACATAGTGCACCGCCGATTGAGACACTTCGAGTCATTGTAGTCGACGCCGGCGTTGCAATGCCTCGACGGTCAAAAACCGGAGATTCAGGCCAGCCCTGTGTCCAAGAAGAAACCGACCGACTGTATGGCGTCCACGTTCGTTTGACTGGACAACCCTTCTTCATTAATGTTTCATTTGCGACACATTCCCGGTCCTGTAAGAAACCGTGTTCGTCTGTGTGGCAAAATAACTTGAATTACAATTCATCTCTGGAATTCGCACACAGCTCATCGTGTGGTTCATGTGTTCTGGGGGCACGAAAGATGCGGGGAGGTTGGTGTATGCAATGTGAAGCGTCGCAGGTATCAGTGTACACTTGTTTGTTTTCTCAGGGTTTTCTCACACCACCCTGAGCGTCCCGACGGTTCTCGGGGCTCTCAAACCCCCTCAGAACTTCTTTGGATATACAGCTAACTTTCTCATCAACGATTAGCTAAGAGCTTTCGTCCGGGAAACTGGACACTATTTTGAGCCTTACCGATCAGCCAGTGTGGAAGGGGGGATGAACCGCTCGTAGGTTCTCCCTTCCCCCTATCTCCTCCTGTAGTGTACGGCAGACGAATCCTCGGACCGATCATTGATTCATTTGTTTCGCACGTACAGATGTAAAGAATCTCCCTTTTGATCCCGAACCACCATCTTCGACGCGGTCAGTGAATCGAGCGCTCCAACGAGAGCACACCACCAGCGAACAATTCCCAACGCCCTCCGGGCATCACTGGTACCGCTGACCCGGAGCAATACCTGTACCTCTGGAGCCCCTTGGTGGCACCGAATGTAGGTCATGTGTTAGTATTTCCCCGCTACCAGTGAGCCTTTGATTTAAATGTCGGGGCCGTACTGTGGAATTAATCCACAGTGGAGGCTATGACCGGAGTTTGATTCAGAGAGAAGGGATTGTGCATCCCTCCTGTACATGTTTTTCCTTTGGGAGCTCTGTCCTATTTCTGAAAGTAAAAAAATAGATGCTGGTTGTTCAGTGTCCCGTGGTCTCCGGCCGCTCTCCCTCTTCCTTTCCCTCAAGTGAGCTGTGAGCTGTCAGGACGCACTTCTTATCTAGCACTTGAAGATTCCGCGCCCTCCCTCTATACTCTCTTTGCTTTTCTTTTTCTTTCTTTTTTGCTTGCTTGGGCAAAGGAAAGCTCGATGGTTTCCACGTATGTTCCTGCCACCTTACATGCGTGATTGAAAATTTGCAAGTAAAGAAGGCAATCTCACAAGTTCACGTTCATTATTCCCTGAGGGGTATAAATACCAGTACTGTAGGCTACTGAAATACACAAAATTTCCCCTAGGTATCTAATCCGAGAATGCGGTGCCACATTCTATTACAATATGGCCCAACCATTGGAATTTGGCGGTGAGTCCTGAAATCTGGCTATTTGTTGAAAATCTGGCCTTTTTGAACAAGAATCTGGTGGTGAGCTGTGGAATCTGGCGATTTTGAAATAATGAGGCTGTCGAAATGGTTTTTAAAAGATCAATCTTGTCTGCGTTGATAATTCTCTGGTTGCGTCAAGGTTGCGTTTCTTGCATAACTGCGTCGAAATTTGTATATGCACTACAGTCTTCTTGAATAGCAGCGAAATAAAATAACGCAAACTACCTCGCCATCAAGGGAAATGACTTAGTCCATCCACATCCCGAGCAGAAGATGCATGCAGAACAACTGATCGATTTCAACAGCGTCGGGTTCGAACCAGCGTGACTCTCGCCGCGCCAACGAGATGTTATTCGGAGCAACTGAGGCTTCACTCTGAACCCTCGGGCAGAACTAACAGCAGAGCCGCTGAGCCGATTGGTTTGACGCCCGTCCGAGGTTCGTGAAAGGGCGGAACTGTAAGCGCAGAGAATGTCCCGAAAGCGTAAATATCATTCAGCAAACGCCAAGATAGAGAGGGCTCTCGAATTCCGAACCATCGGAAGCCACAATCACAATTGAGCCACACCAATACGACAGTGTGCGTCCGCACGAGATCTAGATATGTGGCACTGACAAAGACAGAAACATTGGGAGGGAGGTACCGCAAATACGTTCCTCGTTTGCATCGCTGACTCACCCCGAAGGTCGGAAGACTCTTAGTTCTCGCGTACAAGCGTGCGACATACCTCGTTGTCGATCTCCCGACTGAGACGTCAGAAGATCCATTATTGCTCCGAGCCAGGTAGCGCGTTTGCGATGGCCTGATCCAGAGTCAACGGGGAAAGTCAGCCGAACGAAGGGAAACGCGAAGAAGAAGAAAGTTCTCAGCGTGCTATGTAAGCAGAGGCCCCTCAGAGCGAGACAAAATACCCTGAATCACCCAGCCCACCGGGCTCGAAGTGCAAGCTACTCGCGCCAGCCACGAGACCCACCGGCAACTCCTTCCATGTGGAAAATAGCCAGCATTTTTATTGGTTTAAAGCGAGACCAAGTCAACTTACCTTTAACGCAACTTTAAATCAGGGCAGCTCGTGTGTATGGCTATTGTAGAAAATCGAATCCGTGCTAGAAGAAGGTTAGAACGCAACCAGCGCCAAAGAGGAATAAACGTACCTTGCGCGTTGCCCTAGAGGCCCAAACAGCATTAAGATTGACAGAAGAGGTGACAGTCGATTACATACATCTTCGACGCAAATGGACCATGACCTACCCAAATTCACGTAGGATATGTTAGAAATGCTGGAAGGCAGAGGGCGTAGGTTGAGTCGAGGATGCAGGTATGCAAGGTGAACAGCACCGATAACTCAGAATACACCGGTACCGGATCTCTTAGGACAGGTGTGGAGACAGAGAAACTCACTGGGCCATGCCAACCGTTGGTGCTCTGTGATGCAGTAGGCTACAACGTCACATCTTCCGCACTCGCGTCGACTCCTCTCCTTGATAGGATGCCCCTCGTGCTTGCAATGCTCCTGGATGGCGCCACACATGAACCAGTGAGCATCGATACCGGTCTCTCGGAGGCATTGTTTTGCGCTCCACTTTTTGTGCATGAGATGCCCCACCCTGTCGATATAACGATTAAATAATTGAAAGCGCGGGAAATAGATCACAACCAGCGCCGTCTTGAACGATATCCTCGTGGTGCTCAAGATTGATCTCCGGGTCTTTTTTTGGCGCGCTCTGCGCGGGCGGAGACAATGTTAATGATTCGGTTAGACTGTTCCACTGCGTTGAAAAGCCATTTTGATAGTCTTTCTTGAGTTTCGGACCGGAGGGCCTTGATATCGCGGGGGTGCAGGCAGGGCCGCGTCTAGGTGTCCGGTTTAATGCCAATGGGCGATCATCGAGATTTAAAAGTGCCGCGTACACAACGTGAGGTGCAGGAGGATGCCACACATATGGGTAATTCATTTGGGTGTCCAAATGAACCTCACAGAGAGCTAGGCAGTGGAAAACGGTGCCAGTTCTCGGATTATAGTCCTAGGAAGCGGATCTGTTGAGAACCGAGAGTCCAAGAAAGGAGGATGAATTTCTTTAATTCAACTACTGCAACTGATCCGTGAATGCAATAGCCGCATTGCAAGGAGTGCCCGAGAACATTGACGAGTTGAATTCGGAAGGTTGAACCCATTGAATTCCGCACATTGGGCGAGAAGGAATAAGGGACAATTTTTGGAGGCAGAACGAAAGCGATACTGACTCGAGTTCCCGGCAGTGGTGTGGGCTGGACCACTGGCATAGCAATGTTAATTTGCGTTCGCAAACGGTCCTCTACCGTACCAGATGCTGAAAATGACCCGAGAACAGCCCAGCGCTTCGGAACCATTTGGATTCAACTGATGTGGCATCCGTGAAAGCGAAGGAGATCAAAAGCCTGAAATCTGGAAGCTAAACTCACAGATTCGGCGCTACTTCGTGAGATCCAAATTTTAGAGGCGAAAGGAAAGGGATAGACTGCAGTGAAATCGTGCTCTCGGGAAATCGTGCTGTGCCGCGTTCGAAAGTAGCAGGAATATCAGCCTTGCCTGGAAGCACCGACAATCAGCGGGCAGCTTCCAACAAGGAAAAAGAGATGGAATCAAAAACTTTTCCGAAGATCATTGCTCGAACCCGGGTCGAACGGGCGCCTCCCGCAGGAGTTACTGGAGGTTCCGTGAAGGGCGAGCGTGGACCGCCCACCACCGAGCCGATATCCTCTGCATTTTGCCCCTAAGCACAGTTCATCAAATTGGAATAGCTACAGAGCAAAAAAGTTTCTCACCCACCGTAAAAATGACATAAAAGTAGCTGCTGTAAAGGACGCACTAACAAGCCAACAGAGCTTCGAGTCGATTTCGATATAGCTTAGCTGTGAATGAACAGATTGCTATGGGTGTCAATTTCATGACCGCGTCGCAAGGACACTAAAGTATGGGTTCAGATTTCGACACAACGGATGCTATGCTGGCATAGACCGACTACGACTGAGCCGATATGCATTGTTGTCTTTCCCTAAATATAAGTCATAAGCTTCCCTTACGAAAATGTTGGTAGAGGCTAACCGTACCGAAAGCACAACAGCTGAAAAGAACGTGCGCACAAGCGGAGTCGCATCGATTTAGTTGAACCGATTCAGTTGTACGCGATAGCGAGTGGGGCAAGGTAGTAATTCCGGTGTTGGAGTGGATCTATTCCGGTAGAAGAGAAGATCCATCACGAATCGCCAGTGCAAGTGGTGATTCAGCATCGACGTAGGCCACGGCGCGAGAACGACGGCGACGAGATGAATTATTACGAATTTTTGAGTGGAACGCGCCGTGGGACCACAGAATCGAAGTCGGCAGTTGTGCAGAACAGTAAGTAGAGTCACCCAAAGCCTTGAAGCTATCTATAATCTGCTGCCAGACGTCTCGGAGGTGCTTTTCGATGATTTCTTGGAATATTTGGGTACCATCCTTGCAGGCGAGAAGCCATTCCGAGTTAAAACATCTTTGGAACCCTCAACTCTCGTTAGAATGTGTTCGAAGAGGCAACCAGTCGTGAGTCGAATTTTGACATGAGCGCTTGTGGAGAACGTACGAGGCATGGGAGAGGACTCGACCCGACCCGACCCGAAATGACACGTGTACACGTGCACTTCGACGCGTAAGCAACGCGTAAACAAGGCCGGATTTATTTACCGTTTGCCATCTTTTCTGCTTCCCAGAGCTTTCCGTCATGAGACATCATAATTGTGGTTTAACAACGTGGCCACAGCTGCGGGGAGCCAAATATCGTTTTTTTTTTCACCCAAAGTGTTCACGCCCGCTTTACTTCACATGTTTTGTCGGAGTAGTATGCAATAAATTCGGGTCTAGTGGCCAACCCAACACTTGGGCATGGGAAAGCTATGTTTGAGGCATGTTTTAGGACTACTTTACACTCTTTGATAATTTTGAAGAGATCTTCACTAGCAGAACCCTTTGCCACTCAAAGAATTAAGCCTTTGCGTCGCGTACTTCCCATTTGGCATAGAAAAGAGTTGAATTGTACAATTAGCAATGTGGCATATTTCTGGCTGCATCCAACTAGCTATTTCTACAAGACTCTACAAGACAGGCCTCCGCTCCGCTCCGGCAAACAAAGGCGAAAGTAAAATTATTCATCACATCTAGAAAGTACAACACTGCAAGGAATATAATAACAATAGAAACATAGAATTATAATGCGATCGCAAGCGATTCACTGGAAGGTTTTCACCTTCATTTGAAAGATTGGAAGACAAGAATATCCTCGGGCCTGAAGAGTGCTTGCGATCAGCGTATTTAACACAATTTAATTGCGAAGTATACTGCAGAATTTGGTCTGAAAAACCAATGATCCCCAGCGAGGCAGACAGGTGATTAATATGTGAAGTCGGCGAAAAGTTGGAACCTTACCAATTTCCGAGCATTGACGACTTTGAGTACAGGACTCAAAAACCTGTAGACTAAGTAGTGAAGTAAGAAAAGGGGGCAGAGCCGAATTGAAAGTGTGGGGTGACAAACCGCAGAAGATTTTGAAAAAGGAATGGTAATCAAGATGTCCAGGTTAAGCACAGTCCCAGAAAAATGCGGCCGGGGCAAGAGCGAAACAAAATTGGGCAACATTCACTCAACTTTCGGTGCATCAAGAAAGAAAGCATCTGGCCAAGAAAATCCGGATGAGCAAAATCAGGGAGTCCTTGTGGCTGTTGAGTGAATGGAATAGTTTGTGGTGTTGTAGGACTGAATCAGTAGACAAATATTGAGGATTGCAAGGCAAAGATAATCTTGCGCGATTTTGACAGGCCTGAATACAGCGGGATCTTGCGCATAAAATTTGCTTATCTTGCATGAAAATTGAATCCATGGGGGAGGATTAAAAGCAAACATCCAGCGGTGAAGACAGTTGGACGCACAAATGAAGCATGAGACAGAAGATGGGCGGGTGGATAGAAATTGCGAGGTGAAGGAACCGGTCTTTTATCTATCTCACGGCGTTGCGGCCGCTGTGAGAAAAAATTACCAGCCTTGCGGCACAGTGAGAAAGGTGGCCGCGGTGCAGTGAGAAATCCACTGTGAGTCTGTCAACTGAGAACTGATGAGGCACACAAATGGGACGTGAAGTCATGGCCCGCAGGACGAGAGAAGAGGAAGAAGTAACGGAGAGTTTGCTTGAGAGACCAAGGAGACGATTTTAGGCAGCGCAGAGAAGGAAAATTATGTCAACGGGGCCACTGCGTAGTCACGCGTCGCAGAGAAAACGGAAAAGAAGCTGCCGCGCACAGACCAGAAAGATGTCTGGAGTTGATCAGCTGACACTACGCAAAGAACATACAGGTTTACCGGGAAAAGCACAGGAATTGGTGGGTTGCGCAAGCGGACGGCATTGGAGAAGAGTGAACAGCAGTTAAGCCTAATGGAGAAAGTACCCAACATGTGCAAATTGATGAGCACCGCCGAACGAGCAAAATCTTAAAGAACGGTTAATAATTAATCCGAAGGTCGAACCACAGGCAAGAGAGCGGCGTGGCAGGCTACGAATTGCCTTATTTGGACGCCAACGTTGTCGCTGTGTACTTGCCACAATTGGTATGGCCCGGCCTAGGCCTGCACAGCCATTGAGCCGGGTCGGACCCAAACTCGACCCGACCTTCCCATCGCTCCGACGTTCTGCGCTTGTGGCAACCTGTGAAGCGGCAACAGCGGGCCGGTCCCACAGCACCCGAAACTTCCCGATTTCGTCATTCATCCCGTCTACGACACAGCCAGCGACCCTCGACGCGCCTCTCGTCATGCACTGAGATGGGCGTGTTTGAGGTACGTCGTGCGTCAGCGTATGTAATGTTCTTGTACTGATTTCGTGCGCTTCCCCCCGTTCCAGTCCCCCACGTGTGCCCGCCGTACGCGTCTCTTCTGTCGCGTCCCTTCAAGGTGCCGCAGTGCCCCTTCTCGCGCTCCCCGGGGACTACCGCGTCTGCATATTCGCGCCGCAACCGTTCCAATCCACGTCTCACTGTGTGTACGCGGATTGCCTACCCACGCTGCGAACCTACATCGGAAGCATCGTACGTGCCCTTTGACTCCCATCGATCTTTGCTGATGACCTTGTAGGTATTCCATCCTCTTCTTTGGCGTCTTCTACAGCGGAATACACGAGAGTGTATCTATCGCCATCCACCGCGCGCTCTCTCATACTGGCGCGTTCTCAATTCATGGCGTCACAACTGCGACACGTCTCAGCCTCGGCACACGCTAGGGTTAATCCATTTAATCCTCCTTTATCTCCCCTTCATTCGTTGACCTGTCCAATAGGCAATACACGTCGTCGTCGGCCATCGTGCGCGCACGCACACCCATCCCTATCTCAACCCGCAGTAAGGCCCCAGCACGCACCCCGACGATCTTCTGCAGCTCCGCCGCCCGTTCCCTGCTGCACATCCCCCATTGCCCCTCCACACCGCCGACGCCGACCACACTGGAGCGTAATAGACGACATGCACGCTGACTAGCAGCGCTGTACTACCCGCAGGTACGATCTGCACCATGACGGCAGTGCGGGGATCCACGCCATGCCTTGGAAGCCGCTACACGGGCGCTATAGCGTGCGCGACGCTGTACGACGTCCACACGCTCGACACCGTCCCGGCGCGCACCTTAGCCTCTCTCCACACCACCAGCCGCACGCGCAGCATCTGATGCTGCCGTTCCTTGCCGCCCACGCCGCTTTCATCCCCTCCCCGCGCGCCATGGCCGTTCCCCATCGCCAGCTCCGTTTTTATCGCCTCCTCGCGCGCCAAGCGCGTCTCCAGCTCCAACACGCCACAGAACACACTCGACGTGCTTAGCACATGCGGCAGCCGCTCCCCATCGTCTGCACCGCCTTGATCACCTCCCCACCGTCTCCAGCGCCTCACCATCCCCCGCTCGAAGCCAGCTCCTGTCCGGCACCGGGAGCGCTACGTGGAGCATCACGGGAGTACGCAGCAAGTGCGGCGGGCGTTCCTCGTCCCCATACTGCCTTCATTGCTGCCTTCATTCCCTCCCTGCGCGCCGCCCCCATCCTCTACACCGATGTCCGCCTCCGTTCGAAACCTCCCCCTTCGAGCGCACCGCGGATGTGACATGGCGGATCGCACCACCATGCACTGGCTTCCCGCCCGGCTTCGAGCGCGGCACCTTCCCCTCCTCTCGGGGACGTCGACTCGTCGCGAGCGTCTTATACATTCATGCGGCACAGAGCCATCAGGTCGTCGTATGCCTCCTTCGGAGCAGGACGTCTGGAGCTCGCGCCGCTCTCGGCGTGTCTCACTGGCGGAGAGCATTGGGGCCGTGGTGCGTGGTGCGTGGTGCGTGGAGCGCGCGGGTGCGGGTGCGCGCAGGCGCTTGGTGGAGAGTGGGCATTGATGTGTGGGGAGCGCTCGGACGATACCCATCCTGGTCCCCAGCGTAGGCGCGACCGCCACTGCGCCGCCAGTCTCCGTCCTGGGTGCATCGCTGGTGATTGTCTGACCCCCGTACTACCCGGTTCTCCTGCGCGTTGTCGTCGTGGAAGCGTTGCATGTACAGCGAGTCGAGGAGGCAAGGAAGAACGCGAATAAAATGACGGGATGGGGGAATGATGGCGGTAGCGCTCATGATGGGATCGGATGGCGTGGATGTGGGACGGGGTGAGCGTATGGTGCGCGTGCGGAGTCGGGAGGGTATGCCCCCACCATTCGGATATCCTAGTTTCCATTGAACTCTCTTTTCTTCTCCTGATCATTTGACCACGTGAAATACATGTACTCCTACACATCCACTTTCTGTAGCTACATACCTACGCTGTTCAATCCAATCATCCGTCTCCTTAAGCTTTCTTGATATGCCCTTGCCTTGCTGCTTTCCTCGACCGCACTTTTTTTTTCTGGGTCACGGAGCCCGTCCCGATTTGGACTCATCCAAATTCGGTGAGGCTGTGCGTCGGCGTCTCTTTCTTTGTCTTGGCTTTCGCGTTCCTCTCCTCTGATTTCCCGGCGCGGATTCAGCTGCGCTTCACCAGTGACTATTCCGTTGCCCCGCTGTCATCTAGAGGGTGGCCGTAGCTTGATCTTGCTGAATATCTGGATAGTCTTCGCCTCCACCCAAGGGCCTCGTCCCGGAAAGAATTCTTTCCGTCTGGTTCTGCGCCGCTTCTGTGCTACGTAACCCAGCATTCGAATCTCGAGTCCGATGCTATAGTAACCAAGCTTTCACATCTCGAACTCACCTCACATTTCGGCTCTGGATTTTTAAGTTCGTCTTCTGAAATAGCCTTCGTCTGTCAAACATATATATTGTAATACAGGCGCACTTGCTCACTATACAATTAATTCACATACTTTGCGTTGTCTTTTTCGGATGGGGGTCCTACACCAAAATAGGTCACAAAAGAGATGAGCTCATGCTCCATGAACATGAGCCAGAAAAGTCTGAAAATATTTGGACATATACTACAAGGTAATGGTATCGTGTTCACCAACTCCCAAGTACCAGAGTTGAAATTGTCATTGAAAAATATGAGCGAACATTCTTTTTTTTCGGATCCAGGTTTCGACTCTGTATAATTGGTAACGCCACCTCGACCCTTGACTTCTTAGGGGACTTCAAGCTAGCCTCGCTGGTCTTGTCCGTCTCGTCGTCAGGTCGACGCCGCTTCGGTTTCAGCTGCTTGGGCATGGGCGGATGGAGTTGATTGACCCAGCGGATGTAACGCTTATACCCATCCCGTACAAGCCCTTCATCCACCTTCTTATAAAATTGGTCCCAGTCCAGGCGGAATTGATGATCTGCACCAAAATAGGCGTCGAGTCGCTGATCAGTCATAATACCTTTGAGGATAGATCGTAAATAGTTTTCGACCTTCGCTTGATCGGCTGCCAACTCGGTGATACGAAGGGGGGCATCAGGCGCGGCAGGTGTGATATCCTAACGGTGATTAGTCAGGTTCCAATATCGGAGAAAACTAGTTCATCTTATATATTCTTCCTTTTCGTAAGTTTGGTGATGGATATACATCATGACTTTGGGGATCTGTTTCGCCCAAACATGCCCCTCGAATGTCACCGCACCTAGAAATTCGCGTGGCGCGGGCAAGATTTCCTTCGTGGTGTTGGGCTCCCGGCTACAGACTTCAACGGGTTGATCCCATCAGATGTTGGGCGATAAAAGAGATAAGGCTCGCACGGTTCAATTGAACCGTGCGCATTCACGATGTGGATTCGGGATAATTCGTTCTTGATTTGTGGAAGTTCTGAGAGCAGTAGTACTGGTGCCTTTCGATGGTCTCAACCCTCAAGCTGATACGAATGATCCAATACATTTCAACCATCGCCCATGGGTCATGCATGAATCCCTAAATTTCGGACTAGGTCGCGTTTATTGGATGCTAAACATATGAACGGGGGGAAAGAAAACTAGTAAATTCACCTCAAGCCTTCCTCGAAGAATGTCCAAACGAATCCCGGGCCAGCCGGAGGCTGCCCCGCCTACCCCATCAGACACGCCTCGAAACGTATACCACGCTGTGAAATTCAAATCGCTATAACTATATCTAGGTACTGCTGCCTGCTCACAAACTCGAACATCTCGGGCATTCCCCTCCTCCATGGGCATCCTGAAGAGGTCCTAATGCTTTCTTTTCAAAATGATCATATAATGAATTTATTGCACTCCATCTGCGTCGTCCCTGAGCGCCGGCTCTCTACTCGATCGGTTGTTTCCGTGTCATTGCACTAGAATGTGGGGTACAATACTCTGCATAACTCGAATTTGCCGCATCAAAACCACCGCAGCGACGCACCGTGCAGCATCTTAAGCAGGCAAAAGTCAAATAAAACAGTAAACAACTCGGCTGTAGGAATTGGACAAGGGTAAGATCATTTAGCCTCTTGTCTCTCCCGCTTGAATTTCATGTCCAATTGAACCAAAGAACTCACATTTAGTGGCAGCGACCCGTTAATGGGCAGATTCTTCACAATCCAGCACCGCCAATAGCCTGTCTCGGCATACCTCCAGACCCATATCTGGGATTCTACGAAGTACTTGCGTGGTAGCGCGTGGGCAAATAACCCACTTAGTGAATTAAGTGACTGCACCTTGAATTGGAGTGATGTCAAAGGTATGGGGCGCAGATGGAGATAAAGGGGGTGCAGCAGAGACGCGGTCGATGCGCGTCAAGTCCCGTCGATGCGGGAAAGCAAACAGCCTAATAATAAAGGTCGTTAGCTTCTTCGTTCGACCTTCGGTGGGCAGAACCATATATTAGATGTACCTAATAATAAAGGTCGTTACTATATACGATGTAAGTAAGAATATCAATGGATAGTAAAATATAGAACGTACGCTTCTTCGTTCGACCTTCGGTGGGCAGAACAAAGAGCGTACTCGTGGCAAGGTACGTATGTATAGTAAGAATTAAATATGCGGTGTCGAGCGCGCGTACGCGCACCCGAGCTCCGTGCCGGCTTGCTCCGTAGCCAGTCCTTAACACTCCCCCTCAAGCGGTGCGGAGGCCCAGGAGGTGACTGAAATATTCCACCTTCGCTCGGGGCAGCGCCTTGGTGAACAGGTCCGCGGCTTGGTCATTTGTGGGGATGTAGGAGAGGGCGAGGAGGCCGTTCTCGATGGCCTCGTGCACGTAGCGGTAGCGTATGTCAATGTGTTTCGTGCGTGAGTTCATAAGCCCGTTATTTGCGAGTGCGATGGCGCTTTGGTTGTCGCAACGGAGGGATGTCGGCGAGGGTGAGAGGTCGCCGAGTTCGGACACGAGGGCCCGGAGCCAGACAATCTCGCGTGCGGCACTGGCCGCCGCGATGTATTCGGCTTCTGTAGACGAGAGCGCGATGAGCGCTTGCTTGCGCGAGGACCAGGAGATGGCAGCGCCGTCGTAGAGGAAGACGTTGCCGGATACGGAATGCCGATCCGGTTGTGAGGCGTGGTCCGCGTCGCCATAGGCCGTGAGCCCGCTGTCGTCGAGTCCCAAGGTTAATACCTTGTTTTTCGTGCCGATGAGATAGCGCAGGACGCGCTTTCCGGCCTCCCAGTGTATGCGTCGGGGGTTTGACATGAAGCGCGCGAGTGTGGAGGTTGGGAACGCGATGTCGAATCGTGTCCCGATCGCGGCGTACATGAGCGAGCCGGTGAGCGGTGCGTACGGCTCGTTGTCGATGGGGCCGTCGCTCGCGTGGTCGTCGAAGAGGTTGGCGTGGGGATCGAGTGGGACGGAGAGTGGGCGAGCGTCTTGCATACCGAAGCGTTCGGCCAGCGTATCGATGTACGCGCTCTGCGAGATAGTGAGTCGCCGAGCAGCCCTGTCGCGCCGGATTTCGAATCCTAGCAGCCAGCGGACTGGTCCGAGGTCGGTGATGTCGAAGCGCGCGCCAATCTCGCGTTTGAGGGCCTGGCACGCCGCCGCCGAGTTGGAAAGGATGAGTGAATCATCGACATGAATGCCGACGATAAGGCCAACGCCTCCTTCGAATAGATAGAAGACGGCGGGGTCTGCGGCGCACCTGGTGAAGCCCAAATCGTCCTCCATTAATTTCCTGACCGTCCTGTACCACTGGCGTCCCGCCTGCTTCAAGCCGTAGATGGCCTTCCGAAGAAGGCATACGCGATCTTCTTGCCCGGGGCGCTCGAATCCGGGTGGCTGTCGCATGTAACACGGTCTCCTCGAGGTCGGCATTGATGTATGCGCTGGAGAAATCGATGTTCTCGGCCTCGAGGTCGTGCTTGGCAGCGAGTGCGAGCAGGAAGCGGAAGGTGGCGAGGGTCATGGTGGGCGCGGCCGTCTCAGTGAAGTCGACATTGAAGAGTTGCCGATGGCCGCCGGCGACGAGTCGTGACTTATAGGACTTGACGTTGTCGTCCTCGTCGCGCTTGCGCCGGAGTACGAAGGAGGAGGGCAAGATGTTGGCGTGAGGTGGGCGATCAACGAGTTCCCACGTGCCTCTTTGCTCCAATTTGGTAATTTCCTCTTTCATCGACTTCTCCCACCTCTCTCGCTCGTCTCCCTTCAACGCCTCGCGCACCGTAGGTGAGTCGCCGTCCATCGTGGCGAATGCCGCCAACGGCGCCTCGTCTCCAGCAAACGCGGCACGTACGGCCATGGCAACGGCTCCATCAAGCCAGTCGCCGTCGTTTGCGATTGCAGCTTTTGCGGATGGTATATCCGGCAGGACGCTGTCTGGGACCTTGGCAGCACCACGACCGCCCGTATCTCCCTTCCCTGAGGCGATATCCTGCAACCATTTGCTTGGTTTGCGGGTGCGCCGCGAACGGCCTTCGGGTTCGGGCGAGAGGGTCTCGGGAACGCCTTCAGAGGGTGGTAGGCTGGTCAGCGGGCTGGGTGGAGTGAATGGGGGGCTAGCGCGATGGCTGGGCGAGTTCGATGGCTCGGGCTCGGGGGCAGAAGGTACGTCGGGTGTTTTTGGAGGTGTTTTGGGGGTTGCTGATTTGTTTGAGGTGTCGACAGGAGCGGGCGTTTTCGCAGGCAAGTTTGGAGCGTCCGGAGCGCTCTTACCACCCATCTCCCCCTCGATCTGGATGCTCATCGGGAATATCGTCTCGTCGGGCTCCCCCTCAAACCGCACATTACGCTCGATAGATATTTTGCGTAGCTCGGGCCAATAAATTCTGTGACCTTTCACATGTGCATCAATACCAACCCAACGGCAGGGCTTCGCCTGCACGTCAATTTTCGACGCGCCTTCCAGCTTCACCCACACGTTCGCGCCGAATCGGCGTACTTGCGACAGGTCGGGTATTTTGCCCGTCGCACGGGTGTGTGGTGTCGAGCCCTGAGATTTCTCGGTCTCCGTGCGATTGCGGAGCCAGGCTGCATGTGAGACAGCCTCGAGCCAGCGGAAACGGGGTAGGCTCGCAAGGTGGAGCATTTTGCGAGCATGTGCAAGTAAGGTTTGCAGCACACGCTCCGCCTTGCCGTTCTGCGATGATGAGTCGTGAACGGTGATACGATGGTGAGTCCCCTGCTCCTTTAAGTGTTTCTCTGCCTCCTTGCTGGTGAATTCGCCAGCGCCGTCGGTCTGCCACTCGCCGATGGCGGCAGTACCGCGGTGGACTTTTGTCCATGCCTCGAAGTGTCGATACGCTTCGAGTGCTTCCGATTTCGCACGTAAGCCGGTGACGATGACCTCGTCGCTGTGGTCGTCTACGAATACAACGAAGTAACGGCAGCGTCCGAGTGATTCGGTCGGCGCGGGTCCCCATATGTCGCTGTGAATGCGACCGCCATAGTGTTTGGCTTGCGGGCTCGAGCGGTGTGCAGGGAACGGCTCGTGTTTGAGTTGTCCCATGGCGCAGCCCTTGCAAAATCCCGCCTCGTCACCTGTGAGCTTGATTCCCGTGATAATACCCCTATTCACCATGCTACTGAGTGCGCGAATGTTTGCGTGACCCATGCGGCAGTGAAATTCATGAAGTGACATGGTCGCAAATGCGGTACCAGTCGGGAGAGTCGGTTTTGGGGTAGGTGTTTTTGACGCGTGAACCTCAAGGACCGGATATAGTCCATTACGTTCCTGGACGAGGAATGCAAGGCGGCGATCAGGATCAAGAACGTGGGCGCCGTCCTGCTCGAAGTGCACGGCGAATTTTGCCTTTGCCATACGGCTGACCGAAATCAGCGTCAGCGGCATCTCCGGGGCGTACAGGACGTCAGTGAGGAGCACCTCAACACGTTTTCCACGGTGAAGGATGGTGATAGGGACGTTACCGCGACCTTTGGCATAGAAGGTACGGTTGTCGGCAGAGCGAATGGGTACGGGATCGATGTCCCGAAGGTCGACAAATCGGTCGCGCGTCGGGCAATAATGATTATTAGCACCCGAGTCAATGAGAGCAGTAAAACCACGCGCGACAATGCCGGACTTCTCCAGTTCGGCGAAGTCTGTTGCGACGTCAGTGGTCGCGTGGAAGGCATACGCAAAGTGCGTCTCGTTATTGTTCGATCTGCTGCTGTTGCCACCACTATTGCTGTTATTGTTGTTTCTACCCCTTCTGTCTGAGTTTCGGCCTTTTCCGCCACTGGAATTTCCGCTCAGACGACCGGTAATGTCCTTCCAGTTGGTGGGACGTTGCCCAGCTTTTCCTCCGCCTTTCGACCAGCAGTCCCGCCTGTAATGCCCCTTCTTTCCGCAGTTATCACAGATGTCGTTTGGACCAGCGACAAGCGCTGCACCAACAGAGGTTGGCGCCGTAGGGTTAAGGGCGCTTTCTGTGGTGGCGAGGGAGCGGATGGCATGGATGAGCATGTCTGCAGTGAAGACGGGGGCGGGCGTGGATGGATTCATGACCATTGCCATCTGGCGAGTGGTTTCAGCGTTCGAGAGAATATTCCGAACGTTCTGGGCCCAACTCTGAGGGAGGAGATGAAGGACAATATTCTTCTTCTCTGCATCGGCGAGGGTACCACCGGCACGGGCATAATCGGCGATGAGCCGATCTAACTCGTCCAGTTTGGGACGGGGGTCGTCCTCACTCTCGTCACACTTGAGCTGGTGCATGCGGTCGACAAAGGCCTGGGCGTAGAGGTCACCCTGGTTCTCGTACAGCTGGCATAGAGCGGTCCAGCATTCACGAGCCGATCCGAGACGAAGAATTCGGATTTTGTGGGTCTCGTGAATGGTCGAGAAGAGGAGAGAACGAAGTTTTTCGTCATTGATGTCCCACTCGTCCTTGTCCTTGTCGTACTTCGCGAGCTCTCTATTGTGTTTGGCTGTGTCGGCGGCGTCACTAGGTGCAGTCGGCATGGCAGGCTCGATCGCGCGTCCGTCAATGTACCGGAGCTTTCCCGTGCCCGTAATATAGGACTTGAGCTGGGGATGCCAGAGGGTAAAATTATTCCCATCCTGGGCAAGAACCGGTAGGCGAGTGCGGGTGGAGGAAGTGTTCTCGAGGTCGTCCTCGGGGCCCATAACCTGTCAAAGGTATGGGGCGCAGATGGAGATAAAGGGGGTGCAGCAGAGACGCGGTCGATGCGCGTCAAGTCCCGTCGATGCGGGAAAGCAAACAGCCTAATAATAAAGGTCGTTAGCTTCTTCGTTCGACCTTCGGTGGGCAGAACCATATATTAGATGTACCTAATAATAAAGGTCGTTACTATATACGATGTAAGTAAGAATATCAATGGATAGTAAAATATAGAACGTACGCTTCTTCGTTCGACCTTCGGTGGGCAGAACAAAGAGCGTACTCGTGGCAAGGTACGTATGTATAGTAAGAATTAAATATGCGGTGTCGAGCGCGCGTACGCGCACCCGAGCTCCGTGCCGGCTTGCTCCGTAGCCAGTCCTTAACAAGTGATGCCGCAGGGAGTTTGAACTGCCGCGGTACTATCGCGGTGCTGCCGCGTGCTATCTGTCTTATTTTTCAGAAGATGAATATGTCCGTTCAGTATAAGTTGAAAGCAAAAATCCGAATCTAAAGGTGCACCGATGGGATTCCAAGGCCCTGCCTGAGATGCCCGACATTTGGTTGAACTACGAAAAGAATTGAGTCAAATTTGAATTGAAGCAAAGCATAGTGACGTATGAACAGATGCTGGGTCAACTTCAAACAAAAATTCTCCTGTCACAATTGCTGGATGCATGCGCTGCCGTGACACTATTTCGTGAGACCACTTCAAGTCGATAAGTGACCTAGAAACCTATTCCGTATTTTTCACTCTTGTGCACAACTTGAATAATCTCCTGGCGCCACTGCAGATATAGGCTTCAGTTGACATTTAGTGCACCAGTCGGCCCGCGGAGTTCTTGTAGCTTCCATTCGATGAATCCACCAGAACTTAAGTTCATTCATGGAGGTTCGCATAAATAGTCAGAGATTCACTTTGAGACGATTGTATGACGTCCTTTGCTATACGAAATGCACGGCGACACTCTGAAAGTTGAAATAGAACCACGGAGTATGAATTCAATGACTGAAAACTAATTTTATAGCAACACCACTTCACTGGATCATACCAGTGGACACAGTACCCAGCGCGAAGGCCCTAGTCGAGAGTTGGGGTTAAAGACTAAGCAATTCCCGATGCGCACTGACACTGACGCGGTATTGCCGCGCATTGCCGCGCACATTCCGCGTCAATGCTACTGAAGAATCTGGATAGATTTCCGTCCAGTATACCTGTTTTGTGGTCTCTGGATGGGCTACGTGCATCTGGGCCCCAAGCACGAAGATTTGATGAGCTTTTGCTTGAGGTTGACTTTGACTTGAGTCAATGATTCAACCAAACACCTCAAATTTCACCGTGGTGCACTTGAATGAGGTAAATAAATAATTTCCCATCCCTCCTGGATGATATCAAGTGGGAATATATATCCCGACAAAACATGATATTGAGTCGTTGGCAAATCCTTAGTTATGCATGGATTGGTTAGCCGCGTCAGTGCCGTGGCAGTGCCGCGGCAGTCGCGGCATTTTCTCCTGGCCCGAATTTTTGGACAGGCATAACCGCGGCACGGTGAGAATTTTGCTGCAAGAAGCTGCGGCCATCTGCCGACCATGGTAATTAAGGTCAGCTGAGATGCCTGTCAAACACCACAAAAATGGCTTTGGTGTGCAATTGGGGCAGGAACGCAGGACTGGCAAGACCAGAGCAGAAACAAAGCCAATGGATTTAGTTCTACATGGGGAAGTAGCACAGCCGAATGAGCATCTTATTGAAGAACGGTGAATGTCTCCGGTTTTTGGCCCACGCACCTCTTGGGATCGTGGGATGCAGAATCAGTGATTGATCCCAACAGCCCGACTTAGTACAAATTCACACGCTGCCTCTTGAGCTTGACTACCATTGTAGCATTTTATTCAGTTCATATGTCACGCATTACAGGGCTTCAAAAATACGAAAAATTTCGTACATGTGACGGGTCACTGGGATCGAGTATGAAAACCGCCAGAATGTCACGAAATCGCTGAAAATTGCCGAAAAAAATCGAAATTTCGGCTTACACGGTTGCGCGCGCCGTGGCGTTCGCGCGAGCTGCTATTGTTGACAGCGGAACCAGTTCAACGATCCCACGGCTGCACCTTGCGCTCGACCGTCTCACCGTCTCTGGATTCTGCTACACAAACTTTACATCCTACTACTTCTTGGCTATATTCTTGCCCGTCTGCTTGCCTGCGTTGATACGCCATGAATTGGGCCATAGTTGGAATTGCTGGAATTTTGCAATTTTATACTATTACTCAATTACATGGGTATCTAAGGTTAACATTAAGTCCCAGATAGTAACCAAGAGATAATACTCGTTGGGGCCCCCTAACCAACTGTTCAAAAGAGATAGTTAACTGGAACACACACCTACTGGTTAACACTCAGCTCCCAAATTGAACGGGTTATGAAGGATTACCATGGCTGGTTAAGCATCTGCGAGGTCTCGTTATAATCAGGGATAATTAACTGATCCTAACCTTTATGCCCGAGCGGTCGGAAGGGTCAGTAGCGGCTATTGTGGACATTGTTGTGGGGGGCTTTGTACGGGACGCGCGGACGTGATGGATCAGGTGATAATAATAGCTGGCAATTGAGTTGCTTCACAATGGGAATAACCGGCGATCACCAATCTGATCAAAGTTGCCATCCCAATTTGGTTTCTAAGTAGCATGTCGGAACTCGACAAGCCTAACTTAACCAATACTTGGCGGATTAGGGAGTTCAGGGTACCTATGGAATCAGGGTACCCGCCGCTTTCTAACTCTGAAGGTCCTGAACGGGGGACGATAACAGTTTAGGAACAAAGTGTAACTGCACCCAATTGGGTAGCTGGTTAACCTTTAACCTGACAAGCTGAAAAGACGGGGTTGAAACACAAAGATCCTATTCAGTTAACGGACATGTGAATACCCATATTTAGTTTCTTTCTCTCATGCGTGCCAATGTAATAGTGTAATGCGAGTAGTGTAAGCAGTTATTGTACAGTATTTAAGGGTAGAGTTTTGGCATGTACAGTACTGGATTTTTGCCCTAGCTAGAGCGAGGCCTTCGTGGTTAGTGTTTGATTCAAAAGGCGGAGATTCGGGACTTGTCACCCAGAGCATACTCAAATATAAAGAGTGTTTTGTCTGCACAAGTTATTGAACTGTAACCTCAACAACAACAACATTTGGCTGGATTAGTGTGAAGCAAGGGAATTGGATCATAAGGACTAGTTTGAGGAACAGACAAGGGACCAGGGATAAGGCTATTGGACCACAAAGAGGCATAGGAATTGGGATAAGAATTGGTTAGGAAGGACAATAGCTTAGAAGCTCAAATCACACTTTTGGAACATAACACTTGCTTGGCTTTGGTTAAACAAGGGTTTATTCTACTAAGCTATCGCACACGTACATGGAGTTATCTGTGTCCTTTGAACCTTTTTAAAGAGTTCATAAAACCCGATACTCGTTGGTGTGTCTAAACCATAAAAGGGGAAAGTAGTTGGATTCTGGTTAGCAGTTGTGGTTAGTGTTTTATACATTGGCGGCATTCTGTTCATTAGGATTTGATTATATTAGTACTGCTGTTGTAGACACCGAGCAAGCGTTTCAGCGTCAGGCAAGAGAACACCAGGGACGTTGACATAGTGAAACCTTCTAGTGGCCGTAAGCCCGCAGTCCCTGGCCACTTCAATACCGCCTTCATCATTGAGGACCCTGAACAAGTATCTCAATGCATTCCGCCTGGAGGGTAGGCTTTTCTAATTTGCAGTGCTCTCCCACTAATCAACTTTTAGGTCTCCACATTGGTCAGATTCGTGTCATCTTCAACCTTCCTCCCCAGTTCAGCCATTTCCTGCACCCTCTTGCATACATTGAGTGGTTCATGCCTCTCAATCAACCTGACCACATGACTGGTATGTTTAATATTTGCCGCTCCATGCGAAACCATTGTTGCAATGCAGCGGTCATTTCTGTCCAGTCTATCATTCGTGCCTGTCACCTCATGCCCAAAAGTACTTCTCATAACATAGATCCCAGTTGGACCACAAATAATGTACTGAATCGCGCCAATGTTTTTCAGGTTAATTCATACATACACATAGATACATTCACCATAATGAAATGAAAATTTTCCACTCTGGTGATTTTCTGCACTGATACCTTCAATATCACTGATAGCTTGAACGTGCTCAGAAGGTCTATAGATTAAATAGCAGTGGCTACTGAGTCCTATATGGGAAGTGGCCACGGCTATCATGCCGTGATTGAGCTATCGAGCTCAGGCAGCTTGCTACCCAAGCTATGCAGTACTCTTGCAGCAAGATATCCAAGCGAGTAGCTACCACCGGGAGAATTTTTCCTGATGCTGTCATACTCTTTAGAATTTTCATGGCACTTTCTGATGAAAGTATGAAAATATTGGGGATGCCATGGTCTCCTGAGGCCAAGTACAAAAACTGACTTTTGTACTTTTGGGTCACAGGTCACAGGCCAGCAAGAACTGAATAAAATGCTACAGTATCTCGCACCCATGCAAGTGGGAGTTTTTGCTGACTTTACTGTGTCACATTACTCCAAGGATATCATTTGAAGCCTTCTATGTCTGCGCACGTTCTGCTGGCTAATCCAAGGCCAATCTTGGTGCCAATCAAAGTCTGACTCACTCCTTTTTCCTTCATCAGGACTGCCTACCGCCGAGGATTGAACTGCTGACCTCGCGCGAACTGATAAAATCTTAGAAAAACAAAATAGCCACTACACTAAAGCAACCATACAAAGCTCTGTTGCTTGATGTGATATATACTACACTTGTTCTGTATCCCAGCATCATTTAGGCCCTCAACTATTTACATTGTGTTATATTTGAAGTAGTATTGATAGGCAACATGAATGTTGTTGATGTAACCAGAAACCATCCTTGTAGGTCACTGATCTAAAAATAGACCCAAAAATGAAACTTATAGAGCTGAATGAGAGCTACAAGACTTGCTCAGATTATTTTTCAAGTGGTGGCTTTGTTCAACCTTGAATTGCAAGATGCTTTCCTGGAAGCAATGATTTCTCAAGCATTGGATGCCCCCAATCAGGTCTGAATATGCAAGGTTGGTACATTGTGTCCAACCCAGTTGAGTTATGTTGTCCCATAGTTGATGATAAGATTAAGTTCATCAAAAGCTCCAGCTTCTCATAGACCATGATAGTAGACAATAAAAATTTATGAACTTTTATAGTGCACATAGACCACCCTGATTTTCATAGCTCACTATAGCTCACTATAGACCACTATAGTGCTTGGGGTAATCTCATAAACACTCATAGCACCTGAAAGGTCCCCATAGCTGCCCTTTCATCTATGGGGTAATTTTAGATTTTCCTGATATCGTCGTCGATACACCATATGGTTTTTACTATTTAACTATCAATCCTCCCATTGAATAATATGTTCCCCCATGCACAGATCTAATGTTACTCAGTGCGGAGTGACCAACTTGACGTGGTTGGGCGGACTTCGTGAGCACTCAGAACGTTCCTTCCCGATGCTCTGCTCACTGCCAGCTTCGACTCAAGCACCATACACAGTGGTAAGGTGTTCCCAGTATGCTCACCCAACCCCCTTGTTGACTCTATTGTAAGCTCCTCAATAGTCTCGATGCCACCATGCCCGCCGGTGCGAACCTTGCCACCGGGACATTCAACACATCGATTCTGTGGACTGTCACTCAGGCCACGGGTGTGTCTTCTTCACAAGTAAGGTACGGAATTCGTGCCGATGTGGCTTCCATTCAGGTCAAGGCCTCTTCCTCATCGTTGCCGATTTCAGAGTGTCCACCGCAAACAGCAAGCGTTTCGTCATTCAGTCCAGCAGTACATCATTCGTATTTGTTCCGTGTGACCTCTGAGCCGAGCCACATCTCACCCATACTCTTAGATGATATGTCCTGCCTCCCCTCTTCGGAATAAGATTGTGATGCTCAAGATGTCAAATTCGATCAGCGAACAACAGAGGGTGTACTCGAAAAGACAATCACTACTCTGCCATGAAAAGTGGGATTCCACAGCAAGGACTAAGAGGGAGGCAGTAGACATGAGGAGGATAGTCACTGCTAGAAAAATATTCACGTGAATCACGTCCAAGGCGAGGCCATGATAGAATTGAGAAGGATGTAATAGTGTCCAGTAACGACGCAGAGATTTCAAGAGGGGATCGGGCAGAGTAGCCAAAGGTACATGACGCCCAGGCAGCTGTAAATACTGTTCAGATTTCTGCGTAAAGGCAAGGTGGAAAATGTGAAGTGCGGAGGCTACGGATTCACGCAAGTTGTTGCGGGAAGGAAGGGGAGCCCAGTGGCTGTCGACGGATCAAAATTGCCGAACGCTTTTGCTCTCATCACTTCTCTCTTATTTACTGCTCCCGATGTCGCTCTCGCTGAATTTCACGCCCGCCCCGCAATCTAGGACCAATTTTCATGTTCCTTTCGTTGTCAATGACTGTCCTCGGACTGGAATAGGCACGACTTGACAGATACTTCCATGCACACGATGGCAGACCTCGTGTGTCAAGCCATTTCCCTCCTCCTTCAAGTTCCCCACAGGTTCCCACTTCGCGCCCGATGCTGAAAGCACGCAGTGCTGCACTCTTCGCACGGTCTGCCTCGCGTACACGGCATACATCGCGAGAGTGCTCGATAATGAGTTTAGGTGGCTGGGATATGAGGAGCGGGAGGTGGCATTTGGGAGGTGAGTCTTGTCATGTGTTGTCAATGCGATTGATAGCGCCGTAGATGAGCAGATCCATCATCGAATTCGTTCGGCGAGCAGTGTTGCTGCAAGACAGATAATACCTTATCATGTAGCCCTGCTGACTTGTGAGGAGCAGACAAAAATAGATAGTGATGAGGATATCGCAGGCAAGAAACGCAGTGGATTGAACGGTAGTGATTGGCTCATGGCGAATAAATAGAGTTAGAACTACTGGCAAATTTTTCGTTCAGAGACTGAAGAGAGGAGAATGAACACCGAGTAGAATCATAGGCGAGTGAAGAGAGTGAAGCTATCCTGCCTGTGGGAGCTAGCGGTTCGACGAGCAAACGAAATTGATCCCGTTCCCGAGGCCATCCCGACCGTAGAACCACAAAATTCAAGAGAAGCACAGGCGTCAGGGAACAATCATTGGATTATTTATGAGAAATTATTGATGCGAAAGGACAGGAAACCCAGAAAGGTGTGGCAGAGTTCAATTGAAGACAAGTGCGCACCAGCACAGAGACTTGGCAGACTGATCTTAGTCATACTCTGCCAACCTTTGACGAATGGTAATCGAAACCGCCGTTTCTTCTAGGTCTTGGGTTTTTGCCCTCTTTGCATTCCTCACGTCAAACGAGACCCTTTGTTATCGCTCCTCTCGCTCTCCTTCCTCACATTTTTGTTCTCATACAAAATACTCGTACTAGCATTGCTTCAATCGTTTTGGCGGCTACGGATATTTAATCTTCTATCAAAATGACGCAAAATGAGCTTCAAATTTATCACGAAGTTACAATAATCTCATAGGCATTGTAGCTATAACGGAGTGATTTTCGGCGGGCATTTGGGCGAGCAACTGCAGAATGCATTCAAAATGAAGGCGTTTAGCGTCAAGGACGTCGACTTACATTCCATGTTCGGGGCCGATAATGCAGCATTTCAAACCTGCGGCACCTGTATAAACGACCGTTAACATGACAACGTAGAATAAATGCGCAAAAACGTGCAAGGTTTCTGTTGAAGATGGAGTAACAGCTGTCAGTAACATAAAGATCCACATAGTCTCAATACACACGGGGCCAGCGATGGTGTCACCTAATTAAAGGCGGTTCAACAGATATTCTGAGAAGAGGGATATGATGCCTACATAATCCACCCTGGGGAACTGGCTCGGCGTCCTGGGATACGACGCCTTGCAGGAGGGCAAAGAGGAAGATGGCTGAAAAGGAAACAAACTTGAAGGTGTACATTGGATGTTGGGTGTGAGATACAGCTGGAGAGAGTGGCACCCCTTTATACGTTTAGACGAAGGTCACGGCTAAGCCTGTCCAGGGGTACCCGTCCTGAAATGATGCCAAGTAATCTATACAAGCGGGGAAACATTTCATTAGCTGACACCCATCCTTCCATTCTTATGTTCCCCGGTGCGAAGCCCACGGAACTGAGCGATGTTTCTTAACGGGTCAGGGGGAGGCAGACCAACCAGCACAAGTGTCGATGGAGTACCTGCAATTGAAGCTTAGAATTTTTTCAATGTGATACAGTCTGGAGACGCGAGGGAGCGTATAGAAAGTCGGGAGAATGTACGACACCTAAAGGCTTGGCATAGCGACGGCAGTTTCAAGTCGGGAATCTGACGTGGGAGGAGGATCCATGGTCTGTTACAATGAGTAAAGTGCTGTCGAGCTCTGCACATGGCTGTGCTCAGATCTTGTTCAATCACTGGAATGACTGAGTTAATGCCCGAGTTCATGTACTATAGACCTGTCAAATGTACTTCAGACCTGTCCAATGTGCTGTAGATTTTTACACTACTATTTTAGTTCTTTACTATTTATTCTGTACCTTTCTGACAGTTATACACAATTTATTCCCCTGAGATTTCACCTCAGTTTTGTATGCCACCAACCTGTTAGTCCCTCGTCATCACTATGCTCACCTTCTCAGTCTCGTCCCTTGCTGTTCTTGTGTCCCTCACTGTCCCCACTGTCTCATTCACAAATGCCTCAAGTCTTCATATCCCTTCATTCCACACTGTTAGTCCCTCATTGTCACTATGCTCACCTTCTCAGTCTCGTCCCTCGCTGTTCTTGTGTCCCTCGCCATTGAAACGTTGCACCAAAGTGCAGCAGTGAAATCGAATACAAAAAGAGTTAGACCAAGTCTACACTCCAATATATCTCAAATTAACTACTAACAACTCCAATGCCTTGTGTGTGTGTTCAGGGAGGTAGGACAGTCATATTGTCCTTCAGTCTCAATGCGTTCTTTAAAACCTTTGCCAATTCACATGATATAGTGCAGCAAACAATGCCAATATATTTATTAACCTAGGTAGTACCACTAGAACACTTTGTTGGACTTTAAAACTATGGCACAAGGCCCTGACACAAGAGACTTATACTGATCTTTTACACCCAAAAGACAAAGTCTTATTGACCAGTTAAGCTCAAAACAAAGATGTCAGGCTATAGCCTTGCCTGAGAGGTCTAATATAATGCCAACACCGGAGTGGGGTTCACTGACCTATCTATTTTACATGCAGGTATTTATATTGTACAACACAGCCTTGATAAATGGAACTATTGTAAAGATCTACCCCAAGCTCTGGGGTTTCCATAGCAGATCACTGCCCAAGGCCAACTACACCAAGCCTGTCATTCATCCTGTTCAGTCTCAAGAAAGCTCCGAGTAGTTTTGAGCTAAAACTGAGATAATCCCCGAGGACTAACAGAGCAGGTTGAATGATCCCCTGGGTCAATGTCAATTTCCATGGCATTTCCGACCTTCCAGGACACAGACAATGGCACCCAGGCCCATTCTAGCTGTCCTAGATGATGCCTAGAGGTCCTTGCTGGTGTTTAGCTGTCTTTGACCTCAGAAAGCACCCACAAATGCCAAGAGAATTCCCACAGTTACCAATAAGGTAGCCTAGTTCCCCTATTGAATGTATCTTCTTTTCCAAATATTCCTGAGAGCAAAGCAGGAGTTAGCCTCTTCATCTATAGCTGTATAGATATTCCTTCAAATGTCCCATGTGTTTATTTGATGGCCTATGCATCTATGTTATGCTCAAACTTGTTGCACAAATTGTACAACTTGCAGGAGTATTCCCATAGCCAGTGTGATGAATATTATGTTTAAGTCTGGTGTTTCAACGTGTCCAACAGCCTAGCACTTGGTCGTGGGATGGACTAGCACCCTACTATATCCTTATTGACAGGTTTTATCAGTTTTATTCAACTGAAAGGTCGCAAAATTCAATTATTTCAGGCATGTTCAAATCCATGCCTTATCACTGTCCCCACTGTCTTGTTCACAAATGCCTCGATTCTCCATATCCCTTTATTCCACACTGTTCCCTTGTCACAGCCGAGCTTCTGGCAGGAGCTGACCACCTCGCATTTTTATATTCCTTTGATCCTCCTTGCCTCTGTACTTGGACAGTTCTTGGGCTCATCTATGCCTATGATTTAATATTGAACTAGCAGTAACCCGTGCTTTGCCATGGTGGGCACTCCACAAATTTTAAGGGGTCACTTCAAATATAATAAGAGATTATTAGAGTCGAGTACATAGTATTACATTCTTTTGTTTAACTTGATAATTGCCATGTCATCGACCTTGGGCTGAGGTACCCTCACCCTTATCATTCGTCTCCAGTGCTGAGCAATTGTCTAGGTGCTTCTGACGCCATATCAGGATCTTGACTTCCAAAAAAACCGGTGAATTTATAGCGAGCAGGAGTTCCAGACACTTGAAAAGAATATCACTCAGTCATTTTGACTGGATGACAGCTAGAGAGACAGACCGACCTTTAGCTGGATTGGCTTGGGTCTTACGCTGGCCAAAACAACTTGGTCTACATTGACGGAAGTCCATACCTACAGTGTGGGCAGAGGAGCGACGGACGGTCGAGGGAGATGGGAAAAGAAGAGTAATGGTGGAGTCAGTAACCGAAGTTACAGCATCGGATCTCTGGAACGATGTGGGGAACCAATTTTTTATGTAAATTCTGGGTGATTTCATACATGGCTGTTGGAGCAATTGACGGAGATGAAGTTACGACAGCCAATTGTAATGTTCCAAGTCAAGGGTGTCCAACTCCTATATAGATATTAACAAAACATTCTTGGCCTGAGAAACCAACATCTCAACATCGCTGTGGAGTCGGCTGCTGGAATTCAACATCCGGACAAAATCAGACCCACTGACGGATGAACCCGGTGTGCTGCTCCACTCGCTCCACGTTGACGTTTGTCGAGACACTCACGTCTTTTCTTATATAGATGCCCTGAAGGTCTCCACTGCTTTTCTGATATATTCATGAGTCAGCCTCTGTTGGAGATTGGATCCTGGGGGTGCAGCAACAGTGTGCAACGAGTACAAAGACAAGAAAGTGATTGGTCATGTGATACATTGGACTGGTAATCTAATTGAGTCTCGACTCTAATTCTTGACTTCCAACACACCCCCTGAATTACATGGAGAACTCATCTTCTTCGGCCTCGTCCAACGACATTGCTTTCAACAGCACCTGAGCCTCATTTGTTGTGGTGCTCTTCTTCTTATCTTTCTTTGGAGTCCCTGCAGTAATGCTTGAGGTTGTGGCAGTGAAGGTTGGAGATGGAGGAGTAGGTGGCCGATCAACAAAGGAATCATGAGGATAGGGAACCATGTAAGCACCAAACATGCTTTCACAGATTGTAGGGTCCATTTTGTCAATATTAAGCTCAGTTGGGAGGTCAACAGCAGCGGCAGTGATGTGAGAATTATTGGTAAAGGCAGTGGCAGCAATATTCACAGCACCACGGTCACTGTTGCTGGGTTCATCCTCTGTAAGCTGGGCCTGACATTCGCGGTTGTGAATAATCCGGCGGCGAACATTGTTGGGCATGACTGAGACACAGTATTGTGCAAAATGACGAGGAAGGCCACATCAGTAAAATGCTTGCTCGGTGTCTACAACAGCAGTACTAGTATAATCAAATTCCAATGAACAGAATACTGCTAGTATTTAAAACACTAACCACAACTGCTAACCAGAATCCAACTACTTTCCCCTCTTATGGTATAGACACACTGACGAGTGTCGGGTTTTATGAACTCTTTAAGAAGGTTCAAAGGACACAGATAACCCTTGTACATGTGCAATAGCTTAGTAGAATAAACCCTTGTTTAACCAAAGCCAAGCAAGTGTTATGTTCCAAAAGTGCGATTTGAGCTTCTCAGCTATTGTCCTTCCTATCCAATCCTTATCCCAATTCCTATGTTCTCTTGTGGTCCAATAGCCTTCCTTATCCCTGGTCCTTTGTCTGTCCCTCAAACTAGTCCTTATGGTCCAATTCCCTTATTTCACACTAATCCAGCCAAATGTTGTTGTTGTTGAGGTTGTGGTTCAGTAACTTGTGCAGATGAAACACTCTTTAAACTCTGGGTGACAAGTCCCAAATCTCTGCCTTTGAATTTAATGCTAACCACAAAGGCCTTGCTCTAGCCAGGGCAAAAATCCAGTACTGTACATGCCAAAACTCTACCCTTAAATACTGTACAATAATTGCTTATACTACTCTTATTACACTATTACATTGATACACATGAGAGAAAGAAACTAAATATGGGTATTCACATGTCTGTTAACTGAATAGGATCTTCGTATTTCAACCCCGTCTTTTCAGCTTGTCAGGTTAAAGGTTAACCAGCTACCCAATTGGGTGCAGTTACCCTTTGTTCCTAAACTGCTATCGTCCCCTGTTCAGGACCTTCAGAGTTAGAAAGTGTTGGGTACCCTGATTCCATAGGTACCCTGAACTCCCTAATCTGCCAAGTATTGGTTAAGTTAGACTTGTCGAGTTCTGATGCATTACTTAGAAACCAAATTGGGATAGCAACTTTGATCAGATTGGTGATCACCAGTTATCCCTGACTTGGAGCAACTTGATCGCTAGTTACTACCATCACCTGATCCATCATGCCCACACGTCCCATACAAAGCATCTACAACAATGCCCACAATAGCTGCTATAGCCTTTCTGACTGCCTCAGGTGCAAAGACTAGGATCAGTTAATTATCCCTGAGTATAATGAGACCTCATTGGAGCTTAACCAGCCATAGTAAGCCTTCATAACCCTTTCAGTTTGGGAGCAGAGTGTTAAACAGTAGGTGTGTGTTCCAGTTAACTAACTCTTTTGAACAGTCAGTTAGGGTGCCCCAATGACTATTATCTTTCAGTTACTATCTGGAACTTATTATTAGCCTTAGATACCCATATAATTGAGTAATAATATAAAATCGCAAAATTCTAGTGATTCCAACTATGGCCCAATTCATGGCGTGTCATTGGCAGCAGACATCTGTGTGACTCTTAGTATTGGTCCAATAGAATTCTTTACCTGCCAAGGAGTGCAAACACCTGGAGTCTGCACAATGGGAGTGATGTGTGAGATGAGCTGCAGCAATCTCACCCTTTTGATTTGTGTTGTCAAAGTCCTTGGTCGCTTGTGCAGCCTTGATGACCGAATCAGTGCGCTGAAGATCAGCTTGCTCCCATGCAATAATCACATTAATCATGGAAGGAACATCGTGCTGGGGGGATTTGGCCTGGAGAACAGTGATGATAGGGGAGTAGGCTGATGAAAGACTGCTCAGGATTTTGTCCTGGACCATGTGCATCAGGAGAGAGGCAGCTATTGCCATGAAATGATGCTCAGCAGTGACAACAGCCTGAAGGAAGGTATCTGCAGGTTGGGAGATGTCATGGGCAATGGCATGGAACTGGGACATGAGGATTGAGTGAGTAGCAGGGTCTGCTGTGGTGTAATACAACTCAAGTGTCACCCAGAGCAAACGATCATTAATTCCAATACCTGCGTCACCATTTGGCTCAGCATGAGGAATAAGATACCATGAGCTTTCAAATTTGCACTAGCCCAAGCATGCATCTGTATTGCACCATTTGGAACCAGAACCATTGGATCAACAGCGTTCCAAAGACCATCAGCTAATAACAAGGATGTTGCATCAGGCTTCCAAGTCCAATAGTTCTCTGCACCATCAAGTTTCACAATATCCGAGGGTTTAATCATGGTGAATGAGAGTTGAAATGCAAGTGGCAATAGGACAAAAAGGATGTAGAGTGCGGCAAAAAACCAGGTGCTGATCATGACAGCAGACAATTAACAGGGGAGAATGGTGGTCTTCAATGAGTAGTGGAACTATAGGCCCATAACCTGTTGGAGATTGGATCCCAAGGGTGAAGCAACAGTGTGTAACAAGTACAAAGACAAGAAGGTGATTGGTCATGTGATACATCAGACTGGTAATCTAATTGAGTCTTGATTCTAATTCTTGACTTCCAACAGCCTCTAGCTCTCTTCTCACCTAAATCCTGACATAAGTTTGTCCTCACAGTGGCCTGTCCCTTTTTTTTTTTGCTGCACACACTGTGATTATACAGATAAATTTACATATACGATGGGAACATAAACTGACAAGTATCTCTAGACAACCTCAGCAGCTCTCCTCATCTCGTCAACTGATGTCACCTGTTTCCCAAATCCATTGCCATGTTTACCCCAGCAGATCAAATCTGGTGCATGCAGTTTTATCCTCTTCACCTTTTGTGCCGTTCTCAGTGTCTTGACTCCCTAGCAGCCATGTGTATCAAGTAGGTATGTGCACTGTTTACTACCTATGCCTAATACATGTGACTAATCTCTATTCTTCACACCATTTAGACCTGAAACTCTACTGTCGCCATAATCTGTGTCCTCTAGAGTTATGTACAAGATCTTCCTCGTTGAGTCATGTATCCACACCTGTACGTTCCCGTGTCTCTGTGTACTACTGGCTTGCTTACCTTGTGCTCCCCTTCTAGGATTTTGTCTAGGTTTTTAGAAGGAATTTGGTGTCCCTGCATCCGTGCCTGTATCTCTATGTGTTGGTTTGTAAATACCGCTTGTGTGCTTACTCTATGTTCTCTGTGACATACAGATATGGTTGTTATTTTGTCCAGAACGCTGTGGACAGTAGTCACATAGATACACTTTCATGTCAGTAGTACAACATGAATACAATCATTTGCACCTACATAATCTCCGTTGAGAACTACATTCCTCTAAACTGTACACAAGTTTGCAGCAATTGTCTGAAAAATGGGAGAAAAGTTGTAACAATTTTTAGGGACTGAAAGATTTTCATGATCCCACATTTTGCAAAGAATTTCTACGAATGTTGAACATTTCTGAGATATGTTCGTAATGTCAGAGAAATTCCTGTGAGGAATTTTCCTGATGTGGGTCTTCAGTCTTTGTTCCTTCACACCATGGCGCTCTTTTGCAGCTAAATACAGTTTTGGGTGTTTGGCTCACTTGGAGCTGCAAGTCTATTCCTTCTCTCAAATTTTGCGAGCCAAGGAGACAGAACTATTAACCAATGAAGTCAATGATTAGACTGCAAACAAAAAGCTGCTAACAGCATCCTATGCTCGAGCCTGAATCCAGCAGGCAATGTGGCTTGATAACTTCAAGGAATTAAGAAATTCAGTCATACAAAAGAATATTTCCACAGTCAAACTGCCACATGGAGCCAAGAACGCCGGGCCTAAGCTGCTTCAATGTGTGGGTGGAAGACACAGTGTGTTGCCTTGGGAGACAGAGTGACCTCACAGTGAACCTGAAAACTGGGTGCTCTCCAACTCTACCTTGGCTTTGCACCACAACTCGGGTCTGCCCTTGGTGATGATACTTTTGCACATTGAGTCAGATACGATATCAAGTTGCATGAATGAGAGTACCAAAGCTCTCAGAGTGGGTGGACTTTCTCGTTTCAAACTTTGGGAAAGATTTTCACGTCATCAGGTTCTGTTGCTATGTTCACTTGGATGAAGAATGATGCATCTTTGAAGTGCTTACAAACTGCGGTAGGATGGTTGATGTAAGACCCAATTGAGAACACCTTCCAATGCACATTGACAACCCGGCACTTTCTACTGGCTCTCTACAATCACCAATTATGAATACTGTACTATTTTGATCAAATCGACAGGGGGGGCGATGCATGACAGCTTTTACCTATTCGGCATTTTGGCAGCAACCAAAATTTCGCATGACATCTCTAAAATTTCGACATTTTCCTGCAAAATTTCATCTTTTTGGCGCTTTTTGGGCAATTTTAGGGCCTGCGTGACAGCTGGGAGGTTCGACAGAGGCCCGAGTGATGCGCAGATAAAATAGTGACTTGCGCATTCACAGTTTCACTTGCTGGGATACATTCAGGGTCCACAGCTCGCAATAATATCACCAGTCCAAAAGACTGGCACGGTGTGTAGAACCAACCATGAACGGCAGCTCGCACTTACACTACGTCTTTAAAGGTGTTGAGAATCCGGCTCTAGAATCATCCAAGCGTCCTACATGACCATCAACCATTACCACAATGCTCCATGGATTGTACAACAAACTTGATTTCACCGATCCTCACAATAGAGAGTTGTGCCCAAGCAGCATGCCGCTTTTGACACTTGTGCAAAGTGGCACAGCGGAATTTTTCTTTGTTGAATACCATTACCTGGGTTGCAGATCTTATCATTACTGGTGTTTTATGCCCGAGTTTATGTATTTCATGAATTGTTGGTAGAGTAAGCATGAGAAACTCGAGTGTGATGGCATCATTTCTTCCAACATTGTGGACCGTGAGACTTGAGAGCCTGATGATGACGTTGAATTGCAGCCGTTTGACCCTCAGCACAGCCACATCAAAGCCACTCCTCCTGCACAACCTCGGAATACATGAATTATATGTTAGTTCTTGGTTTTAGGTGTCTTAGGATGTCTTTTCTCTGTGCCACTTTGCACAATGCTCAAAAAGCAGTGTGAGCGGCATGCTGCTCATGCCGCTTGGGCACAACCTCTCTAATATCACTGTTGTCACACTCTATATACATAAATCTATCTCTAAACAACGGAGTTGGATTATTCCATCTTGTAGACTGTGAAGAGGTATTTAAAGATGAGGTGAGGGACTGCAGTCCCTAGCCCAAAGCCCCTTTGCACACCAGCTTGAATATGAAATTCGCTACCATCTTCCTCATCCCTGCGTTTGCACTCGCACTCTCAGGTAGCGCATCTCCTCTCGAGGAAATGGAGAAACATGTCTGCATTAATCTGTTTTAACTGTGCAAGAGCAGCGCAGACTGTTGTAACTCTAACACAAGGTGCTTGAAGATTTTCCACCACCACGGTGACCGTGAGTTCCCACCTCCTACCAATATGTTGCAAGGCTGAATGAATATAAGCTGTGTGCACCCTGTGAAACATACCAAGGACAAATGGTGTCGAAAGAAAAGCTAAAAGAAAAAAAAAAAAAAAAAACTGAACACGAAACGTGCAAAGAACGAATTGTGTGGAGAAAAACCGAAATCGAAAGGTGGCAAGGAATTGTGTGTGTGGAGAGAGAGAAGGAAGCCTTTGAAGGGAATATATTTTTGTACTATCAGTATCAATATTTCAACGACAAATCTTGAGCACATGCCACACTATCATGAGCATGTACTGTATGAAACAATGAGCTGAGGTCTTAGGGTATCAAATCCATCATGAATACAAGTATGGTAAATGTGATTGCAGGGCTCCTTAGCTGGGGAATGACGCCACCGAGCGGACAGCACGCTGTAGGCAGGACAGCCCATAAGAATGTCACGTCCAATGCCTCTTGTTTTTCTCATTCACATCTAGACTGTACCCAAAAAGATGATTGAAAACTCACTGTTAGAGGCGGGTGGTAGCTCTAGAGTAAATGAATATAGCCTCGTCAATCCGCTTTGAATAAAATAATGTAATGTCATAACTGTGATGTGAAGTTAGAACCGAAAGTATCATGTTTAATCCAATTCCAGGATAGAGGGTTCCCACTCGGGTAATCAGCGTCCTGGGTGCAAGTAAAACCAGAGTCTATCTGGGGTCCAACCCACGGTATGCCCGTCATTTACCGTGGATGAATGCAGGTTTATGGCAGCAGAAATAGCGCCCGCAGAACTAGCCAAACCGCTATGCCAGATCCAATCATGGATATTGAAATCCATGTTTACAACAGGAAAGATAATACGTTGGAGCAGACCGTGGAGACTTGACCTAACTTGTGAGCTCAAGTGAGTATAATTTGATGTTTGAACTCTATAGACATAAATTTATCTTTAAAACAACGGAGTTGGAAGCCGCACACGTAGTAGAGGTGGCGATGTCTGGTACCACTGAAGTACGGAAATACAGTGAATTGCGAGAATTGCAAGTGAGATAAAAGTGTGAGTCTTTGTTATGACTATACCAGATTCTTAACAGGAACCCCCTTGCCTCATTTTTTTTTTTTTTTTTTTTTGTAAGTTCGGGTGAGAAGATCTGACATCCATGTCACTGGAGTACAAGAAAGAGCGGCCGGGGAGTAAATGAAGGTCAATAGAAGACAAAGATATTACATTCATACCTGCCTACTGGTTTAGTTTGCAACTACATCGATTCAGGTTCGAAGGACAGTGAAAACTGGAAAAACGAATCAGCCAAAATGCGGTGATAAATGCATGCATTGAAGAAAACCACTTGAAAAACATTACTCGAGTCTTTGTTCAATGAGCAAGGGCTCGGGAGAATGCTGGAGAGATTCACATTAAAATATGGTTAGGAAAAGCAATTGTGTGCCTAGTGGTAGTTTTGGTAATATGTTGGAAAAAACACCATCATGGATGTATAAATGTTCCGAAATGAATGCATACCCAAAGTCATGGAGAGAGCGAAAAAAAGAGCTAGAACACAGGATACAGAAGATCTTCGAACGCGTGATGTGTGCCAACAGCTCCAACCCGAAGCCCTTCACTTACCAGATCCCTGTACAGGCACAATTCTAAACAGCCCTCTCAGATCCATGAGCAGCAGCAATCAATCAATGATGGCAACCTGCATTCAGTGAGCCATGCATGCTCCAGCTCTCTACGTCTGTTTGTCTCAGAGTTACCCCAGATTCATTATTGCCTGCCGTTACAATAAATGATAGCCACATGCCGCAGTTTAACTCTAAACACAGAAACCACACGCAGCGACATCATGATGTTCACTGTTGTCTCAGCCAACCATGCACGACATCCCTCCATCATCTCACCGCCCATCTGACGTTCTGAGATGGAGGTGCAGATTCTCGTGTGTGGTCGTGGAACAACAATAAATATATCATCTCATCAACGCTGCCATTGACCCACCACTCTGCTTCATCCATGCATTCTTCTCGCAGTCTCTATCCTGCAGATGGTGAGTGTGCATGGAGCGCGTGCCATGCCAGCAGCACAAGGAGGATAACCAAATAACCCATGCCCAAACATTTGAAAAATAGAGAGTTTGCGGTGAGCCACCGGGAGCCACCCAGTGGCTCATCAGGCATGCGGTCTGGAGTGGCTACCATATTTGGTGGTGGCTCCCCTAATGTGAGTTGGATGTCCTCAGTAAGTCATTTCCCCACTGTCTATCATGCAGTGAGCTATCTTTAAGACTCAAATATACTTCGCTATTTAATCAAAGGTTTTAGATGAGGATATCAATGATTTGATGGTTTGTCCTGGGCTTTTTTGCTCTTCTAGAGCACATCTGCATGGGCATGGTCATGGAGTAGATGAAAGAGAAGAATACAGAGTGTTTTGGCATTGGATGGTTAGCCACCGGAGGAGCCACCAAATGCGGTAGCCACTCCGCACCGCATGCCGTCAGAGCCACCGGGTGGCTCCCGGTGGCTTCGAGTGGCTCACCGCAAACTCTCTAATGTGCCTTGCCTAGGGGAAAATGTTTCAGGCATACCCGATATGGCTTGGCCTCAGGCAAGTGCGAAATACTGCACATTCTGGCCACAAATGTGCCTTAGACCAGTTTTTTTACCACTGGCTTCAAGCCCAACAGTAGTTTGCACTTGCCTGATGCCAAGCTGTATGTGGTATGCTTGAAGCATTTTGCCCCCAAGTCATGCACATTGTGGCTGGAAATGTGTTTGAGGTGAGTTTTTCACCACTTGCCCCAAGCCCGAAAGTATTGTGCATTTGCCTGAAACCAAGCCATATTTGGTATGCCTGAAGCATTTTCCTCTATGCCAGGCACATTTTTGTAGGATATGTGCTTGAGGGCCATTATTCATACTGGCTTCAAGCCTAAAAGTATTTTGCCTGAGGCCAAACTGTATTTGATATGCCTGATGCATTTTGCCCCAGGCCATGCACTTTCTGGCTGAAAATGTGCTTGAAACCAGTTTTTCACCACCGACTTCAAGCCCAACAGGATTTTACACTTGCCTGAGGCTGAGCTGGATTGGGTATACCTTAAGCATTTTGCCTCAGGCCATGCACATTTCTGCATGAAATATGCTACAGGCCAGTCAATTCTCACTTGCTTTAAGCCCAACAGGATTTTGCACTTGCCTGAGGCCGAGCTGTATCTGGGCTGCCTCAAGCATTTTGCCCCAGGCCATGCACATTCTGGCTTAAAATGCACTTGAGGCCACTTTCTCACCACTGGCTTCAAGCCCAACAGTATTTTGCATTTGCCTAAGGCCAAGCTGTAATTGGTATGCCTGAAGCATTTTGTCTAAGGCCAGACACATTTATGCAGGATATGTGCTTGATGCCAGTTATTTTTGACTGGCTTCAAGCCTCAATGTATTTTGCATTTGCCCGAGGCTGAGCTGTATTTAGTATGCCTGAACTATTTTGCCCCAGGCCATGCACATTCCAGCCGGAAATATGCTCCAGGCTAGTTATTCATTACTGGCTTCAAGCCTAAATGTATTTTACACATGCCTGAGGCCAAGCCATATTTCCTATGCCTGAAGCATTTTCCTCTGGGCCAGGCACATTTCTGGCTGAAAATGCCCTTGAGGCCAGTTACTTACCATGGCTTCAAGCCTCGATGTATTTTGCATTTGCCTGAGGCTGAGCTGTATTTGGTATGCCTGAAGCATTTTGCTCCAGACCATGCACATTTTGGCCAAAAATGTGCATGAGGCCAGTTTCCCACCACTTGCCCCAAACCCAAAAGTATTTTGCATTTGCCTGAAACCAAGCCATATTTCATATGCCTGAAGCATTTTGCCCCAGGCCATGCACATTCTGGCCAAAAATGTGCTTGAAGCCAGTTTTTCACCACTTGCATCAGGCCCAACAGTATTCTGCATTTGCCTGAAACCAAGCCATATTTGGTATGCCTGAAGCATTTTGCCCAAGTCACATTTCTGCAGGATATGTGCTTAAGCCCAGTCATTTGTCACTGGCTTTTGCACTTGCTTGGGGCTGAGATGTATTTGGTATGCCAGAAGCATTTTCCCCTAGGCCAGACACATTTCTGCAGGATATTTGCTTGAGGCCAGTTATTTGTCACTGGCTTTGAGCCCAAATATGTGGTGAATAACTGGCCTCAAGCACATTTCTAGGAGGAATGTGCATGGCCTGGGGCAAAATGCTTCAGGCATAGCAAACACAGCTTGGCCTCAGGCAAATGCAAAATACTGTTGGGTTTGAAGCCAGTGGGGAAAAGATGGCCCCAAGTGCATTTCCAGGAAGATTGTGCATGGGCTGGGGCAAAATGCTTCAGTCATCCCAAATACGGCTTCACCTGAGGCAAATGCAAAATACTGTTTGGCTTGAAGCCAGTTGGAAAACATGGACCCAAGTGCATTTCCAGCAAGAATGTACCTGGGCTGGGCAAAATACTTCAGGCATTCCAAATATGGCTTGGCCTCAGGCAAATGAGAAGTACTATCAGGCTTGAAACCAGTGGGAAAGTATGGCCCCAAGAGCATTTCCAAGAAGAATGTGCATAGCTTGGAGCAAAATGCTTCAGGTATACCAAATATGGCTTGGCCTCATGCAAATGAGAAATACTGTCAGGCTTGAAGCGAGTAGTGAAAAACTGGCCACAAGTGCATTTCCAGGAAGAATGTACATGGGCTGGGGCAAAATGCTTCAGGCATCTTAAATATGGCTTGGCCTAAGGCAAATGCAAAATACTATTGGGCTTGAAACCAGTGGGGAAAAATGGCCTCAAGAGCATTTCCAGGAAGGATGTTCATGGCTTGGAGCCAAATGCTTCAGGTATACCAAATATGGCTTGGCCTCAGGCAAATGAGAAATACTGTCAGGCTTGAAGTCAGTAGTGAAAAACTGGCCTCAAGTGCATTTTCAGGAAGAATGTGAATGGCCTGTGACAGAATGCAGCATATAGAAAGCAAAAAGCCTCAGGAAAATACAAAGTACCCTCTGGCTTGAAGCTGGTGGCAAATTACTGGCCTTAAGTGCATTTCCTGCAGAAATGTGCATGGCCTGTGGCAATATGCTTCAGGCATACCAAATGCAGCAAGCGCCTGGCAAGTGCGAAAAACTGTCAAGGTTGAAGCCAGTGGTGAACAAGTAGCCTTAAGTGCAGTTCCAGGAAGAATGTGCAAGGCTAGGGCAAAATGCTTCATGTATACCAAGTATTGCTTGATCTCAGGCAAGTGCAAAATACTCTTGGGCTTGAAGCCAGTGGTGAAAACTGGTCTCAGGTCCATGTCTAGGGAAAACTGTGCATGGTCTGAGCTGAAATGCTTCAGGCATGTCAAATGCCCCAAGGCCTCGGTCAAATGGGAAATGTCATCTGGCTTAAACCTGCTGGTGAAATAAGGGGCTTCAAGGATGTTTCCGGTAAGAATATGTGTAGCCTGAGCCAAAATGCTCCAGGTATGTCAGATGCCACAGGACCTCAGACAGGCAAGTGCAAATTATCATCTTGCTTCAAGGGAGTGGGGAAAAACTGGCCTTCAGCACATTTCCAGCAAAATACATATGGCCTTAGCCACAATGCTTCAGCCATATCAAATCCTGCATGGCCAGAGGCACATGCCTTATTCCATCCTTAGCACTCTGGTTTGAGTCTGATGATGAAAAACATACCAGAAATGCATTTCCAGATTTGACATACTTCAAGCACATCTCTGCCAGAAATGACCACTGCCTGAAGCAAAATGCTTCAGGCATAGCCAAATGCTTCCCAGCCCAAGCCAAATGGCAGATTTGATGCCTGGCACTCTGGCATGATGCCAATGGCAAAAAACTGGCTTCTAGTGTATTTCCATCAGGACTGTCCATTGCCTGAAGCAAAATGTCTCAGGCACATCAATTTTGCAGGAAATGTGCTTGAGGCTAGTTATTCGCCACCAGCTTCAAGCCTAGCTGTATTTGGTATACCTAAAGCATTTTGCCTTAGCCTATGCACATTCTTGCCATAAATGCACTTGAGGCCAGGTTTTCATGGTGGGCTTTGAGCCCAACAGTATTTTACACTTGCTTGAGGCTGAGCCATACACAAGGAGGATAACCAAATAACCCATGCCCAAACATTGGAAAAATACATAGAAAATATTTACAATGACTTTTTACACAAGGAGGATAACCAAATAATCTATGCCCAAACATTGGAAAAATACACAGAAAATATTTACAATGACTTTTGCCTTTCTGAAGCTTGAACATTCAAGACATATTCAAAATATTTTATAAATAACAGTGGCTTGAATACACTGAAACTCTTTAAAGGTTCTTCTATAAAATTCATGAATGTCTCCAAAATATCTTCAGCCCCATGTTACAGATTTTGGGGCAAAGAATATGAAGGAGACATTCAAAATATTTGTTTGATGGACTTGGCCATAAAATTTACATTATATTTAAAGCTTGTCTTACATAACTCATAGGTGCCTTCAGAATATCTCCCATCAAACATGAGTGTTTTCTGGGAGAGAATACAGAGAAGACATTCTGAATATCTTTACAGTATGTTACGCTGGAAATTTTGAAAGTTATTCAAAATCTGCCCAAGATATGTTTCAACTATTCTTCATAATGCAATTACTGTATCTTCAGGGTTAATGACAAGGGAATATGAGACACAAATGTAAAAGGACATCCAGAAGATATTCAAAATATTTTCAGTGTATATGGCCACAGAAAACATGCAAGGGATTCAAAATATGTGGTAGGTGCATATCAAATGTCCTTTACAATCCACCTCCAATGTGTTCACTGTGTAAAGTGGGAGAAAATCTGAATGATATTAAAAAGTTGTTTTAAGGTGGTTTTGAATCATTTGAAGCAGAACATTAGAAACATATGCAAAACATACTTTTTGAATATTCTGCATGTATTCATCATATGTGCCAAAATTGTCTCAAAATATTTAAGAGTGTATGGAGGATCGAGATTCTAGGAATATTTAAAATGGTCCCTGAATGAACACACACCAGATACACAAGAGACAGTATGAGTTTGTCCCAGTATAAGTTCAAAGTAACTTGTGAGTGATATTATACCAAACACTCTGGATATAAGTTGGAGGAATATTTTGAATGCTGGGGATAGGCTGTGGGGAATGGAGGCCAATGGTTAAAGCAGCACCCTGTGCCTGTGTGCTTTGCATGCAAACCACAACTGGACCGGATTACAAAGTAAGAAGTCTCGGGGCAGCAAATGCAAGTAGTCACAACTTATCCCAGAGCCAATGGCAAGAGGTTGGCTTCAAGGGCTTTTCTGTGAAACATGTGCATGGACGAAGAGAGTCGGGATATGACCGCCTTCATGACTCCACTTGGAATGCTCCAAATAACTTCAATGCCAACTGGCTACACCAATTCTCCAGCTGAATTTCAGAAATGTATGGTTTTTATCCTTCAAGATGAGATACCACACACTGCCAATATATTTATTGATGACCTTCCAATCAAAGGCCCCCGAACTCAATACCTTGATAAGGAGGGAAACCCAGAAACCCTTGTGGACAACCCTGGAATTCGCTGTTTTGTGTGGGAACATGCACAAGATGTACACCGCATTATGCACCACATCAAGTGTGCTGGTGCAACCTTCTCAGCCAAGAAGACCCAAATCTGTCGTGCCACAGCACTCATTGTAGGGCAGGTTTGCACATCCGAGGGGCGAATTCCTGATCCTAGCAAAGTTTCCGCAATTCTTGATTGGCCTGCACTCACAACAGCCAAAGAAGTTCGCCGTTTTTCTTGGTCTTTGTGGCACTGTTCGAATTTGGATCCGAAATTATTCAAAACTGGTAAAGCCTCTGTCAGAATTGTACCACATTGGAAAAGAATTTGATTGGAATACACAAAGACAAGAAGCATTTTCATGCATCAAGAAGCTTGTCACCTCTGCCAAAGCCTTGCGATCAATAGATTATGCCTCTGCTGCACCTGTAATTCTTTCAGTAGACTCAAGTTTTGAAGCAACGGGCATGGTGCTCTCTCAAATGGACTCTGATGGCGCCGCAGGCCTGCTAGATATGGTTCAATACCTATGAGTGAACGGGAGTCTCGTTATTCACAACCAAAACTGGAGTTGTTCAGACTTTATCGTGCCTTGCGCAAATGGCGACTATATATCATTGGTGTCAAAAATCTACATGTGGAAGTTGACGCAAAATATATAAAAGGGATGCTCAATGAACCAGATCTCCAGCCAAATGCAGCAATTAACCGATGGATTCAGGGGATTTTACTCTTTGATTTCCAACTTATTCATGTCCCTGGTGCAAGGTTTCATGCTCCAGATGCCCTTTCTCGCCGCCCACCAGCAACAGGAGAGCTTGTCCAGAGTGATGATGATTCATGGCTCGATGATATTGCTTTACTGACCTATTTCCCAGCAGGACGAGTTATGAAATTTGATCTTGATTATACTCCGAAAAATGCAACATCACTGACATACACTATCTCCCCTGCCTTCTCAACCCGCATCTCTCAAGAGCAAAGTCTCATTGATATAAAAAGATTTCTTAAAACCCTGGAATTCCCCGAGTTTGCAGACCAACAAACCAAGCGCAGATTCCTACAGAAAATACGGAAATTCTTTGTCCCTGTTGCGACAGATGATATGTATCGACACAATGGCAAGTACCCGCCATTATTGGTCATCCTGTCATCTGAAAAACGCCTTGCATTGATGGATCAAGCCCACGAGCAACTTGGGCATCGAGGAATTCAGGCAACTTTTGAGACAATGCGACGACGTTTTTATTGGCCACAGCTAAGAAATGATATTCAGCATCATATCCAATCCTGCCTTCCCTGTCAATTGAGAACGACCAAACGAGTCGAAATTCCATTCAAGTCATCCACACCAGTTTCCCTTTTCAACAGAGTCTACATTGATATCATGTACATGCCTCGAGGTCATGGGTATCACTACATTGTGGCTGCCAGGGATGACTTGTCTGGAGTTTGTGAAGTCAAGGCACTAAAGAAAGCAACAGCACAAAACCTTTCAACATTCTTCTGGGAACAGATCTATTGCCGATATGGTGCTCCATTGCACATAACAACAGATAATGGACCAGAAGTCATGGGTGCATTTAAGATTCTGATTCGACGACTTGGTATTCCCATGGTCCAGATTTCTCCATACAACCATCATGCAAATGGAGTAGTAGAACAGGGCCACTTCACTTTACGAGAAGCCCTTGTTAAGAGTTGTGGTGACAAAATCTCAGATTGGCCATTGAAGCTTGCTGCAGCCAGCTTTTCAGATCGAGTAACAGTGAGCTGGGTTACTGGGTTCTCACCTTACCAACTCTTGCATGCAACAGATCCAGTACTGCCTTTTGATCTTACAGAAGCCACCTTCTTGGTTGATGGGTATAGATCTGGGATGAGCACAGTTGAGCTCTTGGCATTACGCATCCACCAAATTGAGCGACATGAAACTTATATTCAGAGGGCCGCTGAGACTCTTCAGAAAGCGAGATTCCAATCTAAACAACAATTTGAGAGACGTTTCAAACGTAAACTTTCAAATATTCAGCACAAGCCTGGAGCTCTGGTAATTGTATTCAACAGTGAGGTGGAGTACAAACTTGACCGTAAACATCAAGATAAATACCTTGGTCCCTATAAAGTAATTCGATGCACACGAAATGGAGCTTACCTTCTGAAGGAACTTGATGGAGCAATTCACCAAACTCCATATGCTGCTCGATGACTATTGCCATTTATTACCAGGAATCACTGGTTCATGCGGAAACATGATGAAGACAATGAGGACTCAGAGGATGAAGAAGAAGATGAAAAATCAAGCACATCTGACACCACCAGTACTGACTCCAGCGAAACTGAATAAAGAAATATGGATCTCTCTCATGGATGATTTATTCAATACAAGACAAGCAATACCAAAATCCGCAAGCCCAAACAGCACATTGGAATGCCACACAATAGACCACTACAATACTATGGCCCTTTTTCCTACTACGAAGACTGATATCTGGCTGACAAAGCAGCACAGGGGACAAGTTACTGCTCACTGCATGCCCTGAAAAACAGTCAAGTCCAGCACTCGTAAAAAGGAGGACTACTCACTGGCAAAGGATGCTTTTTAGCCAAATTAAGGAGAACACAACGTATAGCCTCCAATTCATTTTCACCTGCCACAGATGTCACCTTCTTGATAGCGCTCCAGCTCTTTTCTGCTTGAAGCTTTCGCAGTCCAGTACGCAACAACATGCTGTCTGCAGAGAAAGTGGTGACAGAAAAATATGGTCCCGCAGCAGCAATAAGGGACACTTGTGACTGATGAGGACCGTAGATTGAGCTTGTAAACAAGTATTCGGCCTGCTCCATGACTTGTACCTTTGCAAGCCTAACCTTTGTCCTGAGCACTTGGTCCCACATTTTTTCGTCCAAATTTCTGGATGGTGCCTGTTTTAATTCCAGAAGCACAGGAACCAGCACCTTGTATATGTGGGGAGTGCTATATATGCCATCCAGAGGGGAGGGGGAAGAGACAACAGGGTGTTCAGTTTGAATGAACAGAATGGCCAGGTCCACGAGACGCATGTGTGCGTTGGGTGCATGGAGCGTAAAAGCATCCGAAATGTTAGAAGTATTGGCTGCAAGGCTATCGCCATCATCATCATCATCGCTTTCCACCACCCCATCGTTTTCTTCCTCTGCTGCTAGCTCATCTATCATAGCTTGAGAGAGCCATACACAGAATTGTGGCTGGATCAGAACTTGAGAGAGGTCTCCTCTCAAATCCAGAAGTTTTTCAAGCCACATCGAGTATTGATCATACTCGAGATTCCTCGGATTCCAGGTATGAGAGTGAGCAAGAGATGCACCAAGGATGAATCGGATGGTAGCAAGAGTAGCCACCACTTGGGCCGCATGGACTGCAGCGGAACGACAGGGAGCCATTGACCTCCTTATGCTATGTGCTGGGTGCGTGCTGCACTAAGTATTACTCATCAAACATTCTCGAACATTCTATGAGTATGACACGTGATATTTAGGGAGGAGTACGTAAGTGGGAACACTAATGAATTTCTCGAACTTCTGCAAAATAGGATATTATTTCAGGAACAGACAAAAGTAGTCAGTAACTTACAGGCTTCAAAGTACCACTTCGGCTTGCTGGTTTCATTCAGCTGTTCCTTCAACTTCAGAATCTTTTCTTTCTTAGGCCGATGTCCTGGCAAGCCCTTGAAGGGGTCATTACTGGCAATGGTAAGGAGAATTTTGACGTCTTCATCCACAATTATTGCTTCCAGCTTGTACTGGTTGGAAAAGCCAGCATCCTCCATGAAGAATCAGACAGCGGTGTCAAAATTGGGATCAGTTTCAACCCCATCCACAATGCTGCGACATTCCGCTTTGTGTGCATAGTTGATAATCAACTCTTTGTCTGCAATGTAGCCACACACATGGGGCATAGTGGGCAGGCTGCATTACAACTTTAGCACCGGTAGGAGGACATTATGAAAAACGCACATGGTGGTTAACGTGAAAGAAGAAATGGAGCCACGTGATCAAATGTTGAATTATCTGGTGGCTACACTGCCACTGATCGATCAAACAAACTTGGCCACGGATCAACCAACAGTAATGTGACAGTCATAATTCTACATTTAAATCCAGCTAAGCAGACACTCCAGCGAGTCTGAATGAGGACCATATGTCTCTCTGGGAGTCAGGGCTCAAGATGTTTCATTCAATATGCAGGATGCAAATGATGACACACCACTAGGGGCCACTTGCCTAAATGCGGAAAGCAGTATCAACAATTCCAAACAAACACCATGCCATCATATAAGCAGATCTTTTTTTCTCCCACTCATTTGCTCTCGTTTTTATCCTTGCCCTTAACTGCCTAGCCTCCAATCTTCTTCGATGTCCAAACCCTCACTCCTTACTTCTGCCAGCACTCCCAGCATCACTGCACCCTCCCTCCATTTCGATGCCACCCCAGGCCTGCCATCTGCAATTGTGGCCCCCCCGAAACTTTGCCATAAAGCGAGCCTCACCAAGGTCAATAAATTTCAACTCGAGATGAAGGTCGTCTACCACACAGAGATATGGTATGGTCCACATCTCCCCAGAACCATGCAATACGAAGATATCGACACCCTGGAGCTCTATGACCTGCCGATTGCACCTTTGGCAAGGGTGGTCCAGATATCCAATGCCGATGGATCCACCTGGATTGAATACGAGGTTGTCGTTCCACCCCTGGACCTACACAATGTGCAGTGAAAGACGCTGAGGGGGTTGGACCCCCAGTTCTCTGGTGACGTTTACCGGATTACGCATCATCACTCCCAATCCGCGGATATTTGGGCTAGTGCCTTCCTCACAAGTCCCAACCATTCACTTTTTCAGGTGCATCAGCTTCAGAATTCCGGCCGCCTGCAGTACGGCTCGGTTTTGAAGGCACCCATTGCTTGGCATGGTGGTGCAGTCGTCACTGAAAAACTGGGAGAATCACAAGGATGGACCATTCTCGAGCTACGCCTACACACCTCCAGGAAAACAATATATGTCCGAGTGCTCAGTGAGCATGTCGCTATGGACAGAACCTGGTATGGACGGCTCGGGAGATGGATTCGTATTGCTGCTCGCCGAATGCGTCAAAGATATGACGATGATATGCATGCCAGGTGAGAATTGTCATCAACCGTCCAGCGGGGTCGTTAAAGTCGTCAATGAAATAGGATTATGGAAGCCACCACCCACCAGCCCAAGTTATCAGCCATGCGTATGTCAGAACGCAGTGTGATAGATGCTTCATCATCCGCAAGCAACGCGTGAAGGTGCTTATCTATAGGCCCAATTCCCAGACTTGTGCTCACATGCTGCAGCTTCTATTGTCTTTTTCTGGCCAAACGTTCACTTTGTTGCAGACCGATTCATGCTTGCACTCCTTCCCTACCAAATTATCGTACCTTGCACGTAATTCTTGACCGTACCTTTTATGATTGTACCTCACCCACTCATTTGCGTGACTACTTGGCTTCTGGACGATTCTTGCGGGGTCCTTACCTCCCTAATTATTGGCGGACCTCACATTTTTTGAGTGGTACCTTTTGCTTGGATTTTTTTTCTCTCTCTCTCTCGTTGACTCTCGGACTGATCACCCGGGTTTCAGTATGTTCTTTCTGCAGAAACTGGTTTTCATTGTGCACAATGCTCTACAGACCTCGCGCGAGGCGGCTGTAGCTGATACGGCCTTCGACATCGTCAAGGACATCAACAGATGGACGGTGAGTCCAATTTTGCTGACCTTCCCCACACCCGTCACTGATATCAAGCCTTCGCATGTATTCGCGACGGTCGACGTGGTCTGGATGGGGAAGGCCGAGCGGCTGGAGCAGTCGGGTCGCCATCTCGGGGCCTTGGACAACTCGGCAGCCTTGCGCCAGGAGGTTTCCCGTGTCGCCAGTTGCGCGCTCGAAACCTCGGCAGCAACGTTTGAGCGCCAGGAGTCAGCTCGGGGTGCTCATCACGCCGCGGGTGACTCGGCAGCTGTGCGCCAGGAGGGACCAGATCTTTTTCTGATCGCTGGCACCTCGGCAGCAGCCTACAAGCGCCACGAGCTGTCTGGTGACGTCAATGCCAGCGACAGCTCGGCAGCTATGCGCCACGAGAAGTCTCGCGTCGCACATTGCGCGGTTGACACTTCGGCAGCAACCCATACGCGAGAGCGCCAGGAATTACCCCGCCTTGTCCATTGCGCGGCGGGTGATTCGGCAGCTTTGCGCCAGGAGGCTCGTGTCTCGGCAGCAACCGCGAAGCGCCAGGAAATGTCGTGCTTCTTCGCGGCATTTGACATCTCGGCAGCTAAAAATTCCCCTGTGCCTGAATGGCGAGGAATTTCATGCGCTTTAGGTGGTAAATTTGGAGAGGGTACATATCTCCGTAATTGCCAGAGCAACGTGCTCGTGGCAGGCACTGTTCCGACTTTGACCACAGAGGACAAAGTGGCGGAGGCAGTGGATTGCGCAATGCTACACTTGGTGGCCGGAGTCGACGCCGGACCACGTAAAATGGAGGGCGTGCGCACCGTAGATAATTCTGTGGCAAAAATAAATCAGAATTGGTTTAAAATGGACGATTGGAATGACTTGCTTGAAGCTGAGGATCAGCTGGGTCCTCTTCCATTGTCGTGGAATCGGTCAAGCTCGAGAACAAGTCCAAGCGATTTTGTGCTACCGACAATTGACTATGGAAAGTCACTCGGGCGAGAAATCTTCAAGTTTCTGAATGGACGAGAACTCGACGATATGTCGGAGATAATTGCCAAGATGGACGAACAGAGTGGATGGGCATCAGATCTTGAATCCATGACGACATCAGAGATGCTTACCAGCTCAGATGAAGGCCCCGTGATTTTTTGTGGTATGGGCCGGATCGCAACTATTCAGAGTGAAAGCTCGGCCGAAGAGCAGCCGAGGAACCCTAAATCGTCGGGCCATCCAAAGCGTGAGAGCTTGCATAATAAAGCCAGGAGGGATCGAGAGAACTCTTCTTCAAATGGCCGTAAGGTCAACGTCAAGAGCTTCATGCGCAAAAGCTCGGAAGTACCTGAAGGTGGCTGGTTTCGTGCCACAACAGCTGCGTTGAGTTCTGACTCATCGTCTTCTTTCTCCGGGAGTTCCGAATCCTCCCCTGAGTCGAGTCCTTCAGAGGATGGAAAGAAGTCTAACTCTCGACGAAAATCGAGTCTCGCGTGTAGCGTGAAGATCAAGACTCCGCTTACCTTCGATGGAAGGGCGGACCTGGATATATTTGATCAATGGACGTATGAAGTTGACACCTGGCGTGAATGGCACGGCATCAGTGACAAGAGGACCGTAAAGATTCTCGTTAACTTCATGTCAGGAAAGGCTAGCAGGTTTTTCATGAAGCATGTGGCACTTCGGCAGAGTGACTGGACATTGAAGTCAATCTATGAGGCGCTGTTTAATTATTGCTTCCCAACCGACTTTAAGTTGCAGCTGAGGGAACAACTCACTGGGGCTAAGCAAGGCAAGAATGATGTGCGCGACTTCCAACGAGATCTTGAGACATTGGCCGTACGATTCCCTGATGTGACAGAAAGGCAAATCAGGCAGATATTCTGGACAGGAATTCGCAGTCACCTCCGGTTGCATTTGATTGAGAAAGGATTGAATCCCGAGCGTAGTTCTATCCGGAAGCTCGTCAAGTATGCATCACGGCATGAGGCGGCGCAACGTGCATTCAGAACGGAGATTGGCAAACGTAGTTCCGGCCGAGATGGCTATCGCGGCACCTGGTCGAGTCGCGCCACAGCAGGAAGGCGGTATGAGGATAAAGACTCAGTCGACGGTGATGCTGGAGAGACCCGGCAGGAGGACGAGATATCTGATTCAGGCCATAGTCATGGAACTGAGCAAACAGATCTGACAGATTCAGAGGGTTCCATGCCAGACCAAGGTTTTGATTCGGGGCAACACACCAGGATTTTGTTACCTCAAGAAGAATATCTCAGGTTGCGCCGTGAAGGCCGCTGCTTCAAGTGCAAAGAGCAAGGGCATTTGAGCCTCAACTGTCAAGAGTCGGCAGGGCACGAGATCGAGGCAAGGGCTGTTAGGTTTGCAAACGCAAGCAATGTGCCGGACCCAGACACACAGAGTAGCGTAGGCTCTTCTGAGATGGAGAGATCAAATGCGGAAGACTCGGAGAATGAGACCTCAGACTATTCAGGACATTTTGAAGGTCGGATGGACGCGAGCACTTGGTTGGCATCGGATGATGATGAGAGCCAGGAAGAAGCAGAGTTTGATGAGAATCAGTCGGATTCTGATTCTCAATATTGATCCATCAATTTGACAAGGGAGAAGTCGAGACAGAGGGCGAGAAAGATTCGGGGAGAATTTTGGACAGTGGAAGGATGCAGGCGTTTTGGTTTGAAGGCTTGTCAAGTCAAGCCTTGAAGGGCGAATGTAACGGATGTGCCGGACCGACTGCATCCGTACCCGAGATACCCGAAGGAGTGTTTGATTTAGAACAAGGTTGCTCGCGCACCCATGTCCAGTTGCTATTTGATTCTTATCACACAAAGGGACTTACAATTTTGTATACAAGGTAGAGTACATATATAGAACAAGGTAATTCGACTGAATAGTATTTAGTTAGCTAGTGCGTAGGTAGTTAGTCGGTTTTCTGGAATCCAACACCTCACCCACTCATTTGCGTGACTACTTGGCTTCTGGACGATTCTTGCGGGGTCCTTACCTCCTAATTATTGGCGGACCTCACACGAGTCTTGCCTCATAAGGTTCAAATCAAAAAGCATTCTGGGCCAAACTGACAGTTCATTATATCAGGTACTCAGACATTACATAGGCATCATGCTGCACGCAGTTCGATCCCGGGAATCTCGGTTGCGTTGGTTACATTTATACCCTGAATTCTGTTCCGTGTCGTATCCCTCCTTCCCCTGGTCTGAATCAAACTGCTTTCTGATGGTAGGCATCACACGTCAAACCTGTACGGATGATGTAGATCGGTGAGTGTGTCCATGGGAAATCTGTATAACCGCACCATCATACTCGTAACTCCACCCCAAAATTTAAACATCAACCTCGGAGGAATGAATAACCCGAGATCACCTCCGGCGATGTCAACTGACCCTACAACAGTGGAGCACCAATTCAATGTCTCACCAGGCTTCTCCCGCAGATAAGAGGTGTAAGCAGATGCATGATTTGAGTCCTGGAGTATTTTTGTGCTGAAACGCAATAGAGGCAAATATAGCAGAGGAATCCCTATGACCTGACATGATAGAAGTCGGAGTGTTATGCCGTCCATCCATCCCCGTAATGGCAGAAAATACAGCGCGCTGTTTCTGTAGAGGAGTATTTTGAATGAGTGTGTGGGGGTAGAGGCAAAGGAGTATGACAAGAGAGGCTACGCTCTTCATGCCCCTGCATCAAGATAATCAGCCATGCATCCTGACAACCCCATCCGGTGCTAGCAAAGTGATGGACAGATGAACAGCAGCCAATAAGTATGAAAGTTCACAGTTGTGCAGCATAAAATGGTCACATTGTTCGAGCGTCACCACCAAAATGCCCACCCCTCCCTATGATATTCAAATGCGACTGAGCAACATTATGACATGTTTGACTGTTACGGGGGATACTCTAAGGATCCTCGCTGCCAGCCTGAAAGGGCCCTTCTTGGAAATGCTTTCTGTCACAACTCAATCCCTCCTGAAGAATATTGAGGTAAATCCTTCAACTGGTTTTGTTCACATGTCTCACCGAGGCATCTAAGACAGTGAAACAAAACAAGAACAATTGTGTTGTCTTGATGGAACAAACATATGAATTGCTCAATGCCATTATTATTCTTCATATCAAGTCAGAAACAGGTGGAGAATTGCCACCAATTACGTTGAAGCACATCGGAAACTTTACAGAGTACTTTGCTTGCAAAGATATTAATGTTTCATACTGACCACTGCTATCTAGGACTCTGCACAAAATCCATACGTTTGTTGAAGCACAGCAGAGTGGCAGTAAGATCAAGATGTTTTTCCGTCAGGGACAGATGAGCACACTGCTCAAGGACTGCAAGAATGGACTGAAACAGGGAATTGAAGTTTTTCAGGTGAGTTTTGAGGATGGCCTTATACCAATTGCTGAGGACAATTTCATCTGCGTAGATCAAAACCGTTGATATCATGGGAGATATTGCAGAAATACAACAACAAGCAAAAACGCGACACCAAGAAGTACTTGCTATGATTGACGCACTCTCTGATGCGGCTGGTTCTGATGGAGCATCTACGGTATGCAAATTTGCCTGCCTTTAAAATCATCCTGATCGTCTCCCAGATGAGCTGGATCTATTCCGGACACAACAGGTACGCGGTTCTCAGGATTGACGTAAAATGACTCAGATCTCCCCCTTGAAGTTCTACCTCACTCTCAATGCTGCCATCAGAGCCCAAGATATTCTATGGTCGAGAATCAGAAGTGTCAGACATTCTGAAGCTTTTCAATGAGGGACATCCTAGGATAGCAATCTTGGGTACAGGGGGGATGGGAAAAACTAGTCTTGCAAGAGCGGTTGTGCATCACCAAGAAACAATTGCCAAATATCAACAGCATCGATTCTTCATCACCTGCAATTCTGCAGCAACCAAAGTGGAACTTGCTGCTCTCATTGGAGCCCATCTGGGACTCCAGCCAGGCAGAGATCTTTCTCGGCCCGTTATCCAGCACTTTACCAGTTCCCCACCCAGTCTCTTGATTCTTGACAATCTTGAGACATCATGGGAGGCGCTGGAAGTTCGTTACGATGTCGAGGAATTTCTATCTCTGCTCACAGCTGTCGAACATCTGGCATTGATAGTAAGTGTACATGGTCTTGTTCTGTAATTTGTCTCATAAGCAAACAGATTACAATGCGAGGAACCGAAAGGCCAGCTAAGGTGCAATGGACACGACCATTCCTTTTGCCTCTGCAGCCTTTGGAACAAGGTGCTGCTCGACAGGCATTTGTGGATATTGCAGATGGCAGGCATGATCCACAGGAAGTTGACAAAATTCTCTCCCTGACAGACAATATCCCCCTTGCAATTAATCTAGTTGCCCATTTGGTTGACTCTGAAAGTTGCCTGAGTGTGTTATCACGCTGGGAGACAGAGAAAACAACTATGATCTCAGATGGATATGACAAGAGGTCCAACTTGGATTTATCAATTTCACTGTCACTGTCAAGTCCTAGGATCACCACCATACCACATTCACAAGCACTGTTAAGCCTCTTGTCAATGCTCCCTGATGGCCTTTCAGATGTGGAGCTTATTCAGAGCAAGATACCCATCAATGACATCCTAGCTTGCAAAACAGCATTAATTCGCACTGCTTTAGCCTACAGGGATGAACAAAAGCGTCTGAAAGTACTGGTACCTGTCAAGGAATATATGCTTAAAACCCAACCTCCACAGGATCACCTGATCCGACCTCTCCTCATGCATTTCAAGGCCCTCCTTCATGTGTATCGGGAATACGGGGGAATGCGGGGGAACGCAGTGACAGTTGCACAAATATTTTCAAATCTGGCCAACATTCAGAACATCATCCGGCATTGCCTTAGTCCAGATCACCCAGACCTCAAGGATAGTATTTCCTGTACATTGCATCTGAATGTATTTATTCGAACCAGTGGCAGGGGGATCACTCCTTTGCTCAGTCAGCTGCATGACGCCCTTCAAAACTCCTGTGATCATCGACTCAAAGTTGACTTCATTACTGAGTTATTTGCGTCAAGCCTGTATTATTCAATTCCCAATCCGGAGACACTTATACACCAAGGTTTAGAACACTTTGAGCACTTTGATGATCCAGATCTGAAATGTAAGTGCTCTGATCAAACCTTGGTTTTTTAAGATTAAGATGATTTTTCCCAGGTCAGTTTTACGTTGTGCTTGCAAGTCATCTGGACAACCACCAAGATTCTACCAGAGCCATAATTTTTTATCAAGCTTCTCTGTCCTTAGCAATTTCAACTGGGAACACCAAAAGACATTCTGATGCAATGTACCACCTTGCTTGGATTAACTGGCGACTTGGTGATTATTCTTCAGCCCTACTGTATGCATATGAGGCACAGAGATTGGCCAGAATTTCTGCAAATTTATTCAGAGAAGCACGTGCAGTCCAAACTGCAGCAATGTCCTGGACACAATTTGGTAACTACAAACAAGGTGATGCTCTCTGTCACCGAGCTAGCAATCTCCTGGTTCTTTGTGGGATGGCCGATAGCGCCCAAGCCCGCGAAATCATGGGATCTCAGGCAGAGATTCACATGTTGAAATCAGAATACAATGAGGCATACAGTATCTATATTCAGATTCTTCAAAAGGCCCCTGTGGATCGGCAGCCACATAGTCATGCCTTTACTTTACTGAATATGGCGGAAATTGGTGTGCCAACTAGCATGGAAAAGGATCAGGTGTTCGAACATATTAAAAAGGCCAGAGAAATATTCCAGACCCCAGAGTTGGTGACTGCAGTAACAATGTGTGATACTGTTCTTGCAGACCTCTACCTGAGGGAAGGAGAGATTGTCACGGCAAAGAAACTTTTTGAAACATACGTGAACTTTGAGCATGTAGACATCAAATCATACTGCCTGGAGCGGCTTGCTGATGTTGGACGTTGGGGGGTAGTCAGCGAGATGTCTAGCTGGACAACAATTTTTCTTGTGCATGCTCTCAAGTTCAAGCAGAGACTAGGAATTCATAAAGCTCTTAAATTTCTGGGAGATGTTTTTCTTGCTCAGAATGATGAGGTCACAGCAATCACCCTATTCACTGTTGCCTTGGAAGGATTTACACTGATGGATGTCCATCGCAGTAGAGCGGAATGCATGATCCAACTCGGAGATATTTCTCAGGGGGCACGGTGATCTATTGAAGGCAGTACAGCTTTGGGAAACAGCAAGACCATTGTTCGAAAGATCATCACAGGCCAAACACGTTGAACATATTGATGAAAGACTTGCGAGTGTTGGTGAGGATGTGCTGGAGCAACACAGAAAGAAGCTTGCCCACATGATGGAGCTCAATGTGCCTACTGGCATTGCGGAGGAAGTGGAGGATGATCTCTCTGATGTTGAGGACCAGCAGATGACTCATATGCAGTGAAATTGCTGGAGCTAGTTGCAGTTTAGATGCTTTGCTGTGAGCTTCTCAAGAAAGTAGTGTATTTATGTTTCCACTATACACAGGTAGTTGATTTGAAATGAATGTTATTTATCTATTTATGCAATTGAATCTTGCCTGTTTGTGCCTAACAATGGCCTGGATGTGTTGGCAGCCAAGTGAATTTGCTAGTTCAGTCAGTCAAGGATTGAAGTGCAAGGGGCAGCCTCTTGTATCTCTGTGCCCATCCTTGTAAGGATAGCCGTGAATACCTTGTTTCATTGGCCCGAATGTAGACTCACAGAATGAGTTTCACTCAACACCAGAGTGAATTACAACTTGATTGGCCCAGCACTTACAGGGATACATGGATGGGCAGAATTGAATAGGAGTGCTGGGAGGAAATAAGTTTTGATCAGGATTGGGTGCAGTGTGATAAGGACCATGGTGTATCGGAGGGTGATGTTATCCGAAAGGTCGATGTGTTTGTCCTCTAGGGGATGATAGAGCTGGAAAATAATGAGGATGCAAAGAGGAAGGAGTTCCACCTTATATACGCTGTCATTGGTGGGGATGTGCAAGGCTCAGTGTCTCTTCCATGTAACAAGTGTAGTTTGGCCGGGGAGAACAATGTTCTCTGTCTGTAAGTTCGATGCGGCAGCCTGTAGTTAGCAGAAATGGGTGTAGAGAATGAGATTATGGACATACAAGAACCATTGATTCTATGTCTTCTTTACATGATGCTCCTTCTCGTCTGAATACTACTGCATCCGTTCCCCTTTGAACTAATGCAGGTGAACCTCAGTGGTTGGGGTCATCGACATTGTCTGATGTTTTTGGGAGAAGCTGGTTCTCAATATGAGGTGATCAAAGGTCTCTTTGGCAGTCTGTTCCGGCCCTATCCTGTACAGAGCAAAGCTCACAAGGTCAGTGGTCCCTTTGGAAACCAAGTTCTACACGTGCTCTCAGAAGTCATTGACTGTGTGTCACTAGTTGAGAATTTCAAGTTTTCACCAATATCTTCACTGAAATACTTGAAATGCTCAACCAGTGTGTGCAAGAGTATTTATACAAAGAAACAGACTGCTTTTCCCCTCAATTTTTCCAGAGGGCAACATATGACCCAGATTCCAGTTCGACCACAAATTTGAGAGTCCCAATTTTGCATCTGTTGCACCCAATACATGGCTATCCTGGCAGTCATCGGAAGTCAATGGGTGGGAAAATCATTGGAATCTAATGTGAGACCACAACATGTTGTGTTCACTTCTCTTTCATCAGCTACAATCTATTATTTTTAAACTGCACCAGTGCAATATGGTGGTGATAGGGCATGCACTTGAGCGTGCATAAAAAGGTCAAGTTTTTATTCAATTTTGAACTACACATGACAGAAAATAGTGAGGTGTTAGATTGGGAGTGTACACTCTCCTCAGAGTGGTAGGCTACACCTTTGAAGGCTGAGAGCCAGTGGAATACTATTATTGACTAGTTGACTTACAGCTCTTTGCAGTACAACAGACGCAGTCAGTTTTTGTTTTTTTTTTCTTTCTGTTTTGGCAAGTTTTCACGAGAACAGCTGGTGTGAGCTCAATTCTCAACCGTTTCCCCTCAAAATAGGCTCATTCGATTCGCATTGAAATCCACAGCCAATAGGATGCCGTTATTTTTTGATTCTTTTATGTAATATAATTTCTCCCAGAAAACATTGGTTTTGACTAGGACAGCTGTAGCACTCGGAATACTGCCCCGATTGGCCTACTTTTTGGATATGATATACGTCTGATGCGGCCCTAGAAAATGGCGTGTTTGTTAATATTACATGCTGAGTGATTGTGATCTAGCGCACACTTTAGCGAAGTTGATATCCAGACACTACCACAAGTGGAGCTGTCCATGGAACTATGGAATTTTGAGTACATTAAGCTCTGTAAACACCCAATTGGCTGGGGTCACATCAAATGTATAGCATATCTAAAGATTAGGCCAATCGGCGCAGTATTCCGAGTGCTACAGGTGTCCTACTCAAAACCAACTCTTTTCGGGAGAAATTATTGGGGAGCTTGCTCCCCGATTCTATCAAGGGATCCAATTTGCGGATGATGGGATCAATGAGCGAGGGAATTTTGTACGTATTTGGTTCGGAGGCTATGCCCCACTTTCCCATGAGCCAAAATTGAGTGAGAAAAGACAGAATGCGTGCCGAGCGCTGAGCGGTTTGAACTCACGACCATTTCTCGACAATTTTTTGTAGATGTTTGGCCTGTGGCTGTGATTTGACCTGTAAATTGGCAAGAAATCAAAGAATTGCGGCCCCCAAATGTGAAAACCAGATCTGGATTAAATCCAGATATGAAATCAAGATATGAAATCCAGTTATAAATCCAGATATAAAATCAGATATAAAATAATCTTGGTTGCCCCCATAATAAAGGACCATTGACCACTCCTTCCAGGTTCTTTCTCCTACTTTCCACTTCTCAAATGTGTGTTCACAGTCATTATACCTTTCTTCAGCTGATTTCTTCAGAAATAACTTTTTAGGCACAGGCTTCTGTTCATCTAGGGTCTAGGGATACTTGGCAACAATTCTGGGACTCTTGGGCTATCTGGCTTGCTTCTAGGACTGTTTCTAGGACTCTTCAGGGTCACAGATTACAGGTCTTTGTTTGTTGTAGATCAAATTTACCCTCAGAATTGTCCTTCAGGTAGCTATTTTCACATAGAAATTTTGTAGTGATAGGAACTTAATGTATCCAGGATGGCCGGTGCTCCCAACCTAAATCCCATTGCTTATGGTGCAAAGAGAGCCCGAGAAAGAGCAGCTCGTCTCAAGGCCGAGACCGCTGCTTCTTCTCTGTATTTGCCTACTGTCAATGAGATGTTGTGTCGTGAGTGGCCTGAAGCCTTTCCAAAAACACCTGGAGGTGGTCATATGTCAATTTTGTTCTACACAATACTGATGTTGCAACTAACAATTTTTAGCCTGTCTGACTCCACTGTTAAATGAGCACAATCCGGGGTCACATGTTTGAATCAACCTTCCTGCTGTCGTATTTGTCCAGTGTGATGGATATTTAGGTACTTTGATTTTTTTTTACCACTAGTTAGATGAGAGCTGATGTTCAAAAGGTCCTGACACACCAAGTTGGGATGGGATTGATCTGTCATGGGTTCCAATTGTCACGGTAACTACAAAGTAGGATGATAGAACAGGAAAGTCACTGTCAAGAACACAGTTACCACTGACCTTGGCTTGCATCACAATTCACAAGAGCCAAGGAATCACTCTGGAGAAAGCTACAATTGACACTGGCAGCAAGGATTTTTCATTGGGCCTTTCTTTTGTAGCAATATCTTGGGTCAAAAAATTGAGTGGTGTAGCTTTCCAAAAATCCTTTGGGTGGGCTCATCTACAAAAACCAGCTACAGAGTCAATGAAGATGCTAGAGGCGGATGCTACCTGTAGGGCAGAATGTGGATTTGAATTAGATACTTATGGTACGGATCTTAGTGAATATGTATTTGTAGTTTAATTAGAAGACTCAGAATACACTGTAAAGCCCAATACTTGGAATAAGCAGCGAGCTCCCCTTAAGTATCCGGGCACTGGAATACAAAACATATTATTACGTAAAAGGATCAACAATACTGGCATCCCATTGGCTGTGGATCTTCAATGCGAATCGAATGAGCCTATTTTGAGGGGAAGCAGTTGAGAATTGAGCTCACGCCAGGCGAATCGAATGAGCCTATTTTGAGGGGAAGCAGTTGAGAATTGAGCTCACGCCAGCTGTTCTCGTGAACTTGCCAAAACAGAAAAAAAAAAAAAAAAAAAACCGCGCCTGTTGTACCGCAAAGAGCTGTAACAATACTGCCTGTAAATCATTTGCATTCTGTTAATTTCTCTTGCTGCTGGGCTCAGGATGGTAGTGGCAAGCTATTATCATGTGTACTGAGGTGAACACAAGGAACAATTTACATCTTGGCTGGGTGCTGTTCATGCAGAGTCCCAGAAAAGCTTACTGGAAGGACTTTGGTCTTGCTGCAGGCACTTCGGTTATACCAGAGTTGTTGAATTAGTGAGAGACAGGATCTGTCTTGCAAGTAACTATCACCGAGTCAGTCATATATTATGACTATTTGGACAACCTACCTGCCGCAAGCCAGATCTCAGCCTGCTGGAACTACTTTGCTTGCACCATGACGACTCTGTCTCGCCGCTGGTATACTACAAGTTGTGGCAGGCTAGTAAGTGAACATTAGAGAGGGAGCATTTACTTGAGAAGGGGCATTCCTCCTTGCCGCTGGGAAACTGACTGGCTGCAAGAGGGGACCAGATTTCTGGACCCACCTCGCACCTCAATGGACACAGGCAAGGTCTCAACGCGAGGAAACTGGCTATGCGAGCTCTTCGAGGACTACAATATTGTCTTTGTCAGTGGCGCACAAATCTTCGGTACAGACAGTGGAATTTACTTCGTTCCAAGGCAAAGTTGAGCCTATCCGCAAAACAGTTATTGACTATGTTGCCTGCTCTCGCGAAATCTTTTCGGAAATCAAGTCCTTCACTGTTGCTGATCTGGTAAAGGGTTATGACCATGTGGAACTATCCGTTCATCTGGAAATAGATGTTGGGGATGCGAACAGATCCTTTGAGAGCCCTCGAAAAAAGCGCAAGATCGATCCTGTCTTACCAGACGGCACGGAGCTTGACAAACCCTTCATCGAGACTCTAGCTACTGGAAAAGACGAGGCGAAAAAACTTCACAAGCATTACGGCCCGGTCATTCTTGTAACAGCACCGCTGAAAGTGACTATTCATGGTGTTTGCCTCAACGCTGGAAAGATTTCTGCCTCGGTTGGGTCTGTAGCTTACTGGGGACTGAATGCACATCCCAATATATCTACAAGAGTATGGGGGTCTCAGACTAGTCCGCGAGCAGAACTACTGGCTGCTTTCCTTGCGATCATGCATGCACCGGTTTTCAAGAAATTTCGACTCGATCTGAATATGTTATTCGCTCAATAACTTACTATGCAGCTGCAAATAATGCCTGTGGATGGAAATGCGCATATAGTGATATCCCGAAGCGAATTCTCGCTTTGATTAAGTCCCGAACCGCGCCATTACATTTCTGTGCCATCAAACGCGAAGCAATCACAACAGACGGACATCTCACCCAAGCAACAGAAATGGCCCGCGCTGCGTGCAAATTCTCGCGTTCCTTTGCACCAATAGAGGAACCACAAGCTGAAATACTGAGAGGAACTACACCACTGGATATTGCAAAGGTTACCGCGGACAACCCAAATAATACTCGGTCCACGGATGAACCTCCAAAGAAACCAGAGCGCATGCAATTCCCTCTCCCACATAGAGGCCGTGACAGACTAGCAGCGATGCGGGGCTCGAATCGTAAACAGGTCATGGAGGCTCCGAGTAGAGCGATTTTCTAGAAGGAAATCAAAAGGCTCGCGGACCCAAAACTAGCTCCAATCTCGGTCACCGCAGACGAACTCAAGGACGTCTTCGAGAAGCGACTAAACCCGCCGGTCCTAACTTCTCAGTTTGATGCGGCACAGCATGAAATTAACAAGTTTCTAGCTTCACTTCTGCCCGAGAAGACCGAGGACAACTCACAAGAAGGTTTTTTCACTCGAAAGTGGACAGAGGACGATCTGGGCAAGCTCAAAGACCATATTCGCAAACATTCCCTGGACAGCACTCCTGGTGAGGATAATGCATCGTATGTGGACCTCCTGGAAATTTCAAATGAAGACCTTGCGTACCTAGCAAACCAGTGTGTCGAAAAGAACGATGCCCCCACAATCTGGTTCATGGCACTCATTGGAATATTAAGACGGATGAAACCGCACGATAACCCCGACAGTTATAGGCTGATAGCACTGGAGAGTTGTTTCTTGAAAGCTTTGATGATGCTCGTCCACTGGAGGATTGCCGACTGAGCAGAAGCCTGTGGCTTGATTCCTCCATGGCAAAAAGGTTTTAGACCAGGCTATCGCACAAATAACAACCCTTTCATCCTCCGGTGTGCCAAGGAATGGGCCAGAGCTCATGGTTACACACTCTACGTGGCTGCTGTCGATGCTACAAATGCTTTCCCCTCCACGGATGAACCAAATTTATGGTTGAAACTATTCCGATTGGGTATGGGCGGCGCAATCTTCGACTGGCTGCGAATGCTGTACAAACGAATGGCTTATTATGCGAAACATGAGTCCGCCGCTTTCAAAGCCTTCATTGGACTACTCACTGGAGACCCAGCGTCACCGATTCTATGTAACCTTTTTCTGGCAGATCTGGTAATGATGCCTGACAAGGACGATGTATTCCTCGCCGCAGTCCGCATCTCCCTACTTGGCCAGGCAGACGACCTGCTTATTCTCTCCATATCCGCCTGTGGACTTCAAGCTAAGCTAGTTATACTCGAGAACTGGTGTGCACGGAACTTTGTTCTAATCAACTTGATCAAAACCATTGTGTTGATCTTTGGCAAAACTGCACAACGTCTCCCTGTACTATCGGCGACTGCTTAGTCGGCTACCCCCAGTTAGTCGGCCACTTGAATTATACATGGCCAGGAGTTCAAGTCGCCATGAGTTTGATGTCTGGGGATGGGGTACTACCTAGGACGCTGGTTCAGACCAAGTTTTGAGAGAAAGTGATATGCCGATCAAAAGTTACAGCGTTTTGATCACGGACGTGTGAACCCGATTTTGTTGTCATTATCCAGCTGCCCCCACTTGCCACCACCCGTTCTGCACGAGTTCTTCACCAATCCGGGACTTCTTAGGTTCACTCTGTTGCTCTCACTTTGGTCATTGCCGCTGTACCGGTCTAGATCTTTGGATAGGCTTTCCATATCGGTGAGGCTTAGACGTGCATGGTACGGTAACATTTTCCTTCGCGTATTCCCTCTGTACTGCTGTTCATGGGCTGAAATTAGCTAAATTCGATGCCCGGAACTCCCGGAATTATTCCACGAGACGTTTGGGCCTGGGGACGGATATGTTGAGTCAGGTATATCCACCTGCTTGTCAGTAATCCCTATACATTCCAATTTGGACCACCCTGACCCATTTTCACTGCGCAACACCCTGATAGTTAACGGTGCTCATTCTCTCCTTCAAGTTGCACGCCAAATGTCGATTTTTATACCTCCACTGAAGGTACCACATATGGCCAAAGCATGTACAATAGTCGCTAAATGACCTCTTGACACCATCCCATGCACCGGAGCCCCTATAGCGCGTAATCATCATGCATTCAGGCGGGTGGCCGACTAAGGCATTGATTGCCGTTTCGGCATGTCGCCGAAAGAACATTTCCTGTACCTTCAAATCGTCAGCTAAATTCGAGAAAGTTGGCTTAAACCAATCATAGGATGTCTACCGTGTATGTGATACCTCTTGAGCGTGATGAGATGCTTATAACGTGCACCATTTAACGCTCAATGCTAAGGTGGCCGACTAACCCCTCGCCGATAGTATTCATGCTCGGAACTATCACTCTGGAGATCAAAATGGAAGAAAAGTACGTCGGGGTTACCTTCAGAACGGACAAGCGAAATATACTTGCAGCCTACTATAAAGCAAAGGCACAGACGGCGCGGTATTGCAGACAGGCGATTGAAGACATGACTAGTCGGTTAACACCAAAGGAACTCAAAAGAGCTCTACATGGCAAGAGTGGACTGCCACCTGATACATGGGTGCGAAATTTCCCCTGACAGCAATGATGTCCATGTTAAATAGCTCACCAAAGTTCAAATACGGTTTCTCCGCCAGATGCTGAATCTCTACTCTCGTTCCGCCATCGCACTGCTCTTCACGGAAACTGGGATAATTCCTCTTCGAGTTCAATGCCTCCTCATTGTCTTGAACCACCTAATCCATTTCCTTGGACTCGATAAAAATAATCATGCTCGCGCCGCTCTGGACAGTTCACTAGAACTATGCGCGATGGGCAAAACTTTATGGGCAAAGGATCTAATTACGGCTGCTTCGCGACTACTATTTCGCTGCCCCATTCTTGTTCTGACAGACGTTACCACTATAAAGGACGTACAGAATTATGGCAAAATGGTGGGCCTGCTCATGAAGGGATGGTTACAGGAATCAATCTGTTGTTGTCACGTTCTGCCACATACACGACACGTCGTCTCGACCAACGTGTCAGACACGCAGTTATTTATCTGGACACGTAGTATTTATCTTGTATTTCTCATTGTCCCTTTCCCATTGTCCTCTAGATATAAAGGGCCAGTCCTTGTAGCTAGAGATATATACTATTTTCCACCCCACTTCGTTCGATTTCAACAATACAATCGACTCGAGTGACAAGCTCTATTTGCTTCATGGACAACTTGAACCACACAGGGATAATCCACCCGCTCAGATCACTTCAAAAATGCGGCACTACCTAACAATGGTGAAGACTCGGATACATCGGGAGGCCTTGACCTCTCTTCTGCTGTCTAATCACCGGCTAGCCGTTGAAGTTCTACGGTATGTGTATCACGCACATCAACCTGTGTCAAGGTCGGAGCGACTTTGTAGGTTCTGCAAAATTGAAGTTGAGACTCCGGAACACGCGTTAATTACCTGCAACTCATCTGAAGCAGTAATTCAGTTACACGGCTCATTTCTGGTTCAACTCTTCCAAAATTCACCACACCTCCAAAGTCTCATGGCAGAACTCTCAAACACGGAGTTTCTGAAAGCTGTGAATTATTCCTGACCGAATATCGCACTGGTGGGAAATATGGTTTTGTTGTGCTGGAATTATTCTACGTGGTCCCTGTTTTCCGTGCATGAGTTTTTTTTTTTTGAGGTTCTCTCTTTCCACTAACTACTTCTCTGTTTTTCCTTTAGTTCTGTCATGGCGTGCCGAAAGATAGCGACCGTGAGCTCGGCTACGGGATTATAGAGTCCAGGGACTGTAGTGTATGATAGTGCCTTGTACACTCAGATACTTCCTGGGCCCCAGCGCGCCTAAGCGAGACTGTGCCGTGTAATTTACCTACCTACCGGATGCATTATATGTGTCTGCCAAAGCCGGCTGTCATGGAGCTACTAGTGTTGGCCAAAATATGATATCAATACAAATTTTGCGTATTGTATTCATATCTGTATTGTATTCACCCATGGAGGCCCGTATCGTATTTACATTCACTGCCGTGGACAGGGTGTTGGAATCCAAGGTAGGCAATCCAAATCCAGCAGTCAACCCGTTACAAGCGGCGGCGCACACCTTCGGATTTCGAAAAAATTAAGAGTTATAAAATTGTTATTCCGTTGTCTAAATCTGCTATATACCTTTGGAGCGCCGACCCGAATATTTCAGGCACAGTGTCATGCATCCTGTTGGAGAGCCCCTGACACCAGAGCACCGGCATTATCCTAACTGCACCTATTTTTCTTCGCATCCTTGACCGACACATGGTAGCGGCAGTCCGTAACCCGGGTGGTTGCAGATCCCAATATTCGCTTATTTGCCAAGTAGATTGACGACTGTGTTGGCGTCTCTTGAAAAGCCCCGAGTGATGAGGAGGATAACGCGTCGCATTTTGAGGAAAACGCGACTCGAGCGATGGCAGGGCTGAAAAGCACCTCCAGCGCCAATCAACGGCTGTGGGATATTAGAGGACATAGTAGTGCTGTCCATTAATATAATAGGGAATAATATATTATTAATATATTAAGGATACTATGAATACGATATAGCTCTGTGACAACCTACATAATGTTAATGGATGACTTTCCATAAGCTTAAACAAATGTTTTTGAATATCTTAACTTCTATTTGCGCTGAATCGCCGCACTGACTAAGCAGCTGTCAGGACCCCATCGGGCTCAGAACTCACTTTTATTATTTCGTACCCTCCAGAGCTTAATTTTTTTAAGATCTGGAAGAGGGTCCCCCCCCTCTCCAGTCTCCAGATTAATCCTCGTCGAATATCACGTCTTAAACGCTTTCGGATGGCACCCGTCCTCCCACGTAGCCTGTTTTGGGTACGGAGACACATGTCAATGTCGGCCCGAACATATGCGGCCTGATACCGCTCTCCCCTGCTCTCCCACTTATTCTCTCTCAGACAGATACTACAACTAGACGCTCGTGCCTTCCTAGTTATATCTCCCACTCCCTCTCCCTCGATTTTGAGCCGAGCCTCGACGGCTCCAAGCAATGTTACGGCCGTGGCAATTCCTATCGCCATTGATGGTCCATCCGGCATGGTCCTCCGCGTCTTCGAGCTGTTGATGTGCAACAAACGCGTCGATATCCATGTTTCGGGGTTGTGGAAGTGAGTAGAGACGCGGTCTGACGCGTTGTTTATGTCGCACGTGCTAATTCAATAGAGATGATATTTCGACAATTTATCTATTGCTTATGGGAACCCAAAGCTATTAAAGTAATTGGAGTAAACACCTTGATGGCATCGTTGGCACTGCTCAGATATTCAGAAAACATTTTTTAAGCTTATGGAAAGTCATCCAATATGGTGTAATCTAATACAATATGATACAGTGCTCAGCATATTATTGTATTATTTCCATATTGTGTGAGGCCACAAACTTCCATGTAGCACCCAAATCACGTGAAATTTTCGATGACCTGATCCTATTGAGGCTGTGAGAAAATCATTTTCGGCCTCAGCAGGCCCAAAAACCATTGAAAACAGCAGCAAATTCCGAATGACTGCTCAAAAGGGTAATTCGCCCCTATCAAACATTCATACACTAGAAATACTTGCAATCCTAGAGTAACTAGGGACGTTGGTCTGCCAAGAGCCCTTATCTATGTGTATTATAACAGAAGAATACTGTATCATTTCAACCAAATGTTCACGGGATGTCACCTGTCACCACAAATGTTCACTGGACTTAGTGTTCATTTCTCGGCAATCATGAGAAAATTACCATAAATGGAAATCCAGCTTTTTCCAGATACATTTTGAGCCCCAAAATTGCGAAGTCACCATCACCAAGGTCAAATTTGTTCAGTTCACGACCCCTTGTCACCTGTCACCTGAACATTTGGTTGAAATGGTACAGTAGCTAATAGGGGAGTTCACGCTAGGGATTATTTTCTCGTTTGGGAATAAAAAGAATCGTCTGGTGGGACAAATAAATTCGTGACGACTCAATCTTGGGTGTCGCCATGTCCAGCTCATAGGTTATCGGCCAGTGATCGCTGCTGAGCCCCAGGCCATTATTAACTTTGACATTGTGGATGTGCCACAGTAGGGAGGGGGAAGCCCAGCTGAGGTCGTTGACATTACCTGAGGGGATGTGAGTGGGTACATCGGGTGGGGTGATGAGGGTGAGGGGGTGCGCTGTCAGCAGGTCGTGGAGCTCAAAGTCCTCGTCTTGCTGTTTCATTTTGGTTAGGGAGTCCCATAGAATGTGGTGGGAGTTGGAGTCTGTTATATGCTGAGCCAGAAGAGGAAATGGAAGATGATCGGAATCTGGAACTGGGACTGGAAGACAACTGGAAGCCAGGGCCAGGGCCAGATATAGGAAATCGGCAGTTCTTGCAACACCACACTCAGCAGGGTGAGCGACTGACTGGGCTATTTGCTGAACAAGAGGACAGAAGTGAAGGGTGTCAGATGTCGAACCGGAGCCAGAGCTGGTGGCGATGGTGAAGGGAAGACACCATAAGAGATGGATGACAAACCATCTAATTGGTGATCCAATGCAGCCAGAGCTGGCTAGCAGGAATACCAATGACACAGAAGCCAGGGAGTATGCTGGACAAAGTGTGGACAGGCCGGAGTGACAAAGAAATTGAGGAACGAGAGGCCGGAGGTACTGCTGATGTAAGCCGGTAATCGCGCCGGTAACCGGACCAGGTGAGGCTGGACCAAGGCCGGGACCAAGGGAGACAAACCGGGGCATAGCGAAGGTGAATGGACAATGTCCGGGACTTGTACAAGTAACAAAGTGAAAGGTGGACTGGACGTGAATCAGAAGTGACCGGAAGTGTTCCGGAAGCGAAGTAGAATGATGGGAAGTAAGCCTGACTCTGGAGTAAGACTCCAGAGTGGAGCTAAGGGCAGAACAGAGGAGGAAAACTCAGTCCATGAGAGGAGGCATGGAACAACGTTAATTTTACAGCTAAAGTACATGGAAGTAAATACAAGGTTTTTATAGTAAGTATGTTTATTGTATAGCTTAAAGTAGGAATAAGTCATGTGACCAATGGACATAAAAATAAGTCAAGTCTGTATGTGGACGAAGAAGATAGAAGAGTAAGTTGAGACAAAAGGGAGGAAGTACAGAAGTACGGATGAATGGAATAATGAGAAGATACTTAGTAAAGCATCATTAGGTAAAAGGCCTGGAGGTCCGAGGTGATGGGATCGGTACCAGGGACAGGTAACCAGACAAAGACCGGAGGGTGGTTGGAATATGATGGGGAATGACGGGGCAAGAAAGATTAAGATAAGTGAAAGAATATGTGAAAAGAATAAAGGAAATACGGGAAATGCTCAGAAGACCTTCATTGCGTGAAAACCCAATAAGGAAGGATGTTCCAGAGTGGTCTGGAAGGAGCCGGTTAGACCGGTCCAGACAGAGTTCCAGATGGAGGGCAAATGTCGCAGCCGCAATGAGGATTGCGAGAGGCAGCTGAAATATCTGAAGTGAACAGGTTTAAAGCCAAGTCCCGGAAGACGGTTGTTGTGACTGGAACGTGACTGGGGGCAACCAGGGATGATTAGAATGCATCTGGGAGGTAACTAGCACATGACTGGCATGTGGTAGGAGGTTATTGCACAACAATGAGGCAATGAGTGGTGAATTACGGGAGACAATGTGGATGGGATAGGAACATTTGGAGGAGTGATCATTACGAGACTGGAAGGTGACTGGAGTAGGCTGGAATGTGACCGGACGTGACCAGACGTGACAGGGACACCACCGGTATATAACTGGGTCCAATACGAGGTGACTAGGACTGGATAGTCACAGGATGTTGGAATGGTAAGGTCGGAGTACCGGATGGATGAGGATGGAAGTCCGAGGTCAGATGCCATAAGAAGATGATGTCGTGGGATTCCAGAGGGATGAGACTGGATATAACCAGTCGGGAATGATCAGACTGATGGGAATAGATAGCTGTAAGTGCGCAGATATAACAGAGTCCATCATTGCTAACTTCTCATGCCGTGGACCCAGTCGCTTGAAAACTCCCTCAATTAGCTTGATGCCTGTGCAAGTCCTGCTGTCGTTGTAAAGGTTGACTAGGGAGATGGTATGGCGTCCCAGCATAAGGTCAACTACCAGGATATCAGGGGAGTTTGCTGTGAGGTCAGGCCAGGCACAGACACAGAGGACTTGGCGGGCCGAAGTACTCATCAGGAAAAACCCCTTTTGCGAATTGTTCACATTTTGTTACCATTTGTTGACAATTTTGGGATGGTGGAAGTTGTCGGGAAATGTTGACATTTTGTGGACATTTTCCAACATTTCTCAACAGATCTGCGAGTAATTTTGTCAGTAAGCCACAGTTCTATTCATATTTTAGCCATGGGACCGGGGGATGTGATTCCCGTACTTCTCATCAAGTTACAATAAATAATCTCGACTTACAGTAAAATGATGATGATCTGCCAGAGGGCCACCAAAGCCTGCCCTAATGTCTCTTAACGTACACAAGAAGGCGCAAATCAGCTACTGATGAGCCGAGACAGCTGTCACCTATGCATCAAAACCAAACATCTTTTCAGCAAGCATCAACACCTTCCTTCCTTCCTCCCATGTCCTCTCACCCACTTCATCAGTTCTTCCCCTCTTCAACTCTGCCCAAGCCCAAGCTATGCATCTGTCTCTCCAAAGTATGTGTATCTTCAATGTACCATGTATCCCACCTGCAACCTCGATGCTTCAGGTTGCTCCATGTATTTACATCTTGCACACCGTAAGAATGTCTTCCTTTACTTTATTCCCAGGGATCTGTCTCACAATTTTCATTCAGCCATGCCGTAATTTTGCGTTTTCTTGTTTGCTTTCACCATTTGAGGTTTAAGCTGGGGTATGCCTTCAGGTTTCCGTGTGTCTCTCGTCTCATCCTAAACAGCACCCTATTCTGTCTGCATGACAACACCGACTACGTCACTTGAATACATCACCGCCCGACACCGCGCGTAGCCAACGCCAACTACATCGCTTGAATACATCACCGCCCAACACCGCACGTAGCTCACTTATACTGGTGTTATGCCGTTAACCTACAATGCTGTCAAAACTGCATTGTGTGTATTCTTCTTCCTGCCTGTCCTTGATTATGTTACTTGCTACTGCCTGCCATTCTTTTGATTCTTCTAAGGATTCTTTGTGGCACCATGAGAGAGCATCATCATGCATGGTATATACCAAATATCTGCTTTTTGCTGCTGCTCATTTCGCGTATTCAATAGATGGTCCGCAATTTTGAAGGGTTCTTACTTCTGATGATTGTGTTGCGTGGTTGCTCGTGAGATGTCACGATGAGGTTACGAGTCGGTACAGGTTAGCGTAGAAAGATAGATAGACCTTGTATGTAAATATCTTTGACCCCAATAGAACTGCATTTCCCATCCATTTTTTTATTCATGCTAAAGATTCCGGATTGTAATCCATCCTATTTGATGTGCAATTGGTTGACGCGTTTTTGAGTGTCCATGGAGTCAAACTACCTTTGAAAACAGGCATTTATATCAAGGAATACATTTAACACGTCTAAAACGTCTCTTTGTCAGGATACATTTTTTTCCGCATCTTTATCATCAAATTAACTTGAATTTCACAAGGGACCACAGCGCACGCCAAAAATTGGCTGTTTTGGTATTTGTATCGCTCTGATCAGTAGACATATGGAATACACATCTAGGAAAACGTACAGGCTTTGGTGGACCGTGGTGAAGCCTTGGACTCAATGGTCTCAGTTAGGGGGCGTCATTGCGTAGGGGTCACAGTCATCAAAAGCATCCACACATGATGTAACACTTAAAGAAAGGTTTATGGTCGAAGCTAGTCACATAAGATCAAGAGGGGAGGACTCAAGGAACAAAACAACGGGAGCTAGCATTTCAAGCTCCGACAGTATGTGCCAAAAGTGGCTGAGACCATCAAATGTGATGCTAGACATTTGATGCCGGACTTTCCAATTCCCAAATTTATTGAAAATGTGAACAAATTTTTGAAATTTTTGACAATTGGCAGAAAATGGCAAAGGTGGTTTTTCCTGATGCTCTCGCAACGTCGTTGATTTCATCCCGAAGTTCTCTACCGACACGAAGCTCAATCCTCGCCGGGGATGGAATGTCGGCGGTTAACATAGGGGGGAAAGTAAGGAATACTCGCAACGTCGTTCAATCTATCTCCAAGTTCCTCCAAAGATCAGTATACCACCAGAAATGTCACATGTTTGAACTTGACATGTGGCTTGTGTGCTATTGCGCCAAGCCAAATTTGCCATACCCCAAGTTCCACCGAAACTCTGGAATTTCATGAATCGTGACATCTCCTCGTGTAACACGAGAACTACAATGTCGTCCCTGCCTGGACGTAACTATTAACCAGACCCATATTTTCCCTCACTTGGTAATATTGTCAAACTCGCGGCAGGTATTATTAACCGTTCTTTAAGATTTTGCTCATTCGGCAGTGCTCATCAGTTTGCAAATGTTGGTTGATTTCTCCATAAGGCTTGACTACATTTTGCTCTCTCTCGACTTTCTCTCGTGCCGGCCACTTGCGCAACCCACAAATTCCCAGCGTTCCTAAGCAGGTCCTTCTCCTTTTGTCTTCTCTCTGCTCTTCCTCTTGGACTAACCCCTTCCCTCGAATTTTCCGTGCTTCTCATCTTGGCCGTGACATTCATCATGGAACAGCTGACCTGCGCGTGGTCCTTTCTTGACAGGACGCAGCAGATCGCAGCTGCTGCTGCCTACGGCGCAGTGTGAACTCAGTCTGGCCGTGAGGCCAGGTAGTCCACCCGGCACATTCTTGACGTATAAATTGGTGCTTTTATCGGTTGGAAAAATGTTATCTTTTGCCCACTTCTCTTGTCCTCAAGTGCTTCTGTCTGAGCTGGGGGCTGAACTTCTGGCTCGGGTTGTCTGTGCCGTCGCGTGGGTCTAATTGATGCCGCTTCTCAAAGTTTGGTTTTCACCCAAGAAGTCCTGCTGGGATCGCGGATCAATCTCAGCCGCTGGTGATTGTACACTGTCCTTAACTGTAGTTCCCATGCCTACGATATTAGCAGGTTGGTCGCTGCTCAAAACCTCCTAATGTAACAACGCTTCTTACTGCCAACGTGGTGCACAGTGTTTAATACTCTGTTGTCTCCTATTGTACATTTTATGCTAATAAAAAACCTACCTCTTTACATTAATCCTGTGGTACAACCAGTTTCTCGCTCCAAATCTACAGCAGCGTGAAGTTAGATTCTCTTTCTCAACTGTCTCTTTTTTTGCTAGATATGTTTTATCTTCGACAAAATTTGCAGACGCATTCATCTTGTGCTCCTAGCTCGGAATCCCGGAGCGAAGCGGAGGTTTATCTTGTATCCAGGTATGAAAATAATCATCAGGATAAAGAACAGATTGAGTCGCTGTCCACAATTACACTAATGTAGGCTAGATTCCACGGACATCAATTCTCCCTCTTACGCGAATCCTATGTCTTGTGCTATAACTCTAAACGAATCATTATTGTCTTCATTCCTCTTGTTGCGCTTGGAAGCTGCAACAATTCTCCACACATAACACGATAGTAAGGAGCTTCGGCCTGTTGCTTCCGTGGTCGATGGGCGTCCATTTCTTCATTCCCTTTCCGTCTATTTCGGTTCCGTCGGAGGGATACCTGATTAACTTGGCAGATCAACTTGCCCTGCCAGCGGAGTTTAAATTTGGCTGGGTTAACTTGCGTTAAATTGGCTTGGATTGACTTGTGCTTGCGTCAATTTACAGCGACCTTTCTCACTGTAATTAAACATCCCAAAACTCAATACAAAGCCTCCGAAATGCCGTGGTATTGCGTAGGGTCCTCTGTAGACCTTGCTCGGCATCGTTTGATCCCATCACTTTGACGCCGTAACCGGTCTTGGCATCGTCGTAGCCGTCAAAGTCAGGGTATGTAGATTTTCCTGGACTTTGGCATCACTGTAAATAGAATTCATTGTATTTCTGTATAAACCCCCACAATTGAATCTTGGCCACAACAAGCCACGACAAGTTGGCTGATGCACAACAACAACCAAGTTGAACCTACATTGGGCTGCTATATTTGAACCCAGAATCCAAGTTGAATCGGTGAGCCCGACGGTTCTCACGCTCCTGTAGCACATTCAAGTCATAACTAAGATTTCGTTGGGCAATGGGGGTAACTTGGCATTATATAAAATTCGACTAGCATATCACAAGGAGGAGAACCAAATAACCCATGCCCAAACATTGGAAAAATATGCAGAAAATATTTACAATAACTTTTGTCTTTCTGAAGCTTGAACATTCAAGACATATTTAAAATATTTTATCAATAACAGTGGCTGGAATACGCTGAAACTCTTTAAAGTTGCTTCTACAAAATTCATGAATGTCATCAAAATATCTTTAGCCACATGTTACAGATTTCTGTGCAAAAAACATGAAGGAGACATTCAAAATATTTGTTTGATGGACTTGGCCAGAAAATTCAGATTATACTTAAAGCTTGTCTTACATAACTCATAGGTGCCTTCAAAATATCTTCCATTAAACATGAGCATTTGCTGGGAGATAATACACAGAAGACATTCTGAATATCTTTACAATATGTTGCGCTGGAAAATTTGAAAGTTATTCAAAATCTGCACAAGATATGTTTAAACTATTCTTTATAATGCAATTACTATATCTTTAGAGTTAATGACAAGGGAATATGAGACACAAATGTAAAAGGATATCCAGAAGACAATAGAAATGTTTTCAGTGTGTATGGCCACAGAAAACATGCAAGGGATTTAAAATATGCGGTACGTGTGTGTTTCAAATATCCTTTACAATATATTTCCAATGTGCTCACTGTGTCAAGTGGGAGAAAATCTGAATGATATTAAAAAGTTGTTTTAAATTTGTTTTAAATCATTTGAAACATGTAAAACATATTTTCAGGCATACCAAATACGACTCAGCCTCAGACAAACGCAAAATACTTTCTGGCTTGAAGCCAGTGGTAAAAAAACCAGTCTCAAGCACATTTTCCACTGAAATGTGCATAGGCTGGGGCAAAAGGCTTCAGGCATGGCAAATGCAATAAGTTTCAGGCTAATGCAACGTTCCATCTGGCTTGATGCTGGTGGCAAGTAAGAGAGTGTCATTGACCCAGCAGATTCCGGAGACACGTGAAGCTTATGCGCCCACGTGAGTTCCCAAACCAGTGGATTGTGGACACCAGACGAAGCAAGGCCAAAGCCCACCCATTGTCATCCCTAACTAGCAATATGTCAATAAAATATCTGTTGCTTTCTTTGACCCTGCCATTCTCTCTTTCCTGTATCATGTCTGACCCACCAAGCCAAAAACAAACCTCCTGCAAGTGCCATAAACCTGTTGAAATGGTACATGGGAAACATACACAAATGAGTTGTGCCTGTCTTAGAAAAAGCACTTGTCCCAAGCTCGACCTTACTTGCGACAGATCAAACACTTGGCAGTCTAGGCTGCGAGATTTTTCATCCCTCTCTTCTCTCACCATTATCCCGATCCCCCACAACATTCTTGATGCAGCCTTGGCACGTTCTATTGCCACCTTCACTTAACACCCTGGGCAAAGGTCATGACTCCGGACCCCCACTGCGGTGCCAACACCAAGTGTGGTTTTGAACGGTACATTTTTGGGGGCTCGCTTTCTACGCCTACCCATCTGCCTGTTCCCCCTCCCCCAGCTAAAGTTCTCACTGATCACCTTTGGTATGCCTGAAAATATGTTTTACATATGTTTCAAATGATTTAAAACAAATTTAAAACAACTTTTTAATATCATTCAGATTTTCTCCCACTTGACACAGTGAGCACATTGGAAATATATTGTAAAGGATATTTGAAACACACCTATCACATATTTTAAATCTCTTGCATGTTTTCTGTGGCCATACACACTGAAAACATTTTTATTGTCTTCTGGATATCCTTTTACATTTGTGTCTCATATTCCCTTGTCATTAACTCTAAAGATACAGAGCTGAAACCCAGATGCGAAAAAGACCTGGATGCGAAAAATACTGAATTATAGGATCAGTTTTGAGGTGGTTAGTCCCAGTTCTTTTGGTGGAAGCCTTATAGCGATCATGAACAATCCTAGCTATTCAAAAAGCCCCACATCAATCATCGGCTAGCACAGAAAATCGAAGATGTGCCAAAAACAGATTTTTGTGGCTGTGACAGAAGTCCTGAGGAGAGAATGGTTATTGTGAGTCCCCGCTACATTCTCCCAACCTGAGATCTTACATGGGGGGGCTTCAGTGGTCCCTCTCACTCTTTGCAGCCACAGATTGTCTTGAGGGTGCAATCAACACATGTACATGACCCAATTTTTTGGATGGGGGTCCTACACCAAAACAGGTCACAAAAGAGATGAGCTCATGCTCCATGAACATGAGCCAGAAAAGTCTGAAAATATTTGGACATATACTACAAGGTAATGGTATTGTGTTCACCAACTCCCAAGTACCAGAGTTGAAATTGTCATTGAAAAATATGAGCAAACATTCTTTTTTTCGGATCCAGGTTTCGACTCTGTATAGTAATTGCATTATAAAGAATAGTTTAAACATATCTTGTGCAGATTTTGAATAACTTTCAAATTTTCCAGTGCAACATTATTGAAAAGATATTCAGAATGTCTTCTGTGTATTATCTCCCAGCAAATGCTCATGTTTAATGGAAGATATTTTGATGGCACCTATGAGTTATGTAAGACAAGCTTTAAGTATAATCTGAATTTTCTGGCCAAGTCCATCAAACAAATATTTTGAATGTCTCCTTCATGTTTTTTGCACAGAAATCTGTAACATGTGGCTAAAGATATTTTGATGACATTCATGAATTTTGTAGAAGCAACTTTAAAGAGTTTCAGCATATTCCAGCCACTGTTATTGATAAAATATTTTAAATATGTCTTGAATGTTCAAGCTTCAGAAAGGCAAAAGTTATTGTAAATATTTTCTGCATATTTTTCCAATGTTTGGGCTTGGGTTATTTGGTTATCCTCCTTGTGGCAGCCCTGACTCTCAAAGCTGCAAATGCATGGAAGCAAACAAAAAATGCAAGGACTGCGAGCCACATGACAGTCACTGTTCCTCCATCCACAAATAGAGGGCAAGGTACTCCACTGCCAGTTGGTCTCCCCGTCTGGAAACGCATGCTTCTGAGGGGACGCACTGGTGCATAGACAAAACGGCGGCAATTGACGTGAGACGACACCATCTTCCACCCTCAATCCTTCTGCCTCTATACCACATGATCAACTGGTCCCTAGCCTGTTCGGAAACCAGTTTCTGTTTCCATATTCTGTTTCCATTTCCCTTATTTGGTACCTCGATTCTATTGACTGTCCACTGGAATATTCTCACGGGGTACTAAATAAGGAAAATGGAAACAGAAACTGGGTTCTGAACAGGCTCTAATGTTGTGCTGCTCATGGCTGTGGTGGCTGTGTCCTGGGTTGCCACAGCCACTGACGCGTACTATGCATCAGAGCAGCACCAGGTTAGTGTCTTCAGGAGAGGGGCGGTTTTTAAGGTAGCGGCATGGATGGGAAATACTGGTGGAAGAGTGACCGGCCAGGTGTGGGTGGTGTGTGGCACTGTACTCAGACAGAGTGGGGATGGGCGGGAGTGGGCAGGGACACTGTGTTCAGAAGGAGTGGGCCGGAGTGGGCCACTGTGAGATGCTGTGATTGAACGGAGTGGGATGCAGTGGTCAGACAGAGTGGGCAGTAGTGGGCAGTGTAGGTGCGGCGGTTGGACAGAGTGGGTGGGACTAAGCAGGTGTGGGATGCTGCGATTGGATGGAGTGGGCGGTAGTGGGTGGTGTGGGACACTAGAGTCAGACAGAGTGGGTGGGAGTGGGCAGCGTGGGATGCTGTGGTCAAACGTAGTGGGTGGCAGTAGGTGGCATGGGCGGTGGGCCGGCCCAAAGTGGGCAAAAGGGGTTCAGCTTTAGAAAGGGGTTGTAAAACGGTGTGGGCGGCTGTGGGTGGGTTAGCTCCGAAGTGAGAGGTTGGAACAAGAGGTGAGCAATAGTAAAGTTCCGGACACAGACCTGCCAAAGTCGGGAACACGTGAAGCTGGGGGGGGGTACGTCATCATTTTGACTAAGAAGAGAGTGCGGAGTCTTTTCGGAAACTGTCGGGATCGGGATTGAATCCTGCAATGTCATTTTGTTTTTGTGCCAAAGCGTGCCGATTGAATTCACAAAATGATTGTAAAATGTAGCATGTTCGTTGCTACTGGAAATAAATTATTCTGAGTGTGTAGAGAGATGCATTATATGTGCAAATGGGGAGTCTTGCCAATTTTCAGCATTATTGGACAAAGTTTGAAGTCATAGTGAGAAGTCCAGGATTGAGACTATTGAAAGTCACTCGGAGATATCGGACTTCCCGATTTGGGGGGGTCGTCGAAGAGGTCTGTGTCTGATCGTGAATGATCGCTCACCTCTTGGGTTGGAGAGGCATGAAACCAAAAGGAGAAAAGTCTTGGCAACGGTCGCGATCAAACACTTGGACCGTTTATGATTGCTTTCACCCACCTCGGTCACAACCAAAAAATTCAGTTCTTCGCAAGTGTTGCACCGAAAAATATGATTCAGTACCGATGGGTAGCCCTCAAGCGTTCGAAACTGATGCAGTAAAAAACGCCTTTAAGTTAATGCAAAATTCAGCCCCTATAAGCACGAGTTGTATTTTTATTAGACTTTCAGACAACCCACCAGTTTGGGGGCTGCACAACCTTGAATATTAATCCAATTGAGCTGAAATCTGGGGAAATATAGTGTATTAGGTAGGCAACCATGGCCATGTAAAGAAAATGCAAGCCATACAAAGAGAATTTGGTTTTTTTTTTGAAGTTTGTGTGAGACTGTGTGCCCCAGTATTTACAAGTATCACCCAAATTCCCGGCCTGTGGGGGATTTTTTCCCCAAAGAATAGAAAGGCAGGAGAGGAAAGCTTGGTCTGCGGATGAGAAGAGGGGCAGTATACCCTCCTTCCATAAAAAAAAACAAGTGAAATGGATAATCCAGTGGCCGGCCCACTAATACAGCCATTTTGTGAATAATATACGGGTTTCATAAAAAATTTACGTTCGATTTGTGCTTACCTCTGTTTGCTGTGGCGTCATCGGCTCCATGCCTCAGAACACTGCCGAACGGTGTTTATTATCCAGAGAACCCTTAGCAGGACTATGCAAGGTTACAGTTATGTGTATTCAAATAATATTTGAAGAACACAGTGGTCTATATCCACTTGATCCATGTTGAATGGCCTACATTGCAGTGAAATGTAATCCATGACGCGGTACACAGCGTGGAGCCACTCTAGCCGATGACACTTTTGTCAACAGAGGTAAGCACAAATCGAATGTAAATTTTTTACGAAACCCATATATTATTCACAAAACAGCTGTATCTTTACAAGGTCCCAATTTCACGGGTTGCACACACTAGGTCAGCAGCGGGGAGCCCAACCTGAAAACCTTCTTAAAGGGTACCGTCAACTTAGAAAACTTCGTTGGAATAAGCACTGTGCTGCAGGCGTGCTGCTACTCGAGCCCGCCGCAATAATCCCGAGCTGTGACTCAGAAAGCATTATTCTATTGAGCTATCTGAACAAGACGAGTGAGAACTAGAATCGCCTATAAAATCATGTAAAACCACCTTTGGAGGCGGTTCCGAAAAAACAGACAATTCCGATTTATTGATGATTCCGGAATCGCCGGTCAGAATCGACCTCAGAATCGGCCATAGAATCCTACTCTGACCGTCCCTAATTTTAGTAGTCACGGCCTTGGTCAACGAGGTACGCAGCAAGGACGCACGCACATAGCTTCAAATAGGTGGAGTCAAAATTGCAGCGAATGCGCCGATTCTGGTATCGATTCTCAACCGATTCTGTTTTCAGAATCGGTCGAGAATCGGCCTCAGCTTTGACCAACCCTTGACCAACCCGATTAATCTATTACCGTTTCGTGGGAGACGATTTTCAAATCGATTATCATTCGATTCGCGAAGACAGCTAGGGTTAGGGCGAATCTGATGCAGTTCCTGCTCCGGACTCAATTCACCGATTCTGGTCGATTCTCGATTTGGGCCGATTATCGTCCCAGATCGGTCCCAGAATCGACGTCAGAATCGGCCTGAGAATCGGTTCCCAAAATCAAAATTTGACTTCCCCTAATATGCAGGCTTCGCTAGATATTCCCCGCCCTCAGTTCGCATTCGCTGATTTACCAGACCGCCCAGATGATCCTGCAGACTCCAATCAGGTGCACAGAAACCCTTCGGAAAATAAATCTCTGCTTCTCTCTTCCCACCGTTGTCCCAACGTCGATTCTTATCCACATTCGAAATCCCACCTGATATCTGCCGATAATCACTGCATTGAGGCCCCCATAGTCAGAGGTGCGATTGACTTCTACTATACACCACAATATGACCAGTTCCACTCGCAAAGATCGCGCCTTCGCTATTGGGATCCATACGATCCCCGCTCATATCTCAACATCGTCTTTCAGAACTAATGTCGAAAGATTCTTTGACGCGCTGATCGCCACCCCGATCGCCCAGAAACATCACCTCAAAGTCGATCTGGTGCATGCAAATTATGCTCGTCGATATGCCTGCCTCTGACTAGGGATGTGTCGCAGTATTTCCAGCGACAAGAGTTGGACGAAGCGCTGGCGGCCACCGGACTTCCCAAATCACGTCCCACTGTCCTCGTACTCTATGAGAGCGATGTGGGTCCGACAATTCTACTATCCCCTTCGCTACTGACGATGACCCAAGACCCAGGACCAGCTCAACGACGTAATACACTCCACTCGACCACTCCAAACTCTCCTGACATGATCTTTCTCAGATATTTGCTAATGCCGAAGTCGCGCAACTCTATCTCGGAAGCAATTTCGGATTTAACGAAAACGCTTCGACTTTCTCCGTCGAAGCCTTTACCGTGTTCGAGCGGTCTACCTCCGCACGCGAGACCGGCAAACGTGGTGTAGGAATCTTCAGGCTCCCAACGCACCTGTCGCCCCAGCAGTTCGCTGAACGAAGTAGACTCTACGCTGAACAATTCGCACCACTTCTTGCGGGGCATGCGGATGCGCTGACGAGCTATCAAGTGGTGAGTGCCGATAAACTCATGGAGTGGTGTATGAGCTCATCCCGACGAAATTGCGTGGCAGTTCTTCCAGAACCAGAATTTAGAGCATCATGCTCGTGCGTTGAGGCATGCAGGAAGTGAGCCGTGGATTGTCTCGAATCTCGCGATGACTGACACTGACGTGAGTAATTCCACTGTTGTTTCATGGTTGGCACTAAATCTTCTTTTATGGTATAGACATGGAAAACATTGAAAGAGGTACGGAACAAAACTTTGGTTCTCATTTATTCTCATCCTGAATCCGCATGTAGGTCCTAGAGAAACCGGAGGCGAAGCAGGTCATCAAGGATCTCATGGTGGATTTCCGCTTTGGGGAAGAGAGTTACTTTTTCTCGGCAGATAAAGTTTCAAAGTAGTGAGCTCACCACATATATGCTTTCCTATTGCGTTCCCTAGTACTTGCCACTTTGAAGGCATTGTGTTTCAACAACTACACTGATTTATGAAAGCTTCAACGTCGCACTCATCCTCAGGAATATCCAACTCAGTGATCTAAAAATTCAGGGATACCAAAGTGAACACTTCGTACACAACTTCTTTACTTGCCACACCCATCGTCTATCTATGTTTCCATGCGCCAACATACTCAATCACTCTCCCTGTACTACCATCCTCGCATCTGGGACATGGTAGCTGGCGTCAAGAGCTGCTGACTCAAATGCATGCTCACACTGCTTCCTTGCTGCTCGGCCTGTTTGCCGGTCCCCATTATTGGGACCTGCTGGACATTCCAAAATATAGTCCTCGGGCAACGTGGCCTGACGGACGCACGACTTGAGGCGCTATACCATATTTAGCCATATGACAGCTTGTATGACGGAGGATGGGCTGGTCGTTGTGCGCTCGGTCTGGGGCGACCCTCGGAAGCGCACGGCGTGGGTGAGGGCCCGAAGAGGAGGGGTACTATGTGCAGGCATACTCGACGGCGAAGTGGGTGGATTTGAGAAGGATCTACGTGGATTTTACCATATAATCCCCTGTATCATACATATAAAACTAGGAATGTATGGAGACAGGAAATTATACACTTATTCTTGCTTCGCTAGCATTCAATAAACTACGGCATGGCTGGAGGAGATGGTATCAAACCTCGAAAGGCATAATCACTGGTCCTAATTATCTTGGGCTCAGTTCTGTGGGCAGAATGGTGGCTGTACACTTTTGGTACAGAAAGAAAAACCCAAAAGAATTCTGCGAGGTAGATCTGACATTTGCGACAAGTGAATGCTAGTAGGGTGATCTACCTGATTGCCAGCGTCTTGTGCGATTGACCCCCTAGAATGATGTTGTGCTCAGTTGACATCTTGTAGACTTCCGTAAGGATAACCACCAGTACAGTACTGCATGTTTGTCTTCCGTAAACTCGCTGTTCAGCCTGTGGACCACGTGAGTATAATATACCCCCCCCCCCCCCATCTACCTCCCACCTCCCAGAATTCTTTTCCACTTTGTTTGGATTTTTGTTTTCTGCGCCAAAAGTGTACAGCCACCATTCTGCCCACAGAACTGAGCCCAAGATAATTAGGACCAGTGATTATGCCTTTTGAGGTTTGATACCAAAAATTGCCTGGTTTAGACCTCTTGTCCAGATTATTTTTATTTTCCCACGGTTTTTGAGACCGCAGAAATCAAATTTTCGGTGAAGCGATCACTTTTGGTTTTTTTTGTTGAAATTTTTTGGAAATCTTGTCCAGATTCCAGTACCTCGAAAGGGATACTCACCGGTCCTGTTCGAATTGAATGAAAAAATACAGTATTATAGCCAGTATCCTAATGTGGATAAGCTTCTCGACTTCTGGCTCTCTAATGCCAGTGGCCTCCCTGTGAACATTCGTATCAAATTACTTTGCAGGATGCCGTCCGAGGCGCGACCAAAGTTGTAGAAGTAGAAGTCACTTCTACTTCTACTCGGCCGCTTTAGTCATAGTAGAAGATACTTCTACTTCTACTAAAATGTACTTCTACTTCTACTAAAATGGGTTCGACTTCCACTAGACTGCGATCACTTCTACTGACCAATGTCACGCTGGGCGCGCCCGCCGCTTGTCATTGTGTCCCGCCGTGAGAGTGTCTTACCGCCAACTTACCGCCGCAAGTATAAAAAAGGAGTTGTGGACCAGTATGGCCGGTACGGCCCGCGCAGAGACTTGGCAGTTTCTTTATTAGGTTCTTACTTCTCAACTCATCACATGCCTTGTGCATCCTAGGGCCCAACGGGTAAGCTGGACCCTTCAAAATGGGAGAAATGACGCATATTGAATCCAACCTCCGGTCCCTCTGGGTCGAGTCTCGTCATATACACAATTCAAGTACCGTGCCACAAATCAGGGATGCTCAAAATGTCATTAATAGGAACCGAGGTAGCTATCGATATCCCCGTCCAAACCAAAATCGGATAGATTGAAACCACCCAGTGGGAACTGCGGCTCCAATTCCGGTGCAAGCCGAAATCCGGAATTCATGTCCATCGTTGTCGGCAAGAATGCATCATATGTGAGTGAAACTGGCGCGGCGGATCCCCCAGATGATCCTTCCTCGAACTGCGGCTGACCGCCCATTTCCTCCTCATCCGGCAGCTTTACCTTTTCCTTCTCCCCCTGCCGTTTCGTCTTCTTCACACCGCTCGCTACTTGGATGGCCTTTTTCTTCTCTCGGAGCTCCTTGGTAAGTGCGTTCGATGCTTTTCGAGCCTCGGCTTCCTGCTCCAGGGCGAGATCAATTTCTTCTAGTTCACCGCGCGCGTTGTTACGCTCCAAGGCTTGTCGGTGATTGGTCTCGCGGCGAGATGCATTTTTCCGATCCCGCTTGGCCTTGGAATTGTTGTGGTTCACGAGGACGCACTGGTTCTCCATGAGTTTGAACTTAGCCTCTGTTTCGAGGTCCAGTTTGTAAGCACTGTAATTTATTAGCGATCGAAGATTAATGAGGCATCAATCTCACGTCTGAATGGCCACGAGAAGGGGAAGATTCGTCCCGGTGTGCTGATTTGTGTACGGATGGGCGCTTTCATTCAGATTGGTGTCGCCGGGAGTGAGGTACCAGTCCTCCTTGGGAATTTCAGACAAGAATTCATTGATCGAAGACCAGAACCAGTCCTTTATCGAGTCCTTGTCCTTTATCCAGTCTAACGAACGCCTCGTAAATATAGCTGGCAACATGAAAATGAACACACCTCGGACGACTTTATATTCGGAGTTCTTGCACCACTGAATAAAGTCTTCGAGTTTGTCATTGGTCTTCAAGAACAGACAGCGGCGAATGCGCCCCATTAAGGCATAGCACGAGTTAACTCGCGGGTGACCCGCACCCGTGGCTGCAGGTACCTGTGACCATTTCCTTCATACTCGGATCCGTACGGGTTTCTTCCCACGGGTGATCCGGATCCGCGGGTCGAGATACCCGCGGGTATTCCACGGATCAACCCGTATGGACCCATATGTAATTTGCCTTTTAAACATATAAAATGCAACACATGAGTCAAGTTGTAATACCCGTACGGGTATGTTAAGAAAAAAATTGAAACCCGGATCCGTGTCTACCCGTGGCCGCAAGTACCCGAACCCGCGAGTCAAGTTTCCCACGAGTATTTCCACGGGTCAACCCGCGGTGACTCGCGGGTGACCCGCACTCGTGACGAGCCTTACGCCCCATGTCTTCATCTGGAACTACCTTGGCGAGTTCGGAAAATTTCCTACAGCTTCTGGTAAGCGCCAGGCAAATTGAATGTCAAAGAAATGAAGTACCATTGAATGTGGATAGTGCATGTTCTCAAACAATACTTCAGAATCTTCTTTGGATCGCGCTTGTATATGCCGCTTAAATGGGGCTTGTTTCGTATGACCAAATCCGCACTGAGGGCGTTCACTTGTGGCTTATTGCCATCGACAAGAACTGTTCAAAGGCCTTCACCATGAATAAACCTGAATTTTACTTCCACTCCAGTGACGCGTTCAATTGTGTCAAACAATGCAGGCCACATTTTGGCAAATACTTCATAGGTCTCGTGTTTGCTGTAAGCTCGAGCAATAGTGGCCCCTGGTCAATTTTCAGCAACTGGACCAAAGGACGGGATCAAATGGCTTATGAGCATCGAATTTATCGTCCCAAATGATGACCTCCCATTCTTTCCAAACACCATGGAGGCGCACATATGTGTTATCATGTAGCGACGCCTTGCAGAAGTGAATGCGGCCAGTGAGGTATGGAAGCATTGTCAAAACAAGTTGAATGCCGTCCTCGGATACCGTACAATTACGTTCAAATTGATGGGGGATGTGACGCGTGACATGGTATGAGCAGTTCGATAATTCGATAGCCGCCGGATGTTCGCGTGACACACCCCAAAATTTCGAGAATCTTGCAGAAATTTTGACTTTTTTCCTGCCACTGGGGGGGGGGGAGGGGGTCTGTCACGGTTCAGAAATTCGATAAGGTCCCGCGTGATGCGTGACGTCGATGTCGACCATATTTCGATATCGATAGAGGGGTGCGTGACGCGTGACAAATGAATTGGACGTAATTGTACGGTATCAAGTATTGAATGTAGCGCTTTTTGTCAGGCAATGTATCCCGCATTTTCTGTTGGAAGAAGCAGACACCTGAAATAAATGGTGCTGTCAGCGAAGAAGCTTTAAAAGGACTCGGATGTGATGACATCAGACTTTTGACATTTGATTTGTGAGCTTGTTCAAGGCCAAACAAGGTCAAAAAAGGCCCAAAAATCCCGCAAGATCACAAGATGACAAATCTATGTCCGAACTTCACAAGGTCGGAATTTCCGGTCCAAAAAAGGGTTGTTTTCCGAAGTCCACGGGCATTCTCGTTGGTGCAGGGCCATGTTCTGAGGATTGTGAAGAGGGCATTAATACATATATGCCAATCCTCCAGCTTGAGAGAGGGTCAAATCCTCCACTTTCGACCAATTTTCGACCTTGTCCAACTTGTCAACTTGTCGCTTAGCGTTGCCAAGCCGAGAAGCCGGAACAAGGCGCAAATCAAATGTCAAAAGTCTGATGGAGGGTACCTTCCCAACCCAAGCCGTGTGGATTATCCACCGTTTTCATGTCGTAAATCAGCTTGCGTTTGATTCGAGGATTGGCAAGTGCGGGATCCAAATTTGCAAGGAGCTTCCCGCCAAAAATCTTTGACGTACTTCCAGCTGGAGAGCATCATAAAGACATTATATTCCATGTATTTACTCGTATGAAGGGAACGAACCATTATCGCATTTTAGGACAGTGAGAGCCGTCGTTCCTGCACCTAAAATTGCAGTTTGATATGTATCCTTGCCCTTACGCGAAAGTTTGGTGCATGGCGGCCGGGGGTGATTGTGGGGACCTGAAAGATAAATAATGGCGCGGCGATCGTTCCGGTCAATGGGCGCGAAGATCTTAATTGTTGTGGTGCAAGGCCGCCGAATAATCTTCCCTTGAACAACATTTCCATTGACGTCGACATGGGTGTAAGCTGAAATCCGAACGAAGCATAATGAATTTATGATTAATGGCGGGGTAGACATCAGAGAGTAAACTCACGGCATTTTCGGTCGCCTTTACCACCTTGCCGAGGCGGGAGGACGCGGGCACAATTTGCTGAGACGACATTTACAAATGATGTAAACCTGCCATTGTTCTGGAAGAGTTCACGAAGAGGCTCCTCGTCGACATCGCGGTTGATTGTCACAAAGCGGTGCTTTTGACCCCGAGCAAAATATTCGCAGCCAATAAATCCATTCTTGCCGTCAAAGTTTGTCTAAAATTTGTAAACGACGATTTGGAATGAAATATCAAAGAAAACATACCTCCCGCAGAGGCCGATAGACAGGCTTGCCTTCGCATGGAGTACCATCAGGGCGAATGAATGGACAATTCTTTTTGTCGCTGTGCATCTCGCCATAAAATCTGAACGTTGGTAAGACAGCATTGGCGGAGATTTCATGGCGGAATTACTTACGCTGCAGCTCGGATTGAACTTGAAGATGTCTCCCGCACATTGACAGCCCGATCGGCCTCCCATAATTCACGCATGGCCTCGTCATCAGGCTCATACCGTTCATGGTCTGCCAAGAGGGATTGATCAAACTCGCTGCAGGTATAGACCCCTTGGCAGACATGGGACGCTACTTGGCAGAGTGCGTCGTCGAGTGCCGCGACCTTTGTGGGCTTGCGAATTGAACCACCGGTACCCTGTCCCCATGCGTCTTGGTCCTGCAGCAGAACATGATTAACGACGAGCTGAATATTGGCACGAAAGAGCCGGGACGTGCCTCGGATTTGATAATCGCAACCATCGACAGCGGCTGACCATCTTTATCAAGCCACTCTTTGCTGTCTTGCCGCATATCCAGTAAATAGGCAAAATCGCCCTCCTCCGGACACGGTACGGCGTAGCAAGATTGAGGCTCCGTCAGGGTGCGCAGTTCTGGAACCGAGAACTGCTTCGAAATCACGACAGCGTGCTCAGACCGTTTGGATTTCTGTTTTTTGCGCTTGGGTTTGGTGGCAGAATCCGAGTCAGAGCCAGAAGAAATAGATATAGCCCTGCCGCGGCGCCGCTTGCTGTTGCCGAGAAGGGATACAGGGGGTATATCATCGGATTCAGAGTCCAGAACCTCCACCGATGGGCCCTGAGACGTGCCCGGAGTCGAAGATGTCTGCAGAGACCCACGGGCTTTTAAATGCGAGCCAGAATGTGTTGGCGAGGAAAGAGGAATGGGGGAAGAATGCGTGGAAGGAGGATAGTGTGGAGGGGGATTTAATGGAGCAGGTGGCACAGAGGCGGCGGCATGCATTGGAATCGATGGCACGGAAGCAGCTGCGCTCTGGATCGACCGGCTTAACCAGCCCATGAATTTATTGATGTCGAGCCAGTTTACGGCGTTGTCGGCAGTATAATAACCCAGTGCGACTAACGGCGGGGGAAATGTCTAGATATTGGGTGTCATTTATTGCACAGTTTCGAAGAGAAAATGCACTCACCTGTGCAATGTATTTCAATACATGTTCTTCACCAGCTGCTGCAACGATTTGACGAATTTTTTGGGCGGTGGCAGGGTCTACTTCGCTCATTTGGGTGGAGGAAAATGTGGTGGGTGGTAAGAGGAGGGGGGGCCGCAGGTGGCATAGCATAGTGCGAGCATTGTTCAGTGGTTGCCTAATTGGGGAGACGCGTCGCGTCGCGTCGCGTCAATGCGGCGGTCGGGATTGATGGATGTCACAGAATGTCACACTTCCACCAGCTCGATTACACTTCTACTGGCGGCACCTTCTACTTCCACTGGAACTACTTCTACTTCTACTCCCTCACTTCTACTTCTACAACTTCTGTATATACTCATGCCGTCCTCGGAATCCTTGCCCGATATTCTGCGCAGTGCAGAAGCCTTGACTTAAACCTTAGCGCCGCATCTGTTCTTCCGGCCGCCGGTTCTTTTGGGACCTGGTCGCTTGAAACGATAAAGATCGCGAGCGTCTATGACTTGGGGCCGCGATCGTTGCCAATACCGCCTTTCAAGACGTGCTGCGGCTCCGTGAGGCCCGTCTCCGCGCCTTCTCGCCCGGCGGCATCTCGCTCCCTTGGAGCCAACTCACCCATCTCGAATTCGACATTATATCGCCGCAGTACTGTCTCCGAGTCCTGTTCGAAACACCGGATCTCCGGGCTCTCCGGGTCACGCTTAACGAAAAGCCCGAGGACGTCCACCCATCGCAAGTTACACTGCCCAATCTCCATACCTTGGCAACAGCCAACGATCCTGATTTTGATCTCCTTTGTCTTCTCACCCTCCCTGCCCTGGAAAATCTCCGGCTCAGCAACATGGGTCATAGCATGGGTGTCACGATATTCCAGTCCTTTCTCGATGACTCGCGATTTTCACTGTGTCGACTTAAAATCTATTATTGGGATCTTCAGGAGACGATGAGCATCCTGTCGCGTCTATCATTCCTCACACACCTGACACTCCCCTCTGTTTTATGGACCTCCGAGGACATTAGTGCCTTCCTCCGCTCATTAACCCAGAACCCAGGCTTTCCTCCGGCCTTCGAGTCGCTCAACCTGGAGGAGTGCCAATTTCAGGTCAAGGTACACGACCTGGCCATGATGCTCTCGTGACAGGCGCCACGATCGCGAAGCTACTCTCCTTCCGGCTTTCATTTCAGTCTTCTTTTCCCAGAAGGGAGGTCGAGGCTACGTAGATGGCACTTTGGCTCCCCCCAGAGGAGGTTGAGGTTCACACGGCGCTCAACAAAATTAGGGAATTGCGTTGTCGTCATGGATTGAGGATGGACATCGTTAGGGCACACAGGTGGATTTCGCAACACTTCAATGCAAACATGGTACGCTTGAATTATCCTCTGCTTTCTCCACTACCCATGGATCTTACCACTGCATCAGGTTTCAGATATTGAGACGCAAGTTAAAAGACCCTTGTAAACGATTCGTCTGTTGGGATTTCCCAACGGGTCTGTCCTGTGGTATCCGAATTACGAAACTCATTATGATCTACTTTGCAGTTACTTGAGTATTTAAAGTATTCTTGTGCTCCATTTGGAGCCTTCGAAAATGTCTGTTGGGATTTTTCAACAGGTTTGTTCTTCATTATCCAAATTATGAAATTCTTTTCTGATCCATGCTGCAGTTATGTCAGTATTTACGTTGTAACATCATTCTTAGTACTGTGCTCCATTTGGGGCCTTCGGAAAAGTCCGTTGGGATTTTACAACGGGAATATCTGGATTGCCAAGCTACTTCTAATCTGATCTGCAATTTCTTTTGGCATTGACGTCCATGTCAAACTCCGTTTTACGATGGCTGGTAGTCTCTCTTGACAGACGCTTCAGTATCGTGATCAACTCGTTCCTCGTTCGATATGAAGTCTGTTGGTTACCGCGTAAATTACCCGGTAGCCTGCGTTATTATGTAAGTTTCCCTTTTCGGAAATCACGTGGGCATGCCTTCGACGCGACTTGGACGCGTCGTGGGCACCCTGGCGGGTGGAGAAACAATTCCACAGCTCAAACTGAACCACATAACATTCGAAGACTTGATAATCTTTTTCGGGGCCGTTTGGAGTAGGGGAAGTCCTCCTACAAGTATCTTCACCAGATTTGAGGCCTTGACATCCGAAAACAACATACCTGACAGAGAATAGAGACTATTTTTTTCAAGGGTCTATTCAAACCGTTTAGAAGTCAGCCCGCCCGGTCCGCCGATGAAATAGGGCGAAGAACGCGTCGAGACGCGTCGAGTGTATGTCCACGTGAATTCCGAAAAGGGAAACTTACATAATAACGCAGGCTGCCTACTAACCGGGCGTGGTAACCAACAGACTAGATGGCTGGATTCCATGAACCATCTCCTGCACACTCCGATAATTGTCGGGGTTTCCGAGTTCGATGTACACAGTGGTGTGGCGACCTTTTCTGAATGTTTACATCTACTTTACCATACTACATTCATACTAAATCTCACGAATAATATCCATTTCAGCACTAAAATAAGCAGATACTCGCAAGGTTCAAGTCAGAATAGATACACTACAGCCAGCAGTTGGCGGCACTTACCAAATCTCAGGGGCGGCAGGGACGACCAAGGTACAGCAGGCTGGCGGTGATGGCCCCACTTCACCGTACCCGGTTGATACATAGCCTTATACGGCTCGTGTAGCTGCTGAATTTGCTGGAAGGAGATAATACTTTGTAGCGCTGAATGTTTCGATGCTATCCTGTGCTTCATCCGTTTTATTTTGTTGTCTTTCAGGCCTTCGACCGACTCAAAACCTTTACACTCTTGTACAGACTTTGACTAGAGATAGATCTGTTCAACACATTTTTCAACACAACAATTCCTTACGAGAACGAGCAATGAATTATAACGTAGATGCATCCGGACACACCGCACGTCAAAATACAACTCCGTCATGGGTACACGGTCAGACCACTGGGAGCTTCAAGTCCATTTCAGTATAGTTGAACTGCGAAGAGATTGCTATAGGAGTGAACGCGTTGCGGGGACACTAAAGTATGGGTCCAGATTTCGACACAGGCGCTGATTTCGAAGGCAGCTTAAAATGCCAATGAGTTCCCAGGGATCATACTCGGCTGGCACTTCACTCCGTGCTCAAAAGTTCAAGGTGAATATCAGTCCTATCAAGTTGCAAAAGACAATCGGTGGGCAGCTTCCACAATGAAAAAGAAAGGACAAAAAGCCTGGACAAAGAAGCAAATAGCTCGGACCCGAGTCGAACGGGCGTCCTTCCGCAGTAACTTCGTCGACATAAAGATGCTGCACTGGCACGCACCGATCACCACTGAGGTGATATGCATCCCGCACGCGTACCATCTGCTGCAACCGTAATACTGCAATGCGGTCGTCGCACTATCTTGTCAGAGCGGTGTGAGACGGCGTGGATGCAAGAGATGCAGACAAGCGGTACAGGATCGTCCCCATTCACACTCCTCGTGCCGAATCCCACAGCGGGTGTCTATATCTGCTGCAAAATAAAGAAAGGCGGGCGACGACGGCATAGCACTCGCACTATCGTGTATTGGCCAAGTTGAATGCAATCGAGACTAATATCGGTATCGGGATCTATCTATACGATCCACCCGACTACAATGCAAGCGCGGAGGGATCTATGCGCCCCAAAATCACACTCAACTCGAGAGTCCGAGGCGGATTGTCTGCGGCACCGTTGAGAAACGACGAAATTTGTGGGAGGGACGGAAACAAGTGACGATCGTGGGTCTTCCGAAAAAAAAGGAGGATTTTCGGAGGGTGAAGCGAGCGCGAGCGCGTCAACTGGGAGCCGGAAGGGTACCGCCGATAAAGGGGGGAGAAAAAGTTCTCTACAAGAACATTTGTCAATCTCTATACAACAAAAGAATAATAATGAGGTAGCGAAGCACGAACCTCGCTGTGCCAGTGAAACGCAGAGCATCCCGGACACGCGAAGGAGAATGGATAGAGATTAAACAATGAAAGCGACACACCGTGCCCCTTCTGGCCCCCGGATTGCAGAAAAGAACCCGAGAGGACGTGGCCGATCCAGATGTGTATGGAAATGCAGGACAGGGGAATCCGAGATGACGGCTGGAAGCAAAGGTGTGTGTCTGTCCTCGAGGATCAGAAGACGGAATTTACACAGAAAAAAGAGAAAAAGACGGACCCACATGCGAAGCGTGCAATGAATGAATACGCAGGTGCATGTCGGTGGCAGATACAGATGCTCCTCGTGCCAGCCGCGGACCGTAAAGCGAGACGTCCATCCTGATCTGCATGACCAGTGGTACGAGTGACAGATACGATTGAGGCGGCTTCTTCGACCCGGGAAGCGAGCTGCAGCAGTAACAGGGATGGATGCGATTCGGATGATTAGCCGGGGATAGAATGGACATGCGTATGGGGAAAAGAGACATCTTATCCTGCGGCTTGAAGGGCAGGGTGCATGCAGGTCGAATTAATGACGGGTTATGGTGCAAAGGGCGCGTAGTCGCTGACGAGAGGCGGGTAGTGTGAATTCGAATGGAATCGGCGCGGTAGCGGAAGTCGAGTGAAACGAATATATATATAAATAGAGGAATCGTCAGTATCGTCGAATGCAAAGAGAAACAAATGAATTGAGGGAGATGGAGGCGCGATGGGGAAGCAGAGCGCGTTCCAGGCAGACGGACCGCCCGTTCGCACCATGAACAGAGCGTTATGGAGATGGAGCCCGACAGTCGAAATGAGGGACTAAACAAAAAGGACGCACCACTCCTCATCTGTACTCGCCCCGATCAGAGAATCCCACTCGGACAACGAGCCATAGACGTACAGCGGGCGCAGGGGAATCGGAGCCGGTGCGGGGATGGGATGGACCGGCGTGCTGGTGGGGCGTGCTGGAGTATGGTGCCGAAGTCGGGTTGTAAGCGTTTGACGAGAGGAAGGGGCGGTAGAGAAGGTGTACATATGGGCAGAGGACGTGCGAAGACGATGTGCTTGATTGCAGTCCAGATATCCGCTGTACGTCGACCCTCTCTGGGCCAGACGCATATGCGCTAGCGCTCGCCCTGCTCCTGCACTTCGTCGACCTTTGTGTGCGCCACCGCGCGAGATCTTCACCCGTCGCTTGCTGCGGGGCGGAGTGGAGGGCTAGCTGTTGTTGCTCACCGGGAGAAAAAGGCAGTATCTCCGTCAGACGAAGGCAGTCTGTGACCCGCCATGGCATAGTTTCCTAAGTGCCCACTAACTTTAGGTAGTGGGTCCTGAGATGCGATCGCTTAATTTTTTGGCTGTGGGATGCACTGTTTGGTCTTGTTAGGGCATATCAGAAGTCGCAAGTTCGATTCTCGCAGGTCGCCCTTTTTAAAAATGAGCTCCGAGGTAAAAAAAAAAGTCCATGTTTGACTCTTGAATCTGCAATGCCCCTGCATATCTTTCTCGTGTCTCCAGTAAATTTCCTTGAGTCTATTCCACCATGGCATCATGTATCTCTACCCATGCAATGAAGCCCGACACAGTCGGGGTTCCCAAGCCCAATGCGAGCTGGTCGACGAGTCGACCGAGCGAGAATTGGGCGCAATTAAAATTTTCCATTAGATGCTGGTGGAAAGTACATTTTAGGATAATGTGTTGGTAGTTAGTGGGCTCTGCCGCAAAGCGCGCTACAAGTGTTATTTCATACGCGTCAGAAGCTTGGATGGAGGCAAAGAAAGCGATATGGCACGCATCAACAAACACGTTGCCGGTATGATCCGTGCTAGCGGCGTCTTTCAAAGTCCAGACTCCGTCTCTCCCTCACTTTTCGGGCCTCCCTTCCTTGCGACCTCTCCTTGAATAATCACACTCCACGAGTTGATGAAAGCTCAACAGAAAACATTCAAGGCAGTCAGAGGTCATGGCATCCATCCAGCATACCTAAAATCTTTCCCTCAATAACAGTTCTGGCCAACGTATTTCAAGCTTCTTCGCGGAACGGTCCGCACCTACTAAAAATCTCAAGTCTCGATCATGTTGTCCGCGCGTAGGAAACGGCAGCAGACTAGCCTTCGTGTGCGGCCGCAGCAATCCACCACAGTCGAACCGCACATCCCAAATGAGAAAGCGGAACCGAGAAGAGAGCTCGTTGTCAGGTGGATACGGGGACTAGATTCGCGCTCGGCAATACGTCGGAGGTAGAGCCGGCAGCGCCAACAGTCGCTGGAATCACTCAGCGAATGCGTCGACTTGAGGCTCAGATTCAGGCTTTAACAACGCACGCGCCACCAGATGGCTCGCCACCCGAGTATGCAGTACGAGTGGCTGATTGAGATCAGCTTTGTTAGGATTTGCCTGCAGCCCTTCGAGATCCATGCGGGTGTACCTTTTCACGGTCCTTTAGCGAGAGATGCCCTTCATTTCCGTAGAGTGGTGCTTACTTGGGCCATCCTGGCCGGCTTTATCCCTCGGCCATCGAGAGTGTTTGAAGTCGTTTTTACTACAGGCGGTCTCATCAGTTCTCGTGTGTACTATCCCTAAGCACGTACAATTCGTTGATTTATGCTCCGTTTGAGCTTTATGGCTCCGCCGAATACATGTAATCTGAAGCACCACTCGCAGCAGCTTCGGAAATCGCGTATTCGGGTAAACATAAAGCCGCAAGGCGAGCGGCAGTAGACGAATTATCACTTCATTTATGAAGGAATATTTGTATTACGAGGCGGGAATAAGGATATTCGGTGGTATAGCCAAAGTCTAGACACGGACATCACTTCAAACACCGAGTAGAATGAGAACGAATGCGTTCAGCACGCCCAGAGTTAGCCGGGAAATGACTGTGGTCGTCGCAGAACCAACCGTGCCTCCGGAGGCTGGGCCCCCCACCGGCGGCGTCGGTCGGTGCACTGGTAGCGCCGAGCGCGGTTCTGGGGGGCGAAAGACAATTGATCTTAGCACAAGGCGTAGTGAAAAGCAAAAAAGACACAAACCCAGTGCTGAAGGTGTTGGCAGCTGATTTGGTGGGGGTGACGATGGGAGTATCATCGCCGGAATTTCCTACAAAAAGTCAGCATTCGCGGACACGTTCCAAAGAAAAAACACCCACCACCAACGGTGTGCGTAGGGGAGGAATTATGTTCTGTAGTTTCAGTTTCATCCGTGGTAATGGTGAGTTTAGTGGTGGGCGTCGTCGTCGTTTTCTTGGTCGTTGTCGCCGTGGGGGAGCCGCCACCGCCGCCACCGCCTCCGCCGCCGCCCTCATCCTGGCAGAAGGGACCATTGGCATCTGTCGCTGATGCATGAACGAGAAGAGTGAGCATAACAGGATTGAGCTCGACGAAAAGCGATGAACGCACCACAGTCGCTGACGGAGTCTACGCAATGTATGGGACACTGTCTCGAAATGTGAATGAAACATGTTACGTACCGCAGCATCCATTGCCGTCTGGGCAATTGACTTGGGTGGAAATTGCGCATTGGCCCGAATCACCACTGCAGACCTTGCCAATGGGACAGCATCCGTTTCCGTCGCAGACCGTACTATATGCGATGAGCATTCCAGTCGACGTTGGAACTCGGGTGGAAAGTGGACGTACCTCAAGGGGCAGCACCCCTGGCCTGGCAGGTAAAGAGATCAATTGAATGGAGGCAAAGAGAACCATGCTCAAGCTTACCTGAGCAGCAGCTGGTCCCAATATCGCAGCAGCCGTCGACACCGCACTCGCTTTCCCCGATGTCACAGCCCTGGCGCGCACGAAGGAGACCACCGATGACGGACTGGCGCCGGGCGTGGAGAGCTTTCACGTAAGGCGTGAGCGGCTCGAAGAGTTCACCGCGGCTCGAACCGGCGGCTGAAGAAACGAGAGTGAGCGCAAGGCTTGCGAGGAGGAATCGCGAAAGAAGTGCCATGTCGTACAGAAATGGAGGGAATGCAGACGGCGAGGCTACTTTAAATTCAGGGGAGTGGGTTAATTTTGGATGTTATTGTTCATCATGCGTGGTATCTGTGAGCGGAGAATCGCAAAGGTAATTGGATGGGCTGTATAGCTTTTGATTGACGCGATAAAAATCTATATACATTATTTCGTTAGGGGCTCTACAGAACAAAACGATATGATGAGAATTTGTCTGCGTTTCAAGACGTAGTAGAAAAGTACTATCCTGCCTTATCCTTGTTCCATGGAAACCGAACAAGCAGAATCGATTTAGACGAGAATTGCGGGGCTTTGAGTGTAGGCCAAAGTGCAACGGTGCTCTGGTCTCAGGGGGGTACAGAGACAGTTCCCGTCAGTGATGGGCTGTGAGTACCGAATTCCTTCCCTCCAATACCGTTATCACAAGTTGCAGCCGAGGAAATTCACATGGTCAACAGCAAGCGTGAGATAGAAGGTCATTATTGGAACAGCACCCGTTCAGACGGCAAAAATTTGTACATAACGTGTGTTATGACCTGGAGCTGGTCAAGCGCAAAAGAAGAGGTGTGTGCACTGACCGGGTCTCAATATTGACAAAAATGAAATTAGGGGGCATGGGTGCGCATTCAGAGTCGTGGTGGTGGCGCAGGCATCAAGCACCCGCCGCGTATCGACACTTGACAACAGCGCGCATTTGATAGATTGGCTTGGCACTAGGCACAGAATTTTTTCGTTAGCAACCACCTGGCCTGGCAGGGAAGATATATGTAAAACTCACACTGCACTTCTGCCACTCGATGCGAGCTTCCAAGAATCCAACTGCCCTTATTCCGTGCTCTGTTTTTGACGTTCTCGCGATTCGCGGTTGTGAAAGCTTCTACGGCGCAACTCACCAAGAGGCCCCCCAAAGAAAATCGATTCAAACCATGCTCGTTGCAGTGATACAGATCTTAGATTCTTGCCATCTCTAATATTTATGTTTCCGGAAGAAGATCAGCCACGGTAGTATCTGATGAGTGAATACCTGTGCGTGCGTCTAAATCGCCGCTCAAGCTTGACGTCGCGTATGTCATGGGCGGGTTTTACCTGCAACGAGGTCGGAACTGGTCGGATGCACGAAAAAAGCCGCAAAGCGACGTGGATGCTTGTATTTACAGTAGATTCACGAGGGAAAGGCCAGTCGTCAAGGTGTGACTCGGGGGGGAGGAAACCCCACGAGGATCGCGCGTTTGACCTATCCTTGGGCAAGGGCTACGAGGACATCCGTTTCTGCGGTGGTTTCCGATGGGTCTGGCTTCATGCCTTGCGTGATGCCCGCAGATGATGGTAAAAGGGGCAAAAGTGGGGCACGCATCAACAAATAGTTTACCGATATGATCCGCGCCAGCAGCTTTTCCGCTCTCCATGACCTGGCCCCTTCTCTCGAATATGGATACCGTTCCGGAACTCCGGCTGTCGCCCCGATTTTCGACTCATGGTAGGATGGCTCCGCTTTCCCAATCTCGATCTGCAGCATCTTGAAAAAATCTGCCAGTCGGAAATCGAAAACGGTATTTTGACGCTTCTGCATATAAACATGATGCTGCCCACTGCCACATTTCTTACTTAGGTCGCTAATATTGCCCTTTTATTACGCTCCCGGCTAGTTATGCCTACATCGCCCTGCCCAATCATGAAATCCAGAGGAGCGCGGCTCTCAAATTTTCTTAAACGCTAGGCCGCCGCACTTACCTGTTAATTCATGTCTCAAGGTCTTTCCTACCGCCTCACGACCCCATTATTGCGCCACTTTTTGCTGTTCTGGCTGATCCTTCAAGTAATTCTTGGCGCTTGACGCGCGTGCGTTTTAACCCTCGCTGCGAAGGAACATTTCTGCCACTATTCACCAGAGGATCCGGTTCGTCCAGGTCTCGGTTGAGCTTCCAACGATTCTTCACTCACTTCCAGGCAAATTTAACCTTGTCCTCCTTTTGTGGGCCCTTGATGGAGATCCCTTTCGTCGTTGAATCAGGGACTCGTCGGCACTCGAAGAACAAGTTAGAACCCTTTCGCAACGTACGCGCAAACTACTCCTATCTTTGTCGTATTTTATTTCGAAGCGCCTCTGAAGTCTTACTAGAATGTTGGAGAGTCAGTGTTTTCAATGGAGACCTGCTACAGCGCCGGATGCGTGAGGTAGTGCTTGTCTGTTTTCGCCCGTTTGGACACTGGTAAGGGTGAGATCAAATTTCGACATGGTCAAGACACTTGGCTCCCTCCTGCGAACCCCATCCGAGAGATGCGAATCTCACTCTAGTCCGCCGCTGAGCCGTTTTGCACATGAACTGCCACCATGCAAGATATAACAAGCTGGAAGTCATACATGAACTGAAGGCTTCCGCCACGACGGTCTTTAATCTCCGTATACCTCGCTAGTGGGTTATGTTGTGGACGACTGCCTACCCAACCTGAAAGGTTCTCCGCAGTTGATATGCCACGTGGCAGTCCTAAAACCCGTTCAAGAAGGGAACTCGACCTGCCTTCCCAAATTATTCCCCCAAGAGAGCTTCCTCCACGCAGCCTCGAGAGTTGCAAGGAGTGGTTAGGGTGATTTCAAAACATCAGTCTAAGCCAGAGGTCAGGTTCATTACGTGACTCACAAATCAGCCTCGATAATACAAGGATTAAAGCAACATCGACCGTGGGACGTTCGCGAAGGACAATGACTGACGAAGTGCTTTGCGTTCTTTTCCGCAGCACTGAACCACTTAAACAACGAGTCAGATCATACGCGCTGTTGAGCGTTCTGGCGACATCAGGCCAGCGTGTCCGCTCGAAAATAGTAATAAAAGCCATTGGATCTGAACATCCCTTGGGCCTGCTTCACTCGCTTTCGCATGCTGAAGCATCTTACAGTTTTCTTGCCGCTTTTCATCGGAGTGACGCCGAGTTGTGATACTGGGGCGCCGTGACCATCGTCCTTCCGGCTCCTCACGCGTTGGGTCGACATCTGGTGCAGAACTTCTGAACCTCCGTTTTGCGCTCCCTCCAACAAACCTACCCGGTCTCCACGATGCAATCTACGATGTCAGCACACCAGGAAATCCTCGTCATGGAAATACCTATCCCAAAAGGAGGTAATCCCTTCTCTGCTGCGTCCGACCATCGTTTATCATTGAGCTTAGGTCGTGGAATTTGTTGCACCGTCTGCGGATACCGTCGGCCGCGTTAAGTCTTGGCTTCATGCCAGTACTCTCACCGCCGCTGCGATCACTTCGGCCGGCGCCTGGATCTCAGTGAACATGACTGTCTCCCAGACCAATGCCCTTTTTGCGGCGGATTCTTCGACCTTTCAGATTGAGAAGACGAACCAAACCGTTTTCCGCACTGTCGTACTCCATTCCCAGTGACCTAAAGGCTAGTGTTGATTGGGTCCATCCAAACGATCAAGTAATTCGCCTCTCAATCTTCCATCCTATTCATCCCATTGATTGATTTGCCAATAGTTTCCCAGAGACTAAGACCGCCTCTTTTTCCTCCTTCATAATAAAAATATCGAAGTGGCCCGGGGCACCTTCTACCCCAACTACTGCGTTGATCAGCCCAGATGGTCGGATAAACTCTAGCTGGACTCCGGGTTGGTATTGTAGGCTACAATAAGATCTGATTTTGCCTTCACCGTGCTTCAAATATCTGGTAACTTGCTCGACGCGCACACCCTTCCGTGTTTGACAACTTGTTGCCCCCAAGAACAACAAGTCGCGGTTAGTGCCGGCAATTGCCAATTGTGATGGCGGATTTTGATCTCAGTTTGAGCCACAGCCTTTTGTAGCAGTGACTGATTCTTAGCATGCTTTCTTGATCACAAGTATACTAAGGAATTGAGGAAGCTCTTAGTATCATTTGCTAAGGTTCTTCTGTCTTGTGAGTCTCGGTATTTTGGTGAAAACTCCGTGATAGTTAAAAATCAAGCTGTGATATATGACTATCCTCATTGCACATTTTTCAGAGGCCTACAGGTAGCATTTACATCAAGAACAGCTCATGAAAATATTTGAATAAAAGCCGTATACCCGTTACGGCCGTGTCGTGAACCGTGCTGTCCTGTCAGAGGGTTAGAAATCCCTCGAACGGCCGTGTAGAGCACGGACCGTGCCGTGGATTTACCGTGGATTCCACGACCATTCTCGTTATGGACACGGGCGGTTGCGGTATTCGTTGGACATTGGGCCGTAACCCGATATCTGAGTCCCGATTTTCCAACTAGACGACAGATTCTGCAGCGATGAGCAGATAAATCTAGTGGTGACAAGGTTCGGTTCGGTTCGTGTTCAGAGTACTTTCTCTGAACGCCAAACGTGAAGCTGGCGTTCAGTTCTTAGGTGCGAGGACGGCTCATAGCCTCCCGCAAGCACATTGGCAGCCTAAGAAAGCATGTGGAACAGCTCTGATCGGACGTTGTGAAGATGTTATGAAGTCAGAACGCTGCCAAGCCTTCGCAGCAGCGAGTTGCGAGCGTTCTGACTGAATACGCGTTCAGGCGTTAGGATGTGTTCAGAAAAAATCCAACCTTGCCAAACGCTGAACCTGAACGCGGCGATCGGTCCAAGTTAACCGAACTTTGCCACCACTACAACACCACTAGATAAATCTAGCAGATCTGATAATGCCATATAATGGTTCAAAGTGGTCTGAATGTTGAACGAAAGGACGTTGCTTATATGTGCGTAGCGTGAGAGCTGGTTAGTCTGCGCTTCTGCGCGAGCTTTGAACGTCCCTATGTCAGTCGCTGCAAGCCGGCAAGGCGGGCACGGCCAGGAAGCGCAGGACGAGGTTGTCTGAATAGTGCAAGCTTAAGGATTTGGGACGGAAGAGGATAATGCAGCCATGCGAACCTGAGATGATCTGCACCGCTGCTCGCGCAACTCACGCTCATTGAGTTTCAGTTCGATCGAGTCATGTTGCCTGCTGTGCTTGCACTCGTGCCGCACGCCGGCACCCTCTTCCTGCGCGACCTCGGCCAATCGGTCAGTACCGAACTCGCGCGTGCGTTGATGTCCAGCCCTGGCGAGTGCAACCTCGTCCCGGACATCATGTCGCTTGAGCTTGCGGGGTACTTTGCATGCCTCGCTGGTCCGCTGGTGGATATGGTGCGAGGCCACTACGTGCCAGGGCCGCTGTACTCAGTCCAGTGGCTCCAGGATGGCCATACTGATACTGGATCTGGGCCTTGCTATACAGGAAGAAGGGCTGAATATCACCTTAGTGACTCCTTAGACTAGAACTTGACTCGTCTGCAGACCCACTGGGACACAACCATATTGGGGTTAGACTTTACTTTCGTGATCGGCGGCGAAAGCGCTCCGTAATTTCATAGATTAACGTTCCATAACTGTGCCTAGACGACTACCAACTGTCCAAAACAAAAAAACCTGGCAAGGTCACGCAGTGAGCCCCACAAGGAACAAAAGATCCAATTTAGATGGATGGACTACGCCCAGAAGTTCATCTTCTGGAATGAGCGGCTTATGCAGTTCACACAACATTGGTCGTGGCGAACGTTGAAGAAAACATTGTCACATAAAGTCCAAGTATCGAAAGTTCGTGAATGTACATATAGAAGTAAAAGGTGTCCATCGCGCGCAAGTCTGTGTTCCATTCCATTCCAACCCTCTCCAACCTATTCGTGGGGAACACAGTCCGCCATCAATCTATGGCTGATTAATGACCCACATCTGACGCGCGCTCTAGATGCATGCCACAGCGATGTCATGAGACTCGTACCTGGTTCGTGTTGCCGGAGAAGCAGGTCCACATTTGGATCTGTACCATTCGTCAGTGTTCTGCCTCACCCTCGGAGGAGGTGGAGACAAGTACCTGATTTCCATTTGTCTCGTCGCCATTCGTAAGATCCATACACTTGTCAGGATGAGCCAACCAATGGATGATATCATTCGGCTGGTTCAGAATAGCGCCGCCCGAATGCTGGAATTGTTGGTTGGTGTTTCCGTCTGCACATGTCCAGACCTGCAGTTTGACTCCGTCGATGTTTCGGCCATCTGTCACGTCGATACATTTGTCGCCCTGGCGAATGGTGGATCCTACGAAAGACCAAACTTGGTTACTGGGTCCAGTGAAGTCGCAATCCTAAGAAGAAAACAATCACCAAATTGTTAAATTGAGCAGAGTCGTAAGGTGTGCACCTGGATAGTAACAGGAGCACCATCCGAACCATCGGACATAGTAACACATTTGAATTCGCCACTTGTGTCAGGAAAATTAATACGGTAACTGCCTGCGAGAGGAAGCGTCGTGGGACAAGCCGCATTGCTGTCGACAGGTATGGTCGTGTCGTTCACGGGCGGCACATTTGGAGCATGAGTCAAAGCGAGACTTGTAGCATTCTACAAAAACTTCATGATCTGAACAATGACTGGCACCAAGGAATACGCACGTAGAAGCAGAATTGTGGCGAGGCGAACGCATGATTGTATCTGCGAAGGCAAGCTTTAGCACTGTAAGAGACTCAGAAATGCATGGGTAAGTACTTACTCGCACTCTACATATGGACCATTACGGATACCATGGGTAAGTGGAAAGTTGGTGCCTTGAATAGGAAGAGGATCCAAGCATGCCCTCAAAGTGCTAGCAAAGGCGACGTTCGTGGCAGAAACAGCAATGAGAGCGAAAGCCAGGAGTTTAGCCATGGTTAGTCAGACAGGAAACCAGTCGTTCGCGACTCCGAAGCGACCACGATTTATATGGTGGTGCCCAACTAGATATTAATGAACGTGACACCACCCCCTAGATGTGTACCACTGGCAGATCAGTTATCATTTGAGAGGGCTACCCAAATGCGTTTCGCTTACACGAATACTCATTACATAAAAGTGATGTGCAGTACATTCCCATCAATGTACCGCACCTTAGCGCATTAATGTATTTCAGTTCACCTAACATGGCAAATGCCTTTTTGCAGGTTCAGGCGCAGGACTTATTCATTATACTTACCAGGCTGATCGTAACGCCACAAATGCCGCGGTGACGTGATCGCCGATCACCGATCTAACCTAATCGGGAAAGGTCGTTTCGCAGCCACAACCTGTCACAGCTAATAAAGATCGTCTCGGCACTTCCCGCGTCGGCCCGACCTTTACCGCCACCGCTCCCAATTCGGTTACTTGTCTCAAATATTCGATCTTGTCTTCAAGAAATAATATGGGCCAGGGATTTCGTTCCTATGACTCTACTAGACTACCTATGACTCTGGAAATGATTCAGAGGTAGCTCACAATTTATTCCGACTCAGTAGCTATGATTCGTACCACTCTACCATACTTTACTTGGTAATTCTCCCAAAGCCCTTTGAAATACGGTACCGTAGCTTGTATAAATTCGCTAGATATCGTCTTGTTAATGCAGAATTCTTTCGCGCTTTTCGTTGTCTGACTGGACTCAGGCTCGTCCTCGAATAGGCCGATACCTCACAGCGAGCCGCCCACGTGTCGTCTCTGTGCGTGCTCAGTATTACCCGTTCTAGATTAAGATTTACTGCCCAATTCGTTGGGGAGTGTTTGGGTCTATCCACTTCAAGCTTACCCCATTGTGCAATGTCTGCTGCTCAGCTTGAACCTCAACAGCATCGTCTGTCAGCCACCCAGAGACTGTTGTTTTTGGATCGCTGCTGTAATTTTCATTTTTCTGGAATCTCCCATGTGAGAGCGCGATCTGTCGACTTCAAGACAGCTGAAGCTGACAAACCTTGCCGTGGTGCCTTGCTTGGGGTACACGCCCGAATTCTTGAACTGCGGCTTTCGGAAATGAATTCAAATACGGGTGACTTGAGTCAATCGCATCTCGGGGTTTAACAGCCTTTAGTAACTGCTGTTGAAATCACCCTATTCGGAACATTCCTCCTAGCTCGGCGTAGCACTTGCGTAGTACGACATGTTCTTCGAACATGACATATCTGAAGGCTACAACATCACCCATAACACTGCCTTTAATAGAGAGCTTGAGCCCAAGCGGCATGCCGCTTTTTGATTGTGCAAAAAGCGGCATGCAGCTTTTTTTTTTTGTTTCCTCTAAAGGCCATTACGACTTTGTAATAGCATTGGGGTGTTGGAATTTGATTACCACGCAGAATTTGCGGACAGGAGAAAAAAAAAACCCAGATTTAAAGGTCCCGCGAATGTTTATGTCAACGGCTTTTTCGCTTACTTGGAAGATTATAGAATGATACAAAAGTGCAAGTCTAACAACTTAAAGAGAAAAGCCGTCGCTGGGAATCAAACCCTGCTTCCTCCCAGCAAACATTTGAATCACACCTTTTACGTAGTGAGGTGATCACCATTGTCCACGACAGCTTCAATTGTCAGGCAGCAAAATAATGTGAAATATGTGCTCACTGCCACCGAGGAATGGGAAAGCGCTGGGGCCGTTTGATACCTGCAAGTTGAGCCGACTGCACGCGGTTGCCGAGTATGAGAATGACACAGCGAGGGCGCCTGCCTGGGCCGACTGGAAGTTCGCATAAAAGCCGTCAGCGTTGAGCACGGGGCTGATGTACCCGTGCTTGGTCCCATTGGCGCCTCTTACGAGGATGTTACAGGTGACATCAGGGAGAATAGGGACACACGTGAATGTCTTAACACAATCTACATAAGCCACTGTGTAATGGAAAGCCATGAACAGGAGTCTCACCACCACAGCAACTGACGCGTCCTCTTCAAACTCTTCTCGCATCCGGTCAACGTCGCCCGCGAGTGCCAAGCGCCGTCAAGGATCTTCACCCACAGTCATTCAATCGTTCATACACATTGCACAAAGAGGGCCCACAGTACAAGCTGTGCTCCGCCAGGATGATGGTCGTCTCAGGCTCGTCACCCTCAGGGTTTATCCACTGCGCAGTGAGGGCTTGCGTCGCCGGGTTGTAGCGCCATATAGAGCTCTCGAGGTACCGTGACTCGCGTTTGTCCGCAGAGGCGAGCGCGCTGTGCGAGTTCTCCTCGCTGAAGACGCGCGGTGCTCCGGACGGCGGCGTGGTGCATGTCAGACCGAGCGGGATAGACCTGGCGTGCGGTAAGCCTGGATATTTGGGTACTCAACTGGAAGACACACGTGTAACCGGACCGGCGGAGTGCAGAGCGGGAGTTCCCAAGGACAACTAACGTGGCGGCATCGTCAATGTCAGGCCGCAAAGATTGTAGGAAATATGTGCTCACTGCCACCGAGGAATGGGGACGCACTGGGGCTGTTTGATACGTGCAAGTTGAGCCGACTGTACGCGGTCGCCGAGTACGAGAATGACACAGCGAGGGCGCCCGCCTTGGCCGGCTGGAACTTCGCGTAAAAGCCGTCAGCGTTGAGCACGGGGCTGATGTACCCGTACTCGGTCCCATCGGCGCCTCTTACGAGGATGTTACAGGTGACATCGGTGAGAGACATGTCTCTTCAATGTAGATCAATGTAGAGAGGATGGGGCTCATCGTTCATTAAGCCCTCAATACTTATAATGAGGTGACATAATACGTGACTTAAATAGGTCTCTCGAGCTTCTCCTCGTTTCCCCCTTTCGCCCGGCTTATCGTGCGGGCAAAGAGAGGGCTGCGGCGGAACGCCGAACATGCGGTCCTACGATCATACGTATGCCAAGGCTGAAATTACGTCGTATCTTAGGCGGACTTCATTTCAATCTAAGGGGCAGATTGACCTTGCTCGCTGTGTCTTGGTAACCTTTGCTTATATAATTTTTTACAATTATTTGAGGAATGGATAAGAGCCGTATTTGTTGAAGGGTCTGCTTATAAGACCCTATGTCGGAGGAAGCTAATCTGAAATGCGATCCGCATGAGCTCGCGCACAATATGCGGCTACCTGTACGTAAAATACCCCCTTGGCGCCCGTGCATTCACACACGATCTCGCCGTCTATACAGCGAAGCTTTCTGGAAAGATAACCCTTAGCACGGAACCAGATTGTCAGACGCACACTGACCTTTCAATGCACGTTCTTCTCCACTTTAGAGCTCACGCAGGCGTTCTCGGTCCGCTGCCCGCCTCATGCCTTCCTTCTAGCGGACTCTGAAGGTGTCTGAAAAGATGCGCCAGGTGTAATGGAAGTGCCTGTCAACATCACGTCTCGTCCACGTCGATGCAGATGAGGCCGCACCGCAATAAGTGACCAAAAAAGATAGGCTGTTCCGGAGCATACTCTGCGCATACATTCGAAGATCCTATTTTCGAGGATGACACCCTTGATATTCAACCGTGTTGTTTGAAGGAGGAGGACTGGAGAACGATCCTGAACCCCTTGATTCATGCCAACCCCCGTGCTTCCAATGACATGCAGACTGGGGAGCAGCGTTGTTCTAAGTCTTTCGGCCTGGTGAATTTGTGGAGGCATATACTTCTCTAGATTCAACACACAGGGAATAATCTAGGCTGTCACACACCCAGCTTCAACTCCTCGTCAGGTTGAGATCCTGTCCGTACTCTTCCCATTGTCTGTGCTGGTTTTCTTGGCAATGAAACTTTCAGTAGATCACTGGCTTCGACTCCCCCGTCCTTCCCCAGATTACAGAAGGCTTTCAGCGAGTTGTAGGATGACTATGAAGAACTGGGATGAGGACAGGGGGTGAAGATTGAATACTATTCTTATGAATCGCGGTTTCGAGCATGGAGGTTCAAAGGGACTCCGAATAATTATTTGCATGCATTGCGATGTGTTGATTGCTTGCATCCCCAGTATATGGTGATCATGGCGCAGATTGTTCTTGTTTCTTTGTGGTTGCTGCTCTGTATTTGCAAGGCTGGGGCAATCACCGTCCCATAGAATCGCTGACGGTGTCCGCTTCAAGTGGTCATTGTTCTCTGTCGAGTCCTTGGCATGTCACTGAAACCTCCAAATTGCCCAAAAAAACACAGAAGAAGTCGAATTTGATTTTACCTAATTGAAACCTAACTTGAACCTTTGAATTTTGGAGGTCCAAAATTTTGGTGATGTTGCCCAATCCACCAAGATTGCCAGGCGAGTGGTTCGTTGTTTTTCTCAAATAAATGTGCGTAGGAAGGAAAGCTCAGTGGGAGATTAGCCACTTTGTGATGCAGCCATTGGAGCCACCCAATGGCTTATTACGTACCGTCATCTGGTAGCTCTGCCCTACCCGTAGATGGCTGTGGTAGCCATTGGGAATAAATTTAGCGCGATGGAGCCATCGGGTTGCGCAACACAAGTCAGCCATTGGGGGGCTCAAATGGCTGGATTGCAAACTCTATTGAGCGGCCTGTGAGCCTTGAATGGCCGCCAGATTAATGATTTGTGTGATGACTTGGTCCAAAATTTTGGTCCCCACCCGCTGCCTCTCACTCTGCTCCTATTTCTGAAAGATTGCGGTCAATCGGCCGGCGAATTTGAAAAGATCGAATCAAGTTTCTATGCTGCAGGGATTCCATAATTTCTAATTTGGTTTTAGAAGTCAGACTCATGGGCAATGCGTTCGTTTCAATCTTTAGACTGAAGCGAACGGAAGTTGATGTGACAAACCCTCTAATTGGAGCAAAGTAGGCTCGTATGGCGTATAATTGACAGGATGCGCAGGAGACGTAAATGCAGACACAGCATTTCGGCGCCTTCAAGTTCAATGCTGCAAACGTAGTAGATACGGTGTGGTGCGGTGTCTCCGAGCAATAATAATACACGAAAGACGCCAAAAAAAAAAAGTTGACGTAGGAATATGAAAAGATCGCCTTAATTATAAGTGTAATAATATCTTCTGTCATCCAGCAAATCCAGTGCGTTTTGCCTGCCTTTGGCCTCGAGCATGGTCCGCACACGGACTGCCTCCAACTCGCGCTGGCCCTGCTCCCTCGATACGGCCGTAACACGCGCAACGCGGGCCATCATTTGGGGATGCGGCTCCTCAGGCAGCACGCTACGCAGGAGGTCGCCCCATCCCTGCACCGAGGGGAGATTGTACGCCTTGATCACACGCGAGATGCTACCCCACTCTTTCGACGGGTCGCAGAGCATCTCGACGGCGGTGATGTCCATGAAGCCCTTGAGGGTGAGGAGCGGCATCATCCCGCCGCAACTGGACGCCGGGCGAGGACGGAGATTGTATTCGATGCTGAAGAGGTCGTAGGCGCGCTTCAGAGCCTTGTCTGCTGTATCTTCTTTCGTCTGTCCCATACGTGCGACGAGGTTCGCTTTCCCTGCCGTCGTATATTAATAATGTTTCGTCCCAAGAAAAGAAACAAAATTAGAATCATACTCACACACGTTCCCTTCACCAACGTATGCTTGGTCGTCCAGAAAACGTGAGTATGCTTCGGGCACCAGATGACCGGTCCGACCCGTGTCCAGATAAGCCAAGATAGAACTCATGAGCTGCATGAACGCTGGACTTGGGCTCATGTCTTCCGTGAAGAATGGACCCCACCCGCTGGCCATTGGTGGATGTGGTGACGTGCTTGCCGGCGGGGCATACTGCTGACCATACGCCGATGCTCCAACCGAGGACAACGTAGAGACGCTGGAAGAGGTCCGGTGTGTGGGGACCCCCGAGGGACGTCTTGGAAGCGGCGGGGGGTGGAACGGAAGGGTGCGAAGGCGATACTGGGGTCGGCAGTGGCGTAGGAACGTTGTTGACTTCCCTGTGGACAATTACAGCAGACGAAGGCAGAGCGTTCACCGCGCCCCCACCACTTATTTTGAACACGCGCGTGCGATGCGCCACGACATGCGTCCCAGCGACTCGCTCCCCGACGGCGCAGTTGGCACACAGGTCGTAATCCGCGCAATCGAGGCAGTGGATGCGCGGGTCCGTCAAGCCGATGCGTGTCTTGCAGGCGTCGCAGGAAAAGTGGGCGGGGGCCATGGGAGTGAAAGTCGATTGTACACGCACGCCTTTTCAGCACTTTTATCGATCGTTGCCTCACCTAGACCTCCTGTCGATGTCAAGCAATCGGTGATCTGCACAGCAAAATGCCATGCCAAAGCAAAGACTTGGCGCACACGCGGGCTTCGGCCCCCTTTTCCGTCCGACTAATCATATTGGAGGATATGTCGCAGTTCAGATGGGACAACTAGCTACAAAGGGGAGTGGTTGGTAAGACGGTGTCAGAAACACCGTCGTGCAGCGGATTCCAGGCGAAGGATACGCCGCCAAGAGCAAAGTCAGGGGCGAGGCCGATGGCCGGAATGGTAGATCAAACATTAAACATGTTATCCTTTGACACCGCCAGCTCGTTGGAGTATTGCGGATGAAAGTTATCGCCGGCAGGAACGGGTAATAAACGGCCAACCCACAGGCAAAAAGTGCAGCTGTACTAAAATCCCAGCTTGGTTCGGGGTCGGTCGTGATGATGGTGGTCGCCGTCAGAATTGTGAGCCTTGGCCCGATGAGTACATTGAGACAGAAATTCTTCGTTGCGTATCTGCCAGGATGAGAATGTACAAAACCACAGTGCAGATCTTTCTTGCGTTGGGGGAAGGGATAAAGGGAAGCAACGCGCCGCCCAAATTGAACCGTCGTCCGGCGGGCGGAAATTGAAAAAGGCTGTGAATGTGTAGATCTGTAAACAAGAGCAGATACAGGAAGAGGGTGAGAAGTGGAGAGTCTTTTGAGAAGGTCGACCGATTCAAGAATCATCGAGGCCCAGAGGAGCATCTGCTTGGTCTATGCCGGATGGTCGTGGTGTGAAAGCAAAAGGCGGTCCGACAGATGCGGATCAGCAGTCACAACACAGCCACACTTTCTCTTGCGCACGTCGTTCGCAGGCATCGCTCACCTCGAGTCCGTGTACTGGACGAAACGCGGTCTTCATCCGGGATTTCTCACTTGCCCCAATGGCCTTCCTTTCACTTCTCTCAGATGTTGTTCTAGAGATCGTTCAAAGATTAGACCTTGCAGACGCCATCGCACTTGTATCGGTACGTCGTTCTCTGGCTATAACTTATTTTATTGATCTTTTCGCAAGACCTGCACGATTCTCCGTCAATACTTGTCTGAAAAATCTTTCTGGCTCCCTGCACTCACCCGGGCCCGTCAACTTCAAATGCATCCCATCGCAGTGCCGATCGGCCAGGACCTCACGAAGCTCACGGCGATTGAGATGCGGCAGACTGGGATGCGCACTCACAGGCTAATAAAAAAACTGGCTCAGTGAACTTCCCAAACCCGAATCTGTGCGCGAGATGTACATGGACGCGATGGCCGAGATCATTGTCATCCCGGGGACCGGCCTTGTTATTGCACATGGCCCCGCATTTGTCGCTTGCTGGGATATTTCTACCGAACTGTGTGTCGGCCGCTTGGCGTTGGATCGCGACCTTGTTGTCGAATCGGCATCCTTCGAACAATATGGGACGGTGATGCTTGGTCTATTCTCACCGAACGCGTGCGTATAGCACGCACAATATTCTCCTATTACTTACTCTTTTTTCTTTTGGCAACTTTACAGTACCATCTTCCAGGTCGCAGGAGTCTGCGTCGATTATCACGACCGCGCCGCGGTGACAATTTCCTTAGCCTTGGCACACACCTTCGCTTTCCCGCGCCTCCATTTTCACAAGGCTTCGCAAGTCAGCGTGGACAACGGCAATGTACGCGTGATAGCGACGACATCAGAGCCGCTTCAGTATCACCTCTTCAGTGTTTCGTTTTCCGGTGAGGAGCGTGTCGTTCAGAAAATTTTGCCAGAGGTCGGTGTCCCTTCCGAACAGATGTCCCAATCACACCTGAACATAAAAATCCACAGAAGACACGCGCCTCGTCTCCCTGGGGCGCTCCCGCAGTTTCGATCATACCCAGCCCCAATGGCCCCTACTTCATGCGACACATGCAAAACTACGCCGATATCGCGCATCTCCCCGCCCGCATCTCTCAAACCAAACCCAGCATCATTCAAGTCCCGCTCGAATACCACAACAAATCACTCCAGCTCAAGAAGTATACGCCCTCTGCCCCCACGGCAGATGTGGTCAATATTGCCGTGGGCGACTCCAGGGTCGAATTCTGGCACGCGAGCCTCACAGCTGAGGGACAACTCGTCTTCGGGAATGCCGCCAGCTACACCTTCGGCTGGCCGAGCGCTTTGGGGTGGCCGAGCAACAACGTCATCGGGGGTGCGTCCGGGATCTATACGCTGCTTGGTGTAAGTGGCCATCCAGAGTCGCCGCTGAGGCTCTTGCGCTACGTTCCTGGTGGACCACCAGTTCTCCGGGAGCTTAGGATTCCGGTGAAGACGCTCTATATAAACGAAGGGAGGCTGGCTCTGGACGATCACTTTGGGCTTATACTTTCTTTGCGAGGGGACGGAAAGCTGTGCATTGTCTCATACGCCTAGGTCTCGTACCTCAGTGGCTTAGTTCGTGTAGAAATGCTTAATGCCTTTCCGTCTTCTCTCACAGTCTGAGCGCTGGTTAATCCCATCAAAGTGATGGTAGTACTGGTTACATGCTCTCGCTCTGCGCAGTGGCACTCAGTACTTCGAAGCTGGCAGATGGTCTTACACTGACGGCCTTGCGTTCTGCACCCACCAGAATAATCGATTATCGGAACGCGGTGGGATCCCGCCAGGTACGTATTGTCTATTGGGTCTTTACCCACCGGAGCCCCGGGTTCGTTGAATCCGGGGTCCTGAATTATCTACGGCCGATGCTGGACATTCGGGCGGTAGTGAGGTTCATCCGGGTGTCTGTCACGGCCGACGTATACGTTGATGGGGATAGCCCAGGTATTTTAGGGGTACCCACGGCGTGAAGAGACAGCAAAGAAACATATAGTCGTGTGGGTCAAAGCTCCTTCGCGATGGACCCGGACTGGTGGCCATCCATATCCCTTAGGTTTCCCAGAGGTAGTTGGAGGCGCTTACGACTGCGCGGGAGGGGTCACACGCTCTATTTTAGCGCGGCTATAAGAACCCTAGAGGGACGTACGTGGTGCATGATCAAACCCTCTTCACGACGTGCTGGCCTGCGGCGGACCTCCATGACTCCTGGGGGGCCGCGCGAACATGCGGGGGCGGCACGGGTTGCCCTCGATAGTCGTGTGGCGCAGTGGATTGAGGCCGCAGTAGCAACAAACGCACGTGGTTTCCAGTGTGTTGGGGGTTGTACCTACGAGCGGTATAATCGTCTGGAGGGTCCAGCTCCGGCGTGCGACGTTAAGTATTGCGCCACCAATCAATTGGGTGGTCAATCACGACTTAGCGGAATCACAGGGAGGATGAAACGGTCGTTAGGACCTCGGGGAAACATTTTTTGAGGAGGGTGATAATCTGAGCAGCGACAGCACTGTTGGAATGGCAAGCCGCCACGTTTACGCTGCGCTGGCACAGACGTGTTCAGTGACGAGTGCACAGCCATGCACAGCCTTAGGTTGAGGTTGAAACATTCAGCTGGTCTGAAACGCTAGGATATCCTATTGTTTCTTAGGTGCATTGTTCTATGCACATTGTCCTGTCCCCATTGTTCTTAGGGTATAAAAGGGCTGTGTATCTTGTATACAATATTATATTTATTCTTTCCTTTCCCCGTTTGATCCAAGCAATATTTCTACAAGCACACGGTCAGGTTGACAAAGAGGGTGCAGTGGGTAAGCCCAGATAGGTAGACTGTGGGCGAATGAAGATGGGACACTCCACTAGATTCAGACTCTCCAGACAAGCCGAAAGGGCAAAAAACCAAAGATGTCGCCACGCATAGAGCTCCGGGATTGCTTTTTGGGAAAATGTAGTTGCAAGAAATCCCTGAGAGTAGAAGAAGAGCAGATACGCTGACTTCGAGGTGAGAAGTGGGGGACTGAAAGAGTTGCGTGACCAGACCTATAAACTGCAATTTGTGTCCGTGGATTCCAAGACTTACAGAGGTGGTGGTCTGAAAGCAGGAGGGGGTCCGATAGATGCGGATCACCATCCACAACAAAGCCAAATGAGCAGTATTTCTTTCACCACCGAGGTTCTCCTTCTTTCCCTCAACATTCGCCAGACCAGCAACTTGCCTCGACCATGAAAGATAACAGGACACCATCATTGTAAGGGCGGTTAGTACCATACAATTATGTTCAAATCGGAAGTTGATCGGAAGTCATGTGTCACTCACCCCTCTATCAGTATCGAAATTTGGTCGGTGTCACAGGTCACGACGACCTCTGTCGAATCTCTGAACCGTCACACAGGGCTCAAAATTGCCTGAAAATGGTTAAAAAAAAAAAGACAAAAAAATCGATCCAAATATCGAATTTTTTCGTGGTGTCACGCAAAATTCGGTTGTTATTGAATTAAATGTAATTATACGGTAATGCTGCCGTGACTCAAGTTGACTTGGATCAATGTTTACCCAAAAAGCATGGCACAGCCACCATAAACCCCGACACTATATAAGGGCTACATAGAGTCAATATGAGTGCATAACATATCCACAGGACTTGGCAGTACACGTTCTAGTTGTGGAGAAATATGTGATTTATTGCTTTTCAAATCGCAACTCAAGTCGACGACTTCAAAAGCAATGAATCACATATTACTCAATAACCATTGAATCAGCGCTCAGGTTCTGTAGATATGTCATGTAGCCCCATTGACTCTATTTAACCCCTATATACCATGGGGGTTTACAGGTGGCTGTGATGTGCTATGGTACAAAGATTAATCCGAGTCGACCTGAGTCGCGGCAGCATTATTATACGGTACATTCTGCCCCATAGACAGCACTTTGGTCCCAAGTCCTGCATATCAGCTGGGAAAGTGCCGTGCTTGCAAGCAAGGGCAAAACATTCCATTGCCGGTGCCAACTTCAGTGGCCACTTTGACGCGCTTTTGACGTGTCGGGGCAGGGTTTGGGGGAGCAATAGTGGAGGAAGGAGAAGGAATGAAGACAGCGGGAGAGATGTGTCTCTCTTACAGAACAGAGCTTTGCCGACGCCCGGTACATTCCAAAATGGCAAGTGCCATCTTTGCTGTTTAAAAGCGTGAGTCAAGTGGAATGTGCCTTGCTTGATCCGAATGTAACTCCCTCTTGAATGTACCTGCTTGCCGCCTTCCGTATATCCTCGGCCAAAAAGCCGTGGCTTTTTGGCTCGGCTTTGGCTTGGATGAGCCTTGGCCTAGCCTGGGATTTATCCAGGCCAAAGCCAAAATCTCACTGAAATCCCTGCCAAAAGCCATGGCTTAGGCCAGGCCAAGCCAAAGCCAGGCCAAAGCTAACAGTGTGGCTCTGGCCTGGCCTGAAATTTTCTGAGGCCAAAGCCAAGCCAAAAAGCCAAAGCCTCAGCCGGAAAAACACTACTGTGACATATCAGTGTTTTGACATTTCCCTTGCGTCTTTTTTTTTAGCTTGTAGCCTTGGCAATGTTATGGGGGTAATACTGGGGCATAATTATGTACCATTTTCCAACAAAAATTCACCACCCTGAAAAATAATTCACAACCCACTTTGAATCACAAAAAATACACAGGGCCAAACTGCTATGAAAGATTTACTACTGCACTCTCAGCTCAACTTGTGCACAGGTTCTGCCAAGATTAAAAACCACACAGGTGGGGTTGTAATTTCTTTTCACACCTTTCTATCTGCAGCAATAAAACACACAGGTTGTGTGCAACACAAGATTTACACTGCCAGTTATTGAGTGCACAAGAGATGACCAGTCATTGGCCTGGTGCTGCTGCCTGTTTGATAGATGGCAGTCAATCAGCCACATCAAGCCCACCAGACTACTACCAGACTTGCACAGTACCCTCAACCATGCCCTTAGCCTTGGCATTGATGGGAATATCTGTGGGAAAATTTCAGCACAATGTGCCGTTTCAATAACCTCCACCTCAATCATGCCGGGCCTTCTGGACATAGAAGTAAATGCCTAATAAATTGAGCAAAATAGTTGAGCCAAAGATTGTTGCACCAGTTGAACGGGAGAATGGATCTAGAAAGTGTTGTTCAACATGTCAGTTTGAGAGTTTGAACCAACAGAGTTCCTGTTTGGGCAGTTTGAACACTTCTATGAAAAGCAGAGATGGAGCGGAGCACTTTCGCCGTTGATTTTGAGTTTACAACCCAGCAACCGCAGCGTTCTAGTTCGAACCGTAACATTCCCAATGTTAACATTGGAATGTGAACGGTTCGAACGGTTTTGGTTCAAACCATGCAAAATGGTTTGAACCATGGCCATATATCTCAGTCTGATCAATGGAAATGGTTCAAACCAAAAAACCGTTTGAACCAAAAAAAAAACTGTTTGAACCAAAAAAAACCTGTTCAAACCAAAAAAAAACCATTTGAACCAAAAAAAAAAACTGTTTGAACCAAAAAAAAAAACTGTTTGATCCAAAAAAAAGTGTTTGAACCAAAAAGAAACTGTTTGAACCAAAAAAACCATTTGAACCAAAAAAAAAACTGTTTGAACCAAAAAAAAACCATTCAAACCAAAAAACTGTTTGAACCAAAAAAAACCATTTGAACCAAAAAAAAAGTTGAAGGTCAGAAAACCTGTTTTATGGTGGTCTAAGTGCACATTTAATCCCGTGCAACAAAGATTGGTGATTTCGGACATTGCACCCCAAAGATAGGTCTTTTGGCACCTTCCACGCTAAAGAGATAACGCTAATCACCAAATTGACTTGTGCGGAAATCAGAGATTTCCCTGCAAGATGAAATGACGTCGGCAAGTTCCACGCAAGATAGATAGATGACAACTGCGCAACTCTTGAAGTCCTGCACAACTTTTGTTGTTGTCAGCAAAACTTTTGCTCATATCCCTGCACAATAAATGTAGGTACTCAATCTCATCAAATCTCATCAAATCACATTGTGTGGGATGGTAGCTTAGGAGCAACACCAGCCATTGGCGGTTTGTGGTTTGCTACAGGCAACAGGGTGACTGGGGAGTTATAAGTGCAATGAGGACAGTGTCAACCCATTCCAGCACGGCTGCGAAATCGACCAGTGTCCCAAGGGCATGGGCTGTCTCAAGCCGGCCCGTCAGGGGATTGACAAAATCCCCAATGGTACAGCATGGGCAACAGCATGGCCATCACGGTTATACAGGTAGAAACTCACCTTCAATTTCAATTTATGCTCAAAAATTGAGGTCCTGATGGCTCATTATATAACCCAGCAAGTTAAAACCGAGGGCACCAAATTTTTGAAGGCAAAAATGAGGCAAGCCAAATATCTGAGACATGAGGCAAGTGAAATCAAATGATATGTTTAAACCCTTACTTCAAGCATAGAATGTTAAGCTTTTGTTTCTGCAGAAGGTTGTGAAGAACTCATTAAGGAATGAATTGGAACCCAAGTTCCGAAAGGACAAATATATTGCAGTCAGCATGGGCCAGGCAGTTACAAACCTGAATGGGACAGTGGTTCATCTCTCTCAGAGTCAACTCAGACTCAATACCGATGCAAGGGGATAGATACAAAATTTAATTAATTTGATGTGGTGTTGACATGCTCACATCTTGTATTGAAGTGAATGCCACAGCTGTTCTCAGGATCAGATTGGTTTCTCACAACTGGAATCAAACCAGTAATCTGTAAATCAAAGAGCTCTTGGTAAATAGTGAATACTGTTCTCTGCCTTATATACCTCCCTGGACACTACGAGCACTTTCTCAGTGTTGATGGAGTTTTTGATATCTGTGTACATGCTTGGTACATGCACACGCACAGTCACTTTGTACTTACACTCAATTTCATGGTTGCTTTGATTTGCCAATCTTATATCATGGGAGCTTGAATTTATCAACAAAAGTTGCAGGGGTGCCTTCTATCTATCTTGTGTGGAACTTACCAACGCCACTCCATCTTGTGCAGAAATCAGAGATTTCCCCACGAGTTAATGTGGTGATTATCGTTATCTCTTTAGCGTGGAAGGTGCCAAAAGACCTGTCTTTGGGGCACAATGTCCGAAATCACCTATCTTTGTTGTGCGTGACTAAATGTGCACTTAGACTGCCATAAAACAGGTTTTCTGACCTTCAACTTTTTTTTTGGTTTAAATGGTTTTTTTTGGTTTCAACAGCTTTTTTTTTGGTTCGAACAGTTTTTTGGTTCAAATGGTTTTTTTTTTTGGTTCAAACAGTTTTTTTGGTTCAAACAGTTTATTTTTGGTTCAAATGGTTTTTTTTTTGGTTCAAACAGTTTTTTTTTTGGTTCAGACGGTTTTTTTTGGTTCAAACCGTTTTTTGGTTTGAACCATTTCCATTGATCAGACTGAGATATATGACCATGGTTTGAACCAAAACCGTTCGAACCGTTCACATTCCAATGTTAACATTGGGAATGTTACGGTTTGAACCAGAACGCTGCTACGGTAGGCCACCTCAATATGTCAAGAACAACCAATATTTTTCAAGTGCAGCACAGTCTTGCTTGGTGTGGGCTTGATTCTACAGCACTGGGCATACAACTGCATACCAGTGGCTTTGCACTCATACTGCAGGTCTGGAGCTATATACTTGTTACGGGATGTGAATTGCATTACTCGTTTAGCATTGACGTTGTACTCATTGTACAAATCTGATTTCAATGGCAATTTTTCTTCAATAGAAGATGAACCGTCGCTTTGCTCCGGTCTCGTGGAGCTCAGGACAAATGGAACCACAAATTATATTGGTAGAGTAAATTACATTGGGGATGTGCAAGGAGTCAAAAGTTCTGCGCCGTACCAGGTGTTATGGAATGTTTCATGCAGACATTTTTCGAGCGGGCATTTGCTGACTGGTACCATGGGCGGGAAGAGAGACAAAGGAAGAAAAATTCGCCGCCGCAGCCGCCTACGAGCATGGAACCAGGAATTTGAAAGATACAGGAGATTAATCCCCGTGACTATTCAGGCCGTGGAACCCGAAATTTTGAGAGATCCGCAAGAGCGACAGCGATTGGATTGTTTGAAAAAAGGGATTGATTAGATCCGCACCAAGACACAGATTAGATAACCACCAAGGAGCGGACAGAACAGTTGAAAAATTGGATCAGACCAAGAATCAATTGGTTTTTGACAATGAGCAAAGTGGGCAAAGGATGAGAATTCCACACGATAGCAGCGCTGCTTTAATACGGCGAGAATCTTCTGGGAGGATTGCGTAGCCTCGCGGCCGGAGAGATAGAATCACGCTGCGCCGTAGGCGGCAGCAACTGCGATCCGCTGCGCTGTAAAGAAAGAACTATGCGCAGGTCAGCTGTTCTGTCGCAAATGAAGGGACTGTCCTGAAAAGCACAGAAAGTCGACGACAAAAGGTATTAAGCCCAGAGGAAAAGCAGAGAGAGGCAAGAGGGAGAATGGATATATGGAGAAGTTGCACTGCCAAATGAGCAAAATCTAAAGAACGGTTAATTAATTAATCTCGGAGCTCAGGTCTGTATCGACGACAAGTAGAAGTACGAAGAGTTACGCAAATCACGTATAATGCTGCCCTTGTCTTTTCAGCAAGTGCGTGCGACATCTTGGTTGGGTGTTCCATTCCGGCCAACGGCAAAGACAAATGCTAACTTTGGCCATCTATTGCCATGTGGCTATCCATCACAACATCGCGGAAGGGCCTGAACCGTGAGAGTGCCACCGCTAGATAGCTGTGGATACGTGATCGAATCTGACTGGGACATCTGCGAAAGTTGGCCGGAGAAATCTCTCCCATCTGTCCAGCTACGTCCTGGCTCAGTCCGCGTCATCGCAAAGCAGCGCTGGTTACCCGTGGTCTGAATGCAATGTGCCCTATCTTTGAGCGAAATAGCAGATGACACATCTTTTCTCCACAGACGGCCAGAATTAGTACAGTCCATCAAGATCATCTCCCAGAATCTGACGGTGGTTCAAACACCTGATCTTTGACATTCTGATGTCGCCTCACTGTGTTGACGGCAAAGATACAGTCCCGAATGGTGTGATCCCTGTTCGTTCCTCAGCAAATGGAATGCATGCCCTTCGCAGCAGCCTTGAATAACCTTCCTCAACATTGATACAGGTATGATCCATGGCTAGGTATGACAAGAGCTTGAAAACGGGACGAATTACTCCTCTGCAATACATGGATCTATTTTGCCAGATTAGCATGCTCTCACCGAATTTTATCGCGACCGAAGGGGAAGGAAAATTCCCTCACAAGGCATCCGTCTTTTTTTGGGTACGGCCTTCGACACATTGATCATCTCGGTAATCCAACATCCCTTGTCCAAGTCGGCATAGAAACAGATGTGACAGCATGTTCTATTATCTCTTCAACCGCAAGTGAATCCCTTTAAATTCGAAGATGTCTTTGGATGTCTGCACTACTTCTTGTCCTCTCACCATCATTATGATTGTGTCCAAACAGATAAACTGGAATCATGACGGCTCTACACAGTCGGCGGAGGCAGCCAGCCCTACTCCGGACTCTGAGGAGCCTCTGCCTGCTAGAAAGAGCACAGGTACATGTCTCCCATGCTCACCTCTCTGCATCAGCTGAATCATATCCCAAGGTAAAACGGAGATGCAGCCACAGATAAAGAGGGGCAAGCCATCATACATGCTGCGCACTTCATGCCTGTCATTGCATACAGGGCTCATCCTACTACACCTGGTGCTTATCGTTATATGGGCGGTGCATCTTGAACAAAAGATGATCTTTTCTGCTGAGCTCGAAACAAAAATATCGGAAGTAACCAAAGCAGCAATGACGGGCTTTGCAACGGTAAGGCTTTGTTGTGATGCTCTGTCATGTACTCAGCAAAATCCCAGATATATCTGGCCCTCATTGTCTTTGTTACACAGAAACTAGCCAATCGGTGGAGCCTGAAGAGGTACACAACCTTAACTGCAACTCACGACAATCTACTCTCGTGGTCAGGCCTCGGGTCAGCTCTCAATAACCTCTACCTTCAACTATCAGTACCAGCATCCATCATCGGGACACTTTCAATTACAGGATACCTTGGGTTGATTACGGTCATTCATGTAACAACCCCAGCCCTTGTTTCAGTGGTCACATTCAACCTCTCGACTCCATCAATGGCCCAGACTCTAGGAGTCCCACAGTGGAACCAATCCGACCATGAGTGGGTATTTTTTACAAGTACATCGTAGGTATGTCTGATGTCACTGATTTGCATTTGCAGCCTTATTTCCGCATACATGGAACGTGTTGTGTCGTTTCTGCCCTGGATCCACAACTTGGATGACACAATTGGATTGTTCAATGGAAGTTTGTATGATGTCTTGCAGGATATCAATTTGGGAAATGGTTCAGCAACAGTGTCAGCAATAGGTTTTAACATTACATGTGGCTATCTGCCAGGTATCAACACCAAAGTGGAGCTTGTTGAGGGCGAGCTATCTTGGAAGATATCTTTTGAATTACCTATTTCCTCAGCCTACTTTTCATCCACAGGTATATGAAATTCATCCATGTTACACAAAATATTTCATTCATTGCAATCCAGGTCCAAACATAATCCAAATATACACAGCAGTGAACAACTCAATTGTGCTCTATACAACCAATGATGTTGTTGATTCTCATGGCCAGAAGGGATCTCCAGTTACACTAAAGCAGCCAATGGGGCCCAATTCAACTGTCTCTCAACTACAGTTTCTCCAATGTTCAAAGTCCTTGGTCTACCAGCAGGGAACAGTTAACACCCAATCAAGAAAACTTGATCCTTCCTCTCTTCAGCCAAGTGCCTACAAAACACACTCTAATTGGCAAAGATATGACAACTTGCAATCTTTCTCTGCTGAAGAGACCCTGATTGGGAGCAACATGGTATGTGTGTCCCTCTCCTCCCTCTCTTGCATCCCCTCTCTTGGTTCTGACTTGACATAAACACATCAGTGGTCAGATTTCTTGACTTCTGATTCAACCACAATGTTTATCCCGGTGAATGACAACCAGACTGAGGGCATAGACTACATGTCAGATATTGAAGAGTAGGCAATACCATTCCATCTCAAAAAAGGACCAGTACCGATGTTCTTGTTAGATATCTGATGCAGGAGTTGGGTTTAGATCCATCATGGATTAGTTCAAAAAGTGCTTCAACATCAACTTCAATCTTGGAGCTCCACAACATTGAAAATTCCCTCTCTGCCCTTGTTGCTGCTATTTTCTGGATAGGTGAGTTTACCTTACTCTTCACATATCCAATGCTAACTTTCCTCCCTGTCAGTGGGGCACATCACCCCAGGATCAATGGTATTGAAATATGGCAGTGACCCAACTCATCCTTGGACAATTGTTCAACCTACGTTATTTGCAAACAGTACAGTCATCCAACAGAGTGACTCTTATTGCAGACTCAATGTCAGTTTTCATGCTTCTGTTGAGACATGCAGCGCACTCAACATCCACTTGTTTAGCTGAACATCAGTTTTGTAGGTGATGTATCTAAGATCAAGCTTGTTTTTTTGACATTGGTAACAGTTGGCAGTTGGTTTTGGGGCCTCAGTCCTGTTATTTCTGCTTGCCATCCCATATTTCATTGTTCCCACATATAAGGATGAAATTAGCAACACCGGCTTGTTGCATGTGATTTGGATGTTCCGCCACCATCATAATCTTGAACATCTTTTGCCACATGTACCATATCCCACAGACAACAACTTGAGACTGGCTGGACTGGTCAGAGCTCAGGTTTGTTTGCAAACACCAGATGTTGCCAATACCATGTTGGTGGCAAGAAGACACCCAGAAGAACATGACGAGGACAATTATTGTGGAGATGGCTTATGTCCACCCCCTACAAGTGAGTGAAGATTATCAAAGATGATGTTTCTACTGATCACAATGAAGGAAATGAGAGAGGTGTCTATCCTCCAGCAGCAATCAAAAACCAACAAACTCTTTGTATTACATGCCACCTCATCCTTATTCTGTTACACATGGTATTACTTGGAGTCTGGTTTCATCCTCATGCAGAGCATTCCATCATATTTCCTATCAACCTTCAGGGAAGTATGGGATCCATAATAACAGCAGTGGCAACAGGATTAGGCACGGTATGAGTGGTCTCCAGTTCTCTCAGTGGTTCATTAAACATGTTTATGCCAGGTTTATTTGTCTGGCCTCATCTTTTTGGTTCAGAGAATCACCATTCAGCGATGCCTACAAGCAGAAGAAACATTAACAGCAACCCATGACAATATCCTTGCTTGGTCAGGCCTGGGATCTGCATTGGCTACTGTCTATGAACAATTTTCAATCCCAGCATCTGTTAAGAGATCAGCTTTGATCTTAGGATATTTGACAGTGGTTCTGGTCCTCCACCTGACTACACCATTACTCTTTTCTGTTGAAGAATATGACTCTTCCACCATGTTGACCATCCATACTCATGGAGTCCCCGAATTAAATACTTCAGTATCATTGAAGTGAGTTTCATCATTTCCAAATAACTATGATCCTAAATCTGATGATGCATTCAGCAATACCATGCAATTTATCAACCAAAACATGGCATTTCTGCCATGGATTGGAAATTTGCAAGAGTCTGAAAAACTGGGGTTACTTAACGGATCACTCTATGATACCCTGGAGACTTTCACTCCAAGGGGTATGCCAACACAGGTTCATGGTGTGGGTTTCAACATCTCCTGCAGGTACCTCAGTGGAGAAAACACCCAAGTTAAGGATTATTCTATGAATCCAGACATAGTTTTTGGTGCACATTGGCCTTGGGAGATTGTACTACCATCATTCAATAGTCAGGGATTTTGGCTTAGTTCCTTAGGTGACTCATTCCAAAATTCAAGAACTTGAGGCTCATCTGATTGTAGGCCCAAACATCATCACATTCCTCCCTCAATTCCTTATCAAACATCCAAATGACGGCAGCACATTCCGCCCTAAACTTAATGACAGCATCATTCTATACACAACAAATGAGGTTCTGGACTCTGATGGAAGGACAGGTTCCCCGATAAAGCTTCAGTATCCCATGGGTCCCAATTTGACAATTTCCCATCTACAATTCATGCAATGCACAAAGTCTTTGGTAAACCAAACTGGGATGATTGACACTCAAACAGGAAGGCTCATTGGATCACTTGACCCTACTCTCCAGAAGAATCACTCAACATGGCAAGCATACAAGGAAGATACCCCTTCTTTTGGGCAAGATTCTCGACTAGTTGGGGGTGATGTGGTTTGTCAACTTTATATTAATTATCTCGGAAAAACCTCTTGACACAAATTGTTCAGTGGGTTCAACTGCTGGCAGCTGCACAAAAATTGGAAACTGGGATCAACCTTTCCCATAGTGGAGGTCTTGATTGGAACTCCCTTGGCCTGGGGGATATGTGAGAAAATCATCTGTGTATACCTGAGCTCTGAGCACAGATCCACCCAGATACTTAATGGATCACCTTGGGCTGGATCCAACCTGGATTGCCAGTGGTGTTGATTTAACATCAGGCTCTGTGTTGAGACTTCATGATATTGAGAATGTGTTGTCAGACCTTGTGGCATCAGTGTTCTGGATAGGCAAGTATTGTCTATAAGGCATTCATTTAATGTTGGCCATGACTTAACCTATGGACAGCTGGACACATTCAGCAACTATCACTCATTCAGAAGTACAGTATTGACAACGATCCTGAGGGAAGTAGTGCTCCAGTTCTATCTTCTGGGAGCGTGAATGTGCAGAAGAATCAATCTGCTGCACGACTTAATGTATGTTGTTTTGGGCATATGCAGACCTATAATTTGACTGAAATCATGAGGCTAGCTCAGTATCCGTGCTGTAAGCCACTCATCTCAATGAATTCTGACCTCTAAAATTTTTTTGCACTAGGTCTCATTGGGCCTCGTGGCCTCAATCACTTTGTGTATCCTGGCAATTATTTTATGCCAGGGGCCAACTGTTCCCACCAGGTTCTTCAATGGCATGGGAATACTTCATGTCTTTTGGTTATTCCATAACCATCGGGAGCTTGCAGACCAACTTGAACAGGTTGAAGAACCAATAACTCAGAATCTTCGTGCTGCTGGCATGATCAGAGTCCAATTGCTAGGTGATTACAATGTTGGCATGCAATCAGAGTGAGAAACTTCAGTGGAGGGGTTGGGTTGTGATTTTTGAACCTTGAACAGAATTCTGCTTTTCTTGTCTTTTTGGATTGTTTCTTCAAAGCACTACTTGCATTGTGTTACATACATGATACCACTATGTGTACCAGGTAGTTTCTATATACACATGCAAATTGACCCGAAATTGAACACTAATAGAGACTTTGCAGTGAGCCACCAGAAGCCACCCAGTGGCTCATCAGGCATGCAGTATGGAGTGGCTACTGTATTTGGTGGCTCCTCCAGTGACTGAACATATGATGTCAAAACACTCTGTTTTCTTCTCTTCCACCTACCTCACAACCATGTTTGTGCAGACATGCTCTAGGAGAGTAAAATAGCCCCATGCAGACGCTCAGATCATCAATATCTTCATCCCAGACCTCAGAAATGACCTTTTTGTAGAGTAGTGAAGCATATTCAAGCCTCTGAGATAGCTCACTGCATGATAGGCAGTGTAGAAGTAACATACTGAGACACCAACTCACATTAGTGGAGCAAATTGATTAGCCACCAAATGCAGTAGCCACTCTGCACTGCATGCCTGATGAGCCACTGGGTGGCTCCCAGTGGCTCACTGCAAAGTCTCTAACGACTTGACAAAGGGGTAAGAATGAACAGCCTCTGTCCATTGCCCTCAACATGCATGATTCTCTTTCATTTCCCTTTTTGCTTGTTTGCATTTTATTTGCAGGATTTACAGCAAAGTGCGAAACAATAGACACCCTTGCATTTCCAGCAAAACTTCAGCTGGGAGTCTGCCCATGATCCTGCACAAGCAGCTCCACATGACAGGGGTTTTTGAACTTGCAAGCAACTTTTGATGCTGAAATGTATACCGATGCCTAAAATTTAGACCTGCTGCCCCACATGGCTTTAGCTGAACTTGCTATAATTTCAAATGTGCTTGTTGTTTCTCACTTAGCTATAATGTTAGTGGCAGTCAGAGTAGCCAATTCTGGGCAATTATCATGTCAATTGTGATGTTAATTCTTGAATTCTTTTTCATCAGAATTGTAGGAGAATTGTTCAAAATTGTCCCCTACTCCGACCACTAGATTTTCATCTCTACCCTCAATATATTGCCTTCTGCAGAGGTTAGAGACAAGTTGAGAACATCCCGTGGTTGTCATACTCACATCTTCTAGCAAATGACTTCAGTTCAAGAGCTTGCAAGGGAAGATCCTGACCAACTAAAGAAGCTGTGTAAGGGCAACCCAGTGGCCTGATAATAACTCAAGAGTCCTGGCAGGGGAGGATCCAAAGATATAAATAAAGGAACTATATAGAGTACATGATCCAGTGCACCTGGCTGGAGAGGATCCAAAGAGAAGAAAGACTAAGGATCTCCTTTGCCAAGGTGCATCTATATACAGATCAGAAGACATCTGATTAGAGCGATCTGCAGTGATCCCAGGTTTGATTGCAGGCAACATGCCAACTGGACTTGTAGGCTGGGCTGATGGAGTTCAAAGTAAGAGGTTGTTACAGCAGTTGGCAGTACCAAAGGCACAGATGAGAATTTTACTGTTTTGGGACATTTCCCAAGGATTCCCCATTGTGGAGGGGTTGGATGGCTGAGTTGTGGAAACACCATTGTGGTAGGGGAGAACATCCAGCCTGTAGGTTCATGAAATGGGTCAGTGATCTGGGTAATGATAGAGCAAATGTGAGGGATAAAATGTGAGAGAAGGTCTCGAGCTGTAGAGTGCGAAAATGAGGAGAAAATAGAGTACAGAAGAGACAAAGTTGGCATGAGAACAGGATGGATGTGGTGGAGCATGATGCCAAGGTATTTATGGCTCAAGAGCCCACTGGTGGCTGTCTGAAGACTAGGGGGTGAAGGGACACCAAATCCCTTCTGGGCAGGAGCCCTACACTGGCCACAGGTGATGGTAGAACAAAGAAGAAGGTGATGATGTGGCACCATAGGCGCATATTTACGATACAAATAAGTGAGATGATGTAATTATGGTTTGATCAAAGTAGAATTAAAAACAGAATGTGGAAGGATTCCACATCCCAACTGTCCAACCCCTCTACACCATATCGGAACGGCCAGACAAACTTTTATAGGCCTCATGTCAGCCATATAATTTGTTTCCTTTCATACGATACATTCACTGGTATTCTTGAACTATTGACTACCTCTTTATTTTTCAGATTCACCACAAGATTCACCTTATTCATACCGGGCTCTTAGCCAGCACCTCTCGGACCTTGAGTCTGATCTAGGGTGTTTCACACTTGATGGGTGCAGCACAAACACGGCTGATCACTCAAATATAGAAGGCAAGCCCTGGAGAATTTTACAGGCCATCATTTTCAATTATTCCCTCGACATCTCTGAGCTGCACGCTTGGACGTCTTGACCTTTAGATGGATTTGGGGCAATAAATGTATTTTTGATCATGTATAAAATTATTTACCGCTTCGTTGGCAGGAGATCAAACAGCTGGTGGCTCTTAAAGCCCAGGGATCGTAGGCCATGCAGGAAAGAGTGTTGTTGTAAGGTGGCACTAGGACCGTTGGCAGGCAGTTCCCTCACTTCTTCTGCCATCATTTGGCTGAGCCATTGCACATGCATGCTGTGACGCCACCGAGGTTCCCGAGTGCTGCTGTGGCAATGGGAACTCAAAGCAGAACATGTGAGAGTCTTGCTGAGCCAAATGCGTAGTAAGTGTCTCGATTCAAGAGAAGCTAACTAACTATCTAATCCATACTGCTTAAATACCTAACTAATCCTACTTATCTGCATATAGAACATAAAGGGAAACTCATACATAGCATAAAGTAATAAAGGGAAGTCCAAGTCTGTCATGACGACCTTGTGTCGGCGTGACAAGGTTTCCAACTAAAGTTGATGCGCCATCAACCAGAGTTTGATAGCGAACTAATCCCATCTGTTCCACATGCATACCCTGGGTGGGGAGAAAAATCAGTTGTGAGGTCTCCTGGCTATTGCCTTGACATGGACAGGTAGATAGTATTTTTTTATAGTTAGCGCAGCCCTGGTGGTCTTCGAGTACAGGCATGCTGGGTGATGGTTATGTAAAATTGTTTGTATCACAAAAAAATCACCTTCTTGCTTGCCTCATACCACCACCATGGCACTTGCATCGGCTTCAAGTCGTGTTAAATCTTCTGTCTCTTTATCTTTTGTTATTTATGGTCTCCCATGTCTCTGTGACACCATCCACGGTTCTCTTGGCTGGATTTGTTCTAGCTGTCTGGTGTCATTCACATTGTGCTTCACACAGACATAATGCTCATGTTTCGTGCAGGATGTCTTGCTTCTTTCAGGTTTGAACCTCCAACCAACTCTAACTTGGGCTCTGGTGATCATGTTCGGGTCCTTTTGACATTTACTGTCAGAGAATTACATTCCTGGACACTACGCACCGGTAAAATAATTGCCAATTGAATTACTCGGATTCATTCATCACTAGATCTTCCCTGTTCACATCCCTTTTATCTTTCCCTCTCCATCACCTTCTTTTTCATTCTACCAGTTGGCATTTCTTGTGGGATTACCCTCCCCAGTTCCGAGCCGCTTTCCAGGAACAATACCCTTCCTCACCATAACTCAATCAGTCCTCAACAGAGTGACATGAAACCTAGCTGGTTTTATGAGGCTAATTCATATGAAATTACTGATAGAGGGAAAGTCATGAAAATATTTCATATTTGATGATCTATGATTTTGGACCATTTTAGGATTGAATATGGCCTACAGAGATCGGCACATATTCAAATGGTCTAACCTTTTAAGCCAGTGGACTTGAGTGATTTAGGAAGATGTCACAGAGCTGGATTTAAAAAATATGTAACCTAAGGTGCCTGTAGTCACTTTGACCCATAGGGTGTTCATAGTGTTTGATCGATGCTGGGTTAGGCCTTATAATCAGATATACCAATTACAAGGGTAAAATAAGGGCTATTTTCCAAAAAAAAGCTCACACAACTGAGCCGTTGTAAATACATCAAAATCTACCCACAGCAATCATCTCCAGAACCTTCAAGCTCTCCATTGTTGTGCTCCTCTCCACTGTGCTCTGCAGCAAGCAGCTGCATCTAGAGAGCCTCCTCCAAAACTGCTGTCTGCTGAGGCCGAATTTGGATGGGTTGTTTGAGATCACCAGTGCACTACCAAAGAGTTTATTGAGCTTGACAGGCAGCCAGGAAGCCTGGTGTCGGAAAAAGTATTGCATGTCTATCCGGCACTTAATCCAGATGTAAGCCACTATCACGTAAGACCTCCATGCATCCCCCGAATGTCCATTGCCTGCTAAGCCTATGCATCACCCGACCCATAGTTTGCCGATATGTGCAGTGAGTCGCTCTCTCACCAACAGCTAGATATTCTGACTGCAGACCTGCAAAGAATGTTCATGCGTGACATACTGATACTGAGGTACTCTGGTAAGTGGTTTTTATTGAGGTACCTAACCCTCCTTTTAAATCTCTTCCTTCAAATACCTATAGGCTTATCTTGCTGCAGATATTTTTTGCATGCGACTAGCAGGCAACACAGTTGTATAACCATGTCGCCATCCAGCTCATCGGTGCCACTTAAGGAGGGCCAAGTTCACTTATAATTCCGACAGCTTGAACTCAAGACCTGCGTGGTAGGCGTAGCGCACCGATATTCAGCATAGGCTTCCCTGATTTCGATTCCCGCTGTGCAGATAAGTAGTTCATTTTCCGATTCCGCGTCACACTCACTACATATTCTTCGGCCACTCCGCCGTCCTGCTGATTTCATGTACATTTGTCAGTTTCGAAAAATTTTATTTGTTTATGGAGTAATCACCCAATACGATTATGACCAGCTATTGAAGCTGTCGTGGACAATGGTGATCACCTCACTACGTAAAAGGTGTGATTCAAATGTTTGCTGGGAGGAAGCAGGGTTCGATTCCCAGCGACGGCTTTCTCTTTAAGTTGTTAGACTTGCACTTTTGTATCATTCTATAATCTTCCAAGTAAGCGAAAAAGCCGTTGACATAAACATTCGCGGGACCTTTAAATCTGGGTTTTTTTTTTCTCCCGTCCGTGTTCACCCGCGTCAATGAGACATAAACCGCCAACTTTAGGCCCGCCTCTCAAGACACAACCATTTCGAAACAGTAATCGTCTACCAACACAGCATATCGTGCACCATGGCGGCATAGAGAGAAGTAGTAGTGCTGGGAAGGTTCGGTTCGGTTCAGGTTCACGGAACTTTGCTCTGAACGCTGAACCTGAACCCCACGTTTGGTTCAGCAATGTCCTGAACCTTGAACCTGAACCTGCGTTCAGGTTTGGTTCGCGTTCGAACCTAGAGGCCGTCGGCCATCTCGGAGACCCGATTTCCTCCTCGAATCGTAGTCAAATTCGTTTTGCTGCGTTTTTGTGAACTGTAACATCAGAAATCTACGCCATCAAAGCTTGAATTGGGTAGAGAAATCAATATTTGGATGCAGCCGAATGTTGCTGACACTTCACCAGCCCCTCAACCCTGCCGTGATCTGCGTCGACGAGACCTTCCCCCGGAGATATGGGTCTAAATTGGCAGTAATAGCTGCGGTGGGCACCTACAATGTGAATTAGAGTTCAAAAGTTCATTCACAAAGCAAAAAGTCGTCAAAATCATGCTGAATTTTGCGTCTTCGGGTTCAATTCAGGTTCGGCGTTTGAACCATTGCCTCCTAGCTCGAACGCTGAACCGAATCTGGCGTTCAGGTTCAGCAAATGCCCGAACCGTGAACCTGAGTGCCGCGCCCGGTTCAGTTCGGTTCAGGTTCGGACCGATGTTTGAACCGAACCCCCTCACCACTAAGAAGTAGTCGTGCTTGACTTGCTTCAAAGACTGGAAAAAATCATCTTGGGGGCACTGAGCGACTTCGCTGTTTCCCCCGACGTTAATGCGTGCGATGCGAGGATTTGCATTTCTGTACCCGGTGTCGTTCCCGGGGCCCAAGAAGATTTTTGCTCTTGGCCTCATCCATCCCGCTAGGGCCCAGCGAATGACAGTACTTTGCGTTACGAGATCACTATCCGAGTCACTCGTGACTATTATCCGCCCTGCGCCGCGGATATTTTATTTCCAAGCTCCTGTGGTTTATCTTTACAAGCCGGACAACCCACAGCTTGTTATAGGTGTCCTCCTTGGACTCATTCAGAATTTTCATTCGCTCTACACATGCAATTCTTGTCTCGTTGATGCGTAAGGTATAATTGTTTACGAAGATCTTGCATTTTCGAATAGAATAAAGCAAAGAGCGTAGATAAACGAGACTAACAGAAACAAAATCGTGAACATCAGCAAACACCACCTTTGTCTTTGGCCTCTTGACCAACCCGATGAAATTACACCTATGGCATTGCTCTGCACAAGCTCAGACTGACCCTATCTGTGTAGGCACACATGTGAACGTCTGTACACAATCTACGTCAGCCACTGTTTAATGGAAAGCCATAAACAGGAGTCTCACCACTACAGCGACTGACCCGTTGTCCTCTCTAGCCAACTCTCGTAGCCGATCAACGTCGCCCGTGAGTGCCAAGCGCCGCCGAGTATCTTCACTCGCAGTCATTGAGTCATTCAGAAACATTGCAAAGAATGGGCCCACTGTACAAGCTGTCCTCAATCAGGATGATGGTCGTCTCAGGCTCGTCAACATTCTGAGGGTTGATCCACTGCTCGTCATCCTTCTGAGGATTGATCCACTGCGCGGTGAGGGTTTTCGTCGCCGGGTTGTAGCGCCAGATAGAGCTCTCGAGGTACCACGGCTCGCGTTTGCCCGCAGGGCCGACCGCGCTGTGCGAGTTCTCCTCGCTGAAGACGCGCGGTGTTCCGGACGGCGGCGTGGCGCATGTAAGACCGAGCGGGACATCTCTAGCGCGCGATAAGCCTGGATATTTGAGTACTCTACTGAAAGACGCACGTGTCATTGTTCCGGCAGAGTACAAGGCGTTCATTCCCAACGCTAACTAACACGGCGACATTGTCAGTGTCAGGCAGCAAAATAATGTGAAATATGTGCTCACTGCCACCGAGGAATGGGAAAGCGCTGGGGCCGTTTGATACCTGCAAGTTGAGCCGACTGCACGCGGTTGCCGAGTATGAGAATGACACAGCGAGGGGCGCCCGCCTGGGCCGACTGGAAGTTCGCATAAAAGCCGTCAGCGTTGAGCACGGGGCTGATGTACCCGTGCTTGGTCCCATTGGCGCCTCTTACGAGGATGTTACAGGTGATATCAGGGAGAATAGGCACACACGTGAACGTCTGAACACAATCTACATAAGCCACTGTGTAATGGAAAGCCATGAACAGGAGTCTCACCACCACAGCAACTGACGCGTCCTCTTCAAACTCTTCTCGCATCCGGTCAACGTCGCCCGCGAGTGCCAAGCGCCGTCGAGGATCTTCACCCACAGTCATTCAATCGTTCATACACATTGCACAAAGAGGGCCCACAGTACAAGCTGTGCTCCGCCAGAATGATGGTCGTCTCAGGCTCGTCACCCTCAGGGTTTATCCACTGCGCAGTGAGGGCTTGCGTCGCCGGGTTGTAGCGCCATATAGAGCTCTCGAGGTACCGCGACTCGCGTTTGTCCGCAGAGGCGAGCGCGCTGTTCGAGTTCTCCTCGCTGAAGACGCGCGGTGCTCCGGACGGCGGCGTGGTGCATGTCAGACCGAGCGGGATAGACCTGGCGTGCGGTAAGCCTGGATATTTGGGTGCTCAACTGAAAGACACACGTGTAACCGGACCGGCGGAGTGCAGAGCGGGAGTTCCCAAGGACAACTAACGTGGCGGCATCGTCAATGTCAGGCCGCAACGATTATAGGAAATATGTGCTCACTGCCACCGAGGAATGGGGACGCACTGGGGCTGTTTGATACATCTGGAACGGCCGGACATTCTATATAGGCCTATATAGGCCGCGTAGGCCTATATTCCGCTTAGGAAGTCGGCCTCTATGGGACAAGAGATAGAAATGGCCGTTCTATGTAGAGCCGCGTAGAATCGCGTATTTTCGGCTAATAGCGCTCTAGCAGGACTACGCGATTTAACCGAGCTAGCCGAATACCATTCCTTACCATTCCCAATGGGATGCCAGAATCAGAACCGAATTAAAACATAATAAATTTTCATTTTGCAGCTAATTAAAGCCGTAACGACAATGGCGGAAGTACGCAGGGTGTCAGGAATATGTAAGGGCTGTGGTAGAAGTATGAAGTAAGGAGGGCAGAACGAAGATCCAAGTCTTACTTCCAAGCAGTGCCTTGAGATCTCAGTGACATAGCGTGGCCAAGGAAGGCACAAAGTCATTGAACTTGACTTGATTGTGGGACTTGCGATTGACATGCGACACGGCAGGAGGCAGGCCTTGAAATTTGAAGCCGACTCCGAAGTTAAGAAGACTTTTGCCTTTGAAATCTCTTGCGACTTGACAGCCCATTTCATTGGCGGAGGTCACCGAGCAGAAAGCTAAGATAGAGGAAGACCTTGAGGGTGTTTGAATGCATTACAGACTAAAGGGGGGAGCTTGAAGTGCACAACCCAAGGGGAGTATGAAAAGCAAGAGCGCTAGGGAAGAGGCGAGAAGATGGAAGTTAAGAACAACGACGACGTGGCAGAGGTTTTGACTTGGTGCTATCATCCAGGCTGTGCCTGCCATGTGTTCGCCGTGATTTTGAAGCTGGCAATCAATTCTTTCGTCCTTGAAACCATTCTATGTGTCTACACGTAAGCTTCTCTGGGTCTACGCGCCTCTACGCGAATATCCGTTCTACGCGATCTATCCGACCTACATAGAAAGGTGAGTTCTATGGTGCAGAAGTGCCTTTCCAGATGTACGTGCAAGTTGAGCCGACTGCACGCGGTCGCCGAGTACGAGAATGACACAGCGAGGGCGCCCGCCTTGGCCGGCTGGAACTTCGCGTAAAAGCCGTCAGCGTTGAGCACGGGGCTGATGTACCCGTACTCGGTCCCATCGGCGCCTCTTACGAGGATGTTACAGGTGACATCGGTGAGAGACATGTCTCTTCAATGTAGATCAATGTAGAGAGGATGGGGCTCATCGTTCATTAAGCCCTCAATACTTATAATGAGGTGACATAATACGTGACTTAAATAGGTCTCTCGAGCTTCTCCTCGTTTCCCCCTTTCGCCCGGCTTATCGTGCGGGCAAAGAGAGGGCTGCGGCGGAACGCCGAACATGCGGTCCTACGATCATACGTATGCCAAGGCTGAAATTACGTCGTATCTTAGGCGGACTTCATTTCAATCTAAGGGGCAGATTGACCTTGCTCGCTGTGTCTTGGTAACCTTTGCTTATATAATTTTTTACAATTATTTGAGGAATGGATAAGAGCCGTATTTGTTGAAGGGTCTGCTTATAAGACCCTATGTCGGAGGAAGCTAATCTGAAATGCGATCCGCATGAGCTCGCGCACAATATGCGGCTACCTGTACGTAAAATACCCCCTTGGCGCCCGTGCATTCACACACGATCTCGCCGTCTATACAGCGAAGCTTTCTGGAAAGATAACCCTTAGCACGGAACCAGATTGTCAGACGCACACTGACCTTTCAATGCACGTTCTTCTCCACTTTAGAGCTCACGCAGGCGTTCTCGGTCCGCTGCCCGCCTCATGCCTTCCTTCTAGCGGACTCTGAAGGTGTCTGAAAAGATGCGCCAGGTGTAATGGAAGTGCCTGTCAACATCACGTCTCGTCCACGCCGATGCAGATGAGGCCGCACCGCAATAAGTGACCGAAAAAGATAGGCTGTTCCGGAGCATACTCTGCGCATACATTCGAAGATCCTATTTTCGAGGATGACACCCTTGATATTCAACGGCGCTGTTTGAAGGAGGAGGACTGGAGAACGATCCTGAACCCCTTGATTCATGCCAACCCCCGTGCTTCCAATGACATGCAGACTGGGGAGCAGCGTTGTTCTAAGTCTTTCGGCCTGGTGAATTTGTGGAGGCCTATACTTCTCTAGATTCAACACACAGGGAATAATCTAGGCTGTCACACACCCAGCTTCAACTCCTCAGGTTGAGATCCTGTCCGTACTCTTCCCATTGTCTGTGCTGGTTTTCTTGGCAATGAAACTTTCAGTAGATCACTGGCTTCGGTTCCCCGTCCTTCCCCAGATTACAGAAGGCTTTCAGCGAGTTGTAGGATGACTATGAAGAACTGGGATGAGGATAGGGGTGAAGATTGAATACTATTCTTATGAATCGCGGTTTCGAGCATGGAGGTTCAAAGGGACTCCGAATAAATATTTGCATGCATTGCGATGTGTTGATTGCTTGCATCCCCAGTATATGGTGATCATGGCGCAGATTGTTCTGGTTTCGTTGTGGTTGCTGCTCTGTATTTGCAGGGCTGGGGCAATCACCGTCCCATAGAATCGCTGACGGTGTCCGCTTCAAGTGGTCATTGTTCTCTGTCGAGTCCTTGGCATGTCACTGAAACCTCCAAATTGCCCAAAAAAACACAGAAGAAGTCGAATTTGATTTTACCGAATTGAAACCTAACTTGAACCTTTGAATTTTGGAGATCCAAAATTTTGGTGATGTTGCCCAATCCACCAAGATTGCCAAGCGAGTGGTTCGTTGTTTTGCTCAAATAAATGTGCATAGGAAGGAAAACTCAGTAGGAGATTAGCCACTTTGTGATGCAGCCATTGGAGCCACCCAATGGCTTATTACGTACCGTCATCTGGTAGCTGTGCCCTACCCGTAGATGGCTGTGGTAGCCATTGGGAATAGATTTAGCGCGATGGAGCCATCGGGTTGCGCAACACAAGTCAGCCATTGGGGGGCTCAAATGGCTGGATTGCAAACTCTATTGAGCGGCCTGTGAGCCTCGAATGGCCGCCAGATTAATGATTTGTGTGATGACTTGGTCCAAAATTTTGGTCCCCACCCGCTGCCTCTCACTCTGCTCCTACTTCTGAAAGATTGCGGTCAATCGGCCGGCGAATTTGAAAAGATCGAATCAAGTTTCTATGCTGCAGGGATTCCATAATTTCTAATTTGATTTTAGAAGTCAGGCTCATAGGCAATGCGTTCGTTTCAATCTTTAGACTAAAGCGAACGGAAGTTGATGTGACAAACCCTCTAATTGGAGCGAAGTAGGCTCGTATGACGTATAATTGACAGGATGCGCAGGAGACGTGAATGCAGACACAGCATTTCGGCGCCTTCAAGCTCATCGCTGCAAACGTAGTAGATACGGTGTGGTGCGATGTCTCTGAGCAATAATAATACACGAAGGACGCAAAAAAAAAAAAAAAAGTTGACGTAGGAATATGAGAAGATCGCCTCAATTATAAGTGTAATAATATCTTCTGTCATCCAGCAAATCCAGTGCGTTTTGCCTGCCTTTGGCCTCGAGCATGGTCCGCACACGGACTGCCTCCAACTCACGCTGGCCCTGCTCCCTCGATACGGCCGTCACACGCGCAACGCGGGCCATCATCTGGGGATGCGGCTCCTCAGGCAGCACGGTACGTGGGAGGTCGCCCCATCCCTGCACCGAGGGGAGATTGTACGCCTTGATTACACGCGAGATGCTACCCCACTCTTTCGACGGGTCGCAGAGCATCTCGACGGCGGTGATGTCCATGAAGCCCTTGAGGGTGAGGAGCGGCATCATCCCGCCGCAACTGGACGCCGGGCGAGGACGGAGATTGTATTCGATGCTGAAGAGGTCATAGGCGCGCTTCAGAGCCTTGTCTGCTGTATCTTCTTTCGTCTGTCCCATCCGCGCGACGAGGTTCGCTTTCCCTGCCGTCGTATATTGATAATGTTTCGTCGCAAGAAAAGAAACAAAAGTAGAATCACACTCACACACGTTCCCTTCGCCAACGTATGCTTGATCGTCCAGAAAACGTGAGTATGCTTCGGGCACCAGGTGACCGGTTCGACCCGTGTCCAGATAAGTCAAGATAGAAGTCATGAGCTGCATGAACGCCGGAGTTGGGCTCATGTCTTCCGTGAAGAATGGACCCCACCCACTGGCCAGTGGTGGATGTGATGACACGCTTGCCGGCCGGGTATACTGCTGACCATACGCCGATGCTCCAACCGAGGACAACGTAGAGACGCTGGAAGAGGTCCGGTGTGTGGGGACCCCCGAGGGACGTCTTGGAAGCGGCGGGGGTGGAACGGAGGGGTGCGAAGGCGATACTGGGGTCGGCAGTGGCGTAGGAACGTTGTTGACTTCCCCGTGGACAATTACAGCAGACGAAGGCACAGCGTCCACCGCGCCCCCACCACTTATTTTGAACACGCGCGTGCGATGCGCCACGACATGCGTCCCAGCGACTCGCTCCCCGACGGCGCAGTTGGCACACAGGTCGTAATCCGCGCAATCGAGGCAGTGGATGCGCGGGTCCGTCAAGCCGATGCGTGTCTTGCAGGCGTCGCAGGAAAAGTGGGCGGGGGCCATGGGAGTGAAAGTCGATTGCACACGCACGCCTTTTCAGCACTTTTATCGATCGTTGCCTCACCTAGACCTCCTGTCGATGTCAAGCAATCGGTTATCTGCACAGCAAAATGCCTGCCAAAGCAAAGACTTGGCGCACACGCGGGCTTCGGCCCCCCTTTTCCGTCCGACTAAGCATATTGGAGGATATGTCGCAGTTCAGATGGGACAACTAGCTATAAAGGGGAGTGGTTGGTAAGACGGTGTCAGAAACACCGTCGTGCAGCGGATTCCAGGCGAAGGATACGCCGCCAAGAGCAAAGTCAGGGGCGAGGCCGATGGCCGGAATGGTAGATCAAACATTAAACATGTTATCCTTTGACACCGCCAGCTCGTTGGAGTATTGCGGATGAAAGTTATCGCCGGCAGGAACGGGTAATAAACGGCCAACCCACAGGCAAAAAGTGCAGCTGTACTAAAATCCCAGCTTGGTTCGGGGTCGGTCGTGATGATGGTGGTCGCCGTCAGAATTGTGAGCCTTGGCCCGATGAGTACATTGAGACAGAAATTCTTCGTTGCGTATCTGCCAGGATGAGAATGTACAAAACCACAGTGCAGATCTTTCTTGCGTTGGGGGAAGGGATAAAGGGAAGCAACGCGCCGCCCAAATTGAACCGTCGTCCGGCGGGCGGAAATTGAAAAAGGCTGTGAATGTGTAGATCTGTAAACAAGAGCAGATACAGGAAGAGGGTGAGAAGTGGAGAGTCTTTTGAGAAGGTCGACCGATTCAAGAATCATCGAGGCCCAGAGGAGCATCTGCTTGGTCTATGCCGGATGGTCGTGGTGTGAAAGCAAAAGGCGGTCCGACAGATGCGGATCAGCAGTCACAACACAGCCACACTTTCTCTTGCGCACGTCGTTCGCAGGCATCGCTCACCTCGAGTCCGTGTACTGGACGAAACGCGGTCTTCATCCGGGATTTCTCACTTGCCCCAATGGCCTTCCTTTCACTTCTCTCAGATGTTGTTCTAGAGATCGTTCAAAGATTAGACCTTGCAGACGCCATCGCACTTGTATCGGTACGTCGTTCTCTGGCTATAACTTATTTTATTGATCTTTTCGCAAGACCTGCACGATTCTCCGTCAATACTTGTCTGAAAAATCTTTCTGGCTCCCTGCACTCACCCGGGCCCGTCAACTTCAAATGCATCCAATCGCAGTGCCGATCGGCCAGGACCTCACGAAGCTCACGGCGATTGAGATGCGGCAGACTGGGATGCGCACTCACAGGCTAATAAAAAACTGGCTCAGTGAACTTCCCAAACCCGAATCTGTGCGCGAGATGTACATGGACGCGATGGCCGAGATCATTGTCATCCCGGGGACCGGCCTTGTTATTGCACATGGCCCCGCATTTGTCGCTTGCTGGGATATTTCTACCGAACTGTGTGTCGGCCGCTTGGCGTTGGATCGCAACCTTGTTGTCGAATCGGCATCCTTCGAACAATATGGGACGGTGATGCTTGGTCTATTCTCCCCGAACGCGTGCGTATAGCACGCACAATATTCTCCCATTACTTACTCTTTTTTCTTTTGGCAACTTTACAGTACCATCTTCCGGGTCGCTGGAGTCTGTGTCGATTATCACGACCGCGCCGCAGTGACAATTTCCTTAGCCTTGACACACGCCTTCGGTTTCCCGCGCCTCCATTTTCACAAGGCTTCGCAAGTCAGCGTGGACAACAGCAATGTACGCGTGATAGCGACGACATCAGAGCCGCTTCAGTATCACCTCTTCAGCGTTTCGTTTTCCGGTGAGGAGCTTGTCGTTCAGAAAATTTTTGCCAGAGGTCGGTGCCCCTTCCGAACAGATGTCCCAATCACACCTGAACATAAAAATCCACAGAAGACACGCGCCTCGTCTCCCTGGGGCGCTCCCGTAGTTTCGATCATACCCAGCCCCAATGGCCCCTACTTCTTGCGACACATGCAAAACTACGCCGATATCGCGCATCTCCCCGCCCGTATCTCTCAACCCAAACCCAGCATCATTCAAGTGCCGCTCGAATACCACAACAAATCCATCCAGCTCAAGAAGTATACGCCCTCTGCCCCCACGGCAGATGTGGTCAATATTGCCGTTGGTGACTCCAGGGTCGAATTCTGGCACGCGAGCCCCACAGCTGAGGGACAACTCGTCTTCGGGAATGCCGCCAGCTACACTTTCGGCTGGCCGAGCGCTCTGGGGTGGCCGAGCAACAACGCCATCGGGGGTGCGTCCGGGATCTATACGCTGCTTGGTGTAAGTGGCCATCCAGAATCGCCGCTGAGGCTCCTGCGCTACGTTCCTGGCGGACCGCCGGTTCTCCGGGAGCTTAGGATTCCGGTAAAGACGCTCTATATAAACGAAGGAAGGCTGGCTCTGGACGATCACCTTGGGCTTATACTTTCTTTGCGAGGGGACGGAAAGCTGTGCATTGTCTCATACGCCTAGGTCTCGTACCTCAGTGGCTTAGTTCGTGTAGAAATGCTTAATGTCTTTCCGTCTTCTCTCAGAATCTGAGCGCTGGTTAATCCCATCAAAGTGGTGGTAGTACTGGTTACATGCTCTCGCTCTGAACAGTGGCACTCAGTACTTCGAAGCTGGCAGATGGTCTTACACTGACGGCCTTGCATTCTGCACCCACCAGAATAATCAATTATCGGAACGCGGTGGGATCCTGCCAGGTACGTATTGTCTATTGGGTCTTTACCCACCGGAGTCCCAGGTTCGTTGAATCCGAGGTCTTGAATTATCTATGGCCGATGCTGGACATTCGGGCGGTAGTGAGGTTCATCCGGGTGTCTGTCACGGCCGACGTATACGTTGATGGGGATAGCCCAGGTATTTTAGGGGTACCTACGGCGTGGAGAGACAACAAAAAAAACGTACGGTCGTGTGTCAAAGCTTCTTCGCGATGGACGCGGGACTGGTGGCCGTCCAAATCCCGAGGTTGCCCAGAGATAGTTGGAGGCGCTTGCGACTGCGCGAGTCTGACTCTAGTTAAGTACCCCAGGATCATCTAGGTTGAGTAGGTTAGGCAAGAAGTCGACTTGCGAGCCGTTGCACCAACCTTTCTGAAGACCAATTTATCATGGAAGTCCGCCGTAGACCAGCACATCGCGAAGAGGGCTTGGTCATGCACCACGTACCTCCCTCCGGGGTTCTTATAGCCGCGCTGAAATAGAGCCTGTGGCCCATCTCCTACGATCGCCAGACAATCCAAAAGGGCAAAAACCAAGGATGTCGCTACGCATAGAGCTCCGGGATTGCTTTGTGGGTTCTCTCACTATGTGTTAGGTGGGAGAAGTGTTTTACTGGGAGAAAGACTGATTGTTTTTACAAAGGAAAAATTTGTCATTTCTGATCGCTCTGCAGGCCATCATCTCAAATCATCCAATTTCAGTCTCGGTAATAGTCGGATTTTTTGGAGGAGTTGCCAGCATCTTGGAATGGAGTGGGCAACCAGGTACGACTCAATACTTCCCATTAAATAGCTTGGATCTTAATTTGACCCATCTCGGCTTTTTTTCTGAGTTGCAAACCCTTGTTCATCTCACAGCCCCAGTTTTGAGAGTTTTCCCTTGGTCAGAAACAGGTATTCTGACCATTTCTATACCTCATATCTACACCAAAACTATTTCACATAATGAATATAGTCTCTATCTATCATGACAGGTGCAGGCTACCGCCACTTGAGAGTGCAACACATAATTTGGTGTGGTGGCCAACTACCCTGTTATTGGGCGATGTTGGACTGCCGGTCAAAATAAATTCACTACGGACTCAAATCCTCGAATATTTTGGTGCATCTGTACTCAAAGTCTTTGCAAGATGTACGCTCTCATTCTGACCTGGTTTGGGTGGGGACAGCCCCCAGAGAAGACGAAGGCTGGGGCATAAATGCTTAAGTGGCCAACTTCCTGGTCAATGACCAGGAAGTTGTTCATAAATTGTAACGGAAGGGTCGGTTGCCTAGCCTGAAACCGTGACATATATATAATAATATTTTTAAAGTCAAAAACCGCTCAAACAATGCTCATGAATCACAAAATCTGCTTCAGCCCCAGTTCTATGTGGATTTGAAGCTTCAATTCATCTTTAAATCCCTTAGAGGGGGTGTGTTGGTTGCCCAATTTTCAATGGTCACGGCAAAACTTGCGCTGATTGTAGTCTCTGTAACAGATACCCTAATAATTTTGATGACGAACAAGTAAATATCAATATTAGAACGCTGATTGCGTTGCTCAAAGTATTTGATGGCGTCACGGTGGCCAGGCTGATTGCCTACATGCAAGTACAGGAGTTCAACCCAAATCTTCGGCATTCGACGCCAGGGACATAGCGGGACAGAGATAGATACCAGAATCTCTGTCCTTCATTCAAGGGTAGAAATCAATTCAATGAAGGTAGCGAGATCACAACTTTCAACAAAAGTAGCGGGATGCAAAACAAAAAGTAGTGGAAAAAGAGAGATGTCCCGCTACTTATTTTTTGTTCAAATTCAGGGTTTTAAGTGTAGCGGGAAACGTGTTTTTTATCAATTTATACGGTAAAAGTCAGAAAACACGAAAGTATGAACAGATTATTAAAGGTTCATTTTAACAGCCATAAGGCGAGGTCCATAACGTGTTGGGCTGGTTTCGGGGCTGATTAATTTTAGGTCACTGTTTCACTGCTTTCTGTTGTCTGGGGTCTACCGTCTACCGTGAATCATGGGGCAACCTATGGGATCTCCGTTCTGGGGCTTAGATGGTAGAGAGCGGTCCAGGAGCGATGGTGTATTTTTACCTGCTTTGTACATCGGGATAATCCCTGGAAGCCAGCGCGCGTGATCCGGTGTAATACTACCTACCGAAGGGATCCGATTGGACAACTCCTTTTGCTCCCGAAACTTCCCACTCTCCAGTAATGACGTCTGCAGATTGTCCGCAGACCTTTTCGACAGCATGCGCCTGTGGAGCACTGACCGAAGTCTAATAAATTTGCCCTCCAATCCAGATTCACACCCACCCTTTTCATGTCCCATTTCTGCCCTCTTTCTTCCCTTTTTTTCCATTCTCTTTGTTTTTTACTCGGGTTTCCCCCCTTTTTCAATTAGAAGTACGAAAAGGGTAGAACACCGACAAAACCGGGGTCTTACATGAAGTTCTGTGGGAAATGGAAAAAAAAAAATTGGCACGAAAAAAGGCAAGGGGGGCCGGCATTTAAACCGGCGGCCAAGGGCCGGGTAGTTTGACCGCCAGGCGGGAAAAAAAAAATTTCACCCCCAACTTTTTCACAGGGAGTGAGCTTCTGGGGGTTTTTGCGAGCTGTTTCCACCATTTCAGCACCCAGAAGTTCAAGAACTTGGTGTTCCATGCACTTTGTTGCAGGAATCCATACATGGTATCCGATGTCGTTGTGTTTCCCAAGCACATCTGTTCACACTCAAATACGTCGATAGTTCATTTGGAGGTCAACAGGGCATTCTGAGTACATACAGAGCATACAACCAATTTTCTATACAATTCAGAGCCCTCTAAGTCGTGGTGAGGGTAGCTTGGCGAGTTAAGCACGTGAGAAATTGCTATATATGGTGCGTGGGAATGTATATGTAGTTAAGTAGTTTAGGCAAGGGTCCGAGAAAAAAAAATCGGCCTTAGTGCACTTTTTTGAATGCCGGTACCCCCTTGAAAAAAGGCGGGCGGGAAACCCCCTTTTTTGCACCCTTGTTGTGCAGTCTAGCTGCTCCTGATGTTCCTCAATGATCACACCGCACCTCAAATGTTCAAAAAGGACTGGGGTGATTTTTCTGGATTTATAGCTCCCTCAGTTACATCATCTGCCAAACATAAAAAAGGGTGCAGAAAGGGTGTCAAAAAGGGCGGATGTGAACAACCCTATTACAAATTCCCTTCTTCGATGGCATCGCAACGTCTGCCTAAGCTTTGATCGGGGCGCCAACTAGTCGCGGCATGCCTATGTGCTGGCAAGCATTAAATCAAGAGTCTGGATCCACGTTGCACCCTGGCCGTCATGGGCAATTCTCACTCTTCCGCTTATCTGGCTTCCACGACGTGCGCATTGGTCGTTTCAGGCGTTGTCTGGCACAAAGTCTGCACTTCTCCGCCTCCATGGATCAAAGAGCTCGATGCACTGGGGCAGCCGAGGAAGCAGAAACTGGCTGGAGCGGCAGTCGTCTGTGGAGGAAGGTGAGTGAAACCGGTGCTGCATCCTTGCACCAATGTCGACCGGCTACAGTATCGCAGGAACCGTCGCTGCTAGGGTTCTCGCTGATCACTTCGAACATGTCATTCTTGTGGACCCTGAACTTGAAGATATTCAAAAAGCCAAAACTCGGATCATGCAGTACAACGCTGGCCATGGTAAGGCAGTGAATTGATACTGCTTCCTCTCCTTTCCCAACAAACTTATGAGTTACTAGTCCTGCTCAAACTGTTTACCGACGGCGCCAGACGTCTGTGGTCTAACTTTGACAACGAATTGAGGAATGCGGGTGGACGGTGAGCGTCTATACGATCTTCTAGAGACCTCCGGATAATTCAACTTCGTTAGATTTGTATGCGCTGACTTTCAGACGCACTACTCTGGAGTCTCAGTCCCGGCCCCATACTGGGAGTATCCAGATGGCGGCCTTCCCACCACTCTTGCGATGAGGCGTTCCTCTTCGCAGAAGGCGCTGTATCAACTGCTTATGCAGCACCCAGCGGCCGCGAATATCACCGTCTGGCCAGGAACGGTGCGCGGTATGAAGATATCAGACAATAAGGCGTGCATCGAGTCCGTCGTCGTCCGAAAGCTCGATGGAGCTCAGATTACCGTCGCCGATGTTGGCCTGGTGATAGGTTCGTCCTTCTGAATCATTCGTGCGGCCCAGAATATATTAACCTCTCGGTAGACTGCACAGGAACAACTCAGGCTGGGATGAAATGGCTTGAAAACGCGGGAATTACCCTCCCAGCAGACCTGCGGTGCTCCTATAGACCCAATATCCGCTACTCGACAATATGTTTCTCGGTTTCTCCGGAGCTCGAATCCAAACTTCCGATCCCTAATTCCAAACGTAACACATTAGCTCCATATCTCTATGTCGAGCATTTCGAGTATGGTTTAAAGGCAGCTGTCCTCTTGCACACCGATAACAACACCAGTAAGTACGCGTAGGCACACCGCTTCTTTTCTTCTCATTCATTTATTGACTATTTGGGTCAATAGTGCAGCTCATGATGAGCTCCAGCGAGGACGGCAACTTACCGCGAAGTCTGTCTGAAATAATCCCATTCCTTTCGACGATTGGTGGACACGCACCCGTCCCTGCGTGGTTCGTTGAGACTCTGGAGATGCTTTGTGAATGCTGTCCCGAGCCTTCGTTTGACAATATCAGAATCCGTGCGTACTTTGTTCGGAGGTTACTTCTTACGCGTTCTGCAGCCCACTTATTCTGCTATCCTGGGGCCAGCTGACCAATCGTATGTCAAGTACCATTCTGTTCCAGCGGGGACGTTGCCCTCTAACTTCATCGCCATCGGGGACTCAAACCTTCAGCTGAATCCAGTACACGGGTAAATATCTGTTAATTCTTCCCCTATTTTCGGTCACTCTGAATCTCGGTCACAGCCAAGGGTTCGCAAAGGTCATGTTGAACGCCATCACGCTGAACACTCTCCTACACTCAGTTAGCTCGACCCTTCCTCGAGATTTCTCGATACGCTACTTCAAGACGAACGCCGCGCGGACTGAGGGGATGTGGTACGCCAACATAACCATCTTCTCTGCCTCGTATGTTGATCATTTACTGTGTATGTATAGGGACGGTACCCGAATGCACGGTAAGTATCCTCTCCGCCTTGATTAAGAAACTCCTTGCCCAACTACCTGCAGATTACGCAGCCTCGACCTGCGAGCCCATGGCCGGCGAAACACGAGATACCGGCCGTTTCGCTCGCTGGTTTGAGTTGAAGTTGCTTTCCGCTGCCACAAAGGTGCTCTTTTTTCACTCTATATCCAGTAAAACCTTTTTCAATTGACACCGCGGACCGCGTATCTCAGTACGCAGACGTTGCATCCGCACTATGGCATATCCGTCATTTGGTTGCCTCCGAGAGAGTCCTTTTTGCGCCGATGGTGTTAGCGAAGGTGTTGTGGACTCAGTCGAGGTTTTAAATAGTGGACATTGCGACGAGATGCCAGTCGTGAAAAAAATGTCACGATCGGATTACTCGCGGTTGATCTGTCATATCCAAAGCATCGGAAGTTGCGGGGTCGAATTTTAGTCATGCTACGCAGACTATCCCCTCCCAACCCTGCACATTTCGTAACCCGTACGTTTGTGAGTGAACTGAAGTACGAAGTTAAAACGTTACAGCGTCTGTTTATAAGAGACTAATCGTATTCAACCTCGTGCTTGTTGTCATGAAGCGATGGCGCGGTTGATGTTGGAATGCAGGATGGGAATATCAAGTTGAGCCCGCTCATCGGAATTCTCAAACAACTGAAGCCGCACGACAATCCAGACAGCTACAGGCTGATTGCGCTCGAGAGTTGCTTCCTCAAAGGTCTTAATATCGTCGTCCACTGGCGGATTTATGACTGGGAAGAATGTGAGAATGTAGGATCCAAAATGGTGGGGGGAAGCAAGAAAGTGTAATTTATTTGTGCTCTCTCGAGCCTTTATATACCCTCGAGGACAATGTACCTAAATAAATACAAATACATGATGAAGAATAATGGTATTCAAGAAGTAGAGTTTCAGGCCAGCTGAAACTACCCAACAGGCTGTGTGTTGCTATGCACAGCGTGTCCATGTACGTGGACATACGTGTCGGCTTGTTTCTCCAACAAAGAAACTAGGGGTTTAATTCCGCCGTACCAAAATGGTTTCCGGTCGGGTTATCGCACTAACAACAATCCATTTATTCTTCGGCATTTTAAAGAGTGGGCCAGAGTGCAGGGACACGCACATTATGTTGCCTATGTTGACTTCACGAATGCCTTCCCATCCACGGATCAACCTACCCTTCGGTTGAAATTATTCCGTATGGGCATGGGGGGGAAAAATCTTCGACTGGCTTCACATGTTGTACAAACGCATGGCCTACTACGTGAAGCACGGGGATATGGTATCACCACAATTCAAGACATTCATCGGCCTGCTCACAGGCGACCTGGCATCACCTATATTGGAGAGTGAAAAAGTAACTTGCGGGAGCTAACTTTAACTTTGATGGCCCCTTCGGCTTAGCGGGGCCAAACTTTACTTTAATTTACTTTTCCCATGCATGGCGAAACTAACTTATTGACAGGTAACTTGTACGGTTCAAAAAACAGGCCAGTAGGATCTCATTACAAGGTGTCTGTGCACTCATTGAGCTCTAGCCGCTTATGAATTGAGGACATTCTCCCACTGCCTTCCGCTCACTCGCAGCGTAATCAATATTTGATACTGCATCTGCGTGCGCGGTTGGGTTTCTTACAATGGAATTTATTCATCATCTTGTTGGGGAACGAAACAGTGTGTTATCAGTAACTCTCTTCCAACAGCCCTCCTCCAATGATCTATCCTTCTTTCATCTTGACATAGGCCTGATGTATTGCTTTTACCCGATGAGGCTACGCTGCACTGCGCTGCATGAACATGATCCGCCATCTGAGTCTGACGTTCCTCTCTGTCCACCGTGCACCATGCAGCTCCCAGCTCTGCATCTCGCTTGGTTGAACCCCTTTCCAGCTTACCTCTGATTCTGCCTCTGCATACTCCTACTACCTTGTTCTACCACTCCATTGTGCGTGCTCCATGCTCCAACTGCCTCTTCACTGCAGTCTCCCGCACCTGCGCATCCCTGTGCGCACACTTCATCAAGCAGGCTGCATTCTGCACCTCTCTTCCTTGCCCTCTTCTCCATGTTCTCCATCTGATTCCAGTAACCATATGAAATTTGATTAATCAACCAGGGTCTCAATGGATGATCCAGTTTGACAGTAGATTTGTTCAAACAGCAGTTTAAACTGCAGAACACCAAAAAAGAATTTCCTGTGTGGCAAACTCATGCAAAGGAACAAGCAAGAGGCATGATAACCAACTGAGCTAAGTTACACATGGCACTGGTTGAACATTTCAACTTTTGCACTGAAAATTTTAGTGAAAAATATGGGAGTAATACTGGGGCATAAATATGTACCATTTTCCAACAAAAAATTCACCACCCTGAAAAATAATTCACAACCCACATTGGATCACAAAAAAAAATACACAGGGCCAAACTGCCATGAAAGATTCACTACTGCACTTTCAGTTCAACTTGTGCACAGGTTCTGTCAAGGTCAAAAACCACACAGGTGGGGTTGTAATTTGTTTTCACACCTTTCTATCTGCAGCAATAAAACACACAGGTTGTGTGCAACACAAGATTTACACTGCCAGTTATTCAGTGCACAAGAGATGACCAGTCATTGGCCTGGCGCTGCTGCCTGTTTGATAGATGGCAATCAATCAGCCACATCGAGCCCACTAGACTTGCACAGTACCCTCGACCATGCTCCTAACCTTGGCATTGATGGGAATGTCTGTGGGAAATTTTCGGCACAGTGGGCCGTTTCAATAACCTCCAACTCGGTCATGCCAGGCCTTCTGGACATAGAAGTAAATGCCCAATAATTTGAGCAAAACAGTTGAGCCAAGGATTGTTGAACCAGTTGAACATGAGAATGGATCTAGAAAGTGTTGTTCAACATGTCAGTTCAAAACTTTGAATCCACAGAGTTCCTGTTTGGGCAGTTTGAACACTTACATGACAAGCAGAGATGGAGTGGAGCACTTTCAGCCGTTGATTTTGAGTTTACAACCTACATATTTGCCCAGACTATTTTTACAAGGCATTTCACTCCAGGTTGGGGCCAATGGCCCCTATCCAAGGCTAAACAAGCAATCTGGAAGGCTGGCTCAACTAATATACACACAAATCAAACCCATGTTCCTGATAGATGGTTTATGAATCACAGCCTGGAGCTCTGGTAACATGCGCCTCATCAGTCCATCTGAATTCAAACAATTACTACCATTATGTGTGATGATTTGTTGCAACCTGCACTCACACTTTGAGTTGAAGTTGGCTCGAAATTCCCATCAGTGGAACCCTGAACATGCCATTGTTTGGCCACTAATAAGGGGCAATGTTTCATTTGGATGTAATGTGCATGAAGCCGAGCAGAATCCATCATGATATAAACCAAGATAAAACCAGGCAGCCCACTTTGAATACTCAATTGAACCAGAATTGAACTGACCCCATGAACCAAAAGCCCAGGCCTCAAGAGATGCTTCTCATTCTCTGGTTGGAGAATGATGCACTGGAATGGTAGTGGTATTAGAATGTCCTACCTGAAGCCTTCAGGTTTTATATGCAATTGTAAGTTTAATTGTCATTTACAGCAACATATCCTACTTAGGATCCAGACAAACCTAGAAAATGGAATCGATAAAGGTGCATTAATCTAAATGCACTACATGGAGTTCTAATGGGTGCAACTCTGCCCACAGCACTGGTTTGGAATACCTCTGCCACAAATTGGTAGGTAATGTCTTTTTTACCTGCAACCTTGTCACATTTTTTGACATCTGATTTCAGCCTGTGACACAAAGAAGAAGCAGAAGAAGTGGTGCATATTTAGAACAATGTGGGGTAGTGTGTTTATGTATTCTGCCTACAAGGGTGTGCATATATTTTCTGAGAGTGGGACCCTGCAAAGTTTTTATATGGATGGTGTGAACTTTTCAGGCAGCTTTATCGAAGCTGTGAATATTTTTTGGGAAATATCACAGCTGGTGCATAAAAATACAAAGGTGTGTAAAAAAATAATTATGCCCCAGTATTACAGCCATAGAAAAATGTTTTGCATTTTGCAATAATTTTTCACCCAAAACTTATTTAAAAAAATTAAAACTTTTTCACCAGTTTCCAATTTTATTTCAAATTTTTCACCTGAAAGTCAAAAAGTTTTGAAAAAGTTTTGAAAATTTCAGACAATTTTTCAGTGAAAAATGTCTGAAAAATGCATGATATTTTTCACCAGTTTTTTCACTGAAAAACTTGAAAAGCTCAACCAGTGTTGGCAGGATTATATTTGGTGGTTGGTTGGCAGCATCAGATTCAAGTTCTTGAATCACTCCTTGAGTGTAGGTATACTAACTGCCTCTGGGCACCCCTGGTACTGCTGACCTTGAGCTGTACCTGTAATTCTGGAGGCTGGATTCAGGTTGTGCCAGGATGGTCACAGTCTGTCACTGAGGCAGGTGAGATTGCTCAGCTTCAAGGCTCTGTCCATGAACATTTTCTGCTTTCCTTTGTGTAGTTTTTTCTGCTTTCAGACAGTCCTAGGAAAGGCAGATACCGTGTCCCACGGCCTCTGGCCACATTCTTCTTACATTTCCTCATTGCCTAGTGTTGATCCCTTTCTGAAAGCAAAGTTGGATCCAGCGTCCCACTGAGGCTTCCAGTCACCCTCTGCTTTCACTTTTCCTTCTTGTGGATAGTTTGAAGCAATCACCTTTTTGTATTGGGCCTTTGGCTGTACTCTTGGATGAGAACACTGGAAGACTTACATCAAGCCGGCGGCACCGTTGTTTGTTCAAGTTCTCGGAGTTGTCAATTAGAGAGCCAGCAAGAAGGAACAAGAAGCATGAAAGCACAGAACCAAAGAAACAAACCAATGATTGGAGAGTTGAAATGAACATATCCCAACTGAGATTTAGCAGTAATTTCCGCGCCCGAGCATGATAAATGGATCAAACCCCAAGTCAAACCCTAGTTAAACGCTGGTGTGAATCAAAGAAGTCAAGAGCAATTTTGGTGCCTATCCAGGAATAGAAAAAATTACTAGAAACCTCTCCCATCCCCACAGATGGAATTTGGGCTCTCTGAGCCCAAATTTAGTCCCCACAAGTTCCATGCAAATGACAATATTGTCAATAAATCATTGATTGAGTTGTATGAGTTTGAAGGGTGGTTTAGTGTAGTGGGTGTGAGGCTGCTGAGATAGAATTTCAAAGTGCATGGAGGTCTTAGGTTTGATTCTGTCTCTGGGATCTTTTTGTCCCTGCGATGAACATGGTTCAATCTGTTCTGTTTAAATGCAGTTTGAACAGGGTTCAAACACATCCCATTACTGATTGATCGCAAGTTCCCAAACCAACCATGCAGCCGCACTTACACACACACATTCATCACTCTAAAGGGCCTCAACCTGCCCTGGCACACAGTTTAAACAAATCAAACATCAAACCAGATTATCCATTGAGACATGGATTAATTACTCAAACTTCATATAGATTCTTATTCATGAATAATTCAAAAATAATGAGTATTCAAAAGTCAGTGAATGCAAATAGTTGGCATTCACAAATATTTGTGAATATTGCTGACTAATCAACGAATATTCACACTGGATATTTGTATGAATGTGAATATCCCTTTTAGGTTTTCAGTGAATATTCATATTCACAAATATATATTTGTGGTATTAGGGGAATTCACGCTAGGCAATTAATTTCCTGTTGGAGACGAAAATACTCAACTGATGGGATGAGTATTTTCTCCAACAAAAGAAATTCCACCAACGAGATTAAATCTCGTTGGTGGAATAAACATGTTGTTGGAGAAAAATATTGATTGTTTTCATAAGGCAAATAAAATATATCCAGTAGAAAGAAAATGGGGTGATCATGGATATATTCATCCAACAACGATTTTATTCATCCCATCACTGGAATATCTTTGTCTCCAACAAAGAAATTAATTGCCTAGTGTGAATTCCCCTATTCTCTAGAGGGAGTATTGATAGTATCCATGTGTGATCTGACATTTGTAATCCACCATCAAAGAGTGTTTGAGGTGCTATGGATCTACAGTTTGAAGACCTGGAATACCAGGAACCTCCAAAAAGCATTCCCCCAGAACTGCAATTGATCATGTCAAAGTGTTGTGTTTCTAGATTATTTAAGCACTAGCAGGAACCCGTGCTATGCACCGGAAATATTACTATAAATTTCAAGTGGTCAGAATTCAAGGCCTGCAGATGTCGAAGAATTCCTTTGAGTGGACACTCATCACCAACCTGTGGTTGGTTCCTTGCGTCCACCGTGTCCGGCTTCCAGCTTTATGCTACCCTATTCCAGGTTGAAAGTTGTATTAAGCACGAGCAGGCATCTGTGCTGCATTATAGCAGGCAAGCCAGATTTGTTCTCATCATGTGTCATAAGATACAGAACACACTGGTAATTTATTCTGGGATTTTTGGATAGTCCATGTCAGAGGTCGTGAGCTCATCTGCACCCATATGGAACTCAGCTTGACCTGTACTATACCCGTGGGGTTCCAGTAGGTTGTACCAAACATCTTGAGAAAAGAAACAAACTTTTAAGAGGTCCAGCTTGCACCCGTCAACTATGTACATCCATCCAGAATAGAGAAAAGAGATAAACTGTCAGAGTTGTTTCATGGCAATCATGTGTGATGCTCAGGAAAGTACACAAAGGAACAAAATCTGGGAGTTCTCGTCCATCCTGCATCCATGAATTGTGCTCTCAGAAAAGTACCAGACTGTCAGTGTTCCGGTCCCTGAGGCTGTACCCAAAGGAAATAAACTGTTGGAATTTGGATCCAGTCTTCTTCCGTAAGTAGCAGGACCCCCTGATGTTGTGTTAAATGTTGCGCAGGAAAAAGACCAGAACCCATGGTTTGTAGTCTTGGAAAGGAAGGAGAACTCAAAGTCCTGGCTCAGACTGCACCCCTAAGTCCCATGAAATGTCTAACTTCTGGTTCAACTTGCACCTGTAAGTTGTTTCGTGGTCTCATAACAGTTGTCTGAACAGAACAGTAAGGAAAAAAAACTGGGCGCCAGGTTCAGATTTAACCCGTTACTGGTGCAACCAACTGCCGATATCAAAGCAACACCCGTGTGCTCAGGTTTGTTGGAAGAAGTATCCAGGGCAGCATGCGCAGTGGCAACAAAGTGGTTAAAGACAAAGAAGTGAGTGGATCACATGATTGTATCTACGGTCCGATCTACCGTCTGCTCTGATCTCGACTCCATCTCCAACACACCCCCCTGAGTCAAAGAAATCTTCACATACTGAATTCCTCCTCTTCCTCCTCAACAAGTGACATTCCTTCAAATGCCGACTGAATGTCATTCGTGGTGACCTTTTTCTTTTTCTTCTTCTTGTTCTTCCTTTTAGTGGGAGTGGTGGATTGGCTGGAAACAGATGCAGTGGTGGTAATCACAGGGGAAGATAAGGAATGATGAGCATGAGCATTGTGTTCTGGGGTGATCACATTGACAGCAATGAAAGCAGGAGGTGGGTGGGGCTTAACCGCAACAGTGGTGAGCCAGGCCTCACGAGCGATAGGATCCATGGTGTCAATGTTGAGCTTGGTAGGGAGATTGAGGATGGCAGACAGAACATGCTCAGTTGCAACATCAGCAGTGTGCGAGTCATCAGACTCCTCAGCTAGCTGTGCATGCTGTTCGCGATCGCAAAGAATGCGACGGCAGACATCATCAAGCATGACTGAGACACAGAACTGGGCAAAATGACCAGGGAGACCGCATCTGTAGCAGACATCTGTGCGGTTCTTGGTGTTAGTCCAATCGGATTCCTTGCCAGCAGTAGAGTGTGAGTGTCCAGATGGAGTACGTGAGGCACAAGGATGACAAGCAAGATGAGCTTCAGCATCTTCACCCCCGTGATTTGGATAGAATAGTGGCATGGCTGCTCATGCAGCCTTGATAACTGAATCAGAACGCTGAAGGTCAGCACGCTCCCATGCATTAATTGCATTGATCATGGATGATACATCGCGCTGAGGAGACTCGGCCTGCAGGACAGTGATGATAGGGGCATAGGCAGACGAAAGACCACTCAGGATCTTGTCCTGAACCATATGTGTGGGGAGGGAGGTGGCTATGGCGGTGAGACGACATTCGGCAGTGATGATGGCCTGGAGAAATTTATCTGCAGGCTGGTGGAGGTCGTGGGAGATGATGTGGAACTGGGACATAAGGATGGAGCGGGTAGCGGGGTCAGCCGTGGTGTAGAACAACTCAAGTGTCGCCCACAGTAAACGTCCGTTTATCCCAATACCAGCATTATTAACCTTGTCCTTCACAGCCTGGCTCAGCGTGAGGAACAAGATACCATGGGCCTTGGAATTATTCTGAGCCCAAGCACGCATTTGCACTGCACCATTTGGAACAGGGACCGATGGGTCAACGGCATCCCAAAGACCGTCAACCAACAACAAGATGAAGCATCAGGCTTCCAAGTCCAATAGTTCTCTGCTCCTTCGAGTTTCATAATGTCCGATGGCTTAACCATGGCAAAGACAAATCTGAGATGCTGAAAAGAATAGACAAAGAGAGTGGCGCAAAAAACCGGGTGCTGATCGTGACAGCGAGCAATTAACAGTAGAGTCCTAGATAGATTGCCAAGAAGTAGCGAGCTAGAAGCCCATAACCTGTTGGAAGAAGTATCTGGGGCAGCGTGCGTAGTGGCAACAAAGTGGTTAAATACAAAGAAGTGAGTGGATCACATGATTGTATCTACGGTCCGATCTACCGTCTGCTCTGATCTCGACTCCATCTCCAACAAGGTTGAAAAGAACAAAGCCAAATCCTCGAGGTCACCGGGAACCCTGGACTTTGAACGCTTTCAATATCGCATCTGCAAAATCATGTAAAGTTTGAGGGTAACACAGCATCCAAAAACAGTGAAGCCCATATACCCAGAGTGTCAAGAAAGAGGCCCACTGGCAGGGACCAGTTCTATGGTCAAAGTGCGAGGTTCGAGAGTACACGATAAGAAAAAGAGAGGAAAGCGGAAGTCGGAGCTAATCGGACTCTCGGAGTCCTCGGACGCGTGATGTTTGTCTGATGTTTGTCCCAGAACTAAGTGAGCGTTCTGATTGGCTGGCAAGAGGGTTACGTTATCCTTGTCAAATGTATAATAGATATCTAGGGACCCAGAAAGATTTGCCTATTTCTCAAGAACTATTCAATGTTGTCCCCAAAGGTAAATCGTGCGATAGACTAGATATCAATTTGATCCAGAATACTGTAGTATTGTAAGTATTACAACCAAAAAGTTCAGGTGACAGGTGACAGTTAGTCGTGAACTGAACAAATTTGAGCACAGTGACAATGACTTGGCAATTTCTAGGCCAAAATACGCCAAAATTTTCGGTCCGGTATCCGCTGGACTATTATATATGGCAATTCTCTCGTGATTGCCAAGGAATGAATACTAGGTTCATTGAACATTTGAGGTGACGGCTGACAACCCGTTAACCTTTGGTTGTAATACTACATTACAATTCGGACCGAGTAATCTGTGTGAGATCTGGCTTAGATATCTATGAAACAGTCTGATCGTTGGGCGTCCCGGTTTACTACTTGGTGTATTTTATACTGGAATTTTCACTCTGAGCCCTCCTCATCCCATCTTGTGGCAACTGCTACTACTCCGGTTCCTCTGTCCACTCGGGCCTTTCCTGCATAGTCAAGCGACGTTGCGTGCCTTGCCCCTACCATTCGGCATGCACACTCTGACGCTCCGGCCCCGCTGCCGAATATCCGAATCTTCAATGCATACGGTTATTCAAAATCTACCCTTGTCCGGGAAAACCGCCTCCTTTCGTCCTACAATATATTTTGGCATTCCGTGCTATGCGTGGTTAGGGAGGTCATCTCGTCGTGCTACTTCGACTCTCGCGCTATCACAATTAAGCTCGAACCCCTCGGCGTCTAGCGTTGATCTAGCCTGACTGCTCACTACCTTCAGCGCACAATTTAGGTCAAATACTTTATCGCGAAGAAACTCTGTCCAATTTCCGGCTCATCGTTTCTTCTATCCCGTGTAAGTATAGCCTGTAGAATTGGAAACCTGTCTCGCTCGGCGCGCGCATTTGCTGCCGATGTTTACGCTGGATCTTCAGTCTTCGATTGCTCGCTTCAGCTATGGTTCTGGCATTGCACTTTTGACCATCCCTCGGGCCTTTCGGAATGGTATCGCCCCTGTCGCCCTTTTCATAAAATTTCCAATGAGCAGACAGTCTTCGATTTATTTTATTGCCACTCCACAGGCGTGCTGTACAAGTCTGGAGCTGTGGTCCCATGATGAAAGCGGAATGGTACCGTTCTAGTGGTGGCATCAACTTCCTTTGCCTGGGTCTTCTTTCCGGTCCGTTGACCCGTTATCGTTCAATGGGTTCCAATTTCGTCGGCTATGATGTATTCTAGTCGTCCGGATCTCAAAGTACCACAAGCATCTCACAGGTTAACCTGGAATGTCGACGATAATGATTCAATTGTACTGCTGTTACTTTGATGTTGCCCGGCAGATTACCTTGAGTTCGGTCCTACATTGTACGTTCATCTCCCGTGAATTAACCGAGATGCCGCATTTGAACCCAGGGACAGAGAACGCTCTCAAATAAACCACTATTCTCATACGTTACGACATTATTTGAACTGAAACCCACACGCTTGCAAGCAAAAATTCTCTACAGCGGTGAAATTGATAGACAGGTGGTTCCACTGTGAAGGATTGTCAGTGATACTGAATAATTGATAGTGAGAGAAAACTTGCATTTACTGCGACAACCCACACGCTTGCAGACAGCTCTCGACTCCCGCAGCCAAATTTACCGGGAGATGAGACTTCCAAGCGTCGATGTTACCGCCCCCAATCGTCTCCGGGAATCCCAACGCCGCATCCACAATGTCCGACGGGAGCATCCAGTAGCTGGTAGCGATGTCGCTGCGGCCAGGGTCCTCGCTGTTCAGTGCGGCGACAAACGTGGCTGGCGAGCACGTCGGATTCTGTTGGTAGTGAATGCTGCCCATCGGGAACACCGTCGCCTGGTATTTCCCCAGCTGCGTCTCGACCTCGGCGTTGAACCCGTTCTCCTGCACAAATCCCGTGTCCAGGATCCCATCAATGACGGTGAAGAACTCGTTCGCGCGCGGGTGGAGATGGGGGATGTTGAGGCCGCAGGGCTCGACAAGGGAGATGGCGCCGGAGATGCCAAGGTCCTGGAGGATAGGGAAGTTGTCAACGGTCGCCAGGAGGATGGATCCGCCTTGGGCGCCGGCCGCGGGCGCCTGGTTGTTGAAGTCAAATACGGTGAGCTGACGGAGGGCGTCGCCGGTCAACAGAGCCCCGCTGCTGTCGGTCAACAGCTTCTTGAACCGGTCGTTCGAGCTGGCTTCCACCTTTAGTCCCGAGGCGATGGCAGCGGCATTAGTGACAATTGGGACGGGTGGTGGGTTGGCGACTGTGGGGGGCTCCTCGAACGGCAAGGACGAAAGCTGTAGCGGCAACGAATAGGGTCAATTTGATGAACATGGCTGACCTGGATAAATAATAAGATCAAGGGGAAAGTGGCAAGTCTGCTTGCGTGAGCATACCGAATACGATATTGGGGCGAAACCAACAACGACTGGAGGCTGAAAACTCTTCAAATCACGCCGCCTTATATACCCGTAGGAACGGTCCAACTCATTCAAATGTGCGAGAATAAACCGAGCACATATGTATACCGGATCCAAAACCCGTCTCCGAGATCCTGTGTCATCGCGTAGACGGTCAACTTCCGTTCAGCCCTGGTAAACCCGGTGATTGGCATCTCCGAACTTGTCACACAACGGTTCAACCCAGGAACGACAATAAAGGGGGCATTCTCATAAGCCTGATAGCGTATCAACGGCTCTCAGGAAGGTTGGTCGGTATTTTTTTTTGTCACTTTTACGGTCCCCTCCAATGTCGCGGTCGCGGTTAATCGAACCAAAAAAAAGCATTTTTAGAATCAAATCGCATGCCAGTGAGATCGGTCACCGCAGTTTCGGATTTAGAGGATCATGATTCTCCCGACGTTCCTTGTGCCCGGTCAACCGTTCTTTCATTGCGTGACTTTTTCCCAACCGCCCGCTATAGCATTCAATTGCGTGCTCAACCCACCTTATCTCGCTCTCGGTCTCCGGGCAGCATCTTCGGCGCAGTACCCGCGTTTACTATTCAACTATTCCCTGGAACATCAACTGAGCCGTGGAGTCAACGCCTTTGGTGCTTCGATCTAATGGTGAATATAAGGCACATCCTGGCCCCGTTTTTGTGTTGGACAACCTGAGTGAGCATAGGAATACCACGTTAAATTTAATAGAAGTATATATAAATGAACTTTACTTAGGTTTCCCGTGTCGTAACTTATCTATCGTGCGAGCCGAAATGAATCAGAAGTACCAAAAGGTATTTCAATTGTCAAAGTTACGGGATGCTGGATGCCTTACACCAAGGGCTAATGTGCCGCTAGTCCAGACGTAAATTCACGAACCATGGAGCGACTTTCCCGCTCTTCCTGATCGCCCTGGATGCGCGAGTCAAAAGGATCCAGTGCAGCGGTATCTGGAGAAACGGATAAGAGAATGGGGTTCTTCATGTGTAACGTGGGAATGGGTAGGGGAACCACCAGTAGGAACGCTGATTGACTTTGTACATTCCGTTCGGAGACTGTAACTGCCCGTTCGGGGCTCAGTTCTAGTACACGTTGTGGATCCGGCAGCCCATGGCCCGCCCATGCCGGTGTCAATGTGTGAGAACGAGGATCGGCACGTACGTCTCTCACCATTCGATGCCGTTTGCCCCACGGATACTTCGTGCGGAGCCCAAGTGCCGAGTCCGCTGAGTTCGGAACGGACCTCACTGTCCGATCAACTGACGGGAATGCTTCTCGCCGTCCAATCTTGCATTCGGCTCTCTTCGACCAGACGACCGGAGAATGTGTAAGAGGTCGGAAGCGGTTATTTCTCGGTGCCCGCCGATTCATCCTTGTCGCTCGGTAGTTGTCCGGCTTTCCTTGAGTAGAGGCTTAACAGAGAATTAATTTAGCCTCACATTGAATAACCAAAAAGGGACGCATTTAGACGAAGTGATAATGAGACGCGTAATTATAGATAAACTCGACGATAAATAACCTGAACGAATGGACAGTTCAGATGTTCACACATGTGGCTCGATATTCAGTGTCTTATTTTAAATGACAGTGACCAATTCAAGGCGTAAGCAGCCGGACGACCATGTGGAACGGCGTACCAAATGAATTCCGAATGGTGGCAGGACCGCCGGTCCTCCATGATAGCCGTTTCGCCGGAGATGAACCATTCAAACCAGTGTAAAGATTAACTTACTAAGTAAACCTCTTCTTCACTCTTCACTTGTTAGCCCGTGGGTCTCATTCGGGCAACAAGAGAAAACACCAGATCCTGGGGAAGTGATATACCGCCGGCTCTAATGAGAGGGCAAAAGGCAATTCATTGGAGGCTCTCATTGGAGAGCTCATGATACTTCGGCTTAGAATACTCACCTTTTCAGTTGGATGCAGGTGACTGCACGCAGCGAGCTCGCACCCGTCGTCATCGTGATCCTAGATATCCTCATTTGCAGAATCGTGGCGGTACGTTCGACTCGGATCTGATTCCCGCTTTCATCCAGCTCACAGCCCAACCTGAGACGGTACGGTAGATGATATTCGTGTTTATACCCTTGGTGCTCAGCTTTAAATCTAAGGCACAACATGTAAGCTTGATTCAATTCTTTCATGCACTCAGCACTGACCCTCGACGCAGCAAAGGTGATATGTTCAATCATGTCCAATGGTATGCCTTGACACTCACATAGAGGGGAAGCAAGTCAGTTCCCCCTTTGCGCTGCACCTTACTTCTGTTCTATTTAGTCTGCAACCAAGATCAAGGAGGCACGTTGATATTATATTTACCCGTGTATGCTCGTCACTCAGGTTCGTTTCTGATCTTCCCTCCAGATTGAAGGCAGCCTTGCATCCAGAGAAGGCAGATTTGGAGCAGTATGTATGTTTGGCTCGCACTACATTTGCTTAGCTACAGTGGTGCTATTATGTTCCACACGCTTGTCTGAGCTCCTTTTTAAGTGGAATGACCTCAAATAAAATGTTGAAATGAACTTTGAGTAATTTCATGATTTTATGCACCGTTTAATCTGTACCACACCTGTGTAGTTATCCCATAATAAAAATATTTAGTGTTTTCAGAAAAATCGACTCTGGATTCACGTCTCATGTAAAAGTGGTCATACTAGCCTGAAAGTACTTGAAAAAGTGACCATATTCACATCTTAGTTGACCTAAGTTAGTTGGGATTTGACCTCAGAATAACCCCTGTAAGATGGTCATTTTGGGCATTTTTGAGGCAAAATAAGCCAACTTGTCAGCCCCAGTGTGAGCTCAAAACCCAACCAATTTAGGTCAACTAAGATGTGAATATGGTCACTTTTTTAAGTACTTTCAGGACAGTAAGACCACTTTTACATGCAGCATGAATCCACAGAGTCGATTTTTCTGAAAACACTGAATTATTTTATTATGGTATAACTACACAGGTATGGGTTAAATGGTACACAGAATCTTGAAATTGCGCAAAGTTCATGTCAACATCTTATTTGAAGTCATTCCTCTCAAAAATGAGCTCAGACAATAGCGTACAGAACATAATAGCACCACTGTATGTGCACTTGCCTTCTGCTAGTTTCTGTTACTCTTTTCAAGCCATCACCAGCCCAGTGAGGTGGCACACCACCAAGTATGCATCATCTAGCTATTTTTGCACTCAAAAACACAGATTATAAGAGTTGCAAGGTAGTTACTAGTAGTACTATCACTAGTACTCCAGACTTCTGTTCAGTGACACAAAGGAGGATCAGAGTGAGTTCCGAGCTGCTGATTGTAGTGTATAGATCAAGTCTAGTGTACTCTGCAGGCTGTTGGCCTTACACAAAAAGGAGACAAATACCATAAAAGCCCCAGAAGTCATCATTCGGAGATTGTATCCTACAATGGAGTACCAACAACTGCACAGAGGACATTTAGGATGTCAACGAGCCTCAGTAAGTCAGAGGGAGAGTGGCTAGGATGTTCCACAGGCAGGTCATATTGGCTGCAGGCACCTTGGCTAGATGGATGTCAGGTTGCGAGGGCTAGGTAGACACCTGCAGGCCATGCTGAAGCAGCAGAAAGCAGTTACAAAGGGGAACTATATAGAGAGAGTACATGTGGGGAGATGTGTCGTGTCCCTAGTGACAAGCAGAGACACAGAGTTGGTACAAAGGGATTTATTCCATCGGACCAGAGTTCAGAGTGGGATTGTGGGTACAGACCAATAAGGAACAGACCCATGGGCACCCTTTGATAAGAGCAGTATTATCCTAGAGGGTGGATTAAACTCTGCACCCAGAGATTCCAGGCCTGCAGTTGCAGACAGCAGCCTGCAGCACCTACCATATATCCAAATCAGGACATGAGAACCATGTGAAGGGTTTTTCTTGGCCTGTGATGATGCATCAGATATGCATGGACATGTTTTGTTTTGTTTTGTTTTCACTCTCTGTTTTTCACATGTAAATCTATATTCTAGTAGTATAAATAGGGCTCAAGGACCCCACAGAAAAGCAGTACACCACAGCGGACATTGTTGTGGTTGTTCTCAGGCCAGCTCACAGAGAGTAGTATCTACCTCTGTTTGTAGTGTGTCTATAAATTAAAGTTTGGTTGTTGGCTCTAGTTCAGTTCGAGTTACAAAGTCAAGCTTCACATTGTTGGCCCTGCAGGCAGTCTTCACGTATAAAAGAAAAGTTTACCTATCTGAGTGGGCTTGTTGCTTCACATCTGCTTCACTAGTTGCATCCATAGTTGATATTGCCCACTGTAACCAACAGGAAGATCAGTTTGGTTGCCAGCAAGGTGCTTAAGCCTTGAAGTAGAGCAAAAGGTTCCTGTGGCAGGTTAAGCCAAGGTCTACAATAAGGATTACTTGTTATAAAAGTTATTGAAAGCCGGATCTGTGACCTCAATTAGAGGATTTACTGTTGAAACCTTTACAAACTCTGCCCTGACGTTGATGAAACTATCTAATAGTCTTCCTCTCATCTTGTATCGAAACCAAACCACATATATTACTCATTCATTGAGGCTGTGGGGCATTTTTCTGTACAAATTCTGCATAGTTGAGGTGCTGCAGGCATTGTTGTCAGTCAGATTAGTGAAGATTTGTTATCACATTGGGTTTCAAAACCAGTAGTCACATACTACGACTCAGACCTGAACTCACCAAGGGAACATGCTTGTTCTTTGGGAGTGATACTAGTTGGTTGTGTGGTTGTTAGTTGTGGTGTTTGTTAGCACCCAACAATAGTTGCATTTCTAGCTTATAGTTAAGTACATCCTTTCACCAGGGCCAAGGTACATGCAAGTTACGTACATTCCATGTGGTAACTCATGCTCCTGCTCAAACTTTGCTCCAGGCCTGATGTCAGCCCAACTTATATTCAAGTTATTCAAGTTCTGAGCCCACATTCCATCTGCATTCTACTGACATGTTCAAGGTGGGCTTCTGCATGCTAACTCAGCTACCCGTTGTCTTTCCCACATTCTCAGAACTCTACCTTATTGCTGTCCTATTTGGCATCAGTCACACCAATGGTTTCAGGTGAGCTGTTCATTGTCTAATTTTCTTCCCACTTACTCTGGATTCAAACAATGCAAATGTTGCTCAAGGCCCATAAGTAACACATACATAATGTGGCAGCAATCCACAATATCTCGGGTTGGTCTTTATCCCCTCCTTTGCCCCATTAGCATACTGTGTGGTATTGAACTCATTCCAATTACTCACTTAAACCTAGGGCCATGATTATTCAATACCTTTTCATTGTAGGTCATCAAGCACATATTTTTCTTACTAGCTAGTGTGTGTATGTATGTAGAAGTTCAATTCAAAGTCAAAAATCTTTACAACCTCCTATCTTTCATACATATTACCATGGAAAGTTGACAACTTGGGCCATTTTCACTGATTTAGCCTATTATAAGGCCTAGGGCCCTCTCCCTAGGTTCTTATTATCTCTTAAATGCATCCAGAATATACCTTTACACTGTAAGAGTTCCCATATAAAATTTCAGAGGCATAGTAGTCTTGCAGCTGTCCTAATGGACCAAAGAATCAAGGCATGCCTGCCAAATTGATTTCTCAACTGCCAACAATGATGGTAAGAAAGTTCATGGTCCCTGTTGACCAGCTGGAGCATTCCTCATCCTCTGCTTCATGGATATTATAGTCCTGATTGGTGAGCTCCCTCCTACAAGATTTGGAGGCACATTGACCACAAGAGGGTCAGATATGAAGCCGGCAATCCAAATATGCCATGTTACCTAGTATTTGGACACATGGCATGTTAGCGGTTGAATGGTGGCACTGAGGAAGTGAAGGGAGCAGGGAGGGCTTTGGTGAGGCAGTAGAATTGGAGGAGGGAAAGTTCCTGAGCCTGAGCCTGATTTACATGCTGTATTCTACTTCTCTTTTAGTGAGGCTGTACACACCTTGCTTCATGTATGTTTCAAGGAATGAGTCCACATGGGCCTTCACAAAACGGGACTGCAAGGATTTTACTCACCAACTATAATTTCCTTTTTTGGTGAGTAAAGATGTTCACCGTTCAGGTAGATTTCCTTTTCTGGATTGAGTTCGCTTCAACTCGAGGGTGAGGATAATCTTCAGCGGCGATTTGCTTCACTTGCCAGATTCCAATATGGCACTGGTTGAACATTTCAAATTTTGCACTGAAAATTCTGGTGAAAAATGTTTTGAATTTTATAGCAATTTTTTACCAAAAAAGTTGGTAAAAAACTTGAAACATTTTTGTGACCTTTTTTTGAATCTTGTGAAAATTTTCTGAAAAAGTGCTGAAAAAGTCTTGAAGTTCAAAAAAGTCATGAAGAAGTTTCAAGTTTTTCACTTGGTTTTTCACTGAAAATTTGCTGTAAAATTCAAAACAATTTTCACTTGTTTTTTCACCAAAAAACTTGAAATGCTCAACCAGTTTTCAAGTGATTTGGCTAAAAATTGAGCCAGAAACGAGTGCAGCAATTAACCGCATCAAAATGTTTTCTTTTAACTATTTTAGCGAGTGCCAGTAGTTTCGCAAACAGCTATAATACGCCTCAAACAACTTGTGTATATAGCATATTGTCAGAGTCTCAAATTTTCGCAGTTTATGACATCCTTCAGCCCAATGATCGCTGTAGAATGAATCCAAAACATTACAACTTTATCTGAAAGATTCTCCAATTTTCTGTGGCCCAGAAACGCGCTAAGTCGCGTCAAACGAAGGAAAATGAGTTGACGCGTCCTGATCACATGACTCAATCGGCTGGTGTCAGCCATCGCCCCGGGGTGATCTGCATCCCTTGGCACAGCAGGGACCGATGGATTTGTCATGCCAAAACATTTGCTGCAAACATGTCTTACTTTTTGACCATATTTTGCGATCCTTCGGAACATGGAATGAACATGATATCTTTTCCAGTCATTTTTAGGGACAACACATTTCGAAAAAATATCATCTCTGTGTCTTCGAAACACCGCCAATTTTTTTTGTCGTCTTTTCATCTGGGGGAAAGACCTCCATTTGGAGAAAAATGAGCAGTTCCTTTGTTCTTTTGCTGTTTCAGCCTCGAAATGAAGTACGTTTTCCTTCTGGAAATAGGCTATTTTTAGATGGTTTTTCGGCACCCAAAAATGTGAGATGTTTTGCGTAGGTTTGAGACAGAACATTGTTCCAAGTGGGAAGGTTTTTGGGTCAGTGTTTCTTCTGGCGGGTAAAATATTCCCCAAAAAGGAAACTCACTCAACATAGAAGCACCGGATGGTGATCTCATGCGACGGCACCCCGCTCCACGTGGGAGGAAACAATCTGCGATGTCGTTCGCCTTCAAAGGTTATGTGGTTTGAACAGTTCATTGTTTTGCCGATCCAGACTGACGGAAGAATAGCGGAATTGATCCGCTTACCGGTGAATATAGATATAGGTTGATAGCAGTGAGCTCATTTGGCCGGCTGAGGGTAACTCAATATTCTTAGTCGTCTGGACTTTCAAGATGATCGACAAGCTTGCGCGAGGCCACTGCGCGCGTCCACACCCGGGGTCCAATGGTGCCGTCGAATCTGTGGAAGTACTAGCTATCTCGGAGCTACTCGAACAAGTGCCATATTCTGCTCGCGCGAACAAAAATAGGTCAGTGCTTAGCGCCTACCTCTCCCCTGGGCGCCGAAGATGCGGTACACCAGCACTTCAGACCTGTGTTTGGAACAGTGGCAGCTTACAGTAGAACATTTAGCGAGCATTGTGCTACGCCGACGAGAGAGGCAATGGGCAGTGAGTACTGGATAACAGATACAAGCTTTTTAAGCATCGTGAGCTAGTTGGACATAAAAATTTATGTACTACACGCACATTGACGAAACCTTCTAACGAAACTACTTGGACAAAGGTCTTGCCGAATTTTACTGCTTGATATGTAGACAGATAGATATCAATAACGCCTCCCTGCGAAAGATTGGACAAGCGCTACATGGGAATGACGAAGAAATGAGCAGCATTCAGGAATCTAGAACAGTTGGGAACATACCTTTCCTGGGCGCTGCAGTTCCAGTGCCGAGTCTAATCTCAGCTCCAGACCTTCACGGGGATAGTTGGGACACTCCAATCAAAGACCCTCACCCAGTGAAGATCTGGTGCGGTTTGACCGCGGAGAGGGGGGCTTGCTCATATCGATCACACATGTCACGACACTCTCGGGAGGCCTGGAAACCTCCAATAAATTCAGATAAACTCCCTTCGCACATTGAATGTCCTAAGCTGTGATGTGGCATCTTTCAGCTTCACAGGGACTCCTTACCTTGAGAATGAGAGAGCCACCGCCACTATATTTCACCCTCACTCGCAGTTTAACATCTCAACATTACCTTTTTTGGTAACTGCCAGCGAGCACACTATAACGTCCTGACAAAGTGCATCCTATTATAGATCAAGTTAAATATATCCTCCTCTTATGCGAAAGATGGAAAGGCATCCGCTGAAACTTCTGGATCAGTCGGCGGCCGTGCATTCTAGGCGCTTGTGTCTTCGTTCGCTGCCAGTGAGGAACGAGAGGGAGGCCGGCGCTCCGCAATTGATGACCACGCCACACAAGCGAGTTCGGCTCTGCATTATTGACTAGCGAAATATTTGGGGTTTAGGTCAAGAAACAGTTTCATGGTCATTGAAGAAACAGAGCAACTGAGCGGAATACTCCCGAGACAATCTAATTGGAGAGCACGAATGGCACGTCCTTGGTAACGTCATGATCGCAGCTGCTGCCGATGGAAATTGGCTCCCAGGTCCAATGGGATAAAGACCGCCACGCCAGTCACCGCCGATTGGGGCCTATGAAGGCTTCGCGAAGGGTTTCCACCGGTGGCAAACGGGGAAGATAAGCTAAACGCTGTCGGAAACGACCACCGTAAACGCGCAGTTCTTAGAAGAAAGAACAGTTTTCAGTCAGTGGTGGTCCATTGAAAGACACGTTGCATGCGAGTATTTAAGCAAGGTACAAGGCGGTCCTCGTGCCGCTCCGGCAGACACCAGCAGACAAATGTATTCAATTCTTCTGGAATTGAAATGCTCGAGGACGAAAATTAAATCAAAGAGTAGAGGACGCCTCGAGGACGTCTAAAGGATGCAACGGGGGGAAGGAGGGATGGACTGGGAACTAAAAAAGTGCGTCACTGAACCGTGAGACGCAAAGGAACCAGGTGGTAGCAGCGGTCATCACTGGGAGAGTCGTCTTGAACTATTGAACCTAATCAGACCAAACCCAAGGAATGAGCTCAAAAACGAGCCCCGAGAATTGTGGTTTCATTTTTGTTTTTAGCCATGTGATGAAAATGGCTTGGAATACATGCAATACTTGCATGACCGCCCTTAGTCGAAACCGGAATTGTACTCTCTCACCAGGCTGGTTTCTTCAATCAGAATCGATCTGGTTCATGTCATCAAAAAATCTTGCACGAACCGCACCACCCTAGTTTTCACGGCTACAACCAACGTTCTGACCTCAGAAGAAATACTCCCTCCTCTCGCTAGAAGCCCGCATCGTCACATGTGAACCACTTCTTTTGGTGTTCTTTGTCGTCGCCGGTCCGGATTACGCATAGGAACTCAATCTGTATCGTATTTCAGGTGTAGGACTCCCACCAGAAACTTCCATTCGGCTAGTTAAGCTCCTCACACTGGGAAAGCGGGAAATTGAATGGACTAATGACAGATGTGCATGCGTTGAATGGCCACTACTTTTGTTTTTCCGCTCCTCCTGTGCGCACGCGATATTTTTATCTGTTTATTATAAATTGATTGCCCTTGCTGAGAGCTACATTTGGGCATCGAATTTGTGGTATTCCCAGACTACAAGTCCAAATTCAAGCTTACCTGGTTTCACAGGCACAAAAATTCTTGCCCCTCAAGTCATGAAAGGTACGAAAGGCTCAGGAGCAAAGACACGATATTTCATTCACTCATCGAAACCTAGACACTCCTTCAGTGATTCAACCGTTCGTCGACCCATCAATGCCACTCTATTCTTACAATATCTGCCGGAGATAGAAGCGGGAAGAAAGTATGACATGGGAAGATGCATCACTACTGTGATATAGGGTATAAGACTCGAAGGGAGAAGGGCTGCCGAGCTGCAAGAGGGACATCTTCTGCTCACGATGAAATCATTCTCCCTGCTCTTAGTGGTGGTTTCTCCCTTGTTCATTGCAGTCAATGCCTCGCCGAACATTCGCGACACTCCATCCACGACTGTTGACATCCAGGACGGCCAAACGGGTACCCTGATGGTTTTGCCGCCGCGCCAGACCGATACGGGCACCAAGAATGTACCAGGTATGTCTACTAATCGCCAGTTCAAGTTATCCTGCACTCACAATGTGTACCCTAGATGCTGATCACCCTTTCATTGCACCTGGGCCCAACGACATGCGCGGACGTGAGCTTCTCCTGCTTGAAAACTCTGATCTCAGTTTACTCATTACTTTCCATAGCATGTCGTGCGTACCTGCAGCAGTTAAGGTGCTGCGCCTTGTCTCTGATATCTTATGCAGCGGCCATGAATACCCTCGCGAACCATGGCTATATTTCCAGGAAGTACGGAGTTTTTCTCTGTTCCAATTGTGTCTTATTGGTCCTGTCTCGTAGTGGAATTACCAGTTTTGAGGAAATCATTCGCGGTACCGCAGAGGCTTTCAATATAGATAGGGATATGTCTTCTGGTATGGCGGCACTCAACATAGTAAGGATGTCATAGTTTCGGCCTATTTTCCTCAGTCATTTATCCACGAAAGCTCACGCGGGGAAATCCTTTCGTGAATAAAATCTCCATCGGCGGAGTCTCCCCATTCGTACCTCCTCTGCCGGGTCAAATTGATGGACCAGAGACACAGGGAATAGCAGCGCACGGACGAGTCGAAGGTTAGCAATTATTCGCCTGGGACTGTAGTTGAATGTTCAATCATTTGAAGGTGACGCCTCGATGACTCGCTCCGACGTTCACATCGGCGACAATCGTAACTTCAATCAGACTCTCTGGGATGAGGTGCGGTTATCGTAGTGCACTTTGCATCTCTGAAATCTTGACAGGACTTGGAACAACTCGCGAAATTTGGTGACGATGGACCGGACGGCCCAGCGACGGTCTTCAATCTGCAAACCCTGATCGAACTGAAGAGGCAGAACTTGGAGTCTGACCAGGCCTTGGACCCTGAAGTAGGTCCCACATTAAAATTTTCCAATGGCGCTGAGATCGCACCAGTTTGCAATCCCCATCCGTCGTTTGAATGCCGTCTTCGGTGAGCTAGCCAGACATAATTCATGAAGTTACTCACATCTGCCCACCAGGTGCACCGGGTCTCATTATGACGCAAGTTTTTTTTTTTTTTTTTGAATACAGATAGCAACAGTGCTGATATTGATTCCGTGGCTAGCGTGTTTGCAAATGGTACAACTACAAAGCCCTAGCTCTGCACGATGGCGACTCATCATCCACAACACAGGAACTACAAAGCAGGCCACCAAGCGAATTATCAGCTCCTTCTTCATGAACCAGACCTTCCCAGAGAATTGGTTCCGTGCGGCGGCTCCGGTTCTGGGTGGACCCGTCCCGGGCGAAATTGCCGCAGCATTGCCCCAGTGGGTTCCTGGCCACAACGGTGAAAATGGTGTGTTTGTGGCTGATCCCCAGGCGCCGGCCCCGTTCAACATCAGTTCGGTGCGTTGTCTCGGGTGAATACCAGGCAGTATGTACTCATCCTTGATCAGGGTTGCGCCAACTACTGGGACACGCTTGTAAATGCTGTCCCGGGAACTCTAGCGGACGTAACTGGAATATTCAAGCAGAACGTGGATTTGCTTAACGGTAGAGTTCCCTTTGCTTCGCTCAACTTATATGGCTCACTATGTTGCTGAAGGTATACTCTTCAATGCGTCCGGGTGCGCAGAGCCCCTTGCACCAGCTGGTCCCACAAATGTCTAATTGGTACGAATATTTCCACGACGTTTTTCTTAATATATATCATCTCTTGTACCAGGCGAAACTCTGGGAATCCGCCTTGGAATAAGAAGGACACCGTTCCTGTACATGTATCCAGAATTGTATTCGTTTTTGAAATACAGATTAGTTTCAACCAAGGAACTATGGACTTCCAGTTGAAGCGTCTGCCTATGAGATGCACTTATTCGGCTTTCAGTGGACGTGAACTATGACCATTCATGCCCATCGTTAATCCAGATAATTCAATCAATAAATATCGAAATGAAGAGGCCTTGAACCAGCTCAAAAATTTCCGGGACTTATGTACATTGTCGACGGACCGGGATTCGGCTGCGCCCTCTTGGTCAGTCCATAGATAGCCGTATAAAGGGACGACACACTGATACAGGATGCTCCCACCATCCGAATTGATTGCATTCTTCCGGGATGAGGTCCTTGTCATTTCCAGGCAGGCAAAGATCACACTTGGTTGATTCGTGATAAAATGACAACACAAAGGTGGGCTTCGTAAGGTCCAATGCGGAGGAGTCCGCTCCTCCCATTGCTACTGTCTACGGCGTAAGCAGGACTCGCCCGTTGGACTCGAGTTTGCACCATGAGCCGACTGGCACTGAACTTTTTACACTGTCCGGGCATATCGAACGAGAATTCAGCCCTGACACCCACAAAGGACATTAGCTCGTATTCAATCGATGAGTGCATACTTCCCTGTCGATATGTTAATAAATTTGGAGACTAACAAAGATATTTGAGCAGAAGTCGCTCTAAGCGCTCATATCGCAGCGGCAACGAACACGGGCAATTTGATGAACATGGCTGACCTGGATAAATAGTGAGGTCATGGGAAAGTGGGAAGTTTGCTTGAGTGAGCACACCGAATACATATGATACTGGGGCAAAACCAATACTGAGGTATTTCATTCAAATCGACAGTCACGTGTCACGCACCCCTCTGTCGAGCACGAATTTTGGTCGCTGTCACGCGTCACGAAGGCCTCTGTCGAACCTCCAAGCCGTCACGAAGACCTCAAAACTGCCTAAAAACTGCAAAAAAGACGAATTTTTTCATGAGAATTTCGAAATTTTGGAGGGTGTCACGCAAAAATTCGGCCGCTGTCGAAGTGTCGAATTGGAATTTCGGGTCACGCATCACACCCCCTGTCAATTTGAATGAAATACCTCAGTAACAAGTGGAGGCTGAAAAATTCTTAAAATCGTGAGATCTTATATACCTCAAAGGAACAGTCCAATTCATTCATCAAACGATAGACCGAGAACAGACGTACGCTGGGTTCAAAACCGTCTCTAAAATCCTCTGGTCACCGCGTAGTAGTGGTCAACTTGCAGTCAACCATGGTAAACCCAGTGACTCACACCACCGAACTTGTCACATAACGGTTCAGCCCAGCAACGATAAAGGAGTGATTCTCGCCAAGTCTCTCTCCATTGTGGCATACCGACGGCTGTCAGGAGGGTTGACCGTTGTTGGATTGTCGCTTTACGGTTTCCTCCATTGTCGCGGTCACCCTTAATCGAACCAAAAAGCAGGTTTAGAGCTCAAATAGCGTGCTAGTGAGTCGGTCACCGCAGTTTCGGATCTAGAGGATCATGATTCTCCCGACGTTTCCTTATGTTCAGTCAACCGTTCCTTCATTACGTGGTTTTTCCGGACCAGCCGCTGTAGCATTCAATCACCTGAGGCGATTCCATGCGTACTAAGCCTACGTTATCTCGCTCTTGCCTTCCGGGAGGCATCGTCAGCACAGTGAAACAGTTCAACTATTCCATGGGACAACTGAGTCGTGGAGTCAACGCCTTTGTTGCTTCGGTCCAATGGCCCAGAATATAAGCACATCATCGCGCCGTTTTTGCGTTGAACTAGTACCTTATGAACGCCACGCCGTCTATTTGAGCTATATATAGCTGAGCTATACTTACGTTTGGCGTGTCGTTACATATATATAGTGCGGGCCTGGCGGAAGTAGATCAGGGTGCCAGAATGTATTTCCACGAGCAGAGTTACGCGATGCGGGATGCCTTAAATGCCGCCGCTGATCCTGACATAAATTAACGAACCATGGTGCAAGTTACCCGCTGGATGCGTGAGTCAGAAAGATCCAGTGTGGTGGTATCCAGAGGAACAGATAAGAGAATAGGTTCTTCAAATATAACTTGGGAGAGTAGAACCACCAGTGGGAACGCTGATTAACTTTGTACTTCCGTTCGGAGACAGTAGCCGCTTGCTCGCGCGCTCAGGGCTCAGTTCGAGTACACACTATGGATCCGGCAGCCCAGGGCCCGCCCATCCCGGTGTCAATGCGTGAGAACGACAACTGGCATGTTACGTCTCTCGCCGTTCTATGCCGTTTGCCCCACGGATACTTCGTGCGGACCACAGGTGCCCTGAACGGCCTCACTGTCCGATCAACTGACGGAGATACCTCTCGCCGTCCAATCTTCCATTCCTCAACCGGACGACCGGAGGATGCGCAAGAGATCGGAAGCGCTTATTTTCAGCGCCCGCCGATTCATTTTTGTCGCTCGGTAGTCCGTTATCTTTGAGTAGAGGCTTAACAGAGAGTTAATTTAGCCTCACATTGGATCACCAAAAAGGGACACATTTAGACGAAGTGATAATGAGACGCGTAATTATAGATAAACTCGACGATAGATAACCTGAACGAAGGGACAATTCAGATGTTCGCACATGTAATTCTATATCCAGTGTTTTACTTCGAACGACAGTGACCGATTCAAGGCGTAAGCAGCACGACGACCATGTGGAGCGCCATCCCAAATGAATTTCGAATGGTTCTCCATGATGGCCGTTGCGTCGGAGTCGAACCATGAAACCAGAGGAAAGATTAAATCATGGATCACAAACGGCAACGAATCAAGGTAAACCTCTTCACTCTTCACTCACTAGCGCGCAGGTCTCATTCGAATTTCATGTGCGAGGGGCTTTCAAGCAATACAGCAAAAAAACTTTTCTGACCCGCAAAATGGATTTGGCGGCTGTACGCACCAACTCGACATGGAAGCACCGGATGGTAATGTAACGTTGAGTTCTTCATGCGACGACATCCCGCTCCACATGGGACAGAACAATCTGAGGTGTTGTTCGCCTGCAAAAATTATGTAAGATAGTCGAACAATTCATTGTTTTGCCCCTCCAGGCCAACGGAAGAACAGCGGAAGTAATCCGCTTACCCGTGAAAATGGATGAATTTAGAGTAGTGAGCTTGAATGGCCGGCTGAAGGTCGCAATATTCTTGAAGATCTGGACAGTGGACATTCAAGATGATCAATAGGTTTGCGCGAGGCTGCTGTATATGTCGCAGCTGGCAAAAAGCCAGCGATCCGCGGTCCAATGTGCTGTCCAATGGTGCCACCGATTCTATGGAAGTACCAGCGATCTCGGCGCTCCTCGGGGAAGTGCCATATTCTTCTCGCGTAGGATAAAACTAGGAGAGTGCTTACCTGCTCCTGGGCGGCGAAGGTGCGGCACGCCAGTTTCTAAGACCCGTGTTTAGAACAATGATAGAACGTTTAGTGAGCATTGCGGCATGCCGACGACGGAACGATAGGCAGGGGTACGGGATATGAGTCCGTCGCTATCATGAGCAGGTTAGAGATAAATTTATGTACAACGCACACGCACGTTGACGAAACATTCTAGCGAACGTCTTGCACAAAGTCCTCCGCCGTTTGATAGATAGATAGATATAAATAGGGCCTTCCCGCGTAGTATTGGGTAAGCGAGCCGATTGTGGGAATGGCGAATAAACGAGCGTTCTAGAAGATACCTTTCCAGACCTTTCCCGGGTGCTGAAGGTCTAGTGCGAAGTCCTGCCAAAGTCCATCCAGTTATAGATCAAGTTTAAATATAGTCTCTTGAGTTTCCATAGGCGAAACAGACAGAGATACACCCGGTAAAATTCTGGATCACTCGGTAGTCGCGCATTTCAGGCGCTCATGTCCCCGGTCGCTGCCAGCGGGGAATGAAAGGAATGCGGGCGCCCGGCGATTGATGACCGCGGCGCAGAAGCGAGTGCGCTGTGCCTTGTTCCGCAGACTCGCGAAATATCAGGGGTCTGAGGAACAGTTTCATGGCCAGTGACAAAACGGAGCAATTGCGTGGAATACTCCCGACATATTGGGATTGGGAAGCACTACTGGCGCGTCCTTGCTAATCTCATGATCGCAGCTGTTGTCTTCGCAAGATGGAAGCATGCGAGCTCCAATGGGATAAGGGCAATGCACCGCCGATTGCACCTGGTCTGGTCGGTAGCTTAGCGAGGCATTTCCACCGGTCAAGAACGGTAGAAAGCGCAGGGCACGGTCGGTAACGACTTGAAGCTTGGATGGCGCGAGGATGTCGCCGACTTTGGCGCCGATGACGAATGGGGTTGCGTTGCCGGCGAATTTACCGGTGGAGGTGAAGTCCCATTTGGGGGAGATGCCCATGCCGGAGGAGGAGATCACGAAGTAATGGAACTAGGGAAGGATGAGCACAGCATCACGAGATTGAAGGAGTGGCATACGTCATCGAGATGAGGAGCACCAACGGGAGCCCGATAGCGGTGGATGATGGAACACTGGAGGGAACACGAACTTAAATCCCGAACGCAGTATTCTGAATTGTCGCAGATTGCGATGTGCGGGCCAGGCAGGAAATATCGAACAGCGAGGCGACAGCACCGATAGAACTAGGCTGGCTGTGAATAAACGTTCCACGCCAAAGACCTAACATTACGCAAAGGTCGTGCCTAAGCAGGTATAGTTTTGGATACCCACGCCGAACAGGACAAAGAGGGAGCAGAGGGGCTGGGCAAGTGCGGTAATTGGCGTTGATGGCCTCGCGGAAAAGGGCCTCGAGCCGCTCCATCTGTCCTTTGACCGAGCTCACAGATGGTGCAACAAGTGCGACCGGGAGAAGAGGAGCGGCCACGAGAGCCGGGGCGACCGCAGGGGCGGGGGGCGGGAGTGCAGGCGGGAGAAATGACCGCTGCGGGAACCTGGAACGGGGTACCGGGGTTTGGAGAAGGGGCGAGTGGGGCAGCGACGAGGGACTGAATGGCGGCCGGGGGCTGAGTAGCGACAGGGACAGGAATGGGGACAGGGATGGGCGATGGGGTAGCCGCTGTCGCCTCCGAGATTGCGCGCAGGGCGGAGACGTAGTCCATAAAGGTTTGCAGGGTGTTGAAGACCGCGCCCAGCTACTCCGTACATTGCAACTTGGTCGTCTCGACCGAGCTCAAACGGCCTCGAGATTATGGTGGGGGTCGTTGAACTCTGCTCGCGAAGCGTCAAGCGCGGAGTCGACTTTGAGGACCTGGACATGCGCGTGCATTCCCGTTAGAGAGTGATACAGGCCGAAATATTTGTACCGATGCACCCGTGCTTGGCCTGATAGAGTCCGCCTCAAGGCTTTGAAGTCCGCATACAGCCGGCCATTATTCCAGGGGAGAGAGTGTAGGCCGACATCACAACCGCGTGTCTCAATTTTCCTCCCCAAAGTGCTTGCGTGGGGGGAATCTCCGACAGATTTAGATCGTCGATGAATTCTTTTGCAGCGACATCCAAGGTGAGTACAGACTGCCATTGGACGCGTTTCGCGCACTTGCTTTCCCCTTGGACGCGGGAGTAACAGTGCCAGTCGAGGCGGCTGGGCTGGTGCGGTGGACTCGGGAGCAGGAGTAGCGCAGAAGAAGTCTCATCGACGCTAGCTTCGACGAGATTGGGTTGCGAAGCCTCGAAGAGAGGGACTGTGATCGCGAGACTGGTGTTGGTACGGGTGACAGGAGCGGGAGTGACAGCACCCGTGGGAATCGGAACAGAACCGTTGATGGCCGACATTCGGCGAACGAAATTCGAAGTTGAGAAAAAGCTGAGAGGACGTAGAGAGAGCGAGTGGTTGATAATGCTATACCAGGTGGTACTGGAAAATATCAGAGAGCACAGATGTGCACCCATGACCATGCATGAAGCGTGACCAGGCCTGGGCACATTTGTTCATCCGTGTATCATGCATGTGATTGGGACATCGAGGCAACCAAAGGCGGGATTCAAGCAGGGCCGCCAGTCGAACACCGGATATGGAGTTAAATGCTTCGACCCTCATTCATATGCGTCCATCTTTGGTTGGCAGTGAGATATTCAGAGAACTTGCTCTATATCATCATAGCGTATCTCCTGCACTGCTTTCGTTTGAATCACCGCCTGATGTTGGACCTCTCCAGCCGACGTGGAAGACTAGCAGCCTGAGCGCAAGGTTGCTGCACTTCCAACTTGCCCAATCTAATTGTACCTTCCCCAACCCATTCAAGTGTACCATTCGGCTGCGTACAGCGAAAAAGGTTCTTCTCATACAACAACTGAGCATCTCTATGCCTAGATGAGTAGCTGCCGGCACAACTCAGGGTACATCCGATGTGAACCATCTATCTACTAGTCTTTCTCCACACTCAATTTTGCCGAACTCGTCTTTGGACATTATTCAAAAATAGCCATCTCCTGCATGCACATCCGCGGTACCATTCATATATTGCAAAAATACAATACACACGAACACAGATGGGAATTGGAGCAAAAACGAAACATAGGAGGACCAAGAACCAAAGCGGTGTCGAAGTCACATACAATAACTCGACACCTCCGCCCTAGTCACCTCTTCTTGGTCACTTTCTCCGCAGACTTGGTGACTAAAAATCACAATAAGTCGAAGATGAATCGAACGTTCACGGCCGAACGCACCCTTGCCAGAAGCCTTCTCGGTCTTGTCGACGGACTTGATGATACCAATAGCGACGGTCTGCCGCATATCGCGGACAGCGAAGCGACCGAGCGGGGGGTACTCGTTGTACGCCTCCACACACTGAAGAGCACATGCAGTAAATATAGATAAACTCCTGGTTCGAGGAGACTCAAAAATACCATGGGCTTGCTAGGGACGAGCTTGACGATGCACGAGTCACCGCTCTTGATAAACTTGGGGTTCGCCTCGATCGACTTGTTGGTCCGACGATCCATCTTGTCGAGGAGCTCGGCAAATCTACAGGCGATGTGGGCGGTGTGGCAATCGAGGACGGGAGTGTAGCCCGCGGAGATTTGGCCTGGGTGGTTGAGGACGATGACTTGCGCGGTGAAGGATGCGGCCTCCTTGGCGGGGTCGTTCTTCCAGTCTGAAGCGACGCTGCCGCGGCGAATGTCCTTGTACGAGACGCTCCTGGTTATGACTTAAACCACCTTCGTTCGATTCGCCGAAATTCATACGCACCGGATGTTGAAACCAACATTATCTCCAGGCTGGCCACCCTCTTCCAGCAGCTCGTGGTGCATTTCCACGGACCTCACCTCAGCCAAGATATTTCCCGGCGCGAAGGTGACAAGCATTCCGGCCTTGATGATACCGGTCTCAACGCGCCCAACGGGGACCGTCCCGATACCGCTGATCTTGTACACATCCTGGAGCGGGAGACGGAGGGGTTTGTCCGAAGGCCGGATTGGCGGTTCGATAGCGTCGATGGCCTCGAGGAGGGTCTTTCCCTTGAAAACACCGGCCTTGGTCTCCTTGGCCCAGCCTTTGAACCAGGGCATGCTGTTCGGCGTGTAAGGAAGACAGGGCAGCGAATGAGAATTAAGGGACTCGTACTTGGTAGACTCTTCCAGCATATTATCGCCATGCCAGCCTGAGATTGGGACGAAGGGAACGCTTTTGGGGTTATACCCGACCTTTTTGAGGAACGCAGATGCCTCCTTGATGATTTCATTGAAACGGTCCTCGCTCCACTGTCAAAAACGTAAACTACTAATGCAATAGGAATAGATCCGAAGCCGAACCTTAGCCGTATCCATCTTGTTAACCGCAACAATGAGCTGGCGCACGCCGAGCGTGAACGCAAGCAGCGCGTGTTCGCGTGTCTGCCCATCCTTGTTAATCCCAGCCTCAAACTCACCCGTACCAGCAGCGATGATGAGGATGGCGCAGTCTGCCTGGGAGGTACCCGTGATCATGTTCTTAATGAAATCCCTGTGCCCAGGGGCGTCAATGACCTTTCACGAAATGTTTATTTGTTTTGTGACTCGAACTCAATATATGACCCACGGTGACGAAGAACTTAGGCGTCTCGAACTTCCACAGCGCGATGTCGATCGTGATGCCCCGCTCGCGCTCCGCCTTGAGCTTGTCGAGCACCCATGCTGTGGGGTTCGATTAAGCAACGATGAAACTAATTCAAGGATGAATCGCTCACCATATTTGAAGGATCCTTTACCGAGTTCAGTAGCCTCTTTCTCGAACTTCTCGATTGTTCGTTTGAGGATACCACCGCACTTGTAGATTAAGTGCCCAGTAGTGGTGGACTTGCCAGAGTCAACGTGGCCGATGACTGGGAACCGAATGATGAATGAGGTGAGGTGGTTAAGAATAAACTGGTACTGACCGACCACGTTCACGTGGGTCTTTTCTTTGCCCATGTATAATATCTACAAGCCGGTGCAGAAGGTGTGTTTTACGTCGGGGGTTCAGAGCGCAGAATGGATTGAGATGAAAGGGAGAATGAGTTAACTGGAACGGTTAAATAGCTTGAGACGCCTGTCATGAAATATATCAAGTTGGATTCTGACTCGATTTGCATGAGTCGATCTTAGAGTCACGGACAGATGTTTATATTTTGGATAGGTGTAGAGTGGAGTGAGCGGGACCGATAAAATGGTCGAGTAAAGGACTCCTTCTAGTCCGAAATCAAAGAGGCGTCATGTCTGTGGAACTATTGCGCAACCTGACTGAATGCCAGTGCAAGAAACGCAAGAAAATGATATCCGCGTATCTGTCCAGCAACTGCGGATGCGTGACACAGGATAGCGGAAGAGAAAGATCGGAAATTCCAAGAAGGAGGAGAGAGAAGAGGCGAAATGTGGTGGTGGACCACTGGTGGTGAAAGAGAAAACGCACGGTCGTTTGGCTTTGTTATGGTTGTGATCCGCATCTGTCGGACCGCCTCCTGCTTTCGCACCACAAGCATCTCCTGTAAATCTCGATGATTCTTAGTTTCCTGGAAACACAGCGTAGTTAACTACAGGTCTAATTTTCCGGTCATCCACACCGTACATCGAACTGTATATCTGTTCTTGCTCTGCTCTCAGTTATTCCTTGCGCCTACATTGGAATCGGGTAGCTCTATTTCCGACGTGCCGAGCCTCGAAATCCAAAAGTGCCGATGTTTGCGTTCTTTGCGGCCGCCACGAACGTTCAACATTACTGGTAGGTAGACCGTCTTCATTTCTTTCATCGACTGACACGTTTGTGATAGGAAACCTGACTTCAATGCATAAACCAGACGAATCGGCATTTCAGCAGGAGTTAGGAGAGAAATATGCTCAACCGGTCAAACTTCACGGTCCTCTCGGAGTGACACTACCTCCTTTAATTTTGCGGCTGCTACATCCCAGGCTAAACTGCCTCTTCTTTGGGCCTGCGATATCCCCGGCACAAGGCGTAGAGCATTGCAGATATCGCAAAATCATGCCACCTGCGCTCTCCTCGGCAAGTCTGCGAGGAGTATCTCGCGATCGATCCCGGAATTCACCTCAGTGACTGACAGACTCGAAATGTTCTTATTGCTCCAAACGTTCTAAATGGTCCACAAAAGGTGCGCCACTGAGCATTTCATCCATATATCGCCGTTGATAACGGATCCTTTACCTGACTTCAACTCGATACTGTACCGGACGTCGTTCGAATTCATTGGTCGCGTTGGAATTGGCCATTCCTTCGACCCACTGCTGCCTGGATAAGACCATGCCGCCCATTACGCCGAGGCATTGAGGCATTGAGGGCATTTCGCTACCCGCCCTGCATCGGCTGGGGGACTTCGTGGACTTCACGGATGCGACTGCCGCGAAGTTAGTTGAGCAGCGTAACGCCGCGATAGACCTCAGAATTCTGCAGGATATCAAAGGGACATTATGAGCCTCCTTGGTATGCCAATCGAACGTTATGGGTTTTAATCTTTATCGATTTTCGCAGCGAAAAGCAACATAGCCACAGCGAAGTAACCCTCACGGAGGAGGAATCGGTCGCGTGTTACCTCGTTCGTACGGTCCTTATCAACCACGATATGCGTGCTGAGACCTGCGCAGAACGACTATCTTCGCCGCAACAGACACCACAGCCTCCTCGATGAACAGACTATTTCACGGCTTGGCCTTGTATCCGGATGTGCAAGAGAGGCTCCGTGCAGAAATTCTTGCTGCGTGAGAGAACGGTGAGCACGACGCGCTCGTCGCGCTCCCGTACGTTGATACGGATATGAATCTCATGCACTCAATCAACGTGCCCGATGGAACCTCCATCTATCTTGGTGTAGCCACGGCAAATTTCAATAAGGAAATATGGGGACCTGCTGGCACTTCTTAGTTCCGACCCGAGCGGTGGACCAACGACAAGGCAGAATCAGTTACTACAAAACAGCCCGGCCGTTACGGGAATACTATGAAATTCAGCACCACACTGCGCCCTGTTGGACCCACAGTCAGTCTTCAGCCTGGTGCTTGTTCAAACGGGAAAGCACTTCCTCTGTTTGGTCTGTAATCGCATTAAAAAGTGAACCAAACGCCGACTCTACTATGCTGCTACTCCCAACCCACGGCACTGGCAAGGGCGATGAGTGTAATCACATCTGCTCGCCATGCTTGAAGATGTCGACGACAGAGAATCCAAGATCATATAGGCGCGTGGCATTTTCTTGGAGTAAACTGAACGTTGACTTACGTATCGCAGACCCATGGCAAGTCGTCGCGGCGAAAGGAACATGAAGCACGCTTAACAGGAACGTGCCCCGGTATCCGACTGACACATGTTGACGTGAGATTTCAAGTGAAAAATGTACAATGGGTGTGTTGCGCATAGCTACGTACTCGCGTCCCAAGGTAGGTAGGTAGGAATACACGGCACGGTCCGAATCACGAACGCCGGTTTATACAAGAGTGCCTGTATGCTCAGATAATTGCTGGGCCCCGGCGTTCCTGAGTGGGACCGTGCCGTGTAATACTACCTACCTACCAGGGATGATCCCAGTGAAGAAACCATCAGAACTTCCACTCAACCTGTCCGCAAGGGATAAATCAGGAGCCGGCACAAAAGATAACTTTTTGAGCGAACCTTGGCTATTTCCTCTGCGATCTTTCCCTCCCATACCGTGACGAATGAGCTAAGATTATCAAGAGCATTCACACGACACTGGCCAGAGCAAGTGACCGCCGTTCTAATCGCCTCGAAAAACAACGGGTCATTGCGAATATCCAACGCTGGTTTGACTGCGAGAGCATCCTTCATTTTTATGAGGAACTGGGCAAGCCAAGAGCGCCCAGAATAGCCATCGAGCTGTGCATAAGGACAGACACCACATCGAAACCAGCAATAGGCGTCCCGATTCTGGATCCACGTCAGACTCTCGGCGGTCGCTTTTGCGGCTGTAGCACATTTAAAATGGTAGCGCAGCAGATTATAGTAGGCCGTCGATGTGAGATTCGCTATCCCTTCTGGAGGTTCAGTGTCTGGGACTCTGAGGGAGAGTTTTAAACACTCCTTTGCGGCGACCTTGGCTACGTCCTCCCACCCATGCGCAAATGCGACACCATATACGTGAAGTGGATGAGACATGGCGTATTTCTCGAGATATTGCTTGGCCAGCGGAACGACGCACTCCATGTCGTACTTCCCGACCACTCTCTCGATGATCTTCTCCAGCTCGTCCAATGTTGCGACGATGGGTTGCGTCCCGGGGTAGAAGAAACGGAGAACACTGTTCAGAGTGCGCGAGTCCTCCTCCATGTCGACGGTCTGTGGGGCTACAGACGTGTGTTGCGGCTGGGGCAACCTGAACATGGTCTCGAAGAAGGGCGAGACCAGAGATAAAATAGTTTTGTGAACGTGGAAATCGGCGCCGTCGCAGGATCGGAGGATCGCATCGGCGCCGGCAGTCTGGACGAATGGATGGGTGGGCACGAAGACCGGTGTGTCGATGCCAGTGTTCTCTGGGACGGAGGACATGATGGTCTGAGGCAGATGTCGCTGTGGGTCCAGGGACGTAACTGCAACAGCATTGGAGAAGTTGATCCGGCGGTGATCCGTGCCAGCACACTACCACTTCATGCGCTTCTTCCGTCCTTTTTCTTGCATTCTCCTCCATCTCAGACTCGAGCCCGGTTCGGACTTTGTATCCCAGTCTACCACTGTGCATGCTCTGTCAATGGCCATGGCATCTTGGCATCTTGAACTTTAAGATTCTGTTGGCTTGAAAAACCTCGCGGAAGACGACTCATAAAACTTGTCAAGAGCTCGCGAGCTTCTTGATCCGCCGCGTTATACCTCGCGCCACGCAGTCCTTCCAGATCTTGTAATACCGCTAGGGATATTTCAAAGATCGTGGCCCTGCGATTTCTGGCAACGAACCTGCCGATATGCCTGCCGACTGTAACGGCCACACCTTGTGAGTTTAACCCCGTCCGTCCCCGGAATATTATTTATCATTTCCTTCTTTATTTTACATCACGCTCCTTACGATCTTGTTCCGCTCCCGCGGCCCCGCTCTTTGACTCACTTTTTCACATGTATTGTATAGCCACTGATCCGTAGTATATAAGTAGTTAGCCGTACGATAGATACCTTTGGTCAATACTATCATTACGCCAGTCACCCCGTTGGACCGACCACCCAACAACCCGTGTGCCGGAACTAGCCGTTTGCTCTCCGTCACATATTTTTGACTGCTCGATATTCCGCCGCGGCTCTGCTGGTCTCTCCTAGTCTGATCAACTGGTTTTGACTGCTTGCTGTCGACGTTCCCTCTCCACCAAAAATCTAGATGGCTACCTACTTGTCAACTGGATACCCCACTTGTGCGACCGTTAGCTCTACTGCTGGCGCTCGTACAAGATCCCATGAAGTAGCCGCGCTGTACAGCACCGCGGTGAAAAGTGCTCCCGTCTTCGGACGCGTAATCAGCGTCGGCACCTCAGGTGTCGACCTGCAGCTCTCTGAGCTTTTGTTACCCCCTTACTGTGCCCTGGACTCTGACAAGAGGCCGGGCGGATGGAGCAGGTCTCCTGTAGCCTGTGTGACTGCATGTTCGCCTTGCGAGCAGGCCGTCTTAGTGTGTAGTGAAGATTCTAATATCAATTTCGCTGCCACGCCCGATAATCATGCTACATTAAGCGGTACCAAGGTAATGAGTACGATGAGCATAGAGGACTTGCTTGCCCTTGCTCGTCTTTACCAGTCTCTGGCCGATGAGGCCATTGCTCTTGCTGCAATTGAAACCCCTCTTGAAATGGGGGGCGAGGTCGCTCCTCCAATTGCGCAGCCTTCGACCCCAAATTCTTGTGCGGCCGTCGGCGTTTCACGGGGTGATACATCATCCCCTGTTGAAGATCTGGGCATCGGCTGCAACAAATTTGAGCCGTATGCGCCGGACAGTTCAATTGCTTCTGCAATGAATGAAAGCTGTCTTCAGGGATTATTTCCTGAGAGCCCTGAGTTAGGTTTGAGCCTAAGGGCAGCTGAGGCTGTCTGGGCTATGAGTTGCGAGGAGCTAACTACTCTAGCTCGAACCTACCAGCTTTCACATGATCCCGCGATCGTTGATCCGGGGTTTCGCATCACAAGTTGTCATGCAACGAATGACACAGACGGGTCAGACTGTGACGCCGTCTCCCCTGGCAGTGCAATGTGCACAAACCAGGAGGGTTCCCAGGCAGAGGGGAAGGGCCCTGAACCTCGCCATTGGGGAGCAAGTAATATCTCGGACAGAGTTCCGAATGATAACGCGTTGGATGCGGCTGACGATCTTGATGTGATCGGAACAATCTGTGCGGAGAAGATATTCTCCGCCTCTCACGGTTGCGCCAATCCTTGGCTGAGCGGGTTCCACATCCATGGTTTGACGCCGAGCTTTAAAAAGTCTCGACGTGCTGTCTCCCAAAGCTTGTCTCGAATGCGAGACAAAGAGTCCGGCCGGACCTCGATGGAGATTACTCATGGTTCACAAGACGGAACCAGGGAGTCGAGACAGCCGCAGGAAGTCACGAAGTGTGCGATTCAAGGGAACGCACTGCAACTCGAAGGTTCGAATTGCTTTATTGCATTGAACAATAAATTCTTCTCGGCTGTTCCAGCTAAAATCGTGACTTTAAAGTATCTGGAATTTCCGGCTGATGCCGTGAACCATGCAGTGGTTAAACCGATCCTCTCTGATCTGTTGACTCTCCTCTCGCTTCTCCAAGCCAGAGGAGCATACGAAAAGAGAATGCGGAAATGGTTTCCCATCTTGGCTCCGCATCTGCGCGGGAAATTCCCGAAAGTCCTGAGTGCGCTTCCAGACTCGGAGCGACTCAACGGAGACAGGAAATACTACCGCAGGAGGTTATTTAGCCTCGTATTGTCCTATGGCTCCAATCACACCCCGGAATGGGGTGTGCGCCGTGTAACACAGCGGCAGACCTCGAATTTCATGGTCACCGTCCATGGTTTACTCGCAGGTTCAGTACTTGAACCGCCCCTGCATATGCAGTGTCATGTGCCGACGGTCCGAATCTTTGTTCGAGTTGTTCTTCAAGTCGTGCCTCATGGCTATCAGCGTGAAGGTAGATGTTTGACAGCCTTATTTGCTGGTCTTCTCACAGATTACACTCGGACCCATGATGCGAATTGCGTCGCTCTTCCGCGACGCTTGGCGTGCATGCGAATAATGAACGTCATGGCTCACGAATATGGGATTCGTATATCAATAGCGTGGACAACGTCCCTGCGATTTGGGGGCCTCTGCTCGGTACCATCTGAGGCTAGCCCCAGAATAACACCCGGCGAACCGGGTGAGTTTATGCGGTTCCATCTGGATTCGCCAAACTCGACTGCCACAATCATTTGTACGAAACATTGGTTGTTGGGCGTCAAAGTTGTACTCTTTCAGCTTGTTTCACGCTGCTCTGATGAACTCTTAATTGTCTCAAAGCATGATGGCCTCAGTATTGGCCGACTCGTTAGGACTCGGCGCATCACTTTCAACCACGAAGCGGGGCGCGACCTCACAGTTGAATTCATGCTGGCACGGTTTGAAAGCCTCAAAGTCGAGTCGGGCAATTTGTTTGCTCGAAGGCACTTTGCATTGGCAAAGCTCAACCTTATTGAAGTGTCGTTGAAGCACAGTTCAAGTCTTTACAATCTTTCTGCCGGGCGCACATCTTATGCTTCTGAGAACAGTGTTCCGGTGAATCGTTGCCTCGAGACAGAGCTGCTGTATGTCAGAAGGCAGGCTCTGCGCACCGGATCATATCCATGTGCGTTATATCGCACCATTGAAGGGTCTTACAACCATAAATCAGGAGGCTGCCCTTCCCGCGAACGCGACAATGAGCTTTCACTCATTCGGTTCCTGAATTTATCATCGTTATATTCATTTTTCGGCACCCTCTGGTACCCACCTTTAAATGGCTTCTGTGTGAAATTTCCGTTGTCAGATGTTGGCGAGAAAGGGACTTACCCGCGCCAAATGAAACTATACATCCATCCGGATTACCCGGCTTACCTTGAAGGATTTTTCCCGAGGCTTGCTACAGGAACAGTCCGGATTGAGTTCCCGTCCAAGAGCACGAGTGTGCCTCGTGGAATGGCGCCGAAATCTGACCGCCCCGTTTTGGCCCCACATGCTTACCTGCATCCTCAAACCCGAATGGAAGTCGAGGAGGGCGGGGAGTCCAGACTGATATTTTCGAGCTTTTGCGGTTTCAATGTTGACTATTTCGACTTCCCGCTTCAGAATCAGACACCAAACGGCGACCACTTGGTCTCACCTGGATTCACCCGGGACACACCTTCGAATGTGCTCGTCGAGTCTGTCAAACCCTTGGCCTCAAGATTCGATCTTCCAAGCTCCCCTATCTGGACGAATACTGCTGCTACAGTGCACAATTACATCGACTTGCTGATATGGTCTGTAGAATCGGGTGCGCAGAAGACGCGTAATGCGTGCCACGCAGAACCTGAATTCAAACCTCACCTCGCAGATTCCGGCGTTGAACCGACTTCTCACCAGGATGTATCCTCAATACTTATAATTGGACTATCGGACAGCCCGACCTCACAGCAGGATTGTCGGTCGTTGAGTATTCTCGATGAGAGAAATCGGGATTTATTCTGCCGGGCGATACCAACATTCCCTGAATCGTTGAAGTCCGGACGATGGACCAAGTCGTGGATGTTTCTACTGGGCTCCACGACTCAACAGATGGATATTTCGTGGACCATCTATCCATCCAACGTTTCAGCAGGTGCAGAACCACTGCACCTCTCAAGTGCCGCTGATAACAGCCCGTATCACTGTAGTGTTCAATTGAATGGAGACGCCGCAGTTGAACATCCTGAATGCCAAGAATACATATCAATATTTGCGCCTGGAAAGAATGATGCCCATGTCGTCCTCGACTCATCTCGAAGCTTGCCGCACTGTCCCTTCGAACCGCATGGAGCTAGAGCTCGCTCCAAGATTGAGCAGACACCGAACACAAGAATGTTCCTCCCCTGTTTAATGGCCAGAACGCTCGTCGTCACCTGCTGGATGGTCTTCGTCGCCATCTTCACAGTAGGATTGATGAATGATCTTCACAACCCACTGTCGAGCTTCTCGGCCCCGACGAATTCCGAAGCAAACAGTTGCAAAGTTCAACTTCAACACATCATATCCGTGTTTAAGTCACAGTGGTCATTGGACGACGTCTCTCAGGGCCAACGGGTCCTGCCTTTGGTTTGGGTCAAACCTCCAGATAGGCTTGGTCGACTTACCCAGCTGTCTGATATCAACCGCACCTATGAGCGATCACTCACTGATTGTTCAGAAATCAGCCTCGAGACCTGCTGTCCAAATGGTTTGAATTCTCATGATGAGCAATGCCTTAGTGTCCATCCTTTCTGCCATGCTACCGCTTTTGAGCCGGGATTTTCTGGCTTAATGACGCGGCGATTCGTCGCAGCCAGCTGTGAAGTTCAGGCTGGTGTATCACAGGAATATGCCCCAGCATGGTTTGAGAACTGGACCACTTTTGCTCAAGGATTCTTGCAATTGAATTCGGATGCATTTTGGCTTAAACCCAAGCGTGCAGATGCACGACTTGTCGCTCTCTCGGGTCTCCCGGTTTGCCACGATGTGGAATATACTCCACAGAACATTATGTTCATCGCTTTTGCTGCATTTGATGCGGAGACAATTCAGTTTGAAGTTTCTGGAGTCAGAAGACTTCGTTCTCCTCATCTGATTGGTTTTCAACTTGCGCGACCTGTTAATTTGTTGCGTTGCTCGCGGATTCACGATATGTTCCGCCCTGGAACCGGTGAAGTGAATTCCCTTGCGGAATTGATTGACATGGTGCGCTGTGCGGACTCGAAGGACCAGATTCGTCAGACGAGTCCTTCAAAAATGGAGATTACGTTGGAAATCTTTGACACGGCCATGCCAAGATGCCCTCAGAATCTGCGGTTGGAATGTGCGCATGCCAAACAGATTTTTGCTCCGCATATCCTTCACTTGCATCTATGCACCGCATTTATACAATCTGCTCTCGCGCTGGAGGGCGTATTTGCCTTTGACCGCCCCAGAGTGGGCGCGGTTGACAATACTCGTGATGGCCTTCATAAAGTTCCATCCGAGCGCTCCACGTTTGTCGAGCTCGCCGGCGAGATATTTGCCATGTCAACCGAAGAGATGAACGGTTCAAAGAAGAACAACTTGGCCACTTCAAATGGCACTGCCATGGGAAATGCTATCGGTAGCATTTATTGCCCAACTTGCCGTGGACTGCTTCCTCTCTATTTCTTGGATTTAGTTGGTGACCAGAACCTCTGCTGGATCCCGAGCGCGTCATGCGCGATTGATGCCATGTCAATCACCGAGCCTACTTCAATGGTTCTGCCTGTTGGAGCACCATGTTGCGTACAGTTTCTCAATGCCGTCGTCCACCACATCCCTGCGAAGGGTTTGATTTTGATCACGGATGATGAACGTCGCTTCCTTGGGAATGCTCCGGCTGAAGGCGTTGAATCGACAGTGGGCCAGGAACACTTGATTTCGAACGAAATCTCAAGTTCAATTGCGGACTTGCATATTGAGAAACACCTGTCGACGGTGTTTGTATGCCAGTGGCCTGATACGACTCGCCGCAGTGATGTCTTGGTACAACTCGTACTGCAGAATTTGCATTTTGGGATTGCTCGAAGCCACCTGAGGATATCTCTTCGATGCTTTGGCCACAACGGTACTCAAGAATCCTGTGTGCTCGTCAAAAGGTTCGACCCACAGTTTAGTCCCGGTGATTTCTTCTTTGGAGGAAGAAAGTCTTTATTGTACCACCATCAGTGTTGCTCCAGTGCCAGGTCATCCTCCATCGGCGAGAAACTTATTCTCGGCAGGATGCCTCCGAATCCGTTCCACCGTCAAGAATCACAAAATGTGATTGCATCAATGGAACCGTTCCAGTCGGGTCGCTTTCGATTATTTTGGAGCGAAATTCCGTCTCGTTTCCACCAAGGTCGTGCACTGTGCCATGGCTTTGCCAGCCACCTCAAAGATGGTAGCAGGAACCTTTTCAACAGAGGCTCAGACGTGGCATCTGAGAGAACGATTTTGGAAGGCTGCCGCCTTCAAGCCACGCGATCGCTCACCAGGCCGCTGGACTCTCGCTCTATATTATGGAGCGTGCAAGAACTGAACGAATTTCCTGTGATCTTCGCGTCCGGACAGCGCGAAAGCGCTCAGTTTGCATGGATGAAAGAACTCGGCATTCCGTGGCATGATACGAATGCTAGTTTCACAATCATGATGATGTTCACTTCGCCAAGAATTGAACCGCTTCGTTCCTTGCCAGAGTACTCTTCAGGAGTAGAGTTCCGGATAGCTACGCGATCCCCGAGCTTCTCAACGGGGTGTTTATTTACCGGGAAGGATCACCTTCGGAGTGCGCCTGTCGTCCATGGGACAAACACATATGTCCCAACATATGGCTCCGGTCCAATGAGCCATTTGAACTCGGATTGTGATCCGAGACAGAGATATGGTCTCCAAGCGGAGGGCGTAAGCTACTTGGAGACTTTGAACAGCTCTTCTCCTGGTCAGCAGCTACCTACCTGCTCCAACATACAAGATGTCGAATGTTCCTTCATCTTTCTGTATTTTCATTCACATCAGCGTTCACAGTGCTTTGCGGTCATGAATACGCCTACCATCTGGGAGGAATTCCCTGCAATTTCCGAATGTTCACACGGTTCGGAAACGACGATGTGCGTCGGCAAGTTGCCGAGCGTTCTACCGCAATCTAAGGTGGACATAGCGGTCCCTCACAACGACATTTTTGGGCTTAAAATCCGTGTAAGCCCAAAGGAGGGCGGGAGTACCCATAAAAATTCAAACTTTATGCGTGCGTCACGCATCAGTTCTCCCCACATACCTTCTGCGCTGCCCAAAAGGCACCATACTCATCCCACCGAAATCCGGGACAGAACCTATCATCGACGTTTACTGAAGCTTACTCGCAACAGTGAGTTGAACCACCACTCAAGTTTAGTCGTTGGCGGATCGGAAGCAACAGCCCGATCAACGGGATCTTCATTACGATCGTCGATCACGGAATCGAAATTTGGTTCCGTACCTCGTGCACTTCAGCAATCACCAACATCGTTCAATTTGCTCAATGCTGAGTCTTACTACCAGGATTCATTATGGCTTGCACGTGAACCTCCTGAAACGAAACCTGGCCGTGCTACAAGACAGTTCTGCCTACCTGACACCAAAATGTCCTTTGTTGAACTTTCAACGGGGACTTCGGATTGCCAGCCGGGACACGCCGAGCTGGCTCATTCCTCCTGCATGTCTATGACCCAATGCCTTTGCTGTTCGGCTTTTGATGCACCAACTCCACCGAAGCTCGCGCACTGTTGCTTAGGGCCGCACAAGAATGTCAACATCTTTCACAGTTTCGCCTCCCGAGCACAAGCATCGAATGATGTTCATCAAGTTGCATATCAGAGGTTGATTATTCTGGCGGTTCCCTTTGTTCCACGAACATGTCGCTCCTCTGGGCGCACTCCTCAGCCTCTGCAAGCTTCGTCTTTCTTGGATTCTTCAAACGGAGTCTATGGTACTTCCGTTCGTCTGACCATGATTTTGGCCTTTTCCAGTTACGAGCGAATCCCGATAAACCTCATCGTTGATCTTCCCTTCTGCCTTCTGGGATGTCCATTATCGCTTTCGAGAGTATTCGACAGCCGTCTGACACGCTTGGTGTTCGGTTTGAAGCCGTATTCTGCACACTTCATTCCCAGATCTTGTATTCCAGATCAGGCCCGTTCAATTCCGATGACTCAATCGGCGAAGCACGTCGCCCAGCCAGTGGATTTAAGGGTTCATGCCCAATCTGTTCAGATGGCTTCGGTATTATTGAATTCCTCGCTCCACAATGCTCTCGAGATTCTACGCATCATTGCTCCCGCAAACTTAGTGGACGTAACTCTATTCCCAGATTTGGCGCAATGTTCTGCATTATCCCGCGCACAAGACGGCCCTGTTTTGAACAATGTCTTCGTCTTGCCTTACTGGGATTTTCGAGAGTCTTGCGGCTTTGCAGAGTCTGCCAGCCGAGCGTTTATTCTCCAATCCTCCCATAGGATGGTGTCGTCTTCGAACCGTCTGTCCTTGACCAGACGCAAGCCGAGTGGGACTTTGTTCCTTTCGAGAATTGACAATACTTTCGACGTGTTGGAGGCTGATAATGTCCATCAGTCTTCGACAAATCGCCGCCAGCTCTCAGCTCCCCGATTGGCTTTGGTCTTCTTGGCTAAAGTCTTGATCTTGTTGCTCTACTGTCCGAGAGTTATGGGCTCTGGATATCTGCACCTCGCCATTACGAGGGTTCCCGATATTTCAATCGCCTCAAAGCCTCTCAGGCCTCTGCCTCCAGTACTTGCTGCACTGGGATCTGATCTATACCTGCGTCCCAACCAGCCTTCAATCTACTTGAAGTGATACTTGGTTGGATATTCAGGCTGTTGATCAGTCATGGTTCTTGCTTACTGTTCAACTTGCTCTTCCTTCACATCTCCTGAACCGTATGACTCAATGAGGTCGCCTCAAGCGTCGACCTGGAGGGCGTATGTAACGGCCACACCTTGTGAGTTTAACCCCGTCCGTCCCCGGAATATTATTTATCATTTCCTTCTTTATTTTACATCACGCTCCTTACGATCTTGTTCCGCTCCCGCGGCCCCGCTCTTTGACTCACTTTTTCACATGTATTGTATAGCCACTGATCCGTAGTATATAAGTAGTTAGCCGTACGATAGATACCTTTGGTCAATACTATCATTACGCCAGTCACCCCGTTGGACCGACCACCCAACAACCCGTGTGCCGGAACTAGCCGTTTGCTCTCCGTCACACCGACACGCTTTTCTTTCGGGGAACCTCCACAGCAGTTAGTGGCAGTACCTGCCACCGCCCTAGTTGTGTGTCCAATTTGCTCTGTAACAGTCAAGTATCACCATCAAGCATCTGCCTGATGTCCGCTGGATGTCCCCGTCGAGGTGGGCTCGACGTTGTTATATCGCCGAATCGCCGATTTTAAACGATACCCCACCACGAAATTGCTTCATAACAGCATCAAGCATCTGCCTGATATCCGCTGAATATTCTCGCGAAATTCCCGTCGGGGTCGGGCTGCGACGCCGCTACATCGCCTCTTCGGCGATTCCAGACGATGCTCCACCCCGAATCTGCTTCACGAGCTCTACTTTGATTTGCACTTCAAGCCCCTGAGAATGGAACGGCCCGTTGCTTTGGTGTAGAATCCAAATTTGATCCGCCCTAATCTCGTGGACCCACTGGCAGCTCTCCCTCTTACAGCTTTCAATGTAATGTCCAACGCACGACCTTCAAATTCGCATTAGTTGAAGCGATATGTGGTATGACATGCACAGCCGATTCAATCCCACGAATTTCTTTCTACTGAGGGTGGTCTCTGCTGCTTTTTTCGTTCATGCCTTGTGCAGATGACTCACTCAAACGCTCAACCTCCACTCTCACTGGCTTTCGCAGCCTCTCGGAAAAAAATCTTGTGCGCACAAACTCCGCCTCACCATGCGCTTTGTAACTCTCAGATCTATCGATGGTTCGAAGCCGTAGAATGGACCTGAATTTTGGTCGGACCTAGAGTCTCAGTTATCGTGTCTCAATATTGTGGGGAATATCGCTTGCTGGGAATTCTACCAACCTGTTGAATTCCGATTCGCGCGGAAGAAACGTAACGACGGGCAACTCAGTGTACGGCAATAATGGCCCTAATGCGTCCATCGCACTCCTCGGCCGTGGAGCGACCCACCGACCCCGCAGTCCCCGTGTCTGACAGTACCGCGTGGTTGTCTGGAGCAAATGATTTCTTCGACCCAGTACCTCGAAAGGTTCGGCAGAATGAACTTGATCCTCTTGGGTGACTTTAACTCTACGGGATTTACTTTGATTCCGACGCTAATGCCTACGATTCGGAAGGGGGGAGCCACACACATACAATAAAAATAAAAACTCTACGAACACCACGAAGAAGACTCTCTCCTCGTCAACTCTTCTCCTGCTTCGGATGTTTACATCTCGGACGAATCCTCTTCCTGCTCAGGCTCAATGGCCTATCGCGCCCCCGTAGCCTTGCATACACCCCACACGCATTGCACACCCTTGCGCCGTCCTTGCTCCGCCGCCACACACTCGTGCGGTGCGTATGGCAGTGCGAGCACTCCGGCGCACCCGGCACTACCACGTGCTCGTCGTCGTCGTCGTCAGGCTGATCCGCCGCAATAAGCGCCGCTGGGCGCATCTTATTGCGCTGCTGGAGGTAGAGCCCGCATGCGTTGCAGAGCGTGCGGTAGGTCGTGGGGTCGCGCCGCCAGAGCGGGGTGGAGGTGGCGGCGCAGTGCGAGCATGCTTTTTCTGGGCCTGAGCTTGAAGAGGTGTCACTACTTGTGCATCGCGAGGCCCCGTAAGCCCAAGATACGGGCGATCCAGCGCCGGACGACGACGGGTAGGGGGACGGCGAAGGGCAGGGAAGCAGATACTCAAATTGCGAATGAGGCGATGGAGGGAGGGTGTATAGGGAGGGTACGGGCGAGGCATAACCCGTCCCGTTTGCGTTCGGCACAAACATAAACAACGTCTCGTTCCAGCTGTTCGAGTTGAACGACTCGAAGGACAAGGGCGACTGAGTGGGCAGCGAAGGAGTCTCGACGTAAGTCTGCGTGGCATTGTGGACGGCTGCCGCGTTTCTTGTGATCTGAGGCGATTGGCGGGGATAAAGAGAGGCAAGATAGTCATCGCTGTGGGGCGGGGCGGTCGAGTTGCGCCGGATTTCAGTGCGTCGCTGCGACAGCAGTAGGGGCGAACTCTCTAAGGAAGCAGTTGAGTCATAGGCTAGCATCGGGGAGGCGCACTTACCATAGTTCCATGGCCACCCTTCGGTCGAGGGTGTGGCGATGGAGGCGTGGGCGATGTATCTGGTGGAGCTCATATTGTGCGAGCTCAGAAGATTGGTTTAAGAGGCAAATGGAAGGCCCTGATTCATAAACCTGTGGGTGGATGTGATCCTGCGATATCATGGAATGCGGCATATATATCTAGTCGGTTGCGAGCACGAAGGAATGAGTCACTGACTCGGCGCGGTAAAACGTCTGCTTGAAGCTGACAGTCATAAGATCGCTGCGTCTCATTTCATAGCTTCTAAAAATCGCTTACCGCATTCAGACGTACCTCCAGACATGTACAGGTGTGCTCTGTCCACCCGCGACATGATACAGAGTTAATGGATTCTGAGCGCACCGCCTTCCGGCGTGCTGCGCCAAGTCCGGGGGAAGTCGGATGTGTTGACGTTATCCAGACCGGATGTGCAGGGATCACCGTGTGAAATAGAGACACAGAGAGGAAGATAGATAGCGCAAAAGGGACAACTTCGACCTGGCAGGTAACAGAGCGATGCCATGGAAATCGGGAATTCACTGCTTTGCCAGCTTCTTGCATACTTGTTTTAACCATGCGAATTATACGGGGCATCGAGCGACAAGGCTGCGCCGATGTGCATCGAATGTCAATCCGTCACGGGGGATGCATCAATTCAACACTCTGGAGTGGTATTCCCGGCTCACATGGTAAATTTTGAGATGTCAGTTGAAACTTGTGTACGTTGAAGTTGACGGCCACACTTTCAAGTCTCCAAGGTCACAATGTTTGGGATTGGTATGTGGGGGTACCCATTCTTGCCATACGTGCGCCTCAGATACATATATTTGTTGCGCCAATAGAGTGTGTGTAACCCGACGGCACAAACCCAAACGTCCGAGTGTGCTACAAGATATCATTCATGTCGCCCCTTTCTCATTCGTCTTTCCCTCCCTCTTTGTCGTGTTTCCCTCTCCTCTTTTTTCTCTTCGTGTGCCTTTCAATATGCCCACTATCTTATAGTGGGTCCTAAAGCGCCCTATTTTGGCAGACGCCCCGCCAAATTTCGAATCTTCCCTTTCTAACAATGCCAAACTTCAAGTGCGAAGGTCCTGAGTTCGAACCCCAGGTCAATCTACTTTTATCTTTTCCTATTCAAGGCTCCGGCCCGATATTTCTGGCATCATGATGTGGTTTGAAACTGGTTTCCAAGGGTAAGCGACGTCAAAATCGCCAGTTCTGCCACCATCTCACTTGCGTCTCGCTGTCTGTCCTCCAACTTTTATTGCTCATGAGTCATGCCTCCATCTATCTTGGTGTCCGGTGTTCATACCTTGCTTGTTACTCTATCTGATTCTCCTGGGGCGGCTGTCTCGGCCTCTTTTCTCAACAGGATTCGAGTTGCTCCTACTTGTGCCAACAATTTGCTCGCGCTGTCTGTCAACGGTGGACCTCGCAGCTTGTTCACCCCTTCACATTCTTCCAGTGGTTTACAAGGCGTTTTTACGTCCCTAGATCCTCCAATAAAACTTCTGAACTGTGATCCTTATACTGTTCATATGCTGTTGAACCACTCGGAGCTCGGGTAGTCGGGTACACGAGTCATTTGGTCCAAGTCGACTCACTGAGTATTATTGATAGACTGTCCAACAATGTCAATTTCAAGGTAGACCTTCAACCCGAGCAAATTTGAACAAACCGGCATTCAAGCGGCACTCAGAGGCATACCACATCCACTTCATCTGTGAGTCGCACATCCACTAAAAGTGGCATTTGACCTGAATTTCAGCAAGATACCACTCCCATTTTTCAAGGAAACTCACTTGTATCGAAGCCTATTATATTAGTTTCCACCTCGACAGTTTCTGCGCAACAGCAGTTTGAGATTCTCAACTTATGGGGGGTTGTAATTCAGCATCTGGCCATCATATATAAATTATTAGCAGAACCAACTCAAGGTTGTAGAGATTTTTTCAGAGCTCACAGAACGACACTTAGGAGCTATGAATTTTTCGGTAACAATCTATCCGAGCCGGTGACCTTGGCGCACGGACACACCCACATTGTCACGGCGACATTTATTACGACTGGTGGGTTGCAAATGGGAATCTGAAAGTTGGTAGATAAACATCGTTGCAGATGTTGATACGCCTGTGGTGCGTGTGAGAGTGTAAGTTGAAATATGTATCAACCAGAACTCTCAGGAAGACCAAAAGACTGGTGTGTGTGTGCGAGTTGGTTCAACTTTGTTCAGCACCCAATAGAGTCAACAATAGGCAACGAGATATGAAAGCAGGACAAGAATAAACAAGTAACTGAATTTATTCAGTTCAACTAGAGCTAGACTAGAGACGAGGCGAGACTGCACAGCAACGACGAAGGCTGTGTATACGAGACTAACGACGAGGGACCACGCAGTGACGACGAAGACTGCGAATACGATACTAACGACGAGGGACAATATGGCATTATTTATCGTTGTTTATTCACACGTTTTGTGTTGAGTTCTAGGTTCGCAATCTCTAGTTTTGATGGAGTTTTTGGTCCCAAGTCTCAAGTCCTGATCACGTTTTGATCTCGGGCCGAGACATGCCGAGGTCCTAAACGGGAAGTTTGCCCCCTATCTCCAATAGAATCTTGGTGTAAAATCTTTGAAGAGATTTGTGACAGGTAATATGAATGAAACCTGACCAATGGACCTCTAAAATGTTGCTTCAGCGTCAATCCCTCCAAAATATTGTATCAGGGGTTAACAATTGAACCGTTTGCATATTGATGTATTTCCAGATTTCTGTGATTTTTTGAAAGGCAGAAGCACGCCAATAATCTTTTGAGCCCATTTTAATCGACTATTGACTCCCCAGAGTCTAGCAGAACACACTTATGTGTCCATCTGGGACCCCTTTGGCACACTGCTGCGTGGAGGAGTATAAACTGTATCCTTTCCATCACAGTATTGAAATAGAGGTAGAAGATGGCCAGGAGGCTGTATAGTCATATACCTTCAGATCAATATACAACATTATTTTTCGGAGTCATCCTGGAGATCCAATGTCTTGAAGGAGTTCAGAAGACATTGAGGATTCCAACCCATTGATAATTGTATATGTATACAGTTGAAATTGACTACCCATGTAGACTATACAAATTAAGGTATTTTTCTGACAGTTGAGGATGGTCACAATCTCAGTTGTTGAAAGCAAAAGATATTTCAACGGACAAAGTATGCGTGGGAATCATTGGATAGCCGTGATGCCGACGCCCAGGATCAAATTGATCATCAATGTGACCTGGGACTTGAGACTACAGACTTGGATGTGTAAGTTGGGACTTCGCCAAAACCTAGGACTAATGACTAGGATGTAGCCAGATTCTTGGGACCTGACCATCAGAGTATGAATAAGTAACGAAAAAAGATCTCATACCTTGTCCGACTGAAACTTGTTGCAAGAAACAAGACTAAGGTGACGAGCTCAAATAATCAAACTCGAAAAATGAGGGGGAAAAAGTTCTTTATTGTGGGCTCCTGGGCCCTTATATACTACATGCATGAGTCATTTACTAATTAGGGATATGAGTCGTACTGACTTGAACTGACTCAATGTGACTTGGTATAAATGACTTGCCCATGACTCACCCTGACTCATTCTGATTCACTTTTCCTCTTAGCTCCAACTGCACAGTTCCATGCCCAGGGCACAGTGAGGCTGATCAATGTTGATCTTACTGCTCGTAAATGTCCTTTCCGATCCAGACCAAAACACCGCGCTTTACCTTGGGTTTGACCTGGCAAGGGCGACTTTCTTTGCAAATTTAGGATGCATTGAATAGAAGAAGAGATAGTGGGCTCCCCGCAAAGCGGGCTACCTCGGGTTATCTCCATATTATTAAGAATTAACCTCGAACACCCCAGTGACAAAGAATTTGGGCGTTGTTTGACATTATGATTTGATGCCATCAATTCCGATTTCGTCTCGCACCCAAACCACCATCATGGCACCATGGCACGCCGCGCTTGGCTGTATGTATAAGCGGGGTCACCCTCTCGAGAAGAGCGCTTTGTTGCCATCGTATACCTCGAGACTACGAAGCCCCCAATGCACATGACTCCTCTGGGTCATTTTTTCTGGGGGGGTGGTTCCCTCCAAAACGGACCTAATGAGCTCGTGGCCACGTTTGGAACGTCTGGATATTCTAGATAGCGCGCACGCTATCTGTATGGGGTAGGATGGTTCGATCCGGACACGTTGTGATGTTCGCTCAACAGTCCATTCAAGATTAGTGTCGGACATTTTTGGCATCCGTCGCAATGACAAAAAAAAGGGTCAGTACCAGAGGACTTAGTATCCACCGTTTCTCTTCCTAGTTACCGCTCGGAACTCCTCATCCTGATCTAACTCGTGGTTCCCATGATTCCCTCTTGCTGTATCTTAACCCATACTGACCTCGACACGAGCTCACCCCACCAACTTTCCGAAGCAGAACAGTCAATAAATACATGATCCGCCGCTGGAGCTCTTTATGTCCACTCACCGTGCAACATTCGGATCCATCTTGGCCTTGAGGTCCAGGCCATCTACAAAAATATGCGCGTACATGAGACGGAAGAGGTCTGCGAGGGTAAATTCCTGCAAGGCCGCGCGCCGGTGGATTGGTGCCTGTACAGGTGGGCGGTGAGTAATGCACTCGCATCCCCTGGGAGAAACCTATGTTTGCCAAGGATGGTCTCGTACACCCCAAGTTTTCCGGAGGCTAAGGCAATAGCACTCGCGAGGATGGTTTGGTCGGTAAGCAGACCGCGTCGTCTAGTGAAACAGGTCCTCAAGAACCCTCTTTCCCATTCTAGCAAGCAAAGACTCACGGTTTACCAAATGCTTCGTCGTTGACCGTTTGACAGTACGGGTGGAAGTTTGCGAGCTCGATGAAAGCGGCCTGTTCAAACAAAGCCCGCTCTTTCAAGCTTTGGGGGAGGAGCGGTGTGCCCTGATCTTGATATTTCTCTGCAAGGTATCGACAAATAGCACGACTCTCGTATAGGATGAACCCATCGTCGTCCTGCGTCCAGTCTTCTCAGCAGACGAGCAAAAAACAACTAATGGGAGAGCACTGACGATTGCGGGCACTTGACCAAAGGGCTGTATCGCAAGGTATTCTGGCGTTGTATTCTGCCGGTCGGCGACACTAACGGGTATGTGTTGAAAAGGAATCCGCTTCTCCGCCAGCACGTGGACGAATATCGCCCCACCTCCTGCGAATATCCGTGGATCCGAGTAGAGTTTCAGCACCATTGACATATGCAGGATGAGATTGTGACAACGAGAATTAATGCACGGGTAGGCCCTCAAATATGTCGTGTTCGTCGTACTGCGGCTCAAAGTTGTCGCTGCTTAGAAAGTAGGATTTTCAATTGACAGGTGTGCGGAATTCAGCGCCATTTATGGTATCTTTCATATGGGGGTAATACTGTAACATTATTATTGCAGTTTTCAGCAAAAGAACACGGCCCTGGAATGCATGATAAACACGCAACTCACAAATTCTACACCGGTGTATTCATCACCATGAAAATACACAGGTCAAACATCCCCCAAAAATTCACTACTTCAGTCTTGGCATATAAAAATACACAACCTCCACGAAATCGCTTTTTTACGCACTCTTCCAATTTTCCACAGATACACCACTTCATTCATGTACCAAAAAATACACAGCCTCCATTGATCAACAAAAATACACCAGGTTCCCGCTGTGAAGTGGCTTACAGATGAAAACCTGTCCCGCAGTTTGTAATACTTGAATTTGGTTAGCAAGACTTTCTGTGCTGTGTTTGTTTTTCACAGGAGAATTGGAGGCTGAACTTGCTCAATGAATGAATGACAGCCTAGTTTATTCTCATTCCTGTTTCTTGGTGGATTTCCAGTCCAACTTAATTTTGAGGAACAATTCCCCAGCAGGCATAATTAGTTCAGGCATCTGAGACAACATGAAGCATGGTTTGGGAGACAAGAAAACTACCGTGGGAAGCAACACAGAAATGTAACATTTTACAAATAAATGGTGAAGGTGGATGTTGATGCAGAAATAAGTCTTGATTGTCAGACACCTCGGGATTTTGAGCAGAACTATGGTGTCATTATTACCCCCTGTCAGTAAGGAGACACTTCTCCCCGGTCTCCCAGGTTTGCTGATAACAGTAGTATTGTCTCTAAAAATGGAGCAACCAAACTGAACCAACTTTCTCATATCTCATTTTGATACAGATATGGATCTGTGGATGATAGTCAATTCATGGATGACAAAGGTGTCTGACATTTGAGGGTTGGTTTGATTTGGAAGGGACCAACTTACTGCTATATCTCGCCCTAGAATGGTAATTCATCATACTGATGTAACCCAGGGCATGGAGAGTGATGGCAAGACCTAGAGATATCATTTGGTGCTGCACTAAGAAGGTCTAGAGCACAGGTCCCAAAAGATGGTGTAGTTTAGTTCAACCAACCCAAGGTGTGTGAATCAGCTTCAGATATCCCAGTAGTGTATCTTCCCAGAATTGCCACCTGTGTTATTTTTGACCATCTTTTAGCCTGTGCATGTTTCCTGAATTGTGACTTGTGTTATTTGACAAACCAGGTGATGTAGAAGTTAGCTGATGATGCAACCTGTGTGTTTTTTGAAAATTGGTGGCTGGTGCTGTTTTGGTTGAACATTGGATGGGTTGTGCATAAATGCTAGGAAATCCCATAAGCTGTGTAATTCTATGTAAAAACACTGAAGTAGTGTGAAAAATAATAATGTTAAACTATTACAGCCATACTTTCGCACCGTCAAGTCGCGGAACGCAAACGGAAGGTGACAAATCAGTCTTCATATTATTAATTAACCGTTCTTTAAGATTTTGCTCATTCAGCGGTGCTCATCAATTTGTACCTGTTGGTTCCTTTCCCATTAACTGTTCTTTAACAATCTGCTCTAGTATTTCTGCTCGGCACTGGCTCAGTGGTGCAATTGCCCCATGTAGTCGTATCTCCATGAGCTTTTCCTCTCCTCTCGCCCTGCGAGTTGCCTTCCTACCCCATTTGCGGCCTCCGTTTATTCTTGCACTATCCACTAACAATTTGTCAGCTGACCAGAAATTCTCACTGTGCCACGGCATGTCTCCCACTGCGCTGCAAGGCCGTGAAATTTCTCTCGCTGCGGCCGTATTCCCGGGTCATAGATAAAAGAATGCACATCTCGCCATTTCCCGTCACTCAGAATCCTTTTGACTGTTGTTTATTGGCTGTTGATTAAATGCTCTCGCTCCTCTGATTTAACCATTTGAGCTTTGGACTTTCCAAGACGTGGTTTGTGCAGGGTTACGCAAAGTCTGGATCGGCTGGGGCTGGCGAACTTCGGCTACAGTTTAGACCTTTGACTCTCGACACATCCTGTGTATCACGGTGTACAATACGGAAATTATCCAAGGTTATTTTCACCCAGCCGTTTTCCATGTGCATTTCTCCCATTCATTTATCTGCCACTAAAGGCTATTCCATTCACTCTGCAGGTGCTGTTGAATTCATCCTTTTTCTCTGCGCCTCCTACTCATTCTGATCCTCTTGACTGGGTGCTCACTCCGGATTACCCCATCAGCATAGAATTCTCTTGATCCCCGCCGTCTGCCTCTCATTTCCTGCTACCCAGATTCCGACGTTGGTTTGCCAACCTCAGTCTCAGGGTTCACTACTCGGAAATTTGTGTGTTCTGACTATTTGCATTTCACCACCGACTTGCCGTTCAGAGACATTAATGTCAATTTTCTGCAGTTTTCGTGAAGATCACTAGTGTTTTTGTCACAAAATCCCTCCAAGATGTTGATTCTGCATTGCATGCAAGCACTCTTCACATTCAACCAATTTTTTATGTCCATCACGACAATATACTCCTTTAAATGCTTATTCTTTAAATATGATTTATTTTCTGTGTTCAGGCCCCCCCGTAGACAGAGCTCGGGCTACCTTGGTGTACCTCTGTCTACCCGGGTAGACATATGTGTACCAAAACACATAGATATAGGTTGGTCTACCTCGGTGTACCCATGTCTACCTCCGGCTACCTAAGGTGGACAGCAAGGGGGTGCCAAGAATAAAATTTTATATGTCAGGAGGGGGGGGCCAGAGTTGGCCAAAAAAATTTTGTAGTGTATGTTACAAAAGGCTTCAAAAGGGCCAATAATGCCTTCAGGAGGTGCCAGAAGGGGTATTGGATACTTGAAGAAGTGTCTAGCACAATGCCTGACTTCTGAACCTCATGTTCAGCACTCAAGCTGAGTGTAACAGGTTGTGAGCACAACTAGAGCACAGGGATTTTTTTTTGTTTGAAAAAATCAGAAACTTCTCAAAGAGGCTTATGAGTCACCATATCCCATGTAGAATTTAAGTAACCATGCTCAAAGTAGATAAGTGGTGGAATTCAGCCTGGAAAGCAGCACTGCAACTCGGACAAACCGGCCCGGCTCTAGGGGTGGGAACCACCTTCCCAATATGGAAGGAAAGGGGGGGAGGGGGGATCAGCTCGGGGTCGAAAAAATCTTTTCAACCCGATATCCAATTTTTGAAAGTTGAAACCCCCTTGGTGGACAGCCTTTGGCTACCTCCGTCTACTTCAGTCTCTGTTGGTACACACACCTTGACAAAACTTAAACTGCTAATTTGGGCTCACCTCAGCCTTTCCTGTGTCTGGGTGCTTCACCTTTGCTTTGTACTAGTTCTGGACGTGCCAGCAGATGTGGGACCATGGCATTGCCAAATGTGTGCACATGCATTGACAGCAGTGGCCATCAGATCAAACAATCATTTGATTTTGCCTCTTGAACATTCGTAGCAACTTGCTTACAGTTCACTATCAACTTGTCGTCCACCTGGGTTGAAAGTTCACTAGTGAAACCTGGCCTTGATTTCAGCCAGACTATGTCCACCTTGGTCTACCTTAGCCCAGGTCTGTGTACCTCCATCTACAAGGTAGACAGATGGTAGACTCAGATGAACTGGGTTTGTGTATATAACATAGACTTGGGTAGCCAGACAGGTTGGTCTACCCTCTGTCTACCTGGGTAGACAGGCCCTCTGGCTACAGGTGTAGAATTTAGCTCAGGAGGGTGTTTGCAAGCAAGAGGTAATTGCGAGGAAAACCTGTAAGGTAAAATACAACAAGTACTCTAGCTTTTATATGCACCAAAATATCACATGAAAAGAACATGAAACAAGAGACTCAGAAATTGCAATAAAGTGCTGTGGATATCATACGGTTGCGGGGGGAAAGAATGTGGGCAGCTAGCAACAGTGAAATAGTAGTTGAAATAAAATATGAAATAGAATAGTTGCTGTGGTTCAAGCTTGTACTTCCAACAACAGGGGGTCTGAACACAGTGAGTTTGCTGGAGTGGAGTGGAGGCCTATCTTGTTATCTCATTCTCATTGTGTTTGCAGATTGTTACGTTTTCAAGCTTACGGAGGCAAAGTCACTACACCAAAAATCCATGCCCACCTCATATATCTAGGCATGAGATGAAGATCACTGCATTCAGGCCCTGTGTCAACTGAGGGTCTGTCTACATGTGTAGACGAAGGGTACACAGACCTGTTTGGCTACCCATGTCCATGCCATGTAGACATATCTAGTCTAGGTGTGTTTACCGTCTGTCTACCCATGTAGATGAATGTACATAGTCCCTGGCCAATGGAGACCCAGGTAGACTGAAACAGGCTTGGGGTAGAGGGCCATGGCATTGCCCAGCAGAAACTCATGCTTATGTGGCTGCTTAGATTTTATGAATAGGGTTGAGCAATGTGGTGAGAGAAGCGTGACGAGTGTGGGGCCATGACAACCACTACACTAAAGCAGAACAGGACATCGCAGTACAATCTGTATAAGTGCTGTCAATTGCCACACCCATGCTGAATGCAGGATATCAGCCAGCATGCACCTGCAAGCCAGTCATGCCAGCTAGTGAGATATCTTTGAAAAATATGGATTAACCATCTTAGTCGATATTTTGACAGGGAAGTGAGGTCATAACAATAAACCACAATCAAAAGCTGCTGAAGGTTGATCCAAAGAGCATATGAGCAGGACCCAAATAGTGTAGAGCGTTCTCTGTACTCCTTTCCATAATCAATTGGGCTGCATGTCAGACTTCACTTTGGCCCAAGGGCTATCATGGACAGCATCCTGAAAGGGAGGTCCCCTTAGTGACTCCCATTTGGAGTGTGTGGTCCGTGATGTGAATAGAAGGGCTGCAGCTGAAGCACAGCATCCAGAATAATAGCAAGCTAGAGAGCCACAGTCTTGAAAGGTTCATGGTGGTACAAGCAGAGTTGTTAATTTGAAATAAGTGGTTGACCTAACAATGTTTGAGTTGACTGAGTTTCAAGTCCATCAATTTCAGCCATGCTGTCCTAAAAAAAAAGCACAGGCCTATTAAAATATGAGTTTCATAGCATAAACCAGCAGTGGGATCACTTACAAGACTCACTATCAGAGGGCTGAGTTGACGGAGAGAGGTTGACATTAGAGAGTTTGCGGTGAGCCACCGGAAGCCACGCCTTTGAAGCACTCTGAAGCTGTCCCAAGGTCACATGTTGAACCATGCCGTTGCAAGCTGAATGGCTTTTTTCTGACATAATAGAGAGTTTGCGGTGAGCCACCGGGAGCCACCCAGTGGCTCATCGGGCATGCGGTCCGGAGTGGCTACCGCATTTGGTGGCTCCTCCGGTGGCTAACCATCCAATGTCAAAACACTCTGTACTCTTCTCTTTCATCTACTTCATGACCATGCCCATGCAGATGTGCTCTAGAAGAGCAAAAAAGCCCAGGACAAACCATCAAATCATTGATATCCTCATCTAAAACCTTTGATTAAATAGTGAAGTATATTTGAGTCTTAAAGATAGCTCACTGCATGATAGACAGTGGGGAAATAACTTACTGAGGACATCCAATGTACATTAGGGGAGCCACCACCAAATATGGTAGCCACTCCGGACCGCATGCCCGATGAGCCACCGGGTGGCTCCCGGTGGCTCACCGCAAACTCTCTATTATGTCAGAAAAAAAGCCATTCAGCTTGCAACGGCATGGTTCAACATGTGACCTTGGGACAGCTTCAGAGTGCTTCAAAGGCGTGGTGGAGGGCCTCAGAACTAGTCTCAAGCCGTTCAAAGGCTCAATATGAGTTCCAATGTGTCCATGCCATCTCAAGGTATGTGCACAGATAATGGTTACAGCCTACAGGTGAATTTGAGGAAGAAAGTGCAGAACAAATTAATCTATATCAATAAAGTGGCAGCTCCTCAACAGCGCCGAGTTGGATGAGTTATTGTCATGGATATTTGCGTGGCATTGCAAAGCTTTAGCCGAGCTTGCCCTCAAGATTTACGGCACCTACTCCACATGCACCATAAATACAGCTATGAGCTGTGGATGAGCTCCACAGCTCTCTCTTGCTCATACCACCACCACCTACAGTACCACCACCCATCTGCTCATCATTGTCAAGGCCGCCAATGCTAACACAGCCATTCATGCCCTCTCTAGATGTTGCCGTGGCCCTTCAAAATTTAACATGTCACTATCCTCACAGTATTCCTCTTGGTACACTCTTGGTGCGTGCTTTGTGTACCTGCCAGGACACATGTTGCATTGAGGTGGAGTGAGTGATGTCATGAATTTGGGGTGCAGACTGACACCCATTACTACACCTCTCTTCCATCACCATCCACTACCCTCGCTCTCATCTCATCCAAAGTATGTGCACTAATCACTGAATTAAACATTTAACATCTCAAGACTCCAGCATTTTTCCATCACCAAGTACGTATGCTTGTAGTTTCCCTACTAGCATATCCTCAGGATACAGTAGTCCTGGAACACAATCTCCAGGTATAGTTTCTCCCCCATGCCCTTGTTCTCTTACTGACTTTGGCATCTTTATTTAGTGGTACATTGAATGTTGACTTGGTTATCTACTGTGCTGATTTCGGTGGTCAGACGGGATATTACACTCATTGCAACTCATATATAAGCACTGTACTTGGTAGCTTTGCTTAATATAAATGTTTTTTACTGCTCCATCATTTGTGTGCATTGTAAAATTATCGGAATTTGGCTGTTGATAATGCCCTGCTGCCTTGGCGGATTTGAGACCCATAGAAGTAGTCGCAAGGTCATATAGCACCCTTGGGGCATGACAGACCTTGGAACCCTCACCATGGCTTGGAAGTGGTTGGAGGATTCTGAACTGTGTGTTGGAAGCCAGCTAAAGCCATTTAGCCATGCAATGGCTTGGAACACATTCAACGCTGATCAAAGCCGAATGAGATTTTTCCAAAAAAGAATTTGGTATTCCCCTCTGTCGAAAATGAAGGAGACCGCTCTACACAATAGTAAATAGCAGACTGGAACTGGATTTCTGCGGGCCGTGCAAGATAGATGGGAATGAGAAAAAATCAAGTTTTGGTATCTGAATATCACGAAAATGAGGGTAGGGAATTTGCGTCTGCTTAAGGGTACGTTTTTTTGGGTGATTGTGTTGCGAAAGAAAAGAAAAGACTCCGGGTCTTGAACTTGAACTTGAACTTGAATTCTATTTTGCTGTACCTTGCCCTAGGGGCTATGCAGCAATACTACTAGGTAATCTAGAACGGGGGATGGTATGAGTAACTACGTGACTGTTAATCTTTTTAGAGGCTTTTTATATGTATGAGATAGGGAAATGTGAAGCGAAATTTGTAAAAAAAATATAGGGAAAGATGATTCGGAGGTATGCGTAAGGCAATAGGGAGAGTGCTGATGCGGAATTTGGTTAATTATCTAAACAGACAAAGAGACAAATGTGGTGACTGCTGTCAGAAGCTTGGGGTGATCGAGAAGTGTATCGATGTTGACAGCTCTGAGTACACGGGTCATACCGGTAGTTACGAGCGAGTTATTCCGCCTATGACAAGTGTGGGAAAGACGTCGCGGTAAGATAGGCCGCATCCATAAGCATCCAGATCAAAAAACAGTGACCGTACCACCAAAAGCTCAATAACAATTCAACCAGTTTGAAATTAAATATTCTGTCCCCTGAAATTGTATGAAATCCATTCAAGATTCCGTGTTCAAAAATTTGGAACATTTGGGGAGGAACTGAGGGACCAGATATGTTTTTGGTGCTGTGATCAGTCCCGATCAGTGCTTTTGGTGCATCAAAACCACCAAAAAGCTATCTAGTCTTTCAATTGTCGTTTGAATCTTCCAGATTTTGAACCACGCATTCTTCAACGTATTTCAAAGAGATTGATGGAACAAAATCTCTAATTTCAATTTGGTTCAATTGTTATTATTTGCCATCACCCCTTGGATGCTTATGGATGCGACCTGTCTTAGTGTTGGAGTTTGAGCAATCCGGCATCAGGCCGAGGCTGTGAGGCACAGCAAGTAAGTATGAGATCTTTGGAGTCATCAGTAGAATAGTAGGGAACACGAGACAATATGGAGGAACATTCTGGTTACATTAGAATTTTAGTGTATAGGTAGCACAGTCTTCCATGTAGTCTTCAAGTGTTTGCAGAGCTCAGTCAAACACTAATATTATTTGGTTTCTCACATCTCAAACTTTGTCTGATTCCTTAAGAAATTACAACACTTAGCAATGATCCTTCATGTCCACCATGACCATCCACGGTCTCCCTGCAATCCTGAAGGCCATTTTGCTGCTGGAAAAAGTCATACTAGTCAGCCCACGATAAGAAACCAGGCTAGCACCCAGCGGTATTTGTACTAGCAACTATGGTGATCTTCGGCGTTTGCTGTGCACCGATTTCGGATTCATATCTTGCTTGAAGACTCAATCATGGAAAAAATCTCTCAAGCAACCATAGTCTCCCAGAATCGCTTCTTTTTGTCTAAGAACTTGCGTGCCCCCCTCGCACCATAGTTGCATCCGTTTTTGTGGAATGCAAATTATTGGGGATTTGTTTCGGCGCCAATTCAGGCCATGAAATAGACGGTTTCAGACACGGCAGAATGAATTGAAGCCAATACACTCTTGCAGAAAATCCATCTGGCTGCCCACCTTTTAGCTCACCTTGCTCACTGTCGAGTGGCCCACGTTACGTAATCACCCCCCGTCGATCTCGACTAACAATCCCGTTTAATCTATTGAAAGCTTTAACTTCAAGTCGTTCCCCACTGTGTCCTGCACTTTCTATCGTTCTTGACTGCTGGAAATGCATCGCGAGGCCATTGACCAGATGCAATCGGCAGTGCAATACCCTTATCTCATTAGAGCTCGCATGCTTCTACTAGGGGCCTGCTGCAGCAGTCTTTGACCTTGCTTATATTGAGGAAGTAAGAGGGAAAAGATCTTTTGCACCAGCTTGTCAGGTCAGTCACTAGTTACTTGGCCTTGAGGCCAACTCTTTGCATGGCAGTACAAATCTGTTGTATATGACAGTAGAGTAATCTTAATGTAAAGTATTCCATGTTATTCAAACATTCCTCTCCATTCACCTGCTAAATTTCACACTGTTTGTCCAACAAGAGCAACGAGTGTGAGCACACTGTTCCTGCTCGGAAGGATTGTTACGGATCGACTCTCCAGGCACCACACCTCCTTCAGCCCAATGCCATATTTCTGGGCCTCCTTTCCTCGTGCACACCATACGTGGCAATAGCTTGTTTGCGAGCTGTGCATGCCCTCCGCGAGCAGTGTCGTCCGTGCGCAGAACACCACACCAGCATTAAATTGAGCGAACTTGGTTCACTGGTGCAGCGTCCAGATTGTTCTGTCGTTGTTGATGTAAGCATTTGTGAGCAGACCGGTCTTAGGTTGTGAAAATCGACTGCATAGATGGCTTTGTGCAAGAAGAGCATGGAGGATAAGGCCAGGTAGCGGTCAAGTGTTCCAAAGTTGCAACAACAGCAGGCCAAGGAGGGGGGTCGCAAACAGAGTCCATAACGAAGGTTACTTTGCGAAGAGAGCAGCCGCGATCATGAGGTTAGCAAGGAGCGTCAGTAGGGGTTTCCGATCACCATCACTCGGGAGTACTCCACGCGGTTGCTCCGTTTCGTCACTGGCCATGAAACTGTTCTTTAACCCAGACCCCTAATAATTCGCGAGTCAGCGGAACAAGGCACAGCGCACTCGGTCATCAATCGCCGAGCGCCCGACTTCCTCTCATTTCCCGCTGGCACCGACCGAGGACATGAGCCCCTGAATTGCGCGGCTGCCGAGTGATCCAGAAATTTTACCGGGCGTATCTCTATCTCCTTGGCATATGGAAACGCGGGAGACTATATTTAAACTTGATTTATAACTGAATGGACTTTGACAGGACTTGGCACTAGACCTTCAGCGCCCGGGAAAGCTGTGGAAAGATATCTTCTGGAACGCTCGTTTATTCCCCAATCATCCGACAATCGGCCCGCCTGCCCAGTCTTACGCGGGAACGCTCTATTTATATCTATCTGCCTATCAAGCGGCGGAAGACATTGTGCAAGATGTTCGCTAGAATGCTTCGTCAACGTGCGTACGTTGTACATAAATTTATCTCCAACCTGCTCATGATAGCGACGGACTCACATAAATCTGTTATCCTATCAATTCCATCGTCGGCATGCCGCAATGCTCCCAAGTACCGACGTGCCGCATCTTCGCCCAGGGGCAGGTAAGCACCGTCCTATTTTCATCCTAAGCGAGCGGAATATGGCATTCCCCCGAGTAGCTCTGAGATAGCTGATACTTTCATAGATTCGGTGGCCCCATTGGACCGCACTGGCACATTGGACCGCGGATTGTTAGCTTTGTGCCAGCTGCGACATATCCAACAGCCTCGCGCAAACCTGTTTACCATCTTGACTGACCACTGTCCAGACTTCCGAGAATATTGAGACCTTCAGCCGGCCATACCAGCTCACTGCTCTAAATTCATCCATGTTCACAGGTAAGCAGATTACTTCCGCTGTTCTTCCGTTGGTCTGGACCAGCAAAACAATGAACTGTTCGACTATCATACATCATTTTTGCAGACGACACTACAGATTGTTCTGTCTCACGTGCAGCGGGATGCCATCGCATGAGGAACTCAACGCTATACCATCCGGTGCTTCCGTGTCGATCGAGTGCGTACAGTATGTGAACCAGCGGCCAAATCCATTTTGCAGGTCAAAAATGTTTTTGCTGTATTGCTTGGGAGCCCCTCGCATATGGAATTCGAATGAGGCCCGCGCGCTAGTGAGTGAAGAGGTTTCATCGACGCGACGACGTCGGCTACCAGACAGTCGCGCAACACAAGTTACAAGACAGGAAACAGATGGAGATCCACTCTAAATTCACCTTTCACGTTGAAGTGGAGTTCGAGCTTTTCAGTAAGCCGAAATTTACTGTCAGATGGAGCTGAACACTGTTTAAATGAACGAAATGGGGCCCTTTGCGTTTTCTGCATGTTTTAAACACGTCAAAAACGTTCGAGGACTGGATTTGAAGGTGACCCAAAAGATAAGCGATGACCTTGCGATCAACGCTAACATGAAAACACTGAGGCCATTATTAAAAGAGCCCATATCATACGAAGCCTACCATCCAACATCCAAGTACCCAGAGAGGTAGAGCGACCATTTCCACGCTAAAGTGGTCAGAATTTGCGAAGATTAGAACCGTCGCCCGTCAAGTGACGGTCAACGGCCGTGATTTCGACGGCCATCAGCGCATGAATCCGTCCCGTTACCGTCCCGTTGAAAGTTTCCTCAAGACTTGGACGGAATGGGTTGGCCACCCGTCGCTGGAACCCGTCGAATCGGCGCGACGAGCACGGCGAACAGCCCTACTCCTAGTCTATCCCACGTTATACACGAAGAAGCCCATTCTCCTATCTGTTCCTCCGAATACCATTCCACTGGATCGTTTTGACTCGCGCGTCCAGGGCGATCAGGAAGCCCGGGGAAAGTTGCACCATCGATCGTTAATTTATTTCAGGATTAGCGGCACAGTAGCCATTGCTGTAAAACATCAGGTATCGCGTAACTCTGGTCCTTGAAATACCTTCTCACATTTGCGATTCGTTCTCGCCGGGTCTGCGCCGTAAATATAACGGCACGCCAACTAGGCTTGCAGTATGGTACAAACTTTAGTATAGCTCAATTATATATACATCAATCAAACATACCGTGGCGTTCATATGCTCACTGAGCTTTTTCATCGTGAAAACGGGATTGATGTTCCACGAGTTAGTTGATCTGTAAACGCACGGACAACTGTAAAGACCATCCAGCCCCGCAAGTCGAGAGTGAGATAACGTGGGCTCAGCACACATGCCATCACCTCAGCTGATTTCAATGCTATAGCGGCTGCACCGGCGACATCACGCAATGAAGGAACGGTTGAGTGGACAGAAGGAAACGTCGGAAAAATCATGATCCTTCAAATCCGAAACCACGGTGACTGACTCCCTAGCATGCTGTTTGCGTTCTAAACTTGCCTTTTTGGTTCAGTCAACCACGACTGCCACACCATCGGAGCCAACTCTATTGACAGCCCATGATCGCTAGCTGTCGGTATGCTCTAATGGAGACCGATTTTCCGAGAATGATCCCTTTGTCATCTTTCCCCTGGGTGAACCGTTTTGTGACAAATTCGGAGTGCCGACTCACCGGGTTTACCATGGTTTGCCGCAAGTTGACCGTCTACGCGGTGACAACAGGATCCCGGAGACCAATTTTGAACCCGGAGTACGTACTCCGTCTATTCTCGTACGTTTGAATGAATGAATTGGACCGTTCCGGAGAGGCACATAAGGCGCAGTGATTCTGAAAAATCTTCAGCCTCCACTCGTTGTTGGTTTCGCCCCAGTATCGTATTTGGTGTGCTCAGTCAAGCAGACTTCCGCCTTTCCCTCGATCTCACTATTTATCCAGGTCAGCCATGTTCATCAAATCGCCCGTGTTCGTTGCCGCTGCAGCTTTCGTCCTTGCCGTTCGAGGGGCACCCACAGTCGCCAGCCCAGCGCCCGTCCCAATCGTCACCAATGCCGCTGCCATCGCCTCCGGACTGAAGATGGAAGCCAGCTCGAACGACCGGTTCAAGAAACTGTTGACCGACAGCAGCGGGGCTTTGTTGACCGGCGACGCCCTCCGCCAGCTCACCGTGTTCGACTTCAACAACCAGGCGCCAGCCACCGGCGCCCAAGGCGGATCTATCCTCCTCGCGACCGTCGACAACTTCCCCATCCTCCAGGACCTCGGCATCTCCGGCGCCATCTCCCTCGTCGAGCCCTGCGGCCTCAACATTCCCCATCTCCACCCGCGCGCGAACGAGTTCTTCACGGTCATTGATGGGATCCTGGACACGGGATTTGTGCAGGAGAACGGGTTCAACGCCGAGGTCGAGACGCAGCTGGGCAAATACCAGGCGACGGTGTTTCCGATGGGCAGCATCCACTACCAGCAGAACCCGACGTGCTCACCCGCCGCGTTTGTCGCCGCACTGAACAGCGAGGACCCCGGTCGCAGCGACATCGCCACCAGCTACTGGATGCTCCCGTCGGACATTGTGGACGCGGCGTTGGGATTCCCGGAAACGATTGGCGCCGGCAATATCGACGCTTGGAAGTCCCATCTCCCGGTAAATTTGGCCGCGGGAGTCGAGAGCTGTCTGCAGGCGTGTGGATTGTCGCAATAATGCGAGTTTTTTTTCTTGCTATCAATCATCCAGTATCATTGACAAAACTTCACAGCGGTCCCACCTTCCTGTCAATTTCACCACGAGAAAGAAGTGTTGCTTTGTACCGTATGGGTTTCAGTTTGTAACGTATGAGAGTAGTCGGTCATTTGAGAGCGTTTTCTGTCTCTGGTTTTACTTAAATGTGGTACTCGGTTGATTCCCAGGAGACGAATCTCACCTCCAGAAACGAATTCAAGTTAATCTGCCGGAAAGCATCAGAGTGACAATAGTAATGTTGAATCGCTATCGTCGAACCCCCCTAACCGCTTATCTTTGGGGTGGGAACTCCGAAATCACCGATAAATGGAGTGGGAATTAATGTAGACCGCCATATCTGAGAGTAAGGCTGGGCCGCACTTGACTGGTTGGCTCGCAAGGAGAGTCCTGGACCGCAAAATGGATGAGGCAATGGAGAAGCCAGAGGAGAAGGACAAACATCCGAATATGGCTTCCTACTACTAATAATCGCCAGCACAGCCAAAACACCCGTAATTTTATAAAGAGTTTAATGGGTATGCGGCGTCAAAGGAAAGGTATTCCAAGGGCGGCAGGGATGTGTCTGTCCAGGGGTGGGGCCACGGCTACAGGATCCCCGAGTCCTTGAGCGCGTTCTGCAGGACCGTTTCCTTGACAGCGGCAAAGACGAGGCGGATGTTCTTCGTGTCGGTCGCCTGGGTGATGCTACGCGTGTCTCAGTCAATATAGGTTTGAAGGGAGGACGGGATGGAGGGAAGGCATGGGTGTCTCACGGGCGTGGGTGAATCGCCACGGTGCACACGAGCGGTGCCAGCAGGATCTGAAAGACGGATGCCCCCCAGACGGGCACCGCGCAGCTAGCAGACGTCATGATAGGAGCACAGCTCGACACCCACGAAAATGGGATGAGAAAGAGAAGGGGGGAGAAGGAGAATGAAGAGCGCGCATCGGCATTCTCACGACGTCGAAGAGAACGAGTGCGCAGACGAGACGCGGACGCGATAACCGTACACACGACGGCGCCAGTGGCAACCACTCGTCCTCCATCCTTCTTCCCAAACATACACCTCATCCACCGCCTCACAGAAGCATGCCTCCCCTCTCTCAAAGAAAAGAAGAGAGTGAAGAGACACGGACAAAGAGAGGAACCAAAGACATACGCCCCAATCCCTCTCCAAAAAAAAAAAAAAAAAAGATACAAGAAAACGACAACTCACTGTGGATACACCGTCAGCTTCGCGCGGTTCCCCTGCATGAACTTCCACAGGATATATTTCGCCGCCCTCTGCAGGTCGTTCCCGCCCTCGTACTCGGGGAAGAAGCGTGCAAAGGGGATCTGTGGCTGTATCTCAGCATTGAGTGAAGGGGGGTGTCAATGATGGAGTGAGGAGGGGGGAGTGACGGAGCAGATCGAGACGGCACTCTTCTACAGCCAGATGACACTGCGCACACGCCGCCCGAGTCGACGACCAAGTAACGCGAGAGATGCACAGCACATCATGCCTGCTCCACTCGCACTCGCCGAGTGCGAGCAGTCACCCCGTCCAAATCCGCCAGCGCTGACACGACATGCACAACGCTCCTCGGAAGCAGGGAGCAACCGCCCCGCAGGACGACGCCCACAAACATTGCGCCTACTTCGCCCGCGAGGGAGGAGCACGCTCCGTGGTTGACGACCTCGCAAACTAGAGACGCACAACCCTCCTCGATCCGCTCGCGGCCCCAATCCTCCATCCCACCAATCCCTCCTTCACTCCTCCTCATCACAAGAACATATACAAAGACATACCTTCGGTAACTTCCTCTTGAACACATCAATCTTGTTCAAAAACAGAAACACGCTCGTGCGGAGGAACCATCTCGAGTTGATCACGGACTCGAAGAGGTAGAGGGACTCGCGCATGCGGTTCTATGATAGAAGGAGGTGAGTGGGGTGGAAAGGAGGTAGGAAGGAGTAAAGAGAGGGAGGAGAGAAGAGCAGGCAAACGGGTGACACGCAGCACTCGAGGGAGGTGGGGTGTGCACCCGCATGCCGCAGTCTAAGCGTGTGCATCACCACCCAGTCTACGAGCCCAATACGTCTGCGTCCGCTCCTCCGGACACGCTGCTGAAGTGTCCGCCTCGTTCGAGCCTCGAACCTCAAGTAGCTGCATGCACTCCAAGACACGTCTACACACGGATGCGCAGGACTGAGCAGCCGCCGGAACATGCGCCCATCCACATTCACATTCGCTAGCGTGGGTGAGTATCCTCGCCGGCAAGCCCATCCCGCTACGCGCACACACGCAAACGATTGAGGACACGATCGAGCACGGCGCGCACACCTGCTCATCCTCATCTCCGGCAACAGGGCCACTCACAGCGCAAGCATCCCGCGCCACGCAGCGCTTCGATCATGAACATCCTCTTCTCGGCTGGCAGCGCGAACAGTGCCTGCCCATCCCCATCTCCGGTACCGTCAGCGGGACCATTTACATCCCACTGACCGCACGCCACCGGACCGCTAGCAAACGCACACTGCGTGTCATGCACGAGCCCCTGCTCAGCCTATCCTCCACAACCGTGTGCCGTGCATCATCGACAGTGCCCCCCGTGCATCGTCCACCATCCGCGGCCGAAGGTCCATGGCCTGTACTATACGCGTCCATTTCACCATGCGCGCAAACCTGCTCGATTCGGAGACACACGCTTGGACGTGGACAGTCATTCACATCCCCGATGCCAGGAAGAGCATGAGCAAGCACGCGTCCCGTCCCTGCACTTCCCATGTTGATGCCATGGCATGACACCATTCACAGCGAGCTCCCCGGATATGACGCCCCCCTCGCGTCAACGCCAACGGCCGAACCGCCAACGCCTGTGGGCTCCGCCGGTGAGCACGAGTCCCTCCCGAGGCGGCCTGACCCGGTGCGCGCGGGGACGAAGGGCGCCTTCTCCCTCTGCCCCTCTGGACGAACGGCTAGCGCAGCGCGAAAACCCCACGCATCATATGAATGAACGCACAAAAGAAACGAAAGATCGAGAGAGAATAAGGAAGAGACAGAAGAAGCGCTACTCACCACCTTTCGCTCCTCCAGTAGCACCTGGTCGTACTCACTTAGCGCCGTGCAGAAGATGATGCTCGTTACGCTGTGAAAGCTTTAGCAACACGATCAAGAAGGGGAGAGGAAGGAACTAAGGAAGAGGGGGGAGGAAGGGGGAAAGAGGCCGGAAAGGAGACGGATTCGACGCGCGGGCTTCCACATGAGAGAGAGGTGAGAAGGACCACAGGGCCGCCTGCATCCACTCGACTCCTTGGTCCCCGGCGTCGCACACCAATTCCTCGGAGAACACCACGAAGAGCGAAGGAGTCCCAACACCTGCAAGCCCAAAGAAACGAGAAAACCAGAAAACCGGATGAGGAACGAGAAATGCGCAACGATGACGCAGGTGCAGCGCACAAAGGCCAATTTCCTATTTAGGAAGTTTGTCGTGGAGACTTTGTCGTCTCAACACAAAGTGCGAGCACGAAACGGGTCCGAGGGACGGCCACACGGGTGTCGTGCATCCGGATCCATCCGCGACGCTTTACCCAATGACAGACGAAAACCCAGACAACGTAGGCACGCAGGCATGTATGCGCTGACGCTCCCAAGTATATGTGGCACCCCACTGCGCGTCACCACTCCCCTGCTCCTCCCGTTCAATATCCCGCGTTCTGGCATATTCTCTCGTGACGCCCCGAGGAGGCGGCGCAGAGACAAGCAAGGCCCTCGCTCAGGTGCGTCTCCTCTCGAAGGAAAGTACACCCGAAAGAAAGTAGTAAAAAAAACAGGACCGCACGTAAACGCACCTCTCAAAACAATGTATCCATTTCTTCCGCTCCGAGCGTACCCCGCCGACGTCAAACATGTGGATCCTGTGTGCGCGATGATTGTATCAATGTCAAGGTATCTCCGGGCCCGCCGAGTCTGACGCGGCGGTGTACGACGCGAGACACTTACATCAAATCCCCCATCCAAAATCTCGTCTCAATAATCGCGGTGCTCTGGGCACGTGCACGGAGGACGTCCTCCTCGGAGGGGACGTAGGTGGGTGCGGCGATGCGGTGGATGGAGGAGAAGAAGCTGTAGTGTGATTTGTCGGATTAGATTCGTTGGTTAAAAGATAAATGAACGCAGAAGGACAGGAAGATGGAGGGAGGAGGGGAAGGATGCGGAGAGCTGAAAGGAAAAGGATCGGGGGAAAGAAAGGCAGCAGACGAATGGAGGAATGGAAGGAAGAAGGATTAAAGAGCGAGAAGATAGAGCGCCCGCAATAAAATAAAAAAGGACGAAGACTCACTACCCCGCGCTGTCTATCAAACAAAACTCTGCCGGGTTCTCGTCCACTAGCCTTTCGACAGCTGGCACACGCGCGACGTGCCAGATTGCGTCCGCCAGCGCCGGCGTCAGGACAGCATGCGTCTGCGCTAACCCGTCGTAGAAATACGGAGACCGGCTGCGTGTCCGCTCCTCGGCAAGCGTGAACGGCACGGGGTCCAGACCCACCTCCACCGACCCCCTCGTTCCGTCTTCATCCGTCCCGCCGACCTCCTTGCTCTCGCGTTCCCCGTCCCCCATCCCCCGTGCCCCCGGCTCAACTGGGAACGCCCTCAACACCGCCCGCGCCCACTCCCGCTCCTCCTCCCCCAAAGCGGCTAACCCCACCCGACGCACCACCCTTGCGAGCGCCACCGCGCTATCGAGCACATTCCTGTAGATGGTGGAGCGATACTCGGCGCGCTCACGCTCGTTGAACCCCGCTTGGTGGATGAGCCTCATCTGTTTTACTATGGTGGACTTGCCCGACTCGCCCGGGCCAAGGACGAGGATCTTGCATTCTTTTTTGGGCCGCTTCGAATCGTCGGAGATTTGCCGATTGATGACGCCCAACTTCTGTAAAATGCGCGACAGACCCAGCACGTCGCCACCTGTCTCTAAATTTCCCGAGCCCTAGAATTGAATCGAATGAGCGACACGATTTGAATCATATACCACTCGGGTCTCACCGTGTATGCATCCACCTCTGTTATATCGACGACGGAATCAGGGTGATTATGGTCTGAAGTAGATGAGCGGTCTGTTGAATTCTGGCTTTGTCGTTCCAGGCTGTCGATATCGTCTCCTCCGAGAGAGCCAGGGTCTTGGGAGTGCTCCACCTGCTCTGTGATATTGCTAGAAAAACTGCTGGTTGAATCGTTCCTGTTGTCCAACTGCCCCAGATGGTCATCAGGGATAGCATCTCGGGTGTTCGACCCTCCCTCGGCGCTGTACCCATCCAATGAGATCATCCGTGCCATATATTTGAATGACTTACCACGCCACTAGAATATCCACCTCTGCATTGTGATACACAGCTGGGAGGATATCATCAAAGGAAGTAGCACCCGCAAAGGCATTGGGCAGAATCACTGCCGAACGAGGACTGGGGAGTGCTCTTGTGAGCTATCAATATTCAGAGAGAGAAAGGTACTTGCCTCCGTAATAATTGAAGAAATTGTCGGAAATTTTCATACCAAGGTTGTACGGCCCAAGCTTCATTATCAAATCTGTCGAACCAACTTGAAAGACCATTAAGAATGGTAGTCGCGAGGAAGTCGATGCCGTCGTAATCATCCATTGGCACTGATTCGGCGATAGGCCCCAAGATAAGGATGTCGACACCGATATCCCTCAGCAACCGGACCATCTCAGCACATAACTTTTTCGCCACGTTGGAATGAACAGTCCCCGTGTCCGACCAAAACCCCGGCAAATCCAGAATCCCGCCAAGATATCGTACGCAAAGTGCTTTCGAAAACTTCGAACATCTCCAATTTTGAATCAGAATTAAGTCACCGCTAGGAATCCATCACTCACGAGCAATCGTTTTCGATTAACAGTCGCTCAATCACGCTTAGTCCGTCTTCGTCGCACCGCATCAACTGTAGTATCGCTGTTTCCTCCAATATCGGCGCAATCGTGTTATCCGACAATGAGGTTGCAGCCAGAGTTTGCCAAAATGTCCATTCCTCGGTCGGAGAACCCACACAACGATCCCAAACTGCACAGATATTGACCATCGACGTTGCACCGTCCATGCATTCGGTGCGGAGGAGGTGTGTCCGCAGGCCGGGGAAGAGAGTGATGATATCCACGATGTTCTTGAAGGCTTGAGACTGCGTCTTGGCAGATTGGGTGCTGTGAATTGCATACCATCGTTAAGAAACTAATTTAGTGACTGATGGAACACTCACGGCAGGGTATACTTCATTAACCTCTTGCATAAATTTTCCAATTTGGGTGCGATTGATGTACGCAAAAGCACCAGCTTCTCAACCCTTTCGTCACCGTCTCCAAGGACAGATTTAATTTTCTCAGCTACGACATGAGGACCCAGGCCCAAGTTATGTGCAGCACGGTTGGCCTGCGTCTCGAGAACCTTGCCCAAGGATGTGTAAATCTGATCCAAAGTTCGTCCGGGAGAAGGTGACGCTAGAGCACTGCGAAGGAGAGCCCATCTTTTCCTGGATCCTGATCCCTCCTGCGTCTGCACCGTTCGATCGACATGCGGATCCCACTGGATGAGTGCGTTGGAGACAATATGGGAGGCCATGGCAGGAGAGGAGGGTGAACGTGATTGATGAAGCGGGCACAGCATTCTGTCCAATGCTTCGACACAGCCTGTTAGAATCCCCATAAAGGTAGATACTGTAGTCTTTCATTCAACTCGTATGTCCCGCGTCGAAATCTGTACGAAGATTTTCGAAAGTCACAGCGTCAGGACAGTCCTGTACGAAAGGCTCAGGGAGTTCACAATTTTCCATCTTTTTGGCTCAAAAAGGTTCAGATCGTCCCGGGCTCCAGTGCCTTTGGCGGCAATCAGAAATGTCAAGGTTGACATCGGGGGAAAATGCCGGATGGCCGGTGTCAACGACCAACTTGCGCAGCGCTTGCTTGGGAGGGCCGTGCCAGTTGCTCATTTTCAGAACGAGACTGCAGATGGGAAGTCAGTGTAAGAACTTACCTACCCATCTGATACACTCCGCCGCCCGCTCGGTAATACCCTCGGTCAATTGTCTCCCTCAGCACCATATCGATATCGTCTTCGTCGTAGTGCCTCCACCATGCGGCTGTTGAATACCTGGTGTTCGGCTTTCTCTTCCTTTTGCCTAGGTCCCCTTTCGTTATCACAGCCACCTCTTTAACCGCAACATCCGTCCTTTCTGCCTCCGCTAATCCGCCCTCGGAGTTCTTCGTCACTCGTGACTTTTTTTCATGCCATTAATGTCGGCAACCACGATCGTTGAGTGATATCACTGTCGTCAACACCGTCTTCTTCGTCAAGCTCGAGACATGGCATGGGGTCCTCAACAAAGGGCTTCGTCGTCAGAAGGTATGTGGTCCCTTGGCTTAGTCATAAGGCTCCAACCATTTAGTTTTCGTGTATGGGCCTGGGAAATTAAACGGAAACGGTATCTAAACCGTTTAAAACTGTTTAAAACTGTTTTAAATGGTATTTTTTTAAGGGCATTCAAAATCAATGTACATATTGGGCCACCAGCTACTTAATTTCGTCAATATCCCTCTTGTCCGTTGTGGGTCACTGCATCAAATAATTTTGGTTGAGAAAGAGTGCACACCTGCAACATGTACTTTGAATGAACTTGGGAACGGGCATACAGTGACAGGAACCTCGGGTGAGTTGAACAGTTTAATTTGAAACCAGAGGCAATAGGCGTAAGCGATGGCATACTGACATGATGAAAATTTGGGTTGCTGCTAAAGACTTAGCGCAAGCCGTGCGGCGCATCAATCCCGACTCTCCAGCCATCAATCACAAGAATAATTCCCATACTCGGATTGACTCCTTCTAATAACTGAGTGATGCATTGCCAGTGCACACATATTTGCTAATTGGGAGACTGAGGGGCTTCAGGGACCCAGCAGTTATCAAGTTTTTCTCAGATTCCTGCCAGTAAAACCCCTGGGAGTGATTCAGATCTTCCAATCGTTTAAACCATTTATAAACAGTTTGTAAACTGTTTGACCTCCAGGGCAAATTAAATGGAAACGAAAATGGTTAAAACCGTGTATAAACGTTTATACACGGAAATGGTTGGAGCCTTACTTAGTCATCTGTAACTCAACCCAGAAGCCAGTGTTTCCCTCGCGTTCCGTGCCAAAGCTGGCTCGAACCCGCGAGGAGGTGAGACAGTCGTATGAAAAATCGAACCCCCGCGCTTCGCAGCGATAAAAAGCCTAGAACACGCCGTGAACGTTCGTGCAGCCCCGTCATCGTACCTTTTTTATGAGAACTCGATTGTTGATGAAAGAATAGCCTTTACACAGCCATTGTAGTACAGATCCCGCAAGAATCGACAAGCAATACTCAAAATTCCAACTTGAAAAAAATGCCGCAAACTAGGTAATTCAATAAAACGGTATCGGCCCGATAATGCGGTGCAGTTTAAAGGCAGTGAGTGCTATGGATGTTTCCGGCCACTAGCGCACAGCGGACGCTAAAACGTGACCTCCCGCGTTTGAAAAGTCAATGTCTATCAGCGATCACCCCGGACTCTCTCAATTGCGTACATAAATCCTGCCGAGCCTTTGCATTCTAGACCTCGAGTGGTCCTCCCGGGGAGGAACAAACTGCAGAATCACCTCTCAGTCGGCCCAGAATGCGCAATTTTTTCAGGATGCGGCGATTAAGCGGTTAATGAACAACTGTGTCGTTGTACTCGCTCGCCGAATGCAGCTCCATTTCTGGATTGCCAAGATTCTGCACTCGGAAGTTCAGAAAACGCGGTTTAGAGTGTTTTTGCGGAGATAGACCTTTTTCAACATGCTAGTCTCGAATTCCGACCGAATGACTCAACCCTACTTACCTTGTGATTCTTCCTTGCGACGGTCTCAGGACAGCTATGGACGGTCTCAGAGCAGCAGCTTTGGAGGCCCTTAATTCCACTCATCCAACGATTTGCTTGCAGAGTTCTCGCTTTGCGAGCTCACGCGGGGTTCAAGATTCTTCTGGTATGCGAATACTTTACGATGATCGAAAATCCAGGTGTGAGTTTCTTGTCCATTTTGTACACTGGATTGACTGTGAGCCGAAGCTTTGTAAGTACGCCAAATCATATTGATTGACCCTGCGCCGCTGCGGCCAACCACCGTACGTGAAAGGGAGAAGATCTGAATCAACATTTTGAGGGTGAAAAAACCCAGAGCGTAGAATCCGGGCCACAAATTATCTCACCTCATCTTCCGTCCGCCGCCCGATCCAGATCATTGCGTCCACTGAAACGCAGAGTTAGCAGTCCGCCAAGATCGCAGTCGTCTCATCTTTCGCGTTAAAACCAGACGTTTCAAATTCGAATGGCCCAGCGAATCTAGTTCTTAGCCTCGCACCGCCCAGCCAGCCAGCTTCTATAGGAATGATTTCCTTCCAGCTGATAGCTTTCATTTTTGCTTTTGTCGCTCCCCTCGTTTCGGCGGAGCCACCTCTTTTCGTCTGCAAGGATGAAAGCTGCGACACTTCCAAGGCAGTAATGGATCTGCCTCCGAGCCAGACCGCACTCGTTGCCCCTGCCATCGCGCCCCTGTTCGTTCTTCTCGGCGTGGGCGTCCAGAACTATACCTGCTCTGGCACGACCTTTGCGTAAGGTTCGTTTTGTGGCATGGAACATTTACTCATTGCCAGCCTAGTTCGATCGGCGCCGTCGCCTCTTTCTTCGATATTTCCTGCCTGGCCGGCACATCAAAATTCGATACAATTCAGAATACTACGTTCAAGGTTTGGGGCCGTGTTCCCTCCAGTGTTCCATCCACCGCCATTGGGGCTCTTGTCGGCGCCCCTTATCTCGATGGCGTATGTCATTGATTCATGCTCCCGCCGCTTGTTCATCCTTCCCCAGTTCCACTACTTCGTCACCCCTCCTCCGGCACGAGCATCTCACCCAAATGGGACTTCACCTCCACCGGCAAATTCGCAGGCAACTCAACTGCATTCGTTATCGGCGTCAAAGTCGGCGACATCCTCGCGTCGACCAACCCTGCGGCTGATATCGATTGGCTTCGGCTCGCCCGCGTGGAAGGAGATCTTGCATCCCATGTTTTCCGCGTTGATACTGTGGGCGGGCAGCCTCCCACTTCGGTGAGATCTTCGTTTATCCGTGCCGAGCCCAGTTCAATTTATAATCAATGTCTTTTTCATCCAGTGCGTCTCTGGGTCCCCCCCTATCTCTGTTAAATATACATCCAAGTACTATTTGTTCTGACATTCAATGCTCTTACTTTTGGCTTTTGTCTGTAGGGTGTTTTCCACCTTTAACCGATGCATTCTCCCTACTCTGTTCAATACTCTCTTTTGTACTGGGAATTCCTAAAAACAATGTTTGGTGTCCGAATATCGCGAAAATAAGCGTAGGGAATTCGCATCTGGTTCTGTGTGCGTTTTTGGGGGGTGATTGTGTTGCGAAAGAAAAGAAAAGACTCCGGGTCATACCGGGAGTTACGAGCGAGTTATTCCGCCCATGACAAGTGTGAGAAAGACGTCGCGGTGGCAACGACCCTTCCCTTCATGCCCACCACGACCATTCGCGGTCTCCCCGCAATCCTGAAGGCCGTTTTACCACTGGAAAAAGTCAGACTAGTCAGCCCATGATGAAGAACCAGGCTAGCACTCGGCGGTACCTGTACTAGCGGCTGTGGTGATTTTCGGCCTCTGCTGTACGCCGATTTTGGATGCATACCTTGCTTAAAGACTCAGTTATGCAAAAAGTCTCTCAAGGAAGCACAGCCTACCACAACCACTTATTTATCTCCAGGACCTTGCGTGGCCCCCTATCGCTCTATAGCCGCATCCGTTTTCGTGGAACGCAAATCATTGGCGATCTGTTTCGGCGCCAATTCGCGTCATGAAATAGACGGTTTCAGACACGGGAGAATGAAATGATACCAATATACTCTCGCAGACAATCCATCTAGCTGCCCACCGTCCAGCTCATCTTCTCGCTCACTGTCAAGTGGCCCACGTTGAGTAATCACCCCGTCGACCTCGAATAACAGTCCTGTTCAATCCATTGAAAGCTGCAAATGTTCCCCACCATGCCCTACACTTCTACCGTTCTTGACTGGTGGAAATACCTCGCTAAGCTATTGACCAGATGCAATCCGCGGTGCATTGCCTTTATCCAATTGGAGCTCGCATGTTTTCATCTTGCGAAGACAGCAGCTGCGATCATGACGTTAGCAAGGACGCGTCAGTAGTGGTTTCCAATCTCCATGACTCGGGAGTATTCCACGCAGTTGCTCCGTTTCGTCAATGGCCATGAAACTGTTCTTTAACCCAGACCCCTAATATTTCGCGAGTCGGCGGAACAAGGCACAACGCACTCGCGTCTGCGCCGCGGTCATCAATCGCCGGGCGCGCGCTTTCCTCTCATTTCCCGCTGGCACCGACCGAAGACATGAGCCCCTAAAATGCGCGGCTGCCGAGTGGTCCTGAAATTTTACCGGGCGTATTTCTATCTCCATCGCACATGGGAACGCAAGAGACTATATTTAAACTTGATCTATAACTGGATGGACTTTAACAGGACTTGGCACAGCACCCGGGAAAGGTCTGGAAAGGTATCTTCTGGAATGCTCCTCTATTCGCCAGTCCAACAATCGGCCCGCTTGCCCAATCTTACGCGGGAAGGCACTATTTATATCTATCTGCCTATCAAGCGGCGGAAAACTTTGCGCAAGATGTTCGCTAGAATGTTTCGTCAACGTTGTTCATCAGTTTATCTCCAACTTGCTCATGATAGCGACCGACTCACCTCCTGTACCCTTTCCTATCAGTTCCGTCGTCGGCATGCCGCAATGCTCAATAATGTTCTACGTGGACTGGTGTGCCGCATCTTCGCCGCTCAGGGGCAGGTAAGCACCGTCCTATTTCTATCCAACGCGAGCAGAATATGGTACTTCCCCGAGTAGCTCCGAGATAGCTGATACTTCCATAGATTCTGTCGCACCGTTGGACGGCACCGTTGGACGGCAGATCGTTGGCTTTTGCCAGCTGCGACGTATACAGCAGCCTCGCGAAAACCTGTTGACCATTTTGAATGTCCACTGTCCTGACCTCCAAGAATATTGCGACCTTCAACCGGTCATACGAGCTCGCTGCTCTAAATTCATCCATTTTTACCGGTAAGCGGATTACTTCCGCTGTTCTTCCGTCGGCGTGGACCGGCAAAACAATGACCTGTTCGACTATCATATATAATTTTGCGGACGACACCGCAGATTGTTCTGTCACACGTGGAGCGGGGTGTCATAGCATGAGGAACTCAACGCTATATCGCCATCCGGTGCTTCCATGTCGAGTTGGTGCGTACAGTACGTGAACCAGCCGCCAAATCCATTTTGCAAGTCAGAAATGTTTTTTGCTTGAGAGCCCTTCACATATCGAAACCGAATGAGACCCGCGCGCTCGTGAGTGGTTTGTTGCTGTTTTTGATCCATAATTGAATCTTTACACTGGTTTGAAAGGTTCAACTCCGACGAAACGGCTATCATGGAAGACCGGCGGTCTTGCCACTATTTTGAATTCATTTGGTATGGCGCTCCACATGGTCGTCCTGCTGCTTACGTCTTCAATTGGTCACTGTCGTTCCAAGACAGTAGATGTTGAATGTGCGAACACCTGAATTGTCCATTCGTTCAGGTTATCTATCGTCCAGTTCATCCATGATTACGAGTCTTACTATCACCTCTCAATGCGGCCCTTCGTTGGTCATTCAATGTGGAATTAAATTAATTCTCTGTTAAGCCTTTGCTCAAAGAAAGACGGACAGCTACCGAGCGACAAAGATGAATAGGCGGGCGCCGAGAAATAATCGCTTCCGACCTCTTGCACATCCTCCGGTCGTCCGGTCTAGGAGAACCGAATGCAGGATTGGACGGCGAGAGGTATCTCCGTCAGTTGATCGGACAGTGAGGCCCGTTCCGAACTCAACGGACTCGGCACCTGGGGTCCGCACGAAGTATCCGTGGGGAAAGCGGCATCGAACGAAAGATGTACATGCCAATCCTCGCTCTCACACATTGTCACCGGGATGGGTGGGACCTGGGCTGCCGGATCGATAGCGTGTACTTGAACTCAGCCCGGAACGGTTACTGTCCCCGAACGGAAAGCACAAAGTCAATCAGCGTTCCCACTGGTGTTTCTCCTAGTCTATCCCACGTTATACATGAAGAAGTCCATTCTCTTATCTGTTCCTCCGAAAACCGTTCCCCTGGATCGTTTTGACTCGCGCGTCCAGGGCGGTCAGGAAGTGCGGGGAAGTTGCACGATGATTCGTTAATTTATTTCAGGATCAGCGGCATAGTCGCCCTTGGTGTTATGTAAGGCATCCGGCATCGCGTAACCGGCCCAGTGAAATGCCTTCTCGTATTTCTGATTCATTCTCCTGCGCCGTAAATATAACGGCACGCCAAGTGGGCTTGCAGCATGGTACAAACTTCAGCATAGCTCAGTTATATACATACATCAATCAAACTTACTGTAGCGTTCATATGCTCACCTAGTTTGTTCATCATGAGAACGGGATGAAGATGTGGTTAATTGATGTTCGATGGCTTAGTAATGCGCTTTATATTTGCCATTGGACCGAAGCACTAAAGATGTTGAATCCACGGTTAGTTGATGTTCCAGGGAATAGTTGAACGATAAACGCGCACATTATGTGCCGAGGATGCCGCCCCGCAAGTCGGGAGCGAAATAACGTGGGCTCAGCACACATGCAATCGCCTCAGGTGAACTGAATGCTATGGCGGCTGGACCGGTGACGCAATTGAACGGTTGGGTGGACACAAGGGAACGTGGGGAGAATCGTGATGCTTCAAATCCGAAACCGCGGTAACTGATTCACTAGCATGTTATTTGAGTTCTAAACTTGCCTTTGTGATTTAGTCGACCGCGACTAGGACATTGGACTAGACCACCATCGGCGCCAACCTTCTTGACAGCCCATGATCGGATTTTCCGAGAATGATCCCTTTGTCATCGTTCCTGGGTTGAACCGCTTTCTGACAAGTTCGGAGGTGCCGACTCACCGGGTTTACCATGGTTTGCCGCAAGTTGACCGCCTACGCGGTAACCACAGATCCCGGAGATGAGTTTTGAACCCGGCGTACGTATGTTCTCCCTCTATTCTCTCACGTTTGAATGACCGAACGGGACCGTTCCTGGGAGGTATATAAGGCGCCGCGATTCTAAGAATATTTCAGCCTCCACCCGTTGTTGGTTTCACCCAGGTATCGTATTCGGTATGCTCAGTCAAGCAGACTTCCCACTTTCCCTCGATCTCACTATTTATCCAGGTCAGCCATGTTCATCAAATCGCCCGTGTTCGTTGCCGCTGCAGCTTTCGTCCTTGCCGTTCGAGGGGCACCCACAGTCGCCAACCCAGCGCCCGTCCCAATCGTCACCAATGCCGCTGCAATCGCCTCCGGGCTGAAGATGGAAGCCAGCTCAAACGACCGGTTAAAGAAGCTGTTGACCGACAGCAGCGGAGCTTTGTTGACCGGCGACGCCCTCCGCCAGCTCACGGTGTTCGACTTCAACAACCAGGCGCCCGCCACCGGCGCCCAAGGCGGATCTATCCTCCTCGCGACCGTCGACAACTTCCCCATCCTCCAGGGCCTCGGCATCTCCGGCGCCGTCTCCCTCTCGTCGAGCCCTGCGGTCTCAACATCCCCCATCTCCACCCGCGAGCGGACGAGTTCTTCACGGTCATTGATGGGATCCTGGACACGGGACTCGTACAGGAGAACGGGTTCAACGCCGAGGTCGAGACGCAGCTGGGGAAGTACCAGGCGACAGTGTTCCCGATGGGCAGTATTCACTACCAGCAGAACCCGACGTGCTCGCCCGCCGCGTTTGTTGCCGCGCTGAATAATGAGGACCCCGGCCGCAGCGACATCGCTACCAGCTACTGGATGCTCCCGTCGGACATTGTGGACGCGGCGTTGGGATTCCCGGAGACGATTGGGGCTGGAAACATTGATGCTTGGAAGTCCCATCTCCCGGTAAATTTGGCCGCGGGAGTCGAGAGCTGTCTGCAGGCGTGTGGGTTGTCGCAATAATGTGGGTTTTTTTCTCGCTATCAGTCATTCAATATCATTGACAAATCTTCACAGCGGTCCCACCTTCCTGTCAATTTCACCACGAGAAAGAAGTGTTGCTTTGTACCGTGTAGGTTTCAGTTCAAATAATGTCGTAACGTATGAGAGTAATGGTTTTTTTGAGAGCGTTTTCTGTCCCTGGTTTTAAATTAGGTACCTCGGTTTATTCCCGGGAGACGAATCGTACCTTGCAGGAACAAACTAAAGCTAATCTGCCGGAAAACGTCAGAGTGACAGCAGGAGTACTAGTCAAATTGAATCGTTGTCGTCGACATTCCAGCTTAACCTGTGAGATTCTTGCGGTATTTCGGGATCCGCATGACTAGACATCGGAGCCGATGAAATTAGAACCATTGAACGATAACGGTTCAACGGACCGGAACGAGGAACCAGGTGAAGGAAGTTGATACCAGCATTAGAACGCTACCCTTCCGCTTTCGTCATGGGAATGCAGTTCCGGACTTGGTCAGCGTGCCCGTGAAGTGACCATAACAGAAAGTGGAGACTCTGCTGGGTGTTGCAACTTCCATAGAGAGAACGACAAGAGCAACACCACTCTGAACGGCCAGAGGGATGGTCAGAGAAACAGTGCTCGAACCATAACTGAAGTGAGCAATCGAAGACCGAAGATTAAGCATAAACGTCAGGAGCCAATGCGCGCGCGGTCAGAAAGCGGTCCAATTCAACGGGCTATACTTGCACGAGATAGAGGAAACAATGAGCCGGAGATTGAACAGAGTTTTTCCGCGATACAGTATTCGACCTGCTAGAAAATTGTGCAATAAACCACAGAGGTGGACCAAGATTCGGAGACGTAGGGATGTACTGGGCGGTGAAGGTAGTCAACAGGCAAGCTAGAACAACGCTATACACCGAGGTACTTGAGCTCAACTGTGGTACGTAGCGTGAGAGTCGATGTAGCAGCGTGACGAGGTGGAGAGTGGCTGTCTGCATGAAAGTAGGTGGAACATAGGGCGCAACTGAACATGAACAAGACCCTGGAAGAAACACCCAGAGCCCGAATTGGAGGGCATGTCAGAACCGAGCGAGATAGTTGTAGAACGATGGAGGCTGTTTTTCAACAGGGATAAATTTTGAATGACCCTATGCATTGAAGACTCATATATTTCCGGCGGGGCCCGAGCGTCGGAGTGTGCATGCCGAATGGCAGGGGCAAGCGCGCAGCGTGTGACACGAGTCACGGGTCACGCAACGGTTCTTGACTATGCAGGAATGGGTGGGTGTACAGAGGAGCCGGAGCAGTAGCAGGTATCACAGGATAGGATGAGAGGGGTTTAAGGAGAGAGTTCCGCTTTGCGCTGTTCACGTCCCGTTGATGGCGGGGAACACATCTACGCTGGCCTTCGTGGTGTTCGCATGAGCCGACATCTCCTTCAGATCCTACCAAACACTGTCTACATCGTCCATGAGTGTCAGTGCGTGTCCGAGGTCAGCAGCGGAAATGACGATGATGGAGGGAAGGAGTCGCATGCGTGAGGAAGGGAGCAGAAGGATAGTGAGGGCTTGGCTTGAATACCGTTGAGGGCGGTTCTAGCCCGCGGTTCTGACACTCCATGCATTCTGAATGAGGTAGAGAACGTTTGTGGTGCACGAAGGATGTAAGTTGATATGAGGCAAAGAACTCTAGAAGTAGCCCGGAGGCGTACCAAGGCTGCGGTTCAATGCGAGGACATTTCGCAGCAGGCGGGGCGAAACTCAAGGCATCCTTTGGACCTAGCGCGAGTGGCCCCAACAGCTACGGACAAGTCTGAGGCGGCGAATAAATACGAGGAAAGTGTTTCGTTCCGCTCGAGAAATTCTAGCGGCCTTCACCCCGAGTACAGGCACTCAATTGTGGCAGCACTTCGCCGAGTCGCCAATCCGGCGTTTCCGAGTCGCCGGCACCTGACTGAATCACGGAATTGGGCGCGCGAAAGAATGTTTGACACAGGATCCAAGACTAGTTCTATGGATGGGATAGACGTGAAGCCGGCGGAGATCGTAGGGGGAAGGCAAAATGTTATTGACAGCGTGAGAGATTGACTTCAAAACATGGCCAAACTTTTGTCACCTCTAACCACCGGCACCGCCCGTAAAACTCCTGTGCCAAATAGCGCCAGCGCCCCGAACCTGCACGCGGTATCGAATCCGTGCAAATCCTCGCCTCTGATAACCTGTGGGCTACTTTTTCGCTTTCTATCCTCTAATGATAAAAAACGAGCGCCAGCGACCTCCGAGCCCACCCACGTCCCCCCTGCTGGATATCTACCAGACCAGTTCATTATCGAATCGGCCGACCTGTAGACTGATGCCTGCGCGCGCACACACCTCCGCTTCGCCGCATTCAATTGGCGAGCCGTATTCTTCTCTGGTTTTTCAACGGCTTATCCGAGCTCAGCGCTCATCGACAATCATTTCATTCACAAGACCAGCCGCCGCTTCGCTCCGGCAATGAGCATAGCAAGAAAAAACAAATAATATAATCTATTGTCGATACAATTAGAAACGAAAAAAGGCGATGTGGGTAGTGGAATCGGCAAACAACATGGGAAATCAAAGAAATCGACTCATATGAAGTTGTTAGGGATATAACAGGAGATACGGCAGAAAAGGAGCAGTTACTCACTGCTAGTCAACCAAGAATAATCGGAGCTTGGTGCTCAAGAGGAGAGGGAAAGAAAGCACTAGTGAGATCATATAATCGAGGATAACTTGAGCTGAATGTTTCAATTTTGCATTTAATTCATCTGGAAGTTGCGAAGTTGCACCAGCCAGAAGCAACAGCAGAAGGATTCAAGAGATGAGGGTGTGAATTTGGTTCATAAATTGTTGCCAGCCAGATTGAACAACGGAAACGCGAGGAAGCCACAAATCTTGACATAAAAGATAAGGTCGCAAGGTGGCGGGATTGGAAGCAACATGGCGTGGGTTGAGGAGGTTCACAACTGAGATGAAAAACAATCATGGGTGAGGAATCAACGGACACGACACAGCTAGCGCGAGATTCGGCATTGAGAGCATCGACCCAGTGGCAGTTACAGACATATAACTTGTGAGGACAATCGAGCGGATGTCCAGGCTTGAAGTAGTATTTTTGAGGCGAAGCCAAATAGAGGACTATCCCCTGTAGCAGTGAATCAAGAGATCAGACCAAAAAGAAAATAAATTCGAGGAGCAAAGTGGGTGAAAGGGTTCGATTCACGCCGTTTTTATATGTGAAGAATCGGCCGGGGGGATGCGTGGCCGCCCGGCCTGACGAATAGAATCATGCTGCGCTGTGGAGAGCAACGGCTGCGATCGACTGCGACCTGTCCAGGAAAAGCTGCGCGCAGGTCAGCTGTTTCACGGCAAATGAAAAGGCAGTGTTAGAAAGCAGAGAGACAACAACAGAAGGGGTTAATCGAAGAGCAGGCCAGACGAAGAACAAAGGGGGAAAGGTTACATGGGGATACAGCACAGCCGAACGAGCAAAATCTTAAAGAACGGTTAATAAGTATACTTGCCTTTCCTTCAAATCTGACTTTTTAAATTAGGCAACGCCCAGAATAGGTTCCGCGCCATAACGAGTTACGTCGATTTTGCAGGTGCTCCTAGCGGACCAGTAGCGTGCGTGGGGCTCATTTTTTCTTGAACGCACTTTGACCAAACCTTGACGGTCTTATTTTCGATCACTCACCCTGGTATGAGGGTAGGGCACCACATCACGAAAGATGTTTCGTGAGTCAAGCTACTGCAGTATTAAATCCCCTCTCCTGCCGACTTTTAATCGCTCCCAGATACACATCCCAGAGGATTCTCGGCGATGCAATGACGGTAAACGTTTCTTTCGTTCCGCCGTGGCAAATGCCTAACTCGGTTCATCCAGGTGCACCCTTGCTGGATATTGTAGAATTGAGACTATAGATTTGTTCTGCTCCCGTTCTGCTTACTTATGAGCAGTTACTCTTTGTGGTCTGATCTCATAGGAGTTGGAGCCTTTCAATCTCTGGATCCATGGTCACTATCCTGTGCGCCACAAGCGACTCGAACACCTCAATATTTGACTCGTGGCTGACCGACTGGATCATTATGTTCACGTCAATTGTCGTCGTACAAAACGTTCTCACCACCGACCTCATGGCATTCCGACCGGAATACAGAGAGGAATTCCGCGCGCATCCGCATTGTGGGGCGTCCTCCCTATCTTACGAATTCTGATTGAATCCGCGGTACTATATCTCTTTGTTGAGATTCTCATACTCGCGTTTTACCAAGCGAACTACGACCCGCAACAATATCCTCGAAACGATTACCCCTGTCGTCATACGTTCAGCCGCTTCCTTCCGATTTCTATGTGCGCAGAATTACCTTCGGCTTAACCGCCAATCGCATCGTTTTTCTCTCCCACCAATTATCTCCGGAAAGCGAAGGCCACGACCTGCTGTCAACCGCACAGCGTGGATGGAAGGTGATGGCGCGAACACCAAAATGCCGCCGGTACTGAGAATATCGAAATTTTCAAGGATCACGCGGCCGTGCTCGAAACCTGCACTTGCACTCGATTGACCCTTGACATGTTGCAAGCCTGCGGGCAGATATTATGTCCGCGGATATTCACGCCGCCTGTATTGCCTTCCTACCCGTGGCGCGCACGCCGGAGCCACGTTTTGTGTGCAATTCAATACGCAACCGAATCGTCACTAGTGATCCCATACCGTCTGCCTGAGTCAATCCACACATGGCCACTCTGGAAATGTCATGATTATCCGTTCTGACTCGGACGCAGACACCGTCTGATGTTGGGCGGTAAACAGAGTCAGACCGGTACAAACCGCAGCTACAACATGCTCGTGGACTCGTCCCTTCAAGATCCGCGAGCACCCGTAAACCGTTAGCCCCCTACACTTGCAGCGGACCGCCCACCTCGCAGCCGCAATCTAAAATTAGTGGCCTCTAAAAAAAAGGCAATATAAACAACCAGGTTTCCAACTTAGCTTTCAGTAAAACATTTCGCACTTTATCATGGCGCTCACAAAAACTCCTTCCACTGGTGTCGCAGTTTACTGTGCGTCGACTCTCGGAAAACAACCTGCATATCGCAGCGCCGCCGTCTGTAAGGCGATTCGGACCTCTGTCACATGGGTTGGCTAATATGGTTGGCTCTCACAGCCTTAGGAACTGCGATCGCGAAAGCAAAACGGAGCCTGGTCTATGGCGGTGGGACAAAAGGAATAATGGGCGTGGTAGCAAGCGCCGTTCTCGAGGGAGGGGGCAGTGTGACCGGCATCGTGCCCTTCGCCATATCAATAGCAGGAGGCGAGGGGACGGGGAGTGCCCCAGGTGTAGAAGATGCGTTGCAGCAGAGTGCCAGTCGCGTCGAAACGGTAAGCGGCGCCATGCATCGTCGCTCTCTGGCTAACACCGGGCTATACAGATTGTTGTCAACTCGATGAATGACCGGAAAACACAGATGGCGAAACGTGTTGATGGCTTCTTTGGGTTGCCCGGGGGCTTCGGGACGCTGGACGAAGTGCGGCGTTTTGCCGTCTTCATTTGGTTCATGTCATCGATCTGATTCTTGCACCGTACAGATTCTGGAGGTGATTACTTGGACACAGATCGGCTTCCACACCAAACGTATGTATTTCATGATCTGCGCGTTTGTTAATTTGCTAACACACCCCCCACAGCCATAATTCTCTTGAATGTCCTTTCCTACTTCGAGCCTTTACGGCAACTCATCCGCAATGGCATCGAAGAGGGATTTATCCCCGCAGACAACGAGAGTTTCGTGATCTTCATCAACGGACCAGAAGCACACATTGAACATGAAACCTTTGACTGGGGGAACGCGGGTCTCTCGGCATTGGCTAGCTGGGACAGCGCAACAGCGAAGCCGCTGTTCGTGTGGAAAGAGATGGAGACTGAGAATTAAGTAGAGAATTGATATAGAGTAGGTATGCATAGTTGCGGTGTGTTCATCTACAGTCTTCCGTCACATCGCAGGACTTCTGCCTTCTGAAATTTCGAACAAAAGACGGACTTCGGTCCATATTTCGACGGCCTTCGCATGGTCTCCGCGAGTTTTATATATCATCCATTCAAACCAGGCAATCTGCTTGCGCATGATCTACTACTGTTTGGAATTAGTTTGGGTTAGAGTGAAAGTCTATATTGCTGGCAATGTTTGGATTAGTTCAGGTTCAGGGCCTCTCGCCATGAATGCCGAACCTGAACCGAACGCGAGGTTCGTGCTATGGCTCACATTGCGGCGCCTCGCTGTCCATATAAACAAGGGAAAAAAAATCTGTCCCTTGTTCAATCGGTGCGGTTCACCATGGGCTGATTTTTGAGGTACCTCAATTTCGCAGTTTCTTCAACACGGTGCATTGATTTCATCGTTCTTACGGCTTGTGCAGGGTCACATAAAATAAGAAATGGTCCAGAGAGTCTAACGAGTTCAAACTCTGATCGGTCGTATTTTTGAGATTATGGAATTGGGCGCGTCCCCTGCTTCGATGCGGCGAGTGAGATCAACAGAGCTATAAAAGTCAACTACATGCCGGTACGTTTTGCAGCCTTCCCCCAGGGGATCTAGTTTCAAGGTTTTGTGGCCACTGGTTCGCAACAGGCCATTGCAATGCTGTTGGAGAGGCTGCAGTGGACTATTATCGTTGAGTAAGTTTACTGAAGGCTGCGAGGAGCGGCAAGCTTGCGATAAAGGAGCCGTGAACGGCCGCGCCGTGCCACAGCCCAGGAAATGAATGGTCAGAATGTAGGGGAAAAGGGTGAGGGCTACGGCAGAAGTATGGTTTCTGTTCAGGTTCAATTCTGTGGTCCATTGAAGTGGAGGAACAGCAATGGGGGCAGTGCACTGTGCAGATAGAGGTCGTCTAGTCTTACAGATGGCAGTCTATATGATCGCTCGTAACTCGTATATAGCCTCTGACTATGCGCTCCGTTTCGATATTTACTCCTTCGATTATTTGAAGTAATGGTGGGCATGGATGGTCATGCCAGTGGTTCACGTACACCGAAAGCCGAATAAATGCCCCTCATAGACAGACACTTTAGCAAGTACAAGTCCATACTTCCTTCGTTGAAACTGATCTGTATTTCAAAAACAAATGCAATGGAATTTTGGATACACGTAGAGGAACTGTGTCCTTCTTACTCCAAGGTGGATTCACAGAGTTTCGCCTGGTACAAGAGATGATATACGTCAAGGAAAACGTTGTGGAAACATTTATACCAACTAGACATTTGGGGACCAGCTAGCGCAATCGGCTCTGGGCACCCGGACGCATTGAAGAGTATACCTTGAGTAGCATGGCGAAAGATACAAACTGAGGGAAGTAAAGGGAACTCTCCCGTTAAGCATATCCACGTTCGGCTTGAATATTCCAGGTAAATCCGCTAGAGTTCCCGGGACAGCATTTACAACTTGAAGCGTGTCCCAGTCGTTGACGCAACCCAGATCAGGGATGAATACATACTGCCTGCTATTCAGCTAGGACAACCACTGAACTGATATTGAACAGCGCCGGTGGCTGGTAATCAGCCACAAAAACATCGCTTTCGTCTGAATCGATGTGGCCGGGAACCCATTGGGGCAATGCTGCTGCAATTTCACTGGAGATGGATGAACCCAGAACCATAGCCGGTTGGAACCAGTTCTCTGGGAAGGTCTGGTTCATGAAGAAGGAGCTGATAATTCGCTTGGTGGCCTGCTTTGTAGTTCCTGTGTTGTGGACGATGAGTCGCCATCGTGGAGAGCTTGAGCTTTATAGTTATACCATTTGCAAACACGCTAGCGACGGACTCGGTGTCACTATCGTTGCTATCTGTATTCAAAAAAAAGATACTTGCATCATAATGAGAGACGGTGCACCTGGTGGGCGGATGTGAGCAACTTCATGAATCAAGTCTGGCTAGCTCGCTAAAGACGAGATTCAGACGACGGATAGTCTCTTATAAACAGACACTAACAATTTACAGCTATTCCTGAAAATAATGAGACTAACATTTTTTTTGCGACCGCTTCCCAAAATGGACGCGGCGGCACGATGCCAAAAAGAGACGACCGGCTAACCCTAACCCTGCGATCGGACTCATCGGAGACTTTTCAGCAAGGCCTCAAAGTAAGGGGCTCAGCCTAAATTGGAAGAATCTTTTTGGGAACGATCGAAAAAAAAAAAAAAGCCAGTCTCATTATTTTCAGGAACAGCTGTAACCTCGTACCTCGGTTTGTTATAGACGACGGATGGGGATTACAAACACTGCGTTCCGAGGGGTCGTCGGCCTAATTTGGCCTGACTCCCGTCAGCCGAATTGAGCTAACGACCCCTCGGAACGGTCATGCCAACCCCTGTTGACGTCCGTAAGTCTTTGAAAAAAAATCTTTTTATGGGTTCCCGACGATAACTGAACGTCTATTGGACCTATAGGAACCAATGACAGCTGACAGTTTGATGCCAGGAGCCTATTTTGGGAGCGTGGCCGACGGCTGTCAGTGCTACGTCAGCCGATGTCAGGCCTAATTCGGCCGATGTCAGGCCTAATTCGGCCGATGTCAGGCCCAATTCGGCCGACCTGGGTCGGCAAGCAGTGCTGATGCCCGTCGGTTCTGCGTTAGCCGATGTCAGCCGATGTCAGCACAGCCTGCCGACGCGGCCTCGGAACGCAGTGAAACTAGTGCGATCTCAGCGCCATTGGAAATATTCAGACGTGGGACATACTTCAGGGTCAAAAACCTGGTCAGACTTCAAATCGCGTGCGCACAGGAGGAGCGGAAAGACCAAAGTAGTGGCCATTCAACGCATGCGCATTTGTTACCAGTCCATTCACTTTCCCGCTTTCCCAGTGTGAGGAGCTCAACTCGCCGAATGGAAGTTTCTGGTGGGAGTCCTACACCTGAAATACGATGCAGATGGAGTTTTCCTCCGTAATCCGGTCTGGCATCGGCAGAGAACGCGAAAAGAAGTGGTTTGGAGATGACGATACAGGCTTCCACCGGGAGGAGGGAGTATTTTTTCTGAGGTCCGAACGTTCGCCGTAGCCGTGAAAACTAAGGTGGTGCGGTCTGGGCAAAGATTTCTTGACGACATGAACCAGATCGAAGAAATCAGCCTGGTGAGAGAGTAGAATTCTAGTTCCGACTAAGGGCGGTCATGTAAGTATTACATGTATTCCGAGTCGTTTTCACCGCATGGCTAAAAACAAAGATGAAACCACGATTCTCGGGGCTCGTTCTTGAGCTCATTCCTTGCGTTTTGTCTGATTAGGTTCAATACTTCCAGACGAGTCTCCCGGCGATGACCCACCACTCGCTTTCTAGCCGCATGAATTTTCAGCCTGCAGTGCCATGCTTTCCGGATTGCGCATTTATGGTAGTCGTTTCCCAGCGTTGAGCTCATCTTCGGCCTATCCACAAGCACAGTGCCTCAAGCCGCCGATCCTGCATCTTCAACCGTGACGAGCCGTTCTGAGCCGTGGCATGGGCCCTCGCTCCCACTCTCGATCGGAACCTTCACAAGACTCGGTCGGCGGTAATTGGCCTGGCGGTCTTTATCCCATTGGAGCTGGCAGGCAACTTTCATCGGCAGCAACTGCGATCATGACCGTGACGTTACCAAGGACATGTCATTATTGGTCTCCCATTAGAATGTCCCGGGAGCATTGTTTTTCACTGAACATGAAGCTATTCATTGACCTAACTTCCAAAAATTTTGCTAGTCGACGGAATAAGGCACAGCGAACTCGATTGCGCGCCACAGTCATCAATCCCCGGGTTCCCGCTATCCTCTCGATCCGCACTGGCAGCCACCGAAGCCACGAACGCCTGGATGCGCGACTGCCGAGTGATTCAGAAAATTTACCGGGCGTATCTCTACCTCCTTCGCAAATGGAAATTCAAGAGACTATATTTGAACTCGGTCTATAACTGGATGGACTTCGGCAGGACTTAGCACCAGACCTTCAGCGCCCGGGAAAGGTATCTTCTGGAACGCTCGTTTCTTCTCCAATCCGAAAATCGGTCCGCTTGCACATCTTACGCAGGAAGGCTCCATCTATATCTATCTGTCTATCAAACGGGGGAAGACTTTGTGCAAGATGTTCTTTAGAATGTTCCGTCAACGTCTGTGCGTGCGTTGTGCATAAATTTATCTCAAACCTGCTCATGATAGCGACTGATTCACATATATCTGTTATCCTGTACCCCTGTCTGTCAGTTCTGTCGTCGGCACGCCGCAATGTTCACTGAATGTTCTACTGTAAGTTGTTATTGTTCCAAACATGGGCGTGCCGCATCTTCGCCGCCTAGGGGCAGGTAAGTACTGCCTTGGCACTTCCCCAAGTAGCTCCGAGGTAGGTGGTACTTTCATAGGTTCGGTGCACCCTTGGACGGCATTTGGACCGCGATCGTTGGCTTTTTGCCAGCTGCGACATATACAGCAGCCTCGCGAAAACCTGTTGACCATCTTGAATGTCCACTGTCCAGACCTCCAAGAATATTGATAGCTTCACCCGGTCATACGAACTCACTGCCCAGTAAGCGGATTACTTCCGCTGTTGTTCCGTCGGCCTGGATCGGCAAAACAATATTAATAACTATAAGACGCGCCACCGCCTCGCTCCGTTTCCGGCTGCTCTACTCTAAAGCTTGTCTTGCTGGGACTCGGGCCGTCCGGCGTACCTCAAGCCGAAGAAGGAACGCTCCCTATGAAAGTCGAGAAGAAAATAATTTACTGACATTCGGGCGTCCATGGACATCCACGTGTGACAATACGCCTAGCAATGTGATCGCGTCGGGGATGTTTCACTCGAACACTCCGTTGCATTGTCACGGATATGTATACGAAACATGTTACATATCACAGAGCCCTCGACAGTCGTTTTGGCTCGAAGTCCATATCGCGTCAGTTGCAACTGATTTGTATTGCAAACACAAGTACAACGGAATTCTGGACACAGAGAGAGGAAATGCGTCTTAAGTCGAAGGCGGATTCCCAGAGTTTCGCCCGGTACAGGAGATGATACATGTCAAGGAAAACGTTGTGGAAATATTCATATCAACTAGACATTTGTGGGACCAGCTGGCGCAACCGGCTCTGCGCACCCGGAAGCATTGAAGAGTAGGCCTTGAGAAACATGGTGAGCGATATAAATTGAGGGAACCCAGAAAACTCTACCTTCAAGCATATCCACGTTCTGCTTGAATACGCCCGTTACGTTCACCAGAGTTGCCGGGACAGCATTTGCAAAATTGTCCCAGTAGGTCGCGCAAGTCTAATAAAGATGAATGCATACCGCCTGCTATTGACGCGAGACAACGCACCAAACTGATGTTGAACGGGGCTGGTGCCTGGGGATCAGCCACAAATACACCGTTTTCATCGTTGTGGCCAGGAACCCACTCGGGCAATGCTGCCAGGATTTCGCCCGGGACGGGTCCACCCAGAACCGGAGCTGCCGCGCGGAACCAGTTATCTGGGAAGGTCTGGTTCATGAAGAAAGAGCTGATGATTCGCTTAGTGGCCAGCCCTGTAGTTCCTGTGTTGTGGGTGATGAGTCGTCATCGTGCAGAGCTTGAGCTTTATAGTTGTACCATTTGCAAACACGCTAGCGGCGGAATCAGTGTCAGTACCGTTACTATCTGTATTCAAAGAAATACTTGCCTCATAATGAGGCCCGGTGCAGCTGGTGGGCGGATGTGAGTAACTTCATGAATTGAATCCGGCTCGCTCACCGAAAACAAGATTATAACGACGGATAGGGATTGCAAACTAGTGCGACCTCAGCGCCATTGAAGAGCTTCAAGGTGGGACATACTTCGGGGTCCAAAACCTGGTCAGACTCCAAGTTCTGCCTCTTCAATTCAATCAGGGTTTGCAGGTTGAAGACCGTCGCTGGGCCGTCTGGTCCATCGTCACCAAACTGCGCAAGTACTTCCAAGTCCTTTCAAGAGTTTAGAGATGGAAAAGTGCCCTACGAGAACCACACCTCATCCCAGAGAGTCTGATTGAAGTTACGATTATCACCGATGTGAACGTCGGAGCGAGTCATCGAGGCGTCACCTTCAAATGGTGAAACACAACTCCAGTCTCAGATGAGTAATAGCTAACCTTCGCCCCGTCCGTGTGCTGCTATTCCCCTTGTCTCTGGTCCATCAATTTGGCCCGGCAGCGGAGGTACGAGTGGGGAGATTCCGCCGATGGAAATTTTGTTCACGAAAGCATTTCCCCGCGCGAGCTTTCATGGATAAGTAATGACCGAGGAACATGCCTAAACTTGGAATCCTTACCATGTTGAGTGCCGCCATACCCACACCCATGGTCAAATCGATATTGAACGCCTCTCCGGTACCCTCAATGATTTCCTCGAAAGTGGTAATTCCACTATGAGAGAGGATCAATAAGATGCAGTGGAGCAGGGGAGGACTCCTTACTTCCTAGAGATGTAGCCATGGTTCGCAAGCGTATTCATGCCCGGGCACGCTAAGGAAAGTAATGAGTAAACTGGGATCGAAGTCTCAAGCTGAAGGAGCTCACGTCCGCGCATGTCGTTTGGTCCAGGTGCAATGAAAGGATGATCAGCATCTAGGGTACACATTATGTGCGCCGAACAACTTGCACTGGAGATTGGTAGACATACCTGGTATACGCTTGGTGCCCGTATCGGTCCGGCGGGGCGGCACAACCATTACGACGCCTGTTTGGCCGTCCTGGATGTCAACAGTAGTGGAAGGTGCGTCGCGAATGTTCGACCTGGCATTTACTACGATGGACAAGGGTGAGACCACCAGTAAGAGGAGGGAGAATGTTTTCATCGTGAGCAGAAGATGTCCCTCTTACAGCTCAGCAGCCCCTTGCCCTTCGAACTTATATCCCATATCAGAGGTGGAGGATCTTCCTGTACCTGCTTTGTACACCGGGGCAATTCCTGGAAACCGGTGTTCGTTATTTGGAACGTAATCCTCCCTACCTATGCTATATTTGCATCCCGCTTCTATGCACTAAGCCCTCCGGCGGAGATTGTAAGAATAGAGTGGCATTCATGAGTGGACAAACGGTTGAATCATTGAGCGATTTTCGGTTTCAATCGGTGATTGAAACATTGTGTCCTTTCTCCTAAGCCTTTCGTACCTTCCATGACTTATTGCACTTTTGCCTGTTAGATCCCCAGACAGAGGTGATGCATCTTCTTGTGTGGTACCTCCATCCTGCTTTTTCCGCTGAACCCTTCGACAGAGATTGTAAGGATAGAGTGGCGTTGATTGGTCACCAATCGAACGAATGTCTAGGTTTTGGTGGGTGAATGAAACATCGTGACTTTGTTCCTGAGCCTTTCGTACTGCTACCTTACATGGCTCGAGGGCGAGAATTTTTCGGAATAAAAATCTACCCCCGGTCCCCGGATGTAGCTCGCCGCAAAGGCAATCAATCTAGACCCAACAAGGTAAGCGCCCAAGAAGAGCGGGAAAGACAGAAGTAGTGGCCATTCATCGCATGCACATCTGTCACCAGTTCTTTCATTTCCCCGCTTTCTCAGTGGGAGGAACTTGAGTCGCTGAATGGAAATTTCTGGTGGGAGTCCCACACCTGAAATACTACGGAGATTCAGCTGCCGTCGGGCGCCGGCAGAGAACGCGAAAGGAAGGGTTTCCATGTGACGATGCGGGCTTCTAGCGATTTTTCTGCAGAGAACGCGAAAAAAAGTGGTTTGCATGTGGTGATGCGGGCTTCAAAGAGAGGCCTTCCGAGGTCAGAATGTTCGTCGTATTGATGAGCGCTGCTATTGAGGAGCTTCATTCCTTGCTGATCGCGGAAGCTATCCATCCGGGCCGATCACGGCCGATACAAGCATTGCTCGATCTCTGTCTGCTTGTTTTGCACGCCGCAGTCACTTGACACAGCCAAAACCCCGACCAAAATGGGGTAGAACAAAACAGAATAGTTGTCCCCCGATCCCGACAGTTCTCCATCATCTGGTTCCTCACTAGAGTGTTCGGCCGCACGGAGCTCCATAAATAGTGTCTCGCGGTCGAACGTTCCACGGCGACAAGTCCGATGATCAACGGATCATGGCGCATCCTCGCCAAAGAGCTTCGACAAGGGGAAAAGGAAGCCAATTTTCGCTTCCTCGGGCTGGCGCTGCCGCGTCCTCCTCCTCGCGGTCGCTTTCCCATCAGCTTCCCGAGCATCTAGAACCCACTTCAAAAAAACCTTCCACCAACCTGCCTTTGATTTTACGAGGACTTGTTTCGGTTTCCGCCATCAGAACTGTCCCCCCCCATGTCCTCATCACCACTCTCGAGGGCATCAGCGTACCGCGGGACAGCTAAAAGATCACTGACACGTTCTTCAGTGTGGTTCTTACGTTTCTCACGCTGCTCGAAAAGCCCCTCCGCTTTGTGGGATGCACGAACATCGGCGCCAATCGGAAGACAGTTGACAGGTATCGTAATGATTCAGATTCTGCGGCAGAACTCGCCTTTGACATCCCGCCGACTTTCTTGGTTCCTAAACGATTGCTGAGGCGAGTTTTCTTGATTCCGAAGTCCGAAATGTCGCCTTCATTCCCTCCCTAGTTGATTGCTAAGTCCACAAAGAGAATGGCGAAGTCAGCCAGCTCGTGAAGGTCGGGATTGGGAAGGTATTGTTGCCAGACAAATATCGGATGTTTTCCCTGCAGTGGCATTACATATTACAACGGGGAAGTTTTGTCAATGTTCACGGCGCTTATATTCACAGTTTCGAAATGGTCACGAGTCTTCTCCCAGGGCGCAAACGGTTCGGTCGAAGATAGGTATTGCAGGAACGCCTTTGAGACCTGGCCTTCCTTTTGCTTTTTGTTGCTCTGCAGTTCATTTTTTTTTTTCGGAAAAAACACCAGAAGGAAGGCTTGATTAACCGACGATACAGCTGCATCTATGTGTCTGAGTCCTTGGTCTTTCATGTTGGAAAAAAAGCACTTACCTCCACAAGAGCCGTGCTCAAAGTGAAAGCATCCGTACCGGCGCGCGGTCCGAACCGTTCCACACGCTCGTACGGGTTTAGAATAAGGCAGAAAACAAACATAGGTTAGTCGAATGCTGCGCACCGCTTTTCAATGCGGGCCATCATTCCGGCCGATATAACTGGATTGCTGTGGCGTTTTAAATGGAGGTAAACACCAGAAAAACCCAAGAAGACCTGGTCAGCACGAGTGCTATCGCTCTGGTTGATATTGGTGATGTAGCAGATCGGTTCAATGTCTTCTGCAACTGTTGCCAAATCTTTCCAGAAGAGACGATCGTCGAGGAGATCACAAAACCTTTTTCAAGATCTGTCAGATGAATTACGGCAGGTAGGCGAGGGGAACGATACCGCGAGGCCGCCTCTGTCATTTTTTTAATGGGCTTCTTGTTCTTTTCAGCACCCACTTGAGCTACAATAATCTCAGCCCGCTTCGTAATCAAGGCTTTGCGCAGAGGGACCTTCAAACATGAGGCGATAGAAGGCGATGGAATGGGTGGTCCATCGAGTAATATTAGCAATGAGGTACGAGCATACTGTACCGCCGTTCTTCTTGACATGTGCCTGGTCAAAAATATCACGGACACACTCATGGCCGACAATCCAGCCAAGAACATCGGTGGTATCTTCCGCAGTCGGTGCGCTGGATTCGTTGACTTTGAAGTAGTCAACAAGCATAACTTGTTCCTGAATTTACAAATCGGTTCAGTAAGTTGTAAATGAAGGGCGGAAAGAATTCAACTTGGCGACCGCAGCACGGTGGGCCAAACAGCCAAGGGCGGCGGTCGACCATTAGATTACGACCCTTGTGACTCCCGCCATTGTTATCACAGCAAAGGCCGGCTACAATACAACCATGTTCCGCTTCCGCCCTGTCGATCATGTTAAAGAATGCATTACATGGATTCGCCATCCTTCGGCTTCCCGCGGGACTGTATACATCAATCAAGTACGACTATTATTACAGATTAGCCACATGTCGTGAAAAGGATCTCCAAAGATTAAATCTCTTACCTTTCCATCAACACACGCGTCAACACCGGTGAGAGATTTCTTGTCATTGGGTTTCCAGCCGTCCGTCCGGTGAGGAAGAACTGAGTTCTCGGCTGGTAGACAGCAATAAAGGGTCGGTCAGCTAGATGTGGGGTGCACAGGTGAAGTAGAAAATCGACGAATGGGTCCCGAATATGGCGTATAGACGTGGAAAGGAAATCAAGTGTGAAATTGGGGAAGTGCCGTGTGGACGTGGACTACGGCTCGGGCTCGTAAGGACTCGTTGGAAGGGAGAATATAGGGCTCAGGTGGAAGGTGGTCACTGGCGACGTACTCCCGTTGGAGTACTCGAGTCACTGGTCACGGCGTAGATGTTGGTTCGGGGGAGAAAAGGTGGTGTTATGGCACATCACCAAATCCGTAATATTCTGGTATGCCCAGATTTGGAATGTCGGGCTGGGTGCCGTTGCCATGCCTATGGATAGGAATACCTGGCCAGCTGTTCGCTTGTATGGGGCAAGTATGGGGCATACCTGGCCAGGAGTATTCATATTCAAAATGCCCTCCGGGCACCCCTGGTACCGTGGACCCTGACCATATCCGGACGGCATCGCTCTTCGCCTCAACAAAGTTCGTCGAACTTCTTCTAGATCATGCGGTCCATGTTGATCTAGTCTCTGTGACAGATACTCTATATTGATGACGAACAAGTAAGTATCAATATAGAGTCTGTTAGTAAACACGACCAACTTGTTGGCCGACCGATCAATATTTTGCGGCCTTGTTCTCGGACACCTTCTCATGCAATAATTCTGCAAATATTTGAGCATATAGAAAATCCTCCAATGAGAAAGACCTTCCCTCACAACCAAACAATTGGTGCAGTTATCGAGACGATATCGGATGAGTTTGTGAACCATACATCAGCTGATCATTTCTAAGTTGATCAATGGATTGAAGCATTGGCTATGTGAAACACTTAAGTCTCGGAGGAAGGTAACACCCAAATCATCCCACGAGCCTCCATAAATATTCTTAGATATATTGGTGTTGTTTTCATTGTGGTACGAAGGGAAAGAACGCCTGTGGGCACAGCCACCTGATTGCGTAATCAGTCGGTGTCTCGACAATCAGACCGTGATTGCTACAAGACTAATGTCGATCCGCCTGGCACTCGTGGCAGCGCGCTGGAGCTGGCGTCTGCCTGCGGCAACATGGACACCGTGCGACTCCTTCTCAAGAAAGGGATGCGCGCGCAAGACGGTGATGTAAATCCAGAGTACCGACCTGCGTTTCACGTCGTGTCAGCTCTCGGAAACACGGAAATCTGTCGACTCTTCCTTGAACACTGTCGTAGCCGAGAGGTCGTTCAGCCCTTGACGGCGAGGGGTGCGCCGAAGTTTTCTGACACAGAACTTTCTGAATCGGACGAGGACACAGACGATGATTGAGATTTTGCCAACGACATGGTTGTGGTTGGATATATACTGAGCAATATTGAACAGGACAAGTCGTATAGGCCGTTGTATGTTCGTGAATCATGATAATGTCCTAAGCCCCCGCGCGCATACAATACGCGCCTTAATCCAACCCACAGTATAAGGCAAGAAACACCAGGTCAGTTCGTGGATAGTGTGCATACATCCAAATCGTAAAGCGAATTCGCCGCCGCCACCGTATTACAGAGTCTTCCTGATCAATCGCCCTATTCCAATTTGATCCCAGCGATTTCTGCCATTATATTTCAGAACAGTCAATATCGACGAGTATATATGACCTACTCCTAAAGAGCCGCACATGCCAATTGTTGCCTGCAACCTGCCCCTCGGTGTGCTGATATGAGGACGACACAAGCGTGATGATCGCCATCATGCTCTGTTTAATTTTTCGGAGTAGAGAGTCGGAACCGGCTACAGGAGGGCGGCTGAGTGTACTCACGGAGAACGTCAAGAGGAGGAAGCAGGGGAGGCTTACGAAGAAATCTGCAAGTAGTTGAATGCGTGATGGAAATGAAGGAATCACGGAGTACCGACCGAGGCGTGTCTCTGACGAAAAAGAAAGAAGAGCAGTGTTTGTTCACTGGTGTAAAAAGACGAACGGCACTGGGAGTACAATGCTTACCCGCTGACGGTACACTCGGGAGAGTCTGCCGCAGTTGCGTGAAGGCGAAGAGGGTCGCGATGGGCAGAGCGAGTACCTCGACGCGGGTCTTGTATCCAAACAGCCAGAAGTCAAGGCTGAGTGCGAGGAGGATGCAGGTGACTAGCACTTAGGGAATTTTAGGTGTACGGGTGTTTGAGTCAGGAGATGTGGCTGCCTATTGACCCACCTTCGCAAAGAGAGACAGCGAAGATATATGCCTGGACGGCCCAGCTCCGCTCGAGCGTGATACTTAGGATATAATTCGCGTCGCCGCGATTTGAGAGGTAATGAGTTCCGACGGTGAAGCCTCTGTGAACGTTGACGAGAACAGAACAGAAGCGGGATCTTTGGAGACTAACGGGACAAGGGCAGAAACTGTCATCTGGATGTTCAGTGGCTCCGGGGTCGCGGAATGCTTTGCGGTAAGGTTTACAAGTGCGTGGTACCTGGGAGCCCACCAGTAAATACATAACAGTTTTCAACTGTAAATTGTGATACATACGCGTCGAGCGGATAGTTGATTTCGGACGACAACTGCGACGTCACAACTCGATTTTCTCCAAATCCACTTATGCGCGGGATCCAGGGGACCAGTCTCAAATCACCCTGGAACACTGGCAGATCATACCAGTAAAGGGAACCCTCGGAGTTACAGAATGAAGCGACGTCCAGGCGATAGACTGGGTCCCCGGGATCGGCATTGGAGGAGTTTGCGGGCGCTTTCCCAGGGATGAGGGTTCTCTCCAACGTGGGCGTAAAGATTCGAGATGAACGGACGAACTTACGGATCCAGAAAGATGTCAATGACGGGCGCCTCCGAGCCTCCCTCAGTACCGTTGTTTGCGGGGGGGCACCCCCCGTAATCCAAAGGATACCAGAGCAGCGAGAGGGTAAGGCTGTTCAAGTCAACCGTAATGATGTTGGTGATGAAGGTGAGCTACGCAAAGATCAGGGCCATCCCAATGCACAGGGCGTAATTTTAAACCTACCACATTGGGAGGGAGTGGCGGCTCTTTCAAAATGGCGGTATCCCCCGCTACCTGGTCATCGGTTCCAACGTGCCAGAGCCCCAGCGCAATCCATATTGCAAAGACAAGCGCAGGAATTGCGGTGTGGACCATGAAATACCGCCACGGGCGCCGGGGCCTGGGTTCTGAGGTTCGAGACAACAGGGGGACCACCGTTTGGTTTGATTGGAGGGACGGCCGCCCGGCGGGCTCAAGGCTATGTAAAGTCGACCCAAACGAGACTTCCGGCTCCGTAGGATCTGCGGCGGCTGGATCGGGGTCGGGATTGGAACGGGGAAATGGGATTGACCATATGAAAAGGTGTTGGTGGGAGGTAAGTTGGGGACAATACCTACCGCCTGATGACGGTGCTTTCATATCGGAGATACAGTCGAACCCCTCATAACCCATACCTTTTGGTGGAAGCCCCAAAGTATGGGTTTTGGGGGTGTATGGGTATAGAGAAAATCCGAAAAAAAATGTATTAAAAAATCGTTTTTTTGGTCACAGACACGTAGCTACATATAACAAAGGATATTTACAGTCTTTTAGCAAAGAAATCAGTAATTGAAGACTCGACCATGGCATTTGTCACCTCAAGTTGAGTCTGGCACCTGAAAGTAGCAAGGAGCGAGTCCACCTTGCACGCATTCTAGTGCCCGCTGCTCATCAATCAGGTTTGCAGGACCATCGAGCCAGACGGAATCCTCGTCGTTGGTGTGCTCCTTCTTCTTGAGCCGGTCCTTGATGCTTGCCTTCCATTTAGTGACATGCTTTTCGAGGGCAGTGAAGCCAGTTTTGAGGAGCTCAATAGAGAGGTTGCGCCAAAGCTGCATGCGGCTTTTGGCAGCGCAACGTCTTTCCATGCGTCTTTTCGGTTTTTGGCTCAGGTGGACTGGGATGCGCTGATTAGCCCTTCTGGTAATGTGGGGGAGGAATACACTGTATCTCTGCAGGCAGCTTTGTGCAGCCGCATGTGGCTCTGCGCAACCTCTCTAATGCCTCCCACCATAGATGGACGATTTTTTGTGTCGTTTTGCCCCCAAAATGAAAATTTATTCTTTCCGATCATTACAGAATTTCCTTTTTAAGTAATAGTATGGGTTTCTGGTGCCGAAAATTGCTATGGATCATGGGTTTTTATAAATGTATGGGTTTCGCCTGCCCACCGGTGTGGTTACATGAAAAAATCATGGGTCTGAAGGGGTTATGGGTTTACAGGTGTATGGGTTACGAGGGGTTCGACTGTAATGCTTAGCCGGCCGGAGCAACGCCTACACGCCTAGACATCGCTTGTCTTGGCGTTGCTAGGGCCCCTAGCCATCGCGCTTTCAATTAGTTTCTCAACCTTTTGGCCAAGAAAAGAACCTACTAGTAATGTTGAGAGCTGGGCTTACCTGTGTGTGTGCAAGGAATATTTCAACTAGGATTCACACGGCAAAGGAAAGATTGAGTTATATATGTTGGGGATAAGCTACTGCAGTTGCATCGCACCTTTGGTAAAGCACTTTCTGTCTGACTCAGATTGAGACCAACTGAGAAGAATTATATGCAAGTTCCAGACCTCTTCGGGGTCGGTGTCGCAAAAAGGATCAAGTTTTCTGTGTGACGCTTGAGAGCTAGTAAATCGCTTCTCAGCAGGACGGGTTTTATCATCTTGAGAGCAATGGGTCCGATGTGAAATAGGTCGATTCAAATTTTGTTCAAGTTTCAAAGGCTACATGATTGATGCTCCGACAGTCGCCGATACTCGGGTATCAATGCGTGATGTGACATTTGTAATCCACGATCGAGACAGTGTTTTAGGTGTCACAGATTTACCGTTTGGAGACCTGGAACCTAAACCGGTACCAGGAACATGTTAGCAGCAGGCTTGTGTAGGTATATAATGCACTTATTTCCATCCAAGATCGTCTCCGCGGCGGCCTCCTGGGAAGCAAGTTGGCCAACTTGGAAGTCAGTCTGTGAGACTTTAAAATTAAATTAGATGGAAAGACGTACCGGCTGTAAACCATTCGCTTCCCAGTCCTATATTTTGATCCCCGCTGTCTGAATCATCAATGTCCATTGGCTCGGCAGTAGTACCGGCAGAAGCGGGGGGGTAAAGACTGAGCTATCGGGATGACAACTGTTCTTGGGTCAAAGCCAAGCAAATGGATTCTCATGCCCGAGGACAGCGCAAATTCAGATCAGATATCGGCTGCTGGCAGCGCCGCTTCCCGCGCGCATTCGAACTTGTTGTTCGGCTTTCCAAAGATCCCATTCGAGAAACAGATCTCTGGCCATGAATTAAGTGAAGCATAAAGTATATCGATTCTCATCCTTGTTTTTGCCTCATGCAAAAAACGGTACGGGTCTAAGCTGATGCAACCTGCCAGCATAAGTACAGCCATTTGACTGCTCTCCTGAAGTCTGGTTGGAGTTCGAGGCCATCGACGATGTCGTTCGCTGCAGGATAGCAGTGAGCTCTTCTCGAGAGACAAGTTGATCCATCATCGTCTGAAGGACGAGCCAGCGTTAGCGCTAGTTGAACGAGTGTGTAGCTCCCGAACGTACATGGGTGTAAATCCGCCCAATGGGAAGGGAAAAGAGCACGAGCATGGACGTATCGGATGATAAACGAAACGAAAGCACGGTGCCGAGCGCAAAGATGGCTGCTTATTTGCATGGTCAATGTGCCGGATTGGGGGGAAGCGATTACTCACCGGTGAAAGAGCCCGATTGAACGGCATTCCGGATAAGGACATTTAGCACCCTGTCCGTTCTTGCAAAGCTCGTTTTCGATCTAGAGAAAATCAGGGAAAGGTGGACTAAAATACTTGGACATTGGATTCGCATGGCGTAGACGGAGGCATATATCTCACCTGCAATGATAACGTCAACACAACACAGAAGCAATAGCTTCCCCTCCACAATTGGCCTTAGTGCGACGAGCTTCGCCGGTCCGTGCACATGAAGAAACATCCCGATGGCACCGGCAATACCCATTCCACAGGCCGCCAAAGAGCCCGCCACGAGGAACGCAACGAAAATTTTGTTCCGAGTAAGCTTATATATTCGCCACGATTGGAACATTTGGTTCGTTGTTGCGAGGACGGCTGTCGCTGAAAAGAAGTCGACAGGGGCAAGACAAGAAGAAAATGGGCGGCGTCTTACTCAGGGCTGTGAACGGATACGGCCACAGATCAGCTAGTGAGAGATAGTAGGTTGAGGCGTTTTCTTCAGTGATGATGGACGATGCTCACTGCCGACGATCTGGGGATTTGTAAAGTTCCTGTCGACATCAATGGGTCTCCACGCCATCGTCATGGAGCCGCTCACTCACGTAACACAGTAGAACCTGTTTCGATAACATGAGAACTTGAATCGGACTGCAACACCGAGAGATTCAGATATTACCACGACAGGTACACAACGGCACAAGCCTGGGTGGCGTTGATTATGAACAGGAAGGCCACCAAACATCTATAGAGAATCAGGCATGCAATGACACACTATACCAGGCGTGTACCTGATCCACCGAGGATCTTTGTGACCTGAAAATTATCAGTCCCTCATATTTACATACCGATCGTCAAAGTTTCACGCACTGGAACTCCAATATGAGAAGAACTGAGACATGATAATTCCCGTTAGATAGGTGTTCACTGAAAGACTCGACGCCTTAGAGATCATGGAGTGTGTTGAAAGGACCCGCAGACTCACTGATCACCGCGAGGAGCATGAAGCCTAAAATCAGCAATCGTCAACATGAGCTAGTTATGTCACACCGTGGAGCGAACCGATAGTCTGATCGAACTTGCCCATAGCCGTTATGAGCACGCAAAAGAGAAGTGGGGAGCGAGGTTAGGACAGGGATGAGGGAACTGAAGGAGGTCGTCAAATACTGGCAGGGAGGGTGTAACGTACGACATACTCTGAGTAAAAGCAATCGTCTCAATGCAAATGCCTTAACTTCGGGTGCTGACCCTGCATACATGCGGGGACAGAGAGGAAATCCTCGGAAACATAGCAACTGCCATCGGCAATGCGCGGTGTTGATAATGCGCCACACGGGGCTTACCGGAAATAATGTCGGGGATCCAGTCCACTTCCAAGGCATCCAAATGCCCAGTGTCCAGACGTCAAGTAGGCGAGTCGAAGTTGGAACAAAGGAATGGCATTCGTAAAGCGAATCGATCGCAGAGCAGTCGTTTTTTTGAGTATGGAAGGGTGCCTTATATGTACAACGGCAATTGCCTTGATGGATATATAAAATCCCGTCCGGTTTGAGAGCACTGTCGTCACAGGTGGGCCAGCCGTAATCGGGCACCAAACCTAAGACCAAACCAGATCGAGGCAAGCCCCGGTGGGTTTAGTGTTTGTTTTGGTTTTTGGCTAGAAGTTTCAAGGTCACAAGCATGAGTGTGGCTCTACCACAACCATTCACCCCAAAGGGCAGAAGCATCATTCCTGCTTCGTTCATTGGTGGTCAACCTTGGGTAAACCATGAAACACCGGGAAGCGAAATCGAAATTGACACAGATACGTAACAGCTCCCGTGAGAGATCGGGCATCTCATTATAACAGCCGTTTCATGGGCGCAAACCGAACCCAGTGGGCGGGGTCTGCTTACGGCATGTAGGCCAAATTGGCCCTACCTTGGCCTACCGTCTGCCTACATAGGTCTACTCGGGCCTCTCTATCTTGGTTCCCGTGCATTGTGGCGCTGTTGCCACGTTCCCGCATAGCTAATATTGCTTTCCAGTTGCCATGTTCCCGCATAGCCAATGTTTTGTTAATTGATCGCTTTGCCATTACTTATACCCGGGAATCCGGGATATGCCGTGTCGATTACCGTAAGTTGGTTGTGGTTGTGAGTGCGCCGAAAATTGACAGCTGTGGGCTAATCCCACGTTCAGTGGTTGCACCACGGAGAACGAGCGTGTTTTAATCGGTGTTTGACCAGGAACAGAGCTTGGGCCCTGGTGACGTGGTTGATTTACCCGGAGAGCCCTCTGCCGACAGGGGTAGGCATCCCCTGTGCCTACGACCCCACAGAATGCAGTGCATGTCAAAATTTGACTCGACGACGATCAAGCTCAAGGGTTGGCAGTTGTGGGCGGTTTTGTGTCAAGATGTCGTGCGAACATCGTTTCTTATGGCCGCCCGGCTTTTGATCCTTCCTCCACCAATCCTTCGCCGATTCATGAGTTTGAGGTCTTATTTTCATTTTCCTATGTCGAGCCGGGCAATGATCCTGGGTTGTTTTGTACCGGAAATGCATCACCTTAGCCTGAGGCTCTTGGATTGTCTAAGAACAACTCTACCAACATCCAATTGACACGAGCCAGCCAAAACGATCCCCTGGGTTGGAATTCGATACGTGTAATTGGAAACACTAGCAAAATGTTCTACCACACGTTTCCCCTCCAACATGGCACTTCTCGTTCACTACCGGCTCCTTTCCCGTAATACAAGGATAGTCAAGGCCGTCGTATGCCTCAGATATTCCTTTTGAGTCTAAGTATATGTGGTGGAATTCCAGATGAATTAAGATACCCTGGGCTCATTAGTATGACCGCGAATGAACGATTTAGGGTATGGCCGAAGGAAAGAATTCGACACGGCCGCCCGGTGTGATTGTGCTGAAAAAAGAATAATCCCAAAGTGCCTCAACTGACTTATTCCCAGGGGCCTTTGTGTAAGGGTCGATATCTCGGCATTAGCCCACCTCTATATACTGTCTGGGGGTCAAATGTCTAAGGGGCATAGTACCCGGTCTCAGATCATAAGTCTAAGGCCGGCCATGGCTATGGCCGAAAATCGCGATTTCGGGTCGCGTGCGTGGAGGATATACAAAACAGCGGGCCCAGATTAATTTTGATGGAGGCAGATAAATTTGATAGGAGGCAGATGAGACGATGTGCGACCAATTTTGGCGAGAGTTTCAGGTCATCGCAGGCTAGGGACCGAAGGGTGCGACGTCGGCGCCGAAGAAAAAGAGGAGGCAGGGGAAGGCGGAGCGGGATCAGAGTTCGGTGCACCGACGTTGGCCAAAATTTCGGTCTTGTGCGTAGCAGGCGGGCTGGGTTGAATGTCACGACGGAACGGAAGGGAAGGGGGATCGGAGCGGGTTCAAGGCTGAGCGCAGAGGGTTGATTTGTCGGGGGCCCGACTCGGGGCTGCGACGTTTGCGACAGGTGACCGGAATCGAGCCAGGGAGTGTAACGAGGCATGGCTGGGTCGTGTGGGATGGTCTCGCAGGGGTTGGGGCAACGTGGTAGAAAAGGGTTGTCGGAGATATCGGACTCGGAGAAGAGCTCAAGAAGAGCTGCCGAAAGATGGATCGGTGGCGATGCAGCCCTTATGGCAGGAGTTTTGCGACAGTCGGATCCAGGGGTCAAAGGATGCCGGTACAGAGACCTCCAGGCTGAGGAGCAAGTCACGCAGAGCGGTTTTCCAATCCAAGGCAAAGACAACATCAGTGTCGAGATATCGAGAGATCTTGCAAGCCAAGACCACGGTAAGGGTACCACCGTCGCCAGTGTGTATCCTAGAAGCAAAAGGCGAGCCAGTGGGACTACGAGGATGATGAATCTGAGCATAAGAAGCAGAAACCGGAGTGGTAGGCCCCAACGACCGCGTGATACTGGGGGCAAGAATTCCGTCGATGAGGGCTACCTCGGCGGCGGTGGGTACCGGACATCAAGAATCGTAGAAGCGACGACATATGACGATCGCCCTGAACTCGATTAGAGTTAGAAGTAAAAGGAAACGCTCGCCGCACCGTTGTAGAGCGTTCTGCCTCGACACATACTCTATCGCTGTCTGGGATCCTGCTGAGTGAGATTAGTATGGAGCGGTAGACGATCCACGGTCACCCTTAATGCGTACTCCAATGCGTCCTATAAGCCGCTTCAATCCTCGCGAGATCCGCTTCAGGGTCCGGCGCCCCCTGTCGCGACTCGTGGACAAGGCATCCCGAGTGGCCACGTCAGTAGCGCGTAAGCTAGAGTGTGGGGAGTGGGAGAGAACAGAGTTGAGCTAGTCTAAAGCATTCATTGGCCACCGGGTCAGAGGAATTGAAAGGGCAAGAAGAGAAAGGATGCCACGCCTGACTTCTGTTTGGATCGGATCAGTGGCCGCGGCGTCGGTGCCGAACATCCGAACCCGATCTTTGGGTTACTTACTACGTATTTTAGCCCCCTGAAGTGTTCACGCACCCTGAAGTGGAATTTTTCCTGATCCTGCTGGCATTTCAAGTCTGTTCCCTCCAAAAAAATCTAATGGGTTTACAGATCATAGCTATGACTGGGCAAATTTCAGCCCAATTGAAGTTGTACAGTACACAAAAGAAATGAAAAGGAAGATTTTTGCCACATTTTCCCACACACCAAAACGCCTGTCAAATTCTGGTTCCATCAACGGAATGCTCGTGTCTTTTGCAATTCAAGACCAAAAATTCTGAAAATATTTGAGGCTATAGGAAAGACATACATATGCGTAAGTACAGGTGCCGACAGCAATCGGGGTCGAAGACACAAAGTTATGGCGCGAGATCATCGTCGTGGACACATGGGGGGCTAAAATAGTACTGGTTAGGCCTCAGTTCGACGATCAGATCTAGCCAGAAAGCAGGATGGAGATGCGGCATACCCTGCAGGTGCCAACCCAGTCTTTCTTTGAGTGAGTATGTGGTGCTTTCCATTTCAGCCAACTAGGATCCTACTGAGTTACAGCAGGCAGTCACACAGGTTGGTGTGTTGAGATGCTGAGTCGCACCACTCAGATTGACTTCCACTAATGATGGTGAGTCCCACTAATGGTCCCACTATTGAGAGTTTCGTTCACACGTTCATTTGTTCGTGGTTCGTTGACACGACATACATCTCCGGTTCACCATCTCATTTCAAGGACACAAACCACTTGTTTCGTCCTGCTTGATCATGTAACATGTCCTAGACTCAACGACAGACCTGATGAAGAGAAGTTAGACCTCTATGTGGAATAAACAAGAAAATGGTTGACGTTGGTATCGGTACAAGTTAAGCCGGCACAGCAGGGAGCGCCTCCAGCCGCTGTGCCGCAGAATGCATTTAAGGTTCCACAGCTTCGACAGATCTGCCGAGGAGAAGTTAGACGTTCATGTGTGCTAGTCAAGGAGATGACTGACGTTGTTAGTGGTGCAAGTTAAGCCAGTACAACAGGGAGCGCCTCCAGCCGCTGTGCCGCAAAACGCATTTAAGGTTCCACAGCCTCGACAGATCTGCCGAGAAGTTAGACGTCTATGCGCATCCAAGGAGATGACTGACGTTGTTAGTGGTACAAGTTAAGCCGGCACAGCAGGAGGTGCCTCCGCCCGCCACGCCGCAGAACCCATTTAAGGTTGAGCACGCTTGTCGTTCACTCAATTCAGGATCCATCAGGAGCGCCGCGTTGATGAGCATCAGGAAAGAGGCGAGGGAGGTGAGTTTTAAGGTGAAGTACATTGTGAATTTGTGAAGGAAGACGGGGATGAGTTCTGATTAAAGCGAGGGCGAGCAAGGCCGTTTTTATGCGCGGCCTCTCTGGTCAACCAGGGCCTAATTGAATAACGAGAAGGAACCGTTCCACGAGTTCGACTGATCCAATCTGTCAGACCGTTATCGATTCATCGGTTGAAACGGACAGGGTCGTGCAGAACATAGCTGGAGGCGAAAAGGTCGCTTGCAATCAGAATTCACTAAAATGCCTCAAATGTAATTACAAGCAATTCTAGAACCGTGGAAGTGGACGCCCATCCATTGTCATGTCTGATGAGCATCTCCGCCCGTCCATGACTTGTTCATCTACTGTCAAGTTTGATGGATATCTGCCCGCCATGGCTCCTTATAATATACTCGTGGGTGTGAATCCACAGTTGAGAGTGACATTTTCGGCTTGCAAAACGGGCTTGCACTAGCGCAGAACGACTTTGTCCTGGAGCGCCAAGCCCAAGCCCGGCAACTCGGTTTGCAAGCCCTTTGTTAGCTTGGCAAGCCGTTCTGCGGGCTTGGCACTAGTCAAAAACTGAAAGCGGCTTGCACGTATTCCACGCGTTCTGCAAACTGTGTGCTCATCTTACTGATTTCAATGTAGATACAAGTATTCTACTTCACGGGCTTGGCAAATTGACCAGACTTTTTGCTCATTGATGTATAAAACCCTCTCACTACTAGAGACGATAACTGAGTAATGATTAACCGTTCTTCAACGAAATGCGTTGCGATTCTTTGTAGGTATTTGCAGTTTTCTCCATTTATCTGATACCCTTTCGTCCTGCTCTGCTAGATATACATCCATTGAGTATTATTTCTATACGAACTGCCTCCGCCGCAGTTCGATTACCCCATGTAGGCCAATTTTCCACCAGTAGTTCAACTTTGGTTCCACTACGGACTTCGCATGCCTCACTGGAAAATCGGGTAACGGTGCGGCACAGATATCTATCATGGCAAAAGTCCACACTCTACTACTTTCAGGCGAACATGTGCTGGATTATTAACAAATTTCGAGTCTCAGTCAGGGACCCTAATGTAACTCATAGGCTGACTTACGCGCAGTGCACGGAATTGTTCGACGGCACGCAGTTCATTGCAGTTGCTGTCCATTTCCCGCCGGTCCGTCTTGTGATACAAAAGCGATGGCTGTGTTCTGTCATAACCACCGGTGACTAGCTAGCTATATGTGGCCGTTTCTATACCACAAAACGGGGCAGAAAATGTATAGACAGGCAGGCTACCTAGCTGCTCTCTTGTATGCTGCCACGATTCAGTCACTCCGTGATGCCGAGCACCTCATCCTGTCTCGAAGAGTCGTTCTCAGCGTGCGTGTGATAATGGACTCTGTCCCTGAAGACCGCATCTGTGGGCACTATCTCTGTGCTGGTTCCAATTCATACAAAACCCACGACCTTCTGGGGCTCAATTCTAGTTTTGTCTGCCATACTTCCTTGGTTATAACTAATCTATATTTCAAAAACGAATACAATGGAATACCGGACACATGTAGAGGAACTGTGTCCCTCTTACTCCAAAGTGGATTCATAGAGTTTCGCCTGGTACAAGAGATCATATATGTCAAGAAAAACGTCATGGAAATATCCATGCCAACTAGACATTTGTGGGACCAGCTGGCGCAATCGGCTCTGCGCACCCGGACGCATTGAAGAGTATACCTTAATAGCATGGTGAGCCATATGAATTGAGCGAAGGAAAGGGAACTCCACCGGTAAGTAGATCCACGTTCTGCTTGAATATTCCAGTTACGTTCGCTAGAGCTGCCGGCACAGCATTTGAAAGCACGTCCCAGTAGTTGGCGCAACCCTAATCAGCGATGAATACATACTGCCTGCTATTTACTCAAGAAAACGCACGGAAGTGCTATTGAACGGCGCCGGTGGCCGGGGATCAGCCACAAAAACACCGTTTTCATCGTTGTGGCCGGGAACCCAATCGGACAATGCTGCCGCAACTTCACCGGCAATGGGAGAATTAGAACCCAGAACCGGAGCCTGCGGACGGAACCAGTTCTCTGGGAAGGTCTGGTTCATGAAGAAGGTGGTGATAATTCGCTTGGTGGCCAGCTTTGTAGTTCCTGTGTTGGGGGTGATGAGTCACCATCGAGCAGAGCTTGAGTTTTATAGTTATACCATTTGCAAACACGCTGGCGACGGAATCAGTGTCAATACCGTTGCTATCTGTATTCAAAAAATACTTGCTCCAGAATGAGAAACGGTCCACCTGGTCGGTGGATGTGAGTAAATTCATGAATCAAGTCCGGCTAGCCCACCAAGGACGAGATTCAAACGACGGATGGGGATTGCAAACTGGTGCGATCTTAGCGCTAATGGAAAGTTTTCGACGTGGGACATACTTCAGGGTCCAAAACCTGGTCAGAAACCAAGGTCTGGTTCACCAGTTCGATTCCGGCTTGCAGATTGAAGACCGTCGCTGGGCCGTCCGGTCCATCGTCACCAAATTTCGCGAGTACTTCCAAGCCCTGTAAAGGGTTTAGAGATGGAAAAATGCACTACGACAACCGCACCTCATCCCAGAGAGTCTGATTGAAGTTGCGATTGTCGCCGATGTGAACGTCAGAGCGAGTCATCGAGCCGTCACCTTCAAATGATTCAACATTCAACTATAGTCCTAGGCGAATGATTGCTAACCTTCGACCCGTCCGTGTTTTGCTATTCCCTGTGTCTCGGGTCCATCGATCTGACCCGGCAGCGGAGGTACAAGTGGGGAGACTAAGCCGATGGAAATTTTGTTTACGAAAGGATTTCCCCGCGTGAGCTTTCATGGATAAATGACTGAGGAAAATACGCCGAAACTATGACATCCTTACTATGTTGAGCGCCGCCATACCCGCAGCCATGTCCCTATCGATATTGAAAGCCTCCCCGGCACCGTTGATGATTTCCTCGAAAGAGGTAATTCCACTACGGGACAGGATCAATAAGACGCAGTTGGAACAGAGGACTCCATACTTCCTTGAGATGTAGCCATGGTTAGCGAGGGTATTCATGGCCGCTGCATAAGACATCAGAGACAAGGCGCAGCATCTTAACTGCTGCAGGTACGCACGGCATGCTATGGAAAGTAATAAGTAAAGTGAGATCAGAGTTTTCAAGCAGGAGAAGCTCACGTCCGCGCATGTCGTTGGGCCCAGGCGCAATGAAAGGATGATTAGCATCTATGGTACACATTGTGAGTGCAAAATAACTTGAACTGGCAATTGGAAGCCATACCTGGTACATTCTTGGTGCCCGTATCGGTCTGGCGCGGCGGCAAAACCATCAGGGTACCCGTCTGACCGTCCTGGATGTCAACAGTCGTGGTTGGAGCGTCGCGAATGTTCGGCGAGGCATTGACTGCGATGAACAAGGGCGAGACCACCAGTAAGAGCAGGGAGAATGATTTCATCGTAAGCAGAAGATGTCCCTCTTGCAGCTCGGCAGCCCTTCTCCCTCCGACTCTTGTACCCCGTATCAGAGAGGTGATGCATCTTTCTGTGTTATACTTCCATCCCGCGTCTATCTGCTAAACCCTTCGGCAGAGATTGTAAGAATAGGGTGGCGTTGATGGGTGGATGAACGGTTGAATCTTTGAACGAGTGTCTAGGTTTCAACCGGTGAAAGAAAGATCGTGTCTTTGCTCCTGAGCCTTTCGTGCCTTTCATAACTTCCGGGGCGAGAACTTTTTATACCTGCAAAACCAGACAAGCCTGAAATTGAGCTTTAGTCTCGGAATAGAAATCTATCTCGGGCAATCAATTTATAATCAACAAGGCAAAAATATACCGTGCACGCAGGAAGGGCAGTATTAACCATTGAGGGCATGCACATTCCCAGCGTGAGGAACTTAACCCGCCGAATGGAAGTGTCTGGTGGGAATCCCACAGCTGAAATACGATGCAGATGGAGTTCTCATCCGTAATCCGGTCTAGCGTCGGCAGAGGACGCGAAAGGAAGTGGGTCGCAGGCGACGATCTGGGCTTCCAGCGAGAGGAGGGAGTATTTTTCTGGGGTCAGAACTCTCGTCGTAGCCAGTGAAAACTAGGGTGGTCCAGTCCGTGCAAAGATTTCTTGATGACATGAACCCGATCGAAGAAACCAACCAGATGAGAGAGTAGAATTCTGGTTCTGACAAAGAGCGGTCATTGAAACCACGATTCTCTGTGGGTTTAATCTGATTAGGTGCTGTGATTCAAGACGCGTCTCCCAGCGATGAGCGCTCCTATCAGCCAATTCCTTTGCGTCTCGCAGTTCAGCGACGCACTGTTCGACTTTACAGTCCATTCCTTCTTCCCCGCCGTTGCACCCTTTGGGCGTCCTCGAAGCGTCCTCGAGGCTTTGATTCAATTTTTGTCCTCAATCGCTTCAATCCCGGAAGAATTGAATACATTTGTCCGCTGGTGTCTACCGGAGCGAAGCGAGGTTCGCCTTGTGCCTTGCTCAAAAACTCGCATGCAACGCGTTTTACAATGGAACACCGCTGACTAAAAACTGTCCTTTCTTCTAAAGGCTTGCCTGCCCCCCTCGCCTTTCAGCCGCATTCATTTTCAGCCTGCATTGCCATGATTTCTGGATTACGCGTTTGCGATGGTCATTTTCCAGTGCTGAGCCCATCTTTGTCTTATCTTCAAGCCGTGCCTCAAGCCGCCGATCCTGCATCCTCAACGAGCCATCCTAAGCTTAATCTCTGTAGCAAAGGTGGCGTGGGACCTCGCTCCCCGCTCTCGACCAGAGCCTTCATAAGACCCAATCGGCGGTGACTGGCCTGACGGTCTCCATCCCATTGGACCTGGCAGGCATTCATCAGCACCGACTGTGATCATGACGTTACCAGGGACATGTCGTTATTGTTCTCCCTTTAGAATGTCCCGGGAGTAGTTGGCGGAGTAAGGCACAGCGAGCTCGATTGCGCGGCGCGGTCATAAATCGCCGGGCGCCCGACTTCCTCTCATTCCGCACTGGCACCTACCGAAGCCACGAACGCCTGGAATGCCCGACTGGATCCAGAAATTTTACCGGGCGTCTCTCTATCTCCTTTGCATGTGGAAACTCAAGGGACTATATTTAAACTTGGTCTATAAATGGATGGACCTCGGCGGGACTTGGGAGTGGAACTTCAGCGCCCGGGAAAGGTCTGGAAAGGTATCTTCTGGAACACTCGTTCCTTCGCCAATCCGACAATAGGTCCGCTTGCCCAATCTTACGCGGGAAGTCTTTATCCATATCTATCGGTCTACCAAGCGGGGGAGGACTTTGTGCAAGATGTTCGCCAGAATGATTCGTCAACATCCATGGTGTGCGTTGTAAATAAACTTATCTCCACCCTGCTCATGATAGCAACCGGCTAACATGTATCTGTTATCCTATACCCCTGCCTATTAGCTCCGTCGTCGGCATGCCGCAATGCTCACTGAACGTTCTACTGCAAGCTGCCATTGTTCCAAACGTGTCGTAGATTCCATAATAGCTACAGAGACAGAATCGAAGCCCGTGACGCGCGACTCGTGCTTGGAGGATCACCCCGGCTCGCAGCAATTCGATGCAGGCATTGCGTGCTCCATAATGCGGGTGCGGATGGCGTTCGCAGAGGAGCGAAGGGGGGGCAACGAGAATTCAACCACTGCACGAGGGCATCGATTCTATCGAGGAGGGTGCTTGACGGAACAGGTTACCGTGGGGCGGGCGGAGCAGGCCAGTGAATATCATGACGAAACTGGACGGCAACAAAGGCGGGTGAAGTGGGGCGCGAAGGAGGCGACTAGGCAGGAACAATTGAGTGACAGAGCCCAGATTCCAGAAGGGTTGCCGGGAATATCGGAGATGACTTGGGAAAGATCGGTGGCGATGCAGCCCCTATCGAGCGCCTTTGGCCGGAGGAGTGAAGGACCACGCCAGAAGCGACGATAGTTCCGGCAATACAGGGTACATAAATACATTGGCGGTCTCAAATGAAAGGTAATTGGTGCAGGAAATCAGTTATCGAAGAGAGTTAGCGGGTAGGGGCTTGCGGTTCAACAGTGGTTGAAGAGCTTTTAGAGAACTGAGGCAGAGGACGTTTTTTCACCGTTTAGATGTTTTGGGCGCAGTTTCAGCCTAATAATAAAGCCCTTGGGCTGTAAATTTGGGGGTGAGGGTGGTTTCACATGGCTTGGAAACTAAGAAAATAGTCCGTAGGGGGTAGGAGGACACCTAACAAGAACTACAATATTTGGATCACTCGTTTATATATGTTGCATAGGCGTGTATCAATGGCTGGTGCAGAGCATGGAATATACTAGACGAGGTGCTGCTGGATCGAAACAAAGATGGCATTGGGACGATGCTGGTGGGGCACAGCGACGCAAGAGGAAGGACTTGAACCGTTATTGGAGAAAACAAATATTCTGGCATGCTTCCTCATCCTTTGAAACCACGACGTGGGCACACCGAAATCAAGAATGCAGAATTCCCTGTGCGTCACTGTATGAAATAAATATTTAGGGGTGTGTCCCAAGCGAATCGCAGGCAACAGAAAAGAGAACTACGCCAGACACAAGGTCACAACCGCCGACGATGCCACCGCCACCAACAACCATGTTGCGACACTGGCACCCCGAGCCTTCACGAGCTCTGCGCTGGAGGCCGACCCCTCCAGACGCACCCGACGCAGAAGCCGAGCCAGTCGCGTACGCCGATACCGACGCTAAATCCCCCGTGCTTGAGTCCTCAGCAGGGTCGGTGGTGCTCGAGTCTTCAACAGTGTCGATTTTAGTCGGTGTAACCTTGGTAGTGGTGGGCAGGGGCGCCGAGTCCGAACCAGCGGGTGCCGCGGAGTTCCCGGAGAGTGACATTGGTGACGGGGTGCCCGAAGTCGGCGCACTCCTGCACAGATTCTATGCAGGAGGGTGGTGAGTCGCCGAAGGGGCTTAAGATTCACAGCATATTATTGTTGAGTGTCTCTTGGGCAGGATCTTTGGTAATCTGACTGGTCTGAATCGTGCAATTGTAACACATCGCGACATCGTTGACCACCGTGTTGTTGCGGGTGTTTTCCTACCCAATTGTCGACAAGATCAATGCGATAAAGGAGCTTGATTGCGAGAAAATCACCTCGTTCTGGTAAGCGGCGCATTGATTTTTTGCAGGACGCCGTCTGGCGGACGTTGACTTTGAATGGAGTGGAAGCAGTAAGGATTACGAGGGTACATCAGAGCCGAGGTACCAGAAAATGGTAGTTCTCTCGTATGGTGCAGTAAAAAGAATGGAGACAAGGAGCAAACGAGCGAGCATCCTTGGTGCGGAAGAGAATACAACAGCGTCTTAGTCCAGTCACAGGTTTTATGCTTCATAGCAGGCGCTTGTCCCCCGCCCAATATCTTCTCGCCGATCCGTCAATCGCATGTAGGATTTAGGCGCACAACTGTCCAAATGTGTTAAGAGCCGTAAGCTGAGGCAGGATGAATGCTTCTGAAGGCAACCAGAAGTACTTGCTGGCGGTGTCGACTCCACTCTACTTCGCGGGAAAGTCAACGACTTGTAACTGCAGAGTTAGACTCATGGGCACTTTAGATTTATATCACATATGCAGAGCGCTATTAAATGCCTAGCCGTTGCTCAAAGATGCAGCGAACAAGGTGTGACCAGCAGCATCGCAGATTTGGAGGTCACCGTCGAGTCGGGAGTTATGCAGACAATAAAGCATCCCCGTAAGAACCAGGGGATCTATGTATGCGAGTAGCTAGTTTGAGTCTTGGTCAGCGCTAGATTTGTCTCGGCGAAAATTTGATACGCACCAGATGAACCCTGACCAAGTACGTATACGCTACAAAAGCCGTTGCAACAGTGTTGAGACTTTTTCAGTCACTGTCATGATTGGGGGGGGAACAGATGGCAGATTTGAGGCACAAACTGAATTTTACTGCACCTTGCTCAGGTGGCTGTGAGAGCTTGACCGATAGATAGACAGATGGACAGATTCCGGATCCCGAGCGTGGATATGCCGTGCGGCAGTCCATAGAACAACTAACAGGACGGAAAAACCGGTCCTAAGGAAAGAAGATACGTGGCGCTTGTGGCGCGGATGTAAAACAGAGGTCGAATCAATTTTGATGACGAAAGCTTGGTTCCGATAATGGCCCACGTAGAAAGTTGCTCTTGCATGGAACATTTGGGATAAAATGAATTTGTCTTGAACCTGCCGCATCGGGGTTTGCACTGAGGAGAAAGGGACTTGCAAGAAGATGTGCTCGTCTACTGTCTACCTGCAGGATTGATGGTACTGGATGGAAAATGAAGGACGAGAGAGAATGATCCGGGAGGTGCCGTCACCGACTAATGTCGGATACATCCGCACACAGTTAGTGATCCGAGTTCGCCTTATGTTTGTTCTCCTTAATTTTGATATTGCTGCTTGCCTCGGAATATACCTGTCTAGCTTCGGTACCTGGACTATTCTTCATTTCCCAAATTCACGGCCCACCGCTTTCCATTGTTCCCTGTTTGCATCTAGGTCCGGTTCAATCAAATCTTCCGAACCCCGAACCGAACATCGGTCCAGTTCAGAAAGGGTTCGGTTCGGACCTGAATGAACCGTAAACTTTTTCAAACCCGTTTTCTGCTAGATTTCTGCGATCCGCAGGATACCACACCACTGCGAAGCAGATTTATGTACTCCATTGCAGCCCAGTTCTGGATTTAAAAGTTTCCCAGCCATCATAAATCATAAGTATCATTTGGTCTCAAACATATGGCGGTCAAAGTGCACTTTTATTCGGCCGCAAGATATATAGCCGATTTCGGACTTACCGCAAAAAAGATAGGTGATTTGATGCCTTTGCTGCAAAAGAGATAAAGATAATCAGATCGTTTAACTTGCGGGGAAATCGTGGCATCCCACAAGATATATAGTCGCACCTGCAAGATACAGAATTGCCCGCAAAAGTTTTTTTTTTCCAAAATTTCTGCAATAAACTGGGTAAGTTCATAGCACTGATTAACCATTAAATTGACTGTGAGTAAGCGAAGAAAGACGTAATGGTGTAAGGTTGAGCGGAATAATCAATCAGGAAGTACAAAAAACGTGATAAACAGGTGTTGGTGAGCATATAGGATGTAAGTACTCCTTCGCTCAAGGACTACAATGCTCTGAATGAAAACACCCTATTTGAGGAAGCTATAGGTGCGATAACAGGAACAATGGCGCTGATTGAAGATATGCTGCTAGTACAGATACTTATGGTATGGTGAATGTGGATGGAAAATGGTGACTTGAGAAATGGTATGCTGTTGAATTAAATTCTCCCCTCATATGCCTCTGGAACTGAATCCCTTGGGATAGACCACTGGTCCAGGAGTAATATCTCCAATGAAGCCCCGGGCACCCACCCCGGGTTGTATTACTTTTCATTTTATGGGTTACAGTTCAGGAACAGTTGATTTGAACAATAATTACTGGTTGTGTTTCTGCTGAGTGGTATATTTCTCACAAACACTGTGTGCTGTCTGTGGCCAGAGGTCAACATCCCGAGATGGCTGAAGGGGGACTGAATGTCAGGAAATAACAATTACACCTTGATTTTTGCATCCTGAGACTTGATAATACTCCTCTCTTATTCTCTCTATCTACCAACTTCAGTGTGAATAATGAGGCCCAGAGCAGTGGCAACACTGGATTGGTCAGCTCAACCCAAGAAATCTTACCAGATCTGCTTGATTGAAAGCTACCTTGTAAGTCAAAGAAAATTCTCAAATATGATTTTCCTTGATCCAGAGCTTCACTTGGTGACTTGTCAAGGCAAGACACACTAATTTAATCTGAAGCCAAACACTCCAGTGGGTTTTGTTTAGGCCACAGAAACTCTTTAGAATCGGGGTAAGGCCCCCATGAAATTGAAGTGACAGCTGCTGCTAAACATCTCTAATTAGCTCTAATTCACAAGGAAATTTATCAACTATCCCGTTGGAAATTCCAGAATTTGAATTTACAGTTGAAATAGTACAGTATCACTAGACTGTAGAGGTGGTAAGGTGAAGAGCTACTTGGAATATAATGAGAATGACACGAGAAGAAATACGGAAGAACCCCACTTACGGGCGGGAACACACAAAATAATTGACGGGATTGGTTTTTCCAAAGGCTTGAGATGTGCAGATGAGCGTACTTGCAGTCAATTTAAAGGTTAATTGACATTATTAACTCACCCAGTTTATTGTTGAAGTTTTGGAAAAAAACTTTTGTGGGCAACTCTGTATCTTGCAGGCGCGACTATATATATCTTGCAGGATGCCACAATTTCCCCGCAAGTTAAACGATCTGATTATCGTTATCTCTTTTGCAGCAAAGGCATCAAATCACCTATCTTTTTTGCGGTAAGTCCGAAATCGGCTAATTATTTTGCAGCTGAATAAAAGTGCACTTTGACCACCGTACAAACACCGTTAATCCCAGTCGGCATTAAATGAGCCTGGCAGACCTTGGAAATATTTTGTGTCATCACTATCGTCGGTCGATGCCTCGACGAGCCTCGAGAAGTGGAAGGCTCGGCCAAAGGGTGGACTGCAGAAATATACTGTCAGCTGTGGACTTTACAAATGTACTTTAGATTACCATTTTTCCCTAATATCTCTACAGAACTCATCCTGGGTTCGAACATGTAATAAATACTGGCTATTGGTCTATAAGACAAGCGTTCCGCTGTGGCAGGGTCAGAGGGCCGCCATACGGAAATCTCATTTTATTTATGTTTTCTTTCATATTTTACAGTCGCCCCCCCCCCCTATCTACGTTACAGCATTTATTTGTATCGTAAACAGCCTGATCGCCAAATCATCCAATTCTACCCATCTACGCGACCAGTGCAGGGCAAGCGCCCAGAGGCAGCATCGGAGCTCCTCGCCCTTTCATCTCTAATTGTCGCCAGTGGGCTTCTTAGCCACCAAAACCTAGAAATACCTCCTCACTCTCTCACTCTCTCAACGTGCCATTTTCGGACCATTTTACTCTATGCACTTTTCTTACTCTACGGCTCGGGGCCGCTTTCCATATATCCTCCTCATTATTCGCTCGACTACTACCGGATCACCGACCCATTCCGAGAACCTACGGGCCGGGCACATAACCCTGAAACACCGTTCAATCTGCAACCTCCTAAGGGCTCTACAGATTCTCTCCCTCAAATCATTTATATATGTCGACATACTATTAAATTGACAACTTTCGCAGGAGTACTTATAATGACCAGGGTTGAACAGGTCTCCTCCCACAACAGAGTTGGAGTTAGGCCTTAGTAAATTACCAGTTCGAGTAGTGCAACCAATCGTCGAAGTTCTGATATGGGATCGTCGCCCCCGTCGCCGTCCACTGGACAATCGGGTCCCACCACTGGGACACCACATCTGCGCTGCTACTGCGAAAAGTGAGTATCATGCGCACCCAAAGACGGAGAGATAAGACATACGCTGGGAAGTTGGTGACGCCCGCGGCGGTCATTTGGCCGTACACGAAATCGATGTAGTTCTGCTGAGTGATGGGGCAGGACGGCGCGCATGAGCCAACAATGCTTTCATAAACCTGGGGAGTTCATCCGTGATCAGCGCCATCTGTGAGGGCCAGGGTAATGGAAGACAGACCGTAGAGGACAAGTTGGGGATAGAGGCGGCGGGGAGCACGGCCGGATTCTGGCACTGGTTGAGCGCGATCACACTCGCTGTCTATAAATTCGATGGAAGGAGTAAGTCGGGGAAGTGGTAAAACAAAACATGGACCCACCCCTTGGCAGGTGGCGGCTGCGACACACGCCGCGTGACTCCAGATGCTCGTCCCGTCCGCTGCGAGACAAGCATTGGTCTGACATATACGTTCAACCCGTGAGTGTTATGGTACATTTTCAGGGACTCACAATGTCGGCACAGGCCTCGCTATAGTTCGAAGTGCCATCGTACGTCCCGATTTGGTCACCGTATGGAGGACAATCGCCTGTGCCTCCACCGGACACTTTGTTGTAAATGTAAAAGCCGTTGATGACCTGCGATCTGAGGTCATTCCCAGTGCATAGAGAGAAATTATGAAGGAGAACGCACCCATTCCGCCGCAGCGCCAAATGCAGAGCCGTGACCGGTGACGTACCCAGCCGCCGTGCTGACCCCAGTCTGCGTCTGACAGGAAGTCGTCTGGCCGCCCACATTGCCTGAAAAATATGTGCATTCGTATCAGTTGAACAAAAATCGAAGGCATGCTGCGTACTTGTTCCCCAGACACCCTCCGGCCACGATCCCGCGAGGTTGGTATTCACCACGAGGAGCAGTTCGTTGAAGTACGTCTCTGGCGAGCAGCTCGATACCGGGATGTTGAAGCGCGCGGCGGAAGCGGCCCAGGTGCTCGGCGTCGGCGAGAGGTTCCTGATGTCTGAAATCCCAGTCAGTCCTTCGTTGGTTCGAGGAAGGGAAGGCAAGGAATAGCGCACCGGTGGGCACGTTCGCCGCAGTCCAAAACCACGTCTTAATCCCGTCCACAGCGAACTCGAGCGCAAAGACGCCTCCGCCTGCGTTGTTGAACCCTGGACCAAAGGACGTCGAGTCGAGGTCGGAGTAACCGCATGCGCCGGGGTCGACCGTGGCGTCTAGTCCGAGTAATCTGCATGAGTATAACACTCTGGTGGGGTGGGGATGGACTAACCGCAACTAGTCGCTCCTGCCTCAACGAGCTGCAAGTTCGGCATCGTCGCAGGGGCGGTGCAGCCGGGTCCGGTATGGAGGGAGTATTCGTCGCGGTTGTACAGGTTGACGGCCTCAACGACGTCAATCTCACCTAGCCCGATGTCAATATAAAGTCCTGGTAGGTAGCCTTGACGTACCATCGTAGGGCCAGTTAGTTCCCGTGAGCTGGATGTTGAACTTCAATGACTGAAACTTTGTTGCATGAGCATCGTACGTACCCAAATGGCAGGCCAGGTTCCGCAGACAGCTGAAAAATATGTTGAGGCTCCTGTAGAACAGATGCTACGACGGCATGTTCATACCAGGAATGTGCGCCACATCGAAGATGAAGAGGTTATTGTCTACCGCGTTGAATTGCGTCTTGGAGTGCATGCGCACGGCCTTGCGAAGTGACACGGTCGGCGTGTCGTCGACCGCAAGCACCACTTGCGAGCCGGACGTGTACGCCAGCCCCGACGCGACACCGTCCACGTACTGCGCGACGCCGCCGTTGTCGTTTGTGGTTAGTTCACTAAGATAGGAAGAAATGGTTAGTTTTTTGTGTGAATGGCAATCGACGAGAGTCGTACAAATCGAAGAAATCAAGGAATGTTTGACCCTGGAGCTGGCTCGTGAGAGACCACCCGTCGGTCGAAGTCCCTGTGGAGTGCTCCAATAAGTTGTAAGTTTCTACTGGGGTAAGAACATGCGCACTAGCGACGATGCTGACATTGTAACCCGACCCCCCATCGGCGCGAGTGGAGTTCGAGCCCTGCGAGGGGATGGCAGATACAGTCGCGGAAAAGATGAAGAAGCCAAGAAGCACCAATGAGGACATTGTTGCTGCGGGAAAAATTATCGTCGACTGGACCGTATAAATACCAGTTCTACTCGGTCTTCGGCAAACGCGGGGCAAAGGGATTTTGCCGCTGCAGTGCCGCTGCCGCATGCAGCGGCAGTCTCAGCGGCAGTCAGCGGCAGTCAGGTTTGCGGTACATGCTCAACTCACCTCAAACATGATGTTCTTGTCGTCTTAATCACTCAGATGCATACCCTGGGACTCAATACATCGTGCAGCATCGAATCTGATGTGAATTGGTCATCGCGCGCAACGTTGAGACATGAGTTGTATTTTCTTGCAGCGGCAGTCAGCGGCAGTTGGGCGGCAACCAAACACAGGTAAACATTCTGCAGCGGCACTCAGCGGCACTTTGCAGCGGCAAAATTGGCACTTAGAAGCGGCAGTCGTACTTGCTGCAGCGGCAGTCCTACTCATCTCTGCGGCAATACAGCGGCAATCTAGCGCCTGTCTGCGGCACTCATCAGTCAACAAACAGCGGCAATGTCATATGTCCGCGGCACTTTTCAACTCAAGCAGCGGCAGTCTTGCTTTCAGTCATGCGTCTTTCTGCGGCAGTCCACAACTTAATTCAATCACTACCATCAGAACTACCTGTCCAATAAATAGCTCATAGCAAATGTCTCCGCCCGAGTCACCATCGGTCCATCGCTGCTATTCCCCGATATGCTGCTGCCTCGACATTGCCTCGATATCACCGCTGCTTTAATTTCTGTTGCCATACCATCTAGCTTGTCATTGCCATAAAGACAAGCTATCATTCTCGGTGAAACCAAGTTAAGCACTATAGATTACAATGGCTCTCCATATTGCCACTTTCGCTTCAACACCGATGCACAACGTCTACAGCAAGCAGCAGCACTTTTCATAGAATGAAATTTCAGATTTCTATAACGTGTAACTCCCATGAATGAATCAACCCTCTGGTGATGAAAGTCAAAATTTCCCCCTTAACCCAATCCATCGACAAGATGTCCTGCGCCGGACGTTTGTAATCCACTGTCGCTCCACCATATGTTCAAGTTCAACAACCTGCTGTCTTCTCGACCTCCAAAGGGCGTAAATCAATGTCACTTTTGTGTTCAATAGCAATCTTAATTATTCTGAGCTGATAGCCTGCCACTACTTCGTAATATCTGCGTCGTGCACATGTCTGCGGCACTTCTGCGGCAACACAGCCACAATGCAGCGGCACTTTTGCATTGCCGCTGCCTCACCATCCAAGAATGCATTTTGGGATTATTGCACCCAACGACTCTGGCCTATGAATAACACTTCCGTGTAGGTCCAAAAAACCGAGTTTCTACCTTGTGGTCAAGTTATTGGCAAAATTGTCCGCAACGCAGAAATACCGACCGCAGCGTGGCAACCGTAAAACAGGTGCAGTCACCAACATTCAAACCCACATAGAGTCTAACTACCCTATTCGATGATATGGTCCCAGAAAATGCCACAAAGAGCATTAATGAGCATGGTTTGGCGCTCTCGCATCTGCGGCTCTGCAATTTTAATTTCAACATTTGTTGTAGGCTTGCCAATGTGTATTTGCCAGAGTCAGCATACTTCGAGAGCAACAATTGTAATACCATGGTCGTTTCCCATGCCCTGAACTGTATTTTATCCTACCCACTCGAATTAGACAACTGGTTCAACCCGAGATTCTGTCAACTGCGTACTCTTATTCTAATCAGAAATTCAAACGGCAGCTGGCATTCTGCTATCTGTATCGCGGTACACACCAGTATAACAATACCTGCCGCTCTCTTATCTGCACATAATCTCTGCGGCATTTTTTTTTTCCAGTACCGCAACAACTCAGCGGCAGCGGCACGGGGTTGTTACGGCTGCATCAACTATGCCAATGTTGAGCAGACTTCGGGTGCCGGCTTCTATGGTATGAGCGTCTCAATGCCCAAACACTCGTAATTTATTCTCTTACCGCAAGCATGTGATTTGGGATGACAACTTCAGGCCACCAACCTATCACCGCGACAAGCCCTCCCGACCAACACCCACTGCATCGATTCCAATAGTTGTAAAGCGGAAGAGCGACAAGGAAATTGAGGGCCAACCATCATTGAAGCGGACAAAATCCACTGTTTTTTGGTTGCCACAGCCGTTAGCTGAATCAAAATCCACCAGCGGAAATTGCACACACATCAATTTTGCCAGTCCCACATTGAACGGTGAAGACTACCACGCCAATAGCATCAAAGCAGCATCAGAGAAGTGAAAGGTGGTATATTATCTAGTACATCCTGAAAAGAATCCGCAGTGAGATAGTTAACGTCACTGGGCTGGTCGGGTGCCTCAAATGTGGGGGAAGGTGAAATACGCAAGAAGAGTGTTGAAGTTATAATCAACACTAGCGGCAATATGTGGTAACGGCGACCAGTTGCGGCGGGTAAAAACTGCCGCAGGTTTGCGCGGCAGTTATATATTCAGGAAGCTCTGGTAGCGGCAGTCAGCAGCAGTGCAAAAGCAGTGCAGCGGCAGTTGGACTTGTTGCAGCGGCAGTTTGCGGCACTTGCATCGGCACAGCGGCACTTTCCCCATGCCCGCAAACGCGCCGTACTTCGCTTCCAAATCTTTTTTTTTTTTTTTTTGAGCACCAATCCGAATCCGGCAAATTGCGGACGACCGTAAAGTGCGACGAGTGAATGATTTGCGCGCTACGCCTTCGGGGCTTAGCTAACGGGAGATGGAGAAAGCATGTTCACTTACCCGGGTCTATATCGATTGAGGTTTCGGATGGCATTAAGCCGTAAGGTTAGGTTTTCGGCCTAGTAAGTCGCGGTCTTATTCTATGCCCGTAAAGTTCCGTGATTTTCTTGAAAACCGCGAGTTGAGCGCTGTATAAAATTCCAACCTTGACAGGGGACTTACCATATGAAATGATCAACGCGTCGGCCTAGGCCTAGAGAGCGGCTCCGAAGAGACTCTAAATTAACGTTAGTTGCGATCTGTCCGCAACATCTTTGGCCGCCCATAGCACGAAACGGGCTCCGTATTGAATGCCAGAAAGACCGGATTTCCGTGAAGACCGCCAAACTAAGAAATGCGCCATGCGTTGCTTCGCAGAGCCGGTGTGCGTGAAGTCGGCAAATATGTTGAAGAAAGGAAGGACCCATGCCACATCATGCGAAAGGCGAATGAAATCGGAAGGCTCTGCAGCTCAATCCGTCGAATTCGGATATAGTTGTCAAAGGGAGAATCTCCGGCGATGCAACTCTCCACTGTTCGCGGCGTATCACCGTCCCACCTCGAAGCGCCGCCTCTATGGATTGGAAGAGCCCAGAGGTTGACTTTCAAAATGCAGTCATACTTGCGTGCCCCAGGCTGACCAACAGATTGACGTTCAAGAGTCGCGACACGGGAGATCGCCCCCCAATTTCAACCGCAGATCAATCAGACCAATTTCTATTTCTTGCGTTTCGTAGAGAGAGCTTGACTCACCCACGACTTCCGTACAGTTACCTTTTGTATGCGGGGGAAAGCCGCTTCCGGTAGACAATATGAGGTGAGCTTACGGTGTTTTTGCTGCTAGCCGGGATCAAGCCCGTAAGAGAGGTCCAGATGCTCAGGACGAAAAATAAACAGAATCGATATACAACACGAAAGAAACAAGACACGACTGGCAGATTTTTAAGCTCCGGGAGCATCGAAACAAATTGACTAGTATTTATAGCTCCTTGCAAAGTTAATGGCACTTGCAATTATTTTGTAAATAAAGAACAAATTCGATGCGGCTGATTGTCGTATTTGTATCTCTGTAATTTCTTAACGGATTTGCTTATGAGTACCACCGTTTGAAAGCGCAGAAGCGGGGCTTTCGTACTGTACCTTTCATGACAGGTAATTCTCAGAATATGGATGCCCCACAATTTGCCTCGTTGGCATTGTGCCGTGACCTTTACTGAACGATACTCCGTCAAATCTCAATAAAATTGGAGGATGCCAGATTCATTTTGAAGGGAATTCCAAGGCAAAGCTTCTGTGAGCATGGAATTTTTTTTCACTGCACAACAACTGCTCAGTAATGAAGTCTCACCAAAGTCTCATCATTGAGGAATATTTTCATTCTGCTGGTTAAAGGTCGAGATTGTTTCATTATGGCATTGCCGTGGTTTCCGGCTTTCCGGCTTTGAGAATCCCTTCGGCTTGCCCAAATCGGCCGCATATTAGCCGAAGTCGGGCCGCTCAAGTCCCCGGTTCAACGGGAGAGTGAAAAAAGTAACTTGTCACTTTAACTTTGATGGGCCCTTCGGCTTGGCTGGGCCGAACTTTACTTTTACTTTACTTTTCCCACACGTAGCGAAAGTAACTTATTGATAGCTAACGTATGCGGTTCAAAATATCGTGCATAAGCACTGCAGGCGAGGCTGCCTTGTACCTCTGGAGTGTTTTGAGCACTCATCACTGGACATTACATTCTCTAGTCCATGTGTGCATGTACTATTAGGGCTGTGCGCCGTGCCCGTCGCGCCGGTTCTACGGGTTCTGCGCAGACGGGTATCTGACCCGTTCCGTCAAGGGTTAAAAGAAATTTCAATGGGACAGTAACGGGACGGATTGGTGAGCAGACGGCCGTTCACCGTTGTTGACGGACGACAGGCCAGATGGAAAAAACCACTGAAATCTTTGAACATATAAGTGGTGAATTTGGCGTCAAAATAATCTCCCAGCCTCCTGAAGCTCGCACACACTCATATTGGCCTCGCTGAGGTCTTGCTGTGACTGTTTTGATAATCTTATCATTTCTGGGGCGCCCTACAGATCTCGTCTTTAGCTTGAGGTAAATTCTTCCTCGAATGAGGCAAGACATCAAAGACATGCAGAATCCCACTCTGCCCCTGGCCTCCTTTCCTGGACGAAAAAACTTGGCTTTCAGCTCCATCCGACAGTAGAATTTTGACTTCCCTAAATGTGTTCTTTCAAGTTCAACATCTAGATGAATTAGAGCATGTTTCTGGTGGACTTTCCTCTGTGGAATAACTTTGCAGGTCCGGGCCCGTTCCGTTGGCCGTGACGGCCGTCCCGTCACCCGTCCTGTCCTCTCAAGAAAATTTTCAACAACTCGACGGGCCGTTGGATGACGGTCCGTGCCCGTCACTCACCCGTCGAATCGACGGCCGTGCCCGTCACGGGCACAGCGAACAGCCCTATGTACTATCGGGCTTGTGGTCTTGAAGTTCAATGATGCACACTGCTATGTAGCAAATGCATTAACATTGTGAGAACTAATAAGAACAGTCCAAAAGAAACACTGGTTTCAATGGCACATTGACCAAATGGTTTCCAACCAAGCTGCAAGTTGGCCTAGGATAAATTGCGAGTTATGCATCCATTATGTTTACTCATTTCCTAGCCTCAATTCAGTCATTATCTCCCTCACTTGGGATGCCTTGCAGGCAGCTGAATGTTGTGCAGATTGCTTCATCCAACAAGAATGCATCAGGGCTCCCGACCGTACTGAATTATTTCATTCAAATCGACAGTCACGGGTCACGGACCCCTCTGTCGATGTCGAATATTGGTCGAGGTCACGCGCCACGGAGGCGTTTGTCGAATTGGTTTACCAGTTCAAAAAAATGCTCGGAGTCCCCCGTTTCACACCTATGCACCCTCAAAAAAATCTTTCTCGATGTTTCTGTGTATCTAGGGTGCAAAAAACGCGATATCTATCTAAAATCCTTGTCTGACTCCCAACTGACATTGTTCCTGTGGCACCAGAAATCCTCATGCCTCTTAGGCGGTTTTCTCACCCATTTCCCCACCGTTTTCTCGGTCGCACCGCTATCCTCAGCAGCCTCTACATCATTGAGTGTGTCGGCAGAGTTGTTCTTGGAGGTAAGTGGCTCCTAGTTCGTCGCTGATTGCATTGTGGCCTACGTAGTACGGCCGGGGAAGTTCGAAGGATGCGAATTCCCAGACTGAAAGGTCTTCCAGAGGCAGGATATCTGGCCCTATATTGGGTGGCATTGGAACTTTTGACATTGTGAACGTTCCGGTCTTGCGTTTGTACGAAGGCGTGAAGGGGTGAAAAAAAGAGTCATTGCAATTGCAAACAAAGCCAAACTCGAGCAATAATTAATCTCCCGAGTGCTAAGAGTGCCTGATAATATTCTTGAACTGTGTCCCAACTAGTTTTCAGCCTCTCCTTGTTGTTTCTGGGGGATGTCGAAATTTTTGTCCCTGTCACGGTCCCCCAGGGTCCCTGTCGAAATGTCGAATAGGTAAATCGGGTCACGTGTCACACCCCCTGTCGATTTGAATGAAATAATTCAGTAACCGTATATGACAGTTATACGGGTTCCGTAATTCAGCACCCGTCCTGTCCCGTCACGCCTCTGAAGCCTCAAATTGACTGCATACGCCGTACTGTGTACCGTAATACCTGTCAAAAATACGGCTGTCTTACCATATCGACGGCTGTATTATTAGTTTGTGTTCAATCTGTTATATTTTCCACTGTTCAAGGTCGAAAAACCTGGGCCAGTAAATATGGTTAGAATTAGACTTTTTGTTTTCAGTTTTAGAGCTCATTTGTCAACTTTTCTTGCTCCTCTGGCTACTTCAGAGTCCCACGGTTGCGGAAGATGGCCTAGGCAATTGGTCTGGGTTCATCAGCCAGTTCAAAACCAGTTTATATTTCACAATGCGTACTTCAATATCAGTCATTAAGGCGGCAGTGGTGAGCTTCCAAAACTTATTTGTACAGAAATCTCTGAAAAATTGGGTTTTATATCCAGATTAACATCTTATCTGCCTGAGGACACTGGCATGTGATGAGATTTTTGAACCTAGATTGGTGCAAAAACTGAGAAAAGTTCAGATCAAATCAAATTACAGCTACCTCCCATATACTGCCGTATTTTACTTGACATTACTGAAAATAACTTCAAGTAACTTGGAAGTAACTTGGCCCGCCAAGTTAGATCAATGTGATCAGACAATGTAACTTGTGCCATCAGACAAAGTAACTTGGGCCATCAGATGGCATCAATCTAAGTTACTTAAGTTACTTACAAGTAACTTTTGCGAACTTTACTTTACTTGTCTGCCACAAGTAAAGTTAGTTTTGTAAGGCCAAGTTAGTTTGTCCAAGTAACTTTGTTAACCATCCCCTGCTTCTTGCCTTTCAAATGGTTCTACTTTCAAGGAGTTTTGTTCAGAATTGAGTGAGAAACGAGCGCGGCAAGCAGCTGCAATCCTGGTAATGGTTGAGGTTCCAGGTCTCCAAACCATAAATACATGACACCTAAAACACTCTCTCCGATTGTGGATTACTAAAGTCACATCGCACCCTCAGCTTTACTACATCTACCATCGGATCTCCATGCCCCATGCTGAATCGTGTTTTTCGGATTTATCGTACAAATAGTCGGAGATTGGTGGCCGAGGAAAAATAAATGAAAAATCGAACGATAGAAATGGAGTGCGACCAGAGGCCGACAACACTTGAACTTTCCTCTCAAGGTAGACAAAAATTGAACGGAAAAAGAGAGAGTGGCCGGAGGCCATACGACATCTCCTCACAAAGATAAATAAACTGACAACGGGGCTGCAGCCAGAGGCCGCAGGAACTGAATGAGTGACCACCATCTCAAGGAAGACAAGTCGAGGGGACAAAAAAAGAGAGAACAGTGGAGGCCTTGCAACACTTCCTGATAAACATTGAGAAACCAGAAAAAATGAGTATGATTGAAGGCTGTGGGACAATTAAACACGCAGCCACCATCTCTTCAAAGATAAAAAATTGAAATAAGAACAAAAAAGGCCGCCACTTCCATGCAACGGTTGGCAATATGCCCATGTTTCGCAGATGATGGCACGGATACTAAATTGTCGCCGGTACAGATAATTTTCATTGGTCACAGGCTTGCTCAAAATTAGCTTGAAACCTAGTCTTACACTCGACTGGCCCTCAAAATGTCGCAAGCCTGCTGACAAATATCACGTCGGCGGAAATTCCCGCCGCCTATATTACCTTCATACTGCCTTTCCACTTGTGGCGCGCACGCCGGAGCCACGTTTGGAGTGTCATTGAATACGCAACCGAATCGTCAATAACTCTAGTGATGTCGCCTGGAGTCAATCCACACATAGGCACCCTGGAAATATAATTTCTACCCATCTGACATCAGGAAACACATTTTTACTAGGTAGCTGTAAGCCAAAGCTATGAGCAACTTGGAGCACCAGTAGCCGCCTGCCAGAGACCAGTAGCTCCTGGTAGCGTCAGTAGCCGACAGCCTCGAGATCAGTAGCGCATGGTTGCACATCACTCACGGATCAGTAGCACTTGATAGCCGCGGTCCGCATAATACTTGCCCGCAGCTTCAACGGCTTCAGAGCACCATGGAATCTATGATACTGGGCTCTCTGGGGTCAAATTTGCATGCCATTGCATTTTGAGAGAACACCGAGCACAAGAAAATCTTCCGAAGTCATTTCAAACTCCGACACCACGTGCAGATTGCGTGATATTGGTTGATGTCTCGCTCACTTAACGTCGCTTTCTTTCTTCCTTTTCCCCCATCTCCCTCCGCATTCCTCTATTCTCTCGCCCGACCCCTGCCAAGCCTATAATACAAAACAACATAGCCTCCTTCTACCCCCTGGATTGCCCTCCCTCATGAATCCGAGAGACCTGTAACGCCTTAAGCTTCAAGAACGGCTCGCTCACTGAGTCACCGCTTCGATGGTCGCGTGCGTGGGGCAACATACGGCCCCATCTCTACCCTCCCAGCCCCCGAGTACTGCCCTCTAGCATGGCCTTCAAGGACGTCAGAATGGCTTGATCCCCTCTTCGACCGTCGCGTACACACAAGGCAGCACACCCTCAACATTTTCTCCCCGTCATCCCCCCTTCGTCCCTCCTCAGCACTTCCCATCGCTTTTTCTGCTGATGCCCACAAATTCTTCCGCCCTCTCGAAACCGTATCAATCGCCGCCGGATCGTTGTGGCGCTATGTCGAACTTCAAGTACCATCACGAACTGTCGACGATCAGTGGTGCGGTATGCTTCCACCGCTTCCGAGTGCCATCCAATCCCTTCCTTTTCCTAGTCTCCTCCAGCCCTGCCTACCATCAATCTGCACCGTGCCTTTCCTCGTTGGGTGCATTTCGTGGCCATCTCATAATCAAGCTGTCCGATTACGCAAAGACAATATCATTCTTTCCCTCGTACCTCAATGATCACAATGTCCTGTACGACTTCCAAGTGTCAAAGTCTCAAGATAGCCGTCCCTGTACCGTCATACCCATTCAATCCAATAATCAAGAGGACTTGTCGGCACAAATTTTCAAGCTCGTCAAGTTTGTCCTTTCCCTCCAGCTCTCAAGACTGACCCTCAATGCACATCTGCTCTTCAAGTGGTTGGTCTTCCACTCTGTTTCATTCTCTAACTTCCCTGCTTCCAACGTAGGTGGAATTTTATGCTTTTTATCCATTATGTTTTGGCCTCTAAAAGTCATTACGGTATGTGACCTTTCATTGACATCGCCAGCTTCTTTCTGATGGTCTTCTCAGATATCCCTGCTTGATCTGTTGGCAAACACCGTAACAATATTACTGCCGATGTTGTAAATTGTCCGTGTGCCTTATTTTTTGCTGAGCTTGACATTCATCCTCAGGTATATGACGAATTTTGTCTCGTATGAGTGGTGTTTTGCTGTACTTACAAATGCGCCGGATAATATACATTGATTTTCATCTACTCGCATAACATTTTTAGAGGAAGAATTGAAGCCAAATAATCACCTGTTTTGACTGCTACCGCCAGATATGCCGAGCTACTGTGTGCTACCAACGGCTACTAACCATACCTGCCACGGCTACCATGAGCTACCGAGGCGCTACCGAGCCTCCCTGCCAGTGCTACCAGGAGCTACCAAGCATTGGCAGGGAGCTACCAGGTGCCCAGTATGGGGGGACTTGTCTACCGAGCTACTAGGGGTATGGAGACTACGGAGCGCAACATACTCAAGTCATGTTTTGCTGATGGACTCGAACGCAGACACTGTCTGATTTTAGGCAGTAAACAGAGTCTGCCCGGTAGAAACGTCGGCTACAACATGCTCGTGGACTCGCTCCATTAAGATCTGTAAGCACCCCTAACTCTTTAGGCCCCTTCACTTGTAGCAGACCACCCATCTCGCAGTCGCAATCTAAAATTAGTAGGCATCAGAAAAAAATCAATATAAATAACCAGGTTTCCGACTTTCCGCTCATCGAAAACATTTCGCACTCATCATGGCACTCGAAAAAGCTCCTTCCACTGATGTTGTGGTTTACTGCCCGTCGACTCTGGGAAAACAGCCTGCGTATCACGACGCCGCCGTCTGTAAGACGATTTGTACCTGTCACATGGCTTGGCTAATATGTTTGGCTCTTACAGCCTTAGGAACTGCGATTGCGAAAGCAAAACAGAGCGTTGTCCATTGCGGTAGGACAAAAGGAATAATCGGCGTGGTAGCAAGCGCCGTTCTCGAGGGAGGGGGCAGTGTGCCCGGCATCATGCCCTTCGCTATATCAATAGCAGGAGGCGAGAGGACGAGCAGCACCTCAAGTGTGGAAGATATGTTGCAGCCCCTTCCTGACCCGGGAGGCGGAGTAGGCACCCTTGATCCAACTGCCTGAGTCCCACGCTACGGTAATAGGCCCGTGTGCTTAAATGCATTTCCTTGGGGGTGGAAACCCTACTCTATACCTGGAGGTCGAAACTCCTCTAAAGCTTACAAGGTTCAGCAGGTTAACTGTGCATTTCCGATTCGTACCACCAAAAAGAAAAAATTGCGTTGCAGCAGTGCCGGTCGCGTCGAAACGATAAGCAGCACCATGCATCGTCCGCTCTCTGGCGAACACCCGACTATACAGATTGCAACTTGATGAATGACTGGCGAAACGTGTTGACGGCTTCTTTGGGTTGCCCGGGGGCTTCGGGACGCTGGACGAGGTGCGGCGTTTTGCTCTCTTCATTTGGTTCATGTCACCGATCACAGATTCTGGAGGTGATTACTTGGACATAAATCGGCTTCCACACCAAACATATGTATTTCATAATCCGTGCGTTTGTTACAGCTGTTTGCAAAATTGATGACATTCATCTAAAAATAGAAGAAAGAAAACAACTTGAACGCACCTGATTGTTTTGCCCATTTCTCGCTCAGTTCTCGGCCGATTTGCTCGAGCCCAGAGGCGTTCGAAAGCGGTTAATCGGGGATTCCGAACCATACCTAACATGTATAGCGAAGTCCCAAACTTGGTGACCTCAAAATCCGACCACCCGGTTTGAACCCACGGACAAAAAAGACGATTTCTCGGTCAATGCTGGTCCAATTGCGTTGATTCTGGGTGATTCCAAGAGGGAGGGTGAAGGCAACCTCGGCAGTGCACTCAGAAAATGAAATACTCCCGAGGCACACCCTTAGGAATGAAATTACCTTCTCAGACTGAGAGTTCAATATTACCAGGTTGACTCAAGGCTGATTCAACAGCTGTGAGGGGCAAATGATTCGGCTCGATTTTGCCTTCCAAATGAGTCCCAATCCGGGCTGATCGGGGCGGTATTCGCCGAGATATGGCTCATTACGTCCTGGGAACATGCCAGGTGGTCCGAAAAGTGATGTAGGCAAATTTGGGTTTTTAGTGTACATAGCGAGCATCATTGCAAAGCCCCGCTCAGCCGCTTTCGAACGCCTCTACACTCGAGCAAATCGGCCGAGAACTGAGCGAGAAGTGAGCAAAACAATCAGGTGTGTTCAAGATGTTTTCTTTCTTCTATTTTTAGATGACTGTCATCAATTTTGCAAACAGCTGTAATTTGCTAACCCACCTCCAACAGCCATAATTCTCTTGAACGTCCTCTCCTACTTCGAGCCTTTACGGCAACTCATCTGCAATGGCATCGAAGAAGGATTATCCCCGCAGACAACGAGAGTTTCGTGATCTTCGTCAACGGACTAGACGCACACAGTGAACATGAAATCTTTGACTAAGGCACCGCGGGTCTCTCGACATTGGCTAGCTGAGACAGCGCAGCAGCCAAGCCGCTGTTCGTGTGGAAAGAAATGAAGAGTGAGAATCAAGTAGCAATTATAATGTAGAGGGGGGGATTTATTATACTCGCGTGGTCCAAATGTCTGAACAACGAGTTTACCGAAGACAAACAAGTAATGTAAGAGTGGTTATTCTCACATGTAACCACAGGATGCCAACGGAGCACACAGGTATGTGTAGCTACGGTGTATGAATCTACGCAGTCTCCCGTCGCAAGCCAGCACATCTGCCTTCTGAGATGATTTTTCGGACAAGGGAGGGGCTTTGCATGGCGCGAGTATTTACTCGTGATCACCTAAAGTGACCGGAATTGTCTTACTTGGGACTTACCTCGGAGAAATACCTTGAGCATTGACCATTTATCTATCTAGGATTCAGGGAGGAAGACTCCTTTATACATCCAAGCTAAAAACACTATGAATTGCTCTTTGCTTGATATCGAAATCGGTGTTTAAATCAGTCTTTGATTAAATGAGAGATTTGGGCTCTATCATAATTTATTCATTGAGTGAATATCATTGTTTCCCTAATTTAATATTCGCTCAGTATAAGAACTCATAACTTGTCTTGAATTGTCGCATTCAGAGCCAAATCCATCATAGATTGAAAACCTATCCAGAAAGCTGCGGAAAAGGTTGGCCATATAACTCAAAAACCGGGATTCCGGCCACTTTCGGTGATAGCGAGTAAATATCACCCATTCTAAGCAAGCAGTCTGCTGGCGCACGATCGTCTGTTGGTCTTTGGGATAGTGTGGGGTTCGAGCGGGAGCAGATGATGGCTGCACTGGATTAATGTACCCCAACCGGTGCTATGTACTTTACGCCACAGGTCGAGGTACTCGTATTGGTCCCTCACTGGTTCTCTAACCTGTGTGTCAAATTCGAAATTAATCATTAAACCTGGAAACAGTTGTAAAAACGGAGACAGGGTACGTCACGAAGGAAGCCGCATCGCACCGCGAATCAGAACGTCAACAGCCCGAGGATGGTCGGGACGCGGGCGTCAAAAGGGTAAACTTCGGAGACGAAACCTATGGTTCAGCCTGGTAAGAAATGGGAAAAGGATGGAGGGTGCAGCGATGGAGCAAAGACCATGTGCTTGAAGTCCCATACAGGATCCTCGTGCACTGTCTAATCTCTGCAGCCAGGTGTCCTATCCGGGTCTCTCCCCTTCTTTAAATTGCCATTTTGATTGTCGCGGTACGAATGATCTAACCCGCTCTCCGGACATGAATTCCAAGTTCGAAATGTCTCCAGCCTTGCACGCACTTGCTGGTAGGTCTGTTCTTCTCTTTGGGCGCCGGAAACCCACTAATGTACTCCATTGTTCAAGGAGATGTCCTTGCGTTCACGGGGCGCAGACATCCATGTCAACCACGGTTTCAGCTCAGGCACATACGACACACCCATTGCGTCCTACGACGCTCTATTTCCGAATTTCCTTTTGTCTTCGACCTCCGATTCCATCCGAACAGCTCCAACTCTGCTATGCTTGCTCTCCTCTTTCCAATACCGGTGTTTCTTTCTTCATTGTGAGCGCGTCCTGTTGGTGTCTCCCCGCAGCCATGAAACGACTGTCTGTAAGTTGCTCGCGCTGTACTTTCTACATAACTACACTGAACTGCAATATTTATCCATTATTTTCAGCCCATGATCTGGTTAAGAGTCACATAGTTATCATCGCAGTCGTTGGCCCCCGTGACCTCCACCGAATAATCTACGCAGTTGTAGTCCCCATCGAGGTGCACGCACAGGCTGCCGGTGAACGCATCGTCGTACCGTGTCACCGTCCAGCACAGGCGCCCTGATGCGTCGCACTTGAGATCTTGGTTGAAGCCGCCCGGATAGCCACTCGGATGCGTCAGGTTGGCGGACAGCGATGTCCCGTCGGTGCGCTTCGCGGCGATGTCGATCGTCACCTTCCCTGCACCCTCTTCTCCGTCGGTACCAGCGCACCCTGTGAAACCCATTGGGCAGCAGCCGTTATCCCGCGCGTCGGATGTGTAGTAGAAGGATGCGCTGGCGAGTGAAGACTGGCGTTTTGTGGGCACTGGATGGATTTTGGTGAGTTCCTTCATCGCTTCCAGCGCAGTTAAATGACCCACTTAGAAACGAAGGAGAAGCAGCGGCGAGCTGAGCAACAGTCAACATTCCGATGAAGGTCGAAAGGATCATGTTTGTGGGATTTCGTACCGGAACTGCAAAGGGTTCTTATACCGTCCTCCAGACCATGTCACCGCCTGTGGATCCGGAGGAAACAACCTGAGATCAGCATCAACGCCCAACACCACTATCAACATGGAAGTACAAAGGTTGCGACGTGAACTAATTGCCAAGAGGACGGCCCCAATACCCGGCTCCCGCGATGCAAGAATGGGGGAAAAAAATTCGGATGGCTGAGGTCATTCTCACAGTTTCATGCAGGAGGGCTCCACCCCTGACCCGCAGACACTCTTCCTTTATTCGCAAGATATCAATCTGTTGCGGCGTCGGCGCCGGTTGGAAGGCCGACGCTGTGCTTCCATGCAGACCATCACCCAGCAATTTCGTGAGTACTTTACGTCTAGCTTATTTCTGAAAGACTAATGTGGAGCAATTAGGATAGCGCCCGAAGTACCCCCGAGTACCCAGGGGTGGGCGACGTCGTACTCAATGGTTCAAACGTTAATGGGCAGCGAGTAAGAACGATCAATTCGCCGGAGGCTCACGTCGTAATCCTAGGCAGAGACACCCACTGCAACGGGGAAGATATGGTAGATCCAACATGCCGAATTTTCCTGGGCCGTGTCCGTTTCAAGACTTGACTGCATTCCTTCTTCCTGGATTTGAGCTGAACTTGTGTGACGGTCTGGGGTCATACATTACAGGTATGGTGGGTTTGTCGATGGCAGTGGTCTTCGGACGTGGACGCGCACCGATCGCGAGTGTGGTGCGCTCCAAGGCGCTTCTTTAGGCGCTTGCGCGACCCCGAGTAACCGGCCGACATCGTCGGAGACTGATATTGTGTTGGTTTGAGTGCTCCACCCGTTGTCGCGTCCTTTGTGTACTATTCGAAAGCAGGGTATCTAAATCCGGATACAAAAGACTGGCACCGTTCTTTCGTGTTACTCAAAATTCTCCAAGCCGTACCCTCACTTTCTCTCAGATGTACACTCGCACCCTTGTACTGTTGTACATCACGCAAGCATGCGCCGCCGTGCTAAACGGGACAGTGGGAAACCAGGTATGTCTCTGACCCGAGCCAGTTCCGTTGCTGACCTCGGCTTCAGTTAAACGCCCGGGTCATTTTCTATAGCGGCTTCTGTGGCGTTGACTTGAGGGCAAGCACGAGCGCTGTCCACAACGAATGCAACGCAGCCGATGTGCGTGCGGTGCTACAGGATGATCCAGTTACGGGTCAGCCTCAATATCTCAAGGTACCATTAGAATTGTTCTCTCGTGTGTGGTCCTCCCTGCTGAGTTGCTATTCTAGATGTCCGGGGAGAGCAATAATCCTGCGCCGGCCAACACGCAGTGCGGTAAGTGGTAGGCTCGTCGCCTTACAAGCAACTCTGCTCAATGGAAGTGGAATCGTTGACAGACCATTACATGGAGCTTCAGATCGTCAACTCTGTGGCGAGGGCGCCCACGGATACGGCTCCGTTCCCGAATAACGGTGCATGCTCAGCTATTAACGCGATGCTCGACACCATGAAAGGCGATTTCCCTCTCGGCGGCCCAACTTATGCGGAATACAAAACATCCTTCATCCAAGGAAGCCCGCTGTTCACACGGACCAATCAGAGGCCCAATACATATTGGGTGAACACTGAGATCAACCAGTTGGTGCGTTGCGGGTGGAGTAGTGATTCAATGAACTAAGTGTTTGTGCAGAAAGGAAAGCTGGTCACAAGGTTTCTCACAACGAACGAAGACTTCGCTCAAGGGGACCTCACTGCGAGGGAGATCCAGATCCTCTCCGCTTTGAAGGCCTACATCAGAGATCGTTCAGCCCGCTCGTTTGTGGAAGGCCTGGCTGACGATCTCGAGGGCGCGTGGCAAAATTTGATAGACGACGTTGACGAAAAAATGGCCACTCTCATTGGTCAAAGATGGGGACCCAATAGCAGCGCGCGCAACGCTGCCATCTTTGCGCAGAAGATGGATCAGTTACAGAATGGGAAAAATGTAAGCCGCCCCTCTGTCGCACGCTGTCTCCGATGCTCACGCATGCTCGGGTTCAGAAATTCATGCCCAATGCAGCGAGCCTCAGTCAGAGGTTCGACGCCGCGATGAATTTTATTGTTAACCATCCGTTCGCAGCTTAATCTTTCGCTTGTGTTCACCTCGTTAAGTAGTTCAAGCATTAATATTGTCTATATCGCAGTCCCTCGAGTCCTTCTTTTCTCTTGTTACCCATTTGGACCACAGTCCTTTGGCTTTGTTGTACCATTTCGACCGTACATTCAGTCATAGGTGACACCAGATTTTTTTTCGATGTGTGCAAAAATCCGCTTAATTCAAAAACAAAAATTTTCGGGCATCCCGGACATCAAAATTCACTGCCATTAGAGAAACATGTTATTCGATATTATATCAGGACTGTTTCAGATTCGATGTTTAGTACAGACTCGACCAGATTCTTTATTTGGTTTGGCTTGGTCAATTTCTCGCGACGCGCCAGTCACGTGCCCAACTCTTGCCTTTTCTCACCCCAACGGTCCAGCTCCTCGACGTCAGCTGGTGCGGTTAAGGGGGCCTAGCCTATTCGAATTCGTCGCCGCCATCTCGACTTCCACCATCGCCCAATGCTGCCAGTGCCCAATCTACCAACTCTTGACCGGCTCAATGCCACCAGTGACCATAGCCTCGGATCTCGACGTGAACAAGGTTGCTTCAACCTGGATGGCGTCCTTTGCTTCCCATGTCGAAGCGGGAAATGTGGACGAAATAGTGGGGCTCTTTATCGAGGAGTCTCAATGGTGCGACATGCTTGCTCTCACTTGGGACTTCCGTAGAATCTGTACCTTCAACGGTGCTCCAGCTATCCACAAATTTCTCTCTGATCGTCTCGTTTCCACCAGGATAACCAACCTCAGCCTCAAGGAGGGCTCTTCGGTTCTTCTTCGCCCGTACCCGGATGTCGCGTGGCTCAGCATCATTTTTGACTTCGAGACGGATATAGGGCTCGCATCGGGCATCGTGCGGCTGGTACCCAACGTCAATGACGAATGGAAGGCGCATTATATGTACAGTGGCCTTGAAATTGCGGCTCGCCTTAAATGTCTGGGCATACGCGGGCTCATTGTCGAGAAGAATGAACGGAGTGGAGTAAGTTCCATTCACTCGCTATTTGTTATTACTCATTCTTTGCCCTTGCTATCACCAACTAGGATAACTGGCGTAATCGTTATGAAGCACTCTGTCTTCACAATCCCGTGTGGTACGACCACATGCCATACCTCCCGTGCGTCGCAGTCTGCGCATAATATTGCTAGCTATTAAATCAACTATTCAGATTCCCGCCAACGTGGCCTGTGTACACTCCCGCTCGCAAGGTCAGTCTGTAATACATCCAATCGGGCCATTCCCTCACTTGTGATGCAGCTTGGTAACTGGGTTGAAAGTTACGCTGAATCCATGGAGCTGCTAGAATGCATCAACTTTGGGCGATGCGGAAAGGCTCAAGAAAACACTGTCATGCTCGTACAACGCCTGTTCACAATTGCGCCAGTGCGTTAAAGGTGCGCGCCGCTCCGAATCCGTGCAAATCCTCGCCTGTGATGACCTGTGCGCTACTTTTTCGCTTTCTATCCTCTAATGACAATCCCCGAGGACCAATGATCTCTGAGCCCACCCACGTCCCCCTGCATCACATCTACCGGAACACATTATTATCGAATCGGCCGACCTGCAGACTGTGGCGTCTGCGTGCGCACCGATCCGCTTCACCGCAATTGCCAAGCCGTTTCTTCTGCTTCTTCATCCGCAAGTATCCTTGTCTACGAAACGATACGCGGAAGCCGGCGTCTGATGGCGCAAGTTGCAGGCGGGATGGAAAGGCATGCCGATTCGGCCATACGTAAGAGCGTGGGGGCCGTATCTTCCGTCCCAAGTTTTTGAATTGCATTATCTTCATCTGGCATTTCCGGCTAACCGAAAACAGAATCGACTCCGGGAGCCCCTGGCATGTTCTTTGCGCAGCTGTCATTCGAAAGTCTCTGGAAACAAAATTAGTGCCTATGTTGACAGCAATTTCGGAAGAGTGGGAACAGCTTGTCTTCTCCCGTCAAGTTTCAACCCGGACGCGACGCAACGTGTGTCATGGTGGACGGATGTCCAGAGCTAAATGAGAGGAAGAAAATGTGAGATTTATCTTAGTAAGCTGGGGGCTAGTGACGGCTCTGCTAGATGGCGGCGCTGGCGGTGTTCGCTGCAAGGTCCAAAGGTATGATAGAAGTTGGTGTTGATTGACCTCTTAGGACTGACGAGTAACCCCATTCTAGCCTCTAACTTTCCCTCGCGGGCAACAAATACGCCTTCACTAATTCTCCAGACCAAAAGATAGAAGAACAATATCACCTCAACGTTCCCAGTCCAATTACCCCGCCCAATTCAGTTCTGCACGTAAACGTCAAAAATTCGTTGCTTTTCGCGGGATTTTCTTCCGACGTCCTGCGGGTTGCGCTAGAACAAGTCTAGCGTCTTAAGGCGGCTTGATTGTGACGGCATCGCTTGTCTCTAAGGCACGATTTCCAGACTGCCGAGGCGCAATAAGAAGGGACTGGTTAATGGATCCCAGGACTTGATTCTATGGCCATCCAACAGTATCCCTTGGATAAAACCTTCCTTGTGGCCGCTTGGCTGGAGGTGAGCCGCTCGCGCCATTTCATGGGGATTATCGACTGATTCAGATGCCCGTGGATACTGAAGGCCATCCTATACGGTACGCTGCAAAACTCAAAACATGCTGAGTCCTGACCATCGCGCAGGCATTTATTTTTGTCTGTTTTGGTTCAGCGTGTATATCAGCATTCGTGGAAGGCGCATGAAGAGCCAGAATAGCGTATTGCTCGCTTCTACCCGACAGGACAGGAACATCTGCTGATATCCTTCGATTTCTAGATCATGTTCTTCACTTCTATCGCCATGTTCATCATTGCAACGATGCATATCGGTGAGCAACGTCCGATGATTTCCCTCCTTAAATCTGACTTTGGAAATTGGGAATAGCTCTAAATGGGTACCGCGCCATAACCGGTTACGTCGATTTTGCAAGTACTCCTGGCGGACCAGTGGCATTCGTGGGACTCATCTCTTCTTGTACGCACTTTGACGGTTTTATTTTCGATCACTCATTTTGGTCTGAGGGTAGGGCACCACATCACGAAGGATGTTCTGTGAGTCAAGCTATTGAAGTATTAAAGCCCCTCTCATACCGACTTTCAATCGCTCCCAGATACACATGTCAGAGCATTCTCGGCGACGCAATGGCGGTAAACGTTTCTTTCGTTCCGTCTTGGCAAATACCTAACTCGGTTCACCCAGGTGTACCGCTGCTGGATACTCTGGAATCGAGATTATAAATTTGTTCTCCTCCCGTTCTGCTTGCTTCTTATGAGCGCTGGTGAGTCACTCTTTGTGGTCTGATCTCACAGGAGTTGGAGCCTTTTAGTCTCTGGATCCATGGTCACTATCCTGTTCGCCACAAGCGACCCGAACGCCTCAATATTTGATTCGCGGCTGACCGACTGGATCACGGTGTTCACCTCCATTGCCGTCGCACAAAACGTTCTCACGACAGGGCTAATGGCATTTCGTCTGTGGAACACAGAGAGGAATTCCTCACAGATTCGTGTCGGCAGGGGAGTCTTCCTTCCTATCCTGCGAATTCTGGTTGAATCCGCGGCGCTGTATCTCTTTGTTGAGATTCTGATGCTCACGTTCTATCAAGCGAACTACAACCCGCAATATATCGTCCTCGAAACGATTACCCCTGTGGTCGTAAGTTCACCTCGTTTCACCCATTCATGAGACTGGTATTGAGCGATCGTCGTTGGCAGGGAATCACCTTCGTCTTGATCACCATTCGTATTGTTTTACGCTCTCAGCAATCATCTCAGGAAAGCGAGGTGCACGACCTCCATGCAACGGTTGGCAGTATGCCTATACGTCGCCGTATTGCTGTCAACATCACAACACGGATGGATGATGGCGCGGACGGGAAAATGTCGCCGGTATGAGTGCATTCCTTCCGCTGGGCTCGGCTTCACGGTCAAGTTTCTTTACTTCGAAAGGGGGTTTTGTTTCGCAAGTGGGAATCCAATGTGTTATTGACTCTTCTTGCTGTGTTGTTGCTGTATCGACCGTTTGAATGCTACTACCTGTGGAAAGGGGCGTTTGGTGAATAAGTACTGAGAATGCGGTGCAAGATAATATCGCGGTCCAAGGCAACGCCAGGGTCACTATATGCTGGCAACAAGCCGTTCATCACTTTAAACGCTTGTTAAACAACTCTGCATCAAACATCGGCCGAATTATGCCGGTTCGGCTCCGAAAACCGCACATCAACCGCAGATCACAGCGCCAACGAACCCCTTTCCCTCTCGCCACCATCTTGCTTAACACATCATGCCTAGTTCAGGTTCACAGGCGTCCGATGTCTCCCCGGAAGCCGAAGCCACCCCAGTCGCCGACGCCGGCACCATAAAGCAGCACCTCAAGACGCTCAAGCGCTCCCTTAAGCACTCGGTCCCATACACAGGCGGTGTGCATCCTGTGAAGGCGGACGACCTTGTGGTATACTACGATGTCGAGGGTAAACCGAATCCTCGGTCTGTACATCAAATTTGTTCGCGCTCGCCGTTGATCCATGTTTCTTCCAGCCGCATCGATTTGGAGACGGCGACAGAAGAAGCGCTCGTCGCGCTGGAAAGCGCCTGCGACAAGGCCACGTTCGGCTTCGATCAGGCTGATGTACTGGACGAGACCTACCGAAAAGCGGGAAAGATCGATCTCACTAGATTTGCGTCCCGCCTAGATGTCGTTTCTTCCGGGCTTCTGGATGCTATCAGTCCGGACCTACTGGCGGGACAAAGCGTGGACTCTGATAAAGTTCTTCGGGCTGAACTGTATAAACTGAATGTTTATGGTGCGCATCTCGCAACTGTTTTCATTCCCCTTCACCCAACATTACTTTGGCCAGGTCCTGGTTCATTCTTCAAAGCCCACCGCGACACGCCTCGAGGAGAAGACATGATTGGTTCGCTCGTGGTCATATTCCCAACGGAGCATACTGGCGGGGAGCTCACCCTCGAGCACGACGGGACAAACTGGACCTTTGATGCCGCCGCCAAGCTTTCTGAGGCCAAGTCAAGCTCCTCCCTTGCGTACATCGCGTTTTACAGCGACGTCACACACGCCGTGGAACCTGTGCGCACCGGATATCGCGTCACTCTTACGTATAACCTGTTCCTCTCCGATCGAACCAACCTCGTTGTGCTTGGTGAACGGATCGTTCCCTCGCCGGAGCAAGAGTTTGAGGAGGCGCTGCGCGCGCTGCTCGAAAATCCCGCGTTTCTCCCACAAGGGGGCTTCCTTGCCTACGGGCTCTCGCACCAGTACCCAATCCCCACGTCGGTCGCCAAAGGGTCCAGGCTCGGGCATGTACTCCAACTCCTCAAGGGCAGCGACGCACGCATCCGCACCGTCTCGGAACGCATCGGGCTGGAAACGCGTGTCAAGATGCTGTACGACAGCGGCGAAAAGCATTGGGAGCCTCTCTCTGGCCACGATGTCGTCGCGGACGATATCCTGGATACGGAGCATGTTTATGACAATGAGGATTACTCCAACGTGAGTTTGAAGGGTGAGATTGAGAGGATGGGGGGTCATTGTGGAGCGTACGGAGGAGCGGATGAAGCAGTTGGAGAAGAAGGCGGGTATGATGAGGGAAAGCTCGGTGGAGCCGATGGATCCCGTCGAGGCGGCCGTGCCTATGCATTGGGTGACCAGAATTACGGAGAAGAATAAGGTGGGCTCGGCGTACATGGCATACGGTAACAACGTGTCGCTCGAGCACGTCTATGGGAATGCGGCACTATTCGTGACGGTACCCGCCTTCGGGGAGGGATTGCGCAGGCAAGCGTGAATTTTTATGTTCCCATCGCTGTTTCATGTGGCCTGGGGTCTTTCTCAATGAAAATCTATGTTTCCTTCGTCCTAGTGCCTTTTACCAGGAGGACTGAGGTTCATCGTCGTTTATAAACATATTAAGCTACTGTGAACGGTCTAGCACGTTCCAAATTCCATGGAATTTCTCGTGAGTCCGGCTGATGTCGTTTGAACAAATCGGAGGATCCTTTGGTGGGATGATACCAGTGTAAGAATTACTCAATCCCGAGCAAACGCGCCATACAACGCCTTGAAACACTGATTTTGCTTCGGTGTTGAATTTGAGGATATGGTTCAATCAACATGGCATTTCTACCTTATAGTATATCAACTTTGTGCCTTGGAATACGGAACAGATTTCCTTACTTTCAGAGCTGAGGTGAAGTACGAGACTTAGGGCCTCGGAGTGACGGGCCGCGAAGTTCGGAATTAAACACGGAGGAATCCGGTATCGCAATCGGATCGCAACCGCCATTAGTCGAGCCGGATATCGGCATTACGCCGCGTCACGGTCATCCCGTTTGCCAATTCGTTCCATCTCTCTGCGACTGCACTGCTCCATCATGCCCCGCACAATGATCTTATTCCAGACAAGACGGGGAACACGAATCCCTTCTGGAGCACACTGTACGCCGTGATGTTTAAGTTCTGAATAAAAAAATTCAATGACGAATGTCGTGCAGGGCATCGACGGTCGCCTCACCCTTGGCAATGGACTCGGTAATGCGTACCGGGGCGCTTGCAATCGGACCGACCTATGCTGCGAGTGCGGTGTGGACACCGCTGTACAACTACTGCTGTGTCAACAAGGGCCTCCCGGCGGCGTATTGGTTGATTCCCTGGGGCAGCGTACTCGCGTATGCGTTGTATCGTATGGCATTCCCAGTGGCCACTCTGACTGCGCTGGCCAAGCGCCGGCCATGACTCCTCCCAATGCAGGTCACGCATTCAAACGGCAAGTTGAATATCGCATGTAAAGGGTTTGTTTGACTGACCACGAGCCCGCCCTGGCGTTTTCACGGACCGTTGAGGCAGCCATGGAGACTTCGCACTGGAAGAACGATGGGAGAAGAACCCCCACTCACTATCATACGCTTCAAGTTAAGGCAGCGCACTGGCACACAATCGTTCTCAGCGTCAAATGTAGAATGGGCACGGCTCTGCATGTATCCTGTTCGTCTTTGAGCCTTGCTGTTACTCTGTCGTCTGTTTCTGTCTCTAGATCTGTCCCTAACGAAAGACTTTCCATTGTACTTCCTCATCGGTCAGGCGTGACACGTTGCGAATACTTTCGACGTCGAGTTTGGCATGGTCTCAGCTGACCGTGATATATATACTGGCCAATCGCCGCCAAGGGTGTGACATCTTCCCGCTCACCATGTCCTCCCCCATTCCTATCTGGCTCCTCTTTGTCCTTTGGGCGTCTTGCTTCTACTTTGTGGCCCTTCCAAGGCGCCGTCGTGCCTTCAGGAGGCTTCCTCCTGGTCCACCGCGTGAGCTGTTCATCGGGAATCTACGGCAGATGCCCAAAGAGAAGACTCCGCTTGTGTTCCACGAATGGGCGAGGAAATATGGTAAATATACTGCTCCAGCTCTCATATCCTCATTCAGAAATTCTTGCTTGATTCCGATCCTAGGGGACGTACTGTATCTCGAACTCCCCGGCCAATCAATAGTCGTCCTCGATTCCCTCCAGGCCGCCGAGGACCTGCTGGACAAGAGAAGCGTGATTTACAGCGACCGACCGAAATTTCGGTTGTTTGAGCTGTGGGTGTACATCATCGTATACCCATTTCTAAAGCAAGCTCCTCCCAGATTCGGCTGGACCTCCTCGCTAACGGGTCTCCCGTATGGGAAGAAGCTCGCGAAGCACCGCCAGATGCACCAGTCCTATCTGAGCCGCCAAAAGTGTGTTGATTATATGCCAATGCAGCTCCATGAGGCCCGAGATCTCGTGCACAACCTTTTGAGCTCGGAACCCGCGGGATATGAAACCTGTTTGAACAGGTTAATAGTTGATATTTCCTTGGTGATCGATTCATTCACTTTTTTTTCTTCATTTTGTCAGATTCGCCACTGGGATAATCACACAGATTGTCTCAGGGCACAAGATCGAGTCGGAAGATGATCCCTACCTGCGTATTTCGAAGATGGCTCTGGAATCGCTCGTTCGTGCGGAGGGGACGCCTGGGGGGACTACGATCGATTTTTTCCCCGTTTCGTAAGTGGGAATAATGATGTTTTCCTGTATTCGATTGCTGCGTTGCTCAATCCCGCGTTTTGAAGTGCAATACTTTCCACGCTGGTTCCCAGGCACACATTACGCTACGGTCGCGGACCGCTGGCGACCCACTGTAAGAGAGCTGTACGATTATTCCGTCCAGAGCGTAAAGGACAAGCGGGTACGAGCCAGCGATACAGCCATATAAGTGTTTCACTGATTCAAGTGTGTTATCGCAGCATTCAGGAGACGCAACCCCATCTTTCATCCTCAGTCAACTCGACGAAATGGAAACGTGGGATTCGGTAACGGAGCAAGATGAGGAGGATCTCAAGGGTACCGCCGGATCCATGTTCGCTGCAGGCGAGTCTACGGTGAGCCGCGGAATTAGAAAAATGCTCGTAACCATAGGTTTGGCTTGCAGACATGGAGTGCACTGTCTGTATTCGTTCTAGCGATGGTGCTCCATCCGGAATGCCAGCTCAAGGCGCAGGAGGAGCTTGACAGGGTGATTGGGAGCGCGCGGTTGCCCGAATTTGCGGATCGCGAGAGCTTGCCGTACGTGGAGTGCGTGTACCAAGAAGTATTCAGGTACGTTGCTAGAGAACTACCATTAATGGGAGTGAAGTCATAATTGAATTGCCCGCAGATGGGCGCCTGGGGTCCCTCTAGGTACTTGCCATGCTCCGATATCACATCCTGCTTGATTTCCGATACCCAATTTTGACCAGGTGTGCCGCATCGATGCATGGAGGACAACATTTATCGTGGAATGATGATTCCCGCCGGGTCCATCGTGTATGCCAATATCAAGTATGTGATTCACGCATCACATTTGCGGTGCTAGATATATGAACAGAGGAATGTGTCTGGATGAAAATACCTACTCGACTCCAACCGCCTTCTCTCCCGAGCGATATCTGCCGAAGCCCAATGGGAGAGGCGAGCCGTACTTTCCAGCCAAATTTGGATTCGGAAGAAGGTATCTCCGCAGGCGCCATTCAGAAATTACATACATGTGTGCCGTCGCTGACGTATGAATGGGTTCAGAATTTGCACAGGTCAATACCTCGCCGACAACAGTATCTGGATCGCCTTCGCCACCCTCCTCGCGGCGTGCACGATTACCAATGCCGTCGATGCGGATGGGAATGTAATCGTTCCAGATGGGAGCATGAGTTATGGGCTCATGAGGTGAGTGGTATCATGTACCATGAGTGGTTCGCTCTGTATCTTACACAAATGAACCAGCCACCCCAATGAATATCAGTGTGCGGTAAAGCCCCGGACTGCTCAGATCGAACGGATGCTCATGGATCGCGATGCATTTTGATTTGGGTATATGAAGGCCCGGGCAATTCGAGCATTATGCGGTTTATTTTCATTGTTTTCGTGGCCAGTGGAGGGTGTAACCAAGTGAGCAAAAGCAGCCCGCCGGCCAGGGTGATTATTGTATCCGCCAGCTGGACATGTACATGGTGGTTATGAGGAAAAGGGTGTGACCTGTGACATCACGGGGTTACCGCGGCATCTCACGGGTCCGGGAATTCGGGAAAAACCAAAAAAAAAAAAAAATTACGGCCTTGCGTTGTACGCAAAATTACGCGGTAGTCTATCTGAGAGCGCCAGCAATGGAGGCTCGCAGATGGCGGACAGTTTGAAACTTGAACACAACATGTGCTTTCGCATTTTATTCGCATTCGGCCGCAGGAGATGAACTGAGGATCTTGCACCATTTTCAACTGTTGCTGGAAAATCATAAGCAGTCCATCAGGGGAGCACTAAGGGAGCACACTCTGCCCAAAGAGCGAGTCGAGAACCCAGTAGTACATTTTGAGTTTATCCGAGAGTGTTACAGTGTAGCGCGTGCCCTTTCTTCTTTGTGCTCCGAAGCCAATCTCCCATTTACTTCCTACCAGTTTGCCACCCGGTATAGAGGGTCAAAACGGTGGCTATGTCCCTGGCTATGTCCACTGTGACTATATTCATCTGTTTTGACCCTCCAAACGGGGCGGTAAATGAGTAGGGTTGTGAACAGTAGAGAAAACACCGTGGAACCCATGGTTGGTGGTTGGGTATGAGTTTGGTGCTGATCAGGCAGTCAACAAGGGAGGTATGACCTCAGATTCGATACCCCGGAGTAAGAACGTCTGTGGCTTTATACCTCGAGTCGAGCCCCGCTACCTCTCGGCGAGGCTGATATATCTGATCCTGCCGCCATATGGGAGTACGCAATCCATCAGACTTGTGTCGAAGAACCAGGAAAGGGGTATCTGAGTAGATTGATAATTCGAAGACCACAGAAAAGGTGATATAGTCCATATTGATAGAGTGAGGGACAGTGAGTACAGATCAATTCCAATTCTTCAAGTAGCTCATCGCCCAAATTTATGACGAGGGACTATAAGAGACGTAAGCCCAAAGAAATAAATTATAGCGGGTCAGATCTTACACTGGAGGGACAGAAGTGGCTGGGCCTGACAAAAAGTGTGAGAACAGACTGCTTCATATTTCGTGGGGCAAATACTTACCAGGGTCCGTCGTCTGAAAAAGACAAAAAAATGAGCTTCAACGTACGTCGGTTTTGGTCACGCAGATGCTCACCAGGGTGGGGAACCGCGACGTAGAGCACGCTTGCTCGATATCGTCCATCGTCTTGTTAGCCGGAAGATGCGGCGTGGTGGTGACTCCTTGGGGCACGGGAATCACGTCCGAGCAATCAATCAGGTTTGCTTTGTTTTGGCCGAGAATCGCCATCTTCGCCATCGCCGCCTTGAACTGGTTCTGCATACCGGTCTGGTCGACTTGAAATTGAAATCAAGGTGAGCGTAAAATATGTTGAATGTATAGTAGTCACGAACCAACAAATGATTGCCATGTGCAAGCGGTGCGAGAATCTGGCAGACAGAAAGGGATCAGTGAGAAACAAAAGAAACACAAAGATTATCGCTGCGAACCCCGGGCAAGCTATGACATTGATGTAATTAATACCTTTCGAACACGAATATATCGCAGGACTTACCAATCCATCAGACTGGAGACGCATCTCTCCTGCGAGAGGCGATTCGGCTTCCCCTACGTTGCCGCTTGTTCTGAAAACAGGATGAGTAGTTTCTCGACAGCAAGTGGAAATCGCAATCAACCCCGGGAAAGCAGTCCCCTTTAATTGAGTCTCGATGAAAAATCTGAATAGATTTGCGGTCAATCGTGAGGCAAGAATCGGGGCAAGCATGCGTACTGGGTATCGAAGACCGCGGGCGTCGAATCGAACGGAGATCTGCCAACACATTAAATACAAATACATTGCTGAGCAGATGAAGGCTGATTACCCAGGGATCTAACCAAAAAAATCTTAGCCGCAGACTAATCGAGAATCGCAATACTGCTTACCGTCGGATCCACAAGATCAGCAGCGGCCACGCTGTGGCTTCAGAGAATGTAAGAAACTGTGTTGTACGAGAGCAGGAAAAGAAATCCTACGACGCGAGCAAAGCTACCACCTGAATATCGGGTCAGTCAAGTTGGATGTTGAAGACAGAGAAGCGACCTCATCAGACGAGAACCCAGCATCGGCGAATCGTGCCAAAATGGAATCGACCGAGTCCTGAGGCTCAGGGATCAAGCCTGCAGGCGACGCTGCAGTGGCTGCGGGGCGACCAAGCAAAAACTCGAGACGTGGAGCGCCAGGGCAATTGCTGACACCCACGGCGCCGGCAAACTGTATGCTGTAGCATGATGTTCGAACGCCAGAAATAACAATAGAGAAAAATGGGCGACGTACAAGTCGCCAGCAGAAATATTGTACTTATTGACGAAGGGCGTTTGAGCATCGACAATGTCATCGACACCAGCGTTTGCCGCGAAGGCAAGTTCGACGGAACCGAATGTGATGATAGACCCGTCGGCTCCCCCACCACCTTGGGAAAGAGAAAACCCGATTGCGTCGTGGAATGTGAGTCGCAACGATTCGTGGACCTGGCTTGAGGGGTCAGCGGCGTTCTGGCTGTTATGATAATCAGGTAATAAACCAACTTCTTCGCCACACTCGCCGCCGTCGAAAAGATTGGCTTGGATGTCATCCAAGATTGGGAAGAGAACGCAGCATTCCGCGTTGGTAGTCGTTTCACCGGTTGGGCAGGTGACACGCTTCGTGATCGCAGCTGGCTCAAGCGCATATTATGAGCACTGTGCAACTGATAACCCAAAGGCAGAACAAACACACCACTTGTGAAGCGGGTAGTCACGGTCGCAAGAAGAAGGGCCGAAAGAAGGTTGAGGGCCATTGGAAGAAAGTAAAGAAGGTGAAAGGTTGATGCCTTGAAGAATTTTTGGGGACTGTTTTTATAGTGGCCCTGCGCAGTTGCTTTGGTGTTACCAGAGCCAGAGTTTCAGTCCGACCAATGAGACCACAAGGAATTGAAACACAAGGACCGATGAGAAGATGAACTACACAGAGAAATTGATTTTGGGTCGGAGCAAAGCACGTGCAGTGGGAAGAAACATAAATAGTATGAGCAGCCTTAGACTTAGCCATTCAAAAGTTGCGGAACGTCGCATATATTTTTGAAGCTCCATCTGGTGGCGAGAGTCGATTCTCCGTGTCTGATATCATCGCGCAGCAGACCTTCGGTTTTACACAGGGGACCGGATTCCGTCGCCGCTCGCAAAACTGCTGCCCTCTAGTGGTGTTATTCTCCTCCCTAGTGCAGGTGGTGGAAAGGATGAGCTGAGAAGAGGAACTGGCATTAGGAGATTAATATCCCGGACTATCTGAGTGGCACTGGCGAGTCCTCTGTGAGTTCCTAAGTAACGCCACCATGACGGGCCTGGGGAAGATTGAAGAGCCACATACATGCTTGACACACGATAAAGAAGCCACAACTGAAACACAGCCACGAGTCTACGCTCCACGTCTAGCGGCCGATGCAGTTCATCCGACAATTTCCGACCGTCACCATGACTATTACCTACCTTTCCTGCCACGATAGCCAACTAGATTTGAGCGGACTCCACTCGTGGCAGCGATCCAGACTGCTGGTATGTGCTCAATAGAACCCCCTTGCTCCGCACTGTCGGACTCCGGTAAGCTTGTTTGCAAGCCTAACGTATTCTTGTGACACTAACAGTAGAAACCATGGATACATCCCGCAGTCCGTTGTACTCTTCCTCTTAAATTTCCTATGTGACACTAAAACGACGGGAATCACTGGCGCGGCACTGCGCTCGGATATATTGGGAAACGGCTGTTCATCCGAGCCTTCCCAGTGGACAGACAAGCCAATCCAATCAGAAACAAGGCGCGTTACCAGCGGCCCGGGTCCTCCCTGCCAGACAGAAATCTGGAATGCCGACAGTACGCATACTTTCGTGCAATATCTTCCGACGGCACGGCATGGTGAGCGGTCAGAGTTGTCAGAGTCTTGTATCGCCCCGCTCACGAAGGCAATAGAGGTCGATTCGGGCTTGTACCATGGCAGCCGTGTAGAATATTTGATCCTTTGTTTCCTTTCCGTCGTGTTTCCTTTCCCCACTGGCAGACCCCTCGTTTTTCATACTAAAATTCGATCGAAAGCAGACCTCTGTCGTGGAAGCGTGGCAGCGCATTCTCGATGCTGTGAATCACATCTACGTGATGGTTTCGAGGAGGGCTATGTTTGGAACTATCTGTACTTCGACTCTATTCGGCGGCGGCATCAGCTGTCCAAGTATCATAGTGTAAAAGTTTGCGGGCGCCTCGGGATAGGATCATGATGACACGGTTCGTCGGCAATGGACGCGAGAAAAAGCGATCCAAGGAGCGATCATCGCCCTCAGTGTTCCCTATACAGATAAAGGCGGGAAGGCTGGTTTCCAGATTGTCCTTCATCTCTGAATCATCTTGTGCGATACCAATTCCTCGGCGGATCGCGCGACGATGCAAATGCTCACCTTTTCGCAATACATTTTTAGAGCAGTCTGACCAAATTCAGAAAGGTGAAAATAGGTTGACCAGACCCTCCTCCCTCCCAGAGCTGAATCTCGGCATCTTGTGCTTGGTACCTCTGTGTCTCCGGTATGTAACAAAGATCATTTGAAATTACTTGCGCCGTGTAATCCAACCACAGACTCGGGGGTTTCTTGCGAATTTATCTTCTCGAAGTCTCACGAGCACAATCAAAAAAGGAGTCACATTTATTTCGTGGCCTTGAACACCAATTCCAACCATGTCGCCGGAGAATAATCAAGGTATAATTCGTCAAATCTCAGTAAGGGAAGGTTTTCGGAAGTCTTGAGAATAAAGACAACGATCCAAAGCGAAAATGCAGCCGTGGTGGCGAAAGTAACAGAGGCAATCCACCAATTTACGAAGTGCATCGAACGGTTATACAAAATGACGTTGAAAGCACCGTGAACCCGCGTCCCGGAACGGCGCTGCTACAAAAGCAATTTTTAAATAAATTGGAAAAACCTATTAAACTGAGTGCAAGGAACATGCACGCATTGACCCAGGCGATGATCTGCGCGTGTGGTAAGATGGATTTCTGACGGAGTTTGGAAAAGATATTCTACACACCTTTCCAACTCTGCGGCACAGTGTGGATAGGTTCAAGTGCCGCACGTGCGGAGAAGGGGAAAGTGAATAACTCAGAGGGTTGGTGGGGTGACGATGTTGTGCTATGGTTTCGCCCGCCAGAATCATAGTTAAGGAAATCGTGGACAGACTCCCACGAAATTAGTGACGATTAGTTCCAGTCGCTCCATCAGGGAAGTCAGCCTGCATCCCCACATCCTCCCTCAACAGCGTCTCCAGCTCTGCCATTCATCCAAATCAGCTTTTTCATCTTTTTTTTCTCTCGCTAGACGTACCCGCCAACTTCCCCGAGAACTGCTCCCTCGACGCACTTTGCATATGCTTCGCCATCCAGGCCTCAATGTCGGCCATGGTCTCTACGATCTGCGTCCGCACGCCGCGCTGCGGGTGGTCGGCCGCGAGTCCGCTGAGTTGACGGGTCAATATAGGACGATAATGCGCGATGTACGTGCGGAACGTTTGTATTCGCTGCGTGACGTCGGCACGCTCCGCTAGCGCTGCGGCCTCTGCTTCCATTCGTGCGATCTCGGTTGCCGACGGGGGCCGCGGTTCCATTAGCAGTGAACGAGATCTATATAAAAAAGCATGGACAATGTATTGGCTTGGGTGGGAAGAGGTGTGGAGAATGCATACCGTCCCGACGAATCTTCGGCCGTTACATTGAGGATTCCATAGATGCTCAAATCAAGAGTGACTTTCATCCGCGTGGTGCTCATTTGGGGGGAAGCACCACGCTGCCAATAAATTCCGTTGCATTCGTGTACTCTGCCGCCCCAGTAAAAACGCGAATCGATCTGCCGGGGATGGTCAATCTGTCACGCAGAAACAATCATGTCAGGATGGTTTCTATTTTGGTGTCGCCTATGTCCAGACGCACCTCCGTGTCATCCGCGCAGGGAGTGGCGAATTGCGCGGAATAATTGTCGAGAAGAGCCCACCGGCTATTTCTATCCCAAATCTCATGGGAGTGGCATTCCCGACATAGATCTTGCTTTCTTCGGGCACCATCCCGAGTGCCAGGCGGCGCGCGAAGAGCGATGCACCGTGAACGACCACGTCGTCCGGGTATCTCTCGGCGGTGCTAAGTGGGATTATGGAGGGAAAGGCTCGAGCGAAGCGATCCCGTATTGCCGGGATGTATGAAGATCCTCCAGCGAGGATTGCCTGCTGGACTCAATTAAACTCTTCACACAAATCGAAGGGGACGTACATGGTCAATCGCATGGATAGAAACACCCGCGGCGCGTAGCACTTGCTCAATCGTCCCATTGACAATATCTTCAACCAGCTCCCCGGTGCGAGTATTCAATTCCGCCGCCGTCACCGGAACGAGGAACCACGGTGCATCATGGATCGGCAGGGCGATCACTGCGAGGTCCTCGAAAGATAACTTAGTTTTCGCCTGTTCCACTTGATCTTCAAGGACCATCCTTTGCACATCATCAATGTCATCGTTGATTGCTAACCGGAACGCTTCTCGAGCGTAGTCGAGGAGGGGCTTGCTGATGGCGCCTCCACCAACATTTCGGGCACTTGCGACGATTTTGGAGTCGGTGTTGGTGATATGAAGAAGGGCGGCGCGCGTGGACGAGCCAACGTCAAGGACGAACGCAAGTGAGTCGGTCTCAAGCCGATCCAAACCATACGCCATGGCGATGGCCACTGGCTGGTCGAGCAATCGAACAGGGCTTAATCCGGCGAGGAGGGCTGCATCTTTCATGGTTTTCTGTTGTTCTGCGGAATATCCTCCAGATAAATTACGATTAGGTAATTCCAAGTCAAGATTCAAAAAGAGAGGCACACCTGCAGGAATTGTAATGACCGCTTGCGATATAGTGCGGCCGTGGAAGTTCTCCCGCAAGGATGCGTAGTTTGTACAGTGCTACAGAGGTTTTGTCCGGCGAAGACTACCGTTCGATGCGTTTTCAGCACGGAATGGAGCTTTAACGCTCATAAAACGTACACAAGGTGCTTCTAAAGTGTCCTCATCTTGAATCGGAGCGGCAGGTAAGGTGAATTCCCCACCTGTATCCGGCTCAAACCGCAGGTCGGTTTTAGTTGTTTTTGGAAAAATTGGAAAACAAAACATACCCCAGATAGCACAGAAGTCAAGCTAATGGCACGATGGGCATCAGAGTAACGATAATCTAAACGCACTTACAGGCTTTCTTCTTCGGCAAAGCAGGGGTTCGGTTCGTGAAATATCTTTATGCGGTTGTTGCTCATAACGAGCCTGCATGTCCTTGTGTTAGTGCAATTACGGAGACCGATGAGAACTCACCCAGCTCTTGAATACCTGAAGAGTCGGATGGTCCTCAGCGCTTTGCCGACGGAAGGTAGTAGAAAAATTCACTGACGTCGTCCCAATATCTGCACACGTATGAGAACCGCCAATCATGTCGTAGCAAAGACTTTGTGTGAGGAAAATTTACCTATTCCAATGATCGGACCGCCCTGACCCCATTGTACAGGTATTTGCGGTGGTTCTGGCGGAGCTGCCGGAATCATCCGCAAACCATAGATCGTGAGGCCAAGGAAGAATGCGACGGCCGCGAGAACGTCCCCATGCCACTTGGAATCCTCTGGCATGCTTTAGTGCAAATCTGGGAAGATGGGCAGCATGGTACGAGCGAAACAACGAGTGGTAGTGGTCGTTCTTGCGAACGCGTGGGCTTCGAGGCTGTGCTACTGTTGACGTGTTGATGGCAACATTTGAACGGCGCCTCCCGGACCGAGAGGGCCGAAGCGCGACCTAACTTTAACACGATCGAGGTACGAGATCATGCCGTGTTGAAGGCTGGCTGCGAGAGACTATGATCTAACTGGGCCAACTTATTTTTTCTTCCTATCACCACATCGGGCCGGGGGGCCATGACATGTTTGGTAGATCCTGCACTTTGACGCGTTCCTCCCATCCGCATGCGCGCCGCAATTTGCTTGGGCTCGGACTCAACTCAGAGTGCTGAAATTGAATACTTATGACTCCTGAGCTCACGTGGATGTCTTTGTTCTATGCTATCTGAGCACCCGGGTCACGTTATATGCACCGACGGGCTCGTACAGTATTTGACGCGCAAATGGACCGCAGGTGTCTTTGAGGTGTTTACTACGGACAAATTTGTGTCTTTTGTGTTTCTTCTCCTTACCCCCACAGCGTAAGGTGTCAGTTTCCCATCTCTGATTTTCACAGCGTGGCAATCAAAAGAGGGTGTTTTCATGCTCCGGAAGTCTACGAGCCGAACTCTCACCTACGCGTTCATAACTCGGGATTGCCGTCTTCCTCAATATCATGCTCTCTGAAGCCCACCGCACTCGATGGTGGCCGCACACTACCCGTCGTTGCATTTTCGACCTGCGACCTTCAAGCGGACAACTCTTTTTGTTGTTTTATTTTCAGATGTCTGGATTGCTCTCGCACAGTTGTCTGAGTTCCCGAACATATCGCTTTCGCATGAGCCGGATCTTGGCTGCCGGGCTCTTCTCTTCTTCCAAAAAAACGACTCCATGTTTTCGCTCTGGTAGTAACGGCCAACGACGACATGTTCGCTAATTCCAGCCTTTTTGACAAGCCGTTGGTCAGTTCCACATGTTTACGCTTAAGTAACGCTATGGCGGACGTCCAAGGGCTGATCATCGTATTTCAAGACACTATTCCAGTGAATATGTGGAATGGACAGCTGTCCCACGAATTTGAATAGCCATTCAAAACAGTGTCCTCCGGCGTCGCTGCGGCTATAGATCAAATACAGCTTTTTCCCAAAGATTTTTTTATCCCGTATCGCCCCCATCGCCCCTCTCAGGCTTGTCGCAGAGCACCGCTGCGCAATGAGAGGTCCATGCGGGAACGTCGCACCTGCGCATCAAGTTCCGCCGTCCATCCTGGCTTCTTTGATGCTGTGATCAGGATGAGTTGACCGCAACAGAATGCAGAAGGTGATGGTTTTGTATCCTATAAAAACCAATGGACTGTATACAGAAATAGCGAGCCCGAATTTGTCGGAGCGCCGACGGTGGATCGAGTCCAAATAATCGGATGTCCAGCACCGATATATCGTTTGACTGCTGCAATGGCCCTTCTCCGCTTGAATTGACTTCAGTATCAGCACGGGGAACGGTTACAAGTGGCAAGTTTGCCATTGGGCTAATTGAGTGGTTATCAAGCGCGTCAATCTTAGTATGACCGCCCAGCCGTAACTTCGGAATTGTGCAGCGCCAAAATTTCCGGAATTTCCCGCAATGCGACTGTTCAAGCACAACTATCCAGCAACACTAGGAGGTGCATCAGGGGTTCTTTTTATTTTGGTTCAACAGGGGGTTGGGAGGAGGGGGTGAATAAGGCCCATAGTATGCTTGGCACGGTATTCCAATTGCTGCTCGTAAGATCAACAAAGTCATAAAAAGTCAATGGGAGGAGTATGGCCATGGTTGTGTAGTCCGGAAGGAACATGATGAGAGGGACAGAAACCGCGTCTATTATAAATAGGGTGTAATTATCCAATAGAAGTGAATTATCCGATAGAGAATGGGTCATCTAAAAGATTCAATGGGTGTGTTTTGCCCGGGGTTTGACTTTGCTCTGCTTCATCGTCAACGGTCGCTCCCTCCCGTTCACGCGGTAATACACCCCGCACGCATTGCACACCTGCTCCCCATCTTTATTCCGGCGCCACACGCTCGTCTTGTATGTGCCGCAGTGGCTGCACTGCGGGCCGTTCGCAGTGATCGGCTGCTGATCCTCGTCCTCGTCGTTGTCTGCGTCGATCAGCGCCTGCGGGCGGGGCTCGTTTCGCTGCTGCTGGTAGAGCCCGCAGGCATTGCACAGAGTGCGCTGCGTGTAGGGGTCGCGCCGCCAGAGCGGGGTGCTCATCTTCCCGCAGTTGTAGCACTGCTTGATGCTGGTGCCAGGGTCGGCCGCAGGTAGGGAGTAGCCTGGGTATGGCCCCGGAGCGGCGGTGAATCCTGCGTAGTTGTTACCGTACTGAGATGTGTTGTATGACGCAGTAGAAGAATAGGGCTGCTGCTGGGATCCCGGATAGTGTGCCGTAGTGTTTGGATATTGAGTCCCCGACCCCGAGGCATACGGTGTGGTTGGGCCCTGTGGCCCCGCGGCGCCATAGCCGTAGGCGGGTTGGGCGCCATACCCTTGTTGGTAGGCTTGCGAAGGTGGATGACCTTGGTTGGCCGATGTCTGAGGGTACATTTGGTTGCCGCCATAATACCCCGAGGAACTCGGTTGGCCGTTCATGGGAACTGCGAGGATGCATAAGTGAGCGCACTCGCAATAAGAAAACGCGTACCGGCATTGATTAGCGAGCTGTAATTGCTAGTAGGTACATTGCTAGACCCAGAAGATGGGCGGTAATAGCGATTTGTACGGTCACTCATGCTGTTTTCCGTATTCTCGCTTAGAAAGGGAAGTTGGAATTGGAGTGGTTGTTGGATATGCAGATAGATTCGTGCTGTTTGCATCCCTCCTTATACGCCGTTGGGACGGGAGTCAAAATTAACATGACTAGGATCCTATGGCCGGGAAATTAGGTTTTCTTGCCCGTAAGAGTGCTCCGCCCCTTGACATCGAAGGGGTTGACATAAATGGACAGGTTTCAGATTGATGGTCCTGATGCGAATGGGGCGGCGCTTTCCATGACATAGTTGTTTTCAGGATTAGTGCCACAGTTGGAGTGGGGGTAGGGACGAACACGAACGATCATGATCGGGAAGTAACGCTCGATGAGCTATGTATAATCGAATGGCGGAGCAGATAGCATGAGAAGATGATATCAGTCGGTGAATTTGCAAGAAAGAAAGCGTGCCAATCTAGACAGTGATTTTGTTCCGCATCCACCCAAAATACTTGCGTAACACACACCTGGACATTTCATAGGCTGTTCCTGCTCAGAGGTCCCGCAGGCGAGTCAATAAATTGACATCCATGAGCAGACGCGGGTGCTGGCGCCTCCGCAATTCGGACCGCGACGACCATTCAAGACTCAGTATTACGGTGAAAGAGTCACAGTCTCTAGGCCAGAATTTTCCATCAAAAATAAGCAATGACTGTCATGTCAAGTGTCAAGTGTCAGTGTCTATAAATATATTGTGAATACTGAAGATGAGCTAATGGAAGGAACAGTAAGCCGACACCCCTTGAAAATTGTTTTTGCAGAGAACATGGCCCAGAATGTGAGATACGACAACCCAGAGACCTCCGAGTTTACCGTTCAAGTCATAGGCGGCATCCAACCTCGGAGAGATATCATTAGCAACAGACATTTCAATGCACTGGCTGAAGCTTAGGCCAACCATCCACATTCGGAGAGGTGATAAAATCGCCCGCGCGATGGAAGAAACGAATGTTGCCATCGGACAGTTGAAGGAGGAAAAGTAGTGATGACGTGTCGCAACAGCGCATTGAGTGTCTGCAAGCGCTCAGTGGTGCAGTGAAATTCAACGGCGATGACACATACGGGACCTAGGCCGGTCCGTGAAGGTTTATGATTGTTGGACGCGGAGATCCTGTAGATCAGGGCTAGCACCTTAATTGACTGCGGAATCACCTCATCTGAGTCAAAGGGTCAGATAGCATTCAATGGTTAGACGAAAGGCAGCGAACGTAATAAAATAGCCGCAGCAGCGATCCTTATTAACAGGCGCTTTTATATCAGCTGTCAGTGAATAAGACCGACGTCAGTGAGCACAGCGGGGCCGGACGATTGAGAACATTCATTTATCTCTTTGATGCACTGCTACGAGGTTGAGGGCCCTCCGACGAACACGGAAGGATGTCAGGGAGTCAAAACGAGCCTGGTGGCTGCCAGCCATCGCGACATCCCATCTGGAGTGTGGTGCTGGCAGAAGGACGGGGCCGATGGTTACCGAGTGATGGGCCATCAGCGAACAAAAACCAAATAAACTGTCGGTTCAAATGTCGTGTTCACATGTTTCGACACGCGGAGGAGACTGGAACGCCTGCACATCATTCATGGACGACGCCCCGCATCCGAGTAGGCTAGCAATCGCATCGAATGTCACGTAGTGGTTTCAGGAACTCGACATTGTAACAGGAAAATGTGGAATCTGGGGGACGAGAATGAGCAGTCTTCCATATCGAAGACCGGCATCGCATTACCTCCACATCGACATACTCCTAATGTGCCAGAAGTTCAAGCACGCGTTAGCGTTGCGTCTTGGATCCGGAAACAGCTTAGGTTGAAAGAATCAAGGCCTACGAGATGTGCCTTCAAGATCTGCGGTTAATCATGTTCAGAAATTAAGTGAGGCGGAACCGGATTTGCACTGTCATTTAGGCTCTTCACAGACACCCAGTGTCATGCCCTCATGAAGTCGACAATATTGCATTCTTGCATGCCGAAGAGGCAAGCGACTTGGAAGGGTACGGATCGGCGGCGTGCCTCGTTGTTACCGGCGCCGACAGCTCACCTCCAAGTGACATCTGGACATCTGGTTGAAGACATGTCCAGGTGCTCGTGGAGTCTCAGCGAATTATCTGTCCCCCAAACTCTTGGTGGATGCGGATTTCGAAGAGGCGGGTCTGCGACCTGTCGCGGAGAAATGAAAATCCAGTGCATTATCATTCAAGCGCTTTGGAACATACAGGGCACCGAAGAACTGCTCTTGAAGTATCATCAAATTAAGGACATGCCTGTACCGAAAGATTGAATTTCCGATATAAGCGTCCGCGGCCTCTTACCTTAAAATGGAATTGAACGAGATAGCACCGGAGTTGAAGTGTCATTTAGGTCTCCACCGCAGAACCTCCACAGCACAACCTGAGAGGAATCAGCCATATTACGCCGAGAAGACGAAGGTATGTGTATTTGACCGGGTCCACCTTATCTTCGGGGACGTCGGCTTTCCCAGACACCAGCCCCGTGCCTCGACGTACCAGAGAATATTTAAATACCGAAAAACGCGGATCCCAAAATTAAATACAGAATCCCATGGTTGCGCAAAGAGCGGCATCGAATCAGGGCCGTGAAAACACCCCGCCATTGGATTTTCTTTGGCATAATAATCTTCGTGCGGTTCAAAGAATCATCGGAGTAGAACTCTCATCTAAAATCGGCTGTCGGTGCAATCAGAGAGGAAGTTGGTACTTGGTAGCGGTCACGATCCTTTGCACGAGGTCGAAGTGATCGGGCGACGTTCATGGGGCAACATAAACGCGCAGCGACTCCCGAGACAAGAGTCTGCATCGGAGACCAGTAAGCGCGGAGGACGGATCTGTTACATGAGTAAACCCTGCCGCCAAGGAGAGAACTGTCCAGGAAATATCCAGGGAGAATTGACCGGATTCTTTTTTTTGCTCATGGCAAGAGTTGTGGGAGGCACGAGGCCGTGGAGTAATCAGATCTAAGGGTTTCAAAGGAACGCTTACAGAGAGTAGATGAGTGTTTCCACTGGAAAAGCGGTTTCCGGCGGGTAAGAATCGAAAAAGTCCGTTGATGCGAGCTCTAAGCGCTTAAGAAGGAACATTAGGGCCGCAATGCTTGTGCCCACCAAAGGCACAGTTTTCTGGCCTGTGGTTCGGTTTTCGACTTGCGAGAGGGGACGTGAGCGCGGCTTTAGTATTCACTTGCTGCGTCAGAGTTCCCCGGATTCATCTCAAGCGCTTGCAAGTGCTAGCGACGGTGGTGAAGGCCGTGAGAAAGAAAACGCGGTGACGCGTTTGCATCGCCACACCCGGGGCTTGCTTCCTCCCTACCGCCGAGCAAATCCAACAGCGTCCTCTCTGCCGTGGACTGGTTCGAATCGAGAACCATATGGAAACACCGTCCAATGACTGCTGACAGTCGCTTGCTGACTCAAGCCGACTCAAAAGAATCTTTTTGAGTCAGCTTGAGTCAGCGAAGGCTGTATGGCTCAACCAAGGATACCTCTGGTTTGCCTCTCGTCCAGGACCAATCCAGGATTTTCCTGGCCATGGATCTTCCCAGCGTGCCGCCGCTCGACGATGATATCGTAGACCGCATCATGAGCTTCTGTCCCACTTTTGTCACGCTTGAATCCGTAATTCTCGTTACAAAGGCCTTCCACAGTGTCTTCCGAGCGCACACCAAGCTGAGCCCCTTGAAACTTCTCAGTCGTCTCTAGTCTGACAAAGAATTTGGAAAGTCCGTAAAGCAGGCGGTGGCGTACAATTTCATTGGACCAGCGCTCCCGCAGGCTTTACGCGCCGCGCGGTATCCGTGTTACGACGACAGGTACAGGCGTCATCATCCAGACAAAAGATCTGGATCCCGCCACCATGGCAGCGGCATGCTCTGAAAAGCACGACGCGATCGTCATCACGGCGGAAGGGAAGGACAAGCTGCAGGAAAACTCAAAGGTGATGGACACCTTGGAGAATATCTCCAGTCTGACGGGCGTCTCGCGACCGTGTCTCCAAAATCTCCGCGCCCCACATTTATCCATGATCAGACGAAAAGACCCCACCTCGAAGATGAGCGTCCTCACGCCGGAACAGTCGTGGCGCTTCCGGTGGGCCTCGTACCGTATCATGCTCTACTGCAATATCTTTCCCGGCACACGCTACAACCCCGACGAATATCTGACAGACGAGCTGCTGCAGGTACGCTGTCGTACGCCGACGTCTTGGAGGCAATCGATGAAGACATTGGTGCATCGGTTTTGACCCAAGTATACCGCCGCTTCTATTTACTGTCCACAGCAGAGGATGTAATCGATACCATGCGCGCTTGGCAAGCCTGCTCCTACGACGACTTCGAGGCCGAACTCTACTGGTTGGGTACCGAGTCCTATACCAGAAACACGCTGTACATAGGGTAATTTGATGTGCCCCTTTGCGAGCATTGGGACCGCGCGCAAGGTCAACCCTTCGAAAGAGACGAGCCGGTCATTCAGTACATCCTCAACACCATTGTCGGGACGGATGACACCTGCAAATATTCTCCGCCTCAGCGATGCCCCGGCTGATTTCCTTGAACTACGTAGGCTCGCAGTGCTCCACCCCTGGTAGGCCATAACTCCTTCCCGATGCCGGTGCGTCCTCCCGCCACTCTCCATTTTCTTCTTCGCATCCATCGCTCCGCTGATGTCCTCATTTGCACTCAGACTGGCACCGCCTCACTGCGGCGCCCACAAAGTTCCTCGAGAGCAAGCCTAAGAATAGCCCCATGGTCACAGCTCGCCGCCGCCAGCTACCTGCACAAGTCAGACGCGCTGGGGCCGTGGATCGCAGAGATGTTTGAGGTGAAGCAAACACCCGGCGCGTGGGACGACTTGGAGCGGGACATGTTGCTCTGCAGGCCGTGTCTGAAGTTTTTTGGGGACCACGTGTAGGCGTCGCACCTCAACGAGCGCGCGCAGAGTAGGTGCATATTCGCTCGCTTTGTTCCTGAGAACTCATGATCCTTTCCGCAGCGGGGCAGAGGGGTGGACCACTCTACAACACTCATCCTGCTGCACCTTGTTGCTGGTTTCGCTCCTCGTAATCCCCTTTTAATTTGCCCGAGGAACAAAAACACCGGCAATTGCCTAGTTCAGTCGAATACCGGTTGTCAGTCCAGCGAACACAGAAAGCTTGCCCGAGCGATTTCGCCGCTCAGAGCACCTTTGGGGAGAGAGATCATTGGACAACTCCTATATCCAGCCGACTGTCTTGTTTTCTCTCGCATTGCACAATCACGACGCATTTGCGTCCGACACCAACGATCTTGTCTTTCGTCGGTACGAGAACTATACTACCTCCTATGGCGGGCGAATTACAACGCAACTAACTTGGTACCCGCCTCTCAAAGACAATGCCCGCTGAATGAAATTTTATGATTGTCCACGTCCGTCCAAGTCATACTGGTACAAAAGGCATTGAGTCATCCAGACTCTCACTGTTGAGTTGTTTCCCTTCTCCGCCTTGATCGACTAGCCACTCTTCGTCACCAGCGACGCTCCTTGCCACATCAGCACGCGCCACACCGAATTCAAACAGTGGCAGTCCCTCTTCTTCATCGTCCTTTCCCCGTGGTGGGGGAGTATCGGCATCACGATAATACACGCGATTTCTGTGCGTACCGCTGACGCCTTCGCCTGTCACATACCCGATCAAAGAGTCAGACCAGTCAAGAAGAGGCTAGCCTCACTGGGACCGGAGTTTTTATCGCTGAAGTCTCAGTCGGCACTGCGAGAACGGGGATATTATGATTCGTGTTCGTCGGCTGCAGGACGCGTCGACGGCGCGAAAATATACGTGGTGTTCCGGAAATGGTGCTTTCTGCGCTTTCTCCACCAACACCCACGGCGTTGGTCTGTGGTTGCGGTTGCTCTGGTTCCGACGGCAATCCTATATCTTGCGCCGTCACAGTTAGCGAGAATGGCTTGATCGAACACACAACTCAAGTCAGGTTCGCGATGTAGAAAAGCAACGCGAGAAGCGCACCATCATGGACTCCCATTGCCGCAGCTCGTTTTCCGCGACCGCCCCACCGAGATATGCGTCGAAAATCTGGGGCTTCTTTGTTAAATTGGGTTCCACCTTAGGTGGCTGTCCGGGCGGGACCCATCTGCCGCTCGCGATGAGTTGGCGGTGCTGTCGGCGGAGATACACGGAGCGGGAGATGATGCCCCCCGCGACGACGGTGAGGAGAACGAGCGTTGCGAGGAATGTAAATACTATGTATGCAAGGGTGTGAGCAGATTATTGGCGGAACAAAGGGTGAGGGAACACACGATAGAGTGTTCCAGGCGAGGGGATGCCGCAGGTCGCACCGGTGCTTAAGCAGCTGGAGGTCGGAGAGGGATTGGGACTGGTGCTGCTGACGATTGTCGTTCCTGCTGAGGTCGCCATCGCAGTGCCGAGCCTGCCTACCGTCGACAAGAGATAATCAGAGGAACTCCTGGTGAAGGAGATTATGTATGGATGTATGCTGAGTACTCCCGGAGCAGTACCCACCAGACAAAAAAAGCCGACCTGCTGCGGAGGGGAGCAGTCGAGGTCGCCACCAGGCGATGTGGGAAGAACGGGCCGCAAGTAGCCGAAGGGAGAGCGTTCACCAGGCCTTTTACTCATCCTCGCACCAATCGGGTATTGAAGTGTGGGGAAATAGAAGCCACGGAGACTGCCTGTCTCCCCACTAAAACCTCGCCTCGAAAGCGTGGCCCGTCAGAGGCCGCACGTCTCTTCACACAGTCGCCACGCAACCCCCGTTCTGTCAGGATTCTGGACTGACTCATGTTACCTCGCGCTCACCGCTCGACGCGGTTTTATAGTGAGCGAAAAGGTGTTAAGTAACGGGTATTCCGCGGGATCTTCGTTCGGGGAAAGTCAAGTCGTGTGGCTGATAATCACTGTGCGGCGAATGTCAGGTGTGGGAGAAGTAATATTTAGTTCGAAAATGATCCTACCCGGGCCATGGACAAGCCGGTGTCCTGGAGCGGGCTGATTGGGAGGACTTAGCAAAAAGCTGATCAAATCGCACGCAGAAAAGCAAGAAAGTCTTTACTAGAGAGGTATGGGCGGTATACTGTCTCATAAATATCGGCCAACTCGAAAAAACACGTTCTGAATATTGCCTTATAAAGCTCGATATGCAACACATACCGGAAAACACAATGTCTCAATTCTCAAAGATAAAAAATACAATGCGTAATTTGAAGGTTAGGCCGGATCAGAGTACTGGCTATCCATTTGAGTACCACAATATTTTCGGCTTCTCGCAGCCGGCTTAACCGACTTCTGCTATCTGCTACTCTTCTTGTGGTAGCCTCCTGTGGTCAAGTTGGAGTTGATTAATTGCAGAGGAAGGACCACTCTCCTTCACTCATTTTATCTTTGAGACAGTAGATTCCGTCCCATGCAGGGCACAACATGCCCTCTGCACCATCCTCTCACCCATTCAGGTCAGCTTGAAAGGGAAGTTATTGTATCTGTTGAGTCATTTGGGCCACAGTGGGGCGAAAGGAACCGGTGCAAACAAGCGAAAGAGCCGGGTGGCCGACTAGCCCATTTATTGCCTCATTATGACTTTTGCCGAAAGGAAAATTCAGTAAGGCATGGAATTGCCATGTAAATTGGCGGAAAATGTTTGAGCTCACTCCCAGGATGCATAACTTGGGTTCAGAGCCCATGTATTTATACCTACCAACCTCCATGGGCATAATTAAACTAAGGTGGCCTATTACCCTGTCTCTGATAATAGTATGAATACGTTATTACATGAGGTATCTAGATTTCTTCATCTCCAAGAATTGCCTCCAGCGCCTCCACATCTTCCGGTTTCTCCTGTGCGCGGTACAGCAATGCAAGATTCTTGATAGTCCATTTGGTACTCGGATGATCATCACCCAGAATGTTTTTCCGCTTTTCAAGAACAGCAATGTAGAATTTCTTTGCCCATTCAAACTGGCCCTGCTCATGGTATATCACCGCTAGATGCCCCATTGTATGGAAGGTGTCTGGGTGATCTTCACCAAGGGTTTTCCTCCGCTTCTCCAGAACAGCGATTTCAAGCTCCTCTGCTTTCTGGAACTGGCCTAGTTGAGAGTATGTCGCAGCCAAATTACTCATGGTCTGCAGAGTATCTGGATGGTCCTCACCCACAATTTCCCTTTGCTTCTCCAACACTTGGACCTTGAGGCTTTCCGACTTCTTGAGCCGGCCTAGACTGTGGTATATTGCAGCCAAATCACTCATCGTCCACAGAGTATCTGGATGTCCTTCTCCCAGTATTTCTCTCCGTTTCTCCAGAACCTGAACTGCAAGACCCTCTGCCTCTGCAAGTCGGCCCAATTGCTGATATGTGTTGGCCAAATTCTCCATGGTATGAAGAGTATCTGGGTGGTCATCACCCAGAACCTCCTGTCGCTTTCCCAGTACATAAATGTGGAGACCCTCTGCCTTTGTGAGCCGGCCTAATCCCTGATATGTGTTGGCCAAATTCTCCATGGTATGGAGAGTATATGGATGGTCTTTGCCCAGGACTTTCCTCTGCTTCTCAAGCAAGACACTCTGCAACCCTTCGGCCTTTGTGAACTGACCTAGGTTGTGGAATGTTGATCCCAGATCCCCCATGATACGGTGGGTGAGTGGATCTTCATCACCAAGAAGGACTCTCCGTTTCTCAAGCACCACAGTACGCAGGTCTCTCGCTGACGTGTACTCACCAAGCCGAGAATGTGTCCAGGCCAGTTCTTCCATAGCATGCAAGGTTTGTGGATGATCATCCCCAAGATGTCTTTGCCATTCGTGGAGTGTGATTTTTTGCTGCTCTGCCTCCTTCCGTCGAGCTTCAAGAGGTGGGTATGGAGTTGAATATGGTACATTTGCTCCAGTAATTCTGACTGTGACAGAATTTGCGAGGTCCAAAGCGGCGAGATTAGTTGCAGCGCTATAGAATATTCCTTGGAACACTGAGTCTGCGTTGGGGCTTGAAACTTGACCAATGTCCTTCCCGGAATCGAGTCCATCCTAATCGTGATTATTAACTGAATACATATTTACACCATGAAACATCTCACCAATTGTATATCAGAGACATTTCTATCCTCCTCTGAAGTAGATGAAGTATATGTCTCCATTTCGCTCGGGACAGACGAATCCATACTCTGCGCATCTCCACGATCCTCGCAACCGCAATCTGGGCAGTGAGGGTTCTCCTGATTCAAAGTCTGAGTGTGGTCCATGGGGACAGTAGTTGTCGAATCGTTGCTGCAGGCCAAATCCACTAGAGATTTATCGCGATTAATGTGGGGAGCATCGGTAGTTGTATTCTCGCTGCGTTGGTATGATAGAAGCATTAGCCTTAATTACTAACACCATAATTTTCAAATGCTTTACCTATTGACGGTAACATTCAACTTTGCATCCCGATACAAAGCTGGTAGGATATCCTCCAAGGTGGTGGCTGCACAGGCCGAGGACCGGGGGAGAAGCTCGGGTGCCCTTGGCCTAAATAAATTGAGTTCTAATGGACCAGCGGTCAAAGATTTAACTCACATTCGTAACAGGTGTACAAATTGGCAGAAATTGTCATACCAAGGTTGTGCTGACCACTGTTTCCGATCTACTTGGCTGAGCCAGTTCGAAATACCGGTCACTGTGGTACTGGCGAGAAAATCAACACCTTCATAGTCGAAAGGTGGTTCAGATTCGTCGTCAGGGCCCAATGTGAGGATGTCAACCCCGATATCCTTCAGTACCTGGACCAGCTTGAAACATATTTTATTTGCAATATAGGAATGGATTTTCCTGCTGTCCTGCCAAAATCCAGGCAGATCAAGAATTCCACCGAGGTATCGCATGCTAAGTGCACTTGAATACGGCGAATCTCTGAAATGCTATGAACATAATTCTCAGGAAAGGACTTCTGAACACTCACGGACAATCATGACCGACTAATAGTCGTTCAAGCACACTCAGGCCCTCTTGCTTACAGTTTGTCAAATCTGAAATTGAACTCGTTTCGACCATTACTGAAGTAATACCGTCCGTTAAGCAAGTAGAAGTCAGGGTTTTCCAAAAAGCCCAGTTATCATTCGGAGATCCAGTGGAGCGTTCCAGGAGAGCAGAAATGTCGTCTGTGGATGATGCACAGTCCAGAAATTCTGTGCTACGAAAAAAGCCGACGGAGACCTGGATATAGAGTGACAAGTTCTATGATTTCCCTGAAAGCCTGCTGCTGTGTGCTCGCGGACTCAGTACTGTGAAAAATTCTGGTGACACACATGCTTTTGTTAATAGTTCAAAGGAACGCACGGCAGCGCATATTTCATGAGCTTGATGCATCTCTTCTCCAGTTTCGGCGGAACCGAGCTGCGTAAAACCTCCAGTCGCTGCACCCGTTGCTCGTCATCCCCAAAGTAAGTTTTGATCTTCCGGGCTACAACGTGAGGACCCAATCCAAGGGAGTAGGCAGCGCGGTTTGCCTGCTTCTCGAGAACTTTACCCAATGAGGTGTACACCTGATCCAGAGTGCGCCCTGGAGAAGGTGAGAACAGCATGTTGAGGATAAGCGCCCATCTGCCAATGTCGGAACGGGGATTCTCCTCAAGCTTCGCGACGGCCTTGATTGAATCTGGATCCCAGGGGATAAGTGCCTGGCTTGAGGCCATTTCAGGAGTGTAGCACGGAGATGAGTGAGAAAGATTATGGAAGAGGGAAAGAGTCGTGGGTGCCGGCGCTCAAGGTTGACAGGCACAGCCTATTCGACGGCGTGCGACAGATGGAACGGAGAAATTGGAGATACGGCCAGCTTGGAGATTCAGAAGCACTGTGTAGACAGAAATATGATAAGTATCTTGGTCAGTCATGGAGAGGTAGAACGACTATATTAGTCAACTACTGTGCCTGTAGACAGAGAAATATAATAAGTATCTACAGGTAATATGTCGGAAAAATCCTGTTTGGGTTGTAAGAGCTTGAGCAGGATTACCGGCTTGGAAGAGATTGTAATGTGTTATAAGCCGCTGGCAGGGTGGCTTATATGGACTTGTAAGCCATCTCAAGCCGTTATCGGGCTCGTGATGGCGTGTGAGGAATTACCAACGGTTGAAACTCAAGACCGTATCAACAACTTGACAAGTTCTTTTCCGGATCTTTCGACTCTTTATCTTTTCAAGTAACTTTTTCTCAAATATTTGGGGACCTTAGTTAGATCTCTTTTCTGGAGCTCAAGCTAAAGCTTGCATTTGATTCGGAGTCCAGACTCCTACACAGGACTACAGCAAAACCGCACAGTTGTCTTTCTGTCTCAGCATGTTTCATTTCTCGTCTTCAGACTGTTAAACCCTAAATTCAAATCGGGGTTTATCTCCTCCCCCGGCGTGCGGAGCATCGTACGAGACGCGGGCACACTTCCTACTGGAATGTCCGGTGTGGGAGCCCCACCGTCAACAACTACACACCGCAGCGACGAAAGTAGGCATACTCGGTCCACTGCGTGTCGCCCCGCTCCTCTCCGGACCAGGCACGGCGGGCGGTCAACCGTCATTTGCGAATCGAGCGGCTACTGTCATTGAAGTGTCACCTTAACTGTCATTTGCGGAAATTTGGCCAGTTACCCCTTTGGTCGAGCGTTCGGACTTTTCCGTGGCCACGATGCAGCCATGTGTTTTGGATATATTTCTTTTTTGAACACAGTTTGAGAATAAAACAATTGTCCTTGAATTTGCCTTGATCCTCACAAAGAAATATATAAAAGTTTAGCCACAAAGCTCTATGTGACCTTTGCGAGGTGCCGAACAAAGAAGAGCGGCGGCGTCTCGCTCAGGAAGACGGGGGGGGATCTCTCAATAGGGAGATTGTTCTGGGTTCGGCGCCATCTGAGGCGTCAACACCATCGCTGACCCTCTTTGCGTCCTCCTCCTCCGGATCCTTTTCTTTTTCCCTCACAATGCACAGTGCCCCCGCACAAGCACAAAGCATTCCAAAATAACTATGTAAAGAGAAAGACAACGGACAGAAGATACACACCACACACATTACACTTATTATTCCCCACATTGTCCTTCCTCCACAGTAGTGTCGTGCTCGTGCCGCAGTTCAATCAAGAGGTCGGAAGGTCGGATAAGTAGCAACTAGTCGGCAAGGCAGGTTAGCGCTGAATGGAAATATGATCCCTGAGGTTGAGATCAACGCAAGAATGTAGTGACTGTGTAGCAGGACTAACACTGAGGAATTGCCAGTATGTCGCTCTTTGAACCCTGACAGAACATAGGTTCTTTGTAAGGCTCGGCATCTGTTGGGTACACGGTGTACTTACTATTATAACTATAGTCAGAATCACAGCGACAGATCTTTCAAGTTGGGTAGAGCTATAGGGCCCTACACCCATATGAAGAAGAATCTATATCAAGACAGAAACTACATACTAATCTAATAAGAACTTACTTCTGAAAAATGGCCTTTAAGTGCTCGGGCACAAAGTTCGTTCTGATGTCAAGGCTCATTGGCTCAGCTCACGCAGCTTCCGGAGCAGATTTATCATGATCTCCGTGTCCATGGTCCACTCGTTGTGCAGCTAGAACTCTTGGACAAACTATCCATTAAGTATGTCAACAAGATGGGAATAAGATTGAGGTGGGTGTACCTGCAGTGTGCAATGTGCACTGGTATCTGTGGATCTCAGTTCCACACTCAAATATGGTCGGATATGTGCGGGCGTGGATGCGTGTCGACGTTGATCGTCGCGCATCGGGTTTTGTATTGTCGGTGTTTATGTTGGTGTTGACGTCGCGGTCAATGCTCTTGTGCGCAACACAATGGAGACCCATGCTTTGTCCCTTACCTTCCTTCCATCCTTTTACAGCTTCGCTTCCATTCTACTCCCATTTTACTCACCTTATTTTTCACTAGGTACCCCCTTGCTGGAAGCCTTAGCTCCAGCGATCCCTGCCACAGGCAAAAATTTCTGACCCTCTCAATTAAGCTGTACAAGCACGACACCGCTGTGGAGGAAGGACGACATGGGGAATAATATATGTAATGCATGTGGTGCGCACTTTCTGCCTGTCATCTTTTTCCTTTCCGTGGTTGTTTTGGAGGGCTTTGTGCTTGCACGGGGGTCGCGTTGCTAGGGAAAAAGATGTAGAAGAGGACGCAAAGAGCATCAGCGGTGGTGGCGTTGACGCCTCAGATGACGCCGAACCCAGAACGATCTCCCTATTGGGAGATTCCCCCCGCCTTCCTGAGCGAGACGCCGCCGCTCTTCTTTGTTCGGCGTCTCGCAAAGGTCACATAGAGCTTTGTGGCTAAACTTTTATATATTTCTTTGTGAGGATCAAGGCAAATTCAAGGACAATTGTTTTATTCTCAAACTGTGTTCAAAAAAGAAATATATCCAAAACACATGGCTGCATCGTGGCCACGGAAAAGTCCGAACGCTCGACCAAAGGGGTAACTGGCCAAATTTCCGCAAATGACAGTTAAGGTGACACTTCAATGACAGTAGCCGCTCGATTCGCAAATGACAGTTGATTGTCCGCCGTGAAAGCTCCTGAGATCGCTAGCTAGCTTCGTCGAAGCCACGGGTCGCTTCACGTGAGCCTGCCATTTCCCCTCTTACATCCCCGTACCTTTGTCCGTTCTCCCTCTCCGTCTCTCTCGACTTTTCCTCTCTTACTTTATACTCCATTAATATACACACCACACCATCATAAACACCCCGTACGATACCTTTATACCACCACCTCCGCCATCCAATGGAAATCCTTACGATACTTACAATCCACAATTTTACCAACGCACGGCCATTACCTTATCTCTATATCTTCACCCTCTCATATTTAGATTAGAAAACCTCGTAGCTACCATAAACCAGACACGAAACCACCTTAACACCGCTAGAGTACAGCTACCATAGCCCTCGGGCCACATGTAGTAACAATAGTGACTTAATGAAATGAAATGTTAAATTTTTCAATGATAATATTTCAGGTGGCCTTAGTGGCTGGTACGAAGTGGCCAATCATGATAAGTCATTGAAAATCCGCGAGCATCCGGCTACTATACGTCCCTGTATTGAAGCAACGGTCACGGTCACAGTAGGGGTCGTTGCGTTGTAAAATTTGCAGCGGGTCATGGTCACGATGGGGTCTGTTGCCCCAAAATCACCGTGACATCCAAACAAAAATCATAAAAAATTTCTCTTGGGCTCGGAACAGGCTCGATATCAAAGGGAATGAATAATTTGGGCAATTGGTGTGTTGAATGTATCTGAAAATGTTCCTTAATACAATGAAAAACAGGAGAAATAATAGTCGCCGTTGCATTTTTTAGCAACAGTCACTGTCACGATGCTCGTTGTTGCCTGAAAAAGTGCAACGGAAATGTCACGGTGAGTTTGGCGTTGCTTCATTACAGGGATGTACAGTACACGCGCCAAAGAATAATGGCAAGTGATCAATGTCAGAAAATTGTCTCTCTTCCTCTCCCTTCACCTTCCCCGCCTCACTTGGTCTTCCCGGTTCTTGAAACCCGCACTCTGTCTTTTACCAGGTCCATCCAAGAACCTATATCTTTCATTACTTTCTTCTGTGGCATTTCCCCAAGAACTGTCTTAAAATCTTGAAGGCCACTTCAAGTCACGCGTCAATGCCACCTCATTGCCACCTCAAGTCGCGGGATTTTGTCACATATTATATAATGTAGACCAGGTCTATCCGGAAGTCTACCCGCAGGTCTAGTAGACCGGCCTACAGACCTTACTCCCAACGGATCCGATGTTCTCGTAGCACTCTTTTGGATCCCCAAAAGGAGAATAACTATAGTTAGACGAGGGAGGTCTTGGTATTCAATGAAGGACCCAACGACGATGACCAGCATGCATCAAGCACAACATTCACTGTAGTGGTCAAGGATGTCGTTTGACAACGGAAGCGATGATGGAAGAAGGTCTTGCCATCGCCAGCAGCGACGATGACGAAGGGTCTTGGCATTGGCGGCAATGACAACAAAGGTCTGGACCATGTTGTCAATGACGACGAGGACACACTGAGTACGATGTTCGCCGTGGTGAGGAAGAACTGTAGTCTCTTATAAACAGACGCTACAACAATTTAACTTGTACCTTGTTATGTTGTAGTCTGTCAGCTCCCATTGATCCGTGCTTGGAGGGTGGGGTTGTTACATAATCCCAAATTTCGCGAGTCTCGAATTGCATTTCACGACGCATTTTTCGCGAATTTAGAAGCACACCGACGTTCAGTAACCCGACTTGATTATCTCTTCCCACCAGGTCTCGGCAAGAACAGCAACGACTCATGATGCCGAATTTTGATGGGCCGGCTGCTCCCAGAGCTGACTTGCTACTGAGGTATTTCATTCAAATCGACAGTCACGGGTCACGGACCCCTCTGTCGATGTCGAAATTTGGTCAAGGTCACGCATCACGGAGCAGTTTGTCGAAACCTCCAAGCTGTCACAAATGCCTCCTCCCCCCCAGTGGCGAAAAAGTTAAAATTTCCGTATGACTGTCGAAATTTTGGCAGGTGTCACGCAAAATTCCGGCCGCTGTCGAAATGTCGAATAGGTAAATCGGGTCACGCATCACACCCCCTGTCGATTTGAACGTAATACTTCAGTATTCTAGCCGCGGAATAGGTCAGATAAAATGATCAGACCACGCAAATACCTTCGAAATGACATTTGGAACAATCTTGCCTCCAAGGTTTGTGCAATGGAGGCCACTGGAGGTGGTAAAAAGGTAGGGCAAAATTCAAACTCCAAAGATTATGTAACAACCCGACCCTCCATGCATCAGTGGCGCGGTAAACTACAGACTAGAAGAACTGTTGCCAACACCAATGAGGACAACAGTGTGGAGGCAGCCTGTGTGACCTAGCCGTCAGTCACATTCTGAAGGCATAGCATTCCAACGGATAATGCGACAATATAGTTAGTCGGTGCAGTGATTGCGTGTCAGTTTGGCCGTGATGTATGGTGTGAGTGACCTCGCTGGCAATGCGATATTTCATTCAAATCGACAGTCATGTGTCACGCACCCCTCTGTCGATGTTGAATATTGGTCGAGGTCATACATCACAGAGGTCCTTGTTGAACCTGCCGCTAGTCACAGTGTGGCAACGCCTGAAAGACACAAAAAGTGAAAATTTCCGTGGGGGAATGTCGAAATTTTTGGCCGGTGTCAAAATGTCGAACTTGAAAAAAGGGTCACGTGTCACCCCCCCTGTTGATTTGAATGAAATACTTCAGTATCTTGTGTCCCAGATGGCCCAGAACTATGGCAAATTTACCCAGATCGGTTCTGTCCGTCACCTGTTTTCGACGGGTGAATATGGCGGTCAAAGTGCACATTTAATCGGCCGCAAAGATAAAGTGGTGATTTCGGACTTACCGCAAAGAAATATACGTGATTTGACGTCTTCTCCGCAAGAAAGGTAACGATAATCACGTCGCTTAACTTGCGGGGAAATCGTGGCATCCCGCAAGATATATATAGTGCGCCCGCAAGATATAGATGCGTCGCCCGCAAGATACAAAGTTGCCCGCAAAAGTTTTTTAGAAAATTTCCGCAACAAACTCGGTGAGTGCATAATGCCAATTCACCTCTATTGCTATTTGCAAAATAGTTGGCGATCATGCATTTTGATCGAACAAACGCCATACAAACCATCGAGCTCGCGCGCCCCCATAACTCAACGGATACTGCTCGGAACCCCATAATCCATAGGTGTTTTCGAACCGTCTCATCAAGCCCTACAACGCCCCTGGGGTTAATTTTGCGATTTGGTGACCCCCTCGGCGACCTCGCTCAACGGACTGATTTTCCGGTGTGCACGCTGCAGGGATAGAGGTGGCAACTATTTGGATGGTTTAAATGCTCTGTAGGGGCCTTGTGGGTGCTAGAAAGGGCACCCCACAGCCTTTGAGGTATGTGTTCAAATCATACATCCATAGTGAATACTTCGGCAACAGCTCGCATTCTCTACACCTAAGTCACCCCATCAACAGTGTTTCTTTGCCTCTTAACGGTAATATCCCCTCAGATGACCATCATAATCTTCCTCCTTCAACCAGTAAACATCTCAGATGGGCACAGCCCAGCCTTGTGGACGAGAATGGATCCCGTGGTATTCGAATTAGTTCAATGTGTTGTGCATGGAAAATGCTCAGTAAAAGACATGGAATGTAACAATTGTTCCCTGAGAGTATGAATATGAGGTCTATGGCTATTTGGATGTAGGTTTGGGCACTGAGTTGTTTATACAAAGAACGAAAGCATTTAGTGAATATATTTGTATCAATTACCTCACATAAAAGGAACATACCAGCCCCAGAACACAAGGGGCACCCTTCCTAGCATCCATAAGAACCCCACCGAGCACTTAAAGCATCCGAATACCTGCCCACTCCGTCGCTGCGGCTCACGCACGCCAGAGACTGGCCCTTGAGCAAGGTCAACGAGGAAGTCACCAGATCGCAGAACTGACCACGGGGCGCTCTAGAGCTCGACGAGACGGTTCGAAAAATCCTATGGTTCATGTGGCTCTGAGCGGTATTCGTTGAGATACAGCCTGCACGAGCTGGATGGTTTGCGTGGCGTTTGTTCGATCAAAATGCATGATCGCCAACTATTTTGCAAATAGCAATAGAGGTGAATTGGCATTATGCACTCACCGAGTTTGTTGCGGAAATTTTCTAAAAAAACTTTTGCGGGCAACTTTGTATCTTGCGGGCGACGCGTCTATATCTTGCGGGCGCACTATATATATCTTGCGGGATGCCACGATTTCCCCACAAGTTAAGCGACGTGATTATCGTTACCTTTCTTGCGGAGAAGACGTCAAATCACGTATCTTTCTTGCGGTAAGTCCGAAATCACCACTTTATCTTGCGGCCGATTAAATGTGCACTTTGACCGCCATAGGTGAACAATAGGTACGATTTCGTTCCACAGAGATGGTTAAACTTTCCATTACCTTCAATCCAGATTAAAATTGTAGCTTTGATCCACGCATCGGGAGAACTTCCTGAAACAAAGGTTAATGATGTTCCGGCTTTGGCCTGGCCTGAAAGTCATGGCTTAGGCCTGGCCTGGAATGGCTTTGGCCTGGTAAAACCTCAAACCAGGCCAAAAATATTTGGCGTAGGCTTGACTTGGCCTGGCTTTGCCATCAGACTTGAACTTGCACAAAAGTACCGTGTGTAGAGTGTGGATGATATAGAGAGAGGTTTGGAAGACTTCTCTAGTGTCCTGAAGTCAGCCAAACTGTCAACAGACCCTCCAAAACGAGCATTTAAATTTCTTTTTACCGAACTAGATCTTTGTTGAACCAGTGGCGAGTGCAGAGATGGTACATGGTGCTCAATAATGACCCTAAATCCTACCAAAATAGAGTGAAATGTGTTCTATGGACTCGATGTGAATAAGTTTGCTGCGATTTTATCGGCTGCCTTGGCATACGTAGAGGTGGTCAAAAAGCCATTGCTTTTGGTACATCACTATCAAAGGCCACAGGGCACTATTTAACTGCCTGTCACCGACCCGTCGCACCAACTGGGCACACCCGATTCGACGCCGTTGAGGGAGTCAAACAAAGATACATTGTTGAGGCAAAAAAAGAAAGAAATCCGTGTTGAGGCGAGACTACCGAAGCAAAGGCTGTGTAATGGAGAGCTCTCGGCTAGAAGTCGAGTGCTAGTTCCGGTACACGGGTAAGAGAGAAAGCTTGAGGTGGTCCCAACAAATAAGTGGCGTAACAATAGTATTGACCAAGGGTCTAGCTACGTACAGTCCAGTATTTAAGTAAGTACGGTACTACGTGGATAAGGAGTGTGTGGATCAATGGTATACGATGCCGAGGCATCAAGGATGAAAGAATGTGTGGTAAAGTTAACGCATAAGGAAGGTGTGTGGTTGGAAGAGGAAAGAGAAAGAAAGGAATATAGAGGCACAGGAGCATACCGTTACAGGCTGGTTGAGCAGCTGTATTTCACATTCCACCTCGTCTAGTTACGACTGCGATTCCTGGGGAATTGAAGTCAGGCACCTTTTCTCTGGTTTGGCGACAAACTTACAGGTTCAAAATTATCATTGAATCACCCCGTACTCATTGCACGGGGGTGCAGACACCATCCCAATCGCTGCTAGAGCGTACAGAAGAAGTTCCATCAAGTTCGATGGTGGGTATCTTCTTGACGGTGTCCCAGCCAGACCTAGACTTGAAATAGTCCAGGTAAAACTTCTCTGGAGGCGGCTCAGTTTATCTGAGAACGAGCCGACAACTGAATGGGTACTTACCGGGACCAGGATAGAATGACTTGGAGAACCAAAAATAACCGGAAAGTGTGAGGGGGATTTCGGCCGACACAGGTGTAGTGCAGGTCGTTACATTGAACTGTAAAAGATGATTAATAAATATTCGAGCCTGTGACGAGAAGAGAGTCAATAAGCAGAAGAAACTTACCGTCAGATGGCACGTGTGATTCCGCGGAACAATGAGTTTGATCGTGTCCTCGGTTTCGTCGCTTACAGTATCTTGCACGCTGAGAGGATCGCGCAGTCAGACAACGGGCATTATACAACGTCATGGAAAACGGGACATACCTTGTTCCCACTTCATCTGTCATGGCTACGGAAAACTCAGTACTGGCACTGCCCGAAACAACTCCGACTTCAAAGCCCACAGAGGCACTGACTCCCACTGAATCAGTGACTGATCCTAGTCAACAGTAAGATAATGATTGATTTTTCGATGGTCGGATCAACATACTGGTGACTGACATGGAAGTGGTCCTGCTCGTGCCAGTCTTGAAGCCTAGGGTAACCTCTGCAGTAGCGTTGATGATTTTTCCTCTCGAAGCTTTCGCAACTACACGGCAGGTAGGTGGACCTGATGCCCAGGGATTAGCTTTTAAGCAAAAAGAAATGTATGAACGATCACGCATACCTTTGGGTTGAATCTTGACCAGAGTATTCCCCGTACAAGCTTTGAGAGTCTTTTCGCCGGTCTGGTACGATATATATTTGATAACCAGCAGATAATACGATCGAGAGTGGTAGACGTACAGTTGGATCGGAAACGACGTCGCCATAAAGATAGGCACCAACGTCCTTGGCCCACTTTAACATGTAGTTATACACGGCCGACACTGGTGGTGTGACTGGTATTAGATTGGAAGAAAAAGGGGGGAATATACCCACATTTCATGAGCTTATCCTTCGATTGCAATGGGAAGCACCCGCCGAGTGCAATCCGAGGACTAAGAGCCTTGTCCGTAGGGTCGCCATCAGTATCAAGCAGGCTTCCGAAGTCGAGGTAGATGTTGGGAAGGTCGGTGCTGTTTGCACTTGCACCGACAGCACCGGCCGCAGCGGGCGTGGTAACGACCTCGCTCGCAAGAGTAGTGACCACTGCGAGCAGTACGTGCAGGATGTGGAACTTGAAATGCATAGTTGAAGAGTGTGTTTGAGATGTAGAATTGCAACGTTGCGGGGGGTTTTTAAAGGCAGAATAAGGTGGCCAAGCCGAACAAGGGCCCAGCGTCAGAAGGAGGTCTAGAACACATCTGGTTACTTCCCTAGTACTTGCGAGCACTCCGGACCCATGTGTCGTTGTGCATGTCCAGCGCCCGGGCCAAACTCGGATTGGGATCAATCCAGCTCAGGTTGGATTAATCTAGACATATCCGTGCGTGAAGTCGGATTAAGCCGCTTAACCGGATTAATCCACCCATCCCGTATGTAAAAAACCAAACCATCTGCAATCATAAGCACATCAAGCGGATTAAGCCGATAACGTGGACTAAGCCGTTGAAGCCGATTAAGTCGATGAAGCCGATTAAGTCGTTGAAGCCGATTAAGCTAGCCTAGCCAGGCGAATGATGTTGAACCCGCAAATATGACTCACCAAATGCCGTATTACGAGTGGGAAGTCAGTGAAAGAGACTACAAATGCCGTTGGTTGTCCAAGCAAAGTCGGAGTGGTGCTCAATTGGGAAATTAACCTCGGTTCATGGGTTAGGAGGTTTGAGTGAAGTTAACGTCACCATGGGCCGAGTCGAACTAACCTAGCCCTAACAGATATCATGCGTTCGAGGAGTTGCATCTGTGCCACAACGTACACTTGAAACTCAGCTGGTTTGTGAATCGTTGATCAGACTGGTACGAAGGGAGATATTCAATTAGCATGTAGTTCCGAAGAGTGACAAAATGCTCTCCAAAGTGCTTGTGTGGGCGGGGGTCGACCGGACTCGCGGCGTCACCATGTTTCTCGCGCAGGGCGGGAAGGCTTGGATACTTCCCAGTGTTAGACCAGGATATCCTTGTAGGGGCAAAATATGGCGGTAGGGAAGAAACACTCAAAGACTGGTAATTTATAACCGATTTCGCAATACACTAGTGTGTGAATTGGACTACATTCCTGGGAAAACTGGGCAAATTACTGATCTGTAACGTCTGCTTTTAGCCGCGCATGTTATTCGTTCACTCAATAGCTAATGTTAGACGGGTGAAGTGGATCTAGATAGGTTCTATACATTCTCATTGGCTTGGGGCGTGATAAATGAAAAGGGGCCCAATACGGAGACGAGGGAAAAGAAGGGGGTTGAGTTTTAAGTGAGGGATTTATAATTAAACTCAAGGGAATTTTCGCGGAGATCGGGGGAAAGTCGAGGCAGTTTTCTATACTATCTATGTGAGAAGACCAGTGCGCCCGAAATTGGCAACTAGGCTACTGGAAAATTCTTTCACTTAAATACGCATACAGCCCCAGGCGACAAGGGGCAATCATCAGAGAACCTCACAGCACTTCAATAGTTCCACAGAGCCGATTTGGAGCCGACACAACAAGGATGGACGAATGGTGCTAGAGGCAGGCTTGTAGGCTGAAAAATATTTTCGGAACCAACAGGATAACTGTTAACAAAGCCTTGTTCATAGTGAATGTGGAGGGAATTTTCGGAGCGAATACGACAGTGACTTCATTGTCGAAGATGGCTTGAATAGCAGGTTTCGTCATACAGTTGGGAAGAATATCGGAATTGCGCTTGCCTCTAAAAAGAAAATTCGTATCACCGAGTGGATGGCTTGGGCCCGAGTTGAACGGGCGGTGTCTGCGGCAACTATTTTGGACTGCTTATTGAGCGCAGATGCGCATTACGCGCGACGGAACCTCACCCACTTATCTTCGTCCTTGGACATATCTTGAAATTTTAGGGCTTTTTTCTCGTGTCGAGCACGTCGTTGATGGCTTGAGAGACAATTACCTCCCCCCCCTCCGATGAAGCCCAGAACAAAACCAATATTGCACTGAGACGAAGATGTCGTCCCTTGGGTCTTATTAGAGAGGATGTGCAAAAGCCGCATGCAGTTTTCAAAGCTGCACGCGGCAATATACTTTTTTCGCTCTAGGATATCACTATGATTGTTGAATGACACCCTCTGACCACCGGAGCCAAAAAAAGGAAAAGCCGCCTGCGCTTCAGCTTGAGAGCCGAAAAAGCCGCATGCGGCTTTGCGCATCCTGTCTATTATCGTGATGGGGCGAGAAAAGGACTGAATTGGAGAGGAGGAGATCGAGAGTAGAGAGAAGTTGGAGAGAATGCGGCGAGATCAAGCCGCAATTAATTTAGGAATGCGCCGCCTCCCACAGCTTGTCACTGTCAGCCACCTTTCGCAAGCGGCTCACCCGCTTCCCGCACGCCGACTTGTACCACGGTTCCACCAGTGTAGAAGGAAGACCTAACCCTAGAACTCAATCACGCCGATGTCTGCGTCTGCTAGATCTCTCGCCGTAACCTTGGTCTCGAAGCGAGGATGTCATCTGGACGGCATGGAACCGTAATGAAGCCGCTGTACTAGTAAAATGCATGTTTTTCCGCGAATTCTTTCGTAGTATTCTTCTTTCCATGTCCGCCTGGTTCACTTTTCTGGCTTCATTCCTCCCTTCGGCGGGCTTTCTCGCGCTGCGGTTCCCATGCCCTCACGCACACACTCTTCGCTTCCCATTCCTGTTCCCTCTCCTTGTCCGTGCCCGTGCTCATATCCATTCACAGGCCCCGGTATATCTTCTCGGACCTCTCGTACCTCGTGAACCCGCGTCCATCGACGTCCTGATGGAGCAGGTACGTTCGTCTCCTTTTCATCTGCACATGAAAGGCGCACTCGTCCTGTTTATAAACTATATGCTTCGCCGCGGGGTGAGCAGCAGCATGCCGCTGGAGCAATGTGTTCGTGTGCGCGGATGATGACAGCTGCGGAGGGTGGTGACGGGATGGTTATCGGTGGGTGAAGGCCGCCCCCGTCGTCGGCCGGTGCTGGGCGAGGTCGGGGCTGGTTGTCCCGGCAGTGGAGGTAGTCGTGGCCGAGCGCGGCGGCTGAGCGAGTGGTCGCCATAGTGGTGTTCTGGGCGCCTTCGTGCTCAGGTGTCCACACCACGACGTGTCCGCCCGAGGCAGCGGAGATCGCGCGGCCCCGTTTGTGTCCGCGTTGGCCGCCTCGTTGTGCAGCGTCAGACACGCGCGGGGTGAACCGCACCCCCGTCTGAAGCTATGCAGTCCGGATTCTCGGAGGTTTGAGCGACACGGAGGGCGGAGTCCCTACGATGTGTGAATATGTGTGAGGCTTCAGCGTATCGTGCTGCGCCAGCTGTTACCGCGCCTGTGGAGCAAGCGCGCAGATGAGGACGGCGAACAGATGGGCTTTACTCTGCTATACTGCGAGGGTGTTTTGATGCCCCTTCAGTTGCACGGTACTCGAATTGCTACTGCGGTTGACTTTGTTTTTTTCTTTCCGGACCTCATCCGTCGGTTCCGCGACCATTGCGGCAATACTCTCTCCCACAAGATTCAAACTATAGTGTAATACATCATACAATGTTGCTGAAAAACCCAACGGATGTTCCTGCCGTCAGGTTGTCAAATACGGCCGTACAATCAAGGGCAACTGGTTTCCCCCCTTCGGCTCCGTACGTAGTGTCGGACGCAGCACTGGGGTGGGTTTGATCTCGATGGTGTCTTCAGGGACGGCTGGAGCGAATTCGAAAGTGCGGAGGAGTGTGAAGAGGAGGGATTTTATCCTGTGTTTATTTGTGGGTCAGCAGCGCAGGGAAACAAGAGAGAAGGGGTTTGAGTCTGAAGGACGCACTCGATGATAGAGAAACGGAACCCGATGCAGTTGTGCGGTCCTTGAGTTAGGGAGGATTTCAGTCAGAATACATTGCACTGAAGAGGGTGCACTGTGTACCAGCAAGGAAAGTCAAGAGATTCCCCCAGACGCTCGGAATCGCACTGGCTGCCTCAGGAATGGCATCCCATCTCTCCGGTCTGTTGGACGTTTACACAATGAGAGAGCTTTCTTCTTGTTCTAATACGTCTCAAGTAGAACTTACCGAAAGACCTCCGCATCGGCCCCCCAGATCGCTTTGTCCCGATGCACAGCCGAAATCGGTATCTGGATGAGCGTCCCTTTCGGTACCCTGCGCAGATCAATCCACATCAGAACCATCAAGGAATCGAGGAAAGGAAGGAAGAGCAAGAATAGAAAACAAACTATACATACGAAATGGTATTGTAGGACTTCCCATTCCTATCGAGATACGACTTGCTGAGCGGCAATACGTCGTCCTCCATCGCCTCGCGCCTGCTGAATGCAACAGGGGGATATGTGCGCATGACTTCCCGGACGACGTTCTCGAGATATGGAAAGGAGTTCAGTTCGTCCATTGTTGGGTCGTCGGTTGCAATGTTGAGGAGTTCCTTACGAAGCTTGGATTGGACGGAAGGATGAAGCGAGAGAGCGTGTAGAGCCAGGGCTGTCGCAATGCTGAAACGTGTGTTGGTTTAACTTGTTAGTGATGTTTCTAAGCTCAAACTAACCTCGTCGCTGATGTAGTAGGTGCGATAAATAAAGTTCGGAGGAATGGGGAAGGTCTGAAAGATACTCACTCTCATGCCCGGCGACGAAGAACGTCGGGATCTCTATAAGTATAAGCAGGCTCAACAAGAATCAGATCGCCACATCAACGAAAGACGTACGTGCAATGACATCTGTATCGCTGAGCCTCTGGTCCTCTTGAATCTCGTGGGTCGTGTTCGACTGAACCAGAAGGGACAGCAGATCACGCTTAGTCGCGGATACCCCACCGGCCTTGATATCAGTCTGACTATCAACAAGTAGTTGCCTTGCGATTTCCATCATCTTCCCGCGCGCTTCGTCCATTATCTTGGCACCCGGTGTGGGCTGCAAGATATGGGTGAATTAGCGCTGAAAATCTGGCAGAAGCAATGGTTCGAGCACTACCAAGAAGGCGAGAATGGGAATTTCAGCTTGTAGCAGGCGCACGATGCTCTGGCGGTGAGACTGAGGAGAATGCATGAGGCGAGTGAGCGCCTCTTCGAGTTCGTTAATTTGCCCGTTAGGATCCAGTGCGTTGAATCGATAATTAAACCCTTCACCCTTTGATAAAAAAAGAACAATGCGAGATAGTCAGATACTCACCGGCCTCTCCAATAACGTCCAGAGTCATTTTTCTGAGCCATCCAAAGATGTCGATTCGGGATGAGCCAGAGTCTCCAATCTCCCGAATCCAAATATCTCGAAGTTGTACTGATTTTTGATTGAAGATCTCGGTCAGCCCTCGGATTTGGGGTACACCAAATGCTGGATTCTGCGGCAACGTCGGCATGCGGAACAAAGTTGTTGTTGAGACTTACCACTATCTTCCTCTGTGCATTTCTCAGTAAGTGAATGGTTATAGTTGGTGCAAAGACCTACTTGGCGTTTGTGTTCCATTGTCTCCACTGAAAGAAGACCTTTTTACGAGGATGAATGGCGGGAATAATGAGACTACTACACACATACCATTTCCAAGGAGGTTGGTTACAATCGTGTGGGATACATGTCCTTTCTGGTAGATATCGTCATTGACGAGAATATGGGTTAGTGCCCTTGTATCCGTGGTGTATAGCTCTCGCCGCTGGGAGTCGTCAATATTTAATTGTAGAAAGATTGCGACGACAAACGTTGAAGAGCCCTCTCAGCTGGTAGTTGGCTCCAAACTCTTTGCCCCATTTGTCTGTCACAGAGTGGTTCTGCCGTGGAAGCTCGCTCAAACTCGACAAGTCGAGAAACTGGGTGAACGAACTTGAAAGAGCTCCCTGTAGTGCCCAATGACGAAATTTCCACCTTTTGGACCGGGCAGGTCGCGCAAAGGATGGGTATTATCCTTCTGCACCATCTTGACCAAGTGGTACACAGCGTAGAATCCAACCGTTGCGACAATGGGTATAAGAAACTGCGAAGTCATGGTGGTGTCTAAGAAAGAGATTAGTTCTCGCTATCATCGGCCATTTTACCTGCCGAACACGGGAGATGATTATCACCCACATAAGGGCCCTGCAGTTGCACGGCGTTGCCGCAATTCGGCAACCCACTGATTTGTAAGGTCGCATACGACCGTGGGAGGGCCAGGAAGCTTGAGAAATGCTTCGGGACTTTTCACCCGGAGCGAAGAAAGAACCGCCGCGTGGAATAATAAGAACTGCTGAGAGGAAAGGTAGTTTAGCTTTGACTGTATGCATTATTTATTACCTGCCAACGCCGACCGCGAATATCAATACAGCTCCGTACCACTGGAAACGTCGGAAACGTCCTGCGTCAGGTTGGACTTCGGCTGTCCGACTACGTCACCTGCTCGCCGTCAGTCATGCAGTCGAACGCTGGAAAACACACATTGATCGACATAGCATGCGCCGAAACAATTCAACCTGTCTTTCAGCAGGAGAAATCACGATAACATAAGATGTTGCTACCTGAACGGGCCTCAACGGATAGGAAGATGGGCTGCCAGTTTCGTGCTCAGAAGGTTGGATGGATGCCAAGACCAAGAGAGTGAAATAATGCCATCAACGGCTTTTGATGGCACAAGCTGAGTCGCAGAATATCAAAGAGCGGGGGGGTAGTAGCCATCTTCGTCACTTCGTTACTTCGCTTATTTTCAAGAAACTTCGTCACTTTGATCGCATTTGGGGAAAATTCGTTACTTCCGCTTATTTTCTGCGAAAGTTCGTCAGGTGAGTAAATTCTAATCCAAATTCGTGAGCTCCCGACTCACCCGGGTCACCTAATGTTGAACGTTAGCTCTTTCCCTTCTGCCACCACTATGGCCGTCGTGCCGATGCAAGGAATCCGTGGGATCGCCGGCGGCGTGCACCAGCATCCGAAAGCCAGAGCTTTCATCGTTCTGGTGTGTATATGCCATTCTATTCTGTACCCGACATGGGCACAAAATTCTCACTGTAATGAGCAGCATCGAGGTCTCCTTCACCAAATCGCGCAGAAATAGGGCAGGCGACTTTTATTCTGTACGGTAAAGCCACTCCTTCGGTGAGCGATTGTCTATAATGTACGGAACTGGGAAATCGCTGTAGGAGGTGTATTGGGCTAGAAATTCACGTGTAAACATCAAGGGCGGCGCCAGGCGATGCGGCACGCTAAGCGATTTCCGCTGCGCATCGCCTCGCACCCCATTGCAGCCGGAGACATAGGCAGAGTCGCCGGAAATTGGATCCGCTCGGTTACGCCAGGAGCCGCCCTCCACTCTCCGTTGGAACAGTTGTCCCCGTCACTGTCGCTGAGCGCTGAGTAACGGCTGGGGCGGCACCCGTGCTAATCGGGTACTCACCTACCTCAGATATTTTTCACACCTATTGCAGCACTGCAATTTGAAATTTGTTATATTCCTATTGAAAACATGATTTTTCATCCAACTCCAATGTCTTTTGCACTCGGTTCAAATTTTGTATATGAGTAAAGGTCTGGTGGCAGATGCCAAGGTACTACGTAAATAAAGTGACGAATTTGCATTAGAATTTCTCACCTGACGAACTTTCGCAGAAAATCATCAGAAGTAACGAACTTTCCCTGAATGCGATCAAAGTGATAAAGTTTCTCGAAAATAAGCGAAGTAACGAAGTGACGAATTTGGTGCGGACTCAAGAGCGGGTTGAGTACGAGTCGACTGATTTTGCACCCGGAACTTAGCAGAGGGAATAATAGGCTGGTATCTAGATTGTCCCAGGACGGATATGAAATCTACAAGTCTTCGGGAATGCGGCAAATTTTACCAGGCGCACCTAGAACTTCGAGGATCAGAGAAAACGATTCGCATTTGTACATGCCGAACATTTTTCGGGCGCGACGCAGGGCTGTCAGTTGGTTTGAGAGAAACGCACCTTATAATATCCATGCTTTCAGTTTGCGTCCATAGATGCCATTCTCCCGCACTCGTGCAGCGTCTTCACACTAGATGAATCATATAGACGCGGTCCCGGTCGCACCGATGGTCTTGGCATCGTCACGAATGCTCTCCGGCATCTCTGGAAAAATTATTTGAAACCGTACCCATCAGATCGGCAGCATCGCAGGCAAATCAACGCACCGAAGAACCTCGAAGGCCGAGGGATACAAAATGGAACGCCCGAATCTTGAAAATGTGTTCCTATTAGAGTTCCTTAATCGGATCTCCCAGAATATACAGTAACCCGCTTATCTAGACGAGGCGCTTCACGCCCTTCGATTCCGGAAGATCGAGAAATTCACTGACATGATCGGATGGGAGATGCGTTGGAGTTATTAAATGAAAAGACACGATATCCTGCGCGGCCTCAAACGGCAGAATATACGTGGCGTGATCTTCCCAATTAAAGCGAGCTAAGTATCCAGGCTGGCGAGAGACCGTGATAACGGAAGAATTTAGCAGCAGGTGGATGATATAGAGCTCAGTCTTGCCCGTAGATCCTGTCACCAGGATGTTCAGGGCAAAGAAATGATAGTGGCTTCGATGAGCAGCGATATGAGCGCTTAGAGCGGCTCCTACTCGAATATCTTTGTTAGTCTCCAAATTTATTAAGCATATTGTATTGGTTACTTACAGGGAATTATAATCAAACACGAGTCAATGTCCTTTGTGGGTGTCGAGGCTGAATTCTGGTTCGATATGCGGGAACGCTGTAAAAGGTTCAGTGTCAGTCTTCTCATGGTGCAAACGCGAGTCGAACGGGCGAGTCCTGCTTACGCTGGAGACTATGGTGGTGGGAGGGGCGGACTACTCTGCGTTAGACCTTACCAAGTGTGATCTTTGCTTGGACGTACTCGACTGGTAGAATACTGTGTGGAACTAAATTAAAGAAGAGGCAAGGAAGAAAGAAAATGCACTTTACATGGTTCAGGCCTGGATCGAACGGGCGAGTCCTATTTACTTCTCGTCCTAGCTCCAAATGTGGCAGGTGCGGTGCGGACCTTCACATACATCTGCTTCGTGTTCTCATGTTATTAGCAACTATTTAACTCAAATATGCTCTCACCGGCGGGAGTTCAGAATGAGATGATTTATTGATCGAGGCGGATTGCCGGGTTCAAAATTTCTCCAGGACGTAGCGCGGAGGCAATCGGAATCTTTAAGCTAGGCAAAAGAAAAGGAAAAACGCACTTGGCTATCCCCACGATCCAAGCTAGAGCCAAACGGGTGAATCTTGCTTACAACGGCAAGATGCTTTCGAAGTTGTAGCAAGACGATTGAAATCAAAATATGCCTTCTCACCGGAACTTGGAGCCTGACGAATGTGATTGTTTAGGTTTGAAATTTCCGCAGTGGAATACTGCGGAGGTACACGATCGGTGCAAGAGGTGGTGGAAGCCGTGGAGCGCTGGAGACTGAAAACGAGCGTAGCGAGTGCATAGAGCTAGCTGGGGCCACGGGGAAGCATCCAGAGATCGTTTGTAATTTTTCTGATGGCGGCGTGGTGGGCGTTTGATGATTACAGGGCCACAAAGGCTGGTGAAGGGCCAGAAGCGTAGCCAAGAGTAGCCGAGCCCAAACAAGCGTGACGCCTGTCGGAGCCAATGGGGATGAAATGCGTTGATTCAGGGGGTCCAAAGGCCTTTAATACATCATGTGTTGGGACGATTGTGGAGGCTCAGTCCTGGTGGAGAGCCAGCGGGAGCAGAGGACGAGGAGGAAGAAAGCGGAAGCGAATCATAACACGAACAAACAACCAGATCTAGCCGAATGCGCCTTGTCATGCGCTATACATTGGCATGTTCAGTAGACGCGAATGCGGCCTTCGTTGGCTCTCCAAAGAAAAGCGCGAAAGCGCGTCGTTATTATCATGTACATCGACTATAGAGGATTGACGAAATGGCGCGCCCAGATTAATTTTGATGCGAGGCAGATTGTTATTGTGCGACAGATTTGTGCCCGAGGTGCATGACACATCTATACGAGTACGACACATCCGAACGAGTGCGACACATTCAATTTTGTTTCAATGTGTCGCGTTCACATCGTTCAACTTAGAATTGTAGAGTTTTGAGTAGGGTAAAAATATTTATTTGACAACTAATACGCAATTATCAACATTTCATTCACTACGAGTGAGTGCGTGTAAGCAAAACGATGATTGAAAATCAAGCGAACATACTTTGTCAACATTTTACCGTTTTTTGGGGACGGGGGCTTCGTCGGATGCCTGGAGCTTTGCTGACTTGGTTCGGACGCGCGAAGAATGTAAAATGTTCGCTTCATCGACCTCTGCACGTCGCTTTCGAGGTACAACAGTTAGAGGGACATTGGGCGGAGATGGTGCGGACGCAGAGGGCGATGGTGGCGCGTGGAGCGTGGGTAGTGGATTCGCACTAAAGTCCGCGGAAAAGTCGCGCATCGTGGTATCAGTGCTCGAGCCCTCGAATAGAGATGAGGTCAGTAGCTCGTCTAGAGTTGTGGGCTCCCATCTAGTGAGCATGGATGCCTCTTGCACTGGAATCATTGGTGCAAACATCTCTGCCGCGACCAGTGCATTGAGATCAGCTGGGCCCCAAAAGTTGGGGACGGACTCCGCCCCGGCCACCGGCACGGACGCCATCGTAAAGCCGTCGAGTCCATCGAACGGCATATCCAAGGCCGCTGAAGACGATGTCAGAGCCTCAAACTCGAAGTTGAAGTCAAACGAGGCCCATTGTGCGCCATCCAATTCGGAAAGCTCCGCAGATGCAGTGCCGGCGGGTATATTGGTCACGATTTGGGGAGCGGCGAGCGCAGTAGCTGTTGGAATAGGATATTACTGTGGATAGATACGGAAGATGACTGGAAAATTACCTGATGCTGGAGTGACCTGCGCTGGGATGTCGACTACTGCGACCGGGGTCGCAGGTGCTGCAAGACTTAATTCAACACCTCGTATTCTCATTTCCATGGGCCACACACCTGGCACAACAGGCGCGGTTCGGACTCGGCCCGTAGAACTGGCCGAGACGACGACTGACCGACTTGCACTGGAGTTCTTGCTACGCTTCTTTGAACTACCGCCGGCGGTCGCCTTCGCGTCCTTGAGCTGCTCCCGAAGCTCCTTCTCCCGTGCTGATGACTGGCGACGACCCTCCTTCAACTCCGCGAGCTCCGCAGCAATATTCTGTGAGAATTGCGTTAGCTCAGCTGTTTCGCGAACCTTCTGAGCCGCCTTCGATTGGCGTTGCAGATTTCGGGACATCCGGTGGTACGCCTCATTCTGCGAGTTTGCGAGAATCCCATTGTTCAACGAGGCCTCGATTTCACGGGCGGTGTTTTCGTCGAGCTCGCGGGCACTGGGGCACAAGTCAGATCCGAAAAAAATGAAGATATGACACGGACCTCTCGATCGCCTCAACGAGGCTGAGATTGATTCCGGTCATTGTATTCGTCCAATGGTGCTGAGTTTCACCGGTGTTGGTTGTGGCGGGTGTGCTGTCCCAATCCGCCGGATGGATGTTGGACTGTGATTTGACGAGACACGGGATAATCCAGTCGCTCATCTCTTTATGTGCCCACCAATCTTGAAAATTTCGGTCAGGTGAGTTTCGGCCAAGTCAATAAGCGTACCCTGGATTTTCTTGACACCGAGACCTTTCACAAACTTGGAGAAGTCATTGAGGCGTTCTTTGGAGTCAATGTACATGAAATCGCTCAGGCGCTCGTACTGCGCAGGCGTGACCAAGCCCTTGAAATCATGAATCGCCCTAAAATACACTCAACAGCATCGGAGAATGAAACATAGTGCAAAGATAGCACTTACTCCTTTGAGTGGCGGTAGCAAACCTTGACAAAGTACGTGGCGGCCTCCGACGCTGGCATGTCGTTTGGGATACCGCTGTACTCGGGTTCGTTAGTCTTCATAATGGAGCGTGCAGCGCCGAGAACTTGAGCCGCCTCCATGTCCGCGTTCATCACGAGCAGATTACCGCCCGAAACGAACCGCTTCATTCCGAGAACTTTACCGGTAATGCGTTTTTTGATTTCTTGGAGCTCGTCAAACAGAATTTCGAAGAAGTCTGCGCTGGAACGATTGACGTATGCCCGGATCGCGGTGAGGGCTAAAATAGCAAACTTCAGTTGAAGAAGATCATCAAAACCTAACGGTAAACACACCGCGCTGGACAGCTTTGAAAAAGAAAGCTAATTCCCACTCGTTCATTTCACCCGCAACCCTCTTGAAAGTGGTGTCATCGTCAAAGGCAAGAACACCTGGGTCATCGAGGAGCTTGATTAGAAAGGGGACGCCGGTGATGATGAGCACACCGCCGTCGTCAGTCGTACGATAACAGTGAATGTAACGCTTGTTAGGGGGATTCTTCTTGTCCTCGAGAAAGAGCTGGAATGCGCCTGTGGTGTCGATCGAGTGAATATCAAAGTCGAAATAAAACAATTAGGGCGTACCGGCAGCCCCGAGCCCCGCGGGATATTTCTTGGACTTGACTTTGTGCACGATCTCACGTTTGACCCGGTTGTTCCCGAGCGCCGGTGAAAACATGGCAGGTGTTTGACCCCCGAGAAGAAACCTGGTCGATTTAGCTGTATAGGAATAATATAATCAATGGTGAAAAGCCGACAGGAAGAAAGACGTACCATTGTCAACTTTATTGACAGTCGCACCAACAGGCCCGCTGGTTTCAACGCAAGTGGTGTATGTCTCCTTGACATCCAAAGATGCTTTCACGAGTGGCGGCATGGGATGGCTGTGTGGTGTGTGAGGTTTGTGGACAACTAAAGCTTTGCGTATGGACGGGTCTTCAGGCACGTAAATGGTTCGCTTTGCCTGGCAAGGGTACTGTTTGATCTTGCTACGTGTTACGACCCGGCCCTCCACAATGTGTGTATGTGCTGTAGAAAATAATTCAGGTTCGGATTCGAGAAGCAAAAAAAAATGGATGTACGACAATGCTTCTGTTTAAGCCCAGTGCGCGGGGGGACAATGCGGCTGCAGGCTGGGGGTGTCTTTCGAATCTCCGTCCACTATAGGCTCGCCCGCGAAGAGTTTGACCAACAATGCCTCGTCGACGTAATCGGGGATGCTACAAGTGCGATGATTTTCCTTAAAATCCTTCCTCCACCCATCGCAGGCGACCCAGTACTGATGCCCTCGAGTGATCTCCTGGTACGCATTCAGCGTTTAGCGCGAATAAAAAAAAAACCGCTGGAGTTACCGACCTTCTTAGGCATCAGCTTCGGGCGGCCCTGGCAGGGATTCCCCTTCGAATCAACGGCCGGACAGCGCTTCTTATCGACGATATCAAAAAACCTAACATAGAATAAATAAACAGACATGGAATGAAGCAAAACTGAATAGTACCCAGCCGTGATATCTTCTGCAGTCGTTCCCTCCCTCCGGCGGGTGTCTTGTTGAGCAGCAAAAACCGCACTGCGAGAAGCCGGATCAAGATCGTATCGAACCACCTCAATGAGCTTGGGATCAATTCGCTCGCAAGCATGAGCACCCTTGCAGCTCATCCGAGCGCGGCGGCAGGGAATTGGGTGCTGACCGGGGTCAAAAACGACCTTTGGTTCGCCGTCCGCCTTTCCGCTGCCATTACTCTTCCATGAGTCGTTGTCCTACACCGGTGAAATGCGGGAAAAGGATTAAATCGAGGACACGCACATGGTTCTTGATAAGCCAATCCACTGTATACAACACACCGGTTTTCGGGTCGATGGCGTCGTAACTTGAACCCAAATTAAGAATGAACGCGGTTGGAACACGGGGATTCGGCCAAACCGAAGGGATGACGCCGTGGGGCATCACATATTCGATGCGCTCGACGGTCAACTTAGCAGTAATGCGAAACTTGCCGATAATAACGAGCGACGTGATACCGGGATCCTGCCAGATGGTATCAGACTCTTGCAGTTCACCTTTGATGTGGAACTGCTCGGTAGCATGTTGGTTGTCATCGTCTGAATCCGAATCGGACTCGGAGGATTCTAGTAGCACATCATCAATGTCGTGAGTTTTAAACCCGATTTAAAAAGCCTTACCGGCATTCAGATCAAGTCCAGTCACCGGAGGGATACTCGAGGAGCGGGACGCCCGCATCAGGGCGCGAGACACCTCTGCATCTGAATCAAGATGGTCGTCGTCGAGCTCAGACTCCGAGGAGAGGAGTTCAAAAACATCATGCCCATCCTCCTGGAGTAGGCGCATACGAACAGGATCTGCCGGCGGGACAACGTCATGGTCGATCAATTCCGGTTCGACGGCATGGTGGGGAACATGAATCTCGCGGGGTTCGTTTTTGACGCTTGCGGTGACGACCACTTGAGCGCTTTGCGCAGCTGATTCGACTGGCGATTCTAGCGTCACGCCCCGTTCCCGGAGAAATTGGCAGAGCTCGGACGTGTCGATCCATTCGCGATCATGAAAGAAGGCGGCGTTGGCGCGAATAAAGGCAGGCGAGTAAATCTATCAATCAAGGTGAGAACAGTGGATGTAAGGGGCATGAGAACACTGAGAAGCTACACGGCTACGTACGTGATTCCGGAATTCAATGACATCCCGACCTGATAAGCTGTCAATGAGTTCGACGTCGGCAGCAGTACGTTGAGTGCTGTTTCCGATGGGGAGAGTCATTGGACGCGTCGGGGACACGCTGGGCGCGTCGCAGAGCGGAGGATGGTGGAGGTAGAAGGAAGAGCGGGAATGCCGAAAAAAATTCTGGCATGCCTCACGTGCAAGCGTCGATCCGACACGATCAAAGAAGGCACATTCCTAAAATAGAAATGTGTCGCGCTTGCCAGAATATGTCGCACTTCGTCCAATCTGCCTCACATCAAATCCATCTGCCTCACATCAATTTCCATCTGGGCGCGCCACTTTGTATATCCTCTCGACTATACTAACAATCCCGGCGCCTGAGGACACACAGATGCAATTTCCCAAAATTGAAAAAAAAAAAAAGGCAAGTCCGCCTTGAGTCCGCCCGCCCCGCCATCCGCCAGCGCCACATCGTCGAAATTAGCCGAGGTAGCGCCAGGTAGTGCCGCCGCGTGAAGGGTGCACGCCCGTGTGCCAGGCGTACCCAAAAAGGCAAGCGCTCTAAGGCGATGTATCGCAAGTGTTCTAATAAGAAATCGCATTACCCGTTCTCATCAGAGCCTCGCGATATATCAAAACCCCAGATACGCCTGCCGCTTCCATGGGCATATTTGCATGGCTACAAGCCTCGTTCTATTCTAGAGGCCTGCAACTCCTCCAACTGCTTTCCTTGTATTTGCCTGCCAAGCAAACACCGGGTTCGCTTCCTGAAAAGTACGGGTTTACCTTGAAGTCGTCGTGGTTTGTGAGAGAGGGTTTAAATTAACGGTCTTCCCGGTCTACAGCCCGCCAAGCAACTTTCAAGCCTATAACACCCAGACCTACCCAGACATCTCGAATGAGCTTCAGGAATAGAAAACGGCGTCGCGACGGCGGCGAGGAGATACAGAACCGCAATGCTGCGGGCAATCCTCGGAGGTTTGACAAATTTGAAGTGTTGGCGCGAGTGACGCCAGTACACTTGAGGCATAGAATTGCACGGCGCCAGCCTGGTAACTGCGACGATCTTGAACCCAGAGGTTTGAGATAAACAGGTTCTATCTCCCCTGGTATCCGCCAGCACGCGACGATCTTAAACGGTCTCAGGTACCCAGAACCTTTCGCTTCCACACGCTCTGTCAGATGACCTCCCCGCGTACGCTCCATCAGATGATTCTTCCGGCTCCCGCCCCCGCGCGATTCAAATCTACCCCAGTGACGACACATATCCGTGTGGTCGGTTCCGCCCTCCGGGCCGCCCAATGATATATTTCGACCGCACTCCCCAGATTTTTTCCCTCGTCCCCACCCTCACAGTCGATAACCGTTATTCGAGGCAAATCACTCGCCAAAATGAAGAACGGAATCGACACCCAACCTCAAGCCGCCCATGAGATCGAGGCTAAGCCTTCCTTCGAGAAAGGGCACATCGAGCATGAGGACCATACCGACCTCAAGTCGAAGGTTGCCGATTACAAGATGGATGCGATCGAGGCCGAGAACGCTGAGCATTCCATGACGGTCATGGAGGCCGCCAGGGCGTATCCCATGGCTTGCTTCTGGGCGTTTGTCATGTCTTTCACCATCGTCAGTCGTTTACTTTCTGCTCCCGAGAGGCCGTGGTTGACCCACCCGTTCAGATCATGGAATCCTACGATGTATTTCTGATGGGCAATTTCCTCGCCCTGCCCGCGTTCGCAAATCGATTCGGTGTACTGGATACTGCCACCAACGAATTTGTGGTCGTCACCAAATGGCAGTCGGCTCTCCAAATGTCCGGGCAACTCGGTGCCCTCATCGGTGTCTTCCTTGCAGGTCCTATAACCAGCCGAATTGGTTACCGTTGGGCGACCTTGCTCGGACTCGCGCTCATGAACGCGACCATCTTTGTCACATTTTTCGCCGATTCACTTCCCGTTTTCTTCGTGGGTCAGCTCCTTGAGGGTCTACCTTGGGGTATCTTCATCGCCAACGCTCCGGCATATTGCAGTGAGATCGTCCCGTTGCGGCTGCGTGCACCTGCTACGCAGATCCTGCAAATGTTCTGGGCGGTCGGTAGTATCATCGTCGGTGCGGTCACCTTCGTGTATAACGGCAGGCTCGACGAAAGCGCCTACAAGTATGTGTTTCACCGTGTCACAGGACATGTCTTTAGCTGACGGAATCTAGGATTCCCATCGCACTTCAGTGGATGTTCCCCACTCCGCTCATGATCCTCATGTTTCTTGCGCCTGAGTCACCGTGGTGGCTGGTCCGAAAGGAACGTTATGGGGAGGCGGCTCGGTCCATCGAGCGGCTCGGACGTAAATCGAGACTGAACTCGGGCGAGACAGTCGCCATGATGCGCCGTGTCGTCGAACTCGAAAAATCCGCCACCGCGCCCAACTACGTCGAACTGTTCAAAGGCTCTGACCTCCGGCGTACTCTCATCGTGTGCGGTATTTACGCGGCACAGAACCTCGCGGGAAATCTTATCGCTAACCAGGCCGTCTATTTTTTCAAGCGTACGTGTTATAACCCCTTTGTCTATGAGAAAGGTATGTGCTGACCCAGAGCAGAGGCGGGTATGGCGCAAAACACTGCTTTTGCCCTCGGTCTGATCACCTCGGCCCTTCAAATGATCTTCGTCATGCTTTCATGGATCCTGACGACTTACTTCGGCCGACGTCCCATCTATCTCTGGGGCACAGCGTTCAACGTTGTCATGCTCGTCGCTCTTGGTATCGCCGCCTCGGTAGGCACATCGAACGCAGCTTCGAACGCCCAAGCGTCTTTCGGGCTCATCGCTTCCGTCATGTTTACATTTGCCGCCGCGCCCATCTCGTGGTGCATCATTGCGGAAACGTCAGCCATCCGCCTCAGGCCGCTCACGACCGGAATCGGTCGCGCGACGTACTACATCATCGAGATTCCTTGCATCTTCCGTGAGTGGATTCGTCTACCCTAAATCCGCGTGGATGAGGAAGAAGCTGATGCATGCTATCTAGTTGGATCGTTTATGCTTAATCCGACTGGTGGAAACCGTGAGTGTCCCTTTCTTTCGTTTGGTGGCTTTCTTCTCTTGTGTACTGACGATGGCGTAGTTGGTGGCAAGTGCGGCTATGTGTGGGGTGGAACCGCACTCGCGACTTTGATCACGGCGTACTTTTGCCTTCCGGAGATGAAAGGTCGATCTTACCGCGAGATCGACATCATGTTCAGACGTCGCATCCCTGCTCGACAATTCGAGAAGACGGTTATCGGGGCAGAGGAGGACGAGTAATTCGGGTATCATCGGGATGTATGAAAGGCTAGACAAGAGGGGTGTTGGTCGGCAGTGCACTGGCGAGGTGAAGTGTTCAAATTTGTAGTTCAATGGATTGAGAGGCTCTGCAACTGTTGTGCAGTTTACGCAACACAGTCGAGGGCCAAACCATCACTGTATTCCAACCCGTGGAGACGAGCAGAACTTCTCTTGGCAGGAGAGCTCGGTCATCCCAATGAGGCTTGCCGAAGCACACCGATCCGCACAAGCATAGTAGGGTCTAGATCTTGACCGAGATTAGGGCCAAGTCGTTCAGAAGCCTGTAATATACGATTTTCGCGTTCCCCCGTGATTCTAACATAGCTAAATCGAGATGATCAACGGCATCTGCGTTGTTGCAGCCGACCCAATTTGCGATACATGCGGCAAAATCTGTGCGTTCGACGGTGAATCTGAGACGGTGAAATGAGTGAGGAAGGCGTCGAGCACTCCGCATTCAGTATCCGACTGGTCGGGGCCAGCGACTATGAGGGCATGGCGGGATATCTTTGGAGGATCTTGGATGTAGATTGCGCGTCGGGCAATCCTTTGATGCAAAGTCGCCGGGGAGCGCAGGCAGAACGTATAAGGAAGGGTTCTAGCGTGCCGGGAAAATCTGCCACACCCGTATATATGGCGATGTCGTCCAGCGCCCAAGATAGTCAAGGATGTCCTCATGAGGCACATACAAACGCCGGAGGTTCACCCGCATCCGGCCAGGGTTCCGTGTTGTCCAAGGTGCACCGGACACGGACCGAACCTTCAGGAAGGCGCATACAAACGCCGGAGGTTCACCCGCATCCGGCCAGCTCCAAGGTGCACTGCCACGGACCTCCTGAAGGTTCGGAAGTGATCTCAGGAGATCCAAACGTGTTTTCCAAGAAACGTGCCGAGTAAGCTGTGGGTGCCTGAGAAGGAGCGTGGGCACGAAGCTGGGTTCGCTGAAGACCGTGATGTCGACGAGAGAAACGGCCATACGGAAGAAACTGATGGACTCTGTGGCTGCCTGACTTTGAGCAGTGTCCCACTGAACCCATGCCCTCTGCAGTACCGCAAGGTTGGTCCGTAAAGCCGCTGTGAGTGGGACCAAATGCGAAGTCGACTGGATCGTGATCTCTTGCCATCCAAAGGAGTGCTGGTACAGGAGCTTGAACATCTCGATTTGAGGGAGAAGATCGTCATCCTCAGATTCGTAGAAGTGGATCCTGACTGGTCTCGCGCGCTCGATCGCAAATTCGAAAAAGAATGTATGACCAGACATGCATTGGAGCGAAGGAACGAGCGTAGTGGGTAAACTCCTTCCAGACAGCGCGCCGGGAGATTTAGAACTTTCTTAGTTTCCACAAAAAGGGGTTGCTGCAGGCCGCAGTCTCAGTAGAGGAGCAGACTTGGGAGCAGACAGATTCCAAACGGATTGGAGGCGCCGCTTTTCTTGGGTGCCGCGCGAACGTGATTCTCTACGCATTTAACGTAATTTTGTGGAAGCGCTACGAAGGCTGGCCTCGACTGAGCAGGTTTTGAGGTTGGCTCAACACTGGAAGAGATGGTCGTTGAGAAGGAGAAGCCGTGGCGGTGCTCGGCTATCACCTAACCTCTAGAGCAAACTTCCGCAAACACGCGTCATGCCTGTCTTTTCGGAAATCATGAGTGGAGACTACATTGGATTCGAAAGAGTGACGGATTAGACTTAGCTCTGCATTCAGGCTCGTGGAATCTTGCATAGAACTGATTTGATCCAGAATACGATACAGCTGGTAGGTGATCTGAAGGAAATTGTCGGTACTTGAATCTTCAATCCCGGTCGCGTAAATCTGGATGAAAATCTCCGTGGTCTAAAGAAGAACTCAGCGCATCGGTGTCGACATCCGTTTCACAGTGCTGCGCATAATCGAAGATACTTCTCATCTCGTCATATCCAGAAGCTCCAGCTGCAAGATTCCGGTCCAACTCGTCATTGATTTCTGTGGAAAACGCCATCGTGCCCCGGGGCTCGTCAATAAAATCAGTGGTGGAATCAAATTCACAGGAAATGTCGCGGCTTAACTCTGCATCATGGCGCGTTGGGATTTCTCGATCGACAGCTTTCTCATGAACATGAAGCAGCTCGGAAAGATCATCAGTAAACTCATTGGTGCCACAGAAATACACAGGACGTTCCTCGCACCGACGATCTATTATCCGATAGCCCCTACCGGCGCAAAGTTCGACACGGCAGACAACGTGTTCTGGCAACCCGTCGCAGGGGGGCACTTCGAGATCTTTGTCCGTACTTTCGTCGGTCTGCGCTCCAGTGGGTGGTCGAGTTACAGTTTAACTGGACAGTGACCGCAACCCTTCATAACGGATGGGCAGAGGTGCTTGTGCAACGTGGTGGTTGTTAATAGCCTGAACCACGATCGCCGTCGGCTGTCCTCCCAACTACATCTATCTCGGAAGGGCAGGCGTAGGTGCTTGTACAACGTGGTCGCTGTTAATAACTTAAATTTGGGGTGACATGGGAGTCCACGTTGCACAGGTACCGTGCTCCTCACCTCTGGCTACCACTATGGACGACACCTTGAAATGTATCCCCGCCAACCCCGACATATCTGGTATTGGTGTTCGCGCAGCTATCTACGCACAAAATCTCTTATGCTTTGCGCCGGTTGTCGCGCACCTTTGGGACGGGAACGTCTCGGCCGATGAGATGAGAGGTGTGAAGGACCAATCTATCGGCATGCTCGCCATTGCCTTCGCGATTCTCATCTCCACCATCATTGGTGCCGCCGACGTTCACAGTGGACAAATCATAACAAGTTTCCATGCGGCGGTCATTCTCGATCTGAGCTGGATGAATAATACCAGCACTTGGATCTGGTTCCTATTATATGCCCACCACCTCACTAAGCCGAACAGGAAAACCGGAGGGCCATAGCGACGAAGGAATACCTGCGATCTGGTCAGCGTGGACCAACATTCTTCTCTCCCCTCTTCGTCGGCTTGTGAAGGACACTGGTGAGGGGAGCGCTGACGAGCAAAAGGATGCATCTGGCGGAGTTAAGGTTACTAGTAAGCATAATACTGCTGGAACTCGGCGTCACACTCAAATTTTTGCCTGCAGTCTTTCGACGTGCCTGGTACTTTGTCTCCGAGAAAGCCGTTCTCACCCTCGGCTCCATCCACCTATCACTCATGGGCGCTATCGGTCTATGGCTCTGGAGCGATCCATCCAAGTTTGGTACTGCCATCGACTGTGATCCGCTGCTTACGGTTGTTGGTGGTTCTGTGCGGTTCGCCTCGCCGGGATTGCGCATTTTTTCATTGACGATCTATTCCCTCCTCGTTATTCCTGGGCTCAACCTTATACCACCCTTCCTCCTCTTCCTCACACTCCATATCACGTATAACAGATCTCGAGAGTATCATCCCCGCTTCTGGGAACGACTCGAGCATCTTATCGATTCAATTCACTGCATCACGAACATGCCTCAAGAGTTTCGCGGAACAGTACGCCGTGCTGCCGGGCCGTTGCGAAGTATTCCAAGATCAGCCATTCGTCTATTTTGGAGGCGACACGATCCGTCTCCCGATTTGGAGTCTGGTACACCTGCTTCTAATACTCCGACTGGGCGCTCTCGCCCCGCGGAACCTACTCCCCCATTAAAAAATCATCACACAGCCTTCCTCCTTGTTGGCTTAGTCTGTCTGGTCGTTATCAACATCGTCCTCCTCGTCGATATTGAGCTCACACTTCGGCGTAATAAACACGATCAGTCTGGGGAAGACGAACAATGGGGCTTTGGGCAGGTGCTGGCGTTGCTTCTTCTCGTCGTTCCCCTGCGCGATTTCGTGACATCCATCTCGGACATTCGAGAAAAATTCCAGAGCGAGAAAGCGAATCGAGAAAGGCATCAGACGACTTTCGAAAAAGATCTTCGGGAAGCAGTCAAGAATGATACCTTTCATAACTACGAGTTCAAAGCTTTGATTCAGCGGGGAGCTGATCCCAATGTTGCAGTCAATGGTATGCATCATATTTCCATATCTTCAGACATCTGCTCATCACATCCGACAGGCGCAGGGCAACCAGTTACCCTTCTGGAGTTTGCAGGATCCAAAGGGAATGAGGATCTTGTAAAATTTCTGCTTGAAAGAGGGTTGAAGGATAATAAAGGTGAGTCAAGATAGCGTCTCATTGGGCGACGCACCATGCTGACTCACAATCAGGAAGGGCATTCCATGCTGCTGCTCGGAACAATCGATTTGGGACTGCCCATCTCCTGGCAAAGGCCAGAAGCGACTCGGATAGGGTAAGTAAGCAAAGTTTGCATCATATTGACGGTTGACAAGTTGGCATCGCAGGAAGAAACGAGGCAAAGAGCGGTGCGCCGAGTGTTTGAAATGCTGGCGGAACTATCGGAGGAGTGTGAGTGTCTAGATGCGCTTGAGTGCCTAGCCGCTCTTGGAGTACAAAGTAGGCATTCTCTTGTCAAGTCTAAGCATTTTATAGCTTGCTGAGGCTCGTTTGTAGCAGAACTCCAGCAGGAGCTCCGGGCAGCAATCCCCATCGTCGTGGAATGGCTGAAGGATTCCGACTCAGTTCGTGAGGCTGCACTTCAGTACCTCTCAGGTCTTGGGGAACAAGGTATGCCCTTCTGCAGTCTGGAGACTTTGGGTGCCACTGAAGTTGGGTTGTAGCAGAATTTCAGCAGGAAATCCGGGCAGCAATCCCCATGGTCGTGGAATGGCTGAAGGACTCTGATTCAACTGTTTTTCGGGCTGCGCTTCAGTGCCTCTCAGGTCTCGGAGCACAAGGTATACACTCTTCTGTGCAGTCTGGAGGCTTTGGGTGCTACTGAGGTTGGGTTGTAGCAGAATTCCAGCAGGAGATCCGGGCAGCAATCCCCATGGTCGTGGAATGGCTGAATGATTCCGATCCAGGTGTTCGTGGGGCTGCGCTTCAGTGTGTCTCAGTGCTCGGAGCACAAGGTAATCATTCTCTCGTGCATTTTGGAGACTTTGGGTACTAATAAAGTCGGGTTGTATCAGAATTCCAGCAGGAGATCCGGGCAACACTTCCTCTAGTTGTGCAATCACTGAAGGATTCTGATTCAACTGTTTGTCGGGCTGCGTTTCAGTGCCTCTCAGGTCTCGGAGCACAAGGTATACACTCTTCTGTGCAGTCTGGAGGCTTTGGGTACTACTGAAGATGGGTTGTATCAGAATTCCAGCAGGAGATCCGGGCAACAATTCCTCTGGTTGTGCAGTCACTGAATCATCCTGATCAAACTGTTTGTCGGGCTGCGTTTCAGTGCCTCTCAGGTCTCGGAGCACAAAGTATGCACACTCTTGTGCAGTCTGGAGCCTTTGGGTACTACTGAGGTTGGGTTGTAGCAGAATTCCAGCAGAAGATCCGGGCAGCAATCCCCACTGGCATGGTCGTGAAATGGCTGAATGACTCCAATTCAGTTGTTCGTGGAGCTGCGCTTCAGTGCCTCTCAGGTCTCGGAGCACAAGGTATGCATTCCATTCTTCAGTCTGAGGCCTACTGAGGTTGGCTTGCAGCGGAATTCCAGCAAGAGGTCCGGGAAGCGATTCCCATGGTCGTGGAATTGCTGAAGGACCGTTGGGCACATGTTAATCGGGCTACCCTTGAGTGCTTCACTGGTCTCGGAGCACAAGGCATGCATCCCGTTCTTCAGTCTGAGGCCTATTGAGACTGGTTTGCAGCGGAATTCCAGCCGGAAATGCGGGCAGCGATTCCCACAGTCGTGGAATTGCTGAAGGCTCGTGAGCCATATGCTCGTTTAGGTGCGCTGGAGTGCCTGTCTTGTCTCGGACAACAAGGTATGCATTCTCTTGTCTAGTCTCAACATTTCGTGGCCTACCAAGCCTGGTTTGCAGCGGTATTCCAGCAGGAGATTCGGGCAACATTTCCTCTGGTTGTGCTATCACTAAAGGATTCTAATTTAGCTGTTTTTCGGGCTGCATTTGAGTACCTCTCCGATCTCGGAGCACAAGGCATCTATTTCTGTCGTCATCCTGAGACCTACTGAGGTTGGTTTGCAGCGGAATTCCAGCAGGAGATGCAGGAAGCGATTACCATACTTGTGGAATTGCTGAAGGATTTTGATAAATATGTGTGTGAGGCTGCATTCAACTGCCTCTCTGATATCGGAGCATCCGGTATGCATTTTGTTGTACAGTCTGAGATCCTTTGCGACCGACTGAGGCTGGTTTGCAGCGGAATTCAGGCAGGAGATACGGGTAGCGATTCCCACTGTCGTGGAATTGCTAAATGCTCCTGAGCCAGATGTTCGTATGGGTGCGCTGAAGTGCCTGTCTTGTCTCGGAAAACAAGGTATGCATTCTCTCGTCTAGTCCGAGCACTTCGTGGGCCACCGAACCTGGTTTGCAGCGGTATTCCAGCAGGAGATCAGAGAAACCTTTCCTCTGGTTGTGCAATCACTAAAAGATTTTGATTCAACTGTTCGCTGGGCTGCGTTTGAGTGCCTCTCCGATCTCGGAGCACAAGGCATGCATTTCATTCTTCAGCCTGAGACATGCTGAGGCTGGCTTGCAGCGGAATTCCAGCAGGAGATGCAGGAAACGATTATCATGCTTGTGGAATCGCTGAATGATCCACAGGCTTGTGTGCCTGCGCTTCAGTGCCTCTCTGGTCTGTCAGCACAAGGTATGCACTCTACTCGATCCCCAAGAAAATCTCCATAACATTTTCAATCCGCCAAGATCGCGAAATCATTCTTATCACTATACTCGAATCGGGCACACTCGAAAGGCAAATTGCTATAGCAAGTCTATCAAATATGCTCCAACGAGTATAGGTGCATTTCGAATTCTGTCTGTTAATATTCCCGGCTCATAACTCTCGGACCAAAGAAGCATCCTGCGTTTTAAAACCCCTCACTAGGCTGTTCTGAATTGACCAATGTATTAAAGTTGGATTGCCTCTTTTTTTTGTTTGTTTGATACCCTTGTTAAACCCGTCTCACATTTTGGCCCGAAAATACCATATCGCTCAACATCCACGCAGTCCGAAACGGCGGCTCAAGAACAAAGCAGTCGGCAGTACTCCCCAAGTCCACGTTAACTTATTCTGGATTTAGGAGGGGCAAGCAAGACCCGGTAGTGTGAGGGAGGCATCTGCCTTCAATGATTTCAATGGCTAGACCATTGCGCAGATCCACCCGTTCGATTCGGGATTCATTTAAGACTTGTCACAATGCTATATATCCAAGAGTCCGACCATCTCATTGAACATCAGCAAACCCTGATTTCGGCTGTAGCGCCTGTAGTGCGTCCGTAGTTACTGTAGTGACAGCCCAATTACGTAGCCCTTTGTAGCGCTCTGTAGCAACTAGGGCCGTTACGTAGTTCTCTGTAGCCAGGCTCCCAGTATGTAGCACCATGTATTATAGCTAATTCTATGCAGCACTATGGGAAATTCTCAATTCTACATAGCTTCGGGACAGCAACATGGTAGAACTTGGCTGAATTCCCTCGAAAAAGAGCTCATGTCCATTTCAGGACATCAACTTGGTTTCCGAACACCACCACGACGCGTGGTACGCGTCTGCGGGTCAGTCACAACCCGTGCTCTGTGACTGGATGCACCAAAATTGGCCACATTGTGGCCACAATCTTTTTTCTCAAATGTCTCGTTCTCTGATTATGAACTTCAGAGAGTCTTTGCTGTCAGGAAAGCAGCAAGTTCAAGTTGCAAAAAAGTCCATTCAAATTAAATTTAATGGTATGTATGTAATTCAATCTCAGCCAGCAACCGCAGCATTCTAGTTCGAACCATAACATTCCCAATGTTAACATTGGAATGTGAACGGTTCGAACGGTTTTGGTTTAAACCGTGCAAAATGGTTTGAACCATGGCCATATATTTCAGTCTGATCAATGAAAATGGTTCGAACCAAAAAACCTTTTGAACCAAAAAAAAAACCGTTCAAACCAAAAAAAAACCGTTTGAACCAAAAAAAAAACCATTTGAACCAAAAAAACTGTTCAAACCAAAAAAAAAAAAAACCATTTGAACCAAAAAAAAAGTTGAAGGTCAGAAAACCTGTTTTATGGTGGTCTAAGTGCACATTTAATCCCGTGCAACAAAGATCGGTGATTTCGGACATTGTGCCCCAAAGATAGGTCTTTTGGCGCCTTCCACACTAAAGAGATAACACTAATCACCAGATTAACTTGCAGGGAAATCTTTGATTTCCATGCAAGATGAAATGACATCGGCAAGTTCCATGCAAGATAGACAGATGACAACTGCACAACTCTTGAAGTCCCACACAACTTTTGTCGTTGTCCGCAAAACTTTTGCTCATATCCCTGTGCAATAAATGTAGGTACTCAATCTCATCAAATCTCATCAAATCTCATTAATATTGTGTGGGATGGTAGCTTAGAAGCAACACCAGCCACTGGTGGTTTGTGGTTTGCCACAGGCAACAGGGTGACTGGGGAGTTGGAAGTGCAACAAGGACAGTGTCAACCCGTTCCAGCACGGCTGTGAAATCAACTGGTGTCCCAAGGGCACGGGCCGTCTCGAGACGGCCTGTCAGGGGACTGACAAAATGCCCAACAGTACGGCATGGGCAATGGCACGGCCATCACAGTTATACAGGTAGAAACTCACCTTCAATTTCAATTTATGCTCAAAAATTGAGGTCCTGATGGCTCATTATATAACCCAGCAAGTTAAAACTGAGGGCACCAAATTTTTGAAGGCAAAGATGAGGCAAGCCAAATGTCCGGGAAATGAGGCAAGTGAAATCAAATGATATGTTTAAACCCTTACTTCAAGCATAGAATGAATGTTAAGCTTTTGTTTCTACAGAAGGTCGTGAAGAACTCATAAAGGAATGAATTGGAACCCAAGTTCCAAAAGGACAAATATATTGCAGTCAGCATGGGCTAGGCGGTTACAAACCTGAATGGGACAGTGGTTCATCTCTCTCAGAGTAAACTCAGACTCAATACTGATGCAAGGGGATAGATACAAATTTTAATTAATTTCACATGGTGTTGACATGCTCGCATCTTGTATTGAAGTACATGCCACAGCTGTTCTCAGGATCAGATTGGTTTCTCACAACTGGAATCAAGTCAGTAATCTGTAAATCAAAGAGCTCTTGGTAAATAGTGAATACTGGTTCCCTGCCTTATATACATCCATGGACACTACAAGCACTTTCTCAGTGTTTATGGAGTTTTTGATATCTGTGTACATGCTTGGTACATGCACATGCACAGTCACTTTGTACTTACACTCAATTTCATGGTTGCTTTGATTTGCCAATCTTATATCATGGGAGCTTGAATTTATCAACAAAAGTTGCAGGGGTGCCTTCAATCTATCTTGCGTGGAACTTACCAATGCCACTCCATATTGCGCAGAAATCAGAGATTTCCTCGCAAGTTAATCTGGTGATTATCATTATCTCTTTAGCACGGAAGGCGCCAAAAGACCTATCTTTGGGGTGCAATGTCCAAAATCACCAATCTTTGTTGCGTGGGATTAAATGTGCACTTAGACTGCCATAAAACAGGTTTTCTGACCTTCAACTTTTTTTTTTGGTTTTTTTTGGTTCAAATGGTTTCTTTTGGTTTGAATGGGGGTTTTTTTTTTTTGGTTCAAACGGTTTTTTGGTTCAAGCGGTTTTTTTTGGTTCAAACGGTTTTTTTTTTGGCTCAAACAGTTTTTTTTTTGGTTCAAACAGTTTTTTGGTTCAAATGGTTTTTTTTTTTTTGGTTCAAACAGTTTTTTGGTTCAAACCATTTCCATTGATCAGACTGAGATATATGACCATGGTTTGAACCAAAACCGTTCGAACCATTCACATTCCAATGTTAACATTGGGAATGTTACGGTTCGAACCAGAATGCTGCTACAGTAGTGTATTTAAGGACTCGAGCTTTGACCAAATAAATCAGTTTGATTCCCCCCACTTGAGTTGTTCTCACCTTCACTCTCTAAAGACCTCTTTCGCATCTGCGCCCTTCTGTAACCTTTCCCTCCAACAGTGTGTTGTGAAATTTGCTGAGAAATCAAAGTGATAAGAATGGCCCCAAAGGAAAATGTGTTGGTGCTATCTAGGATGACTTGCCCTCAACACCTTACACAGATGAGGGTACAGGCCAGGTGCAGCATATTCACTCATGATTTAGGTCAGCTCATTGAGCTGAAAAATCTGAAATAAAATTAAAAATAGTGCTAAAAAAGTTTAATTTCTGGTGAAAAATCACTGCAAAATGCAAAACTTTTTTCACCAATATTTTAACCAAAAAACTTGAAATGCTCAACCAATGGTTGGATGGAATTAGCAAAGCTATATGGTATATTCAGATCACTAAACCTCAAATGGCAGTGCAGAAATGCTGTGGAAGGATAATCACTTAACTCAATTTGGTGCCATCCCTTATTAAAATAATCTACTCACATTCAAAAATTAACCTCTAACTGGATACTGTATCCTAAATTGAATAAAAAAAAACAGGGACAAACTCCAGAGATGGAAACTCAGTTCAAGTTCTTGAGAGATTTCAAGAGAATGAGTGTTTTTGAAAAAGGCCCAAGTCCTATCAAAAATATTGCAAGACCCTGACCAAAAGGAGGGGGCCTCAAGCACTTAAAGGGTTCTTGAAAGAAGTCGAAAGATCTTCAAAGAGGTAAGATATTGCAAGATCTTGAGCATTTTGTGCCTCCAAAGTTGCTGATCTTTCAAGATCTTGCGAGATCTTGAACTTTGAAAATCTCGCAGAATCTTACAAAATCTTGCAAGATCTTGCAAGATGTCATGCAAACAAACATTCATGCACAAACAGAGGCTTTTGTCCAGTATGGTCCTTCATAAAGAGGTCTAGGAAGTTCATTAATGAGGAAATGAGTGAAAATGTGTGAGGAAAAGCTGTGCCTACATGGGGTAGGAAGAGGTTGAGTAAAGTAGGCAGATGTAGTCAGACCTCAGCAAAGCCTGACTACATGCTGTAAGCCAAGCTCCATATGCATAGTCAAACCTTTGCCTACAATGTCTGACTACATCTGTAGTCAGACATAGACCAAGCTCCATATGCGTAGTCAGGGTCTGACTACAGGGGGCCTCAACGCAGTGACATCCATCCATTTTAGGAGGAATAGGGCCAGCATGAGAGCAGTGGCAGCATGGTGGAGGTGGACATGGTGGCACTGCCACCCAGTGATTTGTGAGCTCGGAACCTGGGGGTGGAAACGCTCAAAACAACTGAAACTAAACACTACAACCAATGTATAGCCTGAGAACAGATAAATCTATCCCAAACCAACAAAGTGAAGCAGTGAGAGTGGTGTCCCGTATGTCCTGAAGGTACCCGATGAGTGTCAGTCCCTAGTTCAGAGCCTTGTAAAGGTTGAAAGGGAAAGTTTTATATTCAAGAAGTTGTGGATACAAGACGATTCAAGACCCAAGGTCAGTGATTCAATACGAAGCAAGGTCAGAGACCACAAAGCAATATGAAGCAAGACCCAAGGCCAGACGATTCAATACGAAGCTATACAATTCAATACAATTCAATATGATTCAAGAGCCACACTCAGACGTTCTGTGCATTCCAGTTAAGGAGACAACTAAAGATTCCTTCACAACCAATGATATTCACAATTCACTACAAACTAGGTTTATAGATGACCTGAAGATCGACAAGAACCTTCCCTTAGGTGCAAGCACAGGGCTTACTAGTTGGGGGAAGAGTCTGTCTCACTCACAGGAACACCTGAAACTACTCATACAAACAGAGATATGACTATGACAATAACAGGAATGAGTAAAATATCCTTTTAGCTGCTCCAGAGTCCATGTATCCATCTTGGCAACTAAAATATAATGAATCCAATTGGTTGGTGAGGTCGACTGAGTCGTTCCAGGTATATTCCGACCGTCCTTTGTAATGAATTGCACATGATCATTGATGGCATGATGAGTGTCTCAGTCAGCATCAATCATGTACTGTAGAGTTTCATTCAATTCAGATGTCACGTGTCACAGGGGCCAAAATTTCAGAAAATTTTCGAACCTGTCATGGGTCACTGAGGGGATTTCTGAATATCCCAAAAAGTCACAAAATCGGCGCAAAAGGGCACAAAAAACCTGATTTTTTAGCGCACAGGTGCATAGGGGTGCGTTCTGCTTTGGATGCTGAGGTGCTCTCATGAAATGCCCACTTTGACATGATTGGGGTTAAATCGGTTTGGTTTTACTTTTGCTTCCGTCTCCCACGACTTTTACTTCTGCCTCACATCACTTCCGCTCATTTCCCCTCCTCTATGGCTTGTTGAGCAGCAGCAGTATGTAGTGGACAGAGGTAAGTACTACTTCAACCCTGGTACATCCAGATCCTCACCCCTGTCATTCGCGTGCCTCCAGAAATCCGCATACTGTGTGTTGGCACACCATTTCTGCTTGCCCGTCGGCTCATCCAGTGTGTCATCAGCTATGATCTCCGCATCTTCAGCCTCAGCCTCCCCAGGCGAGTGAAGACCAACAATGGGGCTGCTGTCTGCTGCCTTGACCTTACAATTTTTGGCGATCTTCTTTGTGATGATGTGTTGGACAACCTCGTGAGTCGGAATTTCTGAGTCATCAACCCCCATCTCCTCATCCTCGTGCAACTCCAGGTCTTCCTCTACCTCCTCATTGTCGCCAGGGCAGTAGTCACGAGTCGACTTTGTCTGTAAGTCATTCCATAGCTTAGGATTATCGTTTCAGAGGTTGACGAGGCGCTCATTTGTATCAAAAGATGTCATGCAAGTGAATGACAAATCAAGGCCGCCGCAGATGGGACACATCGCCCATGTCTGGGGGTTCGCGTAAGTAGTAGAGGGGCCATTTATGGTGTGTACTTACCTTCAAGATTAACTCTTTGTTTTGAATCGCCTTGTATCCTGCCAGATTCATCCAACACTTGTGTCTCGCAGCACCGGCAGCCCCATATCAAGATCTAATTTCTTACCATTATGGTGCTGTTGGAGAAGCGTGTCAATGAGCCAGGAATGATATGCCACCTTGACAGCGTGCTTGAATGGATGGTTGAGCCCCATGTCGAGGGGTTGTCCGATGCCGGTGCAGCTGCCAGGAACAAAGTCAACGAGGATATTGGGGTGAGTCTTCCGAAGCCAGGTTTGGAACTCTTCTGATCGATGAACGGACCAGACGTCAATGATCACCAGTGCTTTCTGAGAAGGAGGCAAGCCCAGTCTCGCCCTCTGCTCGTTCAGGTATGGGACAAGCACTTCATCTACCCACTCGTGCATTGTTTTCTGATTGGACCAATGATTCCCAGTCTTTCTGGATAAGCAAGGATTCCACATGAATGGGGGTCTGTTTGCTTCGCCACAGGTATGTCAGTCCATTTAAACTCCATGCCAAGGTGCTCAAAGAGCAACCAGTCAAGATGTTTGCGCAGACTTGCTGGTGCATTGGTGCGAAATCCATTCCCATAGCCAATGACCTTCTTTTCACAGTTGATGGCCAGCGCAACCCAATGGTTCTCGTTTTGGTTTGCAATTGAGCTGAAACGATTGCGGTCTTTCGTTGCAAATGACATTCCGAGCCGCCGCAGCCATCTGAACCGACGAGCCGTACGATAAATCTCGGGGTTGGCATATGCTTGAGCAAGTGCACGCACAAAGTACGTCGCCTCAATACAGCTCGTGCTTCTGTCGCTGTTCCCGAGATCTGAGGCAAGGAGCTCGAGCATCTGGTCCTCATGGTCCGTCTTCAACCAATCTGTGGTGAACCAGAGTGCGAGATCATCGACAGAACCTCTGCCCCTGAAGCCCTTCATGTCACCATCCCAAGGAAGCTCTTCGAGGGCTTCCAGAGCAACCTTGATGCGCCCAGTGGCAGCTTTGCTGGTTGTGGATTTCTTGAGTCTTTCCTGCACTGAGTCCAGCGCGGTACACCACAGTGTTTTTGCCTCGTGTACACGTTCCATTGACCACCAAATTGTAGCCAGCCATGGCGGGTATCAATCATCTTTTCTGTGGTGCGCCGGCGAATGCACAAGCATGATGGACTTGACCTCGGGGTCAAGAAGAATCACGCAGCCTAGGGCCTTGACAACAACTGAAGGTGGTACCAGTATTTCTGTCACATTGAAAGTGGTAATGGTCGGAGGTTGGAGAGATAGTCAGTGGGATCCACAAAGATAGTGGATTTGTGCAGCAGCAGCAGCTGAAATTCGATAAGGCTGGACACCGGTAGATTGTTGGGGGGTAATGATAGCTTTTCTGGCCCATCCAGAATCTTAAGGACATCGTGAAGACCAGCCATTGCGTGCGGCAGCAAGAGACAGCGGAATTCACGCAAGAAAGGAGAAGTTATGTAATCTGATTGATCTTGGAGTTTTTCTTGGCAAATCTGTGCAGATGTCGACTCTTTTATTTTACACTTATTTTGATCAGTGAATCTCAGGTACCCCGGCATTTTCTAGGGGATTTACGATTTTTTTTTTGTGTCATGGTCGGGACAGCCAATTTACGAAAATTCAAGTTCAGATGCATTGGTCACAGGTCACAGCCACAGAGAATTGAATGAAACTCTACAGTACTCTTTGAGGTGTTCCTTGCGTCTCAGAGGTATCCCTTGAACAACCACGTCAGAACTGCAAAGCCTGGAGCTGTAGCTTTTGAAAGATACCCAACTTCGAAGGATGTCCTAGGATGGGTTCTTGAGAAACAAGGTTTACTAACCCCAGAAGGGTGAAACCCATGGTTCTCAAGTCGCTGATCATCTTGGCATCACGAGGTAACCCACATCAAACTCCGTTCCAGTGGCTCCGAGTCTCAGGAACAGTCAGAACACCATGATCTGGTACTCCTAACGTCACCTGAGTCAATGCAAATGCATACTGAGCCAAAACAATGTATAATAGAATCACCCAACACCTTGAGTCACCTGTCCCTGAGCTGGGGACAGTTGCAATTGGTGTGGAACCCCTATGTTTAGTTGGGCTACACTGTCTCCTACAGTTTTCAGAGAGAGCACATGCCAGAGATGCCCAAGGTTACCCTTGGAACACCATCCCATTACTCTAGTGATGCTGGCCACAGGCCAGCTATTTCGGAAACTCAGTACTGCCTCTTATAGATGATATTCTGTGAATGTATCCCATATGAAAAGTGAAAAATGTCATGTTTTCAGGTGTGAGTTCATTTGCTGCTCATCACCGGATTGAAAGCAGAGGCGCCAACAGCATAGAACAAAGCTTGACTACAGACCTGTCTGAACAATCCCCGTCACAGAGGTAGCGCTGAAGCGTAGGAGGAGTGTAAGACGGAGACACACACAAACGCAGAAGACAAAGGAATGAATCTCATAATGTTATGTAAGTAATAATAATGGTACATAACAGATATATTCTAACACACCCCCTTGCACGAAGTCCGAATGAAGAATCAAAACATACTATTTTTGCCAAATTCCATCACAGTCTCGGTGCCCACATCGAGTTTTTCCTTTCTTGTTCACCGCATGCACCCCCTCAAGCTGAAAAAGGACTGACAATGATGAATCAGGGTGCAAAATGACAGGAGCGTTAGCAGCAGCAGATGGCAGCTGCATCGAGTTTCGATAACACCAGATATTCAGCTTTGACATTGTTGGGCATGTTGGGGATGCAGCAAAGAGTGATGTGATCAGAGCAGCCACAGCGACGGCAGACACTGTCCTTCTCCTTCTAATTGCCCAATCAAAATCACCATTGCTCTCATCCAACCCTCGCGAGGAGCCATCAAATGTCAAATGTAGCCTCCTTCTCCTCCTTGATTGATGGCACAATGAAGGCTGGAAGCTCCTCTTGAATTTCGTGTCCCATAAAGGATGAGATCAAGGAATGGAATTGGGGGCAGCGGTCTGAGATGGCAGAGGAGTATGGGTGCTCCGGCACTGAATGATGGTGATAGGCACAAGAAGGATAGCAGCAATCCATTGAGAAATGGTTTGTGGTGCCCACACACTGAGAGTGTGATGGTGTGAAGGGGTGGTGGCATGGCGACATGGCGAGTGGCGTGGCAGATAATGAGAGAAAATGAATGTCAGCAGGGAATGGAATGGTTGGAGGAACAGAATGGGTATATGTTGGGGAGCCAAACTGCACTAGACTTTGGTGAAGGAGCAGCTAGTGGCTCGAGCCAAACTGTGAAGACTTCATGGAAGGAGCAGCTAGCGTCTCTACCTGGTGGATAACCCCAGGGAGCCAAACTGCGCTCAAGCTTCCAGAAGGAGCTGCTAGCGGCACAAGCTCAACTGTGCTCAAGCTTCAGAAAAGCAGCTAGCTTCTCAACCCAGTGGGAAGCTCTACCATGCTGGAGAAGGCAAAGGTGGCACAGCGGCACGATCCCGAGTCTCGGAGTAACACCAAAACAACACAGAAGACACAGAAGGTCTCAGATACGGAGGCCGGGGCCCTATAACCTGTAAGACAGAGACGCACTCACGAATGCAGAAGACAAAGGAATGAATCTCGTAACGTTATGTAAGGTAATAATAAGGGTACACAACGGATATATTCTAACAAGGAGGTGGTGGTAGGGGAAATGGAGCCGCGGGATCATCAGAGAATTCCAGAACCTCAAGTGACAGTGGTAAAAGTAGACTGTCTATGGCGTTGTAGGGGTTACACAGAGCACTGAAGCCGTAGGATGGTGGAAGCAGAGGTGGAGGTGGAGGCGCCGGATTGGCGACGAGGTCAACAGCATCGAAGCGGCTCCAGCGGCATCAAGGAAGCTCCATAGTAGTGTTGCCGTGATCAGGGTGAAAGAGAGCATGTGTAGACAGCTCCCATCTGTTGGATAAACAAGCCGACATGTACATGGACATATTGTACGTGGAGACGCACAGCCCGTTGATATGGCATTGCATAGTTTTAGCTGGTCTGAAACTCTACTTCTTGGATACCATTGCTCTTCATCATATATTGGTATTTATTTAGGTACATTGTTCTCCAGGGTATATAAGGGCTCAAAAGAGCATGAATAACACATCTTCTTGTTTCCCCCCCTCACTCGTTTGGACCCCATATTCTCACACCATTGGGCCAACATCAGTGTCGGGGCGTAACCAGGTGGAAGTGGAAGCAGAGGCGGAGGCACTGAATCAACAACAACGACTTTTTTTCAGTTGAGTATGAGATAGTAATTTGGGGTCATTTTCCCAAACTCATTTACAGGAATCGAAAATTTCCCAACACTCATTCGGTAGTTCAAAAATTCCCAACACATTCAAGGTCGGAAATTTTTCCCAACACACATTCAGGGTCAAAAAATTTTATTGCTCAAATCAAAGCCTATATCCAAGGACAGTCAGGGAATAGCCCTGGCGAAGGTCAGAAGGCCGTAGTTGTGTTGAACGAACACAAGGAATGTTGTAGTATTGACCTCGGTATCCAGTCCCGATGGGGACGAGTTGGATCTGAGGGTTGTGTTTGGTTCACGTGGTTATGTATTATTCCAAGGCCTGTAGCCGATCTCTTCAGTCTGAAGAGAACGGTTACAGGTGCGTAGTATATTATTCCTAATATATTCAGTCTGAAGAGAACGGTTACAGTGTGACCCTGAACTCTTGACCTACAACAGGTTATGGGCACTCGAGACGTTTCTACCTCAACGCGCTATGTTTTTAATTTGCTGGACAGCAAAAATTGGGACACCTGGTCCTTCAAGGTTCAGTCGAAATTCGAGGATGAAGACCTCTGGAAATATGTCACTGGGCCTTGGGTATTCCCCACCATGATTGTCCAGCAGGCCGCTGTCTCGCCGGCGACAGGAACAGTTGATGCTGAGGTCGCGAACCCAGTATACCCGGATTGGCGCAAGGGCGATGAAAAAACGAGACGCCGTATCATCGAGATGGTCAGCGATGACCAGATAGCATACATCCGCGATGCGCAGACGGCCGCCGAGATGTGGAACAACCTTCGTACAATTTATCAGCTCGAGGGGATGCAGTCGATGATTGCGATACACAACAAAATCTCGACAATCAAGTATGCAGGGATCGAGAGCGGGCCGCTCCAGAACCACTTGGACATCATCCATGGCTATGCAGGCGACTTGAAGCGTGGAAACGACGCGTTATCTGACTACAAGATCCTTCAGTACACACTGAATAGTCTGCCACACGAATTTACCTCCCTCGTGCAGGGCATCTCCCTCATGGGCCATACCAACCTCCTGGCCGTCACTCCGGTCCTCCTAAACGAAGAGGTTCGGCAGCGCGAAGTACTGGAAAAGCGTCTTCGCGAAGAACACGCTCTTAAGGTGCATACGGAGCAATTGGCGCTTGCAAAGGTCCATGACGATGAGGTTGCGGCCGCAGCCGTGAAGGCATTCGTTGCCCAGCAGGCACAGCAGAGAGGGTCGTGGCGTGCGAGAGGAGGACGAGGTGGACGTGGCGGCGGTGGTGGGAGTGATTGGAAGAAGGACGTTACTTGCTATGGGTGTGGGAAGAAAGGCCATATCGCCCGCGACTGTCGCCTAACGGAGAAAGACGCGGCGAAAGAGAAACTCCGTCTCGCCCAAGTGGCCTATGACAGCCTAAATGAAGATCACCCCAAGGTTCTTCTCACGAAGAACACCACAGACGCCCTGCACCCCGATGCGCTCTTCGTAGACTCCGGCGCGTCCCGTCACCTCAGCCCAGACCGCGCATCCTTCGTTACTTACGCCATACTCGCGAAGCCCATCCCAATCCAGCTCGGAGACAACAGCCAGATCTTTGCTATTGGATGCGGGACCCGTCGCACGCACATCAAGAGTCCGACAGGACTCCGGACTGTAGACTTTACGCGAACGCTGCATGCGCCCAAGCTTGCCGGTTCACTACTGTCGGTTGGGCAGTTGACAGCTATTCCTGGCGTTAAAGTCGAGTTCGAGGGAAACTCGTGCTTTATCAAATTACATGGCGAGTCTCTTTGTCAAGCGTTATTCAAGGACGGCCTTTACACCCTGGATCTCGCGAGTACCGTGGCATTGAATGGAGGCTCCCCTTCTGTTCTCAAGGCCAAAATCCCACCTCCTGCTGGTAAGTGACTCGACATCCTTACACTACATTGCTGTATGGGCCATCTGAATATTGGCGACCTCAGGAAACTTGTTTCTTCGAAAATGGTTGATGGGCTGGACATGGGGATTGCTGGGGAGGATTTTATATGCGATGCGTGTCTGCATGGAAAGACTCCGTGCAAGCCATTTCCGAAAGGAGGGAGAAAACGCGCGACTCGTGTTCTAGAGCTCGTACACTCTGATATGTGTGGCCCATTGCCAATGTCGATCGGCGGAAACCGCTATTTCATCACATTCACGGACGACTACACGGCACATGTGGATGTTGATTTTATGAAGCACAAGAGCAGCACCATCATGCGCTTCCTTACATGGAAGGCAAGGGTTGAGAAAGCGACGGGGCAGAAGGTTGGCAAGATTCGTACAGACAATGGCGGCGAGTATACGTCAGACGAGTTTGAGGCTTTGCTTCGGTCCGACGGTATCATCCATCAGACGACCGCTCCGCACAGTTCCCAGCAAGGCGGTGTTGCAGAGCGTATGAACCGTACACTTGAAGATAGCGCTCGCGCGAATCTCACGGAAGCTGGGCTTCCCATCGGCTTTTGGCCTGACGCTGTGCTGTATAGCGCAAACACGCGCAACTATTGCCCGACACGTTCCTCGCTGGATGGACGTATCCCCGAGGAAGCATGGACACAACAGCGGCAAGATGTTAGCCACCTACGCCCGTTCGGCTGCGAAGTGTATGTGTCGGTGTTGCCGGTCAAAGGACGTCCAAAGCTCGCGGATACGACGGTGAAGTGCATTTTATTGGGGTACTACACGTTGCCTGGTACACAGTCGAAGGCCTACAAGTGCTACGATCGCATCAAGCACAAGGTCTATAAATCAAGGGATGTAACATTTATTGAGCGTGGCAAAACGTCTGGCTGGACTGAAGTTATCACGGACCTTCGAAACCTGCCGCCCATTATCCCGAATCCTCCTGCCGCTCCCGAGGTACCCTCTACCCCCGAGAATCCATCCACACCACCTCCCACCAATGCTGAATTTTTTACGGGCGGAGACCACGAGTGCGAGGAAGTGGAAGAGTCCGAAGGAGAACAGGAGCCTGCGGGGAATGCACCAGCTGCTGCCGTTGATGAAGCGATGGCGCCAAGGGTGCGCAAACTTCCCTCTCGTTTTGTGGGGATGGTGGACGAGCGTGCAAAGCTCCCGAAAGGCCGTTATACCCATAAAGAGGCAGCGCCGGCACCGATCATGGAACCTGCTGTGGACGAGCTCATGCTTGAGGAGGAGGAGGAGCTGGATTCCCAAGCACAAGCTCGTCCTGCACACATTCCGGAGCCCCCGATCGTCGTCCCGTTGACGTTCAAACAGGCGATGGCCAGCGCTCACTCGGAGGAGTGGGCAAACGCAATGATGGCCGAATTTGGTTCCCTCGTTGAGACGGGGACTTTCGAGTACGTCGATGCACCAGAGGGCCGTAAGGTGATTACATGCAAGTGGGTGTTCAGTGTGAAGTATAACCAGTGGAACGAGTTCGAGCGATTCAAAGCTCGTTTGGTCGCACGTGGATTCACACAGATTTACGGCATCGACTATAAGGAAACTTTTGCTCCTGTTGTCAAATTCACCTCCCTCCGGGTCATGTTTGCTATCGCAGCCCACTACGGCCTCACCATCTATCAAATGGACGTCGTCACTGCCTTCCTCAATGCCGAACTTGACGAGGAAATTTACATGGCTCAGCCGCCGGGTCTTCCTCCCAAACTCAATGCTCATGGCGATGAAATGGTTCTGCGGCTTCACAAATCTATCTACGGCCTTAAACAAGCTTCCCGCCAGTGGTACCGCCTCATAGATTCCATCTTTAAATCCCTCGGCTTCACGCGTCTCCAATCAGACCACAGCATCTACCTTTGCCGACGCGGTGATATCATTGTTGTCATTGCGCTATATGTCGACGATTTACAGGGAGCGACAAACGACAAGCCTACCTGGGATGTAGTCAAATCAAAGCTGTCAGCGCGCCTGAAGATGAAGGATCTTGGTGTCGCAACCTATTGTTTGGGCTTGGAGATCTCGCAGGACCTCGAGGCTGGAACGGTGCGCATTTCCCAGCGGAAATATTTTGAGAGCGTTCTTGAACGCTTCGGAATGGCGGACTGCCGGCCTGTATCCACCCCATTTCCGGTTGGCACGAGACTCACGAAAGAGATGTCGCCGAAAACAGATGAAGAGCGAAAAATGATGGTCGGCAAAGACTACCTCGGGCTGCTGGGCAGTATCATGTATGGGATGCTAGGAACGCGTGCCGACTTAGCTTTTCCAGTGGGAGTCGGCAGCCGCTTCAGTTCTAACCCAGGCATCGAGCATTGGAATGCTTTGACGCATGTCTTACGTTACATTAAAGGCACGCTCCATCTGGGAATAACGTACCGAAGGCCACCTCATCTATCAACACCGATAACAAAAACATTACTTTCCTACTCGGATTCGGACTGGGCGGGTGACAAGGATAAACTGCGGTCGACATCTGGCACCGTTATTCTCCTTGCCGGGGGCGCCGTGTCATGGATTAGCCGCTTACAGAGTGTGGCGGCGCAGTCCACAATGGAGGCGGAGTATATTGCGGCCAGTCAAACAGGCAGGGAACTCATGTTCATTAGGAGTCTCCTCGGGGAGCTCATGAATGAGCCATTGGACCACCCGTCTCAATTGTACTGTGACAATCAGTCTGCCATTTCGGTCGCTGAAAATCCAGCCATGCACGACAAGGCAAAACACATCGCATTGAAGTACCATTACATTTGCAACCTTATTGAGGCCAATGACGTCACAATCCACTACTGCCAATCTGGTGTAAACCCCGCAGACCTTCTCACCAAAGTCCTTCCCCGCGATACTACCCTTAGGCTCCACCGCATGATTGGTTTGGATCTCGCTACGTCATCTGCTGGATAACGAGGTCAGGGGGAGTGTTGTAGTATTGACCTCGGTATCCAGTCCCGATGGGGACGAGTTGGGTCTGAGGGTTGTGTTTGGTTAACGTGGTTATGTATTATTCCAAGGCCTGTAGCCGATCTCTTCAGTCTGAAGAGAACGGTTACAGGTGCGTAGTATATTATTCCTAATATATTCAGTCTGAAGAGAACGGTTACAGTGTGACCCTGAACTCTTGACCTACAACAAGGAAGACAAATGGTGAACTTCCAAAAAAGTAAATCCATCGCCAAGGATGGGCTAACCGGACCGCGGGCGCCGATTGAAATGCCCGCCAAGTTGGCTGCAAGCGTGGCCGTGAATAAAGAAATAGAGCACGAGAAGATCACTGAAACAATTCTATGGATTAAAAATGTGTGTAGCTTAACAACAAATGAGGGTTGATAGTGTATGAAAATTTAAAGATCAGACGACAACACAATATGAGTGACGAGCGTTGTTTACGACAACTCGAAGTGGCTCGTTCACTTGTAACTCGTGCAAAGCTGCAATTGCTTCCTCGATCAAATCCTCCTCCTTTGTCAACAACCCCTTTCCAAAGATCCATGTAGCACAATGTCTCGGAGTCAGATTAATCTGTTCAGTACACAGGTATCGAGTTCACTCAGGTCATTTTCTTATATTCCTTGCGTAATTAGTATAGCCTCAGTTGCAACATCATTCCTTTGATAGACACTCACTCAATAGCTACCCACACCCTCATTTGATACTTTACTTACTCTCAATTTTAATGTTTGCCGTTGGATTTGACGTACACGCTAGGAAGTGAGGGGAAGGAAGGCGTGCAACCATCTTGTCACATCTGTCCTTTGGAGTTTGCACCAACTCACAGAACCAACGAAATGTTGCATCAGGAGCTAAAGCTTAGTCTACGAGCCTGCCCGTGCTCTACTCCTTTATTTGTGGACATGCACTTGCAGCCAACTTGGCAGGCATTTTGATCGGCGCGCGCAGTCCGGCTAGCCCATCCTTGGCGATGGATTTACTTTTTTGGAAGTTCATCATTTGTCTTCCTTGTGTTCGTTCAACCTTCGCCAGGGCTATTCCCTGGCTGTCCTTGGATATAGGCTTCGATTTGAGCAATAAAAATTTTTGATCCCGAATGTGTGTTGGGAAATTTTTCTGACCTTGAATGTGTTGGGAATTTTTGAACTACCGAATGAGTGTTGGGAAATTTTTGATTCCTGTAAATGAGTTTGGGAAAATGACCCCAAATTACTATCTCATACTCGACTGAAAAAAGGTCTATATGTGTTGGGAAAAGATGAAAATTTGCTATGTGTGTTGGGAAAGTGTGATGTGTGTTGGGAAATAATAAAAGTGCATTTGGAACGGCATATCATTTCGCTGCTCAGATCTGCCGTGGTTCGGGAGGGCAGTTTTTAGCAGTTTGAGCATACCTCAGCATACGGAATTTTCACTGGGCTCAGTCAATATTCCCGATCCCCGCTGTTGGTTTCCTCAGAGACCTAGTCTGATGTTGGTACATTTAGTGGTAGTTTAGTTTCCACAGCTTGGTTTATACTGGCAACATTTACTATCCGAAATAACGTACATATTCCCTCTTCCTCTTATGACCGCTCTTGTGACAGAAGTACGGGTAGTTCCGGCACACGGTTCACAGAGTGGTCGCACGACAAAAGATCGGGCGTAAAATGTAGATTGACCGAAGCATGTACTATGTACAACCAGGTATATATTAGAATCAGGGATTAAGTAAGTTTGAAAGATGGGAAGGAAAGTGTGGTTACACAGCAGGAAAGGTAACGTTGGCGGTAGTAGGGGAAGGAAAGGAACGGAAGGGATATCGGCAAAGGAAGGAGATCAAGACTGATGTAGCTAATAATTACGCGGGAGCGTGCCATCGCTCCACCAATGCCTACGCAGTGTTCTTCTCGGACACGACGTCTGCAGGCGAGCTGACCAAACCAATAGGGGGTTTAAAGAGCGTTTCAAAGAGCGAACCCGTCTTGGCAGTCTTGTCGAGCCCGTGTCCCACATATCCCCCGGCCACTTCCCCTTCCTTCTCGTACGTGGGTGCTGCTTTCAAATCGGGCTGCATGGGGGGATCTTTGTCCCCGTTATCGGCAGCTGTCCCGAAACCACTGGCGAGGCCCGCAAGGACCGCGCCCGTGATGTCGGCTCCAGTCGTCCCCAGAGGACTTCCCATGCCCTTCCCGATGTCGTTCGCCGCTTCAGCACCAGTTTCTGTGTACTTGCCGACCTCACGTCCAGTCTGGTTTGCGGAAGAATCAGAGTCTCGCATGAGAAATGAGCCGCTGTCCTCACCTGAACGCGCGACACCGTAGGACGCCCCCTGCACGAGGAGATTCAGACACAGGAGAGACGCAAGGGTGACCAGGTATTTCATGGTTGTAAGTAACGAGGGTTGGAAGAACTTTGGGGGGTGTACAGCGCAGGTGGTTGGTAAGGTGGGGCCCGGTAGCAGCATTTTATACCACTCAGCGCGCGACCTATTCCGTCGCTCTCGTTGTATCGTTCGTATCGCAGATCTAGCGCCACATTGCGCTAAGAATTGCTATCGCCGCCGTAAAGCACCAGAGGATATCTCGCTCCAATTTACGCTCTAACCTGGTTTAAGCAAGACTTCCAACAACCAGAAAACGGTTTGTTCGCCCAGAAGGAGGAGATCGCATGGTTAGGTGAAGTATTTAATTCTAGGGAGCGCTAAAGAGTGGATGCCAGATATCGAATGGACCTGTGACCTTCCGATGGTAGAGGGAAAGGGTCCGGTTGGTATTCGGTGCTCGGTACTCAGTACTCGACACGACCCAGGCTATTCACTATCCGTTTTGTGGCGCAAATTGAGGACCAGACCGGTGGTGTCACTATTCGGAGCCTGTACGGGACGGAGACGAGCAGCAAGACTGTGCCAGCACCAATGGGATCGGGGAGAAGGGGTGAAAAAAATCGCCATATGAAAATTCCGTCGTGGAATGAATGAATGAATGAATCGAAGACTAAACCATACATTGCTGGTGTACGAGCAAGATTGTACAACGCGGGATTAATGAGATGTGCATTTCGTGGCATATGGCAGCATCGAGAACGGAAGGAACATTGAATGTCTTGCGTTTTCCCTTTCGTACTGGCTGCAGTCGGATGTCACCCACGAGATGCCGAGGAGGAACCATGACGGCCGTAAAGGCGATTATCAAAAGGGAAACGAAGCGAGATGTGTGGACCCAGAGTGCAGCGATGGAAGCGAGGATCAGCGAGGCGGGACAGCCTTAGCGCAGGACCATGGGACACATCTGCTGGATGAAGCCCCGGTATGGACGAAGAGTGTAGTAAGCTTCGGAGTCCCTGGTACCGACGGTACCGTCCATCGACTCAGCGCTGCCACTGCCATTGGTGTGAACGAACTCCCAGAACTATCACATCCAGAGCTCCGGTGATAAGTAACTGGGGCTGAAGTGACTCTAGAGACTCTCGACTGTTGGAGGAACGGTGGGACGGAAGAAAAATGCGCACATCACGTGTGACGCGACTCCAGATCTTGGACCCATTCATGGACAAACAACGCGTGAAAGTGGCACGAAAGCGCAAGGCCGCGCGCCTCGCAGACTGCTTGCGTCGTCGACAAAATATCGTCGTCTGGCTTAATTTGAATAATTCATAACCACAAAATTCATACAGTATCATTAAAATTCGAATGATGTTATAGCGCGTTTGAATGAAAATTCAATATTTTCATATCTGTGAAACCAAAACTAAGCTCTCTATTCGCCGACACAATGAGCATCGACGTCGACTGCGCCGGCGCAGCATAAGTGATCGTTTTTTCCGGAGGTGAACGTGAAGCCCTTCGGAATCGTCGCATTCGGATTGGCGGGGTTGTTTTGCGTGCTCACTGCCGCCGAACGGACGGTGCCAGTCTCCGCGGTAGACAGGACGGTGAACGACAGAGTGAGGACCACCGTATTGGCGGACACAGCAGTATTGATTGCCTGGTGATACTTAGAGATTTAGTTTCGAGATCCATCGACCGTAAATCTTTACAGGACGCGAGATAGACAACGCTGGCAGTGGTATCTTTGACGGCACTCCACTGGATAGCAGAGGCCGCCGTCTTGTGGTGCTGTGGAAATACATGTCTCTCTTGTAGAGACTAAACATCTGTAGCCCCATACCAGAGCAAAAGTGTGCCCATTGCGTGCTGGATACATGCTGCAAACAGCCAACAGCCAGAATTCGCTATGAGCGGTGGTCTGAAAATCACTGACGTTCAGCAACGGCGCATATGTAACCGCAAACACGATATCGTGATTTCTGTCAAATCCGGTCATGTAGACCGCCTCAGCAATAGCTTCGTCGATAGCCGGATACGCAGTCTGGCCCCAAAATTGCTGCTCATCGCTGCATATCCCCCCTGGAAGAATTGGAGCCTGTTCCGAGGCAGGACGTCAAAGGGAGGATAGATATTCCTTAGACCACGTCGCTCTTCCGTGTAATGTACTATCTGTACACGCGTCCCCTGGAATGGCACCGACATCCCACACAATGGACCCGACTCCCCACCCTTCCGTACGCGTATTCTGCGCGCGAGGTCGAAGAGTTTGGCCGGAGGAAGTGCTCAATGGCAGCGTGGCGGACATCCAAACCCGCGGTAGGCTGGAGGCAAGCCATCCCCGCTCGCCGAAACGAGCTGAATCCGATTTTTGACTTTAGTACGCTGCTGCTTTCCCAAAAAGGAAATAACCCGCTCACCTTGTCAAGAAGAGCTTTCCAGACGATGGCGGTGTCGAGCGCGCGCCCCAGGAACGCAGGGACGCAATTCCCGCGCATCCTCCCTGCCCACCACGCGCCCCCACCCCGGATATCCAACGTACGCGTACGCTCCACCAGCGAATCCTTCCCTCGATGAATCCGCTCATGGAGGGACCGAGCGTACGTCCCGTGCCTGCTGTCGTGGCGGAAGATCGAAACGCGACGAGGACGCGGTGGGTGTGAAGCGGTGGGAGGCGCCGAAGACGAGGATGACCAGGCTGCGTCTCTTGCACACGTGGGCGAGATCGGGGGGAGACACACAGCGGGGGTATGGAGCGCGGGATGCGTGGTGTACAGGCGATGTCGTCGTCGACGAGAAGGTGGCGTTTGGGGCGAGGAAGGCCGGAGTCCCATGGGTATCGGGGAGACTGCGGGGGAGGGAGGGCGACAAGATGGGTAGCGGGCAGCGGCACTTTGCGCTCACGGTCCCGGAACATAGGCTGGGGCTGCCGTCGTACGTCTTCGTCGCGAGAAACTGCGCGAAGACGATCGAGTACGACCAGTCTTTCGGCCACAACTTGAGAGTAACACGTCGGGAAGATGCACGCGACGCTGGACGATATAGACGTGAGGCAGAGAGATTGACTCAGGGACGAAAAGACATACCGACAGGGTATGTGCCTTCCAAGTGCCACTGTCGTCGCATCTGACAAAGGGCGACCTTGCGGCATCCCGCCCCACGCCATTGATGATCTCCTCGCCTCTGCGCGGCGCGCGCGTCGCATATATCCGCTCCAGACCGCCGTGCCTCGCTTTTCGCCATCGATCTCCCTGCTCTTCCCTCGTCATGTCACACCTCGGCGCATTCCACTCTCTGCCTTCCTCACTCATCTTCGCCCTCCGCTCTCCAGCACCCGAATCCTATCCCCGACTTCCACCGAAGCATCCAACGCCAGGGCGACCACCCTCGACGAGCTCCTTCCCCCGTGGCGTCTAACCGGCCCATCGGTGTGTGCATATACAGTGCGCTCGGCGGTGCGTAAAGCTGTAGGAGGGATACTGGCGGGATTCTATCTGCAAGCGCGTGAGCTTCTCACGGAGGATAGACGCAGAGAGCGAAAGCTGGGAGGACGGTGGGAAGTCGAAGGTGAAGGAATAGAAGAGACGTACCGTCAATTTTATGGAACACACCCTGCGAAATCCACATCCGCCTCCCTCTCCCGTCCACGCCGAAACTGCACACGGGGATCGTTGTCGACGCCGAGAGTATGTGCAGGCACGACGTGCATGCAGACAACAGGCGTCTGCGTCGATCCAGCACAAGAGGAGGATGCGGTACCGTCCCTGCAGACGCTCCCCCGGTTCACCACTCCAAATCCATGGGAGATGTCTCAGACAAGTGGCGCGACAAGGACGCTGCATGCGAAGACCCGATCGAATTGAGGGCAAGATCGTGCGTCGAATTGGGGCGGCGTGTGGCGACAGCCTCGATGAACGACGCTGGGATTTGGGGGTGCAAAGTAGAGGGGGAGTCAGGGTTGCTCGAGAGACGAGGAAAGAGTCAGTCGTGAACGCGCGCGCGAGGTGTCAGCCATTTTCGTTGTCGTACAGAGACAGCGAGTAGCAGGCAGAGTGGCACCGCGCAGGGAAGCATAAACGACGCGCCTGTCCAGCGCCTGAACGAAAAGAGTCATCCAAGAGAGGAGTGTTGCTTGATATTTATTTGCCTTCGACGTTGCTGAGCACCGCCACATCAGCGCATCTTCCCTCCTTTCATGATGTATCGTCCCTCAGGCCACGGTATACTCCTTGGGCCACGAATCGTCTCTGCTACTCATCAATCAGTTGATACCCGTTCCTGATATAGCATTCTCTCTGGAACCGCCGCCATTCCGACGTGGTGCCGGTTCAAAGCGGACGGCACCACTTGCTAATAGCAAGTTGCTATCGCCGTCAAAACTTGTGAACCTTCAGCTGATCTTTCCTCCAACCTGCACTGGACACTCGCGACTGAAATCATGGATCTTGATGTGACAACATTGTTGTTTCTTCCCCAGTCGACGACTCCATTTCACTGCTGTGATGGTACGCCAATGTGGGACAATCCGTGCTGTATATGGTTCTCTGGGCCCGTGCAAGAGCTTCTTCTCGGAACTCTCCTCGTGGTATGGTGCACAAAAGACTTCGCTATTATCGATTATGCCGCGCGCCTGGTTTCTCCGTTGCTCTGTGATTCCCGATCCTCTCCGCACAAGCCTTAACATACCAGCCATTTTCAGAACCACTTCAAGTCCCCCGGGCGATATTTGGTCAAGCGCGGCGCGCAAGAGTTACCGGCAATTCTGATATAATTGGGATACAACGATAGTTGCCGTGCCTCCCACCGCATGTGCAATATGCTCCTTGTGCGTCGCTTTTATTATTACGACTCACTTGATACATGTATTATCCAGGTTTCTCCTGACAAGGTGTTCTGGGTTTTATATCCGAACCCTCGCATCTCTCTCTGAATCTCTCCAAATCGAATTCCCCCTTTTCACCTGCACTTATTCCCTTCCTCTTCCTCTTCCTATGCGCTGCTGGATCCGATACATCGCCTTCGTCCTTTCTGCGTGCGATTCTCTCCTTGGGTTCGCTCAAACCGTGGCATACACATTTGCTTCATGCGTTGAATCTCAATTGCGTCTGACATTATGATTCGCTTGACATTCTCCTACATCTGCTCGATGGCGTCCAGGCTCTCGGCGATTTGGGATCGACGTTCGCTTGGTTGTTCCGCTTTGTGTTGTTCCTTCGTTCAAGTATTGGAACCGTTGCCGTCAGACTTTCTCCTTCATCTCGCAGTTCACCACTCGCAATTCGAGTTACCGACGCCGGCTGTTGCGCTCTCTGATTCTTTTGACATGCGATTGCTACTTGTCTCGTTCTGCGCTGTTTCCGTTCTGTCTCTGCTTCGGAGCGCTGGCTCATATTTTCTTCGGGACTCCCTGGTTTGCCCCGAGTTCCCATCGCATTGTGCTGAAGCATTTGCTTCTTGACGGCACTGACAGAGTCCTCCTCTCGTTCCACTTATTCGACGTTCCTTCACCCTGCTCTCGCCTGCGTTCCCAGCAATTCAACCGAGCCCTGGCCTTGCGTTCTCACCATTGCTCCACAGAAAGCGATCTGTCCGCCTTTCCGCCTCGAGCTTTATTCTCCCCCCTGCATCAAAATCCTCGACGTTCGCCACTGATCAACTGTGAGTCCCGGCGGTCATAATCGTTTTCTTCCTAGAGAATGATCGAATTTCCGAAATGGCTTGCAGAGTCGGCTGATCGGATAGAGTGGAATCAGCTGGAACGGATGATACTGGGCATTTTTCACAGGCTACACGAGAATACGGGCACCCGGTTTGTCGTGCAGAACGAGGCAGCAAAGGAGTAAGCACACCACCAGAGCCTGGTTCCAGTCAGTCATGCTCTCTCGCTCTCCCCCTTTCCTTTCCATAGAACGGTGGGAAAGGCCCACAGAGCCCTACGTCGCAACCCGCGACCTCGGCGCCTTTCCCGCCCGAATGTACCTCACCCTCAGCGGCGTGGGCACGCCCCTTCAGCGCGCCCTCGAGCGCTCGTGGATGAGCACCTTGCAGACGATCTCGTGCAGACTTCTGTGGGTCGGGTGGGAGGGGAGCCTGCGGCAGTTGGACGCGATGCGGGCGGGGGTGATGGGGAAGATGCCGGCGCTGAGGCGCGTGAAGGTTGCGATTGTCGTTAGTGAGATGGGAAGGGCCGCGAACCGCGGAGTGAGGAGGAGTGGAGAGAAAAGATCGGAGAGAGGATGCCGTGGCTCGCTGGACGGGGGAATATTTGATATCAAGGTGGTGACTGAAGAGGAAAAGCGATTTAAAAGGTCCGCGATATCTTACTCGGCGCCTCAACAGGCTGGCGCAGATCTGTCGCGGCGTGTATATACATGGGTGGAGTTTCTCTCCACCTTTCGCGACTTCCTGCCGGGAATTGGTCCAGTCACCGTCGGAGCCTGAGCTCAGTCATGATGTTGAATTGAAGGGTTCTGCTTCTACATGAATGAATACCCATCCAACAAATTTCTGATCACCTCGACACCGGGATGCCCGGTTGCGCCGGATCGACCTTTACATGATTCATGAGCTCTTCGTGCAAAACAGTGTTTGCTTGGAGGGGGTGCTCGAAGGGACAGGTGGAAGCCTGGCCGGTCTGGCTCAACTGGTCATGAGACAGTGCAAATTTGTCCTTCCCCCGACAACTGCTCAACTTTCGCGTCGCTCGAGAGTGAAAAAAGTAACTTGTGGTAGCTAACTTTAATTTTGATCGCCCCTTCAGCTTGGCGGGGCTAACTTTACTTTACTTTACTTTTACTTTTCTCATGCTTGACAAAACTAACTTGTTGATAACTAACTTATACAGTTCGGAGAAGACGATACAAGGGACCCAGTAAATGCTTTCCAACACCTCAAGAGTACTCTGAACATTAGTAATTATTGTTCTCACTCTACTGCAGTCACCGTGAGTACTATCATCATTGTTGATGTTCGCCATGCCCATTGCGCCGGTTCGACATGTTCCGCCTGAAGGGTAGCCGACCCATTCCATCAAAGAGTTCAGAAACAAGTTTGATGGGACAGCAATGAGATGGTTTTCTGATATGGCGGCCGTTGAAACAACGGCCATCAACGGGCTGACGGTTCGACAGTGGCTGGCCCCTAAATTTCATAAGTTTTGAAGATTTCTTGTGGAAATGAGATTCCCTCACTATTGTCAAACTTAGTGGGTGCTATCTGGAGATATATATTAGTTAAGACCAAGCCAAAACAGTATTTTCAAGTTCCAAATGTGAATAACTTGATGGTGCTTCTCAACACTTTTGTAGCATTGTGTCGGAATTTGGACTACTAAGGAAGTCTAGAAAATCTGGGTCCTACTTCAACAAACACAATGATTCAATACCACAGGCAAAGATTCAACCACATGCCCACAGGAGCCTGCAGATGTTTGGCAATGTCTTGAAGCTGGGTTTTGGCTTGTACTAATCCTGAATGATAAACTGACCAAGATGATAATGCAGGGATGGCTGAACTCACATTTTCTGGGAAAGAAATTTGAGTTTGAATATAAAGTGCATCTGGGCACAGCCTGAGATGTTCAATAATTACTGATAGGGTACTGTAGGGTGCAGAAAGCTGAAGCACTTGTTATGAAAGCCAAATGGCTCAGATACAAGTGAAGAAACAAGACCTAGACTTGTTTTAGTTCACTTATTTACATCTACTTACATGTTTACTTGCTATTACTGAAAGTTACTTGAAGTTACTTAAAGTAACTTACCGCTGACTTGGCCACCCAAGTTAGATCAGCCAAAGTAACTTGCCATCAGATGGCATCAGTTACTGCCAAGTTCATCCGGTTGCTTCCAAGTTACTTTCGAACTTAGACATATGGCATGAAAACACATCTAGAAGGTTCATTTAGAACATTGCCTAGGGCATTTTATATCACAAGAAGTTAAAGAAATCTTCCAGGACATTGTGACGAGAATTATTCCTGTACTGCAACTTGAAGTCTGTGGTGCAGGGGTATTTCCGACAATGTTGAAGGGGCGGGAGGTCTGGGATATGTTCGTAAATATAATAACCGTTGCTGTACATAGACTCTGTTGAATCCCGACCCCCACTGAAAAGATTTCTTGAAAAATTGCACAATGCTTCTCAATGCACTGTGCCACTTGAAGGCCCACGTGGTGACCGGTTGACGTACTTTTTTTGGCCTGTGGGCGGAAACTCCTAGATTATCGATATCTTTTATGCAGGAATAAAAGTGCGAAGTTTAGACCGCTGTAGGCGGGAATAGAATGACTGGTAATGATAACTCAAGCATATGTGCGGGAAAACACAGCTTTTGCACATGTTTGCTTGTAACATTTTGTCTAAAACTTGAAGCGTGGATGAATTTGACCTCTTGCACCAGACGTAGTCTCTTACAAACAGACACTACTTATAACAATTTAACTTCGTACCTCGGTTTTTTTGTAGGTTGCACCAGACCACCATCTTCCCTAGGGGTTCTCAGCCCACCGCGACCACAATGGCCGATGCTGTTGCCTAATTTGCCTTAGCTTATTCCCGCCCAATGTGCATTCCGAAGCTGATGCACGGGGTATGGCACTCAATTTTGAATCATTTTATTATTCCTTAGGATTGATCCATTGCTTTACCATACAATTCTCATCAACGTTACGCCCGAGATTCTGGGGGATTCCCCGATGTGACATGAGAATATTGTCTCGGGTTGCTGGTATGCCGCCCATTACCCATGCCGTCGCAACGTGATGTTCAGTCAAGTTGACAAAGACGATTTGGACATGCCTGTCAGCATATTGTAAACCTCCACATTTATGTCTGATCATATGAGCGGTGAATAGACCGCTTCCTCTCGGTTTTGCGATCCTATGCTGATGCATGTCCATTGCGACGGGAACTTCCTCCACAATTCCCTTGAGCGTCAAGGTTATACATTTTCTTATTTCATCATCTGCACCTCTTCGATGTGCCTGGAGCTTCGCATGACTCTGCCGACAAAGCTCTCGAACTTTGTCAACCGGCGCTCCCACCACATGCCCCCCGTCACGAGTCGAGTCCTTCAACTCCTAGTGACCATCCATCATCGTCATCCTTGGCTAGAGAAAATACTAGCGGCCGACTAAACTCAATTCATAGCTCTTTCATGCTTTAAGATGCGGGAACCATCCCTTTCACCCAAACCTCGCCAAGACCTGCATTTGACCCGAACATAGGTTTGTAATGATCTAGTTGAGTGAGGTAGAGTTACTGATGAGGCCAGGTAAGGTGCGGGTTTATGTCTTTGTGTGTTTTAAAGAATTTAGCAGACACTCTGTTCCACTATTGCACCTGAGGACCCACTACCTAAAGTTAGTGGGCATTACAAGTTTGGAAATGGCAATCATTGGCTCTCCTGCCGAAATGCGCAAGCCGAACAATTTTTGTGGAGGGATCAGTGCTTATGTGCAAAAGGATGGTTAACAAAGTTACTTGGAAAGTTCACCTAGCCTTACAAAACTAACTTTACTTTACTTGCTCGAAAGCAAACAGGCGCAAACCATTTCGGCAGATCGCCAATGAGGTTGATGCGCCAGTTTGTCCAGAAACAATCCGGAAACTTCTTGCTCAGGAAGGCTACCACCGACGGGTGGCTCGAAAGGTTCCAAAACTCAAACTACTGACGAAGAAACCTTTATCTACCTCTCTGTGCAGTTTTCATGTGTTTCTTGATCTCCTGTAAGCAGTTAAAGTTGCCGGAATTCCATGACCGGTCACTTTTTTGGAATAACTGTATTACTAGTGTAAATTACTATTATTTTGTCGCCTGTGCTTGACCAAAATTTGGCTCCGTTCACTTCTCTTCTGCCAAGCATCTCACCCTGCGCGATATTTCTGTGAAAAATCCAAAGAATCGACGCATACGACGTTCTTCAAATCCCTGTTTTGTGCGCCGATGAAAAGACGCGACGCGACTGGCACGCGAGACGCCACCTTACATGCCTGTGACATGGCATACGCAGGCAGCCCACTCATGAGCAAAATTCAAAGGCCTGGACAGACACTCAATGAAGGGAGGAGGGAGATGAGAGCATTCAATAGACAGGATGTGCAAAAGCCGCATGGGCCTTGGCATGGGCTGCATACGGCTTCATGCGGCTTTTGTGCATTGCGCAAAGCTGCACCAAAAAATTTGTTTGGACAGGATCCAAAGCCATATTTTCGAATATAATACATTCAATTAGGGTGTTGGTCACGTCTAGTGAGTCTGGTGTATAGTGAACATTGAATTGATGATCAATCCACTGCGGCATGTGTGATGTCATCCCATTAGCCGCACAGTGATGTTGGAAATGCCGTCAAAATAGGACATTTCTCACATGTGCTCTGCAACTGAATTCAATGATACTCAAGAGGCACAGGGTTCAGGCCTGAAATACAGGTTTGGAGGCCATTGACCTCATAATTATGTATAAAAAACCAAAAATCCCGCGCGGCTTTGCGCAGCTCCAAAAGCCGCATGCAGCTGATGCACATCCTGTCTAATTAGCAAAGCAAAGCAATCCGATCCGTACGCGAGTCTACATAGATGCCAGTGTTTCTACTTTCTTTCCATCTTCCCATTTCTATTGCAAGATTTTCTTCTATATCCCGCCTTCCCCGTGCAGCCTCCACCTCTCCGTCACTGTAGCCCCCGCCTCCGCCGGCACACGCTCCTCCCCTACGCACTCCCATACTTCTGCACGAAGCCCATATGGAAGCGCTCCAGTTTCCCGACGTACTCCTCCACCCCGGGGCAGAGACATGTGAGCCTGTTTGCGGGGAGAGACGAATTAGCTATTGTTTGTCTGCGAAGGAATGAATCGGGTAAGCTCTGGAGGAGCACGATGAGGACGACACATGAGAACGCCGACGGCGCTGTCTCTCTCGTTGTCTCTCCCGGACCCCAGCGCCACTGCCGGGTAGAGAAGATGCCGCAATGGAAGAAGGAAAGCAACCCCCACTCACCGATAATGCCACTCCCCCTCCCTCTGCCCAAACCCACTCCCGGGCATAACACATATCCCCGTCTCATCCAACATCCTCAGCGCATAAAACGCATCGGGCTCCTTCCCCTTCTCCTGCGCCACCTCCACCGCCTTCGCGCTTAACTCGATCTTCGGGAACAGGTAGAGCGCGCCGGGGGACTCGACGCACGAGACACCCGGGAGGGCGTTGAGGCGCTGCGCCATGATCTTGGTGCGCGAGGCGAGGGCGGTGTGGATAGCATCGGTCTCGGATTTCCAGAGCGCGTAGGAGGGCTCGCCTTCCTTGGGTGGGCGGACCTGGGAAGGGAGGGCGAGTTAGGTCCTGTCTGCTGAGACTCCCAAGAAGAGAGACGATGGATGAGCACTCACCATACTATCCACACCAATCTGGCCCGCAAGCGGCGGACACAGCCCCACGCTCACCAGCTTATATATCAGTGCCCTTACCTCCTCGCTAACATTCGTCAACTCAAAGTACCCGCCCCGCCGCCCACACTCGCCGCTCACGCCCTTCGATATGCTGTGGAAGCTGACGAGCGGGACGGGCGAGTTGAGGTCCCGGACAATCTGGGGGTGTCAATCGTCAGTCTCATTTGTCTCATGCTCGAGAATTCGCTTTCGCAAAGGAGAGAGGGGGAGAGGGAGAGGGAGAGATGAGGGAGAGAAGGAGAGGGAATAAGGAGGGAAGAAGAAGGACGGTACACACCTTCTTAAAGCTCGTAAACGGATGCCTCTCCCTCTCATGCAAATTACTCTGATACACCTCATCCGCAAGTAGCACAAGCGAATGCTCCTCGCACAGCTTCACGAGCTCCGCCATCGTCGCGGCCGTCAGCAGCGCGCCCGTGGGGTTCCCCCGGGTTGATGACGACGAGCGCTTTTGGGGTCGTGCCGTCCTCCTGCAGTGTGGGGTTAGCGTTATCGTGGAAGAAAACGGGGGGTTAAGTGGGAGTAGGGAGTACCTTAATCTTGGCAAGGGCCGCCGAGATGCTCGCGGGGTCTGTCGACCACCCGGAGGACTCGTCGAGCAGGTAGGGGATCCCGCGTCCGTGGTGCTGTGCCAGCGTCGCAGTATACAGCTGAAAACCATTCAATATCACAATAATACCACCGTGGACAGAAGAACAGAAGTGGGGAAAGAAAGAGCGAGAGGACGCACGGGGTACTGCGGGATCGGGATGAGTATCCCACTCGTCGGGTCGGTGATGAGCATGTTGATGAGGAGCGAGACGCCCGCGTCGGCGCCGGCGGTGAGGAAGATGTCGTCGGGGGAGGCGGGGTGGCCGTCTCGGTCTGAGGATAAGGGTGGTTAGCGAGCGAGCACGGGATGAGGGAAGGAAAGGGGAAGGGGAGAAGGGAGAAGGAGGGGAACGGGGGGGAAATGACGTAGAGAGCTGTCAATTTGAGATGAGGATAGCGGGAGGGAGCCAGGGAAAGGAAGACGCGGCGACGCGCGACCCCTCCCAACCGCATCAATGCGCGCCAGCCCAGTGCGCGTCAGGTGCTCACCCCTTGCGAAGGAGGGATCCAGGTAAGTACGTGACCACGCCAGTTATACGCGTGCGTGAGGTGGGCAAGGAGTGCCAGGGAATGGTCTCGCTCCAGGGTGCAGCTAACAAAGCAGCTTGAACGCGTGCAGCGCGCGCCGGTCAACGCATAAATAAGTATGTATGTACCCATCGCGGCGCGTCGCGTCGCGCAATGAAACCCAGTGGAGTAGGGCCTTGCCTGAGTGCGCATGGGCGGGACGCGCGCTCTAGGTGACCTGGTCTGCTGGCAGCACTAGGCGGGGTATGCGGTATGCGCGCGCGGGGGGTCAGCAAACCCGCCCGCCTGACTGGCTTCCGTCGTCGTAACAAATAGGGCATGAGCAGGACCAGCAGCCCGGCAGACCAGACCACCCCGCTTCACCCCATAAATAATGAATGAAAGAGTTCGAGAGAGGAAAGATCTATGAGCACGCCTGGCACTCCTCCCGCATATTTCCGCTCCCCGTACCCCTCCACCTAGCGCCCCGCACATGACAAATACATCATACATGCACGAGCCGTCAACGGAAAGCGCGCGTACACATCTCCGGTCACCGGCTGTCGAGCGCAGGCGCGGACGAGGGAAGGGGAGGGAAGGAAGCGGAGGGGTGCAACATCCCAGCCCGCAAAAGCGCGCAAGTAGTCACCACAACCCCCTCGCAAACTGGAGCTATACGACGTGTCTAGCATGACCCCGCGCTGCGCAGAGGCAATGCAGAACCTCTGAGTGGTCCGTCGTTTCCCGCTCCCCCACGGAACGCAGGATATTCGAGTCAGTAAGAGCGCTCCGACTCAAATCTCCGGGTGAAACCGGTAATCAAATTGGTGGGTGACCAGGACAAACTAGGCGCTCGGCGAACGGGCAGATTGAAGACTGACGCACGCTGATCGAGGGCGAGCGCGGAGTCGATTCGTGCAAATATTTGCGCCGATGACCTGCCCTGCCTCGAGGCGCGACGGCGGGGAATCCGATGTGGATTAACAGACAACGAACATGAACTGAACCAGAGTCCGCGCACGGCCGGCCATTATAATGCGGGCGAGAGAAGCCCAAGAGTTCCGTGTCGCCCAAGTATGCACGCCCGAGTCGCACAACACGTTCTCCATGAGGCGTGCTCCAATATCCTCCCCAGACAAGAGCCGGTGGTGGCGGAGACGAGAGAAGAATAGAATCCGAGCAAGGTAAACTCACCCTCAATAAATCTGGCGACGCTCTTGCGGATGAAGGGCACCCCCTGGCTGTGCGAGTACGCGCCGATGGAGCCGATCTCATCCTGCAGCCCCTTCGCGCGGGCAACGACGTCTGCGGGGAAGACGCCCGGTGCGAGGTCTGCGAGCGCGGGCCACTCGGTCAGCGCTGCGACCTACACCAACATTGACTCTATCAATTTAATGCCAGGCAAGAGACGGCCGCGCACCTGGCGCGTAAAAGTAATCGGGGGCTGGTCGAGCCCCTTCTGCTGCGGATTCCCGATATTTGACGAAATAACCTTGTCAAAGGGCAAGTTGTGCCCCCCACTCTTGAGCTGGTCCCGGTAGGTCTCTGCCTTGATGGCGAGCTCGCCGCGGACAACGTATTGGACGGTCTGTAGCTGGGGGTTGAGCAAGTCGAGGGTGAGCAGGCGCATCCTGGCTGTACTAGAGCTAGCGATTCGCGAGGAGGAAAGTCGTTGAGATGGTCGTAGTAGAAGGGAAGAGCGGGAGGTCAGCTGGACCATGAGGCTGCTTTTGGTTCCGGGAACGCTGCGGTAACCCAGACGTTCCGGTGATCCGCACTTCGCTTAGAGATTGAATGATGGGACGAAGTGTTCAAGGAGGCAAAACCATATAACCTTTTCTGTCCACGCCATTGCGGGTCTGTCCCTGCCATTGCCCTCTTGTCCCGGCTTTACGAAAACGGTTCCTGCCCGCCCCCTAAGCCTATATAAGATACTAGGGATGACCCGGCTCCTCCCTGGACCCCTAGAAATTTAAAATCTTCGCTCCACCCACTGCACCTTTTTCAGTGTAATTGACCCTTGCCTTGATCCGCACGTTTAAAGGCGGATGTTCATCAAAGAGTCCCGGATCTCTCCGAGCACTCTTCTACAGCACTCAAACTCATTCAAGTCCACCCTGGTGTAAGGATTGCGGCCCGTCCTTGGTGCCGAAGTTTACTTTGCCGCAGATCCGCAGAGGACGACGCAGTGTCAGCGGCAGCAGCGTAGTCACTTGCCGCAGCGGTAGTCTATCCCGTAGTGTTCCGTAGTAGCCGTAGTTTCTTCCGTATTGATTCCACAGTCCGTAGTTACCTCTTTGTATAGTATAACTAGCCAGTATTCTAGCGGTAGCTAGGCAGTCTCATCAACGACAGTGTTTTAGAGACTCGACTTCTCAAGTCTAAGTAAAACACCCTCGACTTGATTCAACGTGTGCTACAACTTCCCATACAGGAACTCCGTAGCCTCACATTTTTTTGGGTCGATCTTTTTCTTTTTCTATGTTGACTCTTCAGTTGGACTGATCATCCGAGTGAAATAGCGCAGACGCATCGGTCGTATTCCCCACGCAACGTACAGTACTATGAATATCCGCTCGAAGACATATGCTTCAGTCGCACTTGGCATTCGAACTTCCCCGTACCGTAATTCGGGAGAAGCAGCCAATGGTGCAGCCCCGCTCAAGGCTCTGAGTGGCGGCGCTGCAGTTTCTGGCGAACTTCAACTTAGAAGGATGCCGGCTGCAGTTTCTGGCGCTGAAGTTAAGGCGCCAGATGGTCGGACCTCCCAGCAGAGTGCTGTCCAGGAGGCGGCCGATATTAATGCCACGCTCAAGATTAAGCATCGTGCATTGTGCAATCACAGTCGAGGGCGGGCTCGAGGAGAGCTCAACGACTGTAGCCCAAGGTGCAATGGATAGCGCACCGGATGATTGGACCTCCCACTCACAGGAGGCGGCCGATAATTACGTTCTGCTTGACGTTGAGCATTGAGGCGTGGAAGCCGAGGGCGGGTTCGATAAACTGAACCCGACGGCTACAGTGCCAGACGCAAGCGGCGTCTTGGAAGTACATGCAACCCGCGGATCTGGTCTTTACATGGACCATGAATGGCTGCAGACTCAGAAGGGCCACGGATGCGCATTAGAGCGCGGAGGTTGCATTCGCTCACCACAAAATGAGAGTTTTGACTTGCCTCGGGCCGGTAGCCTACGCTCGTTCGAAGCCGTGGACATGGAATGTCCTGGAGCAGAGTTTATAGCCCCAAAGAGAACGGCTAGCAAGTTCATTAGGCAGAGTTCAAGGAGAGATTTTTTTCCTAGCTGGTTTGAAAGGGCCGAGAGGGGACCTCTACAAAGTGCTGTTCGAGTACTGTTTTCCCAGGGATTTCAAGATGCAGCTGGACAGACGAATATTGAATGCACACCAAGGTCAGAGGTCGGTTCGAGACTTCACAAGGGAGGCACAAACATTGGCAGATAAATTTCCAGATGTGAACCAAGGCAGTCGATTCAGATATTCTGGGACGGCATAGAAGCAGTATATACCCGTCAAATGGCTTGACTCAGGTTTTAGTCCAGAAGATATGAGCCTTGAACATCTTGTAAAGTGCGCCTTGAGCTTCACGAGATCCAGGCAGATGGTATGGAGTGAAGTCCGTGGCTGGGCTTCCGAGCAAAGCAATGAGCAAAGCGACAGGAGAGATGTTACTTCTGAGGAGTTTGATAGCTCTCAAGATCGCAGAGAATTCGGGAAAGCTAGGCAACGCAAGCAGCAGCCTAGTCTTTCATAGACAGAGGTTACAACGAAAATTCTCGTACCTCGCATGTTGTAGCAGCAACCGCCATTCTTGAATACTGCTCCTCACAACCAAACTGCGTCCCTATTTATGAATCTGGCCTTCTCTGTGATCACAGGCTTGCTTAGATTCCGAGCTTCCATTGAGTGCTACTGGAGTAGGTTTGATTGTCAGCCGTCTCTGTTTTGCTGCAACCAATTGCAGGAACTCTAACTATACTTTTGGCCTCCTTCGGGTACACATTTCTCTGATGGCTGCGTCAACTTCGCCTCCGATACCCCGCCTCGGTATAGGGAGCTTGGGTCGCAGTACTGAGCCTGCATTTCTAAAGGCTCGGTGTAGCGCATAGGTTTAACGCAAGTTGGAGTGGCCGGGGTGAGGCGACTGCGAGTTGCGCGCGTCGGGTTCAGCTCAGTACGATGCGCACCGATACATCTTTTGGGGTTGGAGTGCGGGTTGAAGTATGGGCTCCAGTACGCGACCTTTGTGCGTTTCGTGCGGCAGGCAAGTGACCCTCGTTTGTTCCGTCCCGCTCGCATCACTCGAGGAAGATACTGCACGGCGCCACAACTCGCCAGTCTAGCTCACATTCAGACTTGAATCGCGGTGGGGTCCTTACTCAAACAAATCAATGCAGCAACCTTGGACGCGATCCACTGACCTGGTGCGCACTGGAAAGCAAATGAATTTTTTTCTCTTTCTTTTCGTCTCAAGAAACATCTTACAACTCTAAGCTCAGTCATTTTACACCGCGAATGATAGGGTGATTTGTCGAGGTTGGTCCTTTCCAGGGTTCAACTAGTACTATTTGGAAGCTCAGACTTTCGAACCACAAGTCAATAACTCAAACCCACGATGTATACCTCCTCGATACTCACCCGCTGAGTTGGCGGCAGTTAGAGGAACCTGATTGCAGGGGTATGAAAGTGCAGCATATTTATTGTTCACCACACTCCGCATTCCCGGAATTGGCAAGAGGACGCGTTTGGCTCGACCAGGTTGCCACTTCAAAGCGGGCCTCGATTTTTTCTCAAGCCGAGCTGTGCTTTTTCGTTCAGCATGAGACGCTGCGGCGTAAGGTCATCTTGAATACCTCCACGTTCCACAGTTATATTTCTGTGGATTGGATTAACAAAAAGTTGCGCTGGATGTACTCAGGCCGTCAGTGATTGCTTCTTCCAAAAGACGCTTCGCGGGAATTTGCTAAAATAACTGACATGGAACTGGAGGGGAACGCACCAGAACGAACAAGAAAATTTGGATTTGAGTATATATACAGTCCACACAGAAATGACCGATTCTCGTCAACACGGTAGGTCGCCGACGCTTACAAGTTGGGAAGATGTAAGAACAGCCGACTGCCCAAAGAACCAGTGAAGAGCCCGGACTACCGGCCAACTAGAAGGAACACGTGTATGGGTTACATGCTGAGAGTAATACACGGCCATGAGAGTTCCAATATCGAGACAGCTAGTAGATTCATCGATTGAAAAAATTCAAGGCGGAGCAATCAACGTGCCGTAACCCCAAACAACAAGGACCGAACCATTTACACAAGGACCCAGCGCATTTCGAAGAATGAGCTCAAGATATAATACAGATTTGTCGGCTTTGATTGTCCGGAGCCGTAAATTCACGGGAGGTTCAGCGATTGCCTCTGTACTATTTTCTAATTTCCAGGTCGTTGCACGTCAGGCGGTTGGTTGTTCACGCAATTGTGTTCCCGTTACCCAGCGTTCAATCCACTATTCTGAATATTTTTTCCCCTTCTTGCTCGTTCATTGCCCCCGTCTGCCTGCTGGTTGCCACCATTTGCCTGCTGGTCAACCGTTGGCTGTTCCCAGTTTGACACTGCAATCACTGCTCGAGGCGTCCTTCCGCTGCTCCGTGTTCATCATTCAGACCACGATTCACGATAGAATATAGAATTCAAAGTACTTATGCGTTTATTGTCTGTTCGCGGGCGTATTTAACGACCCACTTGATCAGCCGGGAATCTCACATATCCCCCGCCTCGATACCCACCGGCACCAAATACGGGTCCGGAATCGGGTTTCTCTGACTTCCCGGCTCGTAAATGGTCGCGAACGTCTGGTTCGTGGCGGCCGGGAGGCTTCCCGTGGCTAGGAAGTTAATGAATGCGGAGCGGGCGGGGCCGGGGACTGTGGGCAAAAGTTTACAGAGCACGAAATGATGATCAATTGTCAGACCACGAAATAATCATTAGTCGCGCCGGTACACGTACCGTTGTACGACCCATGGTCATCGCCGTGCCGGACGACCAGCACCGAATTGGGGGCTTGAGACCATTCAATGGTGGCTAGTTCTGTTGGGGTGCTGGAGAGATTAATATTCGGTCAGCCTGCCTGCGACAAAAAACCGCGCAGACGCACTTGTAGTCAAAGTCTGACGTGACTAGCACCATGGACGCGTTGATAGGCACCGTGGGGTTGGTCGCGGCGGTGTACGGCCAGGCGGTGCAAAGCGCCTGAACATGACTCCACGTAAATGAGGGTCTCGGGCGTACACAGCATATGATATGCTGGCGTGGGAGGAGGACTCACATGCAGCACCATGAAGAAGAGGAACTTTATCCCAAGCGGATCACTCTCCGAGCCGACCTTCAAAAGGTTAGAATACCCCTCGAAGGTGTTGTCGTCGACGTCTGTATATACGTACGTACGATTGAGCTCAATGAATAAACAAATAGGAATGCACAGCACGCACGGTAATCGAGACAGTAGGTCTGGGCGATCGGGACGATAGCCTCCGTGAAGACCGGCGCAAACGTGGAATAGTCCAAGAGACTCCAGTTGCCCTGGGTTGCCGCGTAGAGCGCGTTGTTGAGCCCCGCGAAGTCGGGGTCGCCGACGAGGTAGCGCAGGCCGACGAAGAAGCGGACGTCGTCAGCGGTGACGTTAGATGAAGCGGCGGATCCGGAGGGGCCCGCGAGGTCGACAGCGGTTTGGAAGGCCTAGGTCGGGGATGAATCATGGTTTGTTGAAGGGTGTGGATGGCTATTGAGGAGAACGAACCTCGAGAATGGCCCCTTTGCCTTGCGAGTGGAGCGGACAGCTGGTGTCGTTCAGACAGTATGCATCGGAGCGTATGAGCGAGCGGTCCAAAGCTGCGTACTGCGCAGATATGAGATCCACATTGGACTGAGGTGTATATATATATAATCAGCTAGAATGAGACAACGGCTTGGACCCACCACGCCCGTCGTGAATACAGCATCCAGCGCAAAGCGCCCGACGTGTTCCGGGAAGGTGTGTGCGTACAGCGCGCCATAGTACGTCCCGCTGAATGATATTATTGAGCTGATAGATACATAGAGCCGCCATGAGAACAAGGGAGACGCACTACGAGATGCCGAAATGGTGCATGATGTCGTAGTCCAGCGCCGCACGCACTCGGTCCCAGTCCTGTACAACTTCGCGCGTGCCGATGTATTGAACGATACCGGGCGGCGTCGACAAGTCGATGCAAGTTTGCGCATACGCGCGCACTGAGGCTTGGAAAGCGTTGAGCCCGGGTTCATCGGATGGACTGAATCCGGGATTTTAAGTGGTGCATGATACGAAGACATGGGGGCAGCTCACAGTGAGGACGACAGCGTCCAATTCCCCAGAGAACAGTTGAGAGCATTCGAGGACCACCAGCCGCGGGTGTCAATCGCTGGCAACATGTCAGTTAAATGTGTTTAAAATCATACCTGACAGGAAGTAGTATAAGAGACGCACCCAAGATGTCGTATCCTTCCAGGCCTGCAAACCACGATGCCCGTTCCAAATTTAGCGCAATCTCCCAAGAATATGAAGCGACCTCCTGGCCGGGGCCGCCTGGCGATGTTTAGTCTTTCGGTTCAGACTGAATGCAACGAGAACGTCACCTGGATTACTGCGAATTTTCACATATGGGGTCAATCCTCAAACGACGCGATAAAAAACGACTCACAAGTTAATGAGGCCTTGCGAGTTGTTGGGGCGGTACATCGTGAATCCCAAAGTGATTGTGTTCGAATCGCCGATGGGCTTCGAGTAGTCCATTGGAACGTCCAGCTGGCCGCAGTGGAGGGTTGACGGGAGTGGGGAGGTGAAGTTCATGCCCTGCAGCGGAGCAGGTACGTTATTAGCACAATCGACCCATCGAATGGTGTTGAGGGTTGGTGGCAGAGCATAAGAGAAACGGGAGAAAATGCCTAGGGCGGCTGCAAAAAGAACAGGATCGGAGCGCATTATTGGAGGGAGGGTCGAGAATAGCGAGGGGTCAAGTGTTATTTTTGGCCTGTTCATTTATAAAGCGCCGCGGCTGAAACATATGGCGTTTATGGCCGTGAACTGCGGAATCATCGTCCTGACGACAACGGGCCGAGCCGCGATTCTTTCGCGTCAACCTTACTATTCGGACCGTTTGTTCAATGTTCACACTATGTCACGCGTCACCTCAGAAGTTCACTGCACGGCAGGGGCCGATGAATTTTTCGTGCCAAAACATCAGCTGCAAACACGTCTTACTTTTTGACCATATTTTTGCGGTACTTCGGAACATGGAATAAACACGATAGCTTTTCCCGCCATTTTGCCTCCGAAACACCACCGATTTTTCGTGGTCTTTTCATAGGGGAAAATACCTCGATTTGGGACACAAAAATGAGCAGTTCCTTTGTTCTTTCGCTGTTTCGGCCTCGAAATGAAATGTTTTCCTTCTCAAAATAGGCTAATTTTTGGACGGATATTCAACGACCAAAAACGTGAGATGTTTTGCGTGGGTTTGGGGACAGAAGATTGCCGCAAGTGGGAAGGTTTCTGGGTCAGTGTTTATTCTGGCGGGAAAAATATTCCCCCAAAACAAGGCATGTTTGGACATCGTGTTTTGCTCCCAAAAATCGAGAGCATTCCATCCGTTGGGATCAAATTCCACCAGAGAGTCCGCGTAGAACTCGGGTAGAATTGATGCGAGAGAAAAACGACAGAATGATGGTACAGTGATGGGAGATTTCGGGTAGACTTGCGGCAGAATTCGGCTGGTTTAGGTGGGTAGGTACGGTCCTACGTAGTATCCCGTTCAGCGACAGCTAAAGACTTTGAAACTTTTTCAGGTTCCAAAGCACGAACTGTTTTGAAGGCCTCCGTCTTGAATAGACCCGGCCAACTTCTTATTTTACTCGTTCTGTGAATTAAAAATATAGTTATGATGCACGCAAAAGTGTCTGACAGTTGAAGATGCTGTCCTTAGGCAAAATTATCCTTACACTGGAACAAAGTAAAATTATGGGATAACTTAGCACTTCAAGTTCCCTTGTTGAAACAAGTGTTGTCATGTAATGTAGCTAGGACTGTTCAAATACTAATGGCTGGACTTGAGTAGTCCCTGTAATTCAGGCGCTGCCGAGTGCCTGTACGGAGACGAAACAGGTGGATCCTTGCGGAACCTCGCTTCGCCGGCGAAAACAATGATTGGCGGAGATTCTACCCAAGATTCTACAGAGGATCTACGCCCCAGCGGATTGAAACTTCTGCAAAAATCCATCGGCCACAGCTGTGCTGGGTTTGGTCTTTGATGGACTTCGTCACCGACCGGCAAAACTTCATTTGTGCCAATCACTCCACCCATGCTAAAATGGGGCCCCAGACCCCTGTAACAATACTAAAAAATATATCGTTGGTCAGGTGCGGTCCACTGAGAGCTACTTTCTGTTAGCGTAGTGCCTCAGTTAGGGAGCAAGAAGTAACTCTATTAATATATCTAGTACCTGTTAGCATGGTCTACAGGATAGTCAGTAAAGTAGTTATTGAGAGAAAATATATATACGTACGCCTCAGTTACGGAGCAAGAAGTAACTGAGGCTGTGTACCGTCTCGTAAAATTATTAAAGATTGTATGAAGGAGTGAAGGTTGGGATGATGGGATAAAGGAATGCACGTATGAGATAAACAGATAAGATATTACCGCTAACACTTTCATCGCCTTCGGGACTTATAAACTGCTCCGTGCTCCCGTTTTGTCAGGCACGATGTAGATCAGAGTATGCTCTCACACCGAGCCTGGTACGTATACGATTGGTTAGGTGGATTGCTTGACTCATAGTTTCCCTACGAACGCCGCAGCAGAGGAGACTGAAGTGAAATAGGGCAGGTAATCGAGTTCGGAAGTTGAAAGAAAAAAGGCTAGGACGAGAAATCCCACGAGTACAAACTCATGGTGATCGCTGCTTGCTGTGACGAAAGTTGACCTTGAGATACATCCGTCAGCCCCCCGACTTTATCCAGCACATTTCATCGGTTATAATTACCTACACGGCAGCGTTCTCTCTCCGGTGGAGGGCGTACTGTACGATTCATTATCCGGCGCACGTGCTGAGATTGAATTCAGATTCGACTACGATATGCATCTTGAAGATGCATATCGGAATACAATGAGTAAGACGAAATATTAAAAAGGGATAAAAACAGGCAAACCAAAAACCCAGTAGTACCATCATGGCCCAAGCCCAAGTCGCACAGGTGACTCCTGCGGGAACTCTCAAGATACAAACGCATTAATCGGATGCAGTTCCACGTTGGACCGTTCAATACCTGTGCTCATCAGTATCAAAGACTCTAATGATATTTTGCCTTTTTTGAGTGTGGGTTAGTGACAGCCATTCGGTTCCTTGACAAACACACCAGGATTACTGTAGTGTTTCGACCAAATGTTCAGGTTAGTGCTGGCCAAGGATATGATACGAAAAATTGAATATATTAGACAGGATGTGCAAAGCCGCATACGGAGTTGCTCTCTTTTGCCTCTAGGCGCCACCAGAACTGTTCATATCACCCACTAGATTGCCGCAGCAGAGTGGAAAAAAAGCCGTATGGAAAGACCTTGTGCGCCATGCGGCCTTTGAGCATCCTGTCTATTCAAAAAACATAAACATGATACGGCTTTAAAGGGTTCATCTGAATATGAATACAACAGAATACAAATATGGATATGATATGATTACAATGTTTATAAACACTTAAAACCATTTATCTTGGTTTTGGTTTCCTTTACGCCTGACCGTAAACCAATACCAAACCGTTGGAGCCTTGATGTTGGTGCATTTCCGACGTGAACATTCACTACCTGCAGCTCCACTTTACACGGCAAATTAATTCATAGATTCATAATGATCATTCCCCTGCGATTAAAAAAGCGCGGCGGCGTCCTGCTGCGCCCACATTTATGTGCGCCAACGCCGCGAACGTAATGTCTTCCTGATCCTGCAAAACCGCCGCAGCGTCCCCAAATTGCTGGTCGATAGCGAGCTTGGCTTTCAGGCCAGCAATCTTGCCCTTGTCTTCTGGGGTCAGCCCCAGTGTGTCGAAAGCCGTCTCCGTCGCCGCTACAGCCGCTGCCGCAGATGATGCAGCAGCGATCGACGCGGCAACGTCAATGCCCGCGGCGGCCTCAGCCGCTGAGGCTGCCGCAGATGAGGCCGTGGTGGTAAACTGGGTACCGGGGGCCTGAACGGCGGCCTTGGCGGTGCTTGTGCCTACAGAGTCGGCAATACCAAACTAGGAGACGCTTAGCATAATCCAAAAAATAAATAAGAAAATACACACGATTCCCCCAAGTTTACGCATGTCTATTTGGCCGCGGTTGAAGACCGGATGCGCGAAGGCCGACCCGGCCGCGAGAAAAGCGATCAAGAGTTTGGCAGTGTTGACCATGGTGAATAAATGTGAAAATGAAATGAAGTGATACGGATGAGGGAAAAATCCGAGGCCGTAGAGCTCAGAAGAAGGTAGGATGAAAGAAATGAAGCGAGGAATCAACCTTAAGGATTGGGTCCGGTAATCCGTCAGATTTTATACCGCAAAGAGGCTTCCATCCCAACCGAAGCGATGTTTGTCGTTCGTTTGTCGAGTGTATGATCGACATGAATACATTTCAAAGTTTTGAATTAGATTCCTGCGCTCTCCAGATGGATCTATAGAACTAACGAGTTAATAGACAAGACGGGCGTGCACGGATCTAACTATAAGTATTACAAGCAGCTGCTCTTCCGCTTCGCGGCCTCCCATCCCCTTCCGAAGCTCCTAAGAGAGCAAAATTTGTCATGAAGCAGTGAGGAAAGTGAATCAATAAGTGTTTCGAAGACTTAACGAAGGTCCGGCAAGGAGCTGCCGGGTTGATAGATTAAAAGCGGAGTTTGAAAAGGCTTGAGACGGACACACGTAATTTTATAAAGAGGATGATAGCCCAGCCTTACAAAGAATCTCTATTGTAAGTTGTACTAAATATATCGGGAATGTTTTCGGTTTGAACGTTACGCAATTTTCTACACCTAGTACGGCTTTGGGGAATAGAAAGACAGACCAGCACTTCGCACTGCATATGCCTTTCGGTTAGTAAAGGAGCTGCATAACGACTTGTTTCCACGGCTGTCGCGGTCCGTAGCCATCAACAAAAATACATGTGGTAACATCAGGCTCCTAGTTGAGGTACTGCGGACTCGGAGAAACGTGCAAGGACGTGTTGAACACATATGAGTCAATGACCTAACCGGGGCGGGCCTCACCCTCACCAGTAAAAATGGAGAACCTCGGCTTGGATTTACTTGACAACAGTCATGATTTAAATGTCCTCTGTGAATACAGAATTCTGATTCGACTGAGAACGCATATTGAGGCACAACGAGTATGATTGAAAGAAAAGAGGATAAAACGAGGTCAACCAACAGGAATTATATCTTCATATCTTCGGTTCAGGCCCGAATCGAACGGGCAACTTCTGCGCATTGATATTGGGGATCATTTCATTACGAGCAGCGCCAGACCGCTCGGCATTGGACTTCCAATAGCTGCATTAGTACCCAGATTGAGTGAGTCCTGTCACTCACAGTGAATGATTTAACTGGTCGACCGGTAGACGGAACATGATTGCATTTCCTCAGAGAGCGTGGAGGGTAAATTATTATTCGTGTAGATTTCTACGTGACGTGGGGGTTATTGAGATATAATAACGTGCAAGAAAGCGGTCGGAAAAGGGCCAAGGAAAACCCCATCTTCTCCGGGCTGCATGGTCCAAGCCGGACAACCTTTGTTTTCGGGTACAAGACTGGGTCTTTCGAAGCTGTGGCAGGTGCGGACCACTCCGCATTGAATCTCGAAAGACCTGTTTAGTGTTGGATTTCTTTTTACTTGGTAACAGCCTGGCGAATACGATTGTTGAGGTGGATTTCTGGGTTCAAAATTTCCCGAAGAGGCTGCAGCTGAGCGGACTGAGGTGGAATTCATAGGGTGACGGCCAATCGAGTCGGAGAAAATGAGGAATCGGTGGGCGGCCTATGCATACCGCTATCCGCAATAGATTACTGCGAGTAGGCGCGGACTCACTCCGCTTTGGACCTTGGATTATCCGGAATCGCAAACCAGCAACGCGTGGGTGCTGCAGATGACAGGCATATGGGGTATGGACCGGCCCGACGACGATGACCGTCCAAATGGCACCCATCTATGGAACTTCGTATTTCGCCATGGTTATGAAGGCTGTAACTGGTCCAAGAAGATGCTGAAAGATCCCTAAACTGCCCATGGACGTCAAGAGAACGTACTGAGAAGTCCCAAAGATGAACCGCAAGAAAACGGATGTCGCGTCGAATGGTAAGTAAGCCAACCTTCGTCATGATTTCGGTGAATTGCGACCCGCAAACGACGTCAGAATCAAATGAATGAGGATCACTTGGCGAAATGTCGGTGGCAACGGCAAAACCAGCCATCAATTGGATGAAAAACACGTACAGCGAGCTAGTGTTGCCGCGGTTAGGTTCAGAACCGCTTCCGAACCTGAACCGAACCCGAACCGAACCCCAAGTGAGGTTCAAGGTTCGGGCATTGGTGATTTTTTGTGAACCTCTTCGAACAGGTTCGAACCTGAAAACTTTGAGGGGTATTTGGAAAGAATTTAGAGGTGATTTTTTTCAACTAAAGGCATATGAGATTGAACTCACACCCGAATTTTAGTTCCTAGTGGGATTAGTATGCCCTGTTGGGTCACACATAAACCTCCACGACAATTTGACCAGTCTTCGACGGGTATCATGTTATATCAATCGGCGGAATCAGCATTAATGACCGTCAAACAAAGCAGAAATAGGTTCCTCAGTCTGATGCAACCAAATATGATCATCTTTATGCCCAGTGGGATCCACTGCATGGTTATAGGAGTCAACCAGTACTCGTGAAAAAAATACAGGTTCATTCGGGTTCGAACCGCTTCCGAACCTGAACCGAACCTCAAAGAACCGAACCCAGGTTCGGCGTGGGTTCGGTTTAGGGTTCGGAAAATTTTGCAAAGAACCGAACCGAACCGAACCCCGGCAACACTACAGCGAGCACGAGCTTCCGGTGGCTAGGAAGTCCCGCAGCAACAAAACAGCAACACCATTGATGAGATGATGTCGCAGCGTCGCCGCTGCGCGAGATTCGTGGACTGACGCGTGAGCCAAGAGTGAGCCGTGCCAAGATAAGCACCCGAGCAGGAAGAGACGGCGAGAAGAGGAAATTATCATACTTAGTAGATGTTGGCGGATAGCCATGAGAGATAAGTAGCTGAAGGAGCGGAGCGCGACATGTGGGAAGAGAGTCACACGCGTTGCTGATCGACCTCGTGACTGATGTTGCCGGGCGCCCTTGCTGCGCACCACCAATGTCCACAAACTCGTCTGGCCCTCCGCTGCGTAACGTTCATGCCCCTGCTCCAACTTTCCACCTCTTCTACTGATCCTCCAAATAGGGCGGCAAACTAGTAGAGCCACGGAACTGGCACCAGTTCTGTGGATTAGAGTGCTATTACTGCCGAGGTCCCATTGAGAAACAAGCAGGTAGTGTGCCGACATACGACGCGTCCTAATTAGTTGTTCAAGCTCTGCGATAACACTGGCGGGGGATACATGGTGCATCGTAGATTCTCGATCAATGTATTCCGGCATTCCGCGGAATCGCTCTCAAACCCTCTTCAGTTTCCCCCACTCCTGCGTATTACGGTGAACGATAAGATGAGCACGGGATAGCATAGAACTTAAATAACTGGGACGTGTCCGGTTTTCGCCACTTAAATTGCAAGATCTGTTCGATATACTTGATGGGAGGCTTCACGAGTGACTTACTGTTGTTCGTCGAGGTTTTGCGATCAGCATAGATTGACCTCATTTTCTGGACACTGTCAAATTCGTCCAGCGTCTTCTGGGCGTCCCACACGTCCCAGCCCAGGCTGGGTTGGCGGATTGCAGAGAACACGTCCTCAACCCACCGAGCAGATCGCATCCCAAGCGCCGGATGAACAATTCCGATTGGTGCGCCTGATTAAATGAATGTAGCAAATTATTCAGTAGTAGCATAGAAAGACTGACCTTTCTCGTAGAATGCTATAAGGGGAAGGAGGACAAGCTCCACTCGTGTCACCAAGCGAGGTGTGGACTTGCTGGAGGCTTGGCAGAATTATGGGCAGAATTACCATTTGGTTGTCGCGGAGGGGTCGAGTTTGGAGTTGTAGCTTGTGCCGAGTGAGATTCGTCATCACAAGGGTGCCGGGAGCACCATCAGGCATGTCGTGGTCCACAGCATTTAACGCTGCAACATATAAACGCGACGAGAAATGAAACACCCTCTATTCTGGGGACGTGTGGGAAGAGCATTAATTACATCAGCTAGTTCGGCAAAAAAATAATGATTCTACCTCTTGCCAATGACCGCGGGAATAAAGACGTAACTGAATTCCTGGGGTAGGATCCACCAGGGATCCAGTCCCGTCATTTTCGGCAACCCGTGGCCAAGAAACATGAGGCGGACAAGCCGCGGAAGCAAAAGCCGTGTGATCCCAACCTTCTGGTAACGTTTCACTCTATTCGGACGCATCGTAATCCAGGTGCAAGCCTCAGAAACTAGCAGCACTTGAAAAACCGGGGGAAAGTTCGATTTTTTGCGTCCTGTAGGATCCTCAATGTCACATCTTTCAGACCCCTCAATGACCTGTGACGTGAATCTACGGTTGAAATGGTACAGTAAGTTTATTGTCTGATATTCATAAATTTCACGCCGGTACTTGGTCGAAAGGCCATCCGAATTACCATTTTGGGTCAGGTTTGAAGATACTAATCGTTATTTATTACGGTACTTGAACTACACCGATATACCTGCAAAAAATACATACATACTTACGGAATATTGCTACTCCATCTGCATGCTTCAGATGAGGTTTCTAGCTTTGATTCGAGTAACTTCCAAGTCTTTTGCGTATCTATTTCAGTATTGACAAATGACAGCTGTCATCTGCTTGGAACTCCCCGAGATCCGACAGCGCGGAACCTCTTCCGAACTCTTCCGAATTCCCCCTTTTTCACGTGCAATATTTTAGTGTCTTTTCTTATTTTCCCTCACTAACATCAGTATCGAGCCATATTCCAGCCCTTGAAATGACCTATTTTTCCTTGCGAGCTGCAGTGGATGTTCGGGAAGGCAGTGATCCGGCTTGATCCTATATCGGAACTCGGTTCCGAACAATGATCACGGCAGGCTTGAGTCTTGACGGGCTCCGGATCTTACTGACTAACATCATGGCGCCCTCGATATCTGACGACTTGCGCATAGAGCTCATCACAGAGGCCGGCGACTTCCAGCCGGCTTTCATTTGTCTCCGCAATGCCTTTGGCCACCAGACACATGACGGGATATGGACGGCCATGAATCCAGGCTGGGACACGCCCGAGGGTGTAGCCCGGGGAGCACGCGAGCTGGCAGATCGGTGGACAGCCAGCCGAGAGAAAGGAGATACACAGTTCCTCAAGGCTACGCTCGCCGGCCCAGGCGAGGAGCGCATCATCATAGGCATGGCTATCTGGGTCCACGCCTCTCTAGTCCCCGGCCACGGCGAGGCGATCAGGCCCGCTGACTTCACGCATCTGTACCCGGACAATGAGCCCGAGGAGCGCTACCTGCGACAGCTTCTGGACTCACTGCACCAACAGCGGCTTAAGACGCTGAGGGAGAAGGCCAGGCCCGAGTCGCCGCAGAAGTCCGCTATGGTGCTGGACATGCTCGCCGTAGACCCGGCTTTCCAGCGCAGAGGCGCTGCCTCACAGCTGGCACAATGGGGTCTCGACGAAGCGCAGCGCCGTGGAGGGCTCGAGGCCATCACGGAGGCGTCTAAGATGGGACGACTTGTCTACAAACAGTTGGGCTTCCGCGAGGTACAGGGAATCGAGCTCGAGGTTGATGAGGAGTTTAAGGAGCGGGAGAGGCCCTCGAACGTGTTTATGCGTACGGGCGCCGCTTAGGAACGCGCCGATAATTAGCCAAAAAAATTCAGAGTCCTGCAGTATCACAGACACAGCTCGCCCCGGATTTGCTACATTCCCAGCTGCCTCTGGCACAGGTTGGGTGGCTCCGGCACTCCTGCGTTGTTGACGCTTGGGCACGGGCCGCACGGTGGGCCGCGCTCTCATCATCACAACGAAAGTCATAGGGTTATATACTAGGACATAGTCCAATCCGTACTCGCGCGCGTCACTCACTGTTCTCGTCAGAATCTTGGTAGCTCGCGGTCTCGCGACCCTGCCCCGGAACTTCTTGCCCCGCATTCTGCACGATGGCGATGGCGAGCGGCGACATAATCCATTCATCTCAAAACTTCTGACTCTCTGCGGTGCCTGTCGTCCAGCATACACGGATAGAAAATTTCCCAACCCCTCAAGACTCCTCTTCTGGTCCTTTCATTCCGAGCGACGTAGAGCGGGTGACGGTCTTCGAGGGTACACTGAAGTTGAAGAAAGACCTTACCTTAGGCACCGCTGAGAACCTCAGGCTAGTACCCCACCGGCACTCTAACATCCACACCACGGCCATGGCCAGCTCTTGCACGAGTGCCCAACCCCTCGATCGAGATCCCCAGGGAGATGTCGTGCTTGAGTGTCTGAAGTAAACACCTTAGTCTTCGATCGACGACTGGACTGGACTGAAAATCACACAATCTCGACCTCTACGCCATCTCGCACACATTCGTTGTACGTATATAAGTAGAATCCATCTCTGCTTTCGATTCGAGGCGCGCAGGGTGCCCTGTTTTTATCTTCATCGTGGTGGTTGTCAGTTTTGCTCTCATCTAGAGCAAAAAAAAAAAAAAAAAAAACGTACCACGACATCTCGGACTGCGGCTCAGCCTCTACATCGTTCCCACTCTTACTCCGGTGCTCAACCCATCAGCAAAATAATTCACCCTAGCGATAACAAAAGATCACCTCGCGAGCACGTATCGTCTGTCTCGATTTCTCCTTCTCCGGCTCATGCTCCTCCACGTCCTCCTGGACATTCTCGACTTCCACCTTCCGCTCGAAAGGTACTCCAAACTCCACCCTCCCCTGCTATCCTCCTCCTCCCGCTCATTGGTAGCCGTCTTCCCCACCGCTGAATGTATGGCTCCGAGCCCCTCGTCGTCGTCGCTGGCGCTTTGTGGATGGGAAGCTTGTTGGCAGTATCTCTGCAGATGGGTTCTCAACTTCTCGGGCTTTTACACACCAAGGATAGTATCGACCAGGGGCACGGCCCACGTATCCTCTTTGGATGCGACACCTCAGAGTCGCGCATGAGCGGAGGGAATTCCGTCGTATTATTCGACGGGAAAGCCACCCCATAGCTCCGTGGCGGCCCTACAGCACTACGGCTCTCACCCCCTTCACTCTTCTCACCAATGTTTGGATCGTGCAGTTCTTCCCACCATGATGTGCGCTTGTACGCAGAGTTCGGGTAGAACCGCATCGTCACCGTTTTTTGGCACCTGAAGACAGATGGAAAGGGCTGTACTGAGTCCCGGGTCTGGTTATGTGATGTGACGAAATGGAAATGCTCGTAGAGCGGGGGTGCTTTAACGGTTGTGAAGGGGCGCCGGAGTAATGGGCGTTGGAGATGGGCCGTATAGTTTCCACAGCTGAGTGCGCAATGTGGCACGCACACATCCTTGATGAACCTATTCGCAATACCCTCTTCATGCCAGAACATGCAAGACATCACGTCAATTTAAAAATTGGCGCCTTCTCACTTTTTCCGCGCGGCAATTGTTGTATTATTCCGATTTCGAGTGCCTGCGTCACTTAGGGCGAGATACCAGCCTCGACTCTCATGAGTACACAGCTTTCATACCCAACGGAGAGCAGTCTCCAGCTATTTCGAAAAGCTGTAGGGCGCAGCTATTTACATGCGCGAGGACCGAGGTAGTCCTCCCCGGCTTTCTGCCCTGGCCTGCCATGGTTAGTGGCGCGCCCAGCGCGTTCTCCGACTTTTTCTTGTTTTCTGCAGCGTTCTGCGGCTCTCTGGGTATTCTAGAGCCGTGCTCTGGTCGAGGGCACCCCCACCATTCCAAGTGTGATGGCAAATCGGTTGCAAGTTGGTTGCAAGGCCGATTAAATCCGAAGCTGCCGAGGAAACCCTCGGCAATCTGAATTCAGTGCCTTAACAACTACGGCAGCAGTCCCTTGGAGAAACCGCGACACCAGCAGGGTCGAGGGTCTCCACGGAAGCGAACCTAAGTTGAACAGGACGTAACCCCTTCCTATAGAACTAGGTCGCTTTGGGCTGACACCTAGGAACGACCCTTCAGTGTTCACGGCTTCAAGCGACAAAAATACCACCTGATTGATTTGAAAACTTATAAGGTGGCTTTAAACATCCGAGGGCCATCAACGATGTTTGCCTCGGCATTGATGATTCTATCGTTCTTCGTTGTCGGTTTTTGTAAGCTGTACGAGGATGTCGCTGACCTCCCCAGTCTGCAATATGATTTCGTTATCGTTGGAGGTATGTCTATGCAGCCTAACATTGGTTCTCAAAATCAAACCTATTTCAGGGGGGGCACGGCAGGTAATGTCTTTGCAAGCCGTCTAACGGAGAACCCAAGCGTATCTGTGCTGGTGCTTGAAGCCGGACCGTCGTAAGCGTCTTTCGACCTGCCTGATATGCCACTACTCATTCGGAACAGAGACGAGGGACTTCTCGACGCTCAAGTCCCCTTGTTGTCTAATGGAGTCGCGAACACTGGCACCCCTTACAGCTGGAGTACGTCCCAATTCCAGACTCCGGATATACCAGTTAATAAAGCGCAGATTAGACCACAACACAGACGGCAACAAACGACCACGTCTTGGATTACCTGCGAGGTGAGTGAAAAGAGTGCAGCGCCTTGTAGCGTGGGTTGAATGATGTATCTTAGGGTACCTACTTGGGGGATGCAGCTCACACAGTAGAGTTTTCTTCACCCAGCATCCCGACATATTAACTAATCAAGAAAACATGGCATGGCGTACGCCCGTGGCGCAGCAGAAGACTAAGGGTACGTGCCCAAATAGGGCATTTTTTGCATCCACTAACGCCACTAGAACGAACAATGTACACCACCAGCGGATGATCACGACACACAGGGCCAATTTAACCCCGCTTTCCACGGCACACGCGGCCCCAAGAGGTCGGCGATCTCTGGATTGTTCAAAATGATCTGGCAATAAGTGAGACATCTGATTGACATCGGACCGACTGGGACTCAGTGGCATACCGTCTTCCATATTCAAGTGCGTCGAGCAGTCGGTCGACGCGCTCTCCAAGCTTCTTGCTTTGTTCTACCTTAGAATAACAGAATATCGTTATATTCTAGGTAATTTCTAAGTGAAAACACTATCTTCTTCGTCGCGAAAGCGTCGAAGGAGATCTTTTTTCCGCGGGAACGATCGGTACTCTGCAGACTCTGTTGAATCCGGGAATCGGGGATCGTACCGCCTTGGAAGCACTGGGAACACCGACGGTGCTGGACTCCCGAGCGTTGGGAAGAACGCATCCGAACACGCATATTTAGTATAAGCTGGGCAGTGAACTCAAATTAAATGGTCGAATCCATCATGCAGAATACCACGCGGTTTAACGAGGCGTTCGTGGAGTGGAACAGGTCGCGCACGGGGCCGTTTGTAGACACCTAACCTGGAACACACGCGGGGTGGCTCCGGCTGAATGTAGACTCCCTGTGTTCGATGTACATGCCGACCCGTCACCTGGCCCAGGCGCACCACATTTTGAGATTTTATTTCAGGTGTGTCCGATAAGCCATATTACGCTTTGCTTTCATTTTTTCTTCCAGCCATTTGGGACATCTGGTACCCCAGGCCATTTCATCAGCCTCACCGTGGCCATGGTTAGCCCCGTCAGTCGTGCGTCCCGGTTTTGAATCTTTCCTAGCTGGATTGAGCTTTGACGGATCTCTAGGCGGCTCGGTGACCCTCAGCAGCGAGGACCCTTTTGCTTGTACCACGTGTTGATCCTGGGCTGCTATCTAGAATTCGACGCACTTGCATTGACAGAAGGCATCAAGCTCGCTCTCAAGTTGGTCAACGCGCCCGCGTGGAACCGCTATCTCGGCGGACCGACGATTGACCTAACTGCGATGAGCCCCGCCGAGCCGACGGCCCACATCCGCGTCAACTCGGGGCTGGGGTACCACATTATTGGGACAGCTAGTATGTCGCCGCGAGGGGCACAATATGGTGTTGTAGATCCCGACCTAAGCGTTAAGGGCATTGCTAGATTGCGTGTTATTGACGCGTCTGTGCTGGTAAGGTTTATTTTATCAGTATGGGAAATTTCCAACATTGAAGAATTGCAGCCAATCGTGCCGGGAGCGCACACCCAGGCGGCAACATATGTTGTGGCAGAGCGCGGCGCGGACATGATCAAGCATAAGTGGACGTGATAGAGCATGTTACGAATCCCGATTTCAATGGGAAAGGGACGATATTCCTCGACACTGTATTTCCGGACTAAAAACATGACCGTGGACACGAACCCGAGTTATAACTTCTGCTATGCCAACACGGCATAGGTTCCGGCTCGGTCTTCTTTTCCCTGCTAACACCCTTTTTGGCCCTCATTGTCTTCCGTGTCGTCGGCGGCAGCCTCCATGTAGTCAATTTTGTATTCTGAGTATGCAACGGAGTGTATTGACAATGGATTTACCACTGGGTTTGGACTTCGGCAACGGACTGGTGCGTGACTTGCACTGCGTTCCGAGGCCCCGTCGGCAGGCTGGGCTGACATCGGCTGATGCAAGCCGACGGGGATCAGCACTGTAGCTGACAGGTGTTTTTTTTTTTGGAGCGTTTGGGATAATGAAACTTTGTCTGCAGAATCATTCCAAGCTCTAGCTGACAGGTGTTAAATTAGTTTGATTGAACCAAGTAATGATATTCTTAGCTCTACCACTTACCGTGGTGAGTCGGGAGATTGCGACGGTACGGCAGGGTCGGAGGGCCGCCATGTGGAAATCTCATTTTATTAGGTTTTCTTTCCTATTTTACATTCACCCCTATCTACATTACGGCATTTATTTGTATCGAAAACAGTGCCAGACCATCCAATCTTACGCTCGTACCACGACATCTGCAGCAGTACAGGGCAAACGCCTAGAAGTACCATCGGAGGACCTTGACCCCTCCTCTTGGAATGCTACCAGTGGGCTACCTAGGCACTCGTAACCCCAAATTACGCCCTCACGACCCTATTATTGGACATTTTTACTCTCTTTTCCCACCCTTTTTGTACTCTATGGCTCGGAACTTCATTCCACATTTCATCCTTATCATTCTCTTCGCTGCTACATGGACTACCGACCCAAATCCCAACCTACAGGCTGGGTACATAACCCTGCAACAATGGTGTTGCAGGGTGGTACGCCTGGCTCGTAGGTTCTTAAAATGGGTCGATGATCCGTGTAGTGGTAGAGTGAATGATGGGACTAAATGTAGGAATTGGTCCTGAGCTGTAGAGTACAAAAATGGGGTGAAAACAAAGTACGAGGTGCAGAAATTCCGTGAAAAGGAGGTGAAGTTGTGGGAAATGATTTTTGAGGTGTTACTGGCTAGACAGCCCTCGCGGCGTGCCAAGAAGAGGAGTCGAGGTGCTCTGATGCAACCTCTAGGTGTTTGCCTTGCACTGGCTGTGTATGTCATGGTATGAGTAAAATAGTGGCGGTCAGAGTAGAATTTAAATAGGCGATTCTGACGACGATTCTGGAGTCGATTCTGGAATTTATTTATCACGGGAAAATCGTTTCGAACACGATTATGACTCTAATTTAATTTAAAGCCGACTCTGAGCAATTCTCACCCAAATCTGATGAAAAGAAATTCCAGAATCGATGTCAGAATCGTTGTCAGAATCGACGCGAGAATCGCCGAGAATTGTCTACTCTGACCGCCACTAATTGCTTGATGGGTCCGTATTTATCGTACAAACAATGATCGGAGTAATAATAAAAATAGCAGCAGAATAAACCCATAACCAGCGTGTGGATGAGTTTCCACACGCCGGCCATCCGACCCGACCAAAACGGTGAGCTCGGCTACGGGAGAATGGAGATGTCCAGCGATCGTAGTGTACAAAGTGTCTGTACACTCAGATAATTCAAGTTCGTGGGCCCTGGCGTTCCTGAGCGGGACCGTGGAATGTAATTCTACCTACCATCTGAAATTAGCACGAAGAACCTTGTGAATGCCGTACAAAATGGTCGCCACGCGGCGTAACGTGGGATGCCGAAAGCTTTCAAGTTTATGTTTTTGTGTGCGCAAAGTCGACCATGTGAGGCGGTGTAGAGATGCTGGTGGCGTCGGAAATGAGCGTGGAGGCCTCGAGCATGATATATCAATGACTTACGTACAGTGTTGGTTAAGCGTGCTCAAGTCAAGCCTCGCCAAACTGCCCAAGCCCGTACAGCTCAAACTCTGCTAAGCGGAACAAGCCATTTAGCGAAGCCCGCCAGAGAATTCTGGGGAGAGAGCGGTTGGCTAGCTCAAAAAGACACGGTCGTTGTTCCCTGGAGGGTGACGAGTGGCGGCCACGTCGTTAGGGGAATCAAAGCTGTTCGGTTTTTTCCGAGCCCCGGTCTCTGACGTCATCACTAAGCGTCTGCTTCCGAACCTCCAAGACTGACCAGCGAGAATTCGTGCAGTATTCGCTCAAACCGGATCACTGCTGTATGTTCTACCACTAATATTTTCTTTTAAAAAAGTCCCGGGCGACCCACACCACATTTCCCGAGTCTTGAATCCCAAGTCCCGTTCCTCCTGTCGAACGCCAAGTCTCACGCTATGTCCCTGAGTTTCTCATATCTCCTTCGAATTTTTTCACCACCACTTGGCATTCTCTTGGATCATGTCGAAGGCACCGGCGCCACTTCCGCGTACCTGTAGATCGCGCACAAGACATCTCTAGACGTCTCCTTCCTGACATCCATACACTTTAAGGCTTGACATATTTCCATGTGCGCCGTTTTCTCGATGCGTTCCTATATATTCAGATTCCTCCACGCCTACTCATCGCGTACGTTAATTTCTTTCTCATCCTTTTATTTCTCAGAAGTTGCGGGCGTTCATCCTGTTGTCAAGCAGATGCGGACGGACATTATCGACATTCAGAGAGCTGTCGCCTCTTGCTACACTGTCTGATGCGTTCCACTATCCATCATTTTGCCGACCCTGTGACACATCTTAGGAGTGGGTTTTCCTTGGACATCAAACTCACCAAGTTGCTAGGGCATCAAACCGTCCGTAATACTGTTATGGCATGAAGGATATCAAAAATCGACCAGTCACTAACTGACTCACGCAACCAGAATTGTACCTGCCTGTTACGAATTGAGTTGAATGTCCCTGGGGTATCGATTCTCAGCATTTTTTTTCGAGGTTCAAATTGATTGTTTACCCGTAGGGTTGTGCAACTGCGCTACAGCAGGCTGCAGCCCCGCAGAGGACCCAATCTGTGAAAACCCGTCTCAAAACGGCAATACCTTCAAGTAAGAGTCCACCAGACAGAACAGGGGCGGAACAGTCTTTACGGCACGTCACCTCGCCATCTTACGGAATGTTTTGGTGTTCTAGATTTAACTCTGAAACCCATGTATAAAGGCAGCGGCAGATTTACACCCTTATTCCTCACTCTTTGCCACCGTCATGCCTGGAGTTAGCCCCCAGGAAGAAATTCTGGTCAAGTTCTTTCTCGGTCCATGGGTAGGCTTTTACAAGGCCTTTATCTTTCAAATTCCTAACAGCGAAACTGACGCAAAGCGGCCAGCTCATTGGTTCAAGCCTTGAACTTGTCCTTATGGGTGTTCTGTCCTGCCAGGTGGGTCCTGTTAACTGTACGGCTTACTTCGACTCCTGACAATACACAGTTTGTCAACTACTACAACTGGTACCCGGACGACGCCCGAGGCCTTCGGATTGCTGTCGCAATTCTCTGCCTCCTGAACGTGCTCAAATCCGCCGAATGTTTGTGTGTACTTTCTTGGCCCTCCTTCGGGCGCCTCTCATATATTTCAGCGCCTCCTTATGGATCTTTTTGATCAACCATTTCGGAGATATCCAGTACGACCTCCAGCTCAGCGCCACAGCATGGTGGGATACCGCTAATCCACTAATGGTATTCGATTTCTTGACTTTTCCTCTCTCATTGACTCACTCACTCGGAATCAATTTGCGTTGTAGGTGGCAATCCTTGACTTCTATGTGCAATGCTATTTCTGCACTCGTCTCTGGGCTGTCTCCAAGAGGTGGTGGGTAGTGACGCCAATTTTCATCTTGTTTGTCTTTGCTCTGTTTTCGATGGTTATTGGGGTACGCCACGCATCGCATCCATCGTCGAATGCAATAGGTTTTAATAACTATCGCAGACATACTACATTGCAACCTTACAGGAGCGGCAGGTCACAGACTGGTGTAAGCAATTAACGACCCCCCATATGCACGCAGTACTGATGCCTGTTACAGTTGCTGCACATCTCAGTTCTGTATTTGGTAAGTACAATTCTGGAGAGGGTTAAGCTGCTGTGGATTCAAATTATCGCCCACCTATAGCTGGGGACCTCATCCTATCTGTGACGACGGCGTACTTCCTGATAAGAACCAAAAAGAATGTTCTCAGCGCCCAAACTGCAGAACTCATTCATTCTCTCATACCTCTCACTTTTCAAACCGCCACTCCGGCTGCCGTCGTGTGAGTTCTTCATCGTCCGTGCCAGCCCCACCGACCCTGACGAAATTATGTCGCGTCAGCGCCATGTTCAACCTCATCTTCTCCCAAATGTACCGCACAAACCAACCACTACTTGGATACGTCGAAATCGCATTTAACCAAGTGCTACCGAAGGTATACGCCATTTCGATGATGTACACGCTCAACGCGCGCCGCGCGATACGTGGCCGCGTGTCAGGCAGCCGCAACGGAAGCAGTAGCGACGGGCGGGTGCAACCGCGCCACACCAACGTAGGCAGCTTTCTATACACAGTTCTGCGAGGTCTGTTGACTGTTGGACTGCTGCATTATAGGGCGACGTGGAATTAGGCCGGATTGAGGTGGCTACTCAGAGGGAGACTACACGGCATGTCGATGTAGGTGTTGGTGGTTCTGCTTTTCAATCAGTTCGTGGCCATGCTGAACTTGGCTGTTCGGAACTCAGGTCACTGACATGTTCGCCACAACGCACTCAATCGAAGACAGCAAGGTCAGACTTTCAAGTCCGGACCAAAAAATTTACGGCGCCTCGGCGCAGTAAGCAGGGAGAGATTGTTCGCAAAGAGCAAAGGGCAATGTAGGATAACCCGTCCCATTCACGGTGGTCGATAGACTTCCCCAATAATCTGTTATTCTTTTCATTTATGTATTTCCGTCTTTTCAGGAAAAGTAAATTTAGCTGTTGATACTGCGTTGATACAGTTAAATTCCTCATATGGAATCAGCTCATATGGAATACACAGCCAAATTCCGTGGTATGGAATGGCCCTTGGGCTTCTCCCAAGTGGCCTTTTACCACTGTAGAACACATCTCATATGGAATATCTTCAGTATGAAATGGGGTTGGCCCGCATTTTGGCTGGTGTCCCAACTTTATTCCATATGAGGAATTCAACTGTAGATCTCAGATTCAACCACAATTACCCTCAACAACCGCCTGAAAGGCTATTCTGACAGGGGCCCTCAAAGCCAAGGATTCGGCTTGGCTTGGCTTCTCACACCACGGCTTTGGCTTCTTGGCTTTGTGGCTTGAAGCCAAGCCATGAGCATCACCACCCGTTAGACCGGGTTGGACATGCAAAATTGGGCAACGCTTAATTTATCCGCCGTTCATTGATCTGCGACGTCTAATGGAAGTAAAAATGTGCCATTGAGAACGAATATGGAAAACATGATTACCCGGAGCCGCGAATTAAATACATAGAGGCTCAAAATACATAATACTGGCCGAAAAATATACCAAATTAAGGTATTTCCATCAGGCCCAAGAATGACCGCCAATGCGTGGGCCGTGGCACATATCTCGTGTTAAACCAAATCGATACAGACGTCTCTTCAGGCAAGGAGTGTGCGGAGGGATGGATGGCCTTGTAAATAGCCCGTAGCGTACGAATCGCAGCCACTGCCGATACGCCGAGGAGAGCTGCAATCTGGTCTATCTCGAGAACAGAAGTTATTGTGGGGGGGAAAATTTTCATCTGCGGGAAAAAAGCGAGAATATAAATGAACCACCACAAGGGGACCCATATAACCACCCAAATCGACCCGATCGTAACGAGTATAAAGGCGATGCCCAAGATCGGTAGCAACAGATACGAGACCGCCACAAGGAATGCCATGGCCAAGGCTGCCAGCAGAGCATCTTGGAACTTGGGTACCATGACCAGGCGAACCAGGAAGACGGCTAAGGGAGCCACGCCGCCCAAACCGGCCGTCGGGAGCCAGTATTCCCACATGACATATACTCGAAAGCAGTACGGGATCGTTTCGCCTATCACAGCTGGGAAATCTACAGGGGTGGGGACCACGAAGGGTTCATGGGATGGGCCATTCACTGGCACGTGCAGACACCAAAACACAGGCACCGTGCGAGAGATGGCTTTGTGAGCGTATAGGCAAAAAACCGAGGCAATGAGAGCGAAGATCGGTGGGATCGCGGCAGTACCGATCGTACGCAGGCGGTAGGGACGTCCGTATATGAGTGCGACTCCCAAGGTGAAAAAGGAAGATCCTGTTCCCAACGAGACGGCACGTTCCGCGCAGACCAAGGCGGGCAGGAGTGCTGACTCGCTGGCGTTATCTCCGAGCTGTACGATATTTTTCGACTTGAATATGAGATCGGTTCGTAGACCGTACCCACCAAATCCCACAGTCCCGCTCCGGCTCTGTCCGCGCGCTGGGCGCTCTCCGATCACGAGTCGGTCGAAAAGGGTGGCGTAGAACCGGGCGCTTGATAGGAGATGGCTGCAGCCACAGCGAGGGGCGAGTTAGTCCGTCAAGGTCGAGTTTGTAGTAGTCCACTTTGTCATTGGACATGACACGGCCGATGGGGCGGTGGGAAGGAAAGGACACTGAGAGTTTGAACTGTCCTGTCTGGTCATGCGCTACGGCGCTGAGTCGAGGTAGTAAAGCACGAGCACCAGTGAGTTGCGGTTGGCTTGCTCGCCCAAGTTTCTCTTGGATCTGTGTTCAGTTGACTCGGATCCTGGCGAGTACAGCCGAGTATCCGCTTGAACTATTAGGGTGCATTCCGAGCAGCGAGCTTGTGACGAAATCGGGCTTGAGAGCATCGCAATCCATGGATGTGGTGGCAAGAGCGAAAAGAAGAGGCAGCGGCTCATTGATCCGGACACCGCCACCATATGCCTTTCACCACGACGATGTCCGACGCCACTTCCCTCTCGGATTTGTCTTGGATCCAACGGAGCTCAGCGGCTTTTCAAGTACTCGAATTTTACAAGCAGGTACCACTTTTGCGGCCCCAGTGTATCTGCGCCCGCGATCGCGCCACACTCACTATGTTCTCCCTGAGACTTGTCCCTCGGAATCCGTGGCACTCGACAAACTGTGGATCCTCGGGAGCCTGGGTCGGAGGCGTCGCGGTCGCGTTTAGTGCGGGCGTTGTTCTGGCCTACTACGGGAAGTGATCCTATGCGCCTTCAAATCTCCTTGTAGAGGATTCGGATACTGAGGTATTTCGTTCAAATCGACAGGGGGTGTGACGCGTGACCTGATTTACCTATTCGACATTTCGACAGCAGCCGAAATTTTGCGTGACACCTGCCAAAATTTCGACAGTCCTGCGGAAAATTCGACTTTTTCACCACTGGGGGGGGAGGCATTTGTGACAGCTTAGAGGTTCGACAAACGGCTCCGTGACGCGTGACCTCGACCAAATTTCGACATCGACAGAGGGGTCCGTGACCCGTGACTGTCGATTTGAATGAAATACCTCAGTATGCGAAATAGCTTGCCGCTGCCAAGCCAAACGCTTCAACATCTGGAAAAGCCGGACCTTCTATATAGGCCTATATAGGCCGCGTAGGTCTGTAGACTGCGTATGAGGTAGGGGGTTTATGCAGCAGACTATAGAAACAGGTGGTCTAGATAGAACCACTTAGAACCGCTTGAAAACCGCATAGTTCGGCTAAATAGCTGTCTAGCCGAGTCTATCCGGCCTATCACTCAAATTTCCTAATTCGGACAAAGCGGAATAGAATCAAAATAATATATTATTGCGCGACACAGATGGCAGTAGGAGCAGTAAAGACAGTGGTGGAAGGTATACCAGAGAAACAACACGTAGCGACAGTGGTGGGACAAGAGTGGATCAACAAAGATGGGTATCACAGCCAAAAGGACAGTAGAGGTACTGTACATCGACGAGGGCCGGTACAGTAGGAGAGAGGTCGTTTGAGGCAGTAGAGTAAGGACAGGACGGGCAGCAGCCCACAGGATAGATAGAGAAAAGTTAAGCGTCGTTCTTGGCAAAGTCGGCGGTCGAGATCCCAGCATCCTCAAAACCGACCGGGGCAACATCAACGCGGGCATAGCGACTAGAAAAGAATGAGCATGGAATAGAAAAGATGGACAGACACTTACCGTGCATCCTGAATCATCCGAATCTGAAGCTTCTGGGTCAGATGCGAGCCCGAGTTGGTGGTGTAGACCTTCCAGTCCTCGAGAATTTTCAGGTGCTTTTCATATTTGGGCTGCCACGTCTTCGCCGACATCCGGCACTTGACAAGCTGTCCAGTAGCGCGCTCTGTAATGATACATTCAAGCTGCAAGTAATGAGAGACGCGAAAGTTCATGATACGATACACCTACCGCATTTGCAAAAACAGCTAGCAGCGTGAGAGGCAGCGCCGTTGGCGAAGTACAAGGGTGTCCGGATGGCTTCCGAGTTGTTCTCATCGTTATAGAAGGCGCGATTGAGGATTTCTTGAAGGGCAGGGTGCTCGTAGAGCGTTCCCGGGATGTCGCGATTCATGGGATCCTATAGATATAGTAGTTGAGGCAGTACATATTTGAAGTAAATCTTGGCGTACTTTGAAAAGGGAAGGCATTGCCTGTGAGGAGCGTCGTGATGAGCTGACGATTGTACGCAATATCTTCCGGGGATTTACCATCCTTGAAGCCATACCCCTTCTTACCGTCGGCGACCTCACGCGCAATGGTCTTGATGTCACCTTTGACTTGATGCCTACGGGCCTTGAGCTGGCAATGGGTTAAAATCACGTTCGTATCTGAAGGAGTAACGTACCAAGGCAAGTTCGTCTTGAGTGGGTTGCGCCACACCTTCGTAGCCGTGAGTCTCGCGCAGTTCTTTCTGGGACGCAAACCATGACGCAACGCCGAGCTGGTGCATCTGGATTGTATCGCCGTAGGGAGCTTCCGAAACAACCCCAAGGCGCATGTGACGAGCAGCAGTGTCGAAGATCCGCCGCCGAACGGGGGGCAGGTCGGAAGCCCGTAGAACTGTGACCCCGTCTTCATCATCGGCGTCGCTGTAATGTTCTTCATCACGTTCATCACGGGCGCCGTCGACCTCGGAGATAGCCCGCTTGCTGGGGACTGGAGTCGGAGAGGACCGAGGATCAGGAGAATTCGTGGCTGGGATGAAGGGATGAGTAGCATGTGTGCGTCGCACGAGTCCCCGGGGAGTGGTACTGTACGGGATGGTCGGCGCCGGTGTGTGGTAGGCAAGGGTTGGTGCAGGAGTCGAGACAGCCGGGGACGACGAATGATTAACCATACGGCGAGTGGGCTTGCGAGCGAGCACGAGGTCGACAGGAGTGGAGGTGATCTTGAAAGCCGAAGTGAGTATGTATTCCATAAAAGGAAAAAAAGCCCACCTGAGTGTCGACCGGAGGACTGGCAGCATTGAAGCCCTGGTCAGCGTTGACCGCATGACGACCGTGATATTCATCGTCTTCGCTGTCTGAACCAAGGTTCGGCTGGTCAGCGTCGGGATCCTGCTCGAGCTCTGCTCGTTCCTCGGCTGAAAGGCCATTGATGTCTATCATAACTCAATACGACTCTTCATGCTGAGTAGTCAAATAAAGGCATACCTTGGGTAAGACCACGAGGCTCGAGCTCTTGAGGAAGCTGAGCTAGCGCATGAGCAGCAGCGTCATCGCCTGGAGCAGATATGTGAAGCCGCTGCGTTGGTACCGACACCATGTGCGGAGTCTCTGGATGAGAAAATCCGTCAACATGTGGCTGCATGAGAGAAGGATGAGCCATCGAATGAGCGGGAGCATGGATTGATGACGCCGCAATGGCAGCGGGCGCGAGATTTTGGGGTGCCCGGCTAAAATTCAAAGGCCTGGGTTGCGGACGGGCGGCAGCTGGAGTGGCGCCATGTCCAGCTGACTTCCTCGCTACCTTTGCAAGCCGACGATTTTCTTTTTCAGCCTGCATCTGGTCTGGAAAGAGTGCATCCATCGTTAAACGGACAAATAAAAGTGGTAAACCTTACTGTGTGTCTCGATACGGGCAGTAGGCATGGGTTGACGATGCTGACGTCCGTAGGTAGGTGTCTCTTGAGCAGCAAAGTTGATAGAAGACATGGGGGACAGAACGAGAGTGAAAATTTTGGTTGGTTACTGTTTGTGCTCGGGCATCAGCGCCGGTGGTCGCGCGGCGCGTGTTTTTGCGAACTCACCAAGTCTACCTACCAATGTACTCGACTCCCGAGTCATGCCAATTTTGCCTACGCGAATTCACCCATCCAACGGCACTACGTGTACATCAGTCCAAAGCCCCAAAGTGCAGAAAAGCGCGAGATCTGCACCTCCAGAAATTAATGGTGAAGGCGATGCTTGCGAATAGCATTCCCGACGAGGGTTCTCCGGAATCTGATGAGGAAGACGGCCCTGAGTCTGCTGGGCCTCAGCGCGAACCCCTGCACATGCATATGGATGAACCCGCCGGCTGTGACTTCAATTTCAATCCAGTATTTGAAGAAGGTCCGGCGGCGACACGCCCAAGTGTTACAATCGAGGAGGTTGAAGACGAGGACGAATCCGAATACTTTGACGGGTTTCCAGAGGACAGCCAGGCTGGTGCTACGTTCGGAGAGGGCACCACAACGTTCCAGACGATCCGCGATGACCAGGTTCTGAACGGAAGCGAGATCTTGGGACCTTTTCAGAGCAACGAGGAGTGGGAGCTTGCGAAGTGGTTGATCAAGAATGTCGGGCACAACCAGATGGAAACGTTCTTAAAGCTGCCAATCGTGAGTAAGAAGAAGTCGGATAGATCGGCGAAGGTCGCTGACATCGTATCAGATTCAGGGCATCGAGACCGCCTACACAACGAAGGCCCAGCTTCTTGAGGCCATCGATGACCTGCCCGGGGGTGTAGGCTGGAAGTTAGAGAAGGTTGTTTTAAAGGGCGACCTCCAGGATGACAACGGCAACGCCATGACGGAGACCCTCGAGCTGTGGTATCGAGATCCCGTCGACTGCATTCGACAATTGATGGGGAATCCCGTTTTTCGCGATGTAATGCGGTACGCACCTGAGCGAGTCTACGAAGACGAGGATCGCAAGTCTGAGGTGATTAATGAGATGTGGACCGCTGCCTGGTGGTGGAAATTGCAGGTGAGTGCAGGAGGACAGTTCGTTGTGGGCTGTTGTGGGCGCAAATACTCACGGCATGTCAGAAACTTCTACCTCCGGGCGCGACGATAGCTCCGATAATCTTGTCCTCCGATAAAACAAAACTCTCCAATTTTCGGGGCGACCAGAGCGCGTGGCCGGTCTACCTGACTATCGGGAATATTTCCAAGGAAATCCGCCGGCAGGCCAGCTCGCATGCAACCATCCTTGTCGGCTACTTGCCCGTCGGAAAATTCAGCGGTTTCAGCGACAAGGCGCGCCAAGCTGTGAGATACCGTACCTTCCACCACTGCATGACCATCATCACCCAGTCTTTAATTTCCGCTGGAAACAACGGTGTTGATATGACATGCTCCGATGGTTTTGTTCGTTGGGTGTGGCCGATTCTTGCGGCCTACGTTGCCGATTATCCAGAACAGTGCTTGATCGCAAACTGCATGGAAAATCACTACTATAAGCAATAATATTTAAATTTTGAAACAATTTCATTCAAAATTAGATTTAAATTTTGGAATGAGTTTGAACACCATTTTTTGAGCAATTTAAATCGTGAGTCGTGAGCCTTGTAGGCAGTCCGGTACAGTATGCTGGAGTCGGTAATTTAAATTGAGTTTAAATCGTTAGTGTTTAAATGCAAGATAGCGACCCTGTAGTGTTCAAAGACCGAAATTTAAACAGAATTTAAATTGAGATGCTCTGAGAATCAAAACGTGGCCCTCGTACTGTTTAGAGATCACGATTTAAATCGAATTTAATTTCTTTTGGATTTAAATTTTCTTACGAACGATGAAATCATGGACCATGCGGAGACCAAAATTGAAATCGAACTTAAACTGTAAATTCCGATCATAAGGCCGACGGAGGATGTAGAGCATCGACGCTGACGCAGACGTTGGCTATGGGTAATAAAGGCGACGTACACGGGTAAGCGGGGCACGTAAATTATGCATCTTACATCGCGAGTCTGTAAATCCAACGCATTTGATCAATTATATTTGAATCGGAGACAGCCACTGCGTCGGGGAAGTTAGGTAATTAGAATTTGATCGGCGGTCGTGAACGACTTTGCGGTACCTAGTATCAATCAAAAAGAACTGCGACCCCCACATTTCGTCAGACTTACTATATTTGGAAATGCCAGCGACGCTCTTAGAGACCGTCAAGTAGTCCAGCGTGATATTCCTGTGCCGCATCATCAGTCGCACACGCCTTGAAACTTCGAAAATAACTCACATATGGCTCCTCGTCCATTTCAGTCTCAGCAGCTTTCAGTCTTGCCCCCCCGTCTCCTCCTCTATTTCGTCCTTTCTAACGAGCTCGGACGACTCGTTCCAGTGGGCCTCGCAGGTGTTCCCAAGTCGTCTATAAATGGCGGCTTGCTTGTGCGCATACTCACGGGAGCCCTTGACGTTGTCACTGTTTTCTATGTCTCCCATTGTCGTCCAGATGTTGGCAGTGGTCAAGAACCACGTCGTCGCCCGCTTGAATTCAGCCTCGAGAATTTCGACCTCCTCGTGTGCACGATTCTTGAGCTCCCGGGCGCGGTACCACCCTGACTCGTTCCACTAGAGACTTTATTTAGCACGAATAACGTTACATTCGACGGATCAACTTACACTCCGTCTCCCATGCCCGTTCTCCCTCCTCATCTAGTCCTGCGGGTCGCTGCGCATGCCAGAACCAGGGATCTGGCCGCCGACTATCTCCTGGCTTCAGTTTAAGAGCGTCCTTCCCGCGTTGCTCGTTCCGAGGCAGGGGCTGGAATGAGGTGTCATCCGCCGGGAGGCCTAAAGCAATCAAAGCCTTGCGGATACGCCGATATCTGTCGCCGGCCATTTCGATGTTGTTCTTGAGCATGCCGAGATATTGCCCCTGCACGCGTGTTGGCTGCGACGCCATGTACCCCGTTGGCGTGCGACTTCTTCTCGCCGAAGACAAAATTGCGAAGCTGGATGTGGTCTTTGAGGTCGTGGAGCGCTTGGTACGCTGCCTCTCGCCGAAGGTCAAACTCGATTTGCCCCAACGAATCCAGCTTGAGCGATGTACGCTCCGCTGCTGAAAAATCGGAGGGTAGAAGCACCTGTGTCTCCTCGGGCTCGTCGAAGTCGATCTCAGTCATGTGAGGATAGAGCGTAGGAGCGCGCTTCAGTAGCGTGCCTCGAAAGGCCACGAGCTTAGTATAGAGCTGTTTACGCTCAGTCCGGATTTTGTGCTGTGCAGTACGAGATGACGCTAGGAGGCGATGAATATCCCGTCTGCGACCGAACTCAGCATTTGCCGTTTTTTAGCAGGGATAAGCCGACATTACCTGTCTTCGACTATTGACAACCCATCCTTCATAAGACGGACGTCTCTCGAGTGGAGGTCTTCCAAGGTATCTCGGCCCTCATTGCCTGGACCTTGCTCCCTGGCACGCATTTTATCGTACGCGGCTCTGGTTGTCGGGGGTCCTGCTTCCCAGTTAGCATTTTCCCGTTTCTGCAAGTCAAATCGCTCACCTGTCTGGAAATTCGGATGGAACACGCGAAGGAGCTTGTTTTTATTCCTGGGGTCTGGTTGCGGCGTGACCCCTGCTTTCTCCCACTCTTTCACCGCTTCTGGGCGCTCACTCCGCTGCTTGCTGTCCACCAGCTCCCAGGTTGCAGTGCGCGCCCGCAATTGCGACCGAGCATCTCTGTACTTCCGAAGTAATGTGTGCGCTTAGACGGACATCAGCGGAGGTATCGAGCTTCAGGTACTACACTCACGTAGTTTCACCAGCTTTTCCCAGTTCCAGTGATCACACACGGCGTCGAGTACGTCGTGCCTATGTCCCTCATTCATCTCCCGGGTACTACCCGCACTAAGATTCAACTCCGCCCAACCCGTCTCAATCAGCTCTCCTGAAACCAATCCTACATTCGGCGTGTAATTGAGATTGTACTCATCCTGGCATTCCGTGCCGTGCCCGGGGTTATGCACCTTGCCGATAGCGCCCATGACTCGGTTGATGATCGGCGCCATCGAGGGGAAGCGCTTGAGAATCCGATCCTTCAGGTAGACGCCGTACTTGCACCAGATGTCGTAGGTCAAGAAGATCCAGGGTAACCCTGCAGCCTCACACAGCGCATAACAAACGGCAAAATCAGCGTACTTGTATCTGTAGAGGAGAACATGATGCGCTGTATACGATGTGATAAAAAAAAAAAAACACCCCCTTCGCCCCTCGGAAGGTCTACTATCCCTTGGGGTAGATAGAATCCGTGTCGCGCGCATTGAACTGCGATAACGCCACTGACCACTGAGTTCTTGAACTTCACGATGTTGTGCATGCGCCCGGCCTTCAAGTGAGGGCAGTTCCCATCCTGTGGCGGGGGTGAGCGGTGCGAACTCGAACTCACAGACGCCGATACTCACGTCGTCTGGCTTTGGGTCGTCTTTTGCAATATCTTCCATGTAGACTTTGTATTCGGGCGTCGGAACAAAGTGCGCATTGCCGTCATTAAGAGCGAAATCGTCTGGATCTTCCTTCTTCTTTTTGCGCTGCAGCTTGAAATCGCCATCGGTGGAGACGAAGAGTGTGTACTTATGTCTAGCTTTCACATGAATTATGCTACAAGGTTGTGAAAACAAGAAACGTACCTTTTGCTTTCTGCGGCTGATTTCACTTCTTCCTCAGAGACGTTGAACCCAATCTCAGGACATGCCGGACATCGCAGAGCTAGACAGTTCGGCCGCCGGTGTGGGATGTGCTTGTCGATACCATGGGGCGGTGCCTGGCCTGCACGTCGCTGAATCACCAAGAAGCGCCAAATGCGACATGCGCGAACGAACTCTTCGTAACGATCCTGTAAAAAATCAATAGGCACTCAGCCCCTCGCAGAAACTATTTTCTCACATCCACGGAGTCCGGATCGCCGTTGTTCGTCAGTTGGCATAAGCCTTTCACATAGTCATAGGCCGACTTTTTGGATGCGAGAGAATGGACATGGAATTGTTTCAGAACGGTGAAGGTGAAAGCGGTTTTTGGCTCCTTGAATGACGCCGGAAAGAGCCGCCTGAGCACGAGCTGCTCCCAGGGAATCGGCGCACGACAATGGCAGAATTCGATGTATCTCTTATGAAACCCGTTGTGGTCTACAATGAGCATGTGGCGGGGCGGTCCTTTTGCCGCTGGAGGGCTGTGGGGACAGCGTATGCCACTGGGATGCGTGCTAAGGCAGATGGAGCTGGAGACGTCATCCTTCTTCCACATTGGGCTCCGGACAAACATCTTCCCATCCCACTCCTCGATCCGGTGGAATGGGTTATAGATATGAGCGCCTATAGCGCAACGGATGCACCACATGGGCGCATTGAAGCAGTCCACGCAGCGAAATGAAGCCTCGCCGCCACACCCGCAGGGCTGGCCGAGCTGATCATGGGCGAAAGTGGCGAGTATTAAATTCTGCAGTCGGGGGAGATGTTGCTGGACCTGCGTAATGTATTGCGATTGACCCTGCTTTCGCTTGGATTCAACGCTGGAAGGGTTGAAGGTGATGACGCCTTCTCGTGATGGTCTCAAAATATCGGGCTCAGGTTCCGCACCCATGAGAGTATCGTACACTGGCGTTGAGGCTGGGGGGAATTCGAGGGTATCTGATGTCGTAGTGGGCTGTGTGACCATGGCAGCCGCACGAGAAAGGTGGCTTGTGCGCATTATCCCGCCACCAGGTCCGCCGCGATGCCTCGATGTATTTCCTCTTGTTGAGGTCGACTGTTCTCGCCTGGTGGCAGGCGTGAGCGGGGTCGGGTCATTGTCGTGCCACCGCCCCGCCGGATGCTTACGTGCCTTCTTAGCTGAGCGAGAATCCGCCATATCTGAAGGTCGTGTGGACATACTGTAAGAAGGTGAGCCACTGAGCTTCTACGAGGCAAGGTATCACTTACATGAAGTGCAGGGACAAAAAGAAATCAATTAGGTTCCGTCGCAATGGCCAGGTTCCGGAAGTCTGTTACCAGTCAGCCACTGAGGATGGCCATCGCAAGGTATGTACTTACATTAATTACACGAACAAAAGAATAAGTACGTTCCGTCGCGCAAGCCAGGGGCGGGATATCTGTAACCTGTCAATGCAGTGCCACGGAGGCTTCTGCGAGCGCTACGAAGGCTGCTCAATGAACCGACCGCCCCGAAGGCTGATCTGATCGTACGTAGGGGAGTGAGGGGGAGGAGAGAGCGATTGTGTGATGTGCCACCCCTGTGACATGCCGCTTTAGGCCGAGACGCGATCACGTGCTTTACGAAACGCCGCACTGAACATTAATTAGTGAGTGTTCAACTCAATGTCTCAATGCAATAAAATCCAACGGCCCCACTGCTCAAGCTCGGTCGTGATGGTCGGCGATAACTCTTCGGTGAAAAGTCCGGGCACGGCCAAAAACACAGAGTAGACTACTTGTTTTACAGCCACAAGACTAGTTACAATACAACTTCGTCTGAAAACTAAGAACGAATACTGGAATGGAGTGAGATGGAATACATCGATCAATTTATGAATATACCTGATGTAGGGCCATCCCAGACGCCTCAGATACCTAACCCCCTGGGGCCCGCCCCAGCGGCCGGCGCTAAACTTCTCCCCGTGGCGCCGCTTGCAAGACGCACACCTCATAGCCGCCGTCGGTCGCAGCCATGCGCGAGCGATTATCTTGTAGCGCATATGAACTATTTTTTCTGCCAAAAATCGCGTCAGCGCAACAAAAATGAGAAGGAAAAATATCAAATTTGGACGCGAATGGGCCGGCCCCACCACAGGGGCATTTCTCCATGATATTGATTTAACAGCCCAAGAGAGCCTGGACCAAAATTGTGAATAAATAAGTCAACACAAACTGTTGCAGAAGAAAATATAGGCCAGTCATGGCACGCAATTCTAGTCAGCCAAAAGCTTTTTTTTTTATGCTGAGAAGGTTTCCCTCATACTCAGATTTCATTCATTTAACAGCCCAACAGAGCCTGGAGTAAAATCGTGAATAAATAGCTGTCAATACAAATTGTTGCAGAGGAAAATATGGCTAGTCATGGCACGCAATCGGGGAAAATGTCATCGACTTGATCGACTTAGTGACTTGGTTTCACTAAGTCAAGTCGACTAAGTCGCGACTCGACTTAGCGAGTCGCGGCAACACTAAGTGAAGATGAGTAGTGTTCGCGGTGGAAAGAGAAGATGAGGTGAAGTAGGGTCAAGTTCCCGGAATGCGGTTCAGGAATGGGGAAGGAAATCCGGTAAATCCGAGTGCAAAATGTCTTTTGCGGACACTAAGTCCGATAGACGCCGGTTAGGCGCCCGATGCGAGTAAGATGAATCCTGTGAAAAATAGAGGGAATAGAAGGGGTAGTCAGTAGTCTATAATAAACAGGTAATGTAGCGTATAAAGTGGAAGTGGTATCTGAGTTGTTGCGAGAGATAAACACAATAAAAATGTCAAAAATACTGCGGTGTATAAAGTGATCGTCCAGCCGGTTGTGTTGGCTGTTTCCACACCTCGGCCATCCTACCCTTCCACAGAGGTTAAGTGCACAGGGAGAAATCGGGCGTACTGATTCGTGTGCGTGCAGGAGAGCCGCGTCGTTCGCGGCGGGAAGGGCGGGGTGCGGCGGCAGCATCGGCGGCCATAGGTGTACCCCGCAGTTCCAAGCGCTTCGATCTAAAGGAGGGCGGTGCTTCATTAATCACGATCTAACGACGAATAAGATAAGACGCACAATTTATCGTGCCCGAATTTTTTCGCTGACTATGACTCTCTTTCTCCTAGAGAAAATGAAACCGGGGAAGAATACACACTTGACAAATTTAGAAAGTATCGTAAAAACATACCCATGGTCTGATCTCGGGCACATTGAGGGAAGAAAATCCCGCGTACTCAAGACCCAATCAACTCCATTACATTTGAGCCCAAACAGAAGAGAACAAAACGAAACAGAAAGAAAAAAAAAAGAGTCCATGTAAAGTATTTCAACTCTAATTAAAGGATGGAGATCGGATTAGACTGGGACCCCGACTCGGAATTCGTATTCAAAGTAGTCTTTGCACGCTTCCGCTTGCGGTCAAACTCTTCATCACTTTCATCCTCCAACTTCATCTGCTGCTGTTGTTCCTCGAGGTACGGGCTGATATATTTCTTGCTATTCAACTTCCTCTTGAGCCCGGATGAGGTCGCGATGGAAGCCAAAGTGGGCTGAGAACTTGGCTGCGAGGATGAACTCCGCAACCGTCGAAAGTGAGCTGGGAAATGATGACGGGGGGAGGCGACGTGGTCGGGGATGAGGGCAGCGATATGTCGAGTTCTGTTGAAGAACCATTCGAGTAAGAAACGACCCTTGAGCCAGCAGTCAGGGGCGCCACACACCTTTGTCCTGGTCTAACGCTGCCTTCATTGCGGCGATCATCCAGTCCATGAGTCCCATGCACCTGCCTTCGTTGACCGATTCTTTGCGCAAAATCAAGATATACCCCAGGCGACGCAAGTCGATAAACCGGTCCGCAGGATTCCAGCCCCTCTCGAGTGGACAGAACCATCTGAAAGGATGAAGGGGCCCTCCGCCTGCGGTGACTGCGCCAACTTGCTTCGCCAGAAGGTACGACTTGAACGAGAAGTGTGCCATGTCGGGAACGGCCACATTGTGGGTGTGTGCAGGTTTGTCATTCCGATCGAAGACGACAAGCATGAGAGGCCCAGCTGTCCAGGAATATGTAAGCCGATGTCTTTAGCATAACGATTGGCAACGTACTTGGGTCGGCAGGATAAGTCGATGAGTCGCTATGGACGTTGTCCATTTCTTGGACCGAGTCTACAACTCGTATCAGTTCCGCATGAGATCAGGATCCTGCGGGGACTCACCATGAGTCTGAACCTCGTCAGAGGAACGGTCTTGAGCTTTGCCTTTCCCTTTTCGGTTGGAAGGACTCATGGGGAACGTCACAGAAAGGTTGGCAGAATATGTCTCAAGTAGAACATGTTATACCTTATTTATACTCACCCAGCTGAGAGCCCAAGGTCAAAGCAACGACCCGAGACCTCTGTTCGCTTGAGCCAGAGGTTGGGATCTTCAGGTCAAAGCAAAACAAAAACAATGAAAAAAAAAAACAAATGATCTCATGATGCCGCTAGAGGAAGATTGCAGGACTCATTCGCATTCGTTCAAGGAAAACGTGTAGATACATGAACTTATTTAACTGATTAGAAGGAGGATGTATCTGTGTTTTAGTCGTCTTTCCGGGCTGTTGGACTGTGAGGTCAAAGTGACGATCCAGATCTCGCTGTGCTGGAGCCAGACGCTTTGATCTTGAGGTCAAAGCGGCGTCTGGCGTGAACGCGACGCTTTGATTGTGAGGTCAAGCCAACGACCCAGATCTCGGTGCGTTTGAACCAGACGCTGTGATCTTGAGGTCAAGGCGGCGTCTGGCATGAACGCGACACTTTGACTTTGCAAACTGTTTAAAGTCAGCCAACCGAGCTGAATATCCTCCATACCTTTTCCGTCACCACCTTCATGATCCCGTCCGGAGAAATACGCCGTCTACTTGGCCCGTCATTCAGACCCAAGAGAGAAGTCAACGCCCGTCACCTAGCCTTGCTTCGAAAAGCGCTCGAGCTGTTTCCCGAGGATACCCTCCGGGAGACGCTGCAACAGTCCACCAACCTGAGTGTCGCGATGGGGATCGGCTACACGACTGCTCAGTTTGGGCCCTCCGAGCACGTCGAGACGGAGCCGGCCCCAGATTTTCAGAGTGTGCCGGCGGGGGAGGACTTTTGCAGACCGTCTGCGCGCATATCACTTTGGAGCCCGCATGCAGCCGTGGTATTCAAATCCTCTCAAGATCGCTACCACCGGGTCGCAACCGGCAAGCACCGGGTCGGCAGGCGGCTCCAGCAGGGGCGTACATACCTCGACGGTCGTTGCAGTGCAATCCGCTGCTGCAGAAGCGGGGCCGAGCCATTCGGCTGGACCGACTCGTGGTCCGAGCATGCCACAGCATGGGGAGAAGGGTCGGGCACAGAGACACGCGCCATGTAAGCAAGCCAATCTCGACAAGATACCTTTCGCTGAGTGATTGTATTCACAGATTCTAAGCCCTCGCGGGGCAAACACTCGAGCCACAGCACCCACAAGACGCCTTTCGAAGCTCGTGACAAGTTCCGTATCCCGGACAGTCCCTGGATGGCGCCAACGATCCCCGGCTGGGAGCGCGCGCTCGCCACCGTCGACCGAAGCCAGGTGTCGTCGGCCGGTGCTCGTCCCATCAATGTCTACGTCCTCCCAGAGCCGGCACTCCTCATATCAAGCGAGCGTCGCGACGTCTACCTCAACCACTACCAGCTGATGCGGGACGCACTTCAGTATCTTCTGGGCAACCCAGATGGTGCATACCGTGGCCTGACGCCTCAGGAATGGCGGGACGTGTTGGGTGGCAAGGTGACGGAACGAGGGGCCAGCGGTAGCAAGGCACGAGCACGCGCTGCGAGTATCGAGCATGTCCTGGGTCCTGCGATGCGGGCATGCGGAGTCGATATTCGGGAGGAATTTCCTGCGAAACAGATCCAGCCGACAACGTCGACGCGAGCGAAAGAGCTCACTTGGGAGCTGGCGGAAATGAATTTTCGCTATGAGCTGCCCGCTCTCGACGCACAGGCTTCGGGACGGGACCGTGTCGACGAATGCCTCGAGTGCTTCCCGGGGAAGCCCATTGGCCCCGACCTCGAGGAAAGCAAGCTTGGATTTGCTGCCATTTCGTCGCTGGATCGTCTGCCATACCTCTTGCGGCTCGCGGCGCTGATGCGTGACTGGCGTCCCCAGCGTTTACCCCGTCCCAGCATCATCAGCCGCGCGGTGTGCGAGGACGACTGGACGCCGGAACGCATAGGGGGTACTGGAGGAAGAGGTGGCAAGGTATTACACTCAAACGTTCTACGAGTATTTTGGACGTGCTGCTGTGATTCCCATGCGGCTGGAGCACGAGCTGGGGACGGGGGAGCTACCCCCATGCACATGAACAACATCCCGCTGATGAATGCAGACGACTACGAAGACGGTATGATCAATGAAGACTGAGAAATGGACAAAGCAAGTATATATTCCGTGTAGTGCAAGTATATATTCTGTATCGTTATCTGCCCCGCGCACATACTAATTTCTTGATCTGTATACTCTGTATAATACATACCGACGTATATCCTGTACCTAACCATTGAAATACATCAATTCGCTTTCTCTTTGCTGCGATTGCCAGTTTTGGGTCTTGCCATTTTCGGAGTTGATGACATTACTGACATGATCCCACGCCACTGTGACTTGCGCGACACCACCATCTTCCTGCGAGCTTCGAGCTGCAGGCCAACTTGATTCTGTAAGCTTCGGGCTGCAGGTCCAACCGAGCTTTAAGCTGGTTGGATGTTGAAAAACCCAGCTATGCAGCACCCAAAGCGCTGGCCTCGCCCCATTCGTGCACAATGAACCAGGACCCTCGGGCGCTTTGACCTTCCGGTGCTTTGACTTTAAGGCCTATAATAAGGTGCGTGCTCTTGCTATCGAGTCTAGCCACTCTGTTGATGCACCACCCCTTCGTCTTCACTCAGTATCCTCTCCATACGAACGTGCCCGAGCCATGTCTGCGATTGCGTCAAGTTCCTCCGTCAAGGTCGGCGAATCGGTCGCAACGCGCGCATTTGCGGCCCTATCCGAGGAGGAGAAAGCGCATTTGAATGCTATCTCAAAACGTCGCGATCTGCCGCGTCCTCTCCGACCTGCACCCAGCCCCCTTCGCCCGCATCTGGATCCGCTGGGCCTCCTGCTTCGTCTAGAACAGAGGCGAGGAGCGCGCGGGCACTAGCGCACCCACCAAGGGCAAACCAATCACGGCCAGGGTTTGGACTGCGGTATGTCTTGCAATCTCACCCTTGGTCCCCGAAACTTAGCACCCACAACAGAACAACATGAAACCGCTCAATGTTACACTCCGATACAAAGGCAGCTCGGGCGTTTGGTTGAACAGGGGCGACAATCTGAAGGCACTGCGTGAAGCTGGCCTCGTGGCCAACACAACGATTGAGAAGTATGTTTTTTACATGAAGAGGGGGAAACGATGGAGACCCGCGAACTGGAATACGCAGCTTCGGCTTAGAAAGGACGAAGCGCTGCTATTGCGCGTCAAGGGCGTGACGGAGCTGAAGGATTGGGAAGAATATGCCACTTGAATTACGTTCAGGTACCGAATGTATTGGACATTTACTTAAAATTTTTTGTTCTTGTGCTAGCTCCTACAATTTTTGCTTCACCTCAATTATTTGCATTATCTGAAGGTCAAATCAGTCGCAGCGTTGTAAGAAATAACTAAGCTTCAAAAAGTCGCGACGCGTACTTTGTTTGGTCGCGAATTATAGGGGGATCAATAAATGATCACTGCTCTCGACCACCATCATGGGCACCTTGCACGAGCAGCCTTCGGGGCGCTCGCAGTCTTAGTGCTGGAGCCGCCTTCGTGGCGCTCGCAGCAGCCTCCGTGGCGCTGCATTGCATCCTTACGCAATAGATTCTTCCCGGACCGCTCGCAGGAGAACTTGCCGGTGGGTCAGCGACGTCGGGTGCCGGGTGCGTCGCATTGGTCGGCATCCAAGGTGGGCTCAAAGTGTTCAGAAAGTGTTCTGCTAACCCATGAAATTCAGAGTGGTATGTCGTCTGGTGGCAAAGCGAAAATTGGTACTCGCCAAGTCGCCTTATCAAAGCACTCTATCACAAAGCACTTGGTCCAACAGCTGGTGGCACGAACTTTCTGGTACATAAAGAGAACTGACTTGAGAATAAAGGAATATCACTTTGCTCAGTACCATTCGCTACTCATCTCGAACTCGGACGGCCCTCTCAATTCGACACCTCAACTCGACACCTCAACTCGAAACCTCCATCTCGCATGTCTACCATACCTCCCATCCCACCTGCGGCTCTCGGTGGCAACAGCGCCGACTCTGGCATCCCCAGCTCTGAGCCACCTGCGTTGCAGCCTTTTAAGAAGATGACGGCCCAGGCTTGGAGAGCTGCCGGCCTCTCCGACGACCCCTTCCACAATCACGCGGTCACCGTCATGGTCCCAAAGCTCGCCGCTGCTCTCGACATGGGAGCTCTCGACACGAGTCGGGAAGATTGGCTCCGCAACAACTGCGTGGAAGACGCCATCGCTGACCTGGCGGAGTACACGAAGGGCATTAATTTAAGCACTGTACGAGAGGTAAGACCTACTCTTTTCTGCAGGCTGACTTGCCACTGACCCATCTGTCAGGCGTTGGTGACGATGACGATAAACCGCCTCAATGTTCTCCTCAAAGCGAAGAAGACCAGGCGTACCGACGACTCCGACAACGAGGAGACGTACCCTCTACATCACAGAACAAGGGGAAACAACCTCGCAAGACGAATGCCCTGCAGGTTTTCCGGAGTTCCAATGCAGGTGAAATCGGAGCTCGGACGCGTGAGGACGTGCCGGCGGAAGAAAGACAGCGGAAATATATCGGGAAGCATAACCAAAATGCGATGGCGATGTTCCAGGAACTTCTGGTGGAGGAGAAGAAGAAACATGAGGAAGAGGCGGAGAGAAGAAACACGAAGCTCGCGGCCGGCCCCACTCAAGAAACCATCTGGAAGTGAGTGTTTTTATATCCTTATTATACTCGGGATTTTGACGTCGTTTTTTTAAAAACAGGAATCAAGAGAACATCATGCACCACACTATCGACGCATTGAAGTCATTGGGAGGAAAGGGTTGGCACGGACACGGTCCCATCACGGCTTATGCGTCCGTGGGCTTCGTGGATAAAGAGAAACGACTCAAAGCCTTCAGGTACGCTCATTACTGGATAACGATCGCCGAACTGACATGGGTCTCGTGTAGCGTTTCGTTCGGGAACGGGAAGAAGTACTTCAATCCTTCCAACGCTACCAAACTACACGAAGAGTTTGAAGAATGGTCCAGGGAGGCGCTCGGCGGTGAGTTGTTCTGTCGCTTCCATCGATAGTCGCTGATTTGGGGATCATCAGGGGAAATTATCGGGGACACTGAGGGCGCGGGTGCAGTGGTGGCTGAACTCGATGCATCAACGGCAACGGCGGCAACACTGCAGCAGGCACTCGTGGCGTACATGAGCAGCGCCAGCCTTGAGCAGCTGCGTGGCCTTTATGACTTCTTGTCTACCGGTGCAGTCTCCGACAGCAAAACTGACGATGCCGACGGCTCCAACCCCGATGATGGCGATGCATCGGACAAGAGCAATGACGGCAATGCATTAGACAACAGCGACGACGGAGGTGACGCTCCCAAGGATTTCTCGCCGCCGAATGTGCAGGGTGGTGAGCCAGCCCCTCCTCCTCCTCCTTCTCCTCCTCCCTCCTCCTCCTCCTCCTCCTCCCCGCTCCCTCGCCCTCTCCTCCTCCCCCATCTGGCAAGCGGGGACGAAAACCCGCCAAGAAGGCCAAGAAGAACGGCGGTGACAATAGTCGCAAACGCAAGGCTGCCAGAGAGGACAGCGAGGCAGCTCCGTCGGTGAAGAAAGCCCGGGTGAACGCAGGACCGGAGCGACCTGCGCAGACTGCGTCACCGCGACGCACACGAAGCACCGCCGCACCATCAAAGCCCACCGGGAACAAGGCGCGGGTCATCGTAGGAGGTGGACGCACGGGTAAGGGCAGCTGGGAGTATGTGGTAGAAGACGTTGAAGAAGATGACTGGTTAGTTGACTGCCTGCGAGACCTGATACGCATTTCATCGCTAACTCGACCACCCAGATGATTTGAATTTGCGATTACTGAATATGGTAGTGCCTGCTTCAAGTCGACGACTTTCGCTAATGCTGATATATCGTTCCAGATTCTTGTTTTCAATCAATTAATGCTACCTATGTTGGATCCTACCTTCTTCCCTCACAATTTCGCATGACTTTTCGCTTCCCTCCATCCATCTTTAATTTAAATTGCGATGATTTAAATCCACATCTTCCTTTTCACCTTCCCTCTATTCCTGATTTAAATTTACACAATTCGAAAGGGACTCTTTTGATTTCGATTTTGGACAATTTAAATCTGGGACAATTTAAATTTTTACTAGGAGGATTTAAGTTGGACTTGGTGACGAAATTCAAGTTCTTTATTTATTGTTCAAGCTGAATTTAAACATGATTGAATTTAAACACGATTTAAATCCTTCGATTTAAATTTCTACTGCCTTGTCTTCTCCCAGCTACCTATAATTCACAATCTGTACCGTACGAAATAGGCGTTCGAACTCATTCCAAAATTTAAATTTAATTTGGAACAAAATTATTTCAAGATTTAAATATTATTGCTGGTACGACTGGGAAAATCGCTGTCCGGAATGCAAGGTTAAACCAGAAAATAGGGGATGTCATCGCGCATCGCCTCTTCGCGACCAAGTCGAAACATTGCGCCTACTGAGGGAACATCAATCTAGCTTCAGAAATCCATCGACAGCTACCCAATCCAAAGCCGACTACGATGAACTCGGTCTCAGACCGGTCTACGCACCATTCTAGGCCGATCTCCCTCATAGCGACATCTTCCAAGCCTTCACACCGGATCTCCTTCACCAGCTTCACAAGGGCGTTTTCAAGGATCACCTGGTGAAATGGTGTACAAATATCATCGGCGAGAAGGAGGTGGACGCACGCTTCCGATCCATGCCATCGCATCCGGATGTCCGCCATTTCCAAGAACGGCATTTCGAGCGTGTTGCAGTGGACAGGAAACGAGCACAAGGCTATGGAGAAGGTCTTTATCTCTGTTGTTGCCGGTGCGGCCCCAGATCGGGCAGTCGGCGCAGCCCGTGCAATTCTTGATTTCATTTGTTACTCTTCACTTCAATCCCATACCACCGCCTCCCTCTCCGGCCTCGCCAAATCCCTCGATGACTTCCATCTCCATAAAGACATCTTCATCGAACTTGAGGCGCGCCTGCCGAAACACTTCAATATCCCCAAAATTCACGCCATGGAACACTACGTCGCGCTCATTCGCCTCTTCGGCAGTGCCGATGGATTTAATACGGAGAGCCCGGAACGCCTTCACATCGACTACGCCAAGAACGCCTATCGCGCATCCAATAAGCGGGACTATATCATTCAACAATGGCTTCGCCGTCAAGAGGCTGTGGACCGCTTCACACTTTATCTCGAGTGGATGCGCAACGATGCCTACAAGCGCGTGAAAGACGTATCACGCGCTCCTGTACCTCCAGCTGATGACCCCGAGGGGGGTTGTCGTCTCCTCTACTCCCTGTTGCCCATCAGAGCTCGGCGTCGGCGGCTTCGAAGGTCTCAATGACCTACAAAATCGCGAAAAACCATCCTGCCGAGCTTGCCAACATTCCCCGCCGTGAACATTGTTGCTAATCACGATGCCTCCTACTTCTTAGAAGCGGTAAAGGCCTATATTTCCCCCCTATTCACCGCTCGACCCGCAGCCTTTTGATCGTTTCAATCTATATAAGCGGCTCACCTTTGTCCTACCTGCTATTCCCGAAGTCAGCTCCAACAAGCATCACAATGTCGTTTGAGCTTCTCCCCCAGTTCCAGCTCGTGGCGTTCGTTCTCCCCAACCTGCACATCTTGATTTCGCACTTGTGCGCACTGGGGAGAAAAACGAAAAGACGGTGGGAACTGCACTACAAGGTGCGAGTCTCCAGTTTACCTTATCTCCAGAAAATTGCTTATCTTTTTGTAGGCCTGCGGGTGGCTCATGTCAAAGTTTTATTCCAGCTACCGCAGGTGTATCGCCTTCAAACCTCCCATCCATTGGCATATGTGGAGTGGTACACCCCATTTGGCACACCAGATCCTGTCACCGGCCTCTACACTATCAAACACTCAACCCGCAATAATCGCGTGTATGGCGAGGTTATAGGTGTCGACCGAATTGTCCGCAACTGTCATTTGCTACCGAAATACGGCCGAAGGAAGGACTCGTTGTGGACGACGGACAATGTAGTGCAGCGCTGCCCAGCATTCTTTCCAAGCCCTTACAGTGATACCCACAGCTTTTGTTTATTCAGAGTAGGTAAAAAGATGTATAAATAGGTGAATACTAGCACAACTAGGCAAGACTTATGACCCCCCATATTCGAATTTATTTGTGCCAAACGTGCTGGACCGGCGATATCTAGTCGGTGCCTAACAACCCAAATGGAGCTGTTGCCCAAATGGGACAACCTCTACGCGATCTATGCGACTTGGCGGCTACGCGACATACCCGGCCTATATAGGCCTACATAGTTCACCTGATCTATGTCATTCGACATAGGGAGGCAAATTCTATCCAGCTAAAGTGTGTTTCCAGATGAAGACACACCTCCGTACTTTTCTCTCCCTATTTGACTTCGCCCACGTGCTTCAACTCCATCACTTCACGGGCGGATGCATACACCCAGAATTCTTTTCGTACTCTCCCAGCTTACCTTCAGTTAAACGGCTCTGCCCTCCTGCTTTCTTTCGCGGTTTTTGATCCCTTACCAGGTACGTATTGCGTCTTTATTTCCTCATCCAATATTTCTCTGCGGAGTTCCCCGTGCCTCCCTTTTCTCTCTCACAATCGATTCATCCGACGTTGGACACTTTGTGGGCTAGGTTACATACCGCCCTCGCGATTTTTTTCTTCTTTCTTTTTCTCGGGGGTTGAGACACGCTGATCGTACCACACAGTCTTGCTTTCATCCGGTCGATGGTCGCACACACCGTTCAAATTAAATCTGTTATAATGCCGATGGACGAGCTGCAAAGGACAACCGATCCATGGGGAATAACAGCCATTTTGATGCCAAATTCCACGCAATTATTGTGAGTATCTCAATGTCCTCAAAGCCGTAATTTACTGCCCGCATCTCAAGCATCCTTTCGCTGTAATCACTGCTCGTAATGCCGGAGTATCGCTGTCCTTCTGCCTTGATCGTTCTTCCTTGCTTTTTCCTTGGCCTTATCTTAATATTGATCACTTTGCATGCACAGAAATGTACCAAGGGTAGACTTGCGATACAACAATGCCAGTTCCTTCGTTCCATACGCTGCCACTTACTTTTTGTTCGTTGTTGTCGTTTAATTCGTTGCTATTCCGGATTATTCACTCAAGCTCCAGCTGAACGGGCCCAGCGTTTTCAAGACAGTTCAAGCTGCTTGAAATAGCGTTGAGTATGCATCATCTTTGCCCTTCCTGGTCTGTAGTATTCTGTGCCCATGCGCAGGGGGCATTGTGGCTGTTGTGTGGTTCGAGCCTGCGTCTCCCATCTTTTGACGGGAGATGCCTTCATGTGCTGCGATGGGACGGCGATCTAACACACAGAGAGTGCACACGATTCTTCCAGATCGACGCTGACCTCGAGGCAGACTGTTGCAGGTGCAGGAATTATTGTACTGTGTGAAGGTACAGATAATCGTAACAGTGTTTGTTGCATCGTTGGCACAGAGTTGTGTGGGAAACGGTTCGTTCGTGGATGGCGAATGCGGTGCGTGTGTAGACAGTCAGGCCGCTGCTTTTGTGAGATCCCACCCAGCGTGTGTGTGTACACATTATTGATGATGCGAAGCTGGGATGGGTGCGGCAAACATGAGCAGATAGGTAGATCCGCGGTGCGGTGCTGCCGACGAGCCCAACGGTTACGGACACGGTTCCTCTCATGCGTCTCATTTTCTCTCCATTCCCCTTCCTTTTTTTTTCCCCTTGCTCGCCGGAGCAACTGACGGCCGGACTCGTACTGCAATACATGGGGCGGCCGCAGTTTGCTCGGCCATGGGTTTCCTGCTCCGCCGCCGTCGCCTTGTGGCAGCACTTGCATTATGGAAGCGCGCCATCATCGCTCTTCAGTCCGAACCCTACGCGACTCTAATTCGGTGGCCACTTTCCATGGTAGAGGTGTCCTTGCATGCATGTCTCGCTCTCAGATGTCAGATGGCACTGAGAAAAGGCAGGCAGATATTGTTCTGCCAGATGGAAGGTGTGGTGCATGCACTGCAAACTGAAATAGTTGTTTCTCGGGCTGTGGGACAGTGCGGGAAACCATGACTGCGTCTCCAGGCGGCCAGAAAACAGGTCCTTCTAATAGGTTTCAGACGTTGATAATCTGTCCAATGCAATGCGGTGTGATGAGTCTAAGAAAAGCAGTGATGAGAAGGCACAAGTATTCTGATCTTGATTAAACTATAGATAATGAGTATCATCAATAAGTGAAGCTGTTCATAATGGGGGGATATTCCGTGGCTTAGGATTGGAGGAAAATCAACTTAGGGTGAGAGTTACCCCTTGCAGTGGGAGAGGAGAGAAACTGTTCCAGAGCTGTACTCAAAAGATGTCTAGGGGATTGATAACATCTGCGGGATCTCCACTCGCGTGTTCATATCTAAAGATCAGCTCTGAACACAAAATCTTTGATTCTGTCTGCCAGAACACGTATGAACCCTGTCCTCGGAAGATGAACAGCAACCAAAAATAAAGAAATCCCAGGGTATGAAGCATAAAAGTGCATCGCGCAAAGACTCGTACCCCACCATCAAGATGCCCGTCCATCCCACTGACACTCAAGTTCGACTGAATACACTGATCACGTGCTTCGCCATTACCGTTGAAACACTAGAAATCCTTGCCAACAGTCTGCAGGCAGCATTCTTGGAGGCCATTGCTAACACAACACGGTCTCTTTTGAAGAATATTGAGGTGAACTGTCACTGAGTCTTCCTAAGCGGAATCTTACAGCTTTATTTCAGACCGCGAAGCGAAACAAAAGAACCTGTATTGAGTTAATGGAACAAACCCATGAATTACTCAATGCAATCCTCATTCTTCATATCAACTCAGATACAGGTGGAATATTGCCACCAAGTGTATTGAATCACATTGGAAAATTCACAGAGTAAGTGCTTGCAAAAGACTCCACATTCAAGGTAACCACGTGCTCCAGGACCCTCCACAAGATCCATACCTTTGTTGAATCCCAGCAGGGTGGCAGCAAGGTCAAGCAGTTCTTCCACCAGGGAGAGATGAACACACTGCTCAAGGATTGCAAAAATGGACTGACACAAGGACTTGATTTTTTTCAGGTGAGCTCTCTCATAGGCTTTACAACAAATCATTGTGAATAATCCTGTCTACAAAGCTCAGGAACACCAGCATAATAGCTGATGTTTCCAAAATGCAGGCAGAGGCAGAACAGAGACATCAAGAAGTACTTGGCATGATCAATGGACTCTCGGATTCTGCAAGTTCAGACAGAGCATCTACGGTATGCTAAATTTGAGTTCCCTTCCAACTTTTCCAACTTCAATCCAGATGAGGAGGGCCTATTCTTTATCTCACAATAGGTATGTGTCCCCCAATCCTGGAACAACATCATTCTGACTTTGAAAGCTCCAAATCAATCTCAATGCTGCCATCAGAGCCCAAGATATTTCATGGCCGTGAATCAGAACTGTCTGAAATCCTGCAGCTACTGAAAATGAAAGCTCCCAGGATAGCTATTCTAGGTACTGGTGGAATGGGGAAGACCAGTCTTGCCAGAGCAGTTCTTCATCATGCAGAAGTCTCAGCACAATATACCCACCATCGATATTTTGTTGCTTGTGACTCTGCAATGAGCAAAGTAGAACTTGCTGCTCTCATTGGAGCCCATCTAGGACTTAAGCCTGGCAAGGACCTTACTCAAGCAGTTATCAAATTCCTTGTCACAGCCTCACCTAGCCTCCTCATTCTTGATAATCTGGAGACAGTGTGGGAGCCTAAAGAGCTACGTAGTGATATTGAGGAATTTTTATCCCTCCTCACAGACCTCAAAAACCTGGCACTAATTGTGAGTGGAGTGCTTCATTTCTTTGGCATAACTCATGCAACACAGATTACCATGCGTGGGGCAGAAAGGCCAGCCAAAGTACAATGGAGCCACCCATTTCTCCTTCCATTGCAACCATTGAAACAAGATGCTGCTCAACAAACATTCATTGACATTGCTGAAGACCATCATAACCCAGAAGACATAGATCAGATCCTTTCATTGACAGACAACATGCCTCTTGCTATCAATCTCATTGCACATTTGGTGGATACAGAAGGATGCTCCAGTGTATTGTCCCGCTGGGAGGCAGAGAGAACCTCTGTGATTTCAGATGGCTTTGGCAAAAAATACAACTTGAATGTGTCAATTTCACTCTCTTTGTCTAGCCCTAGGATGAAAGCTGTCCCTCAAGCAAAAGAGCTATTAAGTCTATTGTCAATGCTTCCAGATGGTCTTTCAGATATTGAGCTCATTCAGAGCAAGATGCCAATTGAAGATATTTTGAATTGCAAAACAACATTGATTCGAACTGCTTTAGCCTATCTGGATGACAAGAAGCAACTAAAAGCATTGGTACCCATCAGGGAATATATGCAGAAAACTCACCCACCTGGAAATGGGCTTATCCAGCCTCTTTCCAAACATTTCCATGAACTACTTGAATTGCACAAGAACTTCTATGGAACTGAAATGATATCAACCACAGTTCAGCAAATATCATCAAATCTGGCCAATATCCAAAGTTTACTCAGGAATGGACTCCAAAAAGACCACCCAGACCTCACAGATAATGTTTATAGTGCCATGTATCTGAATCTCTTTAGCCGGATCACTGGCCAAGGGCCAATTTCTTTGCTTGGCCAGCTTCATAAAATGCTTCCACACCTGTGTGACCATCAACTTGAGGCCACCCTCATTGTTGAGCTTTTTGGGTCATACCTCTACAATTCAATTTCAAATCCAGAAACACTTGTGGCTCAGGCATTGGAACACTTTGAACATTTTGAGGATTCAGATCTGAAGTGTAGGCTTTAAGCTGACACCTGGTACATGAAGACTGACATTAATTTCCAGGTAGATTCTACAACAATGTTGCATGGTATTATTCAGTACAATCCAACAGTTCTTCTGCTGTCATGCACTTTTCAGACATGGCTATATCCTTGGCAACTAACTCTGGCAACACAAAAAGATATTCCCAAGCATTGATTCAGCTTGCAATGATTCACTGGCGCGTTGGTAACTACCTGCCAGCAAGACTACATGCATGTGAGGCACAGAGGTTGGCCAGAATTTCTGCAGATTTATTCAATGAAGCACGTGCACTCCTCGTGGAAGCAATGGTCTGGTCACAACTTGGTAACTACAAAGAAATTATCTCCCTCTGCACAAGAGCAAGAGATCTTTTAATTCTTTGTGGAATGTCTGGAAGCAGCTTAGATCATTCCATAATGAGCGAACAGGCAGAAATCCACAGGTTAAAGTCAGAATACTGTGAGGCACACAATATTCAAACTCAGATTCTTCAAGAATGCCCATTTCACTGGGATTCTTATGACCATGGCATGGCTTTGCTGAATCTAGCAGAAATCAGCGTATCTATGAATGCTCCCCAACATGCAGTGCAACAGGATATTGAGAGAGCCAAGAAAATATTTCTCTCCTTGGAACTGGCTGTACAGATAACAATGTGTGACACCATTCTTGCTGATCTGTCTCTGAAAGAAGGACAGATCTCCACAGCAAAGACACTTTTCAAGACTTGTCTCAGAGCCTATAACCACTCTGAAATCAAATCTTATTGTTTGGAGCGGCTTGGTAACACTGAACGCTGGGGTGCACCTGGTCAGATGTCCAGTTGGACAACAGTTTACCTTGCCCATTCTATCAAATTTAAAGAGAAGTTAGGAATAAACAAGGCTCTCCAGTTTCTGGGAGACATCTTCCTTGCTCAGACTGATGAGGACACAGCTGTCAGTCTGTTTATTGTTGCACTTGAGGGATTCACCTTCATGGATGTCCATTGCAGCAGAGCTGAATGCATGCTCCGACTTGGGGACACTTCCATGGGACATGGTGACCTGTTGAAGGCAGTGAAATTTTGGGAAACTGCAAAGCCACTTTTTGAACGCTCTTCACAGGCAAAGCAGATTGCAGACATTGATGAGAGGCTAGCAAGTGTTGGCAAAGATGTGGTGGAGCAGCACAAACTAAATTTAGCTTGCCTTGCAGAGATGAAAGCACTGACTGCCATTGTAGAAGAGGTGGAGGATGATCTGTCCAATATTGAGGACCTGCAGGAGGATTTGGGCAGAGGACAATCACTAGTGACAGGTTGAAATTTGAGTAAACTATGTGACATGGATAAAAGACTTTGCTATTTATGTGATTCCTATGCTATGTATTTATTTATTTATTCCAATGCAACTGAATCAATATGTGAGAAGGCTCCACAAAGACAGCATGAAACACATCATATCTGATTGCAAAGGATGGCCACACTTGGCTGAATTGAATGATTCAGATGGAAATTGTCCATGTAGCAGCAACCCCCAGATAAGGTGCGGGCATTTAGATGTGGTGTAGATTGGGAACACAGTCCATTCTTTGCCAAAGCCAGGGAAATAGATAGACTGAGCATGGAAGATATTAGCATTGTGAATTTAACAAAGTCGTGAATCAGGCACAAACCAGGTGGAATTCCAGAGACCAGATTGCAGATAAGACAGATATGCTTCTCAGTGTTTGTCTCTGTATCGCGATTTTCAAATTAATGGGGAGAGTTAAGACTTGATGGAAAGTAGATTTGTTTTGTTGTACAGTTTCTGAGTCAATGTTGAACAAGAATATATCCACCCCTAACTTACTGGTACTGCAGATCCTGGCACAATTTTCAAAGAAACATTGAAGGAAAGAATATACAAACGAAAATACGACTTGTCTAATTTGAGCTCAGGTCGAAATCTTGCATGGTGGAACAAAACCAAAGCCAGCTCACTGGAAAAGGTATTCCAGGGACAGTTCACAAGAGGGTGGTGATGATAGAAGATCTGATTTAATTGGCGAACAGGAAGAAGAGAAGGCATCTCCTCACACTAAAGTAGGTCCAGAACATTGCATTCCATGAATTTCGGGTGCATCTGTGGCGCAGATCAGAAGGAATAAAGAAACTCTTGATTCAATTTTGATGACAGAAGTTTCCCCCATTTTTCAAAGCATTCCCTAAGCAGCAACAGGACAAGAAGAGAGGACATGAAACACCCCCAAATTTGTGTATGATAGAGGTGGAAAGGCACTCAATAAACCCACAGAACTGGAAGGTGCGAACAAGATCAAAGACTGCAGGGAGTGCACTGTGACAAAAAGTCTGAGAGCCTAGTTGAAAGATTCCACAGAAAAGTCACCAAAAACATTGAATGCAAAACTGATCATGGTGGCAGGAGTCCAGGATAATCTTCGTTCCAAGGTAAGCCCTAATTCCCGAGAGTTCACCGTTGGTTCAGCTAAGCGCCTAGCCAATGAGTACCTACGTTGTCTGAATAACACGATTGAACGGACTCGGCACAGGGCCAATTTTCACGGTGCAAAATTGGAGATCAAATGTAGAGGTTGGGATTCGCAAACCCAGCGGCAGGCAGACTGCGAGCGCAACTCCACGAACTTAATTTGGATGGAGGTAGCCTTTGGAGTCCATAGACGAAGAGAAACCGAACATCCCTGCTTGTTCTGCTCAGTTGTTCAATTCTGGTGCGTCCTGCAGGAGTCGCATAGAAACGAGAAGACTCGAGGTACAGGAGGCAATTCTAGCGTGCTCATCGAGGAATCCCTTGGTGGTGTTTTGATCAAGTCGGATCCTGTGAAATGCAGCCAGAGTGCGTCCTTGAGGAGAGGAATGAATTCTAAGAAGTGGCCTTCAAGCCTTGTGACTAACGTGGGCTGGAGAGCGCCGCGATCCAGTGTGCGTGTGGTGGCAAGAGCGAGGTTGACAGTTCCGCATTGATCCGAGCACCGCCACTCAGACCTTTTCTTCCTCGCCACCACGATCCCTCCCAACGACTCAGCCATGTCATGACACGGAATCATGGGTGCATGGAAATTGAAGAGACTCATGCCCCGTTTCCCAAAGATGAACCGAGCGTGGCGTCGAATGACAAACCTCAGCCCGGTGATTTTCGATCCGCATACAATGTCAGAAGCGAATTCTTGGCGGGAATCCAGTGGCGGCGGCAACGTACGAAACCAGCGAATCATTCCGTGGCATCTAAACGAAAACCATACCGCGAGCTCGAGCATCCAGTTGCTCTAATTCCTGTCCGGTGGAAATGTAACCCTGGGGAAGAGAGAACGAGCTGCTCGTCGACGTAAAGTACGCTGGCACCGCCTTCTGATGATGATCAACTGCGATCGGCAACGCACGGCAACTAGGGTTAGGGTTAAGCTCGCTATCAGATCTGCGCAATGTCTGCACCCTTCTCATGGTGATCCTCCGTTGAGCTGGGCTCCCTGCAGCCTTGTGTCTTTCAAGTATATTCGTTCGCCTGCTTCTTGCCAGTACTCGCCGCAGTTGCACTTTGGCGAGCGAAAGAGGGGTTGTCTATTCAATATGTAATGCGCCGCAGCTTGCAAGGCAGCTTGCCTCTCGAAGCATGATGTGAAGGGATGTCATCGAACAGTTAGAGGACACAGACTGCGTCGGAACTGCGTTTTCAGTTGCTTGTCATCGTCATCCCGACCAGGTCGAGTTGATATCTGAACCTAGGAATTACCTGTGTTTGCGCCGGACAGAGACTGTTTTTATCTCCATCGTTAAAGATTAGATTCAGGTCTTTTCAGGGGGATGCCTCCAGCCCTGTAATTATCGTCTCAAATGTGGCCATATCTGCCATTATAAAGTGTGGTCGCTGCACGACCTAACCCGCGTCGATTGACATGTTCTTTCAGTGCCACGCTGATGACCCTGCCCTCTTGTGTTCTCCTTGTTCTTCCGCTGGTTCATACACACTGGCAACACTGCCGATGGCACGCTCAATTCATCTTTCAGCTAAACAATTCTGTGCTTTTTCTTTCGCATACCGACGAAAGAACGACAAAGGAGCATCGATGCTCCTGTCATTCTGAGTCTGGCCAGCTTCGCGCTCTAAAAATTGGATGGTCCTGGATAGATTTTAAGAGCAAGCGCCACGGCTTTCGATGGCACAAGCTCTGTCGGGGAAAACCAGAATATTCAAGTGCGGGTTGAGTACGAGCCAACTGATTTTGCACCCGGAACTGAGCAGAGTGAATGATGGGAATGATGGGCCGGTTTTAGTCTCTCGAAGCCAGACTTCAATATGGTACCATCTCGTACCTCGAAACCCTAGGTCGGTTTCTGGACTGTACCGAAACGAATAGGGAATCTACAACTCTTCGGGAATGCTGAGAACCTACCTGGCGAACCTAGAAGTTAGAAGATCACGGAAAACGATTCGCATTTGTACGTACCAAACATACACCACCGGGTAGCATCGACATCAGATTGACCTTGTATATTAAGCTCAAATGATGTTAATGCTAATGATCAATTCGAACAAGTCTTGATCTCAAATCTGTATGCAAACAGCCAATCAGTTTTTGGTCAATTTGACGCTTGACCTCAGATTAAGGTTGCTGCTTGATGTAATACAGATCCCCGTCTATGCGTATATTGAGAACTGGACACTGTTTTTTTCGAGAGTTTTTCCAGCTTGATCGAACCCTTCAAGAGATGAATTCAAGCCGTGCTGCTACTCGAAGAACCACTTTACCCTAACTCTGATTTACAATCAGTCAGATCGAGACAGAACATTTATATCGTCAAAAGTACAAATATTATTAGTTATCAAAAATAAATTATTTAACCGTCGGCGTCGCCATTGCCGTCGTTGTCGTTGCCGTGGTTGACGTCGGCGTCCTGCTCAGCTGACGAGTCTGGCTAAGCCTGTTCCTCCGGCTCGTCTTCTGGTTCATCGGCCTCGATGCGCTTGCGCTTTGTTCCCTGCCGCTTTGAGAATTGTTGAATCTTCAGCACGAGAGAATTGAGCGTGCGCAACCACTTAGGGCTCGCGTTATCGACACCCTGCCCGGTCTTGTGCTTTGACTTGGCTGGGTCGCCATACGTCTCGATGTCATCCTCGTATACGACCTGCAGTGCACTAAACAAATATTTGCACTTATAACCACATTTTTATCTGAATGAGCGGTGCGTACCTCAAAAATTCCTCCGGCCCTGCTTTTGCGAAGCTCGGAGAGCTGCAAATCAACCTTTGTCCAGAATTCTGAGTTAGTGTGACCCAACGTGCAGTGCATGCGCTGCAGAATTTGAATAATATGAGCGACTTCAGTCAGCAGATAGAAATATAAGAACTTACAATGAATGCGACTCGCATGTACAAACCAAGGGTGGCATCTACATGAGCAGAGTGGGAGACAAGAGATGCAGTGAGGGTCGCCACATCCAGCGTACGCCCACTAGGGATCGAGTCGGTCACCTTCAAAAAGACTTAGCGTGATTGATTAAAGAAATGAACAAGAAACATACCGCTTTTTTGAACTGTGATCGTGCAATGCTCAATTCGCGAGCAACCTCTCTGACGAGGGTTTCATTATCAACCGTCTCGGCTGGCGGCAGTTCCTTGACGTTGCTGGTCCGCATTGCATCCTATAGTCGAGTTAGAAGGAGGGAGCTGTTGAGGCGAGGGGGAGACTTACAATCAGAGTAATCTCGACCGTGCCACCATACTGTACTCGGCCGACCGTAAGTTCAGTCACGGGTCACAGACCTCTGTGAACTGAACCTATTTTTCAAAGGTCACAGGTCACTAGAGGCCATGAACATCTGTGACCATCGAAAAGAAGACAGCTCGAAAAAGCGATTTTTTGAGAGCAAAAATTGCATTTTTCGTTCCCTGTGAAACTTTCTGGGTTATTGTGACTGTTTCTTCTGTGTATCAAATCTTGTGAGCGAGATAACATCGAAAATACTTGAGAATTTATTTTATGAGGCACAATACTCGGGTAATCAAAATTGTCAGATATACTGTGTTTTTACACGAAACTAGGCCAAAGGAGACTCGAAAATCACTCGAAAATTTGCTGGTGGGTGATGCGAAAGCAGATCCTTGAGTTCGAGCATGTGGATAAACTCGAGTGCATCGCGTTCGTCTTTATTGGTGATCTATGTCGCAAATATCAATTGAAAAATAAATGTATGGTGGTGAGGATGAAGGATACCTCCAAGTATGCTCTTGCTTCAGCTTCAGCTTCGGTGCTGAGTTTGATTCTCTTGAGGACTCATTCACCAAAGTTGAGGAGTTGGCCGGGTCGGGTGGCAAAGAAATTTGGACCCAATGATGGAGGGTTTGCGGTCAGCAGCGTTGGAGCAGGGCTGGAGTCGAGCTAGGCTGGGGGTGAGCTCGAGCGAGGTGTTTGAGGGCCACTCTGTCTGAGACGAGCACGACTGCGTTGAAGGAGACTCTGGGTGGTCATTGTGGTGGAAAGAAAGTGGAAAATGGTTGCACCACACATCTTTCTTTGAGATCTGCACTGTGCCCAATAAAATCTAAAAAGGAAATCCAGAAATCCAAGTTGCGCTTTGATTATTCAAGCCATTATTCAACTTAGCTTCACTCTCTTCACTGGACAGCGATGGCACCAGCAGCCTGGAAGCCACCTCCTGGTAAATCACTTTGTTCACTGGAGTATCTCTTTGCTCAATTCTGAAATATGTACTTAGAATTGGAGCCGCACCTCGAGTACCGTGAAGATGAAGTGCGCTGCCTGATTTGTGGAAATCAGGGTAAAACCAACATCGGTGGATGGATAAAGCGAAAGAATCTCAAAACACACGTCCTATGTCCCTCGCACCTTCAAGCTGCTGAAAACGAAAGGGAGAAAGAGGAAATGAGACAAGATAATATCGCACAGCTTTCAGAAGCTTACGGTGCAGAGGGAGTCATGGTTTTTCCGGAGTTTGAGCCCCCCGAACCGTCGCAGGCGCCATCAATGTTCCCTTTCGATATTGACATGGATGAGAGCGGACCATCCATCAGTATGTCCCGATTAATGCAAGAACTTGGCACTCCTCCCGAGGAGAATCTTCCTGGCCCCGAAGAAACTCGTGCCCTCCTTCGACAAGAGTTTGAGCATATGCTGGAGGATGCATATCAAGAATCACACTTACAGGATGGGGTAGCCGAACATTTCATTGCAGACGACTTACCGAAAACCGGTGCTGAAGAGGAAGAGGACGACGGAATCTGTTTTGATGCTGACCTCATGGAAAACCCCGAATACTTCCCATATCCCAACAAAACCGTAAGTTAGTGTTCGCATATATGTGATTTGGAGCTCAGAGAATAATCCAGGTTATGCTCCTCGACATTATGGACAACTTACCGCGCTGTCGCTTCACCAGTGACCACATATCTCTCATCCTTCGCTTTGCGAAGAAGCTTGGCGCCGCGAATGTACCGTCACTCAAAGGATTTGTAAAATCCAGAAGGAACTGCAGTCAGCCAGTGGGAACCCTCCCATAAAATCTGTATCTCACCTGGGGAATGTCTTCTACATGAATGACATCCGTGAGACCATTGCACGCGACATGGCGAACCCTCTTGTTGCACCACACATGCATTTCTATCCGGAGGAGACAGATGGCCCCATCTCCGAGACGTATCAGGCCGAGAGATGGATGGAATATACCCCATCAGAACTCACACCAATGTATTCGCAAGGCGGAAAGCGATTTTGGATCGAGGAACTTGTGCAGCTGGCTGATGGAAGATATGTTGTCCCACATACCTGGATTGTTCGAAACAGTGTCCTCACATCTGACGCATCGATCGTGACCCGAACGGAAAGTGGGCGCTGGTTTCTTCACCGTGAAAGGGAGGAGACAATCAGGGCAGATGAATTGCAGTTGGACTTCGACGACATTCGAGCTGAATTCGGGGAGGAGTTTGTCTGGGTCGATGGAACCGATGTCCCAGCAATGCCAAATCCCATGCGAATGCTGGTGGATGTCGATGAAGACCTATACGTCGTGATGGTTTCGCCATGGGCTGACGATGTATCTGGAAATCGCTCCAAGCAGTACAACAAGCACATGAATATGTGTGCGGGAAATGGCTGCCTTCCTGGACGACTCCTTCAGCAGGAATACCACGTGCATCATATTTCAACCTCACCAAATGCCTCTTCAGCGGAACAGTTCGCAACATTTCGGGACCATGTCAAGAGTACGGAGAAGAAACCAGTGAGATGCTTCAATGCAGTGACCAAGCGAAATGCCCGTTTCATCCTCCATACACCCGGCTTGACAGGAGACAATCCCCAACAATCTGATGAGGCATCACACATGGGAGGAAATGCCAACTTCCCTTGTCGGAAATGCCGCTGGGGTGGGACAAAGAAGGAGAAGGAGGGGGGACGCAAAGTACCATGCCTGCCATCTGACTGGTGTTGCTCGAAATGCAGCAGAGATTCGGGCCAACCTCAACCAACAACTGCAACTCGCCATGCGTGGTGATGCAAAGGGAGTCGAGACTCTTCAGCGGGACACAGGAACGAAGGACAAGATCACTCAATATTGGGTAGATCTTCTCCTTAACTGAGCGAAAACTCTAAAGGCAGAGCAGAAGGGACGCGCTGCAGGAGAGATAGCGTCAGAACTTCAGAAGTGGCTCGACGATCAACCTGGCGATAAGATGAACCCACTGTTAGACCTCACTGGCCTCGATCCATCTCAGGATACTCCGGTCGAACTCCTTCACACAATCTTACTGGGCGTGATGAAATACATCTCGCATTTCCTCAATACCAATCAGTGGTCCGACACTCATCGCCACTTACTTGCCATTCGGTTGCAGTCCACGGACATCAGTGGACTCACGATTCCTCCGCTACGTGCAGGATACATGATTCAATACCGGAATAACCTGATTGGAAAACACTTCAAGTCATTGATGCAAATTCTGTCGTTCCACGTTCATGAAATATGCACACCAGATCAGTTCAGACTCATCCAAGCCGCGGGTGACTTAGGAGCGCGACTCTGGGTCCCTGAAATTGACAACATGGACCACTACCTCGATCAACTGCACCCCAGTCACCCCCAAACAAGCCCATGTTGGGGTATTTAGAGTATGGTCATAGAATGCCCTAAGGTGGGCCTTTTTCATGGGACAAGCCCAAGCCTATTGATATGTGGGCATCCCCACTGTATTGCCTTGGGCACTCCCCAATCACTGTGCATTTGTTCATGGGCTTGCCCGACCACCCTTGGTGTCTGGGGTCCTACCCTCATTTTTGGGCTTGCCCACCTTTCTGTTGGATTTGTTCTCTTGTTTTCTATGTATGTTTCTAATATTTCATGCACCCTCTATGTCTGTTCACATTTGCTGGCCTATACTGCAGTGTCTCCGAGTCTACTCATTGAATGAAAGTATGAGTGTGAAAGACCATAAAATCACCCACCAAGTCAGCCTTGCTTGAAACCATGATGTACTTCTGCCTGTCCAATGCACAGACCTTTAGACAAGGTTATACACTTGCTGTGTGTCTGCACAACCATGGATGATAGGTCTCCAACAAAGTGTTTATTCCACCAACAAGATTTAATCTTGTTGGTGGAATTTCTTTTGTTGCAGAAAATACTCATCCCATCACTTGAGTATTTTCGTCTCCAACTAGAAATTAATTCCGTAGGGTGAATTCCCCTAATGTGTCTGTACAATTACTCATGATAGCTTATGTGTCTGCACAACCATGGAGGATAGGTTCTGGCCTCATCTATTGAGTGCACATTGATTCTCTTTTCTGATTTTGCTCATATTGGATCTCATCAAATGCCAGAACTATTGATCAGATTATCAGATACATCTAAAATAATAATACTCTCGTGTCTGTACAATTACTTATGCTAGCTTTGAGTTAGATCAACTGACTGCATATGGACTACTTGTCTGCCACTGCTTGTGTTTGTTGCCAAAAAGGAAACATTTCATACCTTTCCCTCGCCTGTTCCTTGTATATTATTTTCTACACCAGGTTGACACTATCGGTCATCTCTCACCATCCTACATTGCAATACATTTTGGCTATTGATTTTATTTATATCTTTTCTTATCCACTTTATGTTTCCTCCAAGTGTTACATTAAGCCCATGGGCACACCCATGGATGGGAGTCCCACAATGTCTTTAGGTATGCCCGAACATTGTCATGGGCATGCCCTCATACTGTTGGGCATGTTTATCCCTCGGTGATTTGTAAACGACGGGTAGCTGGTTGCATTTTGACATGCCGCAGAGTCCACACCTACGCCGGAGCGAAGCGAAGGCATGTCTTGTATCGCTGGAATCATTGCTCGTAATGCCGGAGCATCGCTGTCCTTCTGCCTTGATCCTTCTTCCTCCCTGTTTCCTTGGCCTCATCTTAATACTGATCACTTTATGTACAGGGAAATGTACCAAGGGTGTATTTCCGCCGCAATAATGTCAGTTCCTCTGTTCCATACGCTGTCACCCATTTTTTATTCGTTGTTGTTGTTTAATCCGTTGCTATCCAAGATTATTCGCTCAAGCTCCAGCTGAACGGGCCCAGCGTTTTCAAGACAGTTCGAGAGCTGCTTGAAATAGTGGTGAGTATTCATCCTCTTTGCCTTTCTTGGTCTGTGGTATCTTGTGCCCATGCATAGGGACATTGCGGCTGTTGTGCAGTTCATGCTTGCGTCTCCCATCAACAGATGGGAGATGCCTTCGTGTGCTGCGATGGGACGGTGATCTAACACACAGAGAGTCCTCACCAATCTTCTGGATAGATCGATGTTGACCTCGAGGCGGACTATTGCAGGTGCAGGCGCCATCGTGCTGTGCGAAGGTATAGATAATGGACACGGTGTTTGTCGCCTCGTTGGCACGGAGTTGTGTGGGGAACAGCTCGTTCATGGATGGCGCATGCGACGCGTGTGCAGACGCTCTGGCTGTGCCGGGTTAGGAGTGGTTCCGTTGTTGTGAGATCCCGGGAGGGAGGCAGGTGCATGCGTATGCGTTATTAATGAGGCGAAGCTGTGGGGTGAACACAACGATCATCGGTAGATGGGCAGATCTGCGGTGCGGTGTTGCCGATGTGCCCAACGGCTACAGACGCTGTTCTCCTCATGTCTCATTTTCTCCCCATTCCCCTTCCAATTTTCTTTCCCTTGCTCGCCGGGGCAGCTGAGGGCCAAACCCGTACTGCAATGCATTGGGCGGCCGCTATGTACTCTGCCTTGGGTTTTCTATGCCACTGCTGTTGCTCTCGTGCCGGCGCTTGCTTACCTTATGGAGGCGGAACATTTTCACTCTATGTTCCACACCCAACGCGACTCTGATTTGGTGGCCACTTTCCTTGTCCGTACATGCATGTCTTCGAGTCGCTCTCAGATGGTGCTGGGAAAATGCAGGCAGCTGCGGTGAGATGCTGTTCTGCGAGATGGAAGCTGTGGTGCGTGCTCCGCGAACTAAAATAGTTCCTTCCCAGGCTGTGGGGAAGTGTGGGCAACTGTGGCTGCATCTCCCAGCGGCCAGATAAGCAGGTCCTTCTAATAGGTTTCCGAAGTAGACAATTTGATGATTGCACTCCGATGCAATGGCGGGGTTACGAGTCTAAGAAAAACGGTGATGGCAAGACACAAGTATTCCAATCCTGATTAAACCAAGAATAAACAGTAGCGTCACAGCAAAGCTGTGTATGGGAGGGGATTTTCCGTGGCTTGAGATTGAAGAAAAATTAACTTATGGCTGAGAATTACTCCTTGCAGCGGGAGAGGAAAACAATGTTCCGGAGCCATATTCGAAGAGTGTCTGCAGGATTGATAATATCTGCAAATACAGCCGCTCTGTCTCACACGTGTGTTCATATATCTGGAAAATGTGGTGTGAACTTGACTCCCTGATTCTGTCTCCCATCTGTCTCCCAGGACAGAGATGAACACTTTACTCAGAAGATGAAAAGCAATGAAAATAAGGAAAATTCCCAGGGTACAAAGCATAAATGCTAGCCCCGTAGGAGGTACACACCCCATTAAGATGCCCACCCAAAATACCGGCATTCAAGTTTGATTGAACATGCTTATCACGTGTTTTGCTATTACAGTAGATACCCTGGAAGTTCTTGCCAATAGCCTCAATGCAGCTTTCTTGGAGGCCATTGCTAACACAACAGAGTCTCTGTTGAAAAATATTAAGATGAATCATTATGAGCATCATTATAGCATGTATCTCACCCCCAAGGAACCTAGACTGTCAAGAAAAACAAGAAAACCTGTGTTGAGTTGATGGAGCAAACACATGAACTGATCAATGCAATTATCATTCTTCATGTCAAATCAGAGACAGGGAGGATATTGCCGCCAAGTGTATTGAATCATATTGGAAAATTCACAGAGCAAGTGCTTGTGAAAGACTCCAAATTCAAGCTAACTATACGCTCCAGGACCCTCCACATGATCCATACTTTTGTTGAATGCCAGCAGGGTGGCAGCAAGGTCAAACAGTTCTTCCACCAAGGAGAGATGAACACACTGCTCAAGGATGGCAAAAGTGGACTGACACAAGGACTTGATTTTTTTCAGGTGAGCTCTCTCATAGGCTTTCCAATAACTCATTGCAAACAATCCTGTTTACACAGCTCCAGAACACCTGTATAATGGCTGATGTTTCAAAAATGAAGGTAGAGGCAAAACAGAGACACCAAGAAGTACTTGACATGATTAATGGTCTCTCTGATACCTCAAGTTCAGAAGCAGCATCTACGGTATGGTGATTTTAAGTTTGCTGCCAATTTTGTGCCAACTTCCATCCAGATGAGCAGGGTCTATTCACTATCTCATGATAGGTATGTGTACTCGAATTCTACAATAACATCATTGAGATTTTTGAAAGCTCTAAATCAATCCCAATGCTGCCATCAGAGCCCAAGATATTTCATGGCTGTGAATCAGAATTGTCTGACATCCTGAGGCTGCTGAAAATGAAAGCTCCCAGGATAGCTATTTTGGGTACAGGTGGGATGGGGAAGACCAGTCTTGCCAGAGCAGTTCTTCATCATGCAGAAGTCTCAGCACAGTATACCCAACACTGATATTTTGTTGCTTGTGACTCTGCAACCAGTAAAGTGGAACTTGCTGCTCCCATTGGGGCCCATCTAGGACTCAAGCCTGGCAAGGACCTTACTCAGGCAGTTGTCAAATTCCTTGTCACAGTCTCACCTAGCCTCCTGATTCTTGATAATCCGGAGACAGTCAGGGAGCCTACAGAGCTACGTGGTGATATTGAGGAATTTTTATCCCTCCTCACAGACATCAATGACCTGGCACTTATTGTGAGCAACAGTGCTTCATGTAGTCAATTTAACTCATGCAACACAGATAACCATGCGTGGAGCAGAAAGGCCAGCCAAAGTCCAATGGAGTCACCCATTTCTCCTTCCATTGCAACCATTGAAACATCATGCTGCTAAACAAACATTCATTGACATTGCTGAAGACCATCATAACCTAGATGACATAGATCAGATCCTTTCATTGACTGACAACATGCCTCTTGTGATCAATCTCATTGCACATCTGGTGGATGCAGAAGGATGCTCCAGTGTATTGTCCTGCTGGGAGGCAGAGAGAACATCTGTGATTTCCAAGGGCTTTAGCAAAAAATACAACTTGAATGTGTCAATTTCACTCTCTTTGTCTAGCCCCAGGATTAAAGCTGTCCCTCAAGCAAAAGAGCTATTAAGTCTCTTGTCAATGCTTCCAGATGGTCTTTCAGATATTGAGCTCATCCAGAGCAAGCTGCCAATTGAAAATATTTGGAATTGCAAAACAACATTGATTTGAACTGCTTTAGCCTATCTGGATGACAAGAAGCGACTAAAAGCATTGGTATCCATCAGGGAATATATGCAGAAAACTCACCCACCTAGAAACGTGCTTGTTAAGCCTCTTTCCAAGCATTTCCATGAGCTACTTGAATTGTACAAGGACTTCTATGGAACTGAAATGACTTCAGCCACAGTTGGTCAGATATCATTAAATCTGGCCAATATCCAAAGTTTACTCTGGAATGGACTCCAAAAAGACAGCCCAGACCTCAAAAATAATGTTTATACTGCCTTGTATCTGAATTTCTTCACCCAAATGACTGGCCGAGGGTCGACTTCTTTGCTTGACCAGCTTCATAAAGTCCTTCCACACCTGTGTGACCATAGACTTGAGACCTACTTCATTACTGAGTTATTTGCCTCGAAGATCAATGTTCCAATTTCTAAGCCAGAAGCACTTGTGGCCCAGGCATTAGAACATTTTGAACATTTTGAGGATTCAGATCTGAAGTGTAGGCTTTAAGCTGACACCTGGTACATGAAGACTGACATTAATTTCTAGGTAAATTCTGCATTACTGCTGGGAACTATTATTTGCCACGCAGTTCTTCCATTACCCTGGACTTCTTCCACTTGACTGTAGCCTTGGCAACTTCAACTGGAAACACAAAAAGACATTCCCAAGCATTATACCATCTTACCAATAATCATTACCAGCTTGGTAACTACCTGCCAGCCAGACTACATGCGTGTGAGGCACAGAGGGCAGCCAGGCTTTCTGCAGATTTATACAAAGAAGCACAGGCCCTATGCATGGAGGCAATGGTCTGCACACAACTTGGTAACTACAAACAAAGCATCTCCCTCTGCACAAGAGCAAGAGACCTTTTAATTCTTTGTGGTATGTCCAGTGGAACCATGGACCACAATGTCATGAACCAGCAGGCAGAAATCCACAGGTTAAAGTCAGAATACTATGTCGCACACAATATTCAAACTCAGATTCTTCATGGATTACCACTTCACCAGGATTCTTATGACCATGGCTTGGCTTTGATGAATCTTGGAGTTATTAGCTTGTCTATGAATGCTCCCAAACATGCTGTGCAACAGTATATTGAGAGAGCCAAGAAAATATTTCTCCCAATGGAACAGATTATAGAAATAACAATGTGTGGCACCATTCTTGCTGATCTGTCTCTGAAAGAAGGACAGATCTCCACAGCAAAGACACTTTTCAAGACTTGTCTCAGAGCCTGTAACCACTCTGAAATCAAATCCTATTGTTTGGAGCAGCTTGGTAACACTAGACGCTGGGGTGCACCTGGTCAGATGATCAGTTGGACAACAGTTTACCTTGCCCATTCTATCAAACTTAAAGAGATGTTAGGAGTAAACAAGGCTCTCCAGTTTCTGGGAGACATCTTCCTTTCTCAGGCTGATGAGGAGACAGCTGTCAGCCTGTTTATTGTTGCACTCAAGGGATTCAACTTCATGGATGTCCATCACAGCAGAGCTGAATGCATGCTCCGACTCGGGGACATTTCCATGGGAAATGGTGACCCATTGAAGGCAGTGGGATATTGGGAAACTGCAAAGCCACTTTTTGAATGCTCTTCACAGGCAAAGCAAGTTGAGGACATTGACAGAGAGGCTAGCAAGTGTTTGCAAAGATGTAGTGGAGCAGCACAAACTGAGTTTAGCTTGCCTCACAGAGACAAATGCACTGACTGCCATTGTGGAAGAGGAAGAGGATGATCTGTCTAATACCAAGGACCTGCAGGAGGATCTGGGCAGAGTGCAATCACTAATGATAGGTTGAAATTCAAGTGAACTATGCAACATGGGTAAAGAGTTTGTTATTTATGCGATTCCTACACCACCAAAGTGCCCTCACGTTACGAGCAGCTGGCAGTGTCACCTCGCAGGCATATGCAGCGAAACGTGTCCACAGCTGGTAGCTGCGTGGCCACCAGCTGTACAGGACAGCTGGGAAACCAGCTGACCGCCACCTGGCCCACGATCTGTTGGACACGTTTTCATACCAGCTGTCCTCAACTTCTCAGTAATAATATTATATACGGCTCTAATCAGAATAATCTTCATCTGAATCGATGTACCCATCTTCCGAGTCATCTGAACAGTGATCTACGGCCTCCTCCTCGATTCCAGGCTGCTCGACCTGCTGCGCCGCCTTCGCCTTTTCGGTGGGAAGGATTGTTCGCCTAGATCGATTCGCGACCATGGATTCTGTGGGTGGGAGAACTATTTGTGTTCGTTTTTTAGGGGTTTTCTTTCTAGCCTTGTGTGGCCTTGCATCGACCTCGTCGTCATCGTCATCATCCTCGGGCCGTTTCCGTTTTTTGGCTGTAGCAGCTTTTCGGCTGGCAACTTTTTTCGCGAAGCTGTGTGGCCAACTCGAAATGTTTTGCTTGCCGGTCTGAGAAGAGGGGGATGGGTGCAACTAACTCTCGCGGGAGAGTTGCGCGTAACAGGTGAGCATTGTGGAACGAGTGCATGTTGATGAAGAAGCGGTCGAGTGGTTCGTGGACAACGTAATTTTCAATCTGGTCGGATTCGACTCGCTCCTGCATGCGCAAACGCTGTCCAGTAGCGTTGCACTCAGCAGAATCGCAGTCATGCTGGACATTAAATTTAAACTTGATGCTCTAACCGCCCTGTCAGTTTTGTATTATTCAGGAATATCAAATGCTACCTTGGCTGGGACAATTGAATAAGTCACTTCAGAATCCCGGCGAGTGAGAACAGGCATCCCAAATGTCTCGTCCCGGGCAGAGAGAACCTGAAACCGTTCCAACACAACCAGTACCAAACTGGCGTCGTCGACAAGGATGTCTGATATTCGGCCGGCAATTGTTGATGAGTCCTAGAGACTTTTTAGCAGATGGGTTGAATCAATCAGATGAACGACCCACCGCAGCAGTCGGTGACGTTGCAAACACCCAGGAGCCGACCAGACACTGGTCCAGGGACTCACTGATCACATAAGAACACTTGTTCCACATGGACTCTGGAGTGTGCATTCCGTAATTCACAGCTTTGGCAGCGCTCGTCGAGTCAAGTGGATAGTTCTTCCTGGCCCCTTCAGCCCGCTTCAAGGGGACAAGTTTGAAATCTCCTGGAGAACTTGATTCAGTGGTAAACATCTTCGGATGTGATGAGACGATACCATGCTTCATTGAACTCGGTTCGGTCCATCCAAGTAATTTTTGAAGAATGGGGTGTTCCGCCATAAAGTGTCGGACACCACTGCCCGCACGTTCCCATTTTCCATCTTCGCCGCATGGCCACCATCCACCGGTCAGACGGTGCTTTAATCCTTCCTGATCAGCCAATTGTCGAGCAATGTCTCGGCTTGGCGCCAGATGATTCGACAGAATGGAGCAATATCGGAAAACACCATTGAAGGACTCGAAAATCTCTGTGGCAAGCCCAATGAGAGGGCCGAACTCGACCACATCATCGTCAGTATGCACTAACAAATGATACTTGATCTTCGTGATTATTTTTGACGGGTCGATTGTGGCAAAAATGTCGAGAACATTAGCGACGGCAACCTGCAGATCGCGCTACACATTTAAGTTAGCACATCGCACTCATGGTCCTGGGAAACACAAATACCCGATATTCAGCAAGATTTCGTATCTCGGGAACCCACAGGAGCGCTGCAAGCTCACCGGCCGCTTTCCAGGCTGTGAATTGATCATCTGTAACCAGCCCTCGAACGTGAAAGACGTTGGTTTGAGCGAGAGTTTTCAATTGACGCCCGATCAGAGACCCGGCATATTGCATGATATAGGCAGACCGAATGGGATGAATCGAGAGACCATCAGTACTGGTGGATTGAAGGCGATGGGCATACATCTGCTTGTGCTCTGCTGACCAGGGAGTGTGCGTGATATGCCAGATATATTTGATGATTCCGAGTAAAATTGTGTGCAGAATTTCGATCGGGGTGTCCTTTGTGGGATCAAAACCTGGACAATTCAGTGGTCAGTGTGCGGGGAATTCTTAGATGACAGTAATGCTAACCCTTCATCGTCAGAAACCCACTCCAAATGTTGTCTCGGTTTTCAACTGTCCACTGGACAAGTTCTTCTTGGATTTCCTCGACGGAGCGATTGGGTTCATCTTTTCGCATTTCCTTGAACCGAGAGATAATTCCGTCAATCCAAAATTGAGTGTATGTATCTTTGACACCAGTCTTGGTCTGTAAATCTTTGACGGGCTTTATGACGCCCGAGCACGCGAGTTTGACTTGCTTCTCAAGTTCTTGAATGATTTGTTCTTTGGTGCGTGGGACACCAGCCTTGTAAGCACGTTTGAGTCGTAGATCAATTTTCAAGTGTTCGAATGGATAAATACCTCGAAGAGTGGCGTGATATCCTTCATTTGTGGCTTTGTCTGCCTGGGTTCCACCGACTTGACATTTCCGACAGAAACAGTTACCCTTGCCGCCGATATGTGCAGAGATCTCGCTCTGCATGGGATTGTCGGAAGGACCGGCATTGCAATAGATGCAAAAGCAAGTGGCGTTTCCTGACTCGTCTCGAACTTCCACAGGATCCGCATGCGTTTCTCTGAACTTTGTTAGTTCTGCCGCGAGGACTCAAAACAAAAATACTTACTCGACCGCTGCTTTAAACTCGAGAAACTGCTCAGAAACACTTGCATTGGGGGAAGTTGAAACGAAATGGACATGGAACTCCTGCTGAAGGACCTTCCGTGGAAGATTCTGGTGTGTCATGTACGCATTCCAGTGTTTATTCCAAGATTTGCTCCGATTCCCGGACACATCGTCGGCGAAATAGTTGACGAAGCTGGAATACATGGGACGGCCCGCAGCTATTTTCCGTTTTGGATTGGGCATGCGGGTGATGTGGCCGGCATCAATGGTCGATGCTATTAAAATGGGTGAGATAAAGCTTTCGACGGCAATGTTGCCGCACCTCCCCCATTTGGGAATTTTGTCTGCCTGCTCAAGATCGTAGTAGTTCTCGGTTAGATCTTCAGCGCAGATGAACGTTGTTTTAGTGTCGTTGATGGTGGCCAAATCCTGGTAGATTTGAGATGGAAACAATCTGAATTAAAGCTTTGGCAAACCTGATCTTCAAAGGTAACGGAGAATGCATCTGCATAAATTCTGCCCCGAAATTTAACCCACCGGATAGGGATGACAAACTTGCCATCACGGAGTCGGGCCACTTCGTTTACATAGTAGTGTGTTATTCCAGCATCATACATGGGGCTCAGAATGTCGAGGTCCATGGTTTTGCGCCACTTTGCAGCGTGCCATATTTCGCGAATAACCCCGTCTTCTGGGATTTCTGGGTACACATGGATTAATTTTCGCGTGGTTGGATTTGCCCAGTCCTTGTAATAATGTTCATTAGTTCAGGAAACACCTTGTAGATTGAAGCTTGAAAGACCTTTGCAATGATCGCCCTTGGATCATTCATGAAAAAGACGTTGCCCAGAGGAGACTTGCACGGGATGCTCGGAGTTCCACATTGAGTACGGAGTTGCTTTTGAACTCGACGAAGATGGTCGAAAGATGGGACATCTTTGCACCTTGCTTCCTTGAGAACCCATAGAAAGACGCGCATCAATGAACTCGAAACTCGCAGCCTGGGAAGATTGTCTAAAGTGTCAAGAAGAAACATCTGGAGCAAATTTTTAGACTTGGAAAAAGACAGCAGTGAGGTTTATACCATTTTTGATGGGTACGGAAACCATTCAGTCTCGGGGCACGCTGCTTCTCCGGTATTTTGAATTTCATGAGGTTCCGGCTCTCTCAAGTCTAACAGATCAGCAATAAATATGTATAGGCCCAGGGAAAAATAAAGGAAGGCAGGAAGAGAGGTGCAGGAAGGAGCTCCGGGTTAATAGGCGTCAAATAATGTTGAACGCCGATTTTGCCGCCAGCCATCAGATCAATCATGTGATCGCGGTCAACCATCGCGTCCTACCGACTCCCACCAACGACTCCTTCTCCAAACAATGGAACTCACCAATATTCCCGATGATATCCGCCAGGAAATCATCCTCCTCGTCTTCCTCAATGTCTGCTGGCCCGTTCTTGTCCCCGAAGCCCAATTTCCTCGCCGTTGCCTCGGGATTCCACAAGCCAAAGGTCTCAGCTTCTTTGCGCAATTGCTGCTGTCGTACCTCGGAGCTCTCAACATCGTCCCCTGCAGTGAACTGGGCCCCGTTAATTCTGTAGTCATCCCACATCTCTTGTTCTGCCTCGCTGATCCTTCCTGACGATGTGCTGCCAACGGGCCCGCTGTTATGCTGCGTGACGAGCTGAATTTCTCGAAGCTCGTCCGTCGCCGAATCAGCCTCCCTTTCTTTCTCAAGCTGGCCCCTCCTCATCTCCCTTTGCTTTGCCAACTGTACGGCCTGCGCGTGTGGTTTCTTTGTCAAGTGGCTGGTCGCACTTTTGACCAAGATCCAACTGCGGAGTTCTGGCGCTAAATGATCATTACACACTCTACACTGAACCTCTGTGCGATCTTCATTATATCTGAAGTCTGAAATGGTCAAAATATCACTTCAAGACCTCGCTGCTTAACGCCGAATGGATTCACCGTCTTCGCGAATATTACCACTTCCTTTGGGCGGCATTGGTCAAGAGGAAAAAACGAGGCGTCCCTTGATTTTTAATCTGTTCCTTGGCTTTCAATCGGTTGCCTGCTAGCAAGAGCCGATGCCCAATTGTGTCGAATTTGAGTCTATTCGACCGCAAGGACCTGGACACTACAGCACCCGCTTTCCCAAATAGGAACCCGCAAAACCTATAACTGTGTGCAAGTCGACGCGCCTTTCACTCTCAATTCTTTCCTCGAGATGTCTTCTCGCCCAAGCACACCCATTGACTCGGACGACGACATGCTTACTGCTATGACCCAGGAAACCCCAACCGCCTCTCGAACTATCACCGCCTCTAAACGAAACCATGCAGCTATGGTGGGGGACGACGATACCACCTCCGACAATGAGCACGGCGCTGGCGCTACCCTCCCGCTCACTGTGGCACTCCCCAATCAAAATATTGTCGCTGCTGCAAGACACTATGCACAGAAGAAGCGCATTCGTGGAGATCAACTCATTGAACTCGAAGCGTTCTTGAAGGTCGGTCTTCTCGACAGTCTCACCATTTCCAATCTTACTATCTATTCTTCGGTCAAGGACCCTGCATCACTTCGAGAGGCCAAGCTGTTCACAAACCTTTTCACGATCGGCAACCAACTTGAGAAAATTAACGCATCCAAGCCCGCGTACGAGGTCTCTGACGATCTCGAGGTGAGTCTTCTTTTCTCACGCAGCCATCTGTCCTGATGTATTGCATCTGTAGATGAACATCCAGAAGTATGCGCCCGCCATTCTTCTTTCCAGCAAGATCAATGTGTACAAGGGCGAGGCCACCACAAATTATCTTCTTGTAAGTTTCCCATTTGTGTTCTAAGTATCTTCATTCCTGGATCGTCTTCTTTTCAGGAACTCCTCAAGATATATCGGTTCGACATCCCCGTCGGATTGGAGAACATTCCCACCGATTGGGCCAAGGTTGTGGCGTCAGCCGAATATGCGCTCACCCAGAGGCGCTCGAAGATTAAGAAGGTTGTAAGTTCCATTTTGCCACTGCTGAGTCTCGCATTTTATGGTACCTAGATTCGCTCCAGCCTCAAACCCCGAGAAGGCGAGGATAAGAAGATAGTATATGCTCCACCGAACGAACATCAGACTATCTTCCAGCTTACCACGGCAGTCGTCAAAGGAACGCAGTGCTCCGTCAATGTTATGCTGGCTTCTCGCATCGCTCTAATGGTACGTCGTCACTTATTTTCACACCAATTTGGGGTCAAATCAGCTTCAGCGCAAAACGTACCTGAAATATCCGGGTCTCAACTTCTGGGACCAACTAGACTTGAGGCTCGAGAAAATCCGGAACGACGCTAATGGCGATGCCAAGAAAATTGTCAGGTACGTCTCAACCTCTCAGCGCTGCCTGAATACATATTCTGATCAAATTTTCAGGGCCTTTCGTCACATACTTGAGAAGGATCAAAACGAACACGGCGTGAAGAACGACAACGACAAGGACCTCGAGGATACAGTCGACGCGTTCCAGAAGAAGGTCGACGACATCCTCGACATCGATGTGATTGATGCGTCGACGTCCGCTCAAGGGGTGTAGATGGTCCAAAGTACTTAGATGTGATGTGCCGCGTAGATCCTGCCTAGAATTCACACAAATTTGCTGATTCACGCGCATGAAAGCCCGACAAATAAATTGTAATATCGAGACATGTGTGCCGACAGGTGAATCCCAGGTGTGCTTGGCAGCTGGCCACCAGGTGAATGTGACCACACGATGTGGCCATAGGCGATTGAATCTGGCGGCCAGCTCATCGGCACCTGGCGGCCAGCCACCGGCGACATGTGGCACACATGTTGTGCGCACCTGGCGGCCACGTGTGTCCCCAGTGCCGGTGTATGCTATGTATTTATTTGTTTATTCCAATGCAACTCAACCAATATGAGAAAAGGCTCCGCAAAGATGGCGTGAAATGCACCATATCTGATTGCAAAGGTTGGCCACGCTTGGCTGAATTGATCGATCCAGAAGGAAATTGTATGTGTAGTGGAAACACCCAACACCCAATCAAGGGGTGGCCATTCAAGTGGGGTGTAGATTGGGAGCACAGTTCATTCTTTGCCTAAGTCAGAGAAATAAATGTACTGAATGTGGAAGATAATAGCATTGTGAATCTAGCAAAGTCGTGAATCAGCCACAAACCAGGTGGAATTCCAGAGACACCGGATCACAAATGAGACAGGCCTGGTTCAGGACACGAAGAAAGGACATAAAAGACTCTGAAATTTCTGTATGATGGAGGTGTCAAGGCCACTCTGAATAAACCCACAGGACTGGAAAGCGGGAACGAGATCAACAACAACAGGGAGTACACTGACAAAAAATCTAAGAGCCTGGCGGAAAGGTTCCACAGAAATTTCGCAGGTGAGAAGGAATACACAGATCACTTGCCAACTTCATTGGCACAGAGGAACTCTGTTCATGTGCAAGGAAAGTTTAGAATATGGCACGGCTACAGCTTGGAGTAAACCGCTTCACAGGCAAAGACGAATCTGTACTCCGAGATATTCAGCTCGGTAGAATCAATCCGGTAGAAAGTGAATTGAACCACCTGTTCAAGTCTTCCCACTGGAATCTAGAAATGTCTGTGATTACGGGCTGCATCAGCGACAGATTAATGAATGAACATTGAACCTCAACTGAAGGACACAAAATGAATCAGCTGCAAGGCGAACACAGAGAGCGATGCAGACTCACGGAGTCAGAGGAAAGCTGAAAGCACTGGGATGATGTTGATGAGAAACTCGGGAAGGCCACTGCACACGCTATTCACTTTGGGTGCCGTTATCCACCGAGTGTACAAACTGCTTGAGGTCATGGGCAAAGTATGATGATAGATTGACGGATTCATCGCCCTGTTTGTGTAGATCTCCAGTGTGAACTACCTAGAACCAGAGATAATGAGCAATTGGTGTGACGATTGCAGCACAGAAAACATGGATGCATGGTCAGGGATTGAATTCCTGTGCACAACGTTTGGACGCCCTACAACTGTGGCCAATGGTTTCATCCCTCCATTCATAATCACAGGGGAAAGAAATAGGGCTTACAGTGAAATGGATATGGAAGTGAAACAAAAACCCTAGAATATGCCCACATAATTGGAAGACAGAAGTGAAATTACACAAAAAGCTTGAGAACCTGGCAAAAAGCTCTCACAGAACAACCATAAGTGGGAAGGGAAGCACACAGTGTTCTTTTGTATGAGAGATATTCAGAGCATGACACCACCAAATGGGAGTCGGGCCCGCTGAATATGTGACTAGGGTTACACTACTATCTGCGGAGTTTCTCTCCGTCCTTGTGCCGATTGTTTGCAGTATCCAACGGCTCTTAATGATGCTTCCTACATCATATTTTGGGAGCCTCATGGTCGCATTTTGGCACAGTCGATAACTACGTGTTCTGTCTCAGCAGAGGACAAGTGATTCTGTACCCGCCCATATATGTGCCAGTGAGACTCTTGATGGTATACAACTGGGCGTCTCACACTGAAGTATAGAAAACTGCATGACTAAATGACAATCTAGCTTCTGTTGGTCTCTCTTCATATTCCTCAACTCATTCCTAGTCTCTGCTCAGTGCCTCGTCAGATCTGCATTGGATTTGTTGGAAAACCCAAATTCCACTGATCAGGCCTGATGCTTGTATCAGGCCGGATCAGCATGCCCTACACAGTGGATAAGGCTGCATCAGGCCACATCAGCTGGAATAAATGTGCACCGGTAGTGTGTCAGCAAGGGTCAGCAAGGGTCAGGGCTGGCCAAGTTTTCACAAAATCACCGCAAAATAATGGGAACTTACACTGGTTGAACATTCCAAGTTTTTTCAGTGTAAATATCCATAAAAAATGTTTTGAATTTCTCAAACTTTTTTCACTGAAAACTGGGGTGAAAAAATTAAAGCTTATTCACCTGTTTTTCATCTCAAGGTGAAATTTTTGAAACAAAATTGGAAAGTGCTGAAAAAGTTCTAGGTTTTTCACCTACTTTTTCAGTGAAAAAATCCTGTAAAATTCAAAATATCTTTCACCAGTGGGAGACTTCTTGTGCTGTTTTCTGTGAGGCATTTTATGTGATGGTGAGGTACCTGACTGTGTTGATGATGCAATTGAATCAAAAGCAGTGGCTCCACTCAACTTCCACACTCCCTCCTCTCAATGACAAACTTTTGCACTCGCTAGCAGAATGGCTCGAGCCAAGGTGGCTAGCTGGGAACCAGCGAGAGCTGAGAAGAGGCAATAGCAAACATATGGACTTCCAAATTCATGATTTTTGTATCCATGTAACCAAAATGAACTCTCTACATACTACTTTGTTACAAGCTTGAAGCAGACTTGAGTGATAATGGGCTACAAGCAGTGGTCAGGCCTGATCAGGCTCAAAAGCGAAGGTATGTATAACTTTTGCTATGCACACCATGCTTTGATTTGTGTAGTGGTAATAGCATGCTTGGTCCAGAACACGACTCAGGTTTGAACACTGTAGGTCACAAAAATTTAAAGTAAGCTAGAAATGAAGCAAGTGAATAAGAAGGTGACAGGGTAATCAAGACTAGTGGTTGGAGGTTGGTTACATTTTTTCTTCTTTTTAGTTTTGGACATATCAGCAACTGTCAGGCTGGTCAGCTCTCATCAGAATGATAGGGCCTGACATACCTTTATGGCCGATTTCTGAACCTTATTAACCCCCCAAAAGCCTGATGAGCCTATCAGCCATTATGCTGGCATATGTGCTCTGGTCGCCAGAATTTGGATTTTCTGACATTGCCTATCATTGGCTGAACCAGAGGTTTAGCTACTGTAGTATTTCGCTCAATTCGTGCTGCCTGTGACCCGTGACACCAAAAACCGAACTTCAATATTCGTGGATCGGCCTTCAGGAGCGTGACACAAGAAAAAATTCGTGTTTCCATGGGAAATAATCAGATTCATTACCCAGACACACACGGACTACATTTCTCACGCAAAATAGGTCCAGTTGAGCTGTCTTGATATATTTCTGGTGCCACCAAGACAAGTCACATCAAAAAATGGTGTGACAGCAATTGGGTGTGGTAACTCTTTTTTGCCCCTGTTGTCCTCGCCATGAGTGGGCTTCCAGACTTCCTCAAGGTCCCAGAAGGGACAGCAAAGCTTTCTCTTCCCCCTGCTGACATGCCTGTGTCAAGCCTGTGTTAAAACGCATCAAGTTTAACACTGAGGCATTGTGGGGGAGAAATTTTGAGAATTTTCCCTTTTTCCGGGGTTTTTTCTGACTTCTTTTGCAAGTTCGTGGTCGGTCTCGGTGACCTGTGACACCCCCGAAAATATTCGTGGATGTGGAAGCCTGTGAAGTGTGACCCGCGAATTGAGCAAAATACTACAGTACCCTGGAAAACTTGGATTTCGGCCACTTTTGCTACAAGTACAAACAAGAATTTGTCATCTGAAATTGGTCGTCATTAAAAATCAGAGCAGCAGAGAAGTGCTCAGGAGATTTCTTGAGTCCAAGCAGTAAAAGCCCTCCTGATCTCCCTCCCTCTCATTTCCTGGATTTTTTGGTCTAGTGTGCGATTTGTTAGCCCTCAAAATCTTGCACAGTTGATTTGTCACTTTTGTTTAGTCATATCAATCGCCATGTCTACGAGATCAATTCATCTCCATTTGACTGCCGTCTCCTTGCCGTCTCAAGATCAGCACGGAGTTTATCCTGCGAGATTTTCATAGATTTGAATACTATCCCCCCCCCTAGATCTCGGACACTTAAGAAAGATCCGTGAATATCATTTTATGCAATAGCTCTAGGCTAAAGGTGAGGGGCTAGATCGTTGGCAATTTGTCTTTTACCCTGGTTTCAGATTTTACTTCAGGAGAAACAAGAATTGGGCAAACAGCGTCGTTTTTTCGGAGGCGGTCAGGTGTCCGAGTACTAGGTAACACGTCAATTTCTGATTGCCGGCGTTCCGTAGGACCAGCTTGTGGTCATGGCGCCTCCTGTATAGAGTGGAGCACATCAATATGAAATATAGTATTCATGAAGAGGAGGTCGAAGCAACCACAGGGTGGTCAATAAGCAGCATGAAATTTCTTGCCATCATTTTTGGCAGTTGGGAGATCAATTTGGCAGGCATGGCGTGATCTTTAGGTTCATTGTGACGGCGTTAAGACAGCTATGTCTCTGAAATTTTATATGGGTACTCTTATGATACAAAGGTATGTTTCTGATGTATTTAGGAGATATTAAAAACATTGGGAGAAGTCCCTAGGCCTTAAAATAGGCTAAATCAGCGGAAATGGCCCAAGTTGTCAATTTTTTCTGAAGATATATATCCAAAAGATGTCATATTGTGGCCCTTTTAGATCCTAGATCTACGGCGCACCTCCCGACGCTTATTTTAAGCCAATGATCTCAGGAAACAGTTGAGATTTGGATGAGAAATGTTTGACTGTCCGAGTACTAGGTTTGTCCGGGACGGTGGGGGGGGATAGTATGGGAGCTAGTCGGGTTCACATCTCTCTCTCAATTTACATTTCTTGGTGTTACTCGTTCCACCAATCTAGCGAATGTGAGAGGTTCGTTTTTCAAAGCAGTAACAATTTGTTTTGTTATTGAAGGGGTCTTGTGCAGCCTCACGAAGGTTCAGCCACCCGCCTCACAGAGGCCTAATCCCGTGTCATTGACCTATATGTTGCTGGATATTTGTTCAGTCCGTGTATCCCCTTCTCCCTTCGCTATTCCTTCAAGATGTGACGTACAGGTCGCTTTGGTGTGAAGCATCTCGCACATTAACCTCATGCTCGCTGGGACCACACCTTTTCTCTCCGTCCCTCCACCATCTTCTGGCTTGACTTGGCTCAGGGTGTAAGAGGAGCGGCGGCGTTTGAACGCAATGCGATCCCGTGGCCACCGTTGTGAGGGGTTCCGCCGTCGAGGGTTATTCTCAGGTCGACAGCGTGCCGTTTTCTCATCTTTCCTGTCTATTTGTGCTTCTATAATCATCGCATACACCGCATGTTGCGTCATTTACGGGATGTTCACGGGCGATTTTACAAGTGCTTGTGTCCTTGTTTTGATATTAGACACTGCCCGCCGTCCACACGTTCACTTCAGAGCATCAGCGGTGCGTTCCTTTCGGAGCTGACAGTAAATCTCCAAGCTCATTCTACGACCTGACACTACCGTTCAAAATCGGGCCATTCGCACCGAAGCCAGGTGGTCGCGAATTAACGAACGGCGGGCGCTGATGAATAAACTGGCTCGTTCCGCGTCCAGCTCGGCGGCATAAACTTAGATTCCGTTGTCTACTTTGGGAATGATACGCCCAGGCGCGGGAGCACAGTGTATCATACAACCCATATAGAAGCAAGAGCGGAAAGGCGTAGTTATTCACGGCAATTGCTAGTAATGGATAATGGATGACTGTCTCATCCGGATGTATTGGTAGATGATTAGTTGCTAGACTGGTATGCGATATAAGGGAAATTTAATCAACATCAATACGATGCCGGGCAGAGTAATGTGCCAAAAGGCACACGCCAGGTCTTCTCTGGCCCACCACCGCTCGTACCTCCCGCCCACCTCGCCAGCAAGGAATTTTCTTTTTTCGAAACTGCGTGTTCCTCGCAGCTAACGCCTCCGCACAGTCGAAGGGTGGCTCGTAAGAGCAAAGGAACAAGGAGAAGCACTCACCGCATTCGTCCCGCTCGTCAACAACGCCACGACGCGACTCACGACTCCTGCTTTGACGTGTGCATCGGCCTATAAGATTCGGGAGAAGCAAAAGGACAATATATTGTTAGTGAGATATCGTTGAAAGAAGGAGAGCGAGGATGCACACCACCGAATGCATTGCCATATCAAACAGCAAGAAATTCCGCTTCTCCGTGCGCAGCACCCCTTTGACGACAAGGACCTTTGCGAGTCGCTAGAGAGCGTCATTGACCCAGCAGATTCCGGAAACACGTGAAGCATACGCGCCCACGTGAGTTCCCAAACGGGCGGATTGTGGCCACCAGACTAGGCGCACCCATTGTCATCCCTAACTAGCAATAATGTCGATAAAATAATCATTACTTTCTTTGACCCTGCCACTCTCTTTCGTCACTCTCTTCTCTGGCCACTATCCCGCAACGTTCCTGACGCAGCCTCGACGTGTTCTATCGCCACCTCCGCTTAACACCCTGGGCAAAGGCCGTGACTCCAGACCCCCACTGCGGTGCCAACGCCGCATGTGGTTTTGAATGGTACAATTTTGGGGGCTTGCTTTCTACGCCTACCCACCTGCCTGTCCCCCCCTCCCCAGCTAAAGTTCTCACTGGTCCTCCACCACCTGCGCCCGGCGTGCACTCATTCGGATGGCGAAGAAAGATGTCTCGCAGGCCACGGGACTCCTGCTTTTCGCAGACCGGCTTCTCCGCCCCACCATTGCCTTCGCCATTGCACATCCCTTCCTTCCCCGTCCAAACTGTCTTGGCAACAACCCAGAATTCTCTCGAAAGCTAAGATCCGTGGGACCCCAGCGCCGGTACAGCTTTCCCTCATTTTTCTGAACGAGGGGACGAACAGGTGTTGATGCAAATCATTTTTAGACAACTCTCCAGAGGCGCCGAACGATACGCGTACGCGCACGGCCACCGGGAGTCCGGGACCACTGCATACCCTAAAAGAATTTTCATCCACACCAAAGGGTAAGCAATTTACCCACTGGATATTCCGTATTCTTGACGGATTTTACCGTATGTTTGGGCCGTTCATGACTTTGCCGGTTCCGTTCCAACCTGGGAGGAGTACGACAGGCTCGTAATAAACTTCTCTATCGTGAACTAGTAGTACCTCTCAATAATTAAATGGGGATGGTCTTTTCAATAAGTAATATTAGTTATCCTTGCCAGATTCTACCATACAAAGTACCTTGCCTGAATTGTGAATTTAACAGGCCGGCCTGGGGAACTTGATAAAGTACGACACATCAGAGCCAACCATGACACTTTGGATGTGTCGCGCTCGCCAAAATGCGTCGCACATTCGTTGCAACTGCCTCCATCAATTTCATCTGCCTCCCATCAAGATCCATCTGGGCCCGCCATCTTGTCGATCCTCAGAACAATGCGGCCAGCCACTTCAAAGCTCTTGCCAAACTCTTTTCAAATGAGGCTAAGTGGCACGTGGTTCCGGATAGTGCTGGGTCATTAGCATTTTCTCGAGTCGCTCATGCACCTGCTTGAGCTGGAAGCCGATCTCGAGGACGTTCCATGTTTCGCCTGTGAGATCCAAAATCAGAGTGAGGGTGGAGAAGAGGAGATGGGAATTGTGTAAGGAGATAGGGTGAAAGGCCAGAGGCAGATGAGAAATAAGAGTTGGCACGACACGCACCGCTGAGGGCGACGAAGGCCGCGGGTTGCCCGAATCGAGGGGGAAGCAGGCACCTACTCGTCGCCGAATAGGACTTTGCTAGCAGTGCGCCCGCTTCCGTAAGCCATTCCGTAAGCCAATGAACCCAGCCCATGGGTCTAATCACGACCGAATGCCAAGCTCATAGGCAGCAAAATCAAGGCCACAATAACGGACAGCGGTGTGAGGTCGAGAACCTGCCTGGATAGCCAGCGGCGCGAGAACGAAATCAAGAAGCAATGAGACGCAGATGGCGGCGTGCATGTGGAATTGACCGCAAGCAGAATTGAGTGAAATGAAGCACGCACCGAGCAAATCGACTCAGGTACCGACACCCGTCTTCTCGCCGGCGTCCTCCGTTTCCTTAATCATCGAGCAGCATCCCCGTCGAGATGACCGTGATCGGTCGGTCTGGTAGCGTCAAGCGTTTCTTCAATGCCTCGTCAGTATCTGTCTGTGTAGTAAAGGCTGAAACGCACCCTTCCCGTGTCCCGTACAACTTCAATCCGCCTCCTCAACGCCGGCTCAGTCAAAATACATCCCCTCAGTACATAGCTGATCTTGTCGTTTCAAAAACTCAGATAACCCTGCTCCGAGCAACAGCATCTCCTTCATCGGCGTTAATCCGGGTAGCTATGGACGTGATGGCGAGAGCGAAAGGAGAGATAATGCCGCATTGATCCGGACACCGCCACCGTGACCCGCTCTTCCTCCTGACTACAATCTTCCACCGAGGCTGCCATGTCTTCGCGCCCTGCTCCTTTCCGACTCAGCAACCCTCCTCAGGAGTTACTCACATACTATCAACGGGAAACTGTATCGGCGCCAGGCAAACGACTAGCATGGCCACTCTTCCAAGCCAGGCTGCAGCGCGGTCGTTCTCCCCCTCCTTGGGCCAATGCTCCCTCAGAACCCAACTGTCCTCAATGACTCCCTTTCTGATGGCATTTCCATCGTGTCTGACCCCAGGTCCCTGTTTCGAAGGCGTCACGGTCGTGTTTGGCGCACGCGCTACACATGCTCTGTCCGGCAGAGGTAAGTGAGTCTACACGCCTTCCAAGCTCTGAACGCAAGATTCGAGTCCACAGATCAACTGACCGTCCCAACCCGAACCCTGCGGGAAGTCTGCCCTCCTCTGTCCCCGATTCCTTGTGCCTCATTACTCTGCGGGCGTTTTGACGATTTACTTTCGTGTGCGGCTTTGACGCCTTCTCATGTGCGTGCCTCCCCGTCTTCGCCTTCACAGCACCCAACATTAATTTCCTTGCTCGCTCCCCTCTCTTCCGTTCTTCTGCTGCGGAGTCGAATCATGCGATGCTGAACGCTTTGCGAATCGCCCACAATCAGGCGGTTAAGTTTGCGTCCCTGGCACAATTTGGTTTTCAAGTGGTTAGTTAGTGGTCCTGCGTGCCCGTCAAGTCCAAACCAAAAGTGGGTAGATCACTAGACCGAGGATTTAATTCAAACACAGGCAGGCTGCTCCCTATGCTCTGCATCGCGCTCATACATTTCGTTCGTGGGATTTGGGCTTCGACTGTGCGTTCCATGTTTTCGTGTTTGTTTCCTCAGTGTCCGCTCACTCTCCTTTCCCCGCCTCCCCTTTCTCTCGCGTAGTCGAATCATCGGACGCTGGCCGCGTTGTGGGTCGCAGATAGTTCACACGATCCCGTTTCCAATGATGAAACGCGCTGATCGTTTCTATCTAACCATCCTGTGAGTGGTCCGCGTTCCCATCGAGTTGAATCTGATAATAAAGCCATCGGGCGAACAACAAAGCAGCCCTCTTCCAGACAAATCCAGCTGTGCTGGAGATTGTTTCGATAGTCAACCGATTCCACAGAGTCGTTGTGAGTGTCTCGATGTCGTGCTGCCCGTTGAATTTGGTATTTATCAGCATACGGAGCATTCTTCCACCGAAATTGTCTGGCAAGTGCTCGTATTGTTCGTAGCATTCCTATCCTTGCCCGTGAATCTTTCCTTTTTTCCCTTGGCTTCATTCTGATTCCAATTGCTCCGAGCGTAGTAAAATGTACCAAGAGGTGAACCTCCAGCCGGTTCCTCCACCGTTCATGTGCCCTCACGCCTATCCCGATTTCCGTTCGCCGTTCTCGCTTCTTGGGGACGAATCACAACTGACCACGGCATTTCTTAGTGTCCTCCCTCCACACGTGTCCTCTCGGATGGCGACATCCGGCGATGAATATGGTGCGTGTTCATCATTCCATTTTGTACCTGCCGTATCTTTCACGGAGGGGAAGACCTAGAGTTGTATTGGGAGCTACCCTACTTGTCGGTGCATGCACGCGAGATGTCATGGTTGATGTTCCCGCGATGGGAAGGCGATCTCGGTGCTAGCGATTCAGAAGGAGTCGCGTTTCCGCTAGCGGGGACGTGGAGGGAGTGTATCCGTGACCAAACTCCTGGCCTGTGCGAACACGCTCAATTTGCGCAATGGACTCAGCCCGCGCAATCGTCGCCGCGCTAAGCCCGCGTTTGTTGATGTGGATGCGTTGTAAGCGCACTAAGGTGTGCGTGGGACCTTGAAGCCACGGGGGTCATGCCCATGCAGGCACACGGGCTGGGGTACGCAGTGCCTGCGGGCTCTCTGTGGTCGAAGGGATCGGGCGGGCTCAAGGACCCAATCTATGGTCAGTTGCATCTTTTTTTTCGCACTGTCGCAGGCGCCTCCGCACTCTTCTGCCTCCCTTTTTGCGAGAGTATGATGATCGTTGGGGCCAGGTGTCCGCCGCCAGCGGTTTGAATTACGCATAAATGTAGTGTGACGCCTGAGGGCAATCACAGCACGGTATTAATGGTCAATTTCATAGCATGTACCAATCTTCTCCGAGCCCTCTCATATCCCTCTTCTTCAAATTGCAGCTGAGCTTTCACTCCAAGTGGGCGGGCAGATGTTCGTCATGATGCTACCTATGAACACAATGGTGGCAGAGCAAGTCTCTTTCCAGTCCGTTTCGTTTTTCCTCGTACATTTTCCTTGTATTTTTGCACCCTGCTTCGGCGTCTTCCGCCTTCCTTTTCTCCAGCGGAGTCGAATTATTCACCGCTGAATGCTTTGCGGGTCGCTGAGCATCCGCACGATTTATTTTGCTTTTTCTTCAGGCAGTCTATCAAGACACATTGTGCCCCTGGCACAATTTGGCTTTCCAGCCCATTCAGCGGGTCCGCATGCCCGTCAAGTTAAATAAAACGTTGGGCGAGTAGCAAAGGGCCACTGGTACCACTAAACCGATAGAGGGTGGATGGACACACCGAGGGTTCATTTCAAACCCCTCACCAAGCTTTCCTTCGCGCTCATACCTTCGCTCGTGGTCTTTGGGTCTTTGGGCTTCCAATGTGCGTGTCATGTCTCCACATTCGTTTGCTCAGCGTCTAATGGTTTCCCCACCTCCCTCTTCTCTCGTGCGCAGTCGACTCATCTGGCGCTGGATGCTTTGTGCGTCGCAGATCATCTGCGCGATCCTGTTTTCAAGCCGCACGTGTCGAGACACGCCGATCGCGAGGCACGAATGTTTATCTCACCATTATGAGTGGTCCCTCCAGCCTTTCGAGTTGAATATGATAATAAAGCTGTCGATCAGGCAGCAAAGAAGCCCTCTCCGAGTCCAAGATGTCGGAAAAATCCTGTTTGGGTTGTAAGGGCTTGAGAGACCCTATATCTTTCGTTACTTTCTTCTGTGGCATTTCCCCAAGAACCGTCTTAAAATCTTGAATGCCACTTCAAGTCCCGCGGCAATGCCACCTCAATGCCACCTCGAATCGCTCTTTCGTGCCGCCCCTCAAGTCTCTCTTCAAGGTCCCTGAAACATGTACTCTAAGCTGTTCTCCTCAATTCCTCAAATGTGTCAAGCTTGTGGCTCTGTTCTCGGCATAGCCAACGTTGTGCACACGGCTTGTTTATTCTTTCCACCAACCATCCTCGGGCCTCTCCGCCCCCGCAAACCGGCTTATCATTCTTTCAAGTGTTCTGAGGACCACACGATTCTGGTGTAGCGTTCACAATACAGGTTTGATCTCCCACCTGGTGCGTGGTTGGCCTTCTTTTTTATTTCCTTCCTCTCACTCTTTTTGCGGTTCGGTATTACAACAGACCTAAGTGCAAATCGTCCCCATTATCTCTCGAATCGTGACCCGCCGCAACTGGATGGTGATGGCCAGAACCCTCTGGAGTTTGCCCTGCGCCAATCGCTGCAGCATTGATGTTTTACAGTGTAACTTTTGCAATATGTCAATATTATTTCCCTTCCCCTTTTCTTCAGTTCGTGCCACCCAGAATTTCCCGCAAATGTAAAGTATCATTATTATTATCATCTGAGTGTCCCGTTTCCCCCACCGCCGTGGTTCCAGGGGCCTGAAAGCCAACACAACTCCATAATGGCATGAGAGTGCTTATAAGTCATGGTGTGGCTTATGACTGCATATGTGAACTTCTATAATGTGTTATAAGCCAGGTCTAGGATTATGGGCTTACAACGGATTGTGAGCATATATGAGCCGGTATAATCTATTTGAGATTTTTCCGACAGACCAATTCAGCCATGCTGGATGTCGTTTCGATGAGCAGCCGATTCCACAACGTCTCGCTGTCCGGTTGATTTCCCATTCTCGCTACCTGTAGCGCAAGCAAGATGCATAAGCCCTGGATGAGATTGGATGTGCTCTCTTCAAAAAAACTATACTGGCGGCGACTCCGTTCTATATCTGCCTAGCTCTTCTGCGAGGGCAAGGTAGAACCAGAATAGTTTGATGTGACGCGGCTACACCCACGCAGCGCCATCTCACCCATGATACTTTCGGATGTAGTTCTCTGTTTCTACTTTCGCCTTTCATTCACTCATGCCAATTACTATGAAACAACTATCGACCGGAATGCCCAACTGGATTAAGGCCGGCGTTGAGGTGGAGACTGGCCGGATGCAATATCCACATTTGTTCTTGCATTGCACCAGCTTTGGCGTCTGTGAAGGACGTAGGGGCATGGTGTAGGGCCTCGCGAGATTCGGCTTAGATCAAGTTGTGCTTGAAGTCAATGAATAATTGTGCACAGGGCAGGTGAAATAAACCTATTAAATCAGAGTGGAGTACTAATACACCAGCGCGCTCCGGATGCATCGAACAGCAACAACACCCTGAGCAAATGGGATCCCGGGCGAACGATACAGAAAAGGGATAGAGACGAGGAGGGAAGGGAAAATTACCTGATGGGCAATGGCGGAATTCAAGCATAGTTACTCAAGGAACACGCCCAGGTCCCACTCCGCTGTCATCCTGCCTCGAAACAGTTGGGACGTATACTGGAATTGGAATGATTATCATGGTATTGAAGTACGAAGTGTGGTAGAAGTACAATAGTGCAATGGATGGACAAGGACGGATGACACGAACCGCACGAGTGCCCAGTTGGCTGCCCAGCGTAATCGCCTGCCCACCGCCCCCGCCCCGCCAACACCTGACAAGCAGCAGCCTCACCGCGATGCGCACCACGTAGCCGAGTGCCGCGCACACTCCCACGACGCTGCCAAACCGGGGGGGCATGTGCCTGCGTGCCTGAATCGTGCGCGCGCACGAGCGTGGGAAAGGATTAGTCCGTCGAATCTTCCTCCTCGGACGATGTGTCCGGCTGAGGGCGCAAGAGCACGGTGGGCGTGGATGGGTAGGCTGCGCATGGTGCTGCGGACGCGGTGGGGCCTGAGCACGACGAGGGCGATCGCGTGGGCGGGGGGCGGAAGGCACAGGATGTGTCAGACCTAGGTGTCCGAGCGCGAGGAGGCCGGGGTTGCAGGAGGGGCAGAGGCCGTTCAAGGCGGGCCGTGGAGCCACGACGGAAAGAAACAGATGACTTTGGTGGAAACGCGGAGATAGGGACGGAGACGATGTGCTCGACGAAGAAGAGGTGGGCGCAGCACCGGGTGCGTACGGGTGTTAACGCCAGTTGGGTGGGTTAGAGATTCGTGCAAAAGGCCATACGTAGACTGCACATACCAAATCCCACAGTCCCGCTCCGGCTTCGTCTGCGCGCTGGGCGTCCTCTGATTGAGAGTCGGTCAAGAAGGGTGGCGTGGAACAGGGCGCTTGATAGGAGATGGCTGCAGCCCCAGCGAGGAGTGAGTTAGTCCGCCGAGATTGAGCTTGTAGTAGTCCACTTTATCATTGGAAATGACACGGCCGATGGGGCGGTCAGAAGGAAAGGACACTGGGAGTTTGAACTGTCCTGTCTGGTCTGGGGCGCTGAGTCGAGGTAGTAAAGCAAGAGCACCAGTGAGTTGCAGTTGGCTTGCTCGCCCAAGTTTCTCTTGGATCTGTGTTCAGTTGACTCGGATCCTGGCGAGTACAGCCGAGTATCCGCTTGAACAATTGGGGTGCATTCCGAGCAGCGAGCTTGTGATGAAATCGGGCTTGAGAGCGTCGATGTGGTGGCAAGAGCGAAAAGAAGAGGCAGCGGCTCATTGATCCGGACACCGCCACCATATGTCTTTCTCTCACAATCGATTCATCCGACGCTGGACACTTTGTGGGCTAGGTTACACACCGCCCTCGCGATTTTTTCTTTCTTTCTTTTTCTCGGGGGTTGAGACACGCTGATCGTACCACACAGTCTTACTTTCATCTGGTCGATGGTCGCACACGCCGTTCAAATTAAATCTGTTATAATGCCGATGGACGAGCTGCAAAGGACAACCGATCCATGGGGGATAGCGGCCATTTTGATGCCAAATTCCACGCAATTATTGTGAGTATCTCAATGTCCTCAAAGCCCTAATTTATTGCCCGCATCTCAAGCATCCTTTCGCTGTAATCGCTGCTCGTAATGCCGGAGTATCGCTGTCCTTCTGCCTTGATCGTTCTTCCTTGCTTTTTCCTTGGCCTTATCTTAATATTGATCACTTTGCGTGCACAGAAATGTACCAAGGGTAGACTTGCGATACAATAATGTCAGTTCCTTCGTTCCATATGCTGGCACTCACTTTTTGTTCATCGTTGTCGTTTAATTCATTGCTATTCCGGATTATTCACTCAAGCTCCAGCTGAACCGGCCCAGCGTTTTCAAGACAGTTCATTGAGTATGCATCATCTTTGCCTTCCTTGGTCTGTAGTATTCTGTGCCCATGTGCAGGGGCATTGTGGCTGTTGTGTGGTTCGAGCCTGCGTCTCCCATCTTTTGACGGGAGATGCCTTTGCGTGCTGCGATGGGACGGCGATCTAACACACAGAGAGTGCACACGATTCTTCCAGATAGATCGATGCTGAGCTCGAGGCGGTCTGTTGCAGGTGCAGGAATTATTGTACTGTGCGAAGGTACAGATAATCGTAACAGTGTTTGTTGCATCGTTGGCACAGAGTTGTGTGGGAAACGGTTCGTTCGTGGATGGCGAATGCGGTGCGTGTGTAGACAGTCAGGCCGCTGTTTTTGTGAGATCCCAGTGTGCGTGTGTACGCGTTATTGATGATGCGAAGCTGGGATGGGCGCGGCAAACATGAGTAGATAGGTAGATCCGCGGTGCGGTGCTTCCGACGAGCCCAACGGTTACGGACACGGTTCCTCTCATGCATCTCATTTTCTCTCCATTCCCCTTCCTTTTTTTTATCCCTTGCTCGCCGGAGCAACTGAAGGCCGGACTCGTACTGCAATACATTTGGCGGCCGCACTTTGCTCGGCCATAGGTTTCCTGCTCCGCCGCCGTCGCCTTGTGGCAGCACTTGCATTATGGAAGTGCGACATCATCGCTCTTCGGTCCGAACCCTACGCGACTCTAATCCGGTGGCCACTTTCCATGGTAGAGGTGTCCTTGCATGCATGTCTCGCTCTCAGATGTCAGATGGCGCTGGGAAAAGGCAGGCAGATGTTGTTCTGCCAGATGGAAGGTGTGGTGGGTGCACTGCAAACTGAAATAGTTGTTTCTCGGGCTGTGGGACAGCACGGGAAACCATGACTGCGTCTCCAGGCGGCCATAAAACAGGTCCTTCTAATAGGTTTCAGACGTTGATAATCTGTCCAATGCAATGCGGTGTGATGAGTCTAAGAAAAGCAGTGATGAGAAGGCACAAGTATTCTGATCTTGATTAAACTATAGATCATGATTATCATCAATAAGTGAAGCTGTTCATAATGGGGGATATTCCGTGGCTTAGGATTGAAGGAAAATCAACTTAGGGTGAGAGTTACCCCTTGCAGTGGGAGAGGAGAGAAACTGTTCTGGAGCTGTACTCAACAGATGTCTAGGGGATTGATAACATCTGCGGGATCTCCACTCGCGTGTTCATATCTAAAGATCAGCTGTGAACACAAAATCTTTGATTCCGTCTGCCAGATCATGGAGGAACATCTGAACCGGAAGATGAACAGCAACCAAAAAATAAGGAAATCCCAGGCTACCAACCATAAAAGTGCATCGTGCAAAGACTCATACCCCACCATCAAGATGCCTGTCCATCCCACTGACACTCAAGTTCGACTGAATACACTGATCACATGCTTCACCATTACGGTTGAAACACTAGAAATCCTTGCCAACAGTCTGCAGGCAGCTTTCTTGGAGGCCATTGCCAACACAACCCGGTCTCTTTTGAAGAATATTGAGGTGAACTGTCCCTGAGTCTTCCTGAGTTGAATCTTACAGCTTTATTTCAGACCGCGAAGCGAAACAAAAGAACCTGTATTGAGTTAATGGAACAAACCCATGCATTACTCAATGCAATCCTCATTCTGCATATCAACTCAGATACAGGTGGAATATTGCCACCAAGTGTATTAAATCACATCGGAAAATTCACAGAGTAAGTGCTTGCGAAAGACTCCACATTCAAGGTAACCACGTGCTCCAGGACCCTCCACAAGATCCATACCTTTGTTGAATCCCAGCAGGGTGGCAGCAAGGTCAAGCAGTTCTTCCACCAGGGAGAGATGAACACACTGCTCAAGGATTGCAAAAATGGACTGACACAAGGACTTGAATTTTTTCAGGTGAGCTCTTTCATAGGCTTTACCACAATTGATTAAATAATCTTGTCTAAAAAGCTCAAGAACACCGGTATAATCACGTATGTTTCCAAAATGCAGGAAGAGGCAGAACAGAGACATCAAGAAGTACTTGGCATTATCAATGGACTCTCTGATTCTGCAAGTTCAGACAGAGCATCTACGGTATGCTAAACTTGAGTTCCCTTCCAACTTTTCCAACTTCAATCCAGATGAGGAGGACCTATTCTTTATCTCACAATAGGTATGTGTCCACCAATCCTGGAACAACATCATTCTGACTTTGAAAGCTCCAAATCAATCTCAATGCTGCCATCAGAGCCCAAGATATTTCATGGCCGTGAATCAGAATTGTCTGACATCCTGCAGCTACTGAGGATGAAAGCTCCCAGGATAGCTATTCTAGGTACTGGTGGAATGGGGAAGACCAGTCTTGCCAGAGCAGTTCTTCATCATACAGAAGTCTCAGCACAATATACCCACCATCGATATTTTGTTGCTTGTGACTCTGCAATGAGCAAAGTAGAACTTGCTGCTCTCATTGGAGCCCATCTAGGACTTAAGCCTGGCAAGGACCTTACTCAAGCAGTTATCAAATTCCTTGTCACAGTCTCACCTAGCCTCCTGATTCTTGATAATCTGGAGACAGTGTGGGAGCCTAAAGAGCTACGTGGTGATATTGAGGAATTTCTATCCCTCCTCACAGATCTCAAAGGCCTGGCACTGATTGTGAGTGGCAGTGTTTCATTTCTGTGACTTGACTCATGTGACACAGATTACTATGCGTGGAGCTGAAAGGCCAGCCAAAGTACAATGGAGTCATCCATTTCTCCTTCCATTGCAACCATTGAAACAAGATGCTGCCCAACAAACATTCATTGACATTGCTGAAGACCATCATAACCCAGAAGACATAGATCAGATCCTTTCATTGACAGACAACATGCCTCTTGCTATCAATCTCATTGCACATTTGGTGGATACAGAAGGATGCTCCAGTGTTTTGTCCCGCTGGGAGGCAGAGAGAACCTCTGTGATTTCAGATGGCTTTGGCAAAAAATACAACTTGAATGTGTCAATTTCACTCTCTTTGTCTAGCCCTAGGATGAAAGCTGTCCCTCAAGCAAAAGAGCTATTAAGTCTATTGTCAATGCTTCCAGATGGTCTTTCAGATATTGAGCTCATTCAGAGCAAGATGCCAATTGAAGATATTTGGAATTGCAAAACAACATTGATTCGAACTGCTTTAGCCTACCTGGATGACAAGAAGCAACTAAAAGCATTGGTACCCATCAGGGAATATATGCAGAAAACTCACCCACCTAGAAATGACCTTGTCAAGCCTCTTTTCAAACATTTCCATGAGCTACTTGAATTGCACAAGGACTTCTCTGGAACTGAAATGATTTCAGCCACAGTTAGGCAAATATCATCAAATTTGGCCAATATCCAAAGTTTACTCAGGAATGGACTCCAAAAAGACCACCCAGACCTCACAGATAATGTCTATAGTGCTTTGGATCTGAATCTCTTCAACCGAATCACTGGACGAGGGACAATTTCTTTCCTTGGTCAGCTTCATAAACTCCTTCCACACACATGTGACCATCAACTTGAGGTCTATTTCATCACTGAATTATTTGCATCATTTTACCATTCTCCAATTTCAAATCCAGAGACACTAGTGGCCCAGGCATCAGAACACTTTGATCACTTTGATGATCCAGATCTTAAATGTAGGCTTTCAGCCTTTTCCTGGTGAATGAAAACTGACACTGTTTCAAGGTAAATTCTATCTCAGTGTTGCATACAATTATTCAGCATACAGTCCTGCTTTTTCTAAAGCCATGGATTTTTGTCACCTGGCTATATTGTTAGCAACTACATCTGGTAACAGAAAAAGACATTTCCCAAGCATTATGCCAGCTGGCAAGGATCCACTGGCGGCTTGGTGACTACTTGGCAGCCAGACTACAAGCATGTGAGGCACAGAGGTTGGCCAGGATTTCTGCTGATTTATACAATGAAGCACAGGCAATACGCATAGAAGCAATGGCCTGGACACAACTTGGTCATTACAAACAAAGCATCTCCCTCTGCACAATAGCAAGAGATCTTTTAATTCTTTGTGGTATGTCCAGTGGGAACACTGACCACAAAATCCTGAGCCTGCAGGCAGAAATCCACAGGTCAAAGTCAGAATACTGTGAAGCACGCAATATTCAAACTCAGATTCTTCAGGAATGCCCACTTCACTGGGATTCCTATGATCATGCCTTTGCTTTACTGAATCTCGCACAAATTGGCTTGTCTATGAATGCTCCCAAACATGCAGTGCAACAGTATATTGAGAGAGCCAAGGAAATCTTTCTTCGCTCGGAACTGATTGTAGAGATAACAATGTCCAATATGTTTCTTGCAGATCTGTACTTGAGGGAAGGAGCCATTTCTACGGCAAAGACACTTTTCAAGACCTGTCTCACAGTCTGCAACCACTCTGAAATCAAAGCCTATTGCTTGGAGCAGCTTGGTAACACTGAACGCTGGGGTGCACTTATTCAGATGTTCAGTTGGACAACAGTTTACCTTGCCCATTCTATCAAATTCAAAGAGAAATTAGGAATAAACAAGGCTCTCCAGTTTCTTGGAGACATCTTCCTTGCTCAGACTGATGAGGACACAGCTGTCAGTCTGTTTATTGTTGCACTTGAGGGATTCACCTTCATGGATGTCCATCGCAGCAGAGCTGAATGCATGCTCCGACTTGGGGACACTTCCATGGGACATAGTGACCTGTTGAAGGCAGTGGAATTTTTGGGAAACTGCAAAGCCACTTTTTGAACGCTCTTCACAGGCAAAGCAGGTTGCAGACATTGATGAGAGGCTAGCAAGTGTTGGCAAAGATGTGGTGGAGCAGCACAAACTAAATTTAGCTTGCCTCGCAGAGATGAAAGCACTGACTGCCATTGTAGAAGAGGTGGAGGATGATCTGTCTGATATTGAGGACCTGCAGGAGGATTTGGGCAGAGTACAATCACTAGTGACAGGTTGAAATTTGAGTAAACTATGTGACATGGATAAAAGACTTTGCTATTTATGTGATTCCTATGCTACGTATTTATTTATTTATTCCAATGCAACTGAATCAATATGTGAGAAGGCTCCACAAAGACGGCGTGAAACACATCATATCTGATGCCCACTATCTTGATAGTGGGTCCTAAAGCGCCCTAATGTCATAGAGTCTCCGCCAAATTTTGAATCTTCGCTTTCTAACAAGACCAAACTTCAAATGTGAAGGTCACAAGTTCGAACCTCCCTTAGGAATTACTTTATTTTTCCTTTTCAGGATGCACCCGACTAAGTCCGACATCATGTCCGATATCATGATGCGGTTTCGAAGCGACGTCAAAAGTTTGCCAGCTCATCGCTTTCTTTCTCCCTCCCATCTCGCTCTTCCTTCCCAATATCCCTCTTATGGCTCAATCTATCTTGGTCGCAGGTGTTCACACCTCACTTGTTGCATTGTCTAGCTCTTCTGTGACGGCAGTCTCGGCCTCTTTTCTCCAGAAGATTGCTCCCGACCGCCGGAATGATCTACTCGCGCTGACTATAAATGGCGGACCACACGGCTCTTTTACAACTGTGCTGGAGTGCTCTGTTCAACACAACCTGGCTTTAGATGTCTCTCTCGGACTAGACTGGAATGCTAGTGTTCGGGAATGGCTCATCGGCCTCAATGTTCCTTGTGGTTCCGACGTAATCCGTGGTCCTCTCTATGCTGTAAAGCCCTCCGGTGTGTCAAGCAGCATTTTTGAAGTTTCAGTGCTTCTGTTACTGATAAGTTTCTGTTCTACACATAGCCCATGCCACGTCCGTGCCTACTGCTGTTCGGCGACTGCCGATATCTATCAACTGTACGCAACTTTCGTTGATATATAGTCGTACCTCGACTGAACTTGCTGTAGCATCATCACCCACCGCTAGACTGCCATCTGGGATTACTCATGCCCAGCCGAGCTCAATGCCCACCCATCTTGGGTGGATGCCTTCCCATCCCGGGAGGATGCCCGACCATACGTGGCGGATGCCTGACCATACGTGGCAGGTCCCTGCCCATCCGGGGCAGAAGGCCATCTCTACGGAGTTCGGTACAAATGCTAGTTCTTCATCTCATTCATGTGTTGTTTCGGGACCCCCGCAATGTACTAGCAATTTAGATGGTGTTTTTCTCTCGCTCGATCCCCTTGTAAATATTCTAAGCTGTGATCCATATAGTGTATACAATCAGTTGGATTTTCATGGATTGCCGTCGCGAGGTCTGAGTGTGAAACAAAGCCGTCAGACACTGATTTATCATATTTTGAGCGGGAGTTGCGCAACAGTGAACCCGAATGGAGACAAATTTTTTTCTCATCTTCCCGGATGCCACAGTCTCAGTTCTGCATTTAGTTCACCTGCCGACATGAGCTTTGCTGTTTACAGTGTCATCTTATCTTCGACATTATCCGATTCTGACATGGCTACTGTAGCGGGTTCCTTGGGTCTGTCCGATGGGATTGATACGGAAATTGTAAGACGCGCACTCGCGGAAAAGAGACATCAGCTTGTTTCAACTCACGAAGTGGCCAATCCTTTGCACTCAGTATTTGACCGGATTGAAAATTTGCCCAAAGCGCCGTTGGTTGCACTTGGCGCTTTGCACGGATTACAGCTTGATCGACACCATCTGAAGGACGCCAGAAATTTATTGGGAGCACATATCAGTGGCGGTAAATGCGGGCTTCACAAGTATGGCTATCGTCATCTGGGATGTGCTAACTTACTGCATTTATCATCCCCTATGTCCTCATCATTCGAACTATCGGATTTTGACCCTGTGGCGGCTCAGATAGCCATTCTGAACTCCGTGGTAGGCAAATTGTCAACCCGTCCTTTGAGACGCATTCTTGAAATCCATAACGTCGAGTTCAAACCCGACGACAAGGTTGGTCACCTGCGAAAACATCTTAAGGCCTATCTTAAACGCTTGCGCATGGGAAAAAAATCGAATCACCTCAAGACAAAGCGAGTGGACCAGAGAGATGGCGTAAAAGAAAAAATGTCTCGTGAAAAGGCGACCCTCTCCAGCGAATGGCTGAGACTTGTACCAAAGTCTCTCAAGGAAAAGTTGAAAGAAAATTTTAACCTCCGCATTTCCACCGAATCCCAGTCGAAGTTTGTATGTGCTAGCTGTTCTGGGAGGACCCTGATGAAAGACCAGCGTAAACTGGGATTAGAGGAGTTTGACTTGAATCTTAACCGCCCAGATTGGGATGCAGAAGTAGACAAATCGGTCTCAGAGTCAGCAATGGAAGTCGAGGATACTATTAGTTGCGAGCCTATGGATGTTGACGCCACAACTGAACCTTTTGAAAAACAGCCGGATCCGTGGCTTGATACAGATTGCATCCCGCCGCCCATGCCGTTCAACCAAGGAATATTCAGTGAGACATTGATAGACCCAGACGGTATTAGTTCTGATGAGGCCGGAAATCCAGTTCTCCTTACGTGCAAAAGTTGTTGCTCCTTCTTGAAGCGCGGTAAAGTTCCACGTCTGGCCTTTGACGGTTATCGAGGAGGCAATGATTGCTCGGTGCCGAGCTAAATGTTGGATCATTCAGCTTAAGGAAGAAGACGATTATTCGACTCCAATCACTCAACGAGGTGTTCGGGGCCACGTTATTGTTTATCCACAGAGGCCGTCTGATATTGCCAAGGTATTACCTCCCTCCATTGACGATGTTGTCACACCTGTCTGCGTAATTTTTGTTGGCTCGAATCCTCCAACAAAGGAATGGCTCCAGAAAAGGGCAAAACCACTGACAGTGCGAAAGGAGAAGGTTATGGCTGCTCTGGATTGGCTTAAACTTCATAATCCACTGTACAAGGACATTGAAATTAATCGGCATGTATTTGACGGTCAGCCTGACGAGACAATTCTTCCATTCCATGTGCAACATATCTTGCCCTCTGCTGGAATCAACGCAACAACTTCGTCTTATTGTCCCACTCCCCAAGAGGCGAATCCATTTAGCTCACAGAGTAGCAATGATCGAAATGTAGAATCTGGTGCAGCTGTTCCCGACTTGTCGACAATCAATAACCCGCCAGCAACGAAGCCCGTACCTTTTGAGTCTGTGGTTGTAATGGATGTTGATGGTCACGCTTCTTCTAATGAGCTTCGCCAGGCTGCAATAAACCATATGAACCTTCCAGGAAGCAATTATATTGGTATCCCCCACGGAAAGAGCCCAGTCAACGAGTTTGACAATCCGGGTTTGTTTCCCATGATATATCCAACATTGTATCCATATGGAATTGGTGGTTGCGAAGACAAAAGACGTCGCACTCCACTGGCCATGAAGACCCACGTCAAACACTTGTTTAACCTGGCCGATCGACGCTTTCAAACGCACTATTCATTTTTATTCACGGCATTCAGTCATCACGAAAACCGGGAGGAAATTGTAAGGCTTTACAAACCCAATAATGCCCCATAATCACTGTAAGGCCCCATCAGCTTGATGAGATTTCAACTACGTTCATAACGCAAGCCCGATCCCGCAAAGACTATAAAGGTTTTAGTGTTTGTAATGTCTATAAAGCTTTTGGCGCGCTATAATGCCTTGTAAACCTCATAGACCTTTACATCTCAGCCCTGTTCCTGCAATGTCCGACCTAGATTTTGCCGTTTGGCTGCACATATGGACCACTATCAGCGTTGGGGATTGTCGTCACATTTGTCAGTTTCACACAATAAAATGCATCAAATAATAATAATGATACTGCAGCACGAATAAAACAGCTAGGAGGATCTACTAGGCAGCAGCTGCTGCCTCAGCGGCCCGAGCACGCTTTGCCGCCCGCTGCTGCTGCAACAACTCGAACTCGTCAGGGATGTGGGCGGTGGCGGCGGCGGACTGCTTGGCGGCGGCGCCAGTCCCGAAGATGTCACTATAAGATTATTATCAAAAAGGGTAAAGAATCAATGGAAAATGCTTACCGATTGAAGCGGTCGAGATGCGCCTGACCCTCGTCACCGCGCAAGCTGTCGACAACCTTCCAATAGAACTCTCGATACGAGAAGTCACCATCCATCGTGTGCCAGCTTTCCACCGACGACAGGGCAAAACGAAGCTGGAGAGGCAGAGGGTAGGAAAATCTTTTACATGGGCAGAAGCACGTACCTGACATGCAAGGTATGTGATATCGCGACCGGTAAGCGCTCTGACGCCGTTGATGGCAGCGTTACCCGCCTTGCCCGCGCTGGAATCGGGACCTGTGAGCGCAGCGCTGGGCCCGAGGTAGACGTGCCTGGCAGCCTAAAAGGAATTTGTGGTGAATGAAGAGATACATATTCAAGATGAGGACTCACCGCGCGCATCATGTGGCCCTCCAGATAACCGGCCTCGACGTCCTCCTTGTCGTACACCTGGCTGTGAGTAAACATGAAAGTGGGGAGCTGCCGACCAAGGATCTTGAAGTGCTCGTCGCCAGCCTTGATCTTGTCGTACGTCCTACAATGCAACCAAGATTAGTTCTTCCTCTCAATAGATCAATAGACTCACTCTTGCGTATCCGGAAAGCTAATGGGACGCAGTGCCCTCGCAGTGACCGGATGGTTTTGGCCGAGATACACCTTCTTGCCAGCCTTGGGAATAGGCGGAGAAATCACCTCCGGTGGAGGCGGGTCCTCGCCGGGTAGGGCCGGTGGCGGCAGCGGCAAAGCCCAGTCGATAGCCGCACCCTTGAAGCTACCAGTGTCGTCACCGCGAGCGCCATTAGCGCCTCCCTGCAGCTACATATCAAACATCAGCAATGCTCCCCACAGATTGTCACCGTACCTGCGAGGCGACGTGCTTGCGTGTCTTGACGTCTCCACCAAGCTCAACCATGTCGTCGGCGAAGTTGGGGATGAGGGCCTTAAGAATCTCCCAACTTTCCGCCAGTCGAACGTCCCTATGTCAAGTCAGCTAAGACCAAAGAAAAACCGGGTGAAAGTGGAAGAAAAATCACTCAGCGGAAGGGTTCGCGGGGCGGTCCTCGGGATCAATCAACTCCAACTTGACCCCAAACTCAATAATGGGGTGGATGCGTTCATACGGGCCGCATCCGTTTCTGACGAAGTTCCGACCGTACCAGCGCAATGTGATGGGCTCGTCGTCGTCACGGTCATCCGTGGCCCTATCAAACAGTTACAAAGTGACCGGTGCCATCATTCGCGATGTGTACGTACTTTCTCTTCTTCTTCGTCCCAAGCGCGGACGCTGTCAACTGGCTCTCAACTCTGGCACGAGCCGCCGCCTGAATCTCGGTAGGGGAAGGAGTGGATGCAGGGGCCTCGGTGTTAGGGGAAGTGCTGGGCTCGGACGGCATGGTGGTCGGGGAAGGAGAGAAAGATGAAAATCGTGATAGCGCTCCAGGTATTTATCCGTTTGCCTGACTCATTTGGTCAACCAACATTCTTCAGTCACATGTGCGCGAATCGCAGCGCAACAGCCAATCGCGCCCATGTGCGGCGCGCGATCGCATTTTGATGGCAATGATATTGTGAATCTCCCGTCGGGCAGTGACCTCCGCTGCACATTATACACAATACCCAACTCCCTTCGAGTCATAAAGTCAAAGGCCAGCAAATCCTAAGCATCTACGAATTTTAACGGACGCAAACGGGTCATTTTTCGTTCTTTCCCTTATTTCCATTGATTTCATTCTGTTCCTCCACAATGTCCTCGACCCTGTCCTTGTCCTGATCGTCATCCAGGGCATAGCGTGCCAGCAGACATATTATGGCAATATCGCAGGGCCTTGAAATATTTGTTTAGTGCAAGGGCAATAGGTGCAGTACAACCGCCGATGTACCAGACTCACCGAATGGTTCTGGTGCTCGTCTCCGATTGGTTTCCCTGGTCTCCTAGGCCAGTCTCTTTCATGTTCAATGTGCGCTCTACAGGTGTGTCCGAGCTTGACTTGTCCGACATGAATATGGGAAAGGGTGAGAAATTTTACGCACATGCGACTCGGAGAGCACAATTTGCAATCTGAGATTTGCCATAGCTGCACCGCATGTGCTTCATCTCCTTGATCTTGACCTCCAATGTCCCCCGACGTGTTTTCCAGAGAGGACGACGATACCCCTGTTCGCAAAATTTATGTATGAGTATCGCGGATTTCTGGTTCTACATCTAATCTTTTCTAAAGCCTCCAGATTCTGCGCCAATTTCCGGGTTTGTCCCGCCCCTGCAACGCACCCTTTTTGCGCAAGATGTGTATCATGAGGACGAACCAATCCGGCCAATTTATGTGCGCGATCCATTGCATTCAGCTTCCCCCCTCTCTGATTTATTTTTAGGCGCATACAATGGAATTGTGGAAGGATTACACCCCTCCCGCAAGCCCCACAGCCGCACATTCCGGCGGAAACATTTCGGTAAGCATTTCAGACTTCCATGCACAGATTGAGACTTACGGCTCCAGCCCTCGAAAATTTTATTTCCTGCCGCAGGAAGTCCTTCGACTCCACCAAGGAGGAATATTATTCGTTCTGAAGATGTCTCAGACTCGGACTCGGAGTCCTCTCCCCAACCAATTTCGGTGCCTTCACCTCCCGGTAAAGCCGAGGCTTGCGCACTTGCGAATGCAGAGGCTATACAAGAAATTTCTTGCGAGTACAGCCGGGTTTGTTTATTCAATTGAGCTCTGTGGTTGACCAACTCATTAACTGCACTGCCTCAGATCCACAATACATTCCTTCAGTACATCCAATTTGCGCTTCGGGCACCAGATCCCGAATTCGAAGCCGAACGGATGAATAGCCCACGAGCGATATACCGTACATGGACCGGCAACCTGGAGGATCCGAATCGACCCTTCTGGATCAAGTATCATGGCACTGGGTCGGTCCTCCGTGTTGTCCCTTTCGAGTTTGCTATAGGTCGTATCATACTTCTCGCACATGTCCGCGAGAACATCCTGATTGTAAGTTTTTGGGTGTCTTTCCCCGCGGATACCAACTTAAATTTATCTCAGTCAGATCGACTTATTGCATGGGCCCAACAGGTACGCCCTCGTCAGGTTGGCGTCCGTTCCGCTCGCTAATGTTCATAGTTTCATCCCGATCCATTTCTGTTAGAACACGCAAATCGGCGCTACATTGTGGATGAAGCCCCTGAGGATACAGAGGATCCCAAGTATTGAATCGCATGTCTCGATCGATGACGTTCCTGTACCCCTGTCCGAGTCAAATAAATCGTTATTAAGCCCAGTCTCTTTTGCATGATTTTCTCGCTCTAGCATGAGGCTTCTCGTGCTTCTCCTCCTTCTGCTTATGGCGACAATCGATTGGCCCTGTGTCCCTCCTTGCCCTAGGCGCTTCGACGATCAGCGTTCTCTCGCATTGCACAAAAGAACATGCGACCATGTTAATGCTCACGATTCGGCTTTGGATTCTGGTCTTGCTGAATGGCGGGCACGGAAACGGCGCAAGAAGGAGCAGCGACAGTTGAGTAATGCGGTATGTTATTACAGTTTCGGCGATACTATCTCTAACCCCTATTGCTTCAGGACGATGTTGGGACCGAAAGTTCCGCACCACCATCGGAGTCTGGACTCACAGGAATGGATATGCCAGGGGTGCGTATTTTATTCAGACTGAACCCGCCTCGGAAATGAATCATGCTCCCAGATTGACGAGGACTCGGACATGCCACCACCCAATCCTTTGCCAGAGGCCGAATCGACACCTCTTGTTTCTGCGTCGGGTCGTCCAGTGCGACCCAAGCGCCTCACCTGGAAACTTCTGCAGCAGCTACCACCTGCGCCAGCGGAGTTCGAGGAGGTAGTGGCTCCAGAACCCGAGTCCGACTCGGATGATGAACTTCCGCCGTCGATCTCCGAGTCTGCTTCAACTGCTGTCAAGACCGTCAGAAACTCTTTCGGCATCTATCGTGAATATCTCTCCCATCCTACCCATGACCCCGATGCTACCATCTCGCTTGCTGACCAGTCGAATATTCCTGGCGCTTCCATCCCTGGAGACACGCGTCTGTCGCCTGGCTCGCCCGCGTCGAATGCGACTATCCCGTCCATCAACCCTTTCCGAAATAAAACTGTTTTTGGCTTCATGAACTGGATGTGGTCTGGTTCCATCATGAAATCTATTGCCGAGTGCCAGAAACTCGTCAATTTCATCCTCTCGGACGACTTCAAAAGGGAGGACTTGATCGGCTTTGACTTCAAGGCGGAAACGGCCAGATTCGACAAGTTGCTTGCTGGGAAACCAGTCAGCGAAACACTGGGAAATGTGAGCGGTATAAAAGATAGGTGGAACGAAGTCGAGGTCGAGATTGAAGTTCCCGACGGCACAAGGCGCACGGCGTCCGACCCTCTCCCAATTTTCTCGGTGCCCGGACTCCATTTTCGCAACCTAACCCAGGCCATCAAGAGCGCTCTCGAGGACCGCAGCTCTCGGCACTTCCACTACACCCCGTTTCAGCAGTTTTGGCAGCGTTCGAGTGATGAGACGCCCCATCGCATCTACGATGAGATATATTCATCTGATGCATTCATCCAAGCTCACAAAAAACTTCAGCGCCAGCCTGCCGAGCCGAACTGCACTCTCGAACGGGTTATTGCTGCCCTGATGTTCTGGTCTGACTCACCTGGCGAACTTTGGAACGGCATCGCTGTGGCCGCTGTACTTGTTTTTTGGGAATCAATCGAAATGGGTGCGGGGGAAACCACGGGCGGGAGCATGTCACCATATTGCCTACATGCCCAAGGTGCGGACACCTGTCCTCCGATTTTTAATAGCACTGACAAATTTTCAGTTGCCCGATAGTTTTTCTGATTGGTTCAAAGACCTCACCGGGCAGTCGCCATCAGCTGAAGTGTTGACGCATTGTCGACGCGAGCTGATGCACGCGATCTGGCGGCTACTTCTTGACGGCGAATTTATTGAAGCCTGCAAACATGGGATCGTTATCTTGTGTCCCGACGGTATCTCGCGAAGATTTTACTTCCGGGTTTTTACTTATTCGGCGGATTATCCCGAGAAGTGAGTCTTTCAATCCCTGCTGCAGAATTCCTTTCTAATCGCTGAACTAGGGTCTTGCTCGCAACGATTCGCAATCTGGGCCGGTGTCCTTGCCCCCGGTGCCTGGTCACCAAGGATAAACTTGACCAGATTGGTACAGTCCGGGACGACAAAATCCGAGTTAACTCTCGGAGGGTCGACGATGAAGGCTATCGGGCCTACGTTCATCGTGCACGCGACTGGATCTATCGGTCTGCTCGCGGCATTCGTTCCAAGAAAGTAGAGATGTTATTGGCTCCCAAGTCTCTTGTTCCGACAACGGTAAATTAATTTTCTGCTCGCCTGGCACCGTCCATACTGATTTACCTTCAGAACGCGTTCTCTTCACTCACCTCCTTTGGTCTCAGCATTTTCGACATGCTGGTTCCAGACCTGATGCATGAATTCGAACTTGGCGTCTGGAAAGCTACATTCACCCATCTCGTTCGGATTTTAGTGGCGAACCCAGGCGGAGACTCAGTTCAGGGTTTGAATGATCGGTGAGTTTTTCTGAGTGGACACAGTTCTCTGTTACTGATATTTATGTAGTTATCGTCAGGTTCCAACATTTGGGAGGGCCACCATCCGACGCTTTACGAATAACGTCTCTGCAATGAAGAAATTGGCTGCACGCAATTTCGAGGATCTGTTGCAAGTAAGAGTAGCCACCACTTCTGGACCTTAATCCGAACTCATCTGGTATGTGCAGTGTGCGCTCGCCGTATTTGAAGAGCTACTTGACGACCCGGTGCACGACAAGGTCATTCTTGACCTGATCTTCACACTCGCATTCTGGCATTCGCTCGCTAAGCTACGCCTTCACACGGACTTGACGGTCAATGAGCTGAAGGAGGTAACCCGGATGCTTGGACGTCAATTGCGTCATTTCACAAAGGTTACCTGCGCGGCCTTTGTTACCAGAGAGCTGCCACGGGAAGAGGCTGCCCGGGGACGCCATACCGCCAAAAAAGCCGCTGCTGGTGCCGCTGCCGGTACTGCAGCGCCTCCAGCAGCTCAGCAACCTGCACCTGGGGCCAGGATCAAAAAATTCAACACGGAGACCTATAAAGGCCACTCGCTCGCCGATTACGCAGCCACAATTTTATTCTTCGGAACCACAGACTCATACTCTACCCAGCCTGTATGCATCTTCTTTGTGCCTCATTCAAGTCTGACAATTTTCTAGGGTGAGTTAGAGCATAGGCGCGTTAAAAGGTACTACGCACGAACCAACAAGAATGACGCAACTGGTCAAATGACCCAGTTGGAGAGACGCGAGACTGCTCTTCTGAAAATCTCACGAGCCGAGCACATCCCTCCCATCTCGACGCTCGAAAATCCCATCCCAATCCCTTCTGTGGAGCCCGAACCCACTGGCAAGAGCAGTAAGCGGAAGCGTAAGTCGCGGGCTCAGCCGAAGAAAGTTTTGCCTGCGCTGGACTTTGCAGATTCCGAGTCTTTGCCGTACACCCCGCCTGAGGCACATTACCACATCTCTTTGTCGCGCAACTTCCACTGCAATATTCCGGTGTGGCTCGCTGCAAATACCGGAGATCCGGCACTGAAGGTCTCTTTTCTTGCTTCTCTTTAAAGTTGTCGGTCCAATGCTCATCACGCTGCAGGACTTCCTTCCAAAACTCCAAGAGCATCTTCTTGGTCGTCTCCTCCATCCCAACTGGTCTGGTGACGGCCATGAATTTTCCCCTCAAGAGCGGTCCAAAATTCTCATCATTAATGACCGTTCATATCGCCACAAGGTATTGCGCATCAATTACACAACTTACGACGTTCGCCGCGGTCAGGATTCCATGAATCCACGGACCCATGCCGACATCATGATGCTTGCGCCCGACGACGGAGCGGCCAATCCCGACCAACACCCTTTCACATACGCGCGGGTACTCGGGGTCTTCCACGTTGACGTTGTTCACAACGTCCCTGGCGCATCCACTTCCGCAGTGTCAATCCCTTTCCTGTGGGTGCGGTACTTCCGCCTGGATCGCAACTTCAAAGGCGGCTTCAAACGAAAGTGTCTGCATAGAGTCGAATTCCTGCCCGACTTCGACCCGGCCGCCTTTGGTTTCGTGAACCCTGACGAAGTCATACGTGGCTCTCACCTGATCCCAGCCTTCGCCCACGGAATAACTGACCAATTTCCTCCCTCACTGTGCAGACGCAAGGACGAACTCGACGACTGGAAATACCATTATGTCAATTTGTGAGTGCCTCCGAGTCCGACTCGCTCCCATCTTATTTTTTTCTAACCCTCGGTTGAGTTTTGTGGACAGGGATATGTTCATGCGGTATCTTGGGGGCGGCGTTGGCCACTATCAAGTCCCTGTTCCTGACTCGGAGGATGTGGAGGAGGAGACCGACCTGTACCCGGAGGATGAGCAGCCTGAGGAGGATGAACCGACGGTCGGGCCGGTCGAGCCTCCAGCCGGGGATGACAATGACCCGGATTCGGACTTGGATGACGACGATGATGGACCCGCGAGCGGCGATGAAGAGGGAGACGAGGACTCCGACGAAGAGAGTGACCCGTGGGCAGAGGAAGAGGAGCCTAATGAGGCGTATCGCTAATGGTGACAGCAAGACTGCAAACAACGATGAGGAACGTCGAGTACTGAAATTGATGCGAGAGGTTAATGTGATTAACGCACATGTCGAAGGCTCTTCCCAGTCCAAGCTCGTTATGAGAAACCAGATTCGGGGGTTGATGATAGAGAAGGGTCTTCCTAGTTTTTATCTCACCATAAATCCTGCCGACGTTTACAATCCACTCGTGAAATTTCTGGCAGGCGATGAGATCGACTTCGACAAGCTGACAATGGACACTGTACCGGATTACTTCAACCAGTCGTGCTTGATTGCTAAAAATCCAGCAGTTGCGGCTGAGTTCTTCAATGTTTACATGAAAGCTTTCATTTCGGAAATATTGGGTTATGATCCAAAGCAGGACGACTTGGAAGGTGGTATCCTTGGAGTGGTTAAAGCATACTATGGGTGTGTTGAAGCGCAAGGACGAGGCACATTGCATTGTCATATGCTTGTATGGCTCGAGGGTGGGTTGAATCCGAATCAGATAAAGGAGAAGGCGCTAGCAAATGGCGGCGACCTTGAATTTCAGAAAAAACTTCTCGCATTTCTTGATGACACAATTTCAAACAATGTTCCTGCAGACCCGGATCCAACTTTTGAGTTAGATCTCGGAAAAGTGCATCCATGCGCCACGCGAGGCCCTACAGAATCGGATATTGGCCGGAATGCATCCATTTCTCGTGAAAAAGATCTGCATAACTTGGTGAAAAAGTGCCAGTTCCACACCCATCATCCAACGTGTTACAAATATTGGCGTGGTGCCCCAGAACCCAAGGAATGTCGGTTTGACCTGGATGAAAAGAACACGGTTCCTGTCAGCGTATTTGATCCAGAAACTGGTGAGCTTACCCTGCGATGTCTTGATGGATTGGTTAATAATTTCAACGAGACCATGCTGGAGGCTATTCGATGCAATATGGATATAAAGTTCATTGGATCTGGGCCTGCAGCGAAGGCTATCCTGTATTACATCACGGATTATATCACAAAGACTCAACTGCAAGCACATGTGGCGTATGCCGCTCTTGAACTTGCCGTTGGAAGGCTCGGGGAGTATGATCCAAATGCAGACGACTACACAGTTAAGGCCCGCCGATTGTTGCAAAAATGTGCGCATGCGATGATTGCGAAGCAGGAATTGTCTGCTCAACAAGTAGTGTCATATCTGATGGGTTATGAAGACCACTTCACGAGTCATAAATTCAGCAGTCTCTATTGGACTGGTTTCGAAAAATTCATCAATGATGAGGCTCCAAGTCCTGAATGCTATCGAACCAGTGTGGAATTTTCAGCTCCAGTCATTCAATCAAATGAATTGGAATCAGAAGAAGAGCAAGGCCTCACCAATTCCGAAGATCAACCTGATTTTGTCACCGCCGTCCATTCTGCGTCCGATGCAACTTCTGCCGAAACCGATGAACCTCATGAAGAAGCCGAAGATGAGATTACTTTGATTTTTGATGACGCTGGCCGGCCCCTACCCTCTGCGAACCAGGTTGCTGATTATCGAAGTCGAGGTGAAGTTTTGAGGGATGTCTGTGTTTGGGATTTTGTAGCACAGATAGAAAAGGTTTCTAAAGCGAGTGCAAAGCGCAAACACCGCGACGAGCCAGAGGAAAATGACGAACTGGCCGATGTGGAGTATCTGGATGATCTTGAGGACATAAGCGACATCTTGGATTATTCTGGACGGTTGAGACCGAAGGTGCCCCTGAATTCTGACCACATTCAAGAAACGAGCCATTTTTTGCGTGTGAGATCCCCCGTCTCTAGGAGAGTTCCCGTACCGATCGGTCCAGCAATGCCGCGCCGTGATGTTGAAGACCTGAAACAGAAGCACGAGAGGCTCATGCTCATTTTATTTAAACCTTGAAGACATGCAAGTGACCTGCGATTACCCGGACAATCCTGGCAGGAGGCATATCTGGCATTCCGTGATGCGTGTTCGCCCTTTGTGTTGGAAGCCATCGACAACATTCAAATTTTGCATGAATGTAAGGACAGTAGGGATTCCCATTTTGCGAACAGAAGCAACAGGAGAAGAGCCGGAATATCAGGTGAGATTGCACGGACGGCCGCAGCTGGAGAGGATATGTTCGATGAAGAGAACGAGACCACAATGTTGGACCACCTTGAAACAATGGATCTCTCTCGTTCAAATAATGCTAATGAAGTTGCGTCACACATCCTTGACTCGATTGTATCTGCCGAGCTCAGTGGAATGTTCTCGTATTCTCAACGGAACTTATCTGAACAGAGCTCTATTGACACAGAACGGCATGAATTCGTGCAAGAGACTCACCCACTCCAAGAGCATCGATGGCAAAAATCTTACGAAGCAAGGAAGGAGAAATGGAAGAAATCTGCTTCACTTCAGGATCAACCGACTGCGGTTCTCGAGGACAGTTTAAAAATCCAACCTGCAGTAGATATAATCAGAGATGGTTCAGACTTTCGGTCTCCGGTGCAGTGCTATCAGGATGTCGCTGGAGTTCATGCCGGCCACTCCGAATCAGAGTCTATTGGGCAAGACAGTCAAACCCCCGTTTCTATTGAAGAGGTAATGGCAGGATATACATTGAACATCGAGCAATCAAGAGCCTTCAAACTGATATCTGAGCACAGTTTAGAAAGGAGAGATCAGCCATTGCGCATGTTCCTCGGCGGTGCAGGTGGTACCGGAAAATCCAGAGTTATAAATGCACTGACTGACTTTTTCACAAGACGTGGCCAAGGACGTCGCTTTCGCCTCGCGTCGTATACGGGAGTTGCCGCACGAAATATTTCGGGGATGACGTTACACGCAGCCTTAAACTTGAGTCAGAAGTCAAAGTTCGGAATGAATAGTAAAGCTCGCAGAGATCTGATGTCCATGTGGGAGGGGGTAGATTATCTGTTCATCGATGAAGTTTCAATGATTGGTTGTGCTTTCTTGTGTGATATTAGCGAAGCCCTTAGTACTGCAAAAGGAAACACCGATGCGTTTGGCGGTATTAACATTATCTTTGCCGGGGACTTCTCGCAGCTGCCACCTGTGGGTCAAAAAAGGTTATATGCGAACATCATAAAGCCTGGTGCACTTTATACCGCTGACACGAGGCCCAAGCAAAAGGTTGTCTTTGGAAAATTGCTGTGGTTATCAGTCAAGACGGTAGTGCTTCTCACCGAGAATAAGCGCCAAAGCGGTCCGGAGAATGAACGATTTTTAGCCCTACTGGGGCGACTCCGAGAAGGCCGATGCACTGACTCTGACTACGCCTTACTCAATACCAGAGTTCTTTCTAATTTGAACATTAATTGGAGTGAAGACAGATGGTGTCGTGCCCCGATTATAGTACCAGACAATGCCACGAAGGATGCGCTGAATGTCAAAGCAGCCCAAGCATTTGCAGGTGCAACGGGACGTACCTTGCACTGGTATTATGCGAGTGATACACTGGGAAGGAGTAAACCGATCGAAGATGAAATCCTTACTGAACGGCTGAACCGTATGGATTCTGGACAAACGAATCAGCGGCTTGGAAAAATCCCTCTGGTCATTGGGATGCCAGTAATGATTTCGCAGAATTTTGACGTACCTGGAGGCGTAGTCAATGGTTGTGACGGTACAGATTGGACGCTAAGGGCCGGAGACATGCTATTTCATAGGCTCGTGTCCAGCCATTATAGTAACAGCACAATGACGAGCAAGCAGGTATTGTGTACTATAACGGCTGGAAGCACTTAGCTGTAACTTGACAGATGGGAAATTCAAACTCCGCACATACCATATATGGAAGGCCCCTATTCACATTTCTGTGCATTGCAACCAAATAGTTCACTCTATTGATCAGATTGGACCATTAAAGGACTTGCTTATCATTAATAGCCTGCCCAGAATTGCAAAATGGCCACTCCAATGCACAACTGTTTGTTTTCCCGCCTGAAGCATTGCTTTGCCTGTTGTGACATCTTAACAATCTCACAAAGTTCTTCAGAAAGCTCAGGGAAGTTCATTTATACTACAAAAGACGTATTACCAGTTTTCCATGGTCAAGGAGGTCTGGAGGATAGAAATGTGCCCGGTTCTCTGGCGGAGATACTTCCCAATATGGTATGTGCGGAGTTTGAATTTCCCATCTGTCAAGTTACGGTTAAGTGCTTCCAGCCGTTATTGTACACAATACCTGCTTGCTCGTCATTGCGCTGCTACTATAATGGCTGGACACGAGCCTAGCTATTTCATGTGTAATTGAGGCACCAGACACATCCCCTGGAATCATCGAGGGATTGCCAGACCACCATGTCGTCGCTCTGGAAGACACTATCAGCATTGAATTCACGCATTACCACTCGAAGCAGACGAGATCAATTCGCCGAACTCAGCTGCCTGTTCTTCCTGCCTTCGCCATGACCGCGCACAAGTCTCAGGGAAAAACACTGCAGCAAACTGTCGTTAATCTTCGGCATTGCTCCGGGACGGAAGCACCCTATGTCATGATATCAAGGGTTACTTCTCTGGATGGATTGTTGATTTTGAACAACTTCGAGAAAGATCGCATAACCTGCCGCCAATCCGAGGAGGTTCGTAATGAGGCGAAAAGGCACGAGATCTTAGCACTCAGCACCGTTGTAGAGACTAGTGGATCCCCAGAGGAGGTCGCCGAGGCCAGAAGAAAGCTAGCAGAGTTATCTCGTTCCCAAGTTGATGTCCGAGGGGTTATAGCCAGAGACGGGGACGAAAACCACATTGCAGAAGATTCCTTCGTGAGCTTAGCTCGTCTCAAAAGAGCCAATTTGATGGCGTCCCGCGCGAACATCGCGCCCTCGCCGTCAAGTTTTTCCACCCGAGTTCCACTTCCCGTCAAGCGGGTGCCTCGGAAATCGGTTTCTGGAGTCGCACTCGCTGCTCAAGGTACGGAGTTGTTTGATGCCATGATTCGAGTTGAATTTCACCTCATTGATTCAGCGGCGCTTCCCGCGGCAGGACCATCTTCGGTCCATTTACCCGCACATCCAATCATATCACAGCCATCTTCCAATCCCGTGACACCCTTGACGCGTGTGAAGCGTAAGGCCGTTCCAATGGCTCCCACGAGGCCGAAACGGCAGAGACGACAGTAGATCAAAAGGTTAGTGCCTCCACACCACATGAATACTGCATGTACTTACACAGGTTGAAAGCACCATTTTTTTCTCCATCCATTCATCTGTGTCGTCTAAACCGCTCCGCTGCGCAGACACCAGCATGTACCAGTCATTCGCGGTATGGTTCACTGCTCAGTATACAGAATTCCCTTTGTTGAATATGTGCAGGTACATCGGTCACCAAAGAACTGTCGCTGGCGAAAATTATCTGAAAAACTGGGCAAACACTGCTGTAAGACTCTGGCGTTCCCAAAAGTATCTTCACTTGACCTCGAATCATAGCCGTATCTTCCTTGAACCTTTCTTCCAACTGTATTTCTTTTCAATCTCCGCTTCAGCAACTTCGACTTAATATCTACTTGAAACCATAACTTATGGGGTGGTAATTAAAAATATAAATGATGGATGTTAAATGCTCCCAGGGACGGCCAAACATGCTCGATACTGTTTTTTATACTCTCTGGTCGAAAACAGGGAGCCCTATAAAATACAATCTAAGTTCCGGTTCAGTAGTCTCGACAACCGAGAACATATTAAACTGATGCTCTGAGTTCATGTCAGACTCTGAGATAGTGGGCTTTGCCGCGAAGCGCGCTACCTCAGGTTATTGCAAAGGATGGCCACACTTGGCTGAATTGAATGATTCAGATGGAAATTGTCCATGTAGCAGCAACCCTCAGATAAGGTGCGGCCATTTAGATGTGGTGTAGATTGGGAACACAGTCCATTCTTTGCCAAAGCCAGGGAAATAGATGGACTGAGCATGGAAGATATTAGCATTGTGAATTTAACAAAGTCGTGAATCAGGCACAAACCAGGTGGAATTCCAGAGACACCAGATCGCAGATAAGACAGATATGCTTCTCAGTGTTTGTCTCTGTATCGCGATTTTCAAATTAACGGGGAGAGTTAAGACTTGATGGAAAGTAGATTTGTTTTGTTGTACGGTGTCTGAGTCAACATTGAACAAGAATATATCCACCCCTAACTTACTGGCACTGCAGATCCTGGCACAATTTTCAAAGAAACGTTGAAGGAAAGAATATACAAATGAAAATACAACTTGTCCAATTTGAGCTCAGGTCAAAATCTTGCATGGTGGAACAAAACCAAAGCCAGCTCACTGGAAAAGGTATTCCAGGGACAGTTCACAAGAGGGTGGTGATGATAGAAGATCAGATTTAATTGGCGAACAGGAAGAAGAGAAGGCATCTCCTCACACTAAAGTAGGTCCAGAACATTGCATTCCATGAATTTCGGGTGCATCTGTGGGGCAGATCAGAAGGAATAAAGAAACTCTTGATTCGAGTTTGATGACAGAAATTTCCCCCATTTTTCAAAGCATTCCCTAAGCAGCAACAGGACAAGAAGAGAGGACATGAAACACCCCCAAATTTGTGTATGATAGAGGTGGAAAGGCACTCAATAAACCCACAGAACTGGAAGGTGGGAACGAGATCAAAGACTGCAGGGAGTGCACTGTGACAAAAAGTCGGAGAGCCTAGCCGAAATATTCCACAGAAAAGAAGGAAAGCACGCATTGCCGCAGAGGAACTCTGTTCATGTGCAAGGAGGGTTCTAAACACGGCACAGCAACAGGTTGAAGCAAACCACTTCCTTCATAGGCAAAGTAGAACCTGTACTCCGAGATGTGCCGCTCAGCAGAGTTTATCCGGTAGAAAGTGAATTGAAACACCTGTTCGAGCCTTTGCACCGGAATCGAGAAATGTCTGCGATTACAGGCTGTGTCAGCAACAGATGAATGAACATTGAAGTCTCAACTGAAAGACACAAAAACGAATCTGCTGCGAGGCAAACACAGAGAGCGATGGGGACTCACGGTGTTGGAGAAAGCCTAAAAGCACCGGGATGATGTCAGTGAGAACCTCGGGAAGGTCACCGTGCATACGCAATTTACTTGGGGTGCCGTTATTAACGATTCTTTGAACTTGGTGAGGTTATGATCAGCGAGATATGACAATAATATCTCATCGTACGTGTGTAGATCTTGTTCTGAAAGTCCAGAAGGAAAGGAAATAGACTGCACCATGGTCAGAGTTTGGATTGACTGGGTACAGCGTTGATTTCAGAGTGTGCGCATTGCAAATCTAAGGACAAGATAATGTCAGCTCTCAATTCAAATCGTGGAAACAAAGAGTATGGCATGCATCAGCAGTCCTATTCAAATTTGAATGAGGATGTTGAACTGGCATGACACGCAGCCGGGGATGTGTTTGAGTCGTGTACTGCGATAAATCAGGAGCTTTGGAGCAAGACCAAGAGAGGGAACCATAATGCGAGGATGTAGAAGAACAAGTGCATCATAACACCTGGTTCAACGATAGATCATTGTCTTTCGACGTTCTGGTCCACGCGGCTGATAGACGCGCAGAGAAAAGGCAAGTCAGACTAATGGATTCGAGCAGTATTGGTATTGTGGGCGTGAAGCAGTCAAAAGCCGCCATGAGAGTCTCGTTCCCCGTCCGCATACGGTCCGTTCTCGCTTTGTTCTTCGCACTGTTGGAGTGCCTTGATGCTCTAGCAGCGACTTTTGGTGCCCAGTCCAGGGGTTGTAGGCGAACGCCGGGATCGGGATGTTACCAGCAGATGGACACCAGGCGAAGGAGGCGTAATCGCGTGGTAGGGTGCAGTCATTACGAGGGATAAACAGGCGCACGGAACGTGGGACAACGTACGAGAGAAATTTCCGTACACAAAGGCAGTGGAATCGAAAGCAAATATCCCTCGGCAAAGAAAAATGGCCAATTGAGAAGATCCTAGATAAAACGGCCTCTTACAATTACCAAACCCCGTAGCTATTACAGTTTCAATCTACTTACAGTAGAGTACAGTCGCGTAGCTGAGTAGGCCAGGTACGACTGCCATAGAAAATCAAACTCAAACTCAAAACTCGAGTGCTTTGCTAGGACCCGTATAAGGTCCGTGTATGCACGGATTCGCCGTGAACTCCGTGAATCCCAACCTAAACGTGAGGATGCTGGTGGCGAGCACGAAAACATTGAATGCAAAACTGATCATGGTGGCAGGAGTCCAGGATAATCTTCGTTCCAAGATAAGCCCTAATTCCCGAGAGTTCGCCGTTGGTTCGGCTAAGCGGCTAGCCAATGAGTACCTACGTTGTCTGAATAACACGATTGAACGGACTCGGCACAGGGCCAATTTTCACGGTGCAAAATTGGAGATCAAATGTAGAAGTTGGGATTCGCAAACCCAGCGGCAGGCAGACTGCGAGCGCAACTCCACGAACTTAATTTGGATGGAGGTAGCCTTTAGAGTCCATAGACGAAGAGAAACCGAGCATCCCTGCTTGTTCTGCTCAATTGTTCAACTCTGGTGCGTCCTGCAGGAGTCGCATAGAAACGAGAAGACTCGAGGTACAGGAGGCAATTCTAGCGTGCTCGTCGAGGAATCCCTTGGTGGTGTTTTGATCAAGTCGGATCCTGTGAAAAGCAGCCAGAGTGCGTCCTTGAAGAGAGGAAGAATTTTAAGAAGTGGCCTTGTGACGAAAGTGGGCTGAAGAGCGCCGCGATCCAGCGTGCGTGTGGTGGCAAGAGCGAGGTTGACAGTTCCGCATTGATCCGAGCACCACCACTCAGACCTTTTCTTCCTCGCCACGACGATCTCTCCCACAGACTCAGCCATGTCATGACACGGAATCATGGGTGCATGGAAATTGAAGAGACTCATGTCCCGTTTCCCAAAGATGAACTGAGCGTGGCGTCGAATGAAAAACCTCAGCCCGGTGAATTGCGATCCGCATACAATGTCAGAAGCGAATTCTTGGCGGGGAATCTGTAGTCGCGGCGGCAACGTACGAAACCAGCGAATCATTCCGTGGCATCGAAACGAAAACATACCGCGAGCTCGAGCATCCAGTTGCTCTAATTCCTGTCCGGTGGAAATGTAACCCTGGGGAAGAGAGAACGAGCTGCTCGTCGACGTAAAGTACGCTGGCACCGCCTTCTGATGATATGATCAACTGCGATCGGCAACGCACGGCAACTAGGGTTAGGGTTAAGCTCGCTATCAGATCTGCGCAATGTCTGCGCCCTTCTCATGGTGATCCTCCGTTGAGCTGGCTCCCTGCAGCCTTGTGTCTTTCAAGTATATTCGTTCGCCTGCTTCTTGCCAGTACTCGCCGCAGTTGCACTTTGGCGAGCGAAAGAGGGGTTGTTCATTCAATAGACAATGCGCCGCAGCTTGCAAGGCAGCTTGCCTCTCGAAGCGTGGTGTGGAGGGATGTCATCGAACAGCGGAAAGACATAGACTGCGTCGGAACTGCGTTTCCATTCGCTTGTCATCGTCATCCCGACCAGGTCGAGTTGATATCTGAACTTAGGAATTTACCTGTGTTTGCGCCGGACGGAGATTGTTTTATCTCCATCGTTAAAGATTAGATTCATGTCTTTCAGGGGGATGCCCCCAGCCCTGTAATTATCGTCTCAAATGTGCCATGTCTGCCATTATAAGGTATGGTCGCCGCCCGACCTAACCCGCGTCGATTGACACGTTCTTTCAGTGCCACCCTGAAAACCCCTCCTCCATCGCGTTCTCTTTGTTCTTCCGCTGGTTCATACACACTGGCAACACCGCCGATGCACGCTCAATTCATCTTTCAACTAAAAAAATTCTGTGTTTTTTTTTTTCGCATACCGACGAAAAAACGACAAAGGAGCATCGATGCTCCTGTCATTCTGAGTCTGGCCAACTTCGCGCTCGAAAAATTGGATGGTCCTGGATGAATGTCAAGAGCAAGCGCCATGGCTTTCGATGGCACGAGCTCTGTCGGGGAAAACCGGAATATTCAAGTGCGGGTTGAGTACGAGCCCACTGATTTTGCACCCGGAACTGAGCAGAGTGAATGGTGGGCCGGTTTTAGTCTCTCGAAGCCAGACTTCAATACGGTACCATCTCGTACCTCGAAACCCTAGGCCGGTTTCTGGACTGTGCCGAAACGAATAGGGAATCTACAACTCTTCGGGAATGCTGAGAACCTACCTGGCGAACCTAGAAGTTAGAAGATCACGGAAAACGATTCGCATTTGTACGTACCAAACCTATGCCGAGTCCGATCTGAGAGAAACGCGCATGCCGATTCTCACGCACAAAATCAGTCAATGTCGCCCTTGAGTGACTGCCACTCGTGCAACGTCTTAACAAGAGACCAATCTGATCGACGCGGTCCCTGTCGTACCGTTGATCTTGTCATCACCAGTGCTCTCCCGCATCCCTGAAAAGTTTACTAAAGCCATACCCATTGGGCCACAGCAACCTCCCCAGCATCGGAAGTGATATCCTCACATCTTTGTGCGTCTCTCGTCCCCATTCTCGATTCTTGGTACTAACACTCCTCGCAGCTACCTCCAAGCGCACAACACGAACCGCGGCAGCAAGATCCCGGTGGAGAACGAGTCCTAAATGTCAACATTCTTCGCACTGGCGGCTGTCCTGGAACGGTTGTTGTTGCGAGGGAAATTTAGCAGTAATATCCACAACCCTGTTTGTTGTTGTGGTCTGTAATATTTCAATCTGCTTTATATGCATCGCACTGCATTAACAACGATGTGTCAAAAAAATCAAAGCTGAAAACGCACCTCAGGCCTGAAAGCCACAGAATGCATTGAGACCTGTGTGATACTCATCGAGCGTAGTGCCTCTCTGGAATTCAAACTATGATAGTGCCCGGCACGATTAGCTTGTTGTGTATGTAATTGAAAGTTGGCATTGGCTAACCTCGCGAGCAGGGAGTTTGAGTACACTGAGAGAGAGGGGGAGGGACGGCGTGTTAGCTTCTCGGAGAAAGGATGCATGTAATGAATAAGAATGGAATGTGCTGCTCACTACGTGCGGAGACGACATACACCCCGAGCCAGATCACTGTGATAGAGGTTCAGGCTGAGCTGAGTCATATATAAAGCAAGGCGAAACTCACTCCCTCTCCTTCATCGTAAGATACTGAGGCAACTACGTCAAAGAGTTGAATATGACATGCACGAGATAAAGCACTTACAAAGATTATCATGAAGACTGTCGATGCACTGTAAGTTGAGACGCACGAGTAAACGAAACAGTCAGTCATTGGGTATGTGCACAGCGCGGGCGCAAATTCAAGCTATGTACCTTGTCAACATCCCGGTTTCTGTTATTGGCACACAGTATAAGTCAAGGTGAGGGAAAATAAGATGAAACCAACACCTATAGTCCACACGATGATTTTGTCCACCAGGGCGACAGTTCTGCGTAACGTCCACCAAGTAAGATGGTAGATGCAACTAGATTGAAACTTTTACAACGACACATACTTTCGTTGTGCACTTTTCCGCTGGTTATAAAGAAGCACCACTAGCACCGCTGTGGTCAAGACGTCATTAACCACACTGGCGCACCAATTGGCTAGCGAGAGCCAGCCCCAGTGTGCAGTGTAGCTTTGCAGGGAGGGAAGCCGTAATGTTATAATGAATGTCGCCATAGAGCCTAGGAGATGGACAAAGGCCACGAGGACAATGAGAAGGGGGACACATAGTTTCCTGGAGAGGGTGTAGATCCGAAAGGAGAAGAAGCCTAGGACTAAGGTCGTGCGTAATGAGGGAGTGGGACTCGTTTGATATACGCATAAGCATAAACACACCGGATTGTTCGATGATGGTGCTGAAGAAGATGGCAGTGTCTAGGGAGATTGGGAGCCGACTAAACACACGCTGTGGGTGACCAAAATCCAATATTGTGAACTGATACAGCGCGTGTACGATGCATATTGCGTGGGCGACTTCGCAAACCCTGCGTTGGTGTTGAATTCGTTGGTGCGAAATGCGTTGACACAGACGTGAGAGGCAAAAGCCGAGGCGTACTTACAAGACGAATGCAACCTGAGCAGTGGTGAGGTTAGTTAGGCTCATGTAGATTTGCTTGTCGCGCACGAGGGCTTTGAGTATCGCGAGGTCCTGTGGGAAACGACTGTAGTAGATGTACGCTTGAGTAGTCGTGACGCCTAGGAGCACGCAGGAGATCAAGACGCCGATTTGGTAAGCACCTGAAAAGCAGATAATTATCAGGCATTAAGTATCAGAAATACGAAGAGGAGAATTCCAGAGCTAACCGATAGTGCCGTTGGCATCGAAGGATACAGCTGCAGCAGAGTCCATAGACTCAGAGTGAGTGGGCGATTGTTCCTTCCACGGGTGCAGGCGGTACATATACGTACAGTTCTAAAAAGGAAATATTATTGGATTGGGATAACAATATAGACATATCCTGATGATGGACTCGGCCGCAATGAAGCCCGAGAGTTGAATTGACAACGCATTACACAGTGGGGTCGTGGGTCAAGGAGTACTGCTTGTCGTACGGATCACATATCGAAATTCCGCTACGAGCGGCCGCTCAAGTTGGGTGGCGTCTACGGCCGCAACAAAGCCGGAGAGTTGAATTGACAGCGCATTACACACTGGAGCCGTGGGTCAAGGAATACTCGTCGTCATCAACGGACCGCATGCCGAGATCACGCCACGGCTCACCGCAAGTACGTTCAGGGAGCCGCTCATGTCGGGTGGCGTCTGCGGCCGCAACGAAGGTTCTCTGAAACCGTACCTATTAGATCCATAACATCGCAGGCAAATCAACGCACCGGAAAACCTCGAAGGCCGACGGATACAAGACGGAAGGCCAGAATCTTGAATATTTGCTCCCTTGTTGCAAAATGCTTAGGGACCTTTCACGCGGAGCGTGGAAAGAACCGCTGTGTGGAATAATCGTGACTGCTGAGACGGAAGTTCATTTTGCTTCGATTGCATGGGTTATTTCTTAACTGATAACGCCGACCCTCAATGACAATACAGCTCCGTACTTGTAGAAGCGTCGGAAAGGTCCTGCGTCCTGTGTTGTCAGATAAACGAGTTGGCCTCCATTCTGTCAGATTATGTCACATGCTCGATCCAGCCGCCCGCCATGCAGTCGAACGCTGAAACACATTGATCGACATAGCGTGCGCCGAAACGATTCACACTGTCTTGCAGCTGGATGAATCACGATTACAGAAGATGTTGCCTGAACGTGCCTCAACAGATAGAAAGATGGGCTGCCAGTTTTGGGCTCAGAAGCTTGGATGGATGTCAAGAGCAAGGGAATGAATGATGCCGTCAACGGCCTTCGATGAGCTCAGTTAAGGAAGAGCAGAATATCCAATTGCGGCTGAGTACTGAGTACCAGTTCACCGATTTTGCACGCCGAGGCCGGACCTGAGCAGAGTGAATGATTGGTCGGTATTTGAATTGTTCCGAGACCAATATGGAATCTACATGTCCTCCGGGAATCAATCGGGAATGCTGTAAATTTTACCAGGCTCACCTAGAACTTCGAGGATCACGGAAAACGATTCACACTTGTGCGTCCCGAACATTTTCCGGGTCCGACGCAGTCAGTCAGTGGGATTGAGAGAAACGCACTTTCAAAGATCTATACTCTCGGTTTACGCCCATCGATGCCAATTCTCTCGCACAAAACCGTCAATATCTTCTTCGACTGTCACTCGCGCAACGTCTTCACAAGAGACGAATTCTATAGACGCGGTCCCGGTCGCACTGATGGTCTTGTTATCATCGCGGACACTCTTCGGAATCTCTGAGAAATTCTCCGAAACCGTACCCAACAGATCAGTAGAATTGCAAGCAAATCAACGCACCAAAGACTCGAAAGCCGAGGGAATGGAACGCCCGAATCTTGAAAATGTGCTCCTATTAGACTCCCTTAATCGGATTTCCGAGAATATACGGTGACCCGCTCATCTAGACGAAGCGCCCCACGCCCTTCGATACCGCGAGATTGATAAATTCATTGAAATGCTCGGACGGGAGATGTGCTGGAGTTGTTGAATGAACAGACACGATATCTGCGCGGCCTCAAACGGCAGAATATACGTGGCGCGATCTTCCCAATCAAAGCGAGCTCAGTATCCAGGCTGGCGAGAGACGGTGATAACGGCGAATTTCGCAGCAGGCCGATGATAGAGTTCGGTCTTTCCCTTAGATCCTGTCACCAGGATGCTTAAGGCAAAGAAATGATAGCGGCTTCGATGGGTAGCGATATGAGCGCTTAGAGCGGCTCCTGCTCAAATATCATTGTTAGTCCTCAAATTTATTGAGCACATCGTATTGGTTACTGACAGGGAAGTATGCACTCGTCAATTGAGCGAAATTCGAACACGAGTTAATGTCCTTTGTGGGTGTCGGGGCTGAATTTTGGTTCGATGTGCGCGGACGCTGTAAAAGATTGGGTGCCAGTCCCCTCATGATGCAAACGGAGTCGGACGAGCGAGACCTGCTTACGCTATAGACAGTACTGATGGACCTTACAAAACCCTTCTTTGTGGTCTCGTTTTATCCGGAATCATCCAAGGAGGTACTTTGCCTCGACGTACTCGACTAGTAGAATACTGTGGAACTAAATTAAAGGGGAGACAAGGGAAGAAAGAAAAAACACCCGACCTATACATGATCCAAGCCTGGATCGAACGGGTAAGTCCTACTTACTTCTCGTCCTGGCTCCACATCTACTTCGCGCCTTCATATTATTAGCAACTATTGAAGTCAAAGTATGCTCTCTCACCGACGGTTGGGTGTTCAGAATGAGATGATCCATTGATCTAGGCGGATGGCCGAGTTCAAATTTCTCAAGGACGTGGCGTGGAGGCAATGGCAATCGGAACCTTCAAGGTAAGCCACAAAAAAAAAAAAAAAAAAAAAAAACCGCATTTGGCTATCCCCACGGTCCAAGCCAGAGTCTAACGGGCGAATCTTGCGTACTACAGCAAGATGTTTTCGAAGTGGTGGCAAGACATTTGAAATCAAAGTATGTTTTCTCACCGGAAGTTGGAGCCTGACGAATATGATTGTTGAGGCGGATTGGTAGGTTCAAAATTTCTGCAGTGAAATACCGTCGAGGCAATCGAAATCTGCGGGAAAGGGAGGTCAGAAATATATATATATAAATGCATGTCAACTCGTAGTCCAAGCCCGAATTGAATGAGCCACTTATGCGCCCGCTTCCCGCCGAAGCTGTCACAGAACCCAGGCGCCCGAAATCCACGAAAACACTGTAAGGAACCCTTGAATGAGATACCATAACGCCATGGGGGATTCGTCCCAAAAAACAAAATAAAATAAAAAAGACACTTCACGACCCGAGCCCGGATGGAAAGGGCGGCCATTGCGTACCGCCATCTGTAATAGAGTGCTGCGGGAAGGCGCGGACCCACTCCGCGTTGGACCTTAAATATTCTAAATGCCAAACCAGCAACGAGTGGGTACTGCGGATAGCAGACGGGTGAGGTATGGGGCAAACCGACGGCGACGCGCGCTCAAATATAGTGCCAATCCGCAGAGACTCCGCCGCTACAAATCGAGGTGGTAATCCCCGTGGTTCTAAAGGCCGGCTGAAGCTGTTATCCAAGCCAGCGTCCAAAGATGCTGGAAGATTCCCAAACTGCCCGTGGACGTCAAGAGGATGTATTAAAAAATCCCGGGTGAGAACTCAATTGAATTCGAATGCGTGCGAACGGCAAGAGGCGGCGAGTGGAGTAACCAGAGTCATATACGGTTTTTTCAAGAAAAGCGTGGATCATGGTCGGCAGGAGATTGAGAATCACGCCCCGCATTTGGCCAGGATGAACTGAAATAAAACGGATGTCATGGTAAGATAAACCTTCATTTCGGTGAATCGCGTCCTACAAACGATGTTAGAATCGAATGAATGAGAATCATTTGGCGGGATAGTCGTTGATAAATGCAAAACAAACAATAAACGACACGCATACATTGAGCGTGAGCTTCCAGATCGCTTTAATAGAGATCCGCCCCAGCAAAGAGCAACACCAGTCCTGAGAGAGAACGAACTGCTCGCCGTCATGGTGGCCCCCATAGAAACGCAAAGGCACGCCGAGATCGGCAAAGACTTCCACCCATGCAAGAGACCGCTCTGGTAGTAAGAAATTAAAGCAGAGCCGCACATTCAGACAGAGACGAAGCTAGCGTAGCGGGGGTGCTCTTACCAGGCATGGCGCCAGGAGAATTGGAAGATATGGTTTCAACAAAAGGGCGTAGTACAGGCAGCAGACGAATCAAAGTCGTGCCACAGGCGTAGACAGATTCCAGACAGATTGGAGGCGTCGGCGCGAAGGTGATTCTCGGCGCAGCTCGGGGTACAGACATCTAACGTGATTGGTTGGGAACGTTACGAAGGCTGGCTTGGATTGAGCAGGTTTGGAGGTTGGCTTAACGGAAGGGATGGTCGTTGGTGAGAAGAGAAATCGTGGCGGTGCTCGGCTATCACTTGCTCCTTGAGATCATCCCCTAAAGCAAACTTCCGCAAACACTCGCCCCGCCTGTCTTTTCCTTCCAGCTGCCAGCATCCACATTTCGGCTCACAGATTCGTGCGTCCATCCATACTTCTGCTTGAGTCTGGTGCATCAATTCATATGGCCCTCTGGGCACCCCTGGTACCGACGACACCGAGCTGTACCTGTAGGCTGCATCACTGGACCCTGCAGTCGTGAGATTTTATCAAGTCGATCTAGACATCATCAGGTTGCCTTACTTGTTCAGTGTCCTGTGGCTGGAGGCCGCACTCATGTTTTTTGGTTCTTTATTTTTAGGAATTTTTGCAAGGCCTTTAGTTACTCTGCCCTTTTATTCTCTCCCATTTTGTTTTCCTTGAAGAGATTATCATTTTCTGTTCAGTTTCTCGCGGCCTCCGGCCGCATCCCGTACTTTCATTTAAGTATTCCTTTTTATGAGGAAATGTTGGGCGGCTGTCCCCTCAATTTTTGTCTACAATTACGCCCAATGGTATGAATTTACACAATGGCTCTGAATTTCGATTTTTTTTTCTCGCTCTCCTCCCTTCCGGTCTGCCCCCGGAATCTTTGGGGATTGTTAAAAATCCTAATCCTCTACAAGTATACCAAACCACCGAAGGGTATTGAAAAAGAGTTGCCGGATCATCAGAGTTGATGATGAAGAGGATGCTTCTTGCGTTCCGGTTTTGTAGGTCGGTTCTAAACTTCAGGAAAAATTTGGTCGACAATTTATTGTATATTCAAAGTTTTTCGTGTTTTCGGAACTTTTTTCTGGGGAGAGGTCGCTGTTTTCTTGGGGTCAAAACAGACTAGCCACAGGATCTAGGAGAAGCCGAGGGAATAAATGTCGCCGATGAAACCGAACGCCGAGTGGACTACGGTAGGCGAGAGCTACGCGGTTCGATTTAAATCAAGAACCGCGGTTCGGCTGTGAGCTCCCGGCTCCTTCCGATACTCACGCCCAGTGCCCACCTCCTGACACCCACCATATATCCCCGACTCGTCCTGAAGCCGCCGCCGTTGCCGCCATTGCCGCTGTCGCCGCCGCCCCCCGACCATCGCGCCGCCTCCCGCTCCCTTCTGTATCGGCCCGCCCTCTAGACCATCCGTGCCCTCGCCGTCCACGATCTCGGTCCTGAAGCCGCCGCTATCGCCGCCGCCCCCCCGACCATCGCGCCGCCTCCTACCCCCTTCTATATCGGCCCGCTCTCCAGACCATCCGCGCTCTCGCCATCCACGACCTCGGTCCCGAAGCCGCCGCCGTTGCCGCCGTTGCTGCCATTGCCGCTGTCGCCGCCGCCTCCTGCCGCCCCCTTGCGTATCGGCCGGTCCTCCAGACCATTCCTTCCCTCGCCGCCCATGACCTCAGTTCCAAAACGTCTCTAATTCCTGCGGTCGCTGTATCCCGATCTCCAGACTCTCTATGAGACAAGGCTTCGGAAGACAAGGTTTGTATCTCTTTTGTCTCGATTAACCGTCCTTCTGATGCGGTGCATCTAATGTCTTTTTGCAGACAGTCTCTCTCATGACCTGCTTTGCTCCGGAAGGGGCCAAGGAGGAGGAGGTCAGGCCACTGGTCAAGTCCGACGATACCTTCCAAGCTTTCTCAGTCATCGCCGTCACCCTGATTGCCATGGGCGAGGACGTCGGGGCTGAGATGTCATTACGACAATTCGGTCCGTTTTACTGCTAATTCGAGTCGGTGTTCTGTTGAGCTCATTTTGGTAGATGCACTATGGTGAACCGATTATTCGGAAATTCATGCCACTGGCTATCGGCCTCATCAGCGTCTCCAACCCTCAGCTCCCCATCCTCGACACGCTGCCAAAATACAACCACGATAACGGCCTCGCCGTCGCGTTCAACGCTATTTTTGCCATGGTCTCGTCGGTGCGGGAATCAACAACGCGCGGCTGGCGCAGATGTTACGGCAGCTTACGGGCTACTACCACAAAGAGCCCGGCTGCCTCTTCATGGTAAGGATCGCGCAGGGGCTCATCCATATGGGCAAGGGGCTGATTGAGCTGGATCCCTTCTTTGCCGACCGGAGTATCATGAGTCAGCCAGTGGTTGCAGACCTGTCGGCGATGCTGATGGCCTTCACCGATGCAAAGCACTGTGAGTGTTCCCGCTTGTGCCTGTTATTGGGCTAACTATACTTAGTCGTCCTCGATAAATACCACTGGATGATGTACTTCCTCGTCACAGCCATGTACCCCCGCTTCTTGATCACCGTCGACAAGCAGCTGAACAGCATGCCGGTCACCATGCGCGTCGGGCAGGTAAGCAGAGCATACTCTCTTTACAGAATTGTACTGACTTCGCCAGGCGCTTGACGTTGTCGGTCAAGCCGGGAAGCCACAAACGATCTCTGGGTTCCAAACGCATCAGACCCCGGTGCAACTGGCAACAACAAAGCGGGCAGAACTGGTGGCAGAGGAGTTTATACCCTTCGGCCACGTCCTCGAGGGCTTTGTGATCCTGCAAACAAATCCTGGATGGGAGAAGGAGGACAAGATGTGACGTGGTGCTGCATCTGTGTCGGATGTTTCTGAGTGGAATGTAGAACCCCCTGTTTTGCCCCAGCTTATTACTGTCCTTTGCAACCTTTCAGTCAAATCTTTGGTGATTATAAGACGATATATACAACTGGCAAAAATTTCGAGGTATGAACTCTAGCCGTGAACATTTAGCAGTTCGCTATCTCTGTCCGAATCATTATCAGACAAATCTCTATTCTCTCCCTCCAAATTTTCATCTTCCTCTCCATCCTTTGGCATGATGAGCGGATAAGAGGTGTCCAAAGACAGGGAACGACACAAATCCGTGCAGTTGTGATCGTTGACAAACATCTCGATGCCTTCCCGTCCAAAGTCCCCGACTCCCGAGTCTCTGGAGCAATAAATGAATACAAGAAGCAAAAAAGTATTGATCAGCGCACCCGTCCGTAGTATGCGTCATTAAATTGAAAAGGATGAGACCATCATTGTTTCGGACGAGGCAAGGCGTCCCTGAAAGGATTAGCAATGTGAAAATATATAGTGTGCAAAAATTACCTTGTAAGTCCGCAACGACAAGTGTACGCTTGCTGTAGCCAAAGACAAAATGAGCAAATGCAGAAATAGTTGCGCTACGAAGATCTCTGCGATGGGAGTGGTGGACCAAAGTGCCACTAAATTTTATCACAGTGCTGGGGCGCTTCCTCTCCACCAACCAAGTCAAGCCATCGTCAATTTCAGTTATCAAATGCACTCCTGAGGCAGTAGACGGACGGTCAACCTCAACAGCAAGAAATGCATCTGTGAAAGCAATATCTGTCAAACCGTTAGCGAGGGACTGCGTAGTGATTTTGAATCTCACTTGTTTCAACCCTGATATCTTTGCGGCTTTTGCAGTGACGGTAGAAGGCATCAAGCATCCATTTACCAATTGCAAGCCTTTGAATCTCGCCCTCAATTTCAATCCGATTGGCTTCAACCGACACTTCGACCTCTGAGTCGACAGCAAAATCGTTTTCGGTCACAGCAAGCCTGTAGAAACACTTCGCTACATACTGGTCGCCATTCTCAAGAATGAGCTATCAGAAATCAGACGTTGTTATCAAGAAGGATTGAAAGTCACCCACATCATAGGCTTGTTTCATGGTACCACTGCTAAAGGGCTTGTCGAAGATATGTCCACGGAAAATGTTGCCGGTATCAATGAGTGTAGGGATCCCAGTCTGAATAGCGGTGATGCATGTAATTTTCTTGAAGGTGATTGGGCTCTGAGTTTGGACTACAGCGCGACCGGCACGTCCCGAGAGAGAGAACTCTGAGCTCAGAACTAATCGGAAATGATTAGAGCTGTCAATGAAATGATTCAATACAAATAAATCTCACCTCCACCGCCCGTTGACGGACGAATTTGTTTGTTCTTTGGAGCCGTGATGTTCTTTGAGGACTCTGTGCGGCCTCTCTTGTGGCCCGTAACTTCATCTGTTTTGGAGGTATAAATCTGAGCAGCAGAGGGCGACATTTCTTGATTTTCAATTGCCTCTTTATGCTGTAGCCACTGGTATGCATTTGCACTCAGAAATAATCATGAATGATTAGCAAAGGCGGCCTACTGCATCATAATGTATATATAGTTCAAGACAAATGAACGGCGAATTTTTTGCTGTCTTCAAGAAATGTTTCCACTTTTTCGGGACGTCGTGAAGGTAGATCGGTGAATTCGATGGAGTACTGTGATATGTGTAGAAATCTCCCAGCGTCATTGTAGAGGTATTGCGATCCAAAAGGCGATTTTCAGACCAACGAAATGAAGTTTCATCGCTGAAAAATCAACTTTAGACTTCACTTCCTGGATTGACTTGGAAGTCACTTACTCTTCAAGAGGAACCAGTGTCTGCTGTGTCCACTCGATATTTACGGCTTGCACAATATCGGATTTTATGTCTACACATATATCTAAGACATCACTGGAACAATAATCCCGATTCAACTTACCATTCAAGTAGAGGTTAGCCGACCACTTTTTTGATGCACTACCAAGTCTGGCGTCGAGCTTTGAATTTTTGCTTGACCGCACCTGGAAAAATTCAACATAAATCAACCCTCAAACAAATCACAAATCACCTACCTCCCAGCAAATCATGATCAGTGTATCACCTGGAAGTCCACCACCATGTTCGTGCGCGAGGAGTGTGCTGGTGGTCAAACGTGTGCCCGGCGCAGGATTTTTCGAGTTTGGGTTCGCTGGTGGAAGCTTAAGACGTTGACGAGTTGCCTCTAGTCGAGCTTTGTCGACCTCGTTGGCAGCATTTGCCACAATTGAAGGTCCAAGAGGTCCTGACCCGCTCACAACCAGTCCCGACTCGGAAGCTACTGAAGATCCTACAGCTGAATTGTATTCAAGGTATGTCTGAAAAAGCAGTGATAGCAATGAACACTGACCACGAGCCACAAGATTGCAGGTTGCTGTTCTGCAGGTTTGAATTGAACCAGGGGCCGGAGGAGCCATGTTGCGCCGAGTGATACCGCATAATAAGCACTGTGGCCAAGACTAAATTACGACAAGTGAGAGAAAAAAATATGTGTAAGATCCAGAGACACAGACAAAAATTTCTTGATACTCCATCGAGTCTCGAGCATGACCGTGAAGCTTGATACATTTTGCACAGTTTCCGCTGGCTTGGCGAAGTGGAAAGGGCTTCCCACAGTCATTGCACTCCTTTGCATTGTCCGTCTCAGATTCAGCCATGGCAACTGAGCAGAAGAGAAAGAGTAGCTGATATTTTTGCGAAGGATGTGTGCTAAAATGAGTTGGTGATGTTCTGCCCAAATTATTCAGTATTTCTTTTTTTTCAAAAAAGTTGTGGTACCGAAAGAATCTGCTCGAATTTTCTTTCTATATTTAAAGGTGCGAAGAGTCATTCCGGCTAGGAGTTCTAATTTTGTCATGTTTGAGAGTTCAAGATGTGGTTGAAACGCGTTGTACCTCTGACAGGACCAACATCATGCCCAATCCAACCGGAAAAAATGGTGCAGGAGAAAAGAACTGTAAGAGCAGCAGCTGTAGTTGTGGCACTCACCTGGAGCATTTTAGATCCTCCCGATGAAGTTCTCCGCGAAACTCTTTTGAAGTATGTTCGCTTGGGTCTTAAACAAGGACAAAAGTTGGACCGGCTTGTCAAGGACCACAACCTATCTATTGGGTTATTTTAATGCTATTTACTTGCAAGATAACTCACTGACCGTGTCGATACTAGGACGACGAAGTTAAATCAAATTGAGACTCGACTTAAAATACCCTCTGTCCGTAAAAACCCGGCACCACGAGAAGTTGCAGCGCAAGCTGTGGCCGACGAACTGGACAAGGATGTTATGCAAAACAATGGCCCCAATTTTATCAAGTCTAAATTGAAGGACAATTTGGTGATGGTCAAACGGTGAGTCGTCTTATGGGGAGAAGTCAGTCTTGACTCTGATGTGAGCAACTTGAACAGAGACGATGTCAGACAATTCATGCGTGAATGGCAGCCTCTGGGGGCGGAACACCGTTATCCGGGACACAAGAAAAAGAAAATCTATCGGCACCCTCTCTCGGCTTTGGGACCGTTTCATGAGGTCTCTTCGGATGGACATGAAAAGCTTAGCAAACAAGCACTCAAGATGGGTGATGTCGGGCTGCCGATTTACGGATGGAAGGATAAATGGAGCGCATATCTACTGAAGCTTGCCGTTGTTCCCAACTGTCGAACCAATGCCGCCATTGGACACCTGTTTTTGGATTTTCTCGAAGAGATTGAAGGTTCGTCAACGTATTCATGTGCATGGGCCGTTGATAAATATTGTAATTCTCTGGCAGGAATTCCGCTACAAACCACAACGGATAAGGGATCAGAAATAGGCTGGTTGAAGGCAATGCAGACTGCCTTACGGTGCGCTTCTTTCTTGACGGGGTTCTGATTCCGTGACCAATTCCAAACAAGCGAGCAACACGCGCCAGACATCGATCTCGCTGTTTATCCGGCACACGAGTCCATTAAAAGTGTCCACAATACCATTATTGAGGCGTTTTGGCGATGGCTGAGGGAAAAACTGGGAGTAAATCTGCGAGATCACATCTTACGTGGCAAGACAGAGCGTATCTTTGATCCCAATGTGGCCTTTCATTGGTTTGTCTCGAACCACATTTGTCGCGTGATGCTGACCGAATTGAGGACAGTGACCTGTTCAATTGGATCTTTCCGCCATTGGTTCAAGCCGAACTAGACGAATTCCGTACCTATTGGAACCAGCACCAGGTACGAAGCCAGCCGAACAAGAACATGCCTTCCGGACACGTTCCGGCCGACGTTTTGGAGCATCCCGAATTGTTCGGGGGAATAAACTGCTTCATCAAGGTCCCGAAAGAGACCCTGGCTGATCTACGGGTGTTCTTGACAGAAGAGGTGGGGCCAAGGAGCGAGCATCTGCAATGGGTAGATGATGAATTTGCTGCTATTGCGGAAGCTGTTTATGAGTCGATTGGTTCCCCGCATATCACACTTGCAAACAGCTGGGAAATATTTAGAAAAATGTCGGCAGGTATCGAGAATCTCGGAAACAATGTAGCTTAACTTCTGCACTAGCAATATGTTGCATGCACATCTTGTTCGAACACCAGGCTCAAAAAGATAAATGTGAAATGATTTGGTTGATGCTCTGTGCTTCAAATGACGGTCACAACTTCATGGTGGAGGTGTTTGAGGAGCAGCCACACCGCAAACAAAGGAGTTGTATGACAGAAATGTGCGCGAGACAATGGACGAGACAATTTATTTATTAGAGGTATACTTACACAGGAGCTACTGACTCATGTTTCTTCTCCCTTCGCCTCTTGCTAACAAATGGATAAGAATCTTTTAATTCAAGGGAGGGGACAACAACTGACTTTGTTTGATGTGGGGTCTGAATCAGCGCGGTGTCAGCATGCCATTGGTGTGAGATACACCCTCTGCAGAACATCGAAGGCTTGAAAAAAACCAGTGGCAAAACAACGGACCATTTGGGACACGGTGTTGTCATGTCTTGTTGGACAGTACGACGCCACGCAGCAAACGTAGGCAAATACGGGGTCGGATGGCCAGGATCGTACCAGAACCCTAGAGGCAAGATTTGAGTGTATCGTGATAATTTTTCTCGGAAGGATTGCACGGAACTGACCTTGGTCGGGGACAACAGCAGCGGCGGCAGCTTCAAGACGAGCCGGGGATGTGGTGGTGGGTGTCAAGGGTGGGCGTGGGTATCGAAAGGAGTCAGGAGATCACAGCCGAACCGCAGTTACAGAAGAGGCAGGAGGCGGCACGATGAGCGGGAGGCAACAGCAACGGTGGCGGCGGCTTCAGGACCGAGGTCGTGGATGGCAAGAGCGTGGATGGTCTGGAGGGCGGGCCGATACAGAAGGAGGCAGGAGGCGGCGTGATGGTCGGGGGGGTGGCGACGACAGCAATGGCGGCAACGGCGGCGGCTTTAGGACCGAGGTCTTGGACAGCGAGGGTACGGATGGTCTATAGGGCGGACCGATATAAAAGGGGGCGGGAGGCGGCGTGATGGTCGGGGGGCGGCAGCGACAGCGGCAATGGCGGCAGCGGCAGCGGCTTCAGGACCGAGGTCGTGGATGGCGAGGGCACGGATGGTCTAGAGGGCGGGCCGATACAGAAGGGGGTGGGAGGCGGCGCGATGGTCGGGGGGCAACGGCAGCAACGGCGGCAACGGCGGCGGCTTCAGGACGAGCGGTGGACATGGTGGTGGGTGTCAGGAGGTGGGCACTGGGCGTGAGTATCGGAAGGAGCCGGGAGCCGCTCTTCCCCCCGATTCCACCTGCCGTGCGTCTGTCTGGAATCTATCTCGATCTAAAAATGCGTCACGTCGTTCACGCTTTCCTCCCTGATACTGTAGCCTGTTTGTGGAGGCAACGGTACGTCTCATCTGTTCAATTCACCGCTTCCCTACCCTCTGCTGAGCGTTCGTCTTTCGCCGCTGCCCCTCTAACATCCCTCCATACTCTTCTTGTGTTCTTCTTGTCCTTTCTCTCCTTGTTTCCTCCTTCTCTTGGCCTTCCAAATGTTCCAAATCCCAGATCTTTCGAATTCTAGCATACTCAGCAGGTTTCCACAGCCTGCTATGGCTGCGGAGTCCTCTCTCGCTGCTACAAACAGTCCTTTTTATAAGTATCGAGTTCTTGATGCATGTCGGTTCGTCTGCATCCCTGTTTAATTCAATGTTCGTGTCCGCTGCTGTTCTTCGTAATCCGAGTTTCGTGTTCCTGGTACGCGGTGTGCGTGCGACTGATGCAATGCAGGGTGAGGTTGCTCGCCCACGTTGCCTTCGCCTATGATACCCCGCCTCGGTATGCAGAGCAGGTTCAGAGTTGCGCGTTGGAAAGTTGAGTGGGTCGCAGTATTGTGCCTGCATTCCGGAAGCCCGGTGTACTGCATAGGTTTAACACAAGCTGGAGTGGCCAAAGCGAGGCAACTAGAGTCTGCACATCTGTTGGGGTTGGAGTGCGGGTTGAAGTATTGGCGCCAGTGCCGCGACTCGCCAGTCTAGCTCACATTCAGACTTGGATCGCGGTGGGGTCCTTACTCAGACAAATCAATGGAAGAACCTCACACGCGATCCACGGACCTGGTGCACACGGGAAAGCAAATCATTTTTTTCTTTTTCTTTTTTTGTCTCACAAACAGTCTTACAACTCTGAGCTCAGTCAAGTCCTTTCCAGGGTACAATTAATATCTGGAAGCTCAGACTTTCGAACTGCAAGTCAACTAACTCAAACCCACGGTGTTCCATATGCCTCCTCAATACTCAAGACAGAGCAGCCTGCTGTTTTCCTGGTGAAGAACAGACAATGTGTCCGCAGAGGTGCGATGAGGAGGCTATTGAAGCATGGTGCTAGTGCTGAGAAGGTTCAATTCGGTTCAGGTTCAGGGCACTTTGCTCTGAATGCTGAAGTTGAACCCCACGTTCGGTTCAGGCAAGTTTGGGTTAGGGTAACCCTAGTTTGACATTCATCACTCAGGATCACCAGGCACAATTACTTCACCAACATCTGGGACTCTGCTCGCTGGAACACTGGTACAGGGTCATCTATATTAATTCATCTTCATTCGAGGTACACCTTGTTCAACCTTTCACCAGTTGGAAATTCCATCGGTTTTTTGACAGGTCCCATGTCGCCCTGTCCCTGGAAGCCGTGAATTTGCATTGTCTGTTTTCAGTCCTGCTCACCTCATTTGCCTCATGTTGGCCCTTTCTTTTATGGTAAACAACAGCCTTGATGGACTCGAAAACAGTATAAATACATGAACATTGCCTCAGTCCAAGCAGAAAGCATTCAACCAAAATGTTCACCATTTCTAAGCTTTCCACTTCCCTCGTTGCTGATCGATGAGCTCTGAACCTACTATGGAAACCAATGGACACTTATTCCCTAACTCAAAAACCCAATAAAACCTCAGGAAGAGATGAATCTAATCACGAAGCTCCAGGAGAATGAGTGAGAACCAGGAAACTGGAAGTTCCAACAGTCAGACAAGTTATAGTCCCTGGCACAGAGCCTTGTAAAGGTTGGAGGGAAGGTTATAGTCCTTGTTGTGATGGAGAAACAGTGCTGTGTTGTTGCAGAAAACGTAGGAACTCGCTTTATCACCCACACAAGACAAAGGGGTAGGGTGGCAGACAGCCAAACAGTGGTTTTTAGGAAGCGACAACACAAGGTTCAACGGTTCTGGTGGGTTCCCAATGATGGGATAGACAATTCAATATGCAAGATGTGATTCCAATGAGCCAATACGAACCAGAGACGATCCGAGACAATTCAGTAGTACGATTTGATACAATTCAAGGTCCAAGACCGGTGATTCAATACGATCCAAGGTCCAAGACCTACAATTCAATACAATTCAATATGATTTGAGATGTTTCCACCCAATAGAATATATTCAATTCAATACAATTACAATCCTGAGATGATAACTGGCTCGAAGACCTGGATACACCCTCTAGCATGAACTGAGCTCACTTGAACTGGGGTGGATCATGTGCTGATCAAGTCAGAAACCCTAACTACTTATACTAGGCTGAGAATAGATACTACAAACAATGAAAAGAAGAGAAAATGAGTCAAGACTCCGTGTATCTGTCTTGGCAAGAGTCCGGGTATAGTTCCTATTGGTTCCCAACCTGAGCACGCCATTCCTACACCATTCCAAGCATGTTCCAGATTACAGAGCATCGGACTTTTGTGTGGGGCCTGATGTAGGATTGATCCCCATCAAAGTCCTGGTCACTCCAGCAGGGTCTCCTAGGTTTTGATTGGTGTCCCTCGAACAAGTCCACCAGAACTGAGTAGTACTAGTCAATAGCTTTCAAGTGATACCCAAGTTGTTGTGTTTCTGAGTAGGGATCCAGAGAACTAAGTACAGTCCTTGTTTTAGGATAGTGATGCTAAAGATAGCACAGTTTCTTGAATGATCTTGGTGGATCGGCACCCCATTGGGGAGGATCCCCATCGGTTTCCATCATCTGACAGAACATGTCTTGCATTCTGAGCCAAACACCAATGAACAGAACTGTGAACCAAGCTGAGCATAGGTTTCTGGAGGTTCCCATCATTGGGAACCTTGTAAAATCAAATGAATATCCCCAATGTTTAATGTTGGACTGCACATTCTCCTACAGATTCCAGAGCGAGCACCTGCCAGAGACCCCAAAGGTTACCCCTTTGTGATCCACTTGTTTATCATTTGTGCTTAGAGCAACTAAAACCAAGCTTCAAGACATCACCAAGCATTTGTAGGCTCCAGTGTGCCTGTAGTTGAATCTTTCTTTGTGTTATTGAATCATTTCCTTCCTCCAAGCAGGACTAGACCTTCTAGACTTCCTTAGCAATTCAAATTCCAACATAATGCTTCAAAATTCTTGAGGACGCTGTTAAAGTTATTCACATTTGGAACACAGTAATACTGTTTTGGCTTGATCCTGACCAATGTATAGCTCTAGGTAGCATCAAATAGGTTTGATAGTAGTGAGGGAACCTCATTTCCACAAGAGACTCTTAAAAACTTTTGAAATTTAGGAGCCCAGCATTGTTAAACCCATTGGCCCGTTGACAGGCCAATGATGGCCACTGTTTCAATTGCTGTCCAGCACAAAACTGTCCTGTTGCCATCCTGTAAAACTTTTTTCTGGATCCCTTGACAGACCGAGTCAGCTACCTGTCAGATGGAACCTGTTGAACCGGTGCAACAGACGTGGCAAATTTAGTAGAGTGAGAATAATGATTATTGATGTGTAGAGTATGCTTGGGGTGTTGGGAAGCATCTACTGGGGTCTTTGCATTGACTTATCAGAACTGTATACAAGTTATAGTTGTCAACAAGTTAGTCTAAGTTAGTTTCGTCAAGCGTGGGAAAAGTAAAGTAAAGTAAAGTAAAGTTAGCCCTGCCAAGCCAAAGGGGCGTTCAAAGTTAAAGTTAGCAGTCACAAGTTACTTTATTCATTCTCCTATTTCAGGAAGGAAAACAGACAGCTGAAACAGTGAAAGAACAAAGGAACTGCTCATTTTTGGGCCCCAAATTGAGCTCTTTTCCCCAGATGAAAAGACCACTAAAAATTGGTGGTGTTTCAGAGGCAAAGAGGTGATCTTTTTTGAAAACATTTTGTTGCTAAAAATGGCTGGAAAGGCTATTGTGTTTATTCCATGTTCCAAAGGACCTCAAAAATATACTCAAAGAGTAAGATGTGTTTGCCATTGATTTTTTGGCACAAAAAATCCATTGGCCCCTGCTATGCTTGGTTCTCTGACTCTGCATTTTGCACCCCATGAGTCATGTTCCTCAGACTGCTTGCTACTCTCCTCAGAGCCGCTCAAGTGTAGCCCTGTACTGGATTTTGAGTGCGTTGTATTGCAAGTTTACATTGCCTGGCCGGTATCTGTGTGGGCCCCCTTCTACACATTAGTTTGTTGAGAATTTGAAGGAGTTTATAGATGATGTGTGTTTCTTCCCATATCCTATATGCTTTGACCCTTTTCCGCCTGATCATTTAGTTTTTCACGCAGGAGGACAATGGCCTCAAAGAAACCTGGCGGCAGCAATATGGGTGGACATTGAAGTGAGTACTTGTTTACCCTTTCTTGCTCATGTTGCCATCCCTCATCTTGATCTTTACTTGAGCTTCTACCCGCTCTTCATATGCGTCTCTGTACATTCCTGCATGGAGCTTCATCCCATGGCTCAGGGTATATCTGCGCTGCATATCATGGATCCAAAGGCAAGGCATCACTTCCTCTTGAACATGCACATACCAGAACTCAGAGCCGCCGCAAAAACAACGTGTTATTAGCCCAAAATCTTGGTACATACTTGCTCCTTGGCTGTTCAAGCCTCTAACTAACTGTGTTCATAGAACCCAGCCTTTGGAGGACTACCTGCTGAACTTAAGCATATCAATAAGCAGAGGAAAAGAAACTAACAAAGATTCCCCTAGTAACTGCAAGTGAAGCGGGAAAAGCTCAAACTTAAAATCTGGCAGTTCTTGTAGCTGTCTGAGTTTTAATTTAGAGAAGTGTTATCTGTGCTGGACTGTGTACAAGTCTCCTGGAATGGAGCATCATAGAGGGTGAGAATCCCATCTTTGACATGGACTGCCAGGGCATTGTGATGTGCTCTCAAAGAGTTGAGTTGTTTGGGAATGGCCGCAGCAAGTGAGGCGAGCAGTCTGATGGCAAGAAATTGATGTCCCCACTTCGGGTCCCGATCGTTGATGCCGTAGCTTTCGATCAACCCATCACTTTCGGTTGAAATTCAGTCTGAACATTCGTGGGAGGTCTTACTCTCTTCATACATTATACCCAGTCGTAATTATCAACCCCTGGCCTTCTAACTCTGAAGTGGCCATCTAGGTAGGGTGACCACATCAGCAAACCCTGGGTGCCCTGTAGTTAAGGTCCCCCTTTACGTAGCGCTACATAGTCCCTGTAGATTACGTAGTGTTGCGTAGCACTACGTAGAGGGGGGCCTTCAACCCAGGTTTCGCTGATGCAGGTACCTGGTCCTAAATAGTACATTTGTTTCTTACATTGTAATTACAGGTTCATAACTTGCACAATATCTTTCAGCACATCGCACCATCCGAGGGGCCAGGAAGTAAAGACCTCGCGTTGTACTCATGCTCCAATATCCGAGATCGTCTATCACCCAATGGCGGCCCCCATCTACAACGTAAACAACAAGAAAATATGCCGAATTATGAATTCGCTTACTGATCTGCTAGATCCGATCTGTCCCGAACAAAACCTGAAGCGTGAACGAAATTGAATGCGATTGCTTTCTTCCTAAGAGCCCCGTCAATATCGTAGTATTTTGACCAAGGGGTGATGGTGAACGTCGAAATCATTTGTATATTTAATAAGTAACTCAAAATAAATCTTTCGGCCATCTCGGTAAGAAAAATCTGAACTTATGGACCTAACTCCAATCAAACTACTCGCAACCAAACAGTCCCGTATTCACACATTTGCTGCCAAGTATCATTCAAGTCAGCGGGAGCTGGCCATACATTCTATCAAATTACAACAGCTACCATGAGTTCATTTAGATCCCCGAAATTGCGCGAACGTCCAGCGTCCCAAAAGTCCCAAATAGAATAAGTGATCCAGCGCTTGCTGACGAGAAATAGAGGCCTTAGAAATCCCACTGCATGCAATTAGTTTCGTATTTAGTCCGATGACAGGGACGTACCAAGGTGCCAAAAGCAGGGATCCCTTCTTTCTTGCACCCTTCCATCATCTCCGTGTTGCCGCCCATGTTCGACGTGATGAAAACCACCTCGGCGCCCCATGAGACATAAATCTCTTTGATTAGTTTCATGATATCGGGGCGGCATCCTCGTTCCTTTGAGTCCCAAAGGGTGTACTGCGTTGGGGGCAGGTTATGTATCAGCGCCGAGATAGTGGGGCCAAATGTTTTGGCCTGGTCAGATCCGATCCAAATCAGATACCAGTCCGGACTCTGCAAGCTGCTCGAGAGCGCGGCGCCGAGCCCCGTTCCGGTGCAAACGCGGATACCCCGTTTGTATATTTTCGTGGTGTTGGAAACGCCGGCAAACTTGAGTTGTCGCGTCCAGAGGTGGGTAGGCGGATTTTCAACGAGCGACTGTGTGAAATCGCCTTGGACACCACAAATGAGGTAGTGTTCGTCGGACTGGCGTCCCGTACTGCCCAGGTATGAGCATTGCATTTGCCGCCAAATAATAGAGACGCACGATATTGTCCCAAATGCATGGTACTCCAGGTGGGATCCCCGAGAAATTCTGGCCAACAGCCCCTGCTGCATTCCACGCTCGAAGCGTATGATAGCTACCTTGGGCGACGGCTGTAGCAAACAAATTGAATAGGAATTCCCAGCGGAAATAAAATTGAGACGTACAATTTCGATCACGACGGGGACCTTGCGAACCGTGAGCCAGGGAATGATGACGCTGCGATGGGTACAAAATTAATATTTTCGCCAGCAAGTCGAGTTTAGTGCACTCACAAAATAGACATTCCGACAGCGAACCAAAAGTCTTGCTGGTGAATTATTTTACGGCCGTCTGCGTTCCAGGTATGGGTCGTGTGGTCATAAGAATCGCCAAGAACGACGAAGACCCATGCTGTGGCCGCAGTCAGTTTCAAGCCTCCAGAGACAGAGGGGGATCATATGCACTGGATACAAGACCGAACCAGCCGACTAGACGGTGATATCCTTCGAAAATGCTAGCAACAATTAATATCAAGAGCGAAACAAGAGTTAAATGAACGCTTACTTGTGGTGGGAGTTGCGCACCCAGGGAATAGCAGAAGCAATAGAGATGAACACAGCAACACTGGTGACCACTCCGGCAGCAATGATGGACGCGGGGAAGTGACGATAGTTGACGATGATCAGGACGATCCGGAAAACGAGCCAAATGGCGCCAGATATCGCGCAACTACTGTGAATCCCGCCGAGATGCTGCAGGAGGGAGGTCATTACGTGGGATTGAAGATAAGGGACGAAAAGACATACCTGCAGGGCCGAAGTACAACCCAAACGGAACCACAGAGGTGGCCACTGTGTCCGGGTGAGTACGCGTCGAAAGTGCATGAAAAAATACGCACCTTTGCAAGCAGGGTGTTGACAATCAGGTATAAGAACCGACCAAAAAGTTCGTTCCTCATCAAAATGGCACACTGCAGATTGCCCAGAACGAACGCCCCAGTGTATCTTCTGGGATACTCCCATTTACCGGTCGCGGCCAGCACTAGAGCAATGAGATTCAAGGTCATGACCAGCGTGAAGAATTTTCTGCGAATATTGGTCAGCATCAAGTGATGAAGTCCGGAGCGAGGACCAACCTATAAGTGTTGAACCATAGCTGGAATTGAATCGTACGGCTGGTCTTGCGTTTTGGCTTGGCGAGTGCAAGGGGAGGGATAGGTTTCTCCAGAGCCAGCTTAGACAGAGTATTGTCCTTCTCCAGAGTGGGCGTCGACTGGGCGCTGTCAAAAGGAACGGGCGGTAGAGATAAGGTTGAAGCATGGATGTCTAGCCCCTTCTCAATATCAGAAGCGAAGTAAGGCATGAGAGTAGTTTTGAATGCACGGTGCGTTCAAGAGGGTAGATTGTTTGAGGGACGAGAGTGAATGTGATGCTTTTGAGAGACGAAGAGAGGGTGATTTTATATACGCCCGAATAGTGGGTGAGACTTTTTTTTGTTTTTTGTTTTTGCATCCGCGGTTTCACTGTTCCGCGGATCGAGACTGGTCTACTCCTGTGGAGCTCGGACACTTCGAAGTCGCAAGACATACGGCCTCAGCAATAGTCGGAACGACGAATTACCAATTTTCTCCATCTGGAATTCCTGGTGGATGGAACATCAGCCTTCAGCCTAAACATTCTCGAAGAGGGTAGCGGATCCAATAAGCGATCCGTCAGCCGCCTTTCAAGCTTCAACTTTGAAGATGTGATTGCCACTGCAAAAGATTTCAAGTAATTTCTCAAAGTAGCTCAATATCACGGTAAATAGACAACATCTGCTTGCGTGGACAGGGTGGATTTACCGTTGGTTTAAATATTGTGCAAATTGTTTTGGCCGTGAAAGCTTCAACAAATGTTTAACGTGACTGATTACGTATGTTGCAGTTGACGGCAGATGTAACCCAGAAAACCGGGAACATAACTATGAGGAACGGAATTCATTCGTGGTTGTTCCTTGGATTACGGTCTGTTCATAACCCCGGGTATGGCATCGGCTTTCTATTCCGTCGCCACGATTGTTCAATTCGAGAAGCTTGAACCCTAGACAACGGGACAGGGGAACGGTGCCCGCGATCCCCCACAGTGGATATACAGTAAAGTATCTGCGTTCCGAGAGAACGGGACCCAGTCCGCAGGTCATATATCAGAACCATGCCGATGGCAGCTGAGCCGTTTATTTGGAAGTAGTGTGTTAATCCTTTTTCTCCAGTACAGATTTACCTCACGCATGAAATTCATGTGCCCCAAATATAGTGGATGTATTTCCATAATCCGTTACCGTTTGGAGCGCCGAGTCACGAATCGTGGTTGACGCTTGCAGGACCTCGCGGTGAGGTGTTCCATGCAGATGGGCATTGGTTTTAAGCGCCGCAGATATCAATCTCGCCTCGGGGCTTCGGCACGAACAGTCAACAATCTGGCAGCTTGTACTCCAAATAGGTGGCAGCGTGTGCGCACTCACCGCATTTTTAGCTGACGAGATTAATTTCTGGTCAGGGTCGATATTCTTAATCAGAAGGTTAGGATTGGACATTTACTTAAAACATTTGTACGGCAAGTACGGCAACTGTGCCCGAAAAATGGTCCTGAGAGCACCCAAATGGGGCAGAAAATCAGGCCTGATGCGGGTTTCCTGACATTTTTCACCAAATTTTGTGGTCTAGGCCTGCTGGAATCCTGACATTTTTTTTTCCAAATCATTCCTGACATTTTGGGTCTGAAAAAGTCAGGCCTTTATGGGAATTATCATTGGTCCTCGGAATGTATCGACGAGATACGCCTGTTTTATCCACCAATTGGGGGACTCGATGATGTCATTACCATCGGGAGATTCATACAACCGACTTCGAAAAATCGAAGTCCTGGGAGAATACTAGAACCGCACCTGGGAGCTGTGCTTTTTTATTTTTATTTTTCTCGAGTGACATATCCTCCCATCCTCCACTTGATTCAAGGTACCTTAGAAACCAGTCATGCCCAAAAAAATAAGTCTCGGACCTCGTGACTTCTTACCACCACCATCGTTTTGGTGATGGCAAGTTTTTTGCGTCGTCCCTCCACTGCAGTGCACAGTGTAGGGAGCAGTGTGGAGGGTCTGGAGGACCTCGTAGAGCCAGTGCTTGAGCCTACGTCGCAGACCCGCGGAGATGAAGTCGAGAATAGATTCCCTAGACAGCTGCCGTACCGTACGTACGTACGGCGCCAAACTATAGAACTCCTCTCCTCCCACCACGACGATGCGCTCTGGACGAACTTTTACCTCGAACTATGCCCGCGCGACCAGCAGGACACCATGCAAGCCAAATCCACAGCCCTACCAGCTATCTAGCTCCACACGTGCCAGGTCGCATGGCTAAGCGAGAGACTCAAAAGCCGAAAATTTCGAGAAATCTCCTCACCTTCAAACCACGAGCGACTGAAAACTGCAAAGGCAGAAGGGCCCAAAATGCGTCCACTCAAAGATAGAAATTCACTCGCCATCGTACGTCGTGAAATGCCTAAAGCAAAAACACCGCATTCGGAAAGTAAAAGACACGAGAATGCTCGCGCGGAAACTCGAAACGCCCAAGCACAAGAATGAGTGTGATTGCCGCTGTACATCATGCCAGGTATCGAGGGAAATAGCACGCTGCCTGCACCCCAATAAGTGTTATGTCAGGGCTCAGGTACTGCTGAACTCACTTGAAAACAAATGGGATCCTCGAGTGATGCAGCCCGAAGATTACGAGGAACTCCAAAAACCATCTGAGAACGACGACCCCGACGTAGCGGAATTCGATGCACGGGTTTTGGGACCCTCGAACCAAGTTGGCGAAGTGGTTGCCATCAAGGCAGCCGTTGAACCTGCGCCTATCGACGCGCCGTTAAGAATCTACACGGACTCGAAATATGCGAAGGACGGACCCACCAAAAACCTCAAAAAATGGCAGGACGAAGGATTTTACACAGTAGCCAACGGCGACCTCTTTGAGCTAACGGTGGCGAAACCGAGAAAACGCAAAGCAAAAACTGAAATAGTTTGGATCAAAGGCCACGCCGGGAATGCTGGGAACGAAGCAGCTAGTGTGCTGGCAGGGGAAGGAAGTAGAAAACCAAACGAGGACATGATAAATGTAGACGCGTACACTTCGTTGATACTCCCCGGCGCCAAGCTGAAAGCAATGACTCAATCTGTCGCGTATAAAATTACACGCAAACTAAAGATGGAAACACGTACGTACACAATCTACTTAACTGGCCGGCCTCAAACCGGAACATGGCGCAAGCTAGGATAGCAGCTGATGATGCGAATGGAACTCAGATAATGGCGTACGGCGCAACAAACCTCGGGAACTCCGGGAAGACACGGCTATACAAAATATTAGTCGCTGAATCTGCCCACCTTATATGGCGCTTCAGGAATGAACGGGTCATTCAGAAGACAGGCCCAGTCTCACCCGTAAAGATCCGCAATCGTTGGCTGAAAACAATCAACAACCGTCTTGCGATCGACTGTGCGATGACTGACAGTTCAAAGTACGAAAAGAAGGCTCTAAAAGCTTCCTTGGTACGGAATATTTGGAAAAACACACTCAAGGACGAGCGCGCCGTGGCCAAAGACTGGCACAAAGTTCGCGGGGTTTTAGTGGGTGTCGGCTAACATTGGCGATGAAGGTGGAACGGCGACTGACGTAGGTCGTCGGGAAGCCCGAGTCAGCGGAAATGTCGAAGCCCCACATACCGTGTTGAAGGCACGGATGCGGAAGGCGCATTTCCTCGCGAGGTTGTAAATTCTGGCTGACCTGGTTCCAAGTCCGAGGTCTCAACTCAGCGGATAAGTAGGGGTGACCGACCTTGTCGGCCCGGAAGCCCCGACATGCCGCCTGCGGGCATGTCGGGGGGAAAGGAGAAGGGAGCGGCAGAGTGCCGACTCCCCCTTACTGTCGAACAGACTAATCCTATCATTCAGTGCTCCTCAAGAAAAAGAAAAAAAAGAACAAGTCTCACCTTCAAAGAGATCACGGTGTTGCCGCGGCTCGGCTACGGCTGGCTCGGCTCGGCTTCTGATGGCTTCAAAGCCATCAGTGATTAAAGCCGAATTACGCCACATTTGCCTCGCTGGCGTCCTCGACCTCTCTGCCACTACGCTGCGCACCCCACACCTCCCAGAACTTTCCCCAACCTCACATGGAGTCGCATGCCCTCGAATACAGCCTATAACTGCCTTACCTATACTCACTGCGTTCAAGCCGGTCCTAGAATAGCATAGAATGTCAAATTTTGAGGCAGTTTGAGGCACGTTGATGTAACGTAGCCACGTCTAGGCAGGCCTAGCCATCGGCTATGCGCCTAGACAGCCGACGGCTAGGCCTGTCTAGACGTGGCTATGCTCGGCTAGCCCACTTCAGCGTGCCTAGAAATTTCCCGATCTAGAAGCGGCTTGAACGCAGTGACTGCCATCGACACTGTCGACGACCCGGAAACAGCATTAGGATACAGTATTATATAATCCGTCTCCGCATCGTCCCCGCAGAGTGGGTCATCAGTTTTTCGTTAAATCTTCTCCTATTGCCTGTATTGAACCGAAAAAAATATCTCTACGTAGTCCTATTTTAATATGATCTTTCCTTTTGAGCCAGAGGCCAAAGGCAGCAGGTAAAAAGCCTTAGGAATTTGAAAACTGGAACGGAACTCCCCAGCCAATCAAAAATGACCAAAGCTGCCGCTCCGATCAAGGTCGATGCCCGTTCCATCTTGCAGCAAACGTTAATACCTACATTAATAGGGTCCTGTTGAAAAGAATAAATCAGGGTAGCCCATCAGAATTTTGGCTCAGTTAAAGGCATTTTCCAAAATATTGAGAAGTCTTCGTTTTTGAACGAGATCATTGATCTTTTGCGAGAATCTTCTATTTTTGTATCTAAAAATTGGCCAAATCTCTATAGAACAATGCAGAGAGTTCAGAACTTGGTTCTGAAAATATTCTACAGCTTCTGACGACACCGCGAGTTGGGTAGAAGCTTAAGCGAGTGGATTAACAAGCACGCTAATGGGCCGAATATTTGCTAGAATTGTTTCCGCTCAATCGGAGTCTCAAGGTGTGTCGAGAAATCATGGGTGAATTTGTATTCATTTCTAGCAGTGTCTCACTCACCAACTGCAAGTGCCTGGAAAGCGAAGTATTGTGTGGAAAGTGGAAACTAGTGAAGTCTTTCAAACTCCGCTCCGAGATCATGATATTCCGTTGACAGATGGCAACAGATGGTGCTATTGTATGACTCGCATCAAATGGTTGGTTGTCCTTTCCCTCCATCTTCCCCACTGCCGCAACTCACCATCTATGACTCTGGGGCCGCGCAACTCCTGTATCGGCCATCCACCCACTCCTCAAGCATTGTCTAGGCCGCGTCTTTCAAGTCGCATTCTTCAAGTCAAGCTTCTTTCAAGTCGCGTTCCTCAAGTCGCCGCAAGTCCATCTCCCACCTCAAGCCTTCAAGGTGGCTGTCTCGTGTCAATAACGTCCCATGTAGCTCTCAAGTCGCTAAGAACACTCGGGCGGCGTCAATGCCCACCAATGGACCCCCTGTCTGTTACGGCTTGTCCTATCCGCAGTACAATTTTATTGTCGACTACTTCGAGGCTCCGCGGGAAGGAACACCACACCGAAAGCATGTGGGCAATTTTCTGGCATGGTGGAATCAGTGCGTGATCCACTATCCTTCATACTCTCCTCCAACGGCTGGCGACAGGCAAATCTTTCCTACCCTGCCTCGTTTACCCCCCACACTTTTGGCAATTCCATGGCTAGACTGTGTGCCCAGCGCCAGCGTCGTGCTGAGCTCGACGTAATCATACCATTGTAGTCGTCGCGTGTAAATTCACTTGGAGTACATTTTTTTTTATGCCGTCTGCGACGTAAATTTAAATGGGATTGTGATGATACTGTATTGGCAGTGAGCTACTAGAGCAGAAGCTGGCTCGATGCTGGCCTTGGCTCACGATCTCATGACAGCCTGCCGCTGTCTCGCCAACGGCGACCAGATCTGGCCAATGTCGCCAGCGCCGTCCAGCTCTGATCGAAGTCCCCCGTTTGAATGATCGTGCTGTGAGCGCAGTGTTCGGCAACCTGGTGATGATGGCATCAATGGTTGGAGCGTATGAGCGCCGATCCGCTTCGCGCACATTTGCTGATAGGTCGGTTACTGCAGTGTGTTCTAAAGTTTCTAACAGAATGACGATGACATTATACTTCTGGCAGTCCGTGCTCAGGTTTAACCGCAACCTAAGCTCACAGACCGTCTGCGATGTCATCTTGTTCCATGTGACTTTCCCACCCGGCGGGCATCGAGCTCAGGCTAGATCAACCTCGCGGCGCCATAGCTCCACGCATATACCCCCGAGCTGCCACCCAGGGCACCGCTTGAGGCAACGGAAAACTCGTTAACCGAGCTTTCTGTCCAAGTATCGATCAGGTATCAATCTCACCTATACAAAATCCAAGTCCTACGGCCATCGAGGCAGCGGTGCAAACGGAAGCTCACGATGATGTGCTGGTGGTGCACCGCACGCCGGCGTCCGTGCTCGCGTACCAGTTGCCGGACGTGTTTACAGTGCTGTTGACATTCCGCGCAACGCCCACGACACCTACAGCCCATCCGCGCAGTGGGATAATTGATGCCCCGCGTTACCCGCGTGTACCTTACACCCTGAATGCGGGCACGCCCTAATCTACGACGTTCACGACGTAGCTGCAAAGTACATTTGTTCATCTCCTACCCCTGCCTAGCTGCCTCTAATTTTACGATTCCTCTCTGTACCAAAAATAATGGCAACAGTATTCTCCCAGGACTTCGATTTTCTAAAGTCAATTGTATGAATCTCCCGATGGTGATGACAATATCGACTCCCCCAATTGGTGGATAAAACGGGCGTATCTCGTCGATATATATATATACATCCCGCTGGTACCAGATGCGCGGGATGCTGGGCCAAAGTCCGCCGAGCAGTGCCAAGTGTATGTAGGCTTCCTTCTGCTTCCTGCCAAGGTGATGTGGCCTCTAATAATACACATCAGACATCGCATATCTTGGTTGTTGATAAGCCTTTAGAGTCCCAAACGGAGATGCCGCATGACCTTCTGATTCGCTCAAGACCTAAAAATGGGTGAGTGCGCACACGCTGCCAGCTACTTAAAGTACAATCTGCCAGGTTGTTGATCGTTCGTGCCGAAGCCCCGAGGCGAGATTGATATCTGCGGCGCTTTAAACCCACCTCAACTGTAAACGTCAACCACAATTCGTAACTCGGTGCTCCAAACGGCATGGATTATGGGAATACATCCACTATATTTGGGGCACATGAATTTTATGCGCGAGGTATTTTGTACTCGAGAAAAAGGCTTGACACATAACAGAGTTGCTTCCAAATAAACGGCTCAGCTGCCATCGGCATGGTTCTGATACGTGACCTGCGGACTGGGTCCCGTTCTCTCGGAACGCAGATACTTTGCTGCACATCCGCTGTGGGGGATCGTGGCACCGTTTCCCTGTCCCATTGTTTAGGGTTCGAGGTTCTCGAATCGAACAATCGTGACGACGGAATAGAAAGCCGGTACCATACCCGGGGTTTGTGGCTCAGGTCCGAACGGCAGGGCAGGGTGGCTCTATCAAGAGCTGTTGCCCACGGTTGCTTCTCTGTCAACATCCACGGATTTAGCATTCAATCCCTTCAACTTGTCAATGTCATGCATGGGCTATCATTATCTCTATAGTATCTGGACCGCGCTCGTACATTACACTGCGCCAAGTGTATTCGTTTGGATAGTCTATTGGGTGTGTATGGTAACTTGCCTCACCTCACGCCAGCCCGGGCGCTCGTATCTCTTGGCCCTTGGATCTCGCGCGCGCAAAAGCTGTAGGGTGACGATGTCTATTTTTGACCCAACTTCGGCGAGAACTCATCGCCCCTTAAGATTACTACACTGAACAATTGGGGATTGGACCCAGTCCCAGGGGCAAAGAATGTTCGCACCATACGGTTCAACTCTTCCAAATGATAGGAATTTCAGATCACTGCTCTGAGAGATCATGATTCTCTCCTTGCGACGTATGCCCATGCTATTCCACAAGCCGCAGTTCGCCTCGCGATGCGATAATGGGAGGGCTCTTCCAAGGTGGGGCAGTTCATTTTTCGGAAGGCGAGTTAAGCCCTAATTCATTCCTTGCAGGACGATGTGGCAACAATGCGCGGGCTACCGTCCGACTGGCCTTCCACGACGCAGGTAGGTTCACAAAAGCCGACGGTGATATTCACGGAGAATTTGAATTGAAAATCCTTTTCAGGTACGTCCTCGCTTGCCTTGCAAGCAAACGCGCTACCCAACGGAGGCGCTGACGAATCCATGCTGGTCGATCCAACCGAGGTTCAGCGTGTCGAGAACAACGGACTGCAGAATATCGTCAGCCTCCTTCAACCCATACCCGCGCAGTTCGGTGTCTCCCTGGCGACATCATACATGTAAGTGCAACGGATGCACACCGCGTGATCTTTTGAACTTCTTTGACAGCTCGCCGGTGTTCTCGCAGTTGTGAATTTTGGACATCACATCCTGAGAACTGTTCCTCATCCTCCGTCTTTATAGCTTGCGTGCCCAGGTGGCCCGGTCATCCCTGCATTCGTCGGCCGCCCAGCACCAAGGAACATCGCCCCAATGGGCCTCCTTCCCAATCCTGAGGACCCAGTCGAGACCCTCGTCGCTTGATTTGCCGACATGGGCTTCACCGTCCGCGAGCTGATGGCCCTCATTGGCGCGTATACCACTGGGAACCATCGTTTCATCGACACCGCGGAGGCGAACAAGACGTTTGACACCACCGTCGATATTTGGGATACTCGTTTCTGTAAGCACGTTCTGCGGTGTTGAAAAGGCAGGCCAACTAATATCGGGGCTGGGTGAAAATGCCGCGACTGCCGCGGCACTGGCACGCACCGACGTGCACTGACGCGGCATTGACGCGGCACTGACGCGGTGGTGGCTGTGTCATTGCCGCGGTGTGCGGGGTAAGTTCCGCGCGGTCTTTATTTCCTTCTACACACATTCCCGGCTCCCCAATTCACCTTTACGGGGTTTTAACATTCTAAATACATTGTTTGGGTCAAACAACCTTTTGCAAACATACTGGACTTTTTCGTTCAAATCGACAGGGGGCGTGACGCGTGACCCAAAATACCTATTCGACATTTCGACGGCGGCCGAATTTTCGCATAACACCCTCCAAAATTTCGACATTCACACGAAAATTTTCGTCTTTTTTGCAGTTTTCAGGTAGTTTGAGGCCTGTGTGCAAGGGGGTCCAAGGATAAGAGAAAAAGATATCACCTACAAAAGTTTTTTTTCGAGGGTCGGCCGACCCCTCCCCCCCTCCCCCCGTGGGAAATTGCCTTATTTAGGCACCAAATCAGCCGATTTCCACGATTTTTCGACGCAGATGCCCTCAGGGCGTCTGTTGGTATGTATTCCGTGGGTCAAACATGGAAAAAGTGCGATGTAGAAGAAGAAAAAATTTGTCCAAGTCACGCCACTGAACAGCACACGTGCTAAATTACTTGATTCGGAATGGCTGTCCATGTCGTAATGGCCGTTATCAGGCCTGATATAGGAATAATCTTTTGCTCTCGGGTTTAACTTACGGTTCATTTGACACTTCGGGACCATGATATTCGTGTTCAGCAATTAAAAATGCACCAAATGCGACGTGGTGTCAAAATACCGGAGAATTGGACCCCCTTGCCTGTGTGACAGCTTTGAGGTTCGACAGAGGCCCAAGTGATGCGTGACCGCGACCAAAATTCGTGATCGACATAGGGGTCCGTGATGCGTGACTGTCGAATTGTAGGGAAAAGTCCAGTACCTCAACGGACGTATTCACGCCTCTCCTCATCTTTGACTAAACCCTCCTCACCCACCCGATTTCAGCTCCAAAGGTGGCCGCAATTGTGTCACAGACATTGTTTCTTCAGTGGAAACATCTGTAGAGGACCGACCGCTCTGACTGTGTATGACAACAGTGATTTCGGGTTATAGGTAAATGGTGAGATGGAATTGACGCGGCGCTGCCGAGACATTTGCGGCGATGTACCTGGGTCTCATATGAGTCCAAAGGACATATTGAAACAAGAAACCTGTCCAAAACTTTCACTCATCCAACCTCACAGGTGTACCTGAGATCTTAAAGGGTCGGTTCCAGTCTAATGCACTAGATAATGCGGCGTGAACAATGACCCCTGCTCCATTGCAGTTCTTGGACTTACTGTTCATTCTTTGCTGAACTGTACAAGGTAGCAGTGAACTGACACGGTCGCTGCCGCCCAGAGCCTGAGGATTACAGAGAAAGTCCGTAACTTACTCATTGGCTGGGATTGTGATACTTCCGTGATGATTACTTTACTACTGTGTCAGTCATTGTCGTGCTATATAGCATTCCGTACTCAGGTATGTCGGAACTTGAACAACGATCTGACATGCTGCCTGTTGCAGCAGTATGTGAATCGAGATAGTTGAGTCGAAGCTAAGTACCTTCGGACAAAAAATCGCACGGCATCTTGACTTGAGGCTGCAGAAACATGTATCAGGCAATTCCAGCGATTCAGACGACAAACTTTCATTGCGGAAAATATTCACGAATACTGGAAGAACTACTTTAATTATGTTGCATTCAACTTGTTTTTGCTGTGGCTCTGGTTATGTGGACTAGAAAAAGAGTTTATGGTACATGACGTGTTTCTCGATCAGTTCTGTAACTGTACTTTCGGAGTTTTACGGGGGGTCCTTGGCTGGCGCCTCTGTCGTGTCGGTAATGCATCTGGCCTCGCAACATCTTCATCCAGATCCTTCGGTGTTTCGCTATACTTTGGCCCCGGCTACAGTAGTCGCTGAATCACTGAAGGGTACACAGAACAAGTTCGAACTGACCTGGAGTTCCGATTCACTCTCCTCTCGATCATCATGATCCCAGTGCACAGGAATATTTTGATACGGGTTCCAGCCATCTTGGTGTGGATAAAACCAGTTGGCGACTCGAGCGCAATCTTGTGAGCTCAAATCTCCTCTGTATGGAATTCCTCCATTCCGAAACATCTCGCTTCCCTTCCCCGAGACTGTCTCCATTACTTTGCTGTACTTCGCTGCTGGAATAGTGAAGTAGTCGGCGTCGGGGTTTGCAAGAAGCTGCTCTAAGGTGTGTAAATGAGGGCGGAGGGCACTTTCTATTTCGTCGGTATCGGGTTGATCACGAAATTCGAGAATTTCATCTTCTTGGGAGCATATTTCTCCTGCATGAGTCCATTTTCCAAGCTGCAATTCGGACTCAGTATTAAACCACTGAATGGTGGCAAAAGATTACCCGGATTTGGCGCCGGGCATTCGGATTTGCCCATAATTCATCACATAGGTCTGCTCCTGGGACCTTCTCTGGGGGTGGATTCTGCTGTTCGAATTTATTACCACGCCTTTGCCTTTGCAAATTTTTCCCTTGGAATGCTTAAATCTGGCCACAGATTTGCTTGGTCATTAAGGATCATGGGGTTCATCCTGATATTCACTTTTGGCGTTGCAAATTTGGTTCGTGCTTACATATATTCGGCCATGCCCCAGAATGCCTCAGAAGGATGCCAACCGTAACCTAGTGTCTGTTCCACGATTAGTGTTGCCGCGGCTCGGCTCGGCTACGGCTAGCCGTTGGAGCCGAGCCAAAAATAAGCCAGCCAAAGCCAGCCGTTTTGGCTCGGCTCGAAACAGCTCCAGCCATGGCTTCAAACGGCTCCCAATCAAAATTGTTTGTGCCCCTGTTCAGCGAGTTCATTGGCCTATTTGCTTCATAACCGAACCCTCAGTCCCCTCTTAGTGCCAAATTGCATGAATTCTTGAAAAAACCATGGAAACCGGCGTTGAGTGATGGCGTGGGTACAGGTCCCACACGCTGTCAAACGCAGGAATGGGACAACCTCCAGTGAATTTTGAAAATACTTAAAGCTTTCGAACTCTAGGGTGGTTCTGTGGTCATACACTGTCATGAGATGTATAGGATATCCATTTCCTAAATTACTGTCCAAAGCCACGGCTGAGCCGTGGCTCGAGCCGAAGCCGTTTGGAGCCAGCCATTTATGTCACGGAGCCGTCAAAAGCCGAGCCGAGCCAGCCGTAGCCGAGCCGCGGCAACACTATCCACGATTACCACCTCAGAAGGCACAAGGCGGTCTGTTTGATCTTTCCGTATTTCGCAGTCCCGCATTCACGGTGTATGCTCTGTCCGGTTTCCTGGTATATTTTGGTGTATTTAATAGTACGTAATGCTCTTAAATTCACCTTTCTTTTGTTGCAGACAACAACTCTTGTCTCCAGTGCCATCATACATGACGAGCAGTGCCGTCTCGTATGGACTGTTCTCCAATATCACATTTTATCTTGTGGCCGTTAGCAACGGCTCAACCCTTCTGGGCTCTGTTGTAGCCGGCTTTGTCAGTGATCGTTTAGGTATCAGGTTATTTTTCCGTGTTGTGGTCCTGCAGCTCACTCACTTAGGCGCAATGAATGTCCTCATCCCAGTACTCACCACTGTCGGGATAATCACCATCATCTGGCCATTCTGTGGCACTGTCGCTTCCCTCAGTGTTGTTTCCGTTCTTTTCGGGTACGATCTTATTCCTCTCTCTCTATTCCTCTGCCAGTGTATCTGCGACCCGCGTGCTGATGCCAGCTAGGGTTACCTTGGGTGCATATGGTCCCCTGACCCTCGTGCCGGTCGCCGCAATGGGGGGTACTGAAGACCTCGGTCGGCGCATGGGAACCATGACTACGATTCTAGGCATTGGGACACTATGTGGTCCGCCGCTTGCGGGCCTGCTGAACAGTACGAGTCTTGGATATAAGGCAGTGGGCTATTTTTCAGGTGAGAAACTTGATGTTATTTCTTACATTCATTAATTCTCACCAATCACTTTGAAAATTGAGGCGGAATAATTTTCCTTGCCACAATACTCCTGGTGTTGGCTCGATTTTTGGCAGTGCCGGGGCTTCGAGCCAAGTTCTAAGTGGATAATCTTCATCTACATGATGTATGCTGTGAATTTTCAGAGCCTGTACTTGTATTCTTTGCCATTTATGCTGATAAGAACTTGTCATCCACACCTTCGAGTTCCTCCGCCACTAATCGGACTTTTGGCCTATTTTCGAGCATACTATTTTGGTGAGGCTCAGGCTAGATGGTATACATGGTTCGGGAGTTTCGTCCTTCTGTCTTGCCCATCTACTCCCTGTCCCCATCCACCTACCATGCATCTACGCAAATTTTCGACCTTTTGATCTTCATATTCTGGCTTGTGTGGAGTACTTGCCCCGCCAGTTCATTGTCTGATGAGATTCCCTGCAGACCAATCAAAGGCTGTTGCTGACTACTGTGTCTATGTGTAGAGGAGCAACGCCCTGAACGCCGTGACGTGGTTGTTGCCTTTTTTCAGGCAACGGAGGCCACCGTGATCGTGACTGTTGCCCAAAAAGGCAACCAGCGCTTTGACGCTCGCGCCATGGTGCCACTCAATGAGATGTCAGAGTGGGAATTTTGGGGCCAATGGAGCTAAAATTCATAAGTATGAACACATTAAATAGGTGTACGGGTTTTTTTTTTATGATTTCTTTTTGAATGTCACGATTTTCCCAGGCAACTGACCTTACCGTGACCACGACCCGCTTGAAAAAAGGTAACGCAATGGGCAGTCCGCGACCGTGACCATTGCTCCCCTACACAGTACGGTTGTTGAAGTAGGTATCAGCCATGGTTGTGTTCAATGTTACACTGATATTTGTAGAGAAAGTCTTTCAGCATATAGGCAATAATGCTATCCTCCGACTCGATCGACACATCCATGTAATGTTTGTCTAATATTCAGAACTTGTGCACTAAATCACTTTCAACAAGAAAAGTGCGGGTAACAGCTGTATTGCTCATCCTGAGTGCCTTGCCATCCAACTACAATGGCACATGAGAAATGCCATCAATAACAGCCTCAGTGGAGCATACCACAGTGCCAGCAACCCAGCAAGCCATTAGGATCACTGAAGAGAAAAAGCCAGTTAGTCCTGATTCCTGAACCAAACACGTGAAGCCCGCTAACTATTTATGGTCTCAAAGCTACGAGTAATTATGTTTACATAATTCTCATTCTTAATCAATTGAAGGGCAGAAAAAGTACTTGGTTTTTACTTGCCTCTGGCATCCGCTCATTCATGTAATGCTTCTATGCTATAATACCTTAGAAACTTCTGGACCATTAACTGTTCTTTAAGATTTTGCTCGTTCGGCGGTGCCCATCAGTTTGCACATATTGATTGCTTTCTCCATTCACCGTTCTTTAACGAGATGGTGGAAAAGGGTGGAAATCCTGTGCTCTTTCCCCTTATATCCTTGCTCCTTCGGTGTTTCTCTGGCCTCTTGCTGGATCTTCAACTCCTTTGGTCCATCGGATTTTCCACACTTTTGAACCCATGATGAACGACGCACTTCATTTCGGTTCTGTCCTAACTGCGCCGCAACCTTGAACAACCCCCATTCAGATCATCGAGTGGTCGAAACAAGTCCTGTGAACCAGCAGCTGTCCAGAGCACACTTGATTCGACCACAACATTCTCACTGCGGCGCATCTGTGTCATACTGCGGCCACGATTTCCATATAAACCGGCGAGTATCCTCTATTCCATTTCGCCCTCACCTGCGGCTCATCTCTCAATGTGTTCTCCCACCGCTACCCGGCTTCTGCCACACTCGATATTCAAATACATTCTCTTCCAAGCTCTAATGCCTACTCTCAATTATGCCGAACCCAAAATTATCGATCGTCCTGGTTCCATAGTGTCTGATATTGTTCGTACTGCGCAACAATTCAAAATTGGACCCAGAATCGAGGTCCGTCTTGTCTGTTGTACGCCATCCGGACTTTTTTGCTCTGCCGCAAAGGCTCTTTGTTTCCCTTCTTTGGTGCACCCAAATGCCGCAATTCCTGGCCCCCAAACTCCCAGCCCGTACCGAATGGCTTCAAGGACAAGCTTTCTGGCGGATCAGGGTACGCTATCCAGCCACAGTTTTCCTTTTTACAAACTCACTCTCAACGTAGGCAACCGGTCCCATCACCCTTGCCAGCATGCAGCACATGCACGACATCGATTTCAACGTTTCCCTCTCCACGATTATCAGGCTACTGATGGGGTTCAGTTGTCCTTTATTCACGATAGGTGCGAGGAAATTACTTGAACGCTCGCCTCTATTCACTATCCTCACCATATGTCTGTAATATTTCCTTGCTATGTTATTGGCTTTATCTCGACGACTCACGAGCAAAGGCTCTAAGAGCATCGCCCCGACAAGTTAAATCTTTCACTTTAAGTTCCAAGGCAATTCTGGATATTACCTGATCCCCCATCTGCCGGAGCGAAGCGAGGGCTTATCTTGTTAGTTTTCCTGTGATACCTTTGTGAAGCCTCTAGAAGGGGCAGGGCTTGATGCTGTAATAACTTCCCCCTGGGGCCGATTCAAACCCTTGTGCACCCTTTTATTTATTTTTTCTGATTCCTATATTAAAACTGCACCACTTGCCACTGGTGACTTACCAGACTGTATAGAAAGTGTCCTTTCAGTCTGATTTTTTTTTTTTTTTTTTTTTTTTTTTTTTTTTTGCAGGGTAACCACTCTTAACCCCAATATACTGTCTTTGAGTTGGTTGCTGTGTTTTATGCACCTTTCAAATAGAGTAACTTCACTTAATGCTTTGCGGTTGTTCTTATGACTTGATATGTTGTATTCAGAGTTTTTCGAGCTCTAAAAGGCCAAATCTGCCAAAAATGGGCCTGGCAACCAATCTGAATTGTTATATCTGATACTTATACTGTTTTCAAGTTGGTCGCTGTGCTTGATCCACCTTCTAAATAAAGCAATACTATTCAATGCTTTGTAGCTGTTCTTTTAATTTTATATGTCATATTCAGAGTGTTCAGAGTTTGGAAAACCCAAATCCCATGAGAAAAGGGTGTGGTAACAAATGTGGACCTCAATGTACTGTTTCTGAGTTGATCACTGTGCTTGATCCGATCCACCTTCCAGATAAAGTAACACTATTTAAGCTTTGCAGCTGTTCTTTTGACTTGATATTTCATATTTAGACTGTTCAAAGTCTTAAAAACCCAAATCTCACGAGAAAGGATGTGGTAACAAATGTGGAACTCGATATATTGTTTCTGAGTTGGCTGCTGTGCTTGATCCATCTTCCAAATAAAGTAACAAGGTTTCGCCGTCTTTGACCGTGGCTCCAAGGGGCAGTTATTTGCTGTCACTCAGACGATACTCTGGACGAATCTGATGAAATTGCGTCTTTGCCGAATGAGGAGATCATCCTCGTGCTTTGGTACACAGAGCAAGCGGTGGGGTATACCATGGAGGACTGTTGGACACGGTATTTCATCTTTTTCTTTGATTCACCTGGGATAATAGTGGAGGTTTATCCAGGTTTGATTGCGGTGATGTATTGGACAGTAACCTTTACATAAATACCTGGTCCCCCAAAGACTTCCAGTCCTGGATAAGTCAAGGGAACCATATTTTTCAGCTTACTCGGGATCACCTCCAATTTTGATGACTATGGTTAAACCTTGACGTATGGTTGGATTGTCATTTTTACTGACTTCTTGAAACAGTTCTCGTGAATTACGTGAGCTTCGAGGTCCAAATTTCGGGGAGTGCAGAAGATCTTCCGGCCGGCTTTCTATTTCTCTGCCCCATGCAGGACTTTCAGATTGGGTCATCTTCTTTGAGATGGCCAGACTGTCCGGCCTATTGGTCCCTCGATCCATCGGGAGTCGAATGTCTTAGCATGGAGCAGGCAGCAGAGCTTGGATTTCCTTCCTTCCAGCTGAGTACCCAATTCGATGGAAATGCCTGGCAAAGGGCTTCGATCCAGATAGCCAGGAAGTCGCCGGGCATCTTAGATACCCACTTTTGGAATTATTGCAGAACATGGATCCTCTATTTGCGCATGGTGAGTCAGTCCTCCCGGTCAGAAGACGTTGTTCTGACTCCAAGAAGTATCAGTAGTGGTGGAATAAGGCTCAGAGGAGAAAGTTTACTCAGTGGTCAGAATCGCTGAGGAGTTGGAAGATGCGGGGAGTACACCGAGCAAGGATAAAAGCCAGTTGAATTCGACCCTTGGTTTCATATTTCACTTATCAAAGGTTATAGGCATGAACTCCAGGTTCAATTCCGATGAACACGATGGTGCCGGACCGAGCGTGGTCAGCGAAGATCGTGTTCATGACCCAAAAGCGATTCCTTTGAAGCGTTCACTTGAAGACACCGACCCGGGCTTCGATGAGTGCATCTAGTTGTAACCTGTATCTCTATTTTTTGCTAAAATATTCCTCGGTATTACAGCAGGGTGAGCAGAGATGGTCTTCCAAGACGATGTTGCGTTGCGGCGTCTCATGCTCGATGAGAAGGCACAGCTTATAGAAATGCAGCGCCTTGGCATCTCTACATAGGAAGAATTTCTTTCTCATCTTGAAAAAATCGCGGCCCGCTATGAGGACACGAATCGTCATTATCAGCTTGTTTGCGACGTCCTGGATGCTAGTGTAATTATTGGATCTTCTTGGCCATCAGCTCAGATAACAAGAGTGCTTCCGAGGGCCTGAACACATCAGTGTTTTGACAGTTTCCTTGGCGGCTTTTTGAGCTTGTCGGCTTGGCAACAAGCTCACAAGCTCAAACTACGCCAAAAATCGTGATTTTACCCACCTCAAAAATTGTGGAATAAGCCTCAAGAAATCTAAGACACCATCCTCTCATCAGCCAACATCTCCTACAGCCCATTGAGGCACATTCAGTACCTTGAAAGCCAATTAATTTGCCACAAAATCCCGAGCTTGTGAAATTTCAGACATAGGTTGCGAGCTTGTGACCTTGCCGGCTTTCCGGACCTTTTTTGACCTTTTTTGGGCCTGTTTCGGCTTGTACAGGCTCACAAGATATCTGTCAAAAGTCTGACGCACGGGTTCGGTAAGTGACTTGAACGGGGTACATCCTGACTCCTCCGCATGCAGAGTGCTGCCCTCCAACTTTCTACAGTGTAAAGCCCTAGCTCTAATGGTTCATTCATGATGCACTCGGGAACCTTACTAGCCATGCGAAACACCTCGTGAAGATTTTACGTTGTGCGGACGGATGCTTTTGGAGCTTGTTAGAACGACTGCTGCGACATTCAAAGAATCCACTCAATTGAATCCCAGCGGTACGGGAGGCACTTAGCGGTCTTTTTGGCTATTCAAAGTTGGCTTATGCCGGTGCACTTGCATAATTCCGACTTTTGTCGTTCTCAATCAGGTTTTCACTCAATGTTCAGGGGGTGGCGGTCCATACCCCGGCCCGGTAAGACTGGAAGTTCTCACATATCTCACCGAAATGTCTATACACCACATTCCAGAAGAAAGCCCTCATGAGGTGGTGCACGGTGTCTTTTGGGCTGGTGCCGGTTCATATGGGTGCATCTGTCCTATCTTACTCTGAGCTTGTAACTGGGACATATATAACAAGATCTGCAAATGTGTGGAAGGCACAATGACCTCAGTCTCCCACTATGTGGGATAAAAGATGTATGCAAAATACCTGAATTCAAAACAGAATAAACAGGTATGCAAAGTGGGACTGCTGCCAAGGATCTGCGCGTGGAGAGTCGGCACTCGCCGATCGCCGTCGTCCTCTGAAATGGCGTTCCCGCCGACTCTCGGGACAGCGAGCACATGGCAGGGCACGTATGACAAGACACCGTCTGGGTGCGGTTCCTCGCATTGGGTCGATGGAGGCGTCTCCACACGATGGCTGCGGACAAGCATCCCGCGCAAATCAGCAGCGAGTCGGCGGTGACAAAGGGAGGCACACGCGTATGAGCTGGGCGAGTTCCTGACAACGCAGGATTCGGTGGACTGGGTCAAGGTGGTGGAGCGGACGGACACGGACCTCGCACCCGGCAAAGTTTCGCACGCTGCATCTGGACCCTGGTCGGTCTTGTTCTTCGCGTCAACCGCGTACTTATCACGGTGTAAGAGGTGTCGGTGCAAGAGGCAAGCGGTGTGAGACGTGGATCTAGTGGGGACACTCTGAGAGATGGTTAATAAAGTTACTTGGACAAATTAACTTAGCCTTACAAAACTAACTTTACTTCACTTGTGGCAGACAAGTAAAGTAAAGTACGCCAAAGTAACTTGTAAGTAACTTGAAGTAACTTGAAGTAACTTTAAGTGACTTCAAGTTAGAAGAAGTACCAGCATGCTAGAGTAATTTAACAGCTCTAGGGGTCATAACAAGTGTCAATTCATGCTCTTGGGACTATAATTTGATGAACTTGGCAGCATTTAGTGATTTACAGGGCTCGGCCCAGGCCCGCAAGCCGAGCCGAGCCGGGCCCGGGCTTGAGCAAGCCGGGCCGAGCCCGGCACAGGGCTTTGGCGGGCCCAGGGCTCGGGCCTGAGGAATGTCAGGCCTGCCAGGCCCGGCAAGCCCGGGCCTACATATACATATTTATCTAGTTTATTGGGGTCATAAACTGTAAACTAAACCATTTAAACCTTTGCAATTCCGGGCTAACTTACCCCACGCAGGACCTTTGGACAACTCGCGGATCGCCTGCGCGTTCAAATTCACAACTGCAGACCGACTGCCGATCGGCCGATCTTCGGCCATCATGTTTTTGTCATTGATGAGCTTCCCTCCCTGCCATCCACCACCATCTTCCACCTGGCTTGTGTTTTCCAGTCACCGACCCATCCTCCCGTACCTTCTGCAGACACATAATATACATATACAATCTAGCATATAATGTTTTTTTGCCATTAAAAAAGCCCGGGCTTGGGCCCGGGCTCAGGGCTTCAGGCCCTGCACCCAGGGCTTGGGCTCGGGCCCGGAGAATTTGAAGCCCGAGCCCGCCCAAGCCGAGCCCGAGCCCGGGCTTTCAGGCCGTGCCGGGCCCTGAGAATCACTAGCAGCATTTGATGCCATCTGATGGCATAAGTTACTTTGTCTGATCACATTGATCTAACTTGGTGGGGCAAGTTACTTCCAAATAACTTGAAGTAACTTGCAGTAATTTGAAGTTACTCAAAGTAATTTTGATTATCTTTATCTGCATTGAGCTAAAAAGGTACTAATAGGTCAATTGCAACATACTTGCTTTGCGTGGTTACAGTTATGGCCATTAGCAACCTGTACGAGCCGTAAACATGCGGTCTGTATACAGTAGTTTATAGCCATAAGATGTTCCTACTATTTTTCTCCGCTGTTCCGGGCTTCATAACGCCCGACTGTGTCATGGCATAGCTGCAGGCGGCTATGTCCAATGTCCGACGTTTTTAAGAATCCTAAAAACAAGAGCAATTCGACTCTCACAAGAATGCAAGGGAAAATTCACGCAAACACATATTGGAAGAGGGAGTAGGTTTCTAGGATGGTGAATGGTGTGCAAGTAAGTAGTGGAATTAAAGTAAGCACAGTGAGGAGGAATTAGGAGTGTGTACTGTAAAATGCGGTCACACAGTGTCGTCTTACAAGCCACCGAGAACTTTGACCCTTTGTTGCGTAAAGTCAAAATGCTGAAGTAGACAACATGATATTTAACCTAGATCCAATTGAGATATCGGGTGCTCACCGGATGAATGAAATCTTCGGACAATTAAACAAAAAAACGGTGACTGCGTGGTTAGTGCAGACACGTAAGGATATTGCGCCTGGTGCAATAAATTGTTTCTGGCTCACGGGTTTGGAGAAAGTTTCTTGTAGTCCAGTGTTTCGATTTCACAGAGACAAGTATTACTATTCATGCATTCAGTTCGGAAAGTATATTGTACTCCAGTGTTTCAATCTCACAAAGACAAGTGTTACTATTGTTTGAATTCAGTTCAACCGTGTTCTAGATGTAAACTTTCCGCTTGGGGAAGTTGAATAATCGAAGGCCAAGGAAGAAGTACATTGCTGGGCGCGCAGGAAATCGACAGCCTCGTGTAAGTAGTGCAAGCTCAAACTAAGGGCGATAAATCGAATAGAGAGCCCTCTAGTGACCAATTGTTAGGGTCGTTCACAGTTGCCCATTTCCGGCTTCTTTTTCCAGAACTGTTTGCTCCTTTTTGGCACTCTTGCCGTTTTTCCTCCGGTTTTTTTTTCCTTTTCAACTTAAAATGTAAAAAGGATCATAAGAGCGAAAAAAAAGGGACCCTCCGTGCATTTTTGGGCAAAACCCACAAAAAAGGAGTCGAAAAAGGAGCCAAAAAAGGGCTACTGTGAACACTCCGGTTTGCGACACCCTTTTCCCTTCCTTTTTCGCTCCTTTTTCTCTTCTGCTCTTCATGCTAGTGAGACCGGGTGTTATTATTGTTCCTGGAAGGTTAAATGCTCTCATAGATAGTCAAAAAGGACTCGATTGATTTTTTCTGGATTTTTCCGCTTGCTCAGTTACATCTATCTGCTAAATGTGAAAAAGGAAGGAAAAATGAGAGAAAAAAAGGGATCCAAAAAGGACCGGAAAAAGGGCAACCGTGAATGACCTTATTCATGACTGAACTGCAACTGAACAGACTCATGGGTACGAAGCCCGTACTCTACCCTAACGGCCTATTTTTGCCCGAACAGATTTTGTCTCGAGGGTCGATTTTTGTCCGAACTAGTATTAGCCTCCGAAAAATCCGTTTTTTTTTCTATTGCGCTGGCCAGCGCCATAGTAGGGCGGACCTCGCCACCGGGCTCACAAGCCGCAAACAAATCTCGAAAGGAAGGCCAAAAAGTGTGCGCTGGCTGAGGCTCGAACTGGGGAAAAAAAAAAGTTCCTGTTTACGCTAGAAATGTAATGGAAACCGGGATCGGGCGAATCCGGCCGAAGTATGCGCGCTGTCAAAGTTCGCGTCGATGAAGGGTTTGATGCTCTCGGGGCAGCGATGTGAGAAGCGAATGGGAAATGGATGTGTTATTGGGGCCAAGCTCCCTATATAACCAACTATGATCTTTGTCACCAGACAGCCTTTTCACTGAGAGCGAATCTTCAGTGAGGCAACTTGGGAATATCACCAGATTGCAACCTGGCGCTTGAGCGCCGGCCGAGCGAACTTTGGGTCGATTAAAAAAAAAAAAATCAAGAGCATGCGGGCACTTTGTTTTAGTGACATAGCAGACCCAGAGTCCTGACCTCCCTTGGGTTAATCATGCAGGGGGCCCACTGGGCAGTGTTGATTTCTTTGGCAGAGTTTCAAGGCCGCAGACACTCTTAATTTTATAAAGAGAGAGACCGTAGTACCTAAACTGGGCTCAATGTATGTATGTTGAAGAGCAGTGAAGACTACGTGTATTAATAGGAGGTGGGAGGTATCAGGGGTGCCCAGAGGGCCTTATGAATCCAAAACGCGTGTTTTGGGATAAAACAGCTCTCTTCTTACACTAATTGGCCTATTATACATCACATCCTACTCTCTCTCTCTCTCTCTCTCTCCCATCACTCCCAGAAAGGCAACTTGACATCCTCCCAACGGAGAAGCAGCCTCCCATCGGGTGCCTCCAACCCGCGATCCTTAGTACGCTCCGTATCCCAATCACCCTCCCCACCGGGGTTCACGGTATCGTCCTTGCACTCGACGAACCCGTTGTGCGTGGTGGCGCCTGAATGGGTGATGACGGCGCAGAAGATCGCCGAGGCGTAGTCCGCGGCGACGGACCCGATGACGATACGGTCGGTGCCCGGGCTGTCGGAGCCGGTGTAGACTTCGTCGTTTGACATGATCGGGAACTACTCAGAGGCGCAAGTGAGCATTTAGGTTGAATGAATCCTATGTGCAGGGTACGAACCTCGAAGAACGGCTTCTGCGCGTTGCCAAAGTTGAACTTTTCGTAATCTGGCGTACACCGTCAGCTGTGCATAATGACAGACGCAAACAAACTCGCCGTTGTAGACGTGGGGGTACTTATCGTTGCCAACGGTCTTGCCCTCGCTGGCGAGCGTGAGCGCCTGGTCGCACGCGGCCTGGATATCGGTGCCATTGTAGGTCGTGCGGCTCGCGCAGTTGCAGCCCGCGGGGAGGTTGTCTACGGGGTCACATGATGATCGGCGGTTGATTGAGAGTGAGAGAACGCGACGGCGCACATATAATCGCAGCCGACGGTGTGTCGGAGGCGTCTTGGGCGGAGTGGTGGTGGTGCTTGTGGGGCATTGGTCTGCGATGAGGCGGGTGGGGGAGGGAGGCTGAGTGGGAGTGGGAGAGAGAGAAGACACGACGACCAACGTTTGTTATATACTATTTTTGGAGGCGCATTCCACTGGGCTACGTAATGCATGTGCGCCATCGAGAGTCTTCGGTGGACAGATTGGGCATGGAAGCTGATGCCGGGGTGCACCAGTAAGGTGCACCACGGAACACGCAGAGCAAGAGATGAATGGGAAAAAGTGACCAGCCAGTTAAAAATTCTAAACCCAGTGCCATTTTTTAGATTGATTATGCCATTTTTAGATTTGCTTGCATCGTCAGAGCACGTGCACTGAATTGGGGCGTGACACTGGTCTGTCGGAAGTGTGTACGTGGTCATCTTTTGCAAGTACGGAAATAACGTATCTCATTCCCGTAGCTGCAAAACAGTCGCGTGGTCAGGGAAGTGAAGCTCGAGCTCTGGCAGTGTATGTGATCGGTGTACGAGTTCGCGGAGGAGTTTGAGGTTTCGCAGGGCGTGAACGACCCGGATACGGCAGATTAGGACACGAAGGCGTGGGATGCGGCGCGACAGCTGGATGATGGGGAGGATATGCGAGAAAACATCTAGGTGTCCAGTGGCTACTGTTTCGGGCGTTATATTGTGTCTCCCGAGATAAATGACACAGCGATCGTTGAAGTCGGCGCAGACGCCGACGGCCACGAGTAGGCTCTCGTCCGGCAGTTCTGAAAGAACAAGCTCCCAGCAAGCGGCTAGGAGGTGGTGGGGATGGAGTGTGTAGTGGTATTGCTATCTGAATCGCAAAGGGAGTGGATTCTGCAGCCACAGGGGGAGACTGAGCGGAGCGGTCATTTTGTGCAACGACAAGACGCGTGTTGGGACGATGTAAGCCAGGCGCGGTATTTGCCCAATGCGGTGCTGGCAAACGAGGGATGACAAGAAGAATAGAGGACGTCGAATCCGTTGGGATCAATTCTCTGTGTAGAATCTACAGAGACGTCAATCATAAATGGATAAAAGCTGACGGCCGCGTAGAATTGATGTGGAGCTCTCACAAGCTGTTGACAAATAGCAGCATATGTTGATTCCTTTTCAAAGTTTGAATAGCGGATGTATTTCTTCAAATCGGTGCTCTGAAAAATCAAGGGAGGTATATTCATCCAACCCACATGGCTGCATAAAGTTTTCAGATGGCTTCAGGCCTTATGGCAGGCGCAATAAATGGAATGCTGTCTCGGGGTGACTTTGTGTTGCCAAGATTATTTGCCTGAGTCTCGGTGTGGTGGGGTAATGTTCCCGGAGAGCGGCTCGGAAATGGGACAGTGGGGAGGCTAGATACCTGGGTAGCTAGAGAGGATAAATCGAGGGAAGTAAAAGTAAGGATTGGAGATGGATGGGTGGGTCAATGTAGTGAGTGGAATGAATCAAGAGGCAATAATGCTCCCGGCGCGTAGACGGGAGATTTATGCGAAAGTCAGTCGACGGCGCGAAGACGTCAACGTGTCAATTTGAGTTCCAAACCCTGCACGAAGCAGAAATTCGAGAAAGGAGCAGAAGATATCGAGAATCCCGCGTGAAGCGAATAGAAGGAGGAAGATGATTGTGGCCGAGATAATCAGCCTAAGCGAGTCAGAAAGTGGCCCAGATGAGTATGAGAGCCCGAGGATAGAAGTTGGAAGCGAGTTGAGACGTGGATTGACGCAAATTGGAGCTCAAACGAGTGCCAGCGTGGCGGTAGAGAGCAAGCAAGAAGGTGATGTTATTTACGATACAAACAACTTTACATAATTGATCACCCAGCACATCCGTTCTCGAAGGCTGCCGGGGCTGCACTAATTAAAAATAAGTACTCTAGGCCCATGTCAAGGCAATAGCCAGAGGAACCGATGAATGTGAGCAATAAGAGCAAGTGTCGGAAAAATCCCAAATTGGTTGCAACGGATTGAGCCGGATTTGGGGATTGTATAGGATTGTGTGGGATTGTAACTGGTCTTAAGCCACTGGCGGGGCGGCTTGCAACCGGAGCGAAGCCGTTACAAACTGTGCAAGACAATTACCGGCTTAGGACAGATCTCTGCGGCTTGTAAGTGGCCTGAGGCTTGAGATCTCGAGACTCGAGTCCAAGAGACAGGGGGAAATATTATATATTTATTGCATTTCAAAAGACGTAGAATTAAGAACATGTCCTCATAGATACAGTCCACTATGTAGAACACCTCGCGTGGTGCTCTGAAGATCAGACAACAACACTCTGCAGATACTAACGTGCTCCAACGCAACAAAGACTGCCCCGGCACCCCGGACCAATTCATGCATCAGTGACACATAATTTAGATTTTTTAATTAAACAGGACAGTTTTGTATATGGTGGGGATTCGAAGGCTTTGGAGTCTCGATGAGGGCACCGCGCGAACACAGTGATGAGCGGAGAAATATTATCTGAGACTGGGTACCCGGCCACCTTAGTGCTTTTGGCCTCGAGTCCACGCACAGAGTCGAGACAGTACCTGTATATGGGCTGTGGAATGAAGGTATACATCCTAAGAGTGAGTTCAGAAATTTCCCCGATTTTACCTGACGATATGGTGGCTTGCTTAATTTTCTTTTCGGTGACATCCCCAAATGGGCAAAAACGGGGTATCCGGCCACCCCGCTGAATCCTTTATTCGGACTTCAATAGATCACTGCACAGCATTCCAAATCGTTCAAAGGATCAAAATAAATGATTTTATGCACCCAGACAGTACATATAAGGTGTTTGGGTAGTAAGACAATCTCCTTTTCCAGCGAAATAAGACCGGTGGGAATGCCGTTGGACAGAATAATCAGCCCTATGAATTGCTGAGGACATGAACACCCCGAATTAAGTTGTGAATATGTTGATAAGATGTGTTTGAAGATCTCTAGTCCCAAAGGACGTGTCCGACACACCTTTAATCCTCTAACAAAATCCGTCTTTATGCACCACTGAATTTTGATGGAGGAGGGTAGTAGCCCGCCGTAGCCGGGTAGTCTTACAGTAAAAATTCCATCAATTCGGTAGGACATAGAGTGACCTATCTTAGATCTATTAGCCAAATTCTAGGCTGATATTAGACACAGGTGGTTTGTTATTGAGGTGGCCGGATTAGGCGACTGGGCATCAGCTCGCGGTCTTCTTGGACGCCCTGGGGGACTAGATGTGTCAAATCTGAGGGAATGAGCGATATGGAATCATTCCGTTACATCCGGCCGCAAAAATGAGCCCCCAACGATCTGGATTGGTGCAAAATTGGTGAAGGAAGAAGCGAGAAACGAGGGTGAAAGCCGCTCGGGGATAAGAATTGACATTCACACGCCGGTGACATGATGAAAAACATCCCACAACTCTTGATCGCCGGGTCAATTTGAGTCCGAACTGGACCTGTAACATCCCCTTGGGTCGTACTCCACTGTATAAGTGGCCAGACACCGGAATTATGACTGTAACCTCTTATATTCGGCAAGTGGCCGGATAGCTAGTTTGGCCGGATAGGCAGTCGCAGATAATAGCCGAAAGTTTGTGCAGGTAGTGATGCTCACGGCTTGGCTTCAAGCTGCGAAGCCATGAAGCCCAAGCCAAGGGCTCAAGCCGCGGCTTGGAGGGGGCAAAATGACGGCACAACTCCAGTGTTAAAATGTGACAAACTTGTTGACGGATGGCATTATAGATCAACGCAACAGTACCTGCTGTTCCGTAAGTCGGCTCTCGTGGACGACACCGGGTACGATGACGAGGAGGATGCTGATGATGGTGGGAGGAGGGGTGATGACAATGAAAAAGGATGGGATGATCTGTTAGAAGAGGACCCTAATAATTATGACCCAGACCATAAAAGGGACATCTAATTGCATTTTTTGCATTGGCAGTAATAGAGCGACAATGAAAGTGTAGCAGATGCACTGGGGGAAATTACTGGCAAGCCGCGGCTTAAGCCGAAGCCAGGCCAAGCCAAGCCCTCCTCGACGGCTTGGGCTTGGGCTTGGGCTTGAGGAAAGTGAACCCAAAGCCCGGGGCTTCCCGGGGCTTCCAAGCCAAGCCAAGCCGTAACATCACTATGTGCAGGAAGCAATCATCAAGCAAACAAGTCACAACCGTTTTGCGATTGTGCCACTCTTGCCTTCTCCTTCCACCATCTCGTTTCCTCCCTTCCTCTAGTCTGCCCAGTGAGACCTGCCGGGCCCGGAGAACGTTGTTCATGAGTGCTTTCCGGTCTCCTCAATGCTTTCCACCACTTTCGGGAAGGCCGTGTTCCTGCACGCAAGCTACCCACGTGCGCGCCCGTTCCTTGAGCGTCCCTGCTCCTCCTCCACAGGCTCTACCTGCCACCTTGTTAGTCTCGGATACAATTCAAGTCCCGGGTCCAAAATCCTCCTGCGTGCTGTCGTGAATGGCCATCATTGCCGGGGCCTGCGTCCTGTTCAAGTCCCATTCCCTGCAAGTAATTCTTTCCAGCGTCGTGGTTCTAGAGCCAGCATGCATTCCACATACCTGTCTTCTTCAAGTTCTCATCTACCTCAAGCATATATTCCTTTTCTTCCTCAAGCTCTCTTACACATCTACCCTCGTCTTCATGCTCCCTTGCCACCCTCAAGCCAAGCTTGTATATCCCAAGTCTTAAGTCCGTGTCTATCTTCCTCAAGGTTATGTCCTCTCTTCAAACCCATTCGAGCTTCAAATCTATGTCATCACGAGACCCGCCCTGGCTCAAAGAAGCAGAATGTCCAAGGTGTATGGCATTGGCTACCCCTTTTTGCCTGGCGCCTTGCAAAGCAGGCCCCATTGGTACATCACCATCTCCTTATCTGTTTGCCACCGGGCTAATGACATGTTACAGACCCAATGTTTGCGCTTGAAACCAAGCGTTTGGGTTTGGGTTTCGGGTATCGTGCTGCCGCATGCCCTTGTCTGTTTGCCACCGGGCTAACGACATGTTACAGGCCCAACATTTGCGCGCGCAAATCGACCATCTGGGTTCGGGTATCGTGCTGCCGCGTCCCATGCGACAGCCACGCACCTTCAACCTGCTCCTGCACCTTCCGTGACAGCTGCGCGGCGGCCAGGGAATTCTGCAACGACAAGTTCACACGCACAAAACAAGAGCGATAAATTTTACTGCCGCTGAACATTAGTTAAATAGATTGTATTCTTTCAATATAATCTAAGTAGCCCGCTGCACGGCAAAGCCCGCTATCTATTTTTCTTCCACGATCAGCATCAGAACCACCTCATCACAAGCTACAACAATGACCGACTATACGCCCTGAAAAAAAAAAAAGTGCAATCTGGCAGGACATTCATGGGCAGCTTGCTTACTCAAGCAGGTATATTCCACAAACAAGATTAAATCTCATTTGTGGAATATTTTTATTTCGGAAAAATAATCATCCCATCACACGATTATTTTTATTCACAAACGGGAAAATACTCCCTAGCGTGAACTCCCCTAATGCTACTCAATAATCTCTGCTCCTTCTCCCCTACACCTCAAGTTCTCCAATGTGCTGCTTCTCTTATTTTGGGTTGAATGCACAAAGTTTGTTCAGCTTGAACAGTCTTTACCTGAAGGTCAACTATTTTTATTTCTTTATTATTATCTGAATCCATGAGGTTTGTTCAGTTCTGGCACTCTCAACTTGAAGGCATACATTTCTTGAGTTTGAACGCCGAGATTTGTTCAGATCAAAAACTCTTCACTTGAAGCTCAACAATTTTTCCCGTTTGAACACTCTCCACTTATAGGGCAACAATTTTTGTAATTCCAATACTGCAAGCCCGGTTTGAACATGACTGGTTGAAGCACTGAAAGATTCGCTCAAGATGTGAGTGCCAATATCCATTCAAACAGCCAATTAAACTATCATTTACAGCTAATAACAGTACTGAAGGTGCAATGTGATAAGGACCATGGTGTCGCTATCGAAAGGTAATGTGTTTTGAAGGCAACTGTGTTTGTCCTCTAGGGGGGAATAGAGTCGAATGATAGAGAGGAAGGTTGGTGCTTGGATCCGCTTTGGAATTGGTGGGAAAAAGTGAAGAATGGATCGGGGAGACAGATCATCTCCTTGGTAGTTTGTGTGTGTGACGGCCTGTTGTCAGTCAAAGAAGAATGGAGAATGAAAGAATACTTGTTCAGGCTCCCTGTACTGTGTACGGGAACCTCTTATAATGATGCCCTGTCTGCTTTCCTTGGTGCGCTCTTCCCCTTAGAACCAGTGCAGGATGTGCGATGTGTATTGCGCCAACAAGGACACTGACTTCGTTCGAACGAGGGGGGAGAGAACCTGTCTCCTCAACTGCAAATCATCAGTTTGGAACTGGTGGCTTCTCCCTGGGCCTGTCTTCAACAGAGCTGAGCTCACGAAAATGGTGATCCGAATCAAGGAAGCCTGGAATGGTGACACCAGGTCTGGTGTGAAAGGACCCTGTAAAAGGAGGTGTGGGAGATAAGATGCCTAAGGTGCAGGCGAATATGGGGGAGGTGGCCTGTCTCTGGCTTTGAGAGCAAGGGAGAAGGGTGCACAAGGACAAGGTACAAGTATGGGGGAAGGACGGGGAGTACCCCTTGGATTGAGTGAGACTTGGTACAGTGAGTGGGGAAAACGCCCTGGAAGCTACTGACTATTCTACCTAAGTGCACTCCCCTTTATACTCTTTCGACAACTTCACATGTTTCCAGGTGCGCCATGCGGCCGCAAAGCATTTCCAGGGCACAGAAGTTGTCACGGCAAGTTCTAGGGTGCATACTTGGCAGGAGACGAGATGTCTCCAATGGGAGACCAATCGTCTCTGGTGGGACGTGAGGTGCAGTGAGGCCAAACAACCTCGGGAGTGGTTCAGGGCTTCAGGCACGTGTTGAATGCATGCTAAATGTGTTTAATCATGTATATATAGTCTGAAACCTGTAATCAGAATCAACCGATTACAGTGGCCTTTTGGCTCAGTTGGTTCCAGTGTTAGTTTCAGGCACGGGATTTAATAGCACGGCCATTTGGTCGTACTCTGGAGCGTCCAGCAGACACTGGTTCAGCAGAGACGAATGGTCTCCCTCAGTTAGCGGGTGCACCGTGTGAAGCGCAAGCATGGTCATGGCTCGGATAGCCCGCCTCTTGTCTGTCCGCTCGGCCTCGTGCACGCGGGTAAGGTCCGGGGCTAGAGGGCTCGTCTTCTCTTCATGTGGAGGAGGAGCAGAAGGTGCGGGGCTGAAGGGCGAGGAGATCCTGCGGTGAGATGAGAGATATTTGTGTGTGTGGGTTATCTTGGTGCAGAACGGCTAGGAACAAAGCTTCCAGTGTCACTGAGGAAGGTGTGGGGGGTCCGTTCAGAGGGGAGACCATCATTCTCGTTGCGAGACTAGTTCCGGTAACGTGGTTTCCCGATTTGGAAGGTGCTCGTCTCGGACTCCAGTTGTGACTGTCATATTCGAGAGCCACTTGGAGGGGCCATGAGACAACAAGTAGTGCATAGCACACTCAGAGACCTCACAGTGAACAGAAATTTTCTGTTTTGTGGTGTTTTCAAATAATTCCCGATATCTGACTGAGTTCTGCACCGATTTACACGAAACTTATACAGATTTACTCAGCTAATTCATGCGGAATTAGTGATAGAAAAATATTCACGAAAATATTATGTATTAGGTAATCTGTGTTTTGGGACTGTTTTCGCACTGAATGCTGTCTAGCAGACCCAGGACATGTCCCAATGACCTATTATCTTGGAAGAGACAATATATATACCCTGGAAAACATCTGATAGAGCTGGAAGAAGGGATAATTTAGTTACAGTTCCTCTAGTTCCATTGGATACAATTCGCAGTTTTGCCAATCAGAAATGATGCACGGATTACATTTACCTAGGCATTTTCATATAGTTCTCGCTCTATCAGATGTTTACCAAGGTATATATGTTGTCTCTTCCAAAATATCAGGTCACTGGGACATGTCCTGGGTATGCTAGACAGCATTCAGTGCAAAAACAGCCCCAAAACACAGATTACCTAATACATAATATTTTCATGAATATTTTTCTATCACTAATTCTGCATGAATTAGCTGAGTAAATCTATATAAGTTTCATGTAAATTGGTGCAGAACTCAGTCAGATATCGGGAATTCTTTGAAAACACCACAAAACAAAAAATTTCCATTCACGCCTTTGGTACTGTTATCAGCTGTAAAGGTACTGCACTTAAATATCTACAAGGGGCCAGGGGCTAGCTCAACGATTACAAGGGCCAGCCCATCCGCATGTTTGAACCACTCGTATTATTGTGCATGAAACCTTTTGAGCTTGAACACCACGGTTTCTGCTGCCAGTATCGAGCATACCTCCAGGAGGATGCATGTCCTAAGGGCTGGCAATTTACCTGCTGTCAATGGGGCCTCAAGTCCAATGTCCTCTCCACACCCACACCCACCCTATCTTCCACGGGGCCCTCCGGAAGATCACCTCTATGGTGTGCTCTTCTGCAGCGAGTCTTGATCAATACATAGCACACTGGATATGCTTGCCTATACCCTGCGCCACTGCCGAGGAAGGAATTGAATGGACATCGCCTGCATCCGCATCCGCATCTGCATCGCCCATGCCCCTCCTCCTTCTCCTACGTCACGGTCCGTGGTAAGGCTCCCATCCATTCAGCGCTGCTTTTCCGGGTTACAGCTGTTCCTGAAAATAATGAGACTGACAGTTTTTTTTTTTCAATCATTCTCAAAAATATTCTTCCAATTTGGGGTGAGCCCCTTACTTTGAAGGCCTTGCTGAAAAGTCTCCGATGAGTCCAATCGCAGGGTTAGAGTTAGCCAATCATCTCTTTTTGGCATGGTGCCGCCGCATCCATTTTGGGAAGCGGTCGCAAAAAAAAAACATTAGTCTCATTATTTTCCGGAATAGCTGTAAGGTAGTATAGCTTTGCCACTATGCATCTTCACTTATTTTGGGAATCTGAACCGCTCGCAACTTCACTTGCAGCTCCCGGTCTCAGTCAGTACTCGGTCTCATCAAAAGTTTCCGCCGATCAAAAAAACAACTATCACAAATGGAACAAATCTTCACGGAATAAGAGAAGAAGTGAGTGTTGCCATACTATACATATGAGCTTTCCACATGTGCACTTAGAATCTGGTATGTCCATCCCTTGCATCAATCACAGCCTGAACAATTCTCAGCATCCGACCAACATATTTATCAACTTCCTCAACCAAAATCAACTCCCAAACCTTGGTTATGGCATTGATGGTCCTTGGTAGCATTGTCCACTACCAAAGGTTGGCTGCTGCATGGGCAAGCATGCGTGGATCCAGTTTGTTTGAACTTTGTAACAAGATTGCATGCAGTATGATCTGGCGTGCCAACCATGGCAGCAGCTTGGGCAGCAGATTTCCTGGCCTGTACAGCACCAATGACCCGGGTTTTCGTGGGAGAGTCCCAATTGGATTGTTGAAAATGCTGGCATGCCATTTGGAAGGTAGTGGTTGAGAATATGATATAGGGCATCGGGAATCATGATCGGCGGAAACTTTTGATGAGACCGAGTATCACCTTTCCCTTTTGTTTCAGCATTTATTTTAGTCTGTCCAAGATTCAGCCCATGAGCCTTGACCGGCCCAGTGAGAACGCTGTGTAGGCTGGTATCCTCAGGTGTGGGCCAATGTGGTCCATGTGGGCAAATATGTTGCTCACTAGATTGAATATGTCTATGATTTCAAAACTTTTGATTTCCACTCGTCGGATTCCAGTTGCGAGTCCATTTTAGTCCGACGAGTTCCAAAAAAAACTCCAAGTCAAGCCGAAGTTGAAAGCAAGAGTGCATCGGTGATGCCGTCATAAGTCTGACAACGGGATCGGAGTCTGAAATCCTTCTTTTTCTCATACCACCACCATCTCCCTCCACCTTCCTTGAAGTTCCTTTGTCCCTTGTCGCATCCTCCTCCCACATTGATACTTGAGACGCCTACTCATGTGGAACGACGCTCAAATAAGGCGCAAATGACGCCCACGGCCCATACTCCTAGTGCTCACAGAGACTGTCGAACGCTAAAACCTTTGCCGATGAGTGTCCCTTTCACAACGATGGGCTCTGATCTTGCTGATACATGTCAATAGACACTTGATTAGTCTCTCCTGATATGCCCTTGCTTGGTATGTGGCCCGATCATGCTCAATGTCTCTTTTCTTCGCTTACATTAGTCCTCTCGTTGTACAGTGTGGTAGCCGAATGCTTGGGTCAGATGCCAACGAACAAGCATGCAGTTGTACTAGTGAGCTCACTGTACATGCATCTGCCTCTTTAACTCTCTCGGCCGCCTCTCTGGTGGCTGACCCGGTGTCTCGCTAGATGTCGCCGAGATCTGCTACAGGTGAAAGTTTGGCCAGTGTCTCTGCGCATATCCTGACATCTTCGCAGGATGGTGAGGCCGTCGGTCGCCATTCCCACGTCTCGATGGGGCGTGTTTGTGTTGTCCCCAGCCTCCTTCCCTCTCGTCAACATCTCTCCTAACCTCATTTCGTCCTGTGGACGCCTTGTAAGATCTTACTCTTCATTTGCGACCATGTCCAATTTTTTTTAAAAGTAATGCAACACGTTGGAAGCCACGCCGTCCAATAGGTATGTCCGATTTCGTCTTCTCAGCACACCAGCTGATTTGTATCTCGGCAGACTGAACAACACTCGCTGCAAGCCTCTAGGTAAGTTCTTTTTCGATCTGATTTCATCTTGTTGGCGGCCTCGCACAACTTTCCTAGCGCGCTACCGGAAGCCATGCTTGGTGTGGCGACGGTCTTAGTCCGAATTCATGTATTATGTAGTACAAAATGCAATTTATTTCAATTTAATAGCAAAGGAAGTAAAGGGAGCATACTTGAACATAGCTACCCACATGAGACCACAACTGAACACATTTCGAGTCCGGATTTTATGTTGGGAGGTGCTCAGATGTGTTCGGGTAAGGGCTGATTGAATGGACCACACTTGCCCACATATGAGCATACCAGCCCACATGGCGTTCTCACTGGGCTTGACCTCTAACATGTGTACAGGATCCCTAGCACTCGAGCCCCCAGTCAATTTCATCAGCGATTTGACATTTTGATTGCGGCCTTTCTTGGCTTTTTGGCTTGGCGACGCTAGCCGACAAGCTCACAAGCCGAAAAGTTAAGAAAACCTTCCGTTGAACATCATGGACTGACCTGAATAAAGGGAACTAATCATTGTACTAGTTAACACCTTCCCCGCCACACTTGAATCTTCCACAAAATCACTGGTGCAAGGCAGAAAGCGATTTTATTTTTAGCAAAATTTTGAAGCTTGTGAAATCCGGACATAGGCTTGCCTGCTTGTGATCTTGCCATCTTTTCCGGCATTTATCGGCCTTTATCGGGCTTGTACAAGGTCACAAGTTATTTGTCAAAAGTCTGATGTTTCGGGATTTTTGCGAGCTTTTTTTCTCAAAGTACAATGCAGTAATTGTCCCCGCTTGTCTGTGAATACATCCGAGTCTTTGTCAACGCGAAACCGCAACCTCCCCTCACACTTTGCGGCAGTAAACGGTCGACAAACGAGGTGTCTTAGATTTCCTAGTGAGCGAGAGGGATCAGATCTCGGACCACAAATGTCCGAAACAGTGGTGACTTGAATTATTTTGGGTGAAATTGGAGAAATCCCACCTTTTAACTCAAATACAAGTGGGCACGAAGAACATAATTTAGGCTGTTTTTTTTACTGTCTAGACTGGGCCGCTATGCTTCTCGGATTTCGCCAAATTTTTCATTGCGCACGACTCGGGTTTACCCAGTTATTTTATTAAGACTATATTCTTCTGCTTTCCTGCTTGCTGTGTGGATTTCTGCTTGTGCATTCTATGGAATGAGACTGTGTGTCTTTGACACCGTTTCTCAGACGTCTTCGAAATTTTGTTCAAGACTGCCTTTCATCGTCCACCCGAGTGTGGATTACCTGATCAAATGTTTCTGTCTCCTTTTCCGGGCGGATAAGCTCGTCTGCATTGCCATAGGCAGGTAAGAATCAAGCTACTTCTTCAAAGATCAGTGCCCAGGAAATAAATTTGACCATGGTTGCAATCACCGTGCTGTACAAGAAACAAAATAAAATATGCGGCCTACCACCGCTGAGATGAGCCGTGTTGGAATGGTGGGCAAAGGAATATTAATGGTCAGAACGGCTATGCACTAAGATGGAAAGTGCGACCAGCTCACCTTGCCTGAACTTTGTTCGGCTCGAGTTCGCTGGGATAGCGGCGGCTCTGCTGCCGCTGAGATGCACCGTCTTTTCTGTTTTTTCTCAAGCAAACAGACCGTGTTCACAATTGTTACCCGAGTCCTCGCTGTACCAGTTGCTATGCCGCTGGGTAAGTGAAGGACTCATTTCACATTTCAAAGTAAATTGACAGGTAATCCCGAAGATTGTGTGAGAAATGCCATCGAATTTGCTTGCACAGAGTTTTGGCAGATACCGGCAAGCTTAGCATCCTCCCCAAAGCGATGCAAAGACAAGGACCAAAGGGAAACGACCAGTGTGAAATAACCGCAGTCCCGGGCTATTGTAAACCATAGAATGACCTTGAATTGACCATAGAATCAATCTTCCTAACTGGACATTCATCCAGATAGTGGTAATGCTGTGTCTGATCAATAGTACGACGGTTAAGCACGACATGACAACGCATCACTGGGACACTCACATCGGGGTACTGTATGGGAAAAAGAATAAATCTTGACAAGCAAGGATTCAAAAGGGTGCAACTAGAAAAGATGTGAGCGACCGGATGAAGAGACTAACGACAAAACAAAACACGCTCACGGGTAGCCATACGGGACCTCAAAAGCGAGATATGGCGGGTGGGCTGTGGGGAAGAAAAAGAAGGCAAAACGAGACTATCAGGAGGTATACCTCGGCGTGACGTTTAGAACGAAACGTGCATGATGCAGCCACTGACTTGAGGAAAACTTAGCATCTTCGCCAAGGCCACGGAATTAACCCACCTTGCAAGTCTCACAAACACGAAGACGTTGCGGACAATCCTATGCAGAATGCGAGGCCGAATTGAACAAGCCAAAACGGGGTCGTAACGACCCAACAGAAACTCGGAATACAAAAGGCACAGAAATGCTATAAGTGTGAGATCACGACCCGTAAACAAGCATGCGGAGAGCACTTGCAGACCGCATCCCATGGATTTCACGAGCCCATCCACCCGAGAAGGGGAGAGGAATAAAAAACATTTCAGCAAACTAATCGGGCAATCCACGCTCAGGCGAGAGGATGAAAGATACTCTTGATCAAAATCCCGAAGACGTCCGAGAAATGTAGGAACTAGCACGCGGTCAGAGATTTCGGGTCGCATCTCATAGATTGCACGAGCAGAAAGCCACACTGAAAGTGGGAAAGAAGAATATATTCTTCTAGGTAAATCGACCGGGTAAACCCGAGCCGTGCTTGGGAGACGATGGAAATTTCGGCAAAATTCGAGAAGCGTAGCGGCAGCGGCCTCCTCAAGGCCTCCTGCGATGATAACAAAATCGATGTTCCTGCCATGATGGGTTGCATGGTCAAGGGGAGGAAGTTTTTGGTGCAAATCACAGAGGGACCAACGAACAAACAAGTTGCAAACAAACAAGAGAGACCAGGGAGGAGCGAAAATCGAAAGAACAAACAAAGACCGAACAAGCAACCATCAATTATGACGTTTTTCCTAATAAGAGCAAACATCATGTCAAAAAAACGACTTCGATCACTTTTTTCAAACGACTACAACACCCAGCTATCAAAGATAGTGGGCATATGATCATGGTTTTTATTATATTTTTTTTTCTGCTTCACGCCGGTGTGGCTTCTAATGAATTCAAACAGCCTACAAGCTCTCAAGCTACATGTAGGCTTATACATGATTACAACCCAGCCGAGGGATTGCAACCCGTCTCACCCAACTCACCCTTGCGTTGCAAGCCACTGATGGATTGCAACCTTGGGACGGCTTGTAACCGGCTCAATGCCGTCACAACCCGTCCAGGATTTTTCCGACAAGGGGACTGCCCGCCAACAGTCCCGGTGTCGGCCCGCAACGACACCCTCGAATGCGCAACCTACGAACCCTGGGCTTCAGAAGTAACCAGCCGCCTAATCCCCTGTCAAAGAAGCAGTAGATATAATTGTGTAAAATAAAATGAAAATGGAAAAGCGACCCAAAAATCCATCTAAGAATCAAGACGTCCGAGCTCGCAGCTCGGAGATGTCGAAAGAATATAGGAATATGAATGCCCGCAAATTATACGGGGCTTGCCTTGATATTTCCATGCGCAACGCCGACCTTGAGCTGCGCCGGTAGAGCTCGAAACGCCCTCAACGGACTCTAAGTCCGATAGACGCCGGTTAGGCGCCCGAAACGAGTGAACCGAAATCTGTGAAGAATAATGCGAATAAAAATGTAGTTAGTATGTTCAAATAAGCAGCAAAAAGGGGTGTGCTTGTAGAATGGTGCGTCGAAGGATTGGAACATGTAAAAATAAAAAGCTGAAAATACCACCGTCCATAGAATGATCTTCCCGCCGTTCGTGTGGAGTATTTCCACACCTCGGCCGTCCGACCCTTCCACATCGGAACGTTCACAGCGTTGAAAGACGGGGATGAAAAAATGTAGAAATATTTCTGAGCATAGGAGAAATACAGATGAGTCCAAAACCTCGTGCCGAAGTTATTTGGTACAGTGCAGCCTATGTTATCCGTGCTCGTCAATGCTACACACCGGTCGGACTGTTCCGTCTAGACCTGCCGAGCGGTCCGAGTGTTCAGTTCCCAAAGCGGACAGCTTTCTACGCGACGTCGGGTAGAGTCGGGTTCGACCGGAAGAAGCCTAGCCGAGATCTTTTCTACCCGATTCTCTGCAGAGAGCCATCACCCAACGGATTCGATCTTCTGGAAGAATTGGACTCACTTACATGGGACTCAGTTAATGCTCGGCTAAGCTCGGTCAATCTCAGCTAAGGCACCACGATGGGATAGGATAGGATAGGATACAGAGCCAAAACCCGGATCCGAAAAAATAAGGTTGACCCCCTGTTTTATGGCCGTGAGAGGTATTTTCAAAATTCCAAGTGTGTTAGGGTACAGTATATAGCCTGAAGTGTACCCTCAAATATTTTCAAGATTTTCGATTGGGTAGTTATATGGCACGGCGCCTGTACTTATTTGGCCGATCTTCAAGTTTGACCTAGATCCGAAAAAATGCCGGTGATGCTAGATCACAGTGACGTCTAACGACCAAGGTACCAACCATATACGCGCAGGTGCCTCTCTCTCGCAATCTCAGAGGCCAACTGTCTACAAAAAGTCATAGATATGAATGACCATGTTTTTGGTGTGAAGCATTCGACTCTTAACCACAACTGTCAAAATTTTGCCGGTTTTGGCAATTGTTTGATTTTTTTTGTGCGCGCAAACCAGGGGGATGGACCCAGTTTTTTTGCACCAGAATACTTCGGGTCCTTGCAGGTGATATATGAAAAAAACCCAGCTGAGAGGCCCCACAGGTGCTGCTCAAAATAGAATTCTTTCGGATCCAGGTCTTTTTCGGATCCGGGTTTTGGCTCTGTATATTACACGGCACGGTCCGAATAACGAACAGCGGGCCCAGGAATTCTCCCGGTGTACAAGCAAGCAGTAATTACACCATAGTCCCTGGACTCCCTCCTGCCACCTAAGCTAATCTCGCAGACCCCACAGTTGCCCACGCCCCATGGTACAGTTTAGGTAACAGAACGAAGCATAAGCTGGAATATTCGCAACACAAATCAGTTACCCTCGCCTGATACACAAATCTTCGAAAACTCCAAGGACTCAATGCACAAATTTACTCAGCACTAGAAAATTGTTGTCCGCTCACATACTCTGGGAAATTTTCGGAGAAATGTGTTGCGCAATTCGAGAACTTCAAGCTTTCCTGGTATTCAAGCCAGTGTCGCCCGGATTTTCCTCCATATAGCCATGCGAAACTAAAGGCACAGTGTCTGTGTTTGAGCTGAAAGTGCGTCGTTGATGCATTGCAACTCTTCCAAGGTTCGTGGGTCAAGAACAGAATTGAAGTCCCAGCTCGAGCTTCATGGTGTTCAACTTAGATTTTACCCATGAATATTTAATGCCTTGGTAGGAAGCCATTGCACCAACGGATTAATATTGTCCTTTGGGTTCGGCGTCCATGTAGCAGGTACGTTCAACAGATTATTCGACTTCTTGCTGAAGCCTTCCTTGTTCTCCATCTTCTCTAGTCTCGGGATAAGTTTTGCCGAATATTTTCGAGCGCAGCCCAAGCAAAAGCATGGCGGGAAATGGATGGTCGGTCACTGCGGTGAGTTCCAGCCCACAATTCCTTCTCTTCGGCAGCCAAATGAAGAGGCGTCACCTGTAGGGTGAGATAGAATGGGCGGACAATATTTGCAGATAAACTGGCAATAAGTTGGGGTCAACTCATGCGAAGCAATATCATTCCAGTTTTGATAAAGCACAGTGTGAGCCTATTTATCCCGGACTTAGGTCTGTGACCAGACTGGTTTAAAATCCAACCCAGAATTTTCTCTGATTTGTGGTTTTTTTTTTCCTACACTCAAAGCTGTACAGCCACCGGTCTGCCCACAGAACTGAGCCTAAGATGAATAGGATGATCAAGGAAAACAATTTGCCGACTGAGCCGCGACGGTCCACTCGATCGAAGGACAAAACCTCCGTGCCCGCTTCGAAAAAGTCCGGCAACATCCGAGGGTATGAAATTGTGACTTTCTGTTTTATCCCATTTTGACCTAAAACACTTGAAACAGCCGGAAGGGATTTGTAGTCGTTGATGAAGATGGAAATGAAGTTAGCCCTGCAGAGTATGAAGCCTGACGGAAGGTGAATGTGTAGTGGTCAAAGCGAGATCGGAGATGTGATTGAGTTGGCTAAATTGATATTTTTGATTGGATTAAAGTTCGAGCTGTCGTAGGCTGTCGTAGTGACTGGATCTAGATTATGATCAGAGATCATCTGTTAGACCGGTGATCGGTACTCAGTAAGATTAAATTTCTTAGCCGGGAGAGAGCGCCTTGAGGGATATTTTGATTTGTTTGCCGAAGACCAATACTGGCCAGTGCGAGCAGCGCGGGCCATCACAACTTGAAATAAAATCTCGGGACCTTGATCAGATGAAAGAAAGACATTCAAGATTAAATGTTAGACCACTGTCCAAATAAAATCTCAGGATTTAATCCAAGGAATAATTTTGTTTGGAGAGGCACCGAAGCAACTAAGCACGATCAGATGAAAGAAAATTTTTAAGATTGAATCTTAGACTACTGTTAAAATAAAATCTCAGGATTTAATTTGAACGAATAATTTTGTTCAGAGAGGCACAGAGGCAACCACAAGCATGATCAAATCGAAGAAAGAAATTCCAGATTAAATCTTAGACTACTGAGAAGATTATTTTCTTACACGGCACAGTTGCTGCCGTACCATGAAATTGAATCAGGTAGTCTTCATAGCAAATTGTATGAAAAATTAATTTTGATGATATACTCGGTCTCATCAAAAGTTTCCGCCGATCAAAAAAAACAACTATCACAAATGGAACAAATCTTCACGGAATAAGAGAAGAAGTGAGTGTTGCCATACTATACATATGAGCTTTCCACATGTGCACTTAGAATCTGGTATGTCCATCCCTTGCATCAATCACAGCCTGAACAATTCTCAGCATCCGACCAACATATTTATCAACTTCCTCAACCAAAATCAACTCCCAAACCTTGGTTATGGCATTGATGGTCCTTGGTAGCATTGTCCACTACCAAAGGTTGGCTGCTGCATGGGCAAGCATGCGTGGATCCAGTTTGTTTGAACTTTGTAACAAGATTGCATGCAGTATGATCTGGCGTGCCAACCATGGCAGCAGCTTGGGCAGCAGATTTCCTGGCCTGTACAGCACCAATGACCCGGGTTTTCGTGGGAGAGTCCCAATTGGATTGTTGAAAATGCTGGCATGCCATTTGGAAGGTAGTGGTTGAGAATATGATATAGGGCATCGGGAATCATGATCGGCGGAAACTTTTGATGAGACCGAGTACAATTTCGTGGCAAAATTTAATCACAGCTGCTGCAACCGTTGACAGCGGCCGATGGTTGTCGGGCCGCCCAAATCCCTGGACTCGCAGCCCATAACTCCGGCAAAGATATTACCATGGGAACGCTTTGTATATCCCATCTTTGGCGTTGATAAATATGACGATTACGATCAACTCTCGTGCACCTCTGTACCCGGCCCATCATTCTGGTCCCTACCCATGGACAATAACCTTCGACGTGGGACTGTGGGAATTACTGCTCTTGCTGGCTCCGTGTTTGGTGCCATTCATTGTGCCGCATGGGACACCGATTTCCCCACTGCCGCAGAGATGTGGATATGGCGGTCTGTCTCCCTAGTGATCGCTGCAATTCCTGTCGTCAATTTGCTCGGTTTGTCCATTGACTTCCTGATCTGGAATACCGTTATGAAAGATCTAGAGTGGGGAACTGCCTTCTTTATCTCAGGATTGGTATTGCTTGGTGGCTTTCCTATTTACATTCTTGCCCGCCTCATTCTCATCTCCCTCCCATTTGCTGGATTACGATCGCTCCCCCCATCCGCATTTGCAGACGTTAATTGGAGTATGTACATTCCGCATATCTAGAACCCTCCGATTGGACTGATACTTCCCTTACTTCCCTGTCGCTCGATGTATTGTATATCCCTGTTTCTGTGCGCCCTGTGATGTATAATTGACTCATCTGCGAAATTCGTATCTCGGAGGGTTCTAGGACAGACCATTTGAAGGAATAATTCCCCTATTTCCCGTAATACTGGACATGATATATTGGCCAGTGGAAAGCAACTGCTCCTGTACGGATTTCAATTTCTCTCAAGGAGAGCAAATGCGAACAGTCTGTTAAGCATCAGCGACGGCCGAAAAAGAACAGCAACTCGAACAAGTTTTTAAATATATACAATACCGTCAAACCACATCTTCATCGCAGATCTTCTCTCGCACAACCTCGCCCACACCTACTACCGGGGCTCTGAAAATCTTTTGTCCTAAAAATCCGGCACGCGTGAATTGATCCTTCCTTTCTCGTGTTCATCGGGCACGGGCGTCTCAGTTGTCACCCTGAGGATGAATATCATACCATGTCCAGATTATGAATTGGATTAGAACATTATATATGGAGCAAGAGGAACCCAACCAAGAGGAAGGAAAAGGACCTATGTGAGGACTGTCTCGGCAGTTGAGCGAAGAAATTGTCCTGAGATACAAAATGTTCACGAATAACTTCAACGAAGAAGGGATTTAAAATCACACATGTTCGTGTTCATGGCCCTCGGGTACGTAGCGCAATGCTAGTTTATCATAGGCGCCAGCGAGGACCTTTTGAGAAAGAAGGTACGACGATTGCCGCTAGTTCAAGTCCAGCAGCTTTTGATCTTTTGGTCCCATAATCGAAGTATATAGCCCAGACTCAGCCGCCCAAGATAAATAGGTAAGAGGGTGGAATTTTGGGCAGGGCGTAGTCTTAGTAGAGGACGAGGGGTGTAGACGGAACTTTACCATACCACAGCTTGATCTCAAAACGCGCAGAAAACAACTGTATTATTATCTGCATTAGCCCTGCACTAAACTAGGGGAATAGAGACTAGTAAAGTCCTGCGCTTACTATTCGGCTGATTGGTATTGTTCGCGGTGAGCGTTAGCTGTTTTCTAGCGATTCCTGAAGCCAAATCTATTCGTTCTCTCCTAGTCAGCATATTTCTCACACGCTTCAGGAGCGCACGAAGCTCATTCCCATAACACCCAGGCAGCGCCGCATGTCTGTGGGCATATTCGCTGTCCCATTCATTATGGCCAGTTCGATTTCTAGCCTTGTACATCGTGAGAGTACTAACGCATACTTTTGACACTCCCGAACAGTGGAAAAGAGAAAAGGAAATGGAGGAAAAAATTTATTAGGACATAGGCCGAAAGAAATAACAATAACGTCCGAGGGGGGCAATGATGAGAAAGGAGAAGACAATGAAGAGAGATAAGTAGAAGGATGGCAGTACGCACCGACTATCGATTGGCTCAACGCGACTTGCTCTGCAGGGACAGCAGACGATCTGTGGGAGCGAAATTGTACATACAACCGCACGAAATGACCCGAGACTCCCAGTTGATTCCCGGGGACTTTTCTACTTGATAGAAGTGTCCATTCCAATCATGAGTGCACTTGGTGGGTAGTCTCGATACCAGGTCATCTGCTCAACATTTGGTCCAACTATGTTTTAGTCTCGTTCATTGGCCAATCCTTTTACGCCTACCGTGTTCATCTGTTATCGAACTCTACGTTTATTCCTGGGTTGATCATGGTCGTAAGGCGGCTGCCCTGTCAGCGTCCGTTCATCTAACAGATGTGCAGGTGTCCCTTGCGAGCAGTATAGGCGGGTTCATGTTTGGCGCATTTGCATTCCAAGGCCATCTTTCCCCTGCTGTTCTGAAGGCTGTACTCACAAAAAGCTAGCAGAATGGTGACCAGGACCGCTGGAAGCCCCTGAGTTTGAATCCGAAGAGACCTATGAAATCGGATAAGATCTGGGCGGGCTGGGTGAAAGTGCCGCGACTGCCGCAGTACTGACGCGCACTGACGCGCGTTGACGCGGCACTGACGCGGCGGTGGCTGTGTCATTGCCGCGGTGTGAGGGGCAAGTGCCGCGCCGCGTTTGTTTCCTTCCACAGACCATCTGCCGCCCAAAACCAAGTTGGGGTAAGTTCTAATACTCTAAATGCGAGCCCGGTCATAGCAGGGTTTAAACGAGCCGCTATCACTCCAACTGCCGAGCGCCTTGGCACCGTCAACTGAAGCCCCATATTCGCGAGCTGTTTTGACAGAAAATTCACGACCGGCATGGGTGACTTTGGAAATATTGACACTGTTCCTTTCGTATATGAGGTTGACTCGTTTTCGGTGATCTGGTATTTTGCGTTGAGCAAACGGTTGTTTCAAACAACAAAAGACGTACTGTCATATCCCATCTCAACCATGGGATCTTTGCCAGGGTGGAAAAGATGAAATCCGTACCATTCCCGTTTCCCAAAGTCGCCGTACTCGATATCAGAGAAGTCGGAGATAAAATTCGGTGGAGAGGAGTAGCGGATATGAAAGTAGGCGAATTAAAGGAAGGCAATACTTCCTACAGGACAGAGATCGACGTGTCGGTGTCTAAATGCACCGTGTTCGTCAGTTCTTCCTGTCTGGTTATGCTTAGCATTGTCTGCAAGCATAGTAAGTGCCTAGAAGCGATTATTGAGTCCCGTATGCAACATTGAATACGGAAAAAAAAAACTTACTTGGAACGGTTTCTCCGAGGCCTTTTGCATTCATGGTCACATTTGTCATGAAGACGTCGGAGAGCAGGAGACTCCGTGTATTATCGCCCCGAAAAGCAACAGAGCAGGAAGTCAGGAGCATCGCGCGATCCCTGAGACCAATGTAAATGTTGAAAGGGCCCTTGAAATTGGTCAAGCACCACCCCGCACATTTTACAAGATCGGCAGCAGTAAATGTATCTGAAAACAATGGTCAGTAATGAAAGAAGAATATTAAATCGGCCACCTACCAGCATTAGTGCCCTTAGCCTTCAGGGCGTGAGCCATCTTGACACGTTGAGGCTCCTTGTGGGCGGCCGCACTTTCGAAGGTTTTAATCCTGAGGTCATGGCGCAGCCCAATTTGCACCGCTGGCACGTCGGGATATTCATGCTGGTGGTGGTGGCGCCAGTACTCGAGAGCCGAGATAACCTGCTTTACTCCAGAGACACCGATTGTCCCGGTAGACTCGGAGCCATCGTCGCGCTTCCGTTTCTACAGTAAGATATGCTTCAGTAAATATCAGAAACAAGGTACCGAACAATTTACCTGGGGACGTGTCGTCTCATATTGAAGGAATAAGGTGACCTTCGCAGGGATGATAGGAAAGGCCGGAATTACGATATGGGAAGGATCGGCAGTCAACAAGGCGGTGTGGTAGGGTTGGATGGCCGACGTGTGGAAATCCATCCACACGTTGGTTTCGGCTTTACGATATTTCTATTTTTATTATTAGTTACGGGATTGTTTGTACCGTAAATATTGCAACATCACCACGTTTTGACCACAAACCACGACGTGCACGGCCAGTGCAGGGCAAACGCCCAGAGGCAGCACCGAGCTCCTCGCCCCCTCCTCTTCGGAACGCCGCCAGTGGGCAGTATAGCCACCCAGACCCCACAAATCACGTATTACGACGCCACCTTCGACACACGGCATTTTCGCACCTTCTTACTCTATTTTCTCCTTGTTTTCACACTCTACGGTCCGGGAGCAGTTCCCACAAATTATTCCTCGCATTCACTCGACCTCTCGACAGACTACCGACCCCATCCAAGAACCTACGGCCCAGGACTTTGACCCTACCACAGCGGCTTGAGACGCATCCCACCACATCTGGTAATTTCTGACCTGGCGTGCATATGTAGAGGCGGTTTCCTTGTCCGACTGCTCCTAGGCAGCAACTCCCTGTCGAATAATGTGGGATTTCGCCTCCAAAGCGGCAAGCGCTTGTTTCATGCGATAATCGTGGTCCACAGACGATGAGGGAGTCTGAGGGGACACAGCAATGGCAGGAAGAGAAGGAACAGGCTGGGGGCTAGCAGGCAGAAGGGGATTATCGACAACTTCGTTGTTAGAGTTAAATCGGTAGGGAGAATGCGGTAAAGCAGGTATAGATTGGCGAGACGGCGTTGCAGGCGTTGAGGATAGCGGACTGCTGTTCAAACGCTGCCGTTTACGACCCAGAGGCGACGGCGATGTGGGAAAGGGAATAAATTTGAGTGGCCGAGAGGGAGTTGATGAGGAGTCCGACATGACCGAATCTGACGGAAATAACGCGTTATTATCGCGAATTAACGCGTAGAAGCGTGGATTATGGTCGCCCAAAGGCGTATTGGTCGTACCTAGCTGTTTTGGATGTCCCGAAACGTCTCAAGTATGTGTTTTGAGTGACCGTGCCACCACCGCACACTTAAAGGAGAGACTATAAGCAAACGGGGTCAGCTGCGAGACATGATGGCAGAAATTCACATACCAGAGAGCGTTGGCAAACTAAATTGGTCTGCTCCCAACTCCAGAGGCCTTCAAAACGACCGCACGAGCAGCAGCAAAGACGAGAATGGGTGGCAAAAGATGACGGCAACAAGATCAAAGCCAAAAACACGAGGTGCTGGTCTGGTACAACAGGATTTGCGCTCGGATAGCGGTCATCCCAATAAGTCGACGTGAGAGCAATGAGCCACCGGCTTTGTGAACAATGTAGAGTCCAGAGAATTAAGCGATAGTAATGAAAATAGCCCCGATTTGATGGAAAAGGAGAGGGTAGTTATGGTAGAGATTACCGACACAGAATCCTGGCCAGGGTGGATTAATTACTGAGGGAGTCTTGCTCTGGGTGAGGAAAGCCGGCCTGAGGCAGTCGTCTGCCGTACGAGAGCAAAAGAAGCCGACGGCGATTCCACTTTGGGTGTGAGAAGCAAGCGGTGAAGGCGTGTGAGCGGAGTCATCAAGCGATCGGGCCGAGACAAACCGGATGCGACGTAAGTATATCGTATATTGTGACTGGGTACACGGCTATCCCGGGATCCCTTGGAATTTGCTGGGCCGCCGATTCAAAGGATTCCGACGGTTTCAGATGGCATCAGTTGATACGGCCGGATTGATGTATCAATTCGAGCTATTTCCTACAAGACTCTTCATCGTTTTTTCAAAGGAATTGATAGGATCGATGGATTCCAACGGTTTTCCCTTGGGATTCCCTTGAATAGGCGAATCATCGGAATTCTTTGGAAGTCGCTTGAATTCCAGAGATTCCCGGGATAGCCGTGTACCCTCGCTTAGCTCTGGGTACCGGTACCCAGCGGAGTACCCAGCGCATCGCAACAGTCGTACGTATTCCTGGTACCGATTAGGTTCCAGGTCTCCAAACCGTAAATGCGTCCCTCAATCGCCGCCCCGATCATGGATTAGTAATTAACACGGCAACCCGGTCTGGTCCGTAAATTACCGTGACTTCCCGTAACTTCCCGTTCATCCTTCTACACTATAAACCTCATCAACCATCGAAACTCTGTGAAGGCCACCACCGTATCGTCATTTCTCGTCTACTTCGAAAATTGGCCGGGATCAACAATACTCGTTCCAAGGGCGACACATTCCGCCAGATGCAGAGTTATATGCCCGCCGGTGGAAATTTTACTGACGGCCTATACCTTAGTGGACACTGGTGGACATCAAGAGACGTTGATGCCCACAGGCCGACAAGATACGATGGCGGTTTGCGGCAATCTCCATCATTTGCCGTTGGCTTTCTCCACAAATCTCCGCCGTGATCCATTGAATCTTGAGTCTTACTTTAAAAAACTTAGCCAGCTGGTACTACCGATGAAAATGTGCTGCAAGGCAGAGAGTTCCGCTTGAAAAAGGGCACTTTTGATGTAAAACGGAGGTCTGCGCTACAGTCAGCACGGTGAAAATTCCATTGGAAACCATCGAATTCCAGTGGGGTCCACTGGGGGCCAGCGACGGACAATTCCAGCGGATTCCAGGGGAATCCGGTGGAGGTTACGTCGGTGGCGATTGGTTTCCGATGCCCAACAATGCCGATCAGTGCCGTTTCCACCGCCGCGTGTATTACTGCAGATGCACGGCATATCGGTTCAAGCCCGGCAGATCTGCCGGGAGTGTCACCGCTACCTGGGGGAATGATGTATCATGCCCTCTTCCCAGAGCAGTGGCATGATGTATCTATTCCTCTCGCCAGAGCAGTGCCAATGATGTATCATTCGAGAGCAGATGGGGCTTAGATAGGTGAGCCACGCGGTCCCATCATTGTCACCGGATGTGAGCTCGTCGTCTTCGACGACGTCCAGCTGTCTTCCGTTGTTTGGCAAAATCCTTGCTGGCGCGCTGACATAACATCTCAATTAGGCATCTATGGCGGTCAAAATGCACTTTTAATATTCCGACACTTTTCTGACACTTTTTTAACTTTCCGACACTTTTGTTACCAAATTATCTGATTTCCGACACTTTATAGGTTTTGATGTTATTTATGAAAGTGTCGGAAATGGGGTCATTTTTGCGACACTTTTGTTGACAGATGCAAGATTGCCGACACTTTCATTCCCCGAGATTGAATTCCCGACACTTTTATTGACCGAACTCAAATCGCGACACTTTTATTGACCAACCTCAAATTTCCGACACTTTTATTGAGTTTTTGAAAAAAAGTTTTTAGATTCATATTCTAGCTACTGTACACAGCTGAATAGAGTTCTCTAGCATACAATAGTTCTGAGCCTGTTTTCAAGCCTCCAAAACAACCAGAGACACATCGATGCCACCAAAGCTCGTGATTACCAGGGTGTAGATGTTAAAAGTTGTTTCAATTCTGATCCGGGAGGAACACGATCACGTGGTGAATCTTGAGTCGCGCCACACCCGTGACTGACAGATCGTGGCTTGAAATTTAAGCATTCACGCCAAAGCTATAACTGTACCCACTCTGCTTCATCTCCGAGACCATTCCATATTGCCTCACTTGCTTCCCAGCCAGCTAGTTAATCCTATGTGCCATATCAAGTTCTTGCACTGTAATTGAATTGATGAATGAGAATCTCTATGCAACTCTGTGAGGTACCAGTGAGATACAGGTCTTGAAAACAGGTACTGATCAGCCATAGCAGAAAGTAGACTCAAAAATGTTATATGCTAGGGAGCACTATTCAGCTGTGTACAGTAGCTAGAATATGAATCTAAAAACTTTTTTTCAAAAACTCAATAAAAGTATCGGAAATTTGAGGTTGGTCAATAAAAGTGTCGCGATTTGAGTTTGGTCAATAAAAGTGTCGGGAATTCAATCTCGGGGAATGAAAGTGTCGGCAATCTTGCATCTGTCAACAAAAGTGTCGCAAAAATGACCCCATTTCCGACACTTTCATAAATAACATCAAAACCTATAAAAGTGTCGGAAATCAGATAATTTGGTAACAAAAGTGTCGGAAAGTTAAAAAAGTGTCAGAAAAGTGTCGGAATATTAAAAGTGCATTTTGACCGCCATAGGCATCTTCGTGATCTTGTGCCACGAAATGCGCGGTGCGACGCTGGCGCATTTCTGCACCGATCCGGCTGGAACTTTGGGCAGTGATGCTCACTATGTGTATCTAGAAGATAGCTACATATGGGGTGCCGTTGTGGAAGGGCTGGCTGCCCGGGATGCGGATTCTGAATGGGGTTGGTGGCCAGAGGATTTTAGAGTAAGACGTAGGGAAGAGGTGTGAGATAAATCAGGCCGCTGGTAGAGTACGAAATTGAGAGCACAAGAGAGTAGCGCTAGTCGTAAAAATGACCACGAGACAGATTCCGAGTGAATCCGTAATGCCGAAGGGTTTCGCACGCCGAGTGCGCACGGTCGAGGTAACGTAGGTCAATGGTAAATGAGATGGGACACGGGGGTTCGGCCACTGAACCGCACTGGCTCCCACGATGAGCGTTCGAAGCAAGGAAGATGGATCTGCTGGCGCTCACGGCACCTGTTTACCGTACAAACAAAAAGGTACGTAAAAATAAAATGTAAGTTGTTTTAGAATTGAAACCAGCGTGCGGTTGAGTTTCCACAAGCCGGCCGTCCGACCCTGCCACACCGTACTTAATAATGTACAATAATCAAATTTCCGCCCCGTTTGCGCGCAACCGACATACATCCGTCGGCGCTTAACCCTGCACAGCGGCGCATCCGCATGCGTACGAACCGGCGTGTGCGCAGAGCCATCGGTCGGTGTGCAGTGGTCACAACCGACATTGTCGGCGCACGGGCGATGCCGTTCGCTGTCACGCGCGCGCACCCCCCAATATATGCCCACCAGCTGAGCGGGGCAGGCAGCCCTGATCGCGTCGTGTTTTGCGGTTGCCACAGCCACCACTGTACAACGCAGCACCTGCCCGCGGCGCGCGTGCAGATAATTGCACGCTGCCGCACTGCATGCGCCCATTCGCTGTCCCGCAGGAAGCCGCTGGGACCGAGAGGCGACCCACATGCCAAAACAGTCGCAAGGCTTTCAATACTGCGAGCAGCTCGACGCTGCTACGGCAGACGCAGTGGGAACGGAGGCACGACAGGTGCGAAAATATAATGCAGCGCACCATGAGCTAAAGAAAATCGGCAGATTCAGCATAATTTTCTGAATATGAGAGAATCCGCCGCCGCGACACTGATGTCGTTTGCCCATCGCCTCCGTAGAGCGTGTGGTAAGACCCAGCGTGTCGCTGGAACAGACACCGGAATACCCAGGGGAGCCAAAGAGGAAACTCACATTATCTGCCCTTCGTCCACATAAACCCGGGAGCGATTTAATATTGGCCTGGTCCCTCAAGCTGGGCGTATGGAATCAAGCAAAAAGCCGCAGCTGAGGTTGGTCGACACAATTCACGGCGGCAGGAGAGTTGGATGGATTGCGGGCGCCAAGGAAGTACCAATACAGCAAAATATGCGATGCCTAGGAGCTCTGAGAAGGTGTTGGATACTGGAAGGTGGGAGAAAGGAAAGAAAAGTGCCAGCGTGGCATCGGCATTATCGGCAATCGTGACTCGGGTAACTCGGAGTCACCTTCCGAGGACGCATGAGAACACGCCTTTTGCTTTCGTTTTAAATTCACCCTCATTTAGTTGAAAATTTTGAATAGAGGAAGTTTCTTGGAATTACGGGCCGCATATCCCTAGATGATCTTGAAATTCAAATTTGAAAAAAGTATGAGCATTCTATAATTGCTGTATTTTGTCAGTTTCACTGAGCCACTGTCCGAACCCCAGTTGGTAGCCTGTTCTATTACCCAAGCCAATTAAGCTCCGGTATTCAGACCCCGAAATTTCGAGCCTACGGAGAAGTTCGGGTGTAAAGACGGCAAACATCAAAACATCCTCCATACTTACGCAGGGCCCCCAGCAAGAAATTAGAAGAATGAGGAGAAGGTACACAGATATCTCAGAAACAACATTTTAAAAATTCAGAGTAAACGAGTGAGATTTGCATGCAATAGAAAATGTCGAAGGCATCAACACCAATTGATATTGCCCAAAACAGTAATTCTCGATAATCATTGTCGAATCCTGACAACCCAGTCAGTACTTTTATGCGGATGCAGATGAACTTTGACCATAAACCAAGCACATTCAAAAATGCATTGACCGACGGCTAATTAACTCAATTGGGCCCCTTGAAGCACTGAAATGGCGAGGACAAACTCAAAAATATTAGTACTCTCGAATTTAAGACAAACACCTCAACGCATCAACCAGAAAAAATATATATTGAACTCAATTCGTGCTTCCGTTGATTGTAATTGTGTATTATTTCGTTGAGGCAAGCTACAGGCGACCTACATATACAGATAGATGGAGTACAAAAACAACAGTGGGCAGGTAGGGCGGGAACGGGACAGGAGTGCGGGGCGGAGATGGCGCGTATCCGACAACCAACGCTCAGGACGCGATGCAAGCCACGACCACGCCGGAGTGAACGGCATTCCAAGTGGGGAAGGAGTGCTGCCGATCTACAAAGAATGCCGCTGCAGCGTTGCGTGAGAACATCGAGGGTGGACGGAAGGTGTGATAACGGCACGGATGAAGGAGACGTCACGGCAGCGCTTCGATGCAAAAAAGGGTAGCTGTATTATCAACTTCAAGCAGAGATATTCCGGTAGAGCGTTGTAGAAGGCGTGACGAGAGTCTCATCTGAGATAAGATAATGTTTATAGCACCCCGGTACCTGCCAAACTACCGTGAAGAGCGCGTAGAGAAATCACTACGCTGATTCAGAAGTGTGGACAGCTAGAATCTGAAGGGCGATGTGGTAGTGTGGTTAATGATGGCGACGAGAGAGATATGCGATCCGTAGAACATTGCGCGCGCTGCACCGAGGTCGCGATAAGCGCAAAACGACATCGGCGAGCGGCGCCATGGGGTGACCCGAGTGCGACGAATCGCTTAGGGCACCGAAACGAGCGACGGCATCTTTGGGGGATCGCTACCGCGCATCTAAGGCTGAAATGACCACCAGGACGGTGCTGAATGGGGCCGGGATGCAAGTGGGATCCGGCGGGTGAAAAATGGGAAGAAACGGGCGGTCAAGGGCGCCGGAAGGACTTAAAGAGCCTCAAAGTGAGGCTATAGGGTACAAGGGGGGACAGTGCTAGCCACGGCCAGCCATAGAAGGGGCGCCAGGAGCGGCGAGAGCGCATAGCTGCATTGAGGATTGAAAACGCTGTGTAAACTCAGATCTTGCTTGACAGCAGGCGATAGAGAAACCAGGGGATCGGTTATGTATGCATGACAGTCCTACGGGCCCAAAAAAGACAGGCAAGGCAGCAGAGGACCAGGCGGATGGAGGAGGAGGAGGAGGGAGCGGCCGCTGGCGACGGGTGATGCCGGCAAGTGTAACGTAAGATGTAGCAAGTACAAACAATCCTTCTCCCACCAAAATCACCCATCGCGCGACCGCGTTTTTCGGCGTCATTTCGCGCTTTCACGCGTTACAAAAATGCAGGTAAGTCTATACATATGTCATTCATCATTCCCCATGGTCAAACTCATAAATAGGCCAACCGGCTATATTTCCATTTAAGGAAAGGCGGGTGCAGCGGCGCCGTGCGCGAGCAGGCGGCGGGGCAGCAACGAGCGGGCAGCGGCTGCAAGAAATTACCCGAGCGTTTCATCACTGTGAATGACGGTATCAGGTGCGTCTCTCGCGAGAGCTTCTGATACATCATGGCGTTGCTCTCGCGAGAGAAGGTATGATGTATCGGAACCCCACATAGGCCTGGGAGTGTGCGGTGATTGTGCAGATACTCGGCACACTGAACACTTCCGGCGGCCGCTAGGCCATGCCGTGCCCAATTAGGTGCGACCACGAAAGAGCTTTTTTTTTTTTTTTCAAGCCAAACAGGAGGTCGTCCATGTTGAAATAGTATTCTGCCCGCCACTGCGCTGGTAACGCTCAACCCGTCGCTTCGTCAATTTTCATATAGCTTCGAGTGAGGCAAAATGTTCATTGCTCCATTGACTGAACTCATGATAGTTTATCTTACATTCATTGGAGGTAAGAAGCGATATATACATATGTTTAGTATAGAACAAGCACAAGGAATTCCACTCGCAATAATCCGCCGTCTGCACCATCCATGTACTACGAATGGCGGCCAGAAAAAATCGAGGTCTGTGGCAGACAGCACCCGGACTGAGGTATACCCCGCATGTCCGCACAATGGCGCAAATGGGCCGAGGACGCGTAGTGCACGCGCAACACTGAGTGGGCCGGCAGGTGGTAAGAACACTGTTAAGCGTGCGACATGTCAGCAAAGACTCAACACACTGCTCTGGCTTGCTGCTCTGCGATAAATCAGGCGCGAACCGCGTGAGGAATGGATATAGAACGCTGCTAGGCGGCCCCTGGAACTGTTCTGGATTAACAAATTATCTGAAGAGAACATTGAGCACAAGTGCAACACACTTTCAACCCCGCTAGCCAACGGCGGTCCTCCTTTCATATCCCCATATGACCGTGCCCAGTTAGCTGGTAGACCGGCTTTCGGTTGGTACAGTGAGGAAGGATGGTGGCGGTATGGGAGAGAGACAATGACATTGAGATGCAAAATATTCCCACCCCTTGTCATGTGAATTTCATTTGAAACGCGAAACGGGCCACATAAGCCGAGCGATCACCTTGCACTTCCTTCCTTTCTCCCCACGTACTTCTGTGTGCTCGACATCATGCCCCCACACATAACTGTTGAAGAAATGGCCTCGCCCGAACTCGAACAAGGAGCCCCGCCGCTGTTTTTGTCCCCGCACATCTCTCTTGCTGCACATGAGACCGACATAGCTCTTTCTGAATCTCGCCCCTCAGTCTATACCCCCTGAGCAATGCCGCTGCCTCCAATGCTCTTCATGTCCCCGAACACTTTCATGCCTGTACGTCCACATCTACCTGGACAGTCGAGCTCTTTATCTATTAGTCATCCAAGCTGGCCATCGGCATGTCAGTTTGGACCAGAACTCGCCGGGTAAGCAAGTTCTCACCGGTCATTATAATGTACCTCATAATCTGGCATTCCACATCCTCACACTGTGAGAAGTAAGTGTCATGAACTTCAAGATAATTCTTTTGAATTTCAAATTTCGTGATGTTTTGTGAGGAATGGAGTCGTGAATTTCATGATACCATTCGTGACGCCCAAACTGCCGGTATGTTACACATCATGAATTCCTAACACTTTGTTATGAGTTCACAATCCTGCTGGAAATAGGTCCCAACTGGCTACAAGATATATTCTAATGCCCTTCAACACGCCTCTGCCTGTGACTACGTGGGACAACACTATCCTCCGGGTCATCGTATGCCTCTAAAACATTGTTGCAACCGACGCGCTCAATGAAAACATATTCTCCGCGGTCTAGAACCCTACCTGCCACAAATTCCAAGTTCTCTGCATCAATAACCTCGACTGCGTGGAATTTCCCCTTGGTGTGCGGCATGTTGAGGCGATTTTTTTGAGTCATGATGCTTCGTGCAACAACCGCCAAGAGATGGATCTTTGTTGTAGTTGTTTTGATCATTTCTGACGGCTCCAGCTTGATGACAAGCAGCAGCCGAAGCTGACCATAAAAACCATTGAACTACATCTAATTTCAGCGGCTTCATGTAATCTCAAAGCAAAAAAAAGGTACCTTCACATATGTCATGTCGCGGGTTCCATGCTTGCCGATTTCACTTGCGTGCATCATGTCTCCACCCTCAAGCCACTGAATCTTTCCCCAATGTTCAACTGGGGTGGAAATCAGTGACAAGAGTTGGTCACTGTTGGTATTGTATATGGATGCAAGATGCGTTGAGATCCGTTTGCGTAGCAAATCTGAGAGGGGACGAAGTTCACGGGGATTGACAAGGACACATCTTGGATCTGCACAATCCATTTCATAGGTGAGATACTATGCAAATAGAGCTACTCACATCCAGCCAACGACATCCCAGAGTTCTCCACCTTCCGACGCCGCCGCAGATCAAGTGTGGTCGCCAGCGAATAGACAGCTTTCAATTGGAAGAGCTGTGCTAACTCTAGAATTCTGCGATCAATACTCGCCCATGGATGGTGCCGGCTTTTGATAGCAGGAAGCAGAGATCCACAGAATCGTTCCATTGGATATGCCCAGTAGCACCAACTTGGACCAACAATTCGAATACTCGGAGCAATGTGGAGGAGTCCGTGAATTGGTAGGGTGCATACTGGCAGGCGGTCGAGTTTATATTGATAGTATAGCCTTCAAATGCATTAGTTTAGTGAATGATCAGATGATGAGAACATACTTTTCAAATTCTTGAACCCAGGCCGCCATCCCCGTTTCAATCTTGTTGATATCCTCCGTGGAAATCTCGAACTGGAGGCACAGATAGAGCAGACTGACGAGGGAAACAAAGTGGGTGTAGTAGACTGCGCTTTTAAATCGCTGTCGAAGGAGAATGGGCCCAAGAGACATCGTCCAAGTGGACCATGTGTCAGCAATAAAATAATAGCGCTCCTTCACAATGTCGGGAATCCGGGGCCCAAAGCACGAAGGAATGCTATTACCAGATGCTTTTCCAGCTGCACCAATCGCCTCAAACACAGTGGGCTCCAATTGATAGCTCCCCGAGCCTTCATCCATTCCTTTATGTTCACCAGCCCAGAGCAATATAAGTGTCTTGATAACGTTCTCCCAGACAAGGTGCATGAAGTCGTAGGGGAATGAATGAGGAATTGAAAGTGATGATAGAGTAGAAAGTAGGGGAACACCTTTAATTCCGTATTCCTGATTCCGGACATGCCGGTGTGTTCGAACTGATATGACAGCGTGGATATCGTCTAACACCACCTTTTCTTCGTTTCAGCTTGGGGACTTGAACCTCAACAGTCCGATAATCTTTTGGGCAACAGACGTCCAAGGGATGAGGATCTGGCAAGTAAGTAATCGCGGTTTATCTATCACGGTCCGTGGCTTAGTCGTGTAATAGATACTGAGACCATGGGTCAGCCAGAGCCCAATGCATCTGTACATCGTTCACTGTTCAATGATATTGTTCATCATTCATCATTGAACAAGACTGTTCGGTGTCCATCGTTCAATTCTGTTCAAAGTCTTGTTCAAAGTACATTGTCAGGCGTCACAAATGCGACGCACACTGGATGTACAAACTCAACGTGCACCCCATGTACAACGTCCATCGCACGTACAACTGCAACTCCAACTGCAACACATACTCTAACTGTAATGCAGAATCTGTTCAACCAGGTGAGCAGATCATAACCTCATACATGCTAAATAGGTGGTACCAGTGTATAGGACTGCAAGGTCTGCAATCCATGGTGCCAACTGGCTGCATGGCCGTCAGTTGTACAGATGTGTCGTTGTTAGTGTCCCGATTCCGTCATTTTACAACGCGGCGGTTAAGGGACATCGCAACTGAACACTGCCTACGGCTGTCGACTCGTCGGTCCGCGCTAATGACCATTGTCATGGAACACTCGTGCCGACCTTCCTGTCCAGGATATACTCAGGTGTTTATATTTCGCAGGCTAGAACGACCACGCACTGCAATCTATCCCCCTCCGGCCACAACACAAACCTTCTTCACCATGGGTTTTAATAATGAAGTCTGCGATGATGCCCGCGGTACCGTTTCCACCTATACCTTGAACCGGTGGTTCAAGTTTGCTGCAATCGGGGATGAAGCGACAATGCGGGCGGCCTATGGGTCTTCTCCCATTCATGTGATTTGCATTCGTCCCAACCTCAGTGCTTTCAGCGCAATGTTCTTGTATCTGTCATTGGAGCAGTTGACCGTCATTGCTTTTGCCCATCACATTCCCCCTAGTCCTCAACAAACCCGCCCTATTGCAGGCGACCATTCAACACATTTGTTCTCGTCACTGTGAAGGCCAACGATTGGTTTTCACGCGTCTCCTTCGCCCAAGATCCGGGCCTTTTTTCGCCCATGCAAACTTTGAAGTCGATCCTTGACCCAGTTGAAATTGTGAGTCCACATGTGTTGTGTTGTCCTTTGTCATGCCTCACTCCGTTGTCTTGATTAGACCCGAAAAAAATTCCTTGGAGAAACAGAGATGGTGGGAACAGGATGGGAACAGGAGATGATCCTATGTTAAGCCTAGGTCGACAGCCAATGATCTAATGTACGAATCTTTTCCACGGTGACTAGATAGGGTGATTCCGGAGTCTAGATTCCAGCGGTACAGGTATAGGGCACGATCCACGGTACCAGGGATGCCCGGAGGGCGATATGAATACTCTATATACGCCTGGGAGATGAATTCACTGCCACTGATTGATCCGCGATGTCAAAAGCAAGGGATCGGCAGGGTCGTAACGCGTTTGACGCGATCCCTATATATGTAGTGGCAGCCTCAGGGTGGAGATCTACATAGGTGGTCGCTCAACCAACAGTATTCCAGCAACACACATGTGAAGGTTATGCATTAGTTCTCCAGTAAGAAGCATTACACAGATTAGTACTAATAACTGAAACCCCGAGATACCAAGGCATAGAAAGAGAGGAAATTTGGAAAGAAAAACGCATTCAACAGCCTGAATCACGACACACAACCATTGAGCCACGCGTTTACCGCACTCGTGAGGTAGTTCACATCCAGATACTCTGCCCTTCCGTCGCCATTGAGGTCGGCAAATTGAACCTGGACGCCTGAATTGCCGACACCATCCGCGAATTGGCCTTGTGGGAGCCAAACGACTTGCGCGGCCTACGAAATGCGACAAGTATCTGTCTTTTCAGTTGGCAAGAATGAGATGGAAAGAACGAACATTGGGTCCGTCGTTGGGGCCGCCGGCGTTGAGGAAGACGTCAGCAGCGCCGTTTGTGTGTGAGACGGCTAAAAGAGAAAATTGAAATTGAGAAAAAGAAATCGCACGATAGAGATAGAGAGACGCACTGATATAGTCAGCCCGTCCATCACCTATACTCGCATTATATTAGCTAGTTTTCGATCATGAATGCCAACGTACCATTAATATCAGCAAGAATAACATTATCTCTCGTAGCTCCGTTCGCGGGTCCGCTCGCAACCTGGCCTTGTGGAAGCCACTGAACATTGGCAGCCTACGAGATTATTTTAGCTATCTGATCACTATTCGTGTCTAGAAGCGGGAATTGATACGCACACCCTCTCCGCCGGTTGTAGAGCCCAGGTTGAGGTAAGCTGGCGAGAAAATGAGTTTTGTGAGCTGACATCGGAGATGAAACGGACCGATCATGGAGCCATTCGTGTCTAACCACAGGTATTCCGCGCGTCCATCGCCATTCAGATCCGCGAATCGTACGCCTGTACAGAATATCAACTTGGCTCAAGGCTGCAGACCGTTTAAAATAGGCACCTGCTCCGTCCTTTACAAATAAGAGACATTCAGTAATGGAGCTCGAGCAGCAATATGCAAAATACCTTGCCTATTCCCGCAGCGACCTGGCCTGCTGGGAACCACGCTACATTGGCCGCCTGCGAATTCGAGTTAAGAATCAACGATCTGAGTGGAGTGGAAGATTGTCACAGACATGAGGTCCATCGTCAGGTCCACCAAGATTCAACCATGCATCAACAGAACCGTCGTCATGGACGAACAGATATTCCGCTCTTCCGTCGCCGTTCAAATCTGTGATGCTCCATGAGACCAAGTTCTCGAACATGATGCGAAAATCCAATTACCAGCAAATTGAACCTGGCGACGAAGGGCGCCTACACCGCTTGCAATCTGGCCTGCGGGAAGCCACTGTATCATGGCGCCGTCAGTCCCTGTGGGAGGAAAGTCAACCCGGCGTGTGGCTAATGAAGACACGGGAGAGAACCAGTTCCACTGGAGCCGAGGTTCAAAAATCCCTGGACCGCGCCTTGCTCGTCCAGCCAGAGATACTCTGCTCGCCCATCTCCATTCAGATCTTTCGGTAAAATGGTGTTTGTCAATTGGGACACATATCATATTGAACGCGGGAACGCGAACCTGCAAAGCGCACAGCGGTGCTGGGGTCGTCCAGATCGGAGCATTGACCGCTCGGGGGGACCGAGGCGATATCAGCAGGGACGTTTGGCTCTGTGAATGTACATCCGCAAATATCTTCCTCGGGGCTGCTCAGGGGAATGAGTAACTATCATTTGGGTGCGGATAAACTCAGTTATACGCACTCTAGTTCGCAATCGAGCAATCCACCGTTTGGTCCCAGTCCTGCGCCGTTGGCAATTTCTCCTTGAGGGTACCACACTGGGATATCGTCAAGAAGATAATCGAGATACGACGACGAACGCACCCGGTAGGGTTGAACAGAATTGGTTCTGTGGCGGGAGGTCACTTGCATTATCGATCCATCCCCACTCGGCGACTTGCCACAGCGCACTAAACCAACAATTTGCCATGATCTGGTACCCTTCGTCACTGCAGGTTCATTAGCAACGAATGAGAGTGGATAAGTATATGAGCGCACTTTGGATGCAAACCGTCGGCCATATCAGTAGGGCCAATATTCTCCATCGAAACATAATACACCCGTACACCATCTGCGAATCGGCGGAGCACCTGCTGTGTGATGTTGTAGTTGAATGTTTCCACTTCGTTCTCGACCGCAGCGTTGCCGTTCAGCGGAAGGAGGCCAACGAGGACAGCAGCGGTGGGAAGTTGTGCTGTGATCGCGTCAACGAGAGCCATGAGTCTTGTTGGGGCGTCAACGATATCGTCCCCGTTGTTGATATCGTTCGTGCCCGCAAGAAGGAAGATGACATTGGGATTTTGCGAGAGGTCGGGCATGACAAACCCGGCGATCGCGTCAATTTCCGCACCAGAGTGTCCCTGCGAGAAAATTACGGTAAACCTCAGGGAGGAATGACGATTGGAAGCTCACCTCGTTCTGCGGATCTGCCATCGTTCCGGAGTTGACCGAGCCGATATAGTCCACCTCGTTTCCTGTGTCTTGACGAGATTGGACTGTCCCACCTGCCCATGGCGGAGTGACGATCATATTCTCGAGATCCAGTCGGTATCCATCCCCGGTGCTGCTTTGGAACCCGAAGGTGATGGAGTCACCAGCGGGAAGAGCTCGAATCTTCAGCCCACTCATCTTGCCAATGTCTGCTCCAGCTCTAAAATCTCGTTTCAATGCGAAGCAAATTCACCCGGGGCAGACGGATGACTTACGGACACGCTGTAGAATACGGAACGAAGCCATTACCCAGATTAACAGCACTCGGTTCGAAAGCAGTCGGAGTGGCAAACTGGACGTCGAACGTCTGCACTGTATTGACCCACTGTGCCATACCCGCTTGCGTGGGTCGTGAGATTGTTACTTGTGGAGTCGCCGCGTACGTGAATGCGCCGGTATTATGTGTCGAGGATTGACTAGAGCCTAGTGATCAAACTTCCATGCAACGTTAGAACATATTCCCATACGCACCCGCCGTAAAACCATCCATATGGGGAGGCGGTTCCGAAGTTCGTAGTTGTGCCAGTCCGCTGGTGCTGCCAAAGACCACTGCGCGAAAAAATGGAGCTATCAACGGAGAATCAGAATTCAAAATACAGGTCAGTCGATGATGACCCTACCAAGCTACGGCGACATTATATTCCTGCACGGAACGTGAAAACCCAAACCGACACAAAGCCCACAAATACGAATAACTTACAGAGAGGGTTTGCATAGTTGCTGGCGTTTGCTCTTCTGGCCAGAGTTGGGTAGGTTGCTCGTCGTGATCCAGATGCGCTAGAATCTGGAAAATACCAGTAACAGCCGGGTTTGCTTCTAGACGCATACGTTCCTATAAAACAACAACATGAAAGTCGATCTCAGTATCATCGGATACCAACGCACCAAAGTATCAAATACGTTCCCGTCTCGTACTTGTTCTCCGCGAATGACAAACGCTACGCCTTGAGTTGCGTTGGAATACGCATCTGATGCATAAACCCAAGTGTCGACCGAGTCCTGGTCCCGGACCTCAAAGTCTGGCATGCCTATACCCGCGACAGTCTCTTCGAGTGTCGTCCCGCCCATGCGCAGTGCTATATCCAGAGCCCGTGGTTCCACACTGTCTATGCGTGGCCTGAAGGTTCAAACAAACGAGGCGTCAGTTCAATTTTTAATTAAGTATTCAGGGAAAGACCCGCCTGAAAGGCGGTAGCAGCCCTGTCCAAAAATAATGCGGCAGATGGGCGGTGGCTGCTACCGCTGCATCAATCTTGGGTTTGAGGACTGGGTCGATTGTACGCGAGTAGACCACGCCCTTTCGAGGACGGTAATTTTCATGATGCTCGTTGTCGTATACATCAACCCCAACTGCGTATGCACCGACTTCGAGCGAGTAGAGTGCCGCAATAAAAGTGACGATCCCAGCCCAGCGAAGTTGCATTGTAGGATGAGGGAAAGGGCACGAGAAAGCCACTGATTGCGGTCAGCTTAAATAGGTTTACGCGGGTATTCTAATGGGACAATGAGACGCGGCACATGAAAATCGTTTCAAGTTGATGAATTGGAATGCAGACTTACGAGCCGAGTACGCTGATTTGGGCTAGGGTCACAGAACTCCGCAACAACTGAGCACCGGATCAAGTCAAATTACACAGAATACGTCGCGGTGAGGGTCCGGTGCGCTCGAAAGCTTATACCTTCACAGTACCTGCAGGCTCAGTAATCATGCGGTTGCCGAGAAATGGTGCTGTAAATGTGTTAATTGAAACGGGCTGGCCCGTTAACCTGAAGCGATCGGGGCCGCAATTAACTGGCGGGCACCACTTCCCGTATCGTAGAGCCTTTGACAAATAGCCAGGCCCAAAAGATGAAGTGCGCTGGTTACAAGCTGGTTACTGAAAAACTGGATTTCATCTGAAAATTCTGAGGAATAAAACTCGAGAGGGCGAGATTTTTCCCCAGTGGTTGAGCGCGATTTCCCGCTGCAAGTTACATCGTTAGATGTCCATGCGAAAACAGACCGTTTCAAGGCTGTGCACCTAGTCAAAGCTGGTACGTTACGCTCTTGCTCAAGTTCTGGTCAAGGCAAAATCAAAAAAGCGGGGCGATCCCGAATTGATCCGCTGCACAGCTTATCCTCTTACCTACCTCAAAACCTTTTAGTGGCGTTTTGTGAATCACTGTATTGGCAAGCCTGAGGGAGTAGGAAATTGACGCATCCAGTCTCTCCCGCTCCGGGATGCAACAATGTGACATAAGAAATGAAGAAATGTACTACTCGAAGGCGAAAGAACGGTAGCGAAGCGTAGAGTAAGTAAGCGTAGGTATCGATTCTACCGTTTTGGAGTCTGGACTTGGGCTGACCCACGCTGCGGTGCCTGCCGACGAAAGAAACATCTAGTCATTCATCGATATCTGGGATCGCATTCAGACTGTCTCAACGCCATTCGGGCTTGATTCGGGCCATTCCGTCGCACATCACAAACGGATTCATGAAACACGCCGCCTGGGAAAGGACAAAACGAGAGGAATGAATGGACGGGGGGGCCCTGTCCGTCGCTCTGAACAACACCTCCTGTTCTCGGCTCTCTCCACCTCCTCGAGTACGGCTAGTGAATTGTTGGGCCGGGCTTCAAGCCCTAGGCCTGACAGGCCCGGCCCGGCCCAATACAGGGCCTGAGCGGGCCCAGCTACCTGACGACGTGACAGAGCGTGCAGAAGCCGCGGCGGCGGCGGCGGCGGCGGCGGCCAAGGTTCGGCTTGAGCAGCAGACCCTCGACCCGCATCTCAGAAAGAAACCCGATCGCCCTGTTCCTTACTCAGACGACCTCTAGTGTGTCTTCCAAGCGCCGGTGGTACACGACAGAGGCTGCATTAATCAAGGTACAGTAAGATGGCTCATAATGCATAAAGTTGGTTCCCTGCCAAATTGAGCAGGATTTGCGTGAAGTCTATGCGTTATGACCATTTATGCATTATGACCTTGCTTCTACAGTGGTAAAATGCATTTTGGTGGATCCGAAATCCGATACATTATGAGAAATTTTGGCAGGTATGCATTATGAACTTATGCATTATGAGCCATCCTACTGTAATGAGCGACAGAATATGTGGCTCTGGTCGCGACGTGACGAAGACTCGAACCAAAGGCAGCGTCTGCACCAGCTCGGGCAGAAATTTAAGCATATCAGGGACGAGTTCCCGCTCCTTCCATTAGTCAAGCCCGTCGATGACGATAACTACCGGTTTCTGGGGGGATATGGAAGCCTTGACGAGAGGTTGTCGGAGCAGTTCATCGAATGCGTGTTTCATCTGTTGTCGATCACCTCGCTTGAGGTACTGGGGTGCGGCGTCGATGATGTGCGAACGGAGGGTGGGTTGTGACAGTGCAAGCTGGTCCGCTAGGGTCGAGAATAACAGCCTTGTCGACTCGAGGTCTCCGCGGCCACGGACGAAAAAGAATGAGGCGCCCGGGGTAGGCTCCGAGTCGGTTGGCCGATCCCGACGTGTACACAGATGATGGGCAATTGAAGACTTCCCCAAACCAGCCCCTCCGCTGAGGAGGTAGAACCGTTTCTCAGTGCAGCAAGGTGAATGGCTGGCCGACCACAGAGTTAGCTCTTCGAACAGCACGTGCCGGGTGCCGTCCAGAAATTCGCCCTTCAGCTCGTCCACGCAACGACATCCTGCGGCCGCTTGAGGAATGGAGTCAAGGATCCTTTGATTCTCTGCCATGACGTATCACCGGCGCTGAAATGAATTTCCAGATAATATTAAATCAATTCGATATTCTCACCTGCCTCCTTGAGCGCCTGCATGATGTTCGTCGCATCCTGTACAACCCCGCTGAGTATGTTTTCAATCGATATCTGTCCTTGGAGCTGAAGAGGATGACACATGAGATCTAGATAGAGATACGAATCCCAGGATAGTGACATACTTTGAAGATCCGGATCGCACTGGCCAGCTTATCCCTCATGTCGGAGAGGGTAACTTTATTCCACGACGAGTATATGCAGGCCCCGAAGAACCCAGGTCCACCCTTCAAATCCTTGATGTGTTCGCGAAGTTCCACTATCGTGCTGCATAATTTCAAGCGGGGTCATTTTGCTAATCGCGAGAACTGAGCAATATCAAGGTACCTCGACAACGTCTGAACTCGTGACTGAAGGTCCTCGGAGTGTGCAACGCCATCCACCAGTGCCTTTTTGGCACGCCCATTGACGTCAACGTCGTCTACTGCAGCGCGTGTTTCTTTGGCCATCTGCACGAGGGCCCCATCCAGCGCCTTGATCTCATCCATAAACGCCCGGCGTGCGCCATCATTCGCTCGAGCGTTCTAAGGGACGTCCTGGCACGGGGACCAAATCGAGAGCATCCCCGACAAACTCAAGAACTGGGGTAGCATTCAAATCGAGTGCGACGCCTAGAGCTTTGCCATGGCGGCCGGGAGACATGGCTGCTGGAGAGAAAACGCGTGGCTCGGAGGATAGTAGTCACAATGCCGGGCGGCGTTCTAAATCCGCCTTGCCGTTGTCGGTTAAATTAAGTTCAAGTTGGCAGGCCCGCGACGTGTGCCATCCGACTTTCATCAGGGATAGCTGCGCGTTTCTTTTTGGCTTGGCTTGGGCGGGGTTTAGCTTCACTAAAAATAGGTCATTCCTGGGCTCGAAAATAACCAGAAACCCCTTTTCCTTATCCTGGGCTCTAGGAGACCTCGGATCCCCGACTCTATTTTGGACAGATTCTGCAGAGGTGTGCCGGATGAGAGTGCTCTGAAATGGAAGATACGAGGGCAATCGAGATCGGAGGCGGTGGGGGGAAAAAGGAAAGAAAACAGTCATAGCATGGTCTAAGCCCGAAATGAACGGGCGATCCTGCGGCAAGTCCGCATTGGTAATTTTATCTTGAGCAGGTGGGTACGGCTCCGCATTGGACCTTGGAATGCATCTGCTTCGGGGTCTCATTTTAAATCGGAGTATGCCTCCAGGGAAATACGATTTAAAGCCGATTGCTACGATGGATCCAATCCCTCGAAGAGCTGCCGCCAATCAGACTGATGTTCAGTGAAATAACGTGAGGGTGAGTTGCAAGAGGAAGGGAAATGCAAGGACAAAAAGTTGCACATGATCCAAGACCGAGTCGAACGAGCGAGTCCTGCTTACACAACCGAAGGTTTCGAAGTAGTGGCTGGCGCGGAATACTCCGCCTTGGACCTTGCTTAGTGCTCTGATTTTATCGAAGGATTCAATCGGCCCGCTTACGGATATGATCGCTGAAGCAGGTTTCTGGTTTCCGAGTTTTAGTCTGCGAAGGATGGGATTGTCCGTTGAAGTGAAAAATGCGCCAGGGCTCGGGAAACGGGTATCAACCGGGGCCAAGGCAAAGAAAAGTCAACGCATTACCCCGTATTGTGGTCCAAGCTGAACCGGCCGGGCGAATTCTGCGTACCATTTTTTTTTTCAAAGCCGTTCAAGAACGCACCGATCCTGGCATTACTGAGTATTGAGGCTATGGACGATGCTGTGGATGTATCAGTGGATGAAAGTGGACAGAGACGAATGAGCTTGAAAGGCGGAACCGCCGCATTTCATCGGTGGATGTACGACGACCACAGTTTATTCATTCACCATCGGAAGTTGCGGTCAACGCGTCCAAGAATACTGCTAGGAATCTGCGATGATACCGTGAAGGATGCATTGAAAAAGAGAAAAAAGTCCCATGGCCCGAGCCCGAGTTGACCGGCGTAGAGTCGTTTCCCCTATAAATAAATGTGGTAGGCGTGGACCTTGCAATACTCTAAATAGGAGAAAAGCACGAAGCCAGCCGGAACTCCGTATTGCCAACGTGCTGCGGAATCAATTTGGGTAACCGGCAAGAGACGAATGGGGGAGCGGGGCGACCCGACGGGCGCCCACGGCCAAAAATACGTCGTCGATGTTGTGAGTGGAGTTGTGAAAGCAGATGCGGAGACATACGGACACTGGAAGTTGTACTTGAAGGTGGAAACGCCCGAGGGTGATCTATTCTGATGCCATGTGAGAATTGAATGGAATGTACGCGAACGAACGGCGAGTCGCAGAACCGGAGCCGTATACGGAATGACGGTGCATGGGAATTGTTTAGGGATGAAGCGGAAGAAAATGGACGCTGCGTCAGTGAGACAAACCTTTATCTCGGTGAATTGCGTCCTGCAACGACATCAAAATCGAATGAATGGGAATTACTTGGCGGGAGACTGTAGTCGGTGGCAACGCACGAAACCAGCGATGGGATCAAAACGAGAAACATACCGCGAGCTCGAGCTTCCAGTTGGCCTGTAATACCTGCGTAGTGAAAGAGTGACCCTGGGGAAGAGAGAAGGCCGTCACCGTCGTGGTCGACATAAAAAGCGTTTTCGCACGGTGACAACGTGTGATGATCAACTGCGATCGGCAACTCCCGGTAACTAAAAACAGACGCGAGGCACGCGGGCTTGAATGGCCGTTGCGTGGTGGTTGTCGTCGCTTGTCGCATCTCCATCCTCTCTTCACCGTCTCCCCTTCGCATTCTCTCTCTTGTACTCCGACGCCGGGCGATTTATACTTCTATCTGCAGCCTTAGACTAGCCTAGAAGCTCGCAAACTCGCTCAAGATGATGCAAGAGCGGCAGCACGGCGGCGACCCGTTCGTCTCCTCGCCCTACTACCCCTCCCAAGGACACGGCAACTCCCTCGACGGCGGCATGAGCGGCGGCTACTCCGACCTCCCGCCCGTCTCCCACTCCCAAGGCCAGGCCTACACGCCATACGGCCAAGAAACACCTTACGCCGCCTCCGACGCCCAGCTCGGCGCCCCGCACGGAGCGTACCGCGACGACCCCTCCTCGACCTACCCGCCTGCATCCCCAAACGCAAGCGGAATGCTCCTCCCCGCGCGCTCCTTCCCCCACGACCCTCCTTCCTCTTCCAAACGGCGCAAGATGATCCTCCTCGGACTGCTCGCGCTCATTGTCGTCGCAGCAGCGGTGGTGATACCGCTGTATTTCCTCGTCATCAAGAAGCACAATGACAAGAACGCGGCCTCGAATAACGGGACGAGTGCGAAGACGGGAGGGAAGGCGGTCGTCGGGGCGGTGAGCGGCGGGGACGGGAGCACGGTCACCACGGCGAATGGGGAGACGTTCGTCTATAATAATTCGTTTGGGGGATACTGTGCGTTACCTCCCTCCCCGCCCTGATTTCCTAATTGATACACCGCACAGGGCTCGCCGACCCTGCCAACCCCTTCCTCACCGGCGCGAAACCCAACTCATGGACGCCCGCGCTGAATGAGACCTGGACATGGGGCGTCGACCGCATATACGGTGTTAATCTGGGAGGATGGTTCGTGTTGGAGCCTTGTGAGTGCCTTTCTGTCCGTTTTTTGGGAGTGGGAGGCGCGCGCAGCCGTAAGCGCGCGCGCCTGGCGTCCTGCCGTTAACCCGTCAGGCCGGGTGCCTGGACAGCAGGGAACCGAGGAGCGTACCTCGTCTTTGTCAGGCGCGTTGTCGCCGGCCGTGCGTCCCCTAAAGTCCACTCACCCCGTTATTTTACGTCCACTCACCGACGCGCACCCAGTCATCACCCCCGCCCCTCTTCCAGCCCTACCCCTTCGCACCCGACGAATGGACCCTCGCCGCCCTCATGCGCGCAGACGGCTCCCCTGCAGAGCACGATGGAGAAGCACTACGATACCTTTATTGTGCGCTTCTTTCTGGCTCCCCCGCGCTCGCTAACGCCAACGCGCGCACGCAGACCGAACAAGACATCGCCGCCATTGCGGGCGCGGGGCTGAATTGGGTCCGGGTGCCGATTCCGTTTTGGAGTATTAGGTGTGTGTGGTTTTTTTCCCGGGGGTGGCTGTGAGCGGAGTGGGAGGCGATCGTGCCGGTCCCCTTCTTCCGTCCTTATATATATCCCTCGCACGGGCATCCGGCGATGGGATGGTGATACGGACCAAAGTCGAGGTTCGCACGACACGGATCCGACGAAGGGTATTCTACCCACCGTCGCTTGCTGCCGAGGTGGGGCAGCGGGGTGTGCTCGCCGTACCGGACATGTCGCTCCTCCCAGCGCCGTCTCGTCTTTTTACTTTCCTTCTCGCTCGTCGTAACGCCCGCTAACGCTCACCCACAGCTCCTGGTCCGACGTCGGCACCGACTCGACTGGCGCGCCGGTTGCGGAGCCGTTCCTCGAGGGCGTGTGTTGGAAGTGAGTTCTTTCTTTTTCTTCTTTGCGGGTGAGGATGAGGAGGGGTGGGGTCTTAGAGAAGAGACGGGGCGCGGGAGGGGATGTGCGAGCGGGAACGTGGGGAGTGCGCGGAGGGAGCGGAGGGGAGAAGGCGGATGGTGCGGGCGGTGGGGACTTGAGTTCATTCCTAGCGCTCCGGTCGCCAGGAGGCCGTATGTTTGAGGAGGGGGAGGATCCGCTGCGGGCGTTGCAAGGGAACGCTGGGCGGAGGATACGAGGCCTCGATGGGGGCCATACTGGATGCTGGCCGCGCCGGAATGTTGTGTATCATCGGGGGCTACTGCGACGCTGGGACGTGCGTCGTAGCACCATCCTTGTACTGCTTCGTGCAAAGAGGATAGCATATAGCTGTGCCATCCTCACCCCTATCTTCCCTTCCCCTATCCTTCTACTTTTCGTACCTGACGCTAATCAATCTATTTTCACGCAGATACATCGTCCGCCTCTTCGGCTGGGCGCGCAAGTACGGGATTCGCGTTAACCTCGATTTACATACGGCACCCGGGTCGCAGAATGGTGCGTGTCGTTTTTTGGATATGAATGCGAGGATGGCGCCACATCCTTACGACGAACGGCTTGGCTTGGCTGCGTCGCGAGCGGGGAATGGGTGCTCTCGGAGAGCCGTATCGCTCGCGCGATATTGGGCAGCTCCCGTGGACGAGACTCGTGCTGCCACTCCGCGCGAAGGCGTTCCTTTCTATCCTTCCTCTGCTTTTCCTTTTATTTCCACTCATTCTCCTCCTTCGCTAACGCTCCCTCGTCCCAGGCTACAACCACTCGGGCAAGCTCGGGCAGATCAACTTCCTCAACGGGCCCATGGGCTTCGCCAACGCGCAGCGCATGCTCGACTACATCCGCGTTATCACGGAATTCATCTCGCAGCCCGAGTACAAGGACTTGATTCCGATGTTTGGCATTGTCAATGAGGGTGCGTTCTTGTCTTTTCTTGCGCGCACAGGAGCTTATATGGGCTACAGCATACCTCCCCGGCATCGGACGCGACGTCCTCACCTCTTTGTGCGTCTCTCTTTGCTCCATCTGCACCTTCGTACACTAACGCCCTGTCTCGCGCCACCAGTTACCTCCAAGCCCACAACATGATCCGCGGCATAACCGGCTACGGCGCAGGCAACGGCCCCTTCATCTCCATTCACGACGGCTTCCAAGGCACCGCGTCCTGGGCGGGCTTCCTCCCGGGCTCCGACCGCATCATCCTCGACACGCACCCCTACTTCGCGTTCGACGGCGCGCCGAACAACGCTCCCATCGCGACCAGCCTCGATCCCCTTCAGGCGGGCGGGCCGTGGCCGAAGCAGGCATGTAGCGCGTGGGGGCCGAGTCTGAATAAGAGGTGTGTGTTTCTCGCCAAGAAAGGCAATCGTCTTGCCTTTTTTGGACTTTGGACTTGCGCTGACGAGTGTTTTTTCCCTGTTCTAAGTCGGAGCGCGTTTGGTGTTACGGTCGCGGGCGAGTTCAGTAATGGGTATAACGATTGCGGGCTGTACCTCACTGGTGTTAATGGCACGCAGTCTTATGGTGCGTACTTATTTTGCGCCGGGTTTTCCCCGGACTCACAATCCGTGCCAGGCGGAGACTGCTCGCTGTGGCTCGACGCCAGCACCTGGAACGACACTACCAAGGCCGGCGTCAAGCAGTTCGCCCTCGCCTCCATGGACGCCACGCAAGATTGGTTCTTCTGGACTTGGAAGGTGCGTCCAATCTTCTCATCAGTCTTATCTTGCGCTGAGCCACCGCTCGTAGATCGGCCCCGCAGCCAACGGCACCGTCAGCTCCCCCCTGTGGTCTTACTCCCTCGGCCTCGAGAACGGCTTCATGCCTACCGACCCGCGCGACTCCCATGGCGTCTGCGCTGCCCTCGGCGTCGACGCAGACCCCTTCGTCGGCACCTTCAGCTCTTGGCAAACCGGCGGCGCCGGCGCCGGCACCATCGCGCCCACCGCCCTCCAGTCCTTCAGCGCCTGGCCGCCCGCGACGCTCTCGAACGTCAACGTGCCCGCGACGCAGCTGCCGACTTACACGCCGACTGCGACGATTGCGACGCTGACGTTCGTCACGCCCACGCCCACCGCCAGTGGGGGCGGGAGCGTGGCGAAGGAGTCGATTACGGCGAGTGTCGGGAACGGGTGGTTTGACGCGCAGGACCAGACGCCGATGATGACGTCCGTGGCGGGCTGCCCGTACCCTGATGCGTGGAGCGCGGTGGGCTCCGCAATCCCCCCGCCGTGCACGGGGACACCTTGAATTTTTTCTTCTGGTTGGACCAAGCATGCTATACATGGGATCTTCTCTGCGCGACGCCTCGCGCGCACACTCGTTTATACCCTTCACCTTTCCACCACGGTCTTTACGATCCCCAACCCTTCTATCAAGTCTCCCGTTTCTCATTCGGATACTGCTACGTATCTATCTATACATCGTATCTGTCTGTCCGTCTGTTTGTTCTACCCACACACGTACTATTACTCGCTATCACACATCTGGACTGGGTTCCTGCATCATCGTTTCTTATTCTGGTTAATTTATCGTCTACTACGTACGCACTGTACCTCTGCATGCCTCAGTCGGCTGATTTGGCTGGCTGCGGGATGTGGATAAAATTCAATAATAATGCCCACTAACTTGTTAGTGGGTCCTCAGGCGCCCTAATGGTATAGGGTTCTCTGCCAAATTCGCATTTTGAGGTCACAAGTTCGATTCTCGCAGGTGCCTTTTCTTTTCACTTGCACTTTTGATGTTATATTTTTTGCGGACGGGCCATTTCCTCGCGCTCCTCTCCCCAAAAATTTGAGGGACATTCATTCTTTTCTATTCAAATGTTGAACATGTCTCAGCACAATTTGGCTTCTATATTGGGCATAATAAATCAGCGGATGGTGTACTAAAATCGTCTTAAAAATTTGTCAAACATTCTGATTCGACGGCAGCTCTCTAGCCATGCTAAGAAGATTTATTCGTGTACTCAATTGCACATGAGACAATAATATCCCACTTAGTCCTCTCCATTTCATTTCTGCCCACAGGTGCTCAAGCTGAACCACTGAACCCTTCAGAATTTTGTTCAATGTTACTAGGCAGGAATTCTGACATAGGAAAGGCCTCAAGTACCCGTGCCCAATACGAGCTGGTCGACATGTCGACCGAGCGAGATTTGGGCCTAGTCAATCATGATGTTGATGTGCATGTTCTATCTGGACAGGGAGAGAAGTCTGCATATACATTGAACAGTTTTGGTTTCTGTTTCTCAAACCTACCCACATTCTCTACAACAGTTCCCGAAAGTCTAGGGCCACGGGAAGAATTCCGAGTAATCTTGATGTGCTCATATCCCGGTTCAGTCTCTTACGATGTTTCCCTTGATGTTCCCGAGACTTTCGTGTAGATTGTTTTTGTTCCTTTCAACGTCAATTCCTTGGTTTTAGTTCTCACAGTCACTCAAATTTCCAACACCTGGGTCGTGGTGTAGGTGCAAGGGACCAAAAATCCGGATCACCCGCATGAAACTGCAGGTCCATTGTAGAATTCAAATATTGTTGAGTTCATATGAATCAGAACCTACCTGGCAGTCAGAAACTGACCTGTAGAATGAGCTTGGGTGAAGTGAAGTTATGAAACTAAGTTTCCAACTCACTTGATATCTCTGCAACTATTGATTTGCCTGGAAACGAATCAATGTCGCCCGGAGTGATCTGAGTTTCAAACTGTTAGTGGGCTCTGCCGCGGAGCGCGCTACTGATGTTATGTGCTGTAATTTACGGTTTCCGCGAGTTTGTCTTGCTGGAGAATGAGAAGGGGCCAAGCAAAACTGTTATATGAGCTTAGGAAGGGGGGAACGACAAAGGTTCATCGCTCAATTGTACATTAAACAACATTCACGAGCTCTGGGGTGCTATATTTCCAGGGCTATCTGGGGCAACGATCCATCGCAAGGCTCTAAGCAGAGGAGAAAGGCGATCCATCGTTGGTTCTAATCAGAGAAATTTGTGATGCATCATTTAGAAGCTTTCCTTTTTCAGTTTGATGTGTCATGCAGCGCATGCGATCAGGCGGCGGCGTTGCCTCGCTGTTTCGTGGGCGCGCGCTCCCAGGCGCCGTCGGGTGGTGGTGCCCCTGCCTTTTTGGGCATTTGCTGCCTGCGGCTCCAACGGGGTAATTGAAGTTCATGCATGCAAATCAGACGGCGGCTTGGCTGTGTGTGCTTCTACGAATCCGCTGGGGCTACCCAGAGGCCAGAAAGAACGATTTGCCTTGGATTTGGCAGGTTGATTTGTATGTACATGTTTACATCACACGCTGATGAGCCCCTATTAGCATATTTCGCTGCTCCTTTCCCGTTCCCCCACTTTAATCAGCCTCAGAATCGGGCCCTAAAGTAAAATGTACCTTTCTGCCGCATCCCTAATCCATTTCGCTCACATTTCGTCCATTTATTTCTCGGACTTTGACATGGCTCGGCTGTTCCCGGGCCGTATTGCGCGCTGTACAGCTCCTCGCGGTGCCCCAGGAAGCTTATCCAACCATGACAGTACTCTTCAGTCCTCTCTAGAAGCATTTCAATGGCAGTTTGTGGTACACTGACCCTGGAACATTCAAAATAGATCATCCAGGTGCAGGCCAAAAATATACCAGCACGCGTTCTGCACAATCCAGGAATATTTTCTCGTGTTTAATTCACTTTTGTATCCCTCTTTGTGCCATTTTATCGCTGCATTGAAGCAGGAGACACCCCCAATTCAATACTTTGGAAAATACGATCAATCAGAGTTTGAACTCGTTTGACGCTCCAGATCATTTTTAATTTTATCTGACACTGCACAAACCATAAGAAAGGTAAAGCCAATCTACCGCATTGAGGAAACTGCGAAATTGAGGTACCTAAAAAATCAGCCTATGGAAAAAGAGCACGGATCGAATCCAGGAGATATTGATATCTCCTGTTTGTAGGGACAGTGAAGAGTGGTAATGTGAGCCATTTCAGAATATGTATGGGTCTGGAGGCTCAATGCACTGATATGCGTTGTAACAGAGCAAAATACAGAAATTACACACTCATGAATTTTGTTTGTTCCCCGCGTAAAGCAGAAGCCCGGTGGGTATAGTTCCTGGGTATAACGGATGAGAAGAAGTCTCAGTTCCACAATTCTGTCCTTTCAAATAATCTGAGAGTTTGCAAACTGAAAAAACGAACAGAACTTACCCTTTGATGTTTCTGCCGTGATGTTATTTCATACAACTATTATAATACTCCAGGAGTGATATAAATGCCCAGAAATCACGTAGCTACACTCCATGCGATGTTTTAAACCAGGTTTAATTGAAATTCTTTGGTGGAAGGAAGTTTGAGAGTCTGAATATTGGATGAGCCGAAAACTGGTATGAACCCTGTTATGGAATTCAGTGTGGTTTCAACTTCAGAATGGATGTCGGTTTCACAACTTTTTTGTCACAGCACTTGGGTACCTCAACCTATATATTTCTGGAATCGGTTCGACTCCCTAACCTCCCCAGTAATGGCAAATCAAATGGCAAATTTTTGGGCTCAACTGGAGTCATTTTGTAATAGGCTGATTTTTTGGATACCTTATTTCGGGTGTTTTTTGCTACCATGGTTTCTTTGAGCAATTCTAAGACCTGCTGCAGTGTTAGATGTCAATTCCAGGGCCACACGACGTTGAATTTGAGGCATTTACCACCAAAATGTACATCCTTTTGAAAACCCATTTATCATAACCCTTCGTAAACTCAATCTATGCATTCTCGGAACCGGTTCGACTCCCTGACCTTTCCTGCAACAGACAACGGCTCTCGAAACATTTTCGTCGGCTCGATCGGCACCATTTCATGGTAGGCTGATTTCCTGTACTTGTTGTTTGGGGTCTTTTTGGGTACCATTGGACTCTTTAATAACCTAGAATACCTCCTGAAGTGTTAAATGTCTTTTAGAGTGGTCCTGGTCGCGGGGGAACCGGGATTCGAAAAACGGATATAGGGTCGACTTTTTTTTTTTGACCCTCAGTGGTCCCCCCCTCCCCCCCCTCCTGCCGTAAACAGAAGGAGTTTCCCACCCCTAGCGCCGGACCGTTCTTCCGGGTCAGGTGCACCGTCACCGCCACTTGCCCAATTCAGCCAAGGTACTTTGATCATATTCTCCGCACCCTCACAACATCATTGTGCAACATTCCAGTGCAATCTAATTATTCTGTGGGTTACTACAACTGTATCTGACTGCTTTATTACTTAATGTGACCCACTTTAGATCTAACTTAGTTGGCCAGAACCATGCCAGAACACTGTTCGGAATGCTACCAGCCTTTGTCGGCTTGTCAACAATGAGCTTTAGCCTTCTATACTCCCCAGAATGCTATTAAAGCCTCATTTTGTAACCCTAATAACATATAAAGAATTCTTTTTCTGCACATGCAACTGATCTGCCACCCAAATCTGGGTAACCATCCTATCTGGCCAGAGAACACTCTGATTTGCTCTCCAACCATTTAACATTTACAAAACACAGTTCTGAAGCTTCCCAAAGCTTTTTCATAACTGACCCTACCAAAAAATTTCGGCCGACCTCGGGATCCCCCCCCCACCCCATGTACGAAATTTTAATGCCGGTTCCCCCTTGGTTGAACTTTCACACCGAATAAAGCAAAATATGGACCTAGGTTGGAATGTTAACCGAATGTAACAAAATCAGTAGCCAAATCAAACTTAACAGAAAGTTGTCCAACTCTTTTAGTGTGAAATTCACATGGAATTAGCCTCAATCAGCAGCTCCTTCACAAGCTATGGCTTTGTTCTCTTCCTGCAAACTAGGAAAGCCAAGCCCAAAGAAATCCATTCAGTGGTGCTTTTAAGAATATTGAAAGAAGGACTTTTGTTTTAACAATCAAAAATTCCTTTGTTAGAACAAAGGAAATTCTGATTGTTACTCCAAAAGTCCGTCTTTTTTCTCCCCTGAAAAGGGCTACTGAATGCTAATCTTTCGGCAATCCTTTTTCAACTTGTGGAAAGTGAACAAAGATATGGCTTGCAAAAGAGCTGCTGATTGAAGCTAATTCTAGGTCGATTTTGCACCGAAAGAATAGACCAACTTTCTGTAAGGTTTGATTTGGTTACTGGCTTTGCTACATTCAGTTAACATTCCAACATAGGTCGATATTTTGTTTTATTTGGTGTGTTTTGACGTTGATCACTGCGTGTCACTGTGTCACAACCGTGACCTTCCTGCTTTCGCTCCACCACATCGGACGACTCAACCTCAAAAGAGCTGCAAAGCTCGCTCCCATCGGTCTTATTCTGCTTGGCAACAATCTAGTACTGCCTGGTGTCTCTCTGGCTCTATAAACTCCATCTTGGTCGACCTGTACATGTACATGGCTCTATCTCCGACATCTTTCCAGGTGCGTACGCACACGCCTTGTGGTTTCTCGGCCACTGAAAGCTCTGAAACATCCTGGGAATGCATCGTTGTCGTTCCCAAACGTTATACTTATGCTTTATTAGGTTTCCCACTGGTCAATCCTAACCACCGCTTGCATATTCGAACACGCCCCGAGTAGGCGCATATTCACATTCATGGGGAGCCACGGAGAAGAGAACAGGAGGTGACATGTAGGATCGGGTTTGGGCTATCAGTCGTGCGCAATCTCTCATTTTTCTCGACTCCTCAGTGGCATATCACTGAAATGGGTCATTTTTATTCGATTTCTGTATCCGCGGAGGAAGCGGCGCCGCTGTGAGCATCTATCTGTACCCACGGAGCAGCGTTGGCTGTGCATGAAGGGCTAGGCTGCGCCCGAGCCACGACGCATTACACGCAAGCGTGTTTGCGCGCTCTAATGTTTAAGGCCAGAGGCTCGGCGTCTCGTGGGCGGTATGCTCACGACTTGGCCACCCATGTGTCTTCACGTAGCCGTGCTCAACAGGCACCCTACGCCTGAGCCGAGGCACAGTTAGCCGGACGCATTCTGCGGCAAGGGCCGCTACGCTCCGACGAGCGGCTGCCACCCATCGCATTCGGTGTGTGGTCTCGGGACACCTATCGGCGTATTTCCTGTCCATTCGCCACTGCCACAGGTGGTGGGCCGGTGTAATTACGCCCCCGCGTTCCTGGCCAGTGACACGTCGCCCGTGTTGCGCCCGCACTCGCCCGCACACACTCGCACCCGCAGAAGCCCGTGGCTGCGGCCGCGCTGCCTAGTACGACACTAAACGCTCGGCGAGTGCACCCATAAAAGCACACGTCGCACGCCGCGACACGAGGCGCCGCTGGGTTGGTTTGATGTATTTGTAGTTGTGCACGGCCCGAATGTAGAGATTGAGGTCGCATCCTTAGCTACCGCTGCCGCAATTAGCCGGGATCGTTTGGTAGTGGCTGCAACGAGCCCGGGACGGGACCGATGGCGGTGGGATCGCCGGAGGAGCCCGCCACGGGTTCCGTCGTGGTAGCGGCGGCACTGCGGATTGCGTGAGGAACATTTTCTTTCTGTAAATTCTGACAAAATTCCATTTTATACTCCTCTGTGGGCTCCTTTTCGCTCAGCTACTTTACATTATATCGTAGTTACCAGCTGCGCAATGAGGAATTTTTTCATGATTTTTGTCAAGGTCTTTTGAGCTCATCGTTGAGGACGACATCCAGAGGCATTGATCGCTGTGTGCCAAATGCGGATATTGGCATCACAGCGACGACGCGAGCAAGCTCATCGTGTGTGATAGGACTGTACACTGCCTGGCTGTGAAAAGTTAGTGTTCTAACGCGAGGGATCACCATCCTTCTGACGAGAGCCAACGATGGATCGCCCTAACTCTCTGATGAGAAGGGGCAATGCATCGTTCCCCCAGGATCTGGTGATATTTCTTTGAGGGAAAGGGATGCACGACGGGCATGAGTGGGTCGCGGGTGCAATGTGCACGATAAATGAGGGGAGACATCATTGACGCACGCAAACCGGTCGAAGTGTACGGCACCAAACAAAGACAGTTCGCTCAAAGACAAGGCAGAACAAAAAAAATAACAAGGGAGAGGAAGCATGGGGCTGCTGAAGGGGAATCCCGCAATCTGAGGCCAAGTACAACGCCGCGCTTGTTAAGACATGAGATGGGCTCAAAGCTCAAGAGACAGAAAACCAGAAATGTGTATCGCAAGCTACGAACAAGTTCCCGCTCGCTGCAGATAAACACACTGGGAGACGGGATATAGCGGGCCACAATCGCTCTGAGGTACGGAGAAGGGTATTCCGCACCCGCCCAAGCACCGTCAACCTCAAATGGCGCACAACCACTTGCGAACACCAGAGAAGTGAAAAAAAACAACAAGCAAATAACAGGCCATCCTCTACATCCACGCCCACGAGATAAAGCATTCGAGGATGCCAAGCATCTGGGTGCGCCGAGACTGAGATGGGGCTAGGGCCCCCCATGCGCTTCGAGAGTGCCTGAGAACAAGGTCGGAGGCGAGCACCTGCGGGTTTGGGACCATAGATATACCGCAGGGAAGGTACGACTCCAAAGACGAATGCGCACGCAGTGCGGCAAGAATACTCAGAGCTCGGAGAGTGCGTGGCCTGTGGACTGGAATAGACGTTCGAGTTCTTATGAGGGGGGACGTACAGAGCACGCAGGTGTGTTGATGTGGAAGCCGAAGTGATTTGAGTTTGATTCGGAGCATTTGATCCCGCGTGTCTCTGCCACTTTGCCGGCCTGCGATAGCTATTGCTGCATTAATGGGATATCACCCATCTGTACCGTATTCGAGTCCAGAATATGGCCTTCGTTACGTTCTCGTGCTCTGGTTCCTTGGTGCTATGCCAAACTGCCGATGTCCTCTACGAATTGTCTATGATGTGTTGTCTCTGGGATTTCTAAGTATCAGACACCCACCAGGTTCGTAGTCTTTATCTTCCTATCCATTTGCCGCTCCATTTTGTGGTACAAAACGGATGGCTGTCTTATAAAAAAACCCACAGGGTCTGGCCGTAAACGGGATGGCACTTGGGGAATCTTGGGTGGAATGGGTTCAGATTTGGAGGGTGGAATAGGGGAGTTCGTATGCATCTGCTTGCCCGACATTGGGCCGGCGCAGGCCGCCTCCAAATGTGCGTGTATGCTGTCTTTTGCCCTGCCATTCCTGAGGTTCAGAACGGGTGGCTATGTCCTGGCTGAGCCGCCGGTGGCTCTAGCAATTTCTTTTTCTTCTGAAATTCAGAAATGAAAAGTGAGAGAGAAAGAAAACTATAGCTGTCTGATACCGTGTTAAAATCTGCGTCGTTGCGAGGTGCGATGAGAAGCAGCGTTGTGAGACGGCGTCGATTGGTGTCGATTGGGTGGCACTGTGCGTCGCAGACTCACCAAATGATTCAGGATTTTTTGGTTTAAATAAGGGGGGTGGAAAAGGGCGCCCTTTTCTCGGATTATATTCCTAGATCGAGTGCTTGATACAGCCTGCGACGTGCTCTGGGGAGATTCCCGGCAGAGATCCACCAGCTTGCTGGTATCTGGCGTTGGCGGTGGAAGCGCTATGATTACCGGCCGCGTGGAAGAAGTATTTTTTGGAGATTTCAAACACGTGCGGATCACCGCGTCTGCGCATGATTGTCTCGACAACCTTCCGCCACTTGGTTATCGGGAGACGAGCTTTGACGACGGTTTCCGTGATATCTCCCATCGCTGCGCTAAGAGCGCCAGACGTAAGGTTCCCTCTGACTCTGGGATGAAGATATTCATGAAAGCGACGACGATGCTCGGGGCCCAAGAAAAAGACGGCCCACAATTCCTGAACTGGACGGAAAACACCGAGATTATAGATGATGAGTTTAACGAGGTCGCGTGGAGGGGCAACGGGGATGAAGCGAGACTCGGCGCGATGGTGTGAGTTCTTCCCGAGGATCCCTATCAGACAAAAAGTTCTTGAAAAGGATTCCATTGTTGCGGAGGGCTGCGCCGACGCCATTGCGCAAGAACTCGCTCGCAAACTCGGTCCCGCGCAGACATGCCCCACCGCCCAAAACTTCCGCCACTGCGAGGACATCGTTGGCGCGATCGAAAGCGGCCATGAGCTCCATGCAAGGACCCGGGCGCCAGATGATCTTATTCTCGTGAATGTAGACAAATCGGCGGCGGAGGTCGGGAATGGAGAGCAGCCAATTGACGAACATGTCTTTCCACGCTGGACACGGATTTCTGATATCATCCAAGAAGCAATACCCAGGTGAAAGTCATAAGGAAATGAAATGACGTAAAGTGGGAAACATACATCGACCACGAAAAGAGTAAATAAGTTATACAAAGAATCAGAGCGAGAAATAGAACCCACGAGTTGAAGAAAAACAAAAGAAATATTTGCGTGGTCAGGGAGATCGCAGTCACCTAGTTGAATAAGGGGTATAAAAGGGAAAGAAATGAGACTAACACCCCCAGATTGTAAATAGTGTAGTGAACGGAGGATGCGAAGAGAGGACAGAGATCGCACGCTCCAGACAGCAATTCCGTCGCCTGGGGCCCCAATGCAGCGGAATGTGGACCGCAAAGGCTGCTGCGCTAGGGAGGTAATCAGCGGTGGGCGCAGATCCGAAAAAGGAATAGCGAGTCTCAAATTCCGGCAAGGCTGGGCTCGCGTTAGTCCTGCAATGAAAAAAAAGACGGGTGTGGTGTGAAAGGAAGGCAAGCGAGTGACAGCTCCGGGCGAACAGAAACACACCTATCAATGGCCAAGGCGGTGAGTTGGGTCGCCGCTGTAGTATCATTCCCCGGACGACATTAAATCCATGCTCTTCATGGTGCTGTCGCGCGTTGGTTAGGAAAACGACCTAATCAGGAGTAAAGAAAACAGTGAGGATGAGAGGAGGAATACGCACGAGCAAGGGCAATAGGATACAGCTGTTTGGGCCGTCGTGCATTCGGGTATGGCTCATGCACAACGTGCGAAGATTCCTTTGGTGGTGGGCGATGTTGTCTGTCGTGAAAAGAGACACAAGACGTACGACCATTACATGGCCGCGCGCAACGATGAGCGAGATAGCGGGGCGGTGACAGCTTTTTAGCGGCGGCAACGGTATCTAGGTTATGCGGAATCGTCAGCCAGTACATCGCCGAGGTGAGTGTCGGCAAAGTGGAGAGGAGTGGAAGAGTGCGAAGATCAGATGAAGATAACACCAGAATTTAGAATTACTTACCGCCGCTGGATTTGAACGCAAGAGGATCTGAAATGTGAGCAAGTCAACATAGGTTTTGAGACAAGAAAATGGACGGCCTACAGACCAACATTGTGACAAACACTCAATCGCAAACCCCAGACCAGTGCACGCTCCCGAAGGCTCAACATTGTTCCGTTGCCTTTCGATGCATCTCAGTTACATAAAAAGAAATGGGAAAATCAACAAGTCACCGCTGTCTGTATTGAAACAAATTCAGAGACGGTTTGAGACCGGGACGTGTTCCGATGAGAAGAAATTTGGAAATTTCAGCCAAAACAAAAATAAGAAGCAAACGAACTCACCGAAGATGCGAGTCGGAAGCCATATGGAATTAGAGAACCATAACCAGCACTCTGCGGCGAAGGAAAAAAAAGTCCCACACCCTTAGATGGAGCGCTGAAATGGACGGATGTGCACTGGCAGGCACTGGCCCATAGTGAAAGTTTGAAGATGGGTGTACAAGACAAAGGACGATATTTGATCGCTTACACCGAAGAGAGTCGGGCGAAGAAGCCTAGTCCAAAGGTGAAGTCTGAAAAAAAGGAAAGAAATTTATCAGTGTTCTTTACAACGGCGGCGAGAGAACAAAAAAAAAGGGAGGGGAAGGTTTCAACGTGAAAAACATAATACGGGTGGTTCTGAGCAGAGACGAGTGCAGGACAGAATAGATCAAGTACAAAATAAAACGAGGGTACGGGCCTGTGCCGGACGAGTACTTCGCAGCGATGCGCCGCGTCTTCCAAGACAATGCGGGAATAGCTCATCGAGTAGCCAGCCCACGCCGCCCTGCACATACTCTTCAGATGCGAAGCATATACAAGACCCACTCGACGACGATTGGGACCAAAATGGATGTATCACAAGTCGAGAGCTTACCGCAGGCGCAATCGAGGAGCAAATGAGAAGAGCTAACAAGTCAAGATAAGGAAATGGTACTTGGTGGGAAAAATGAACGCACCGTGCCGCACCAAGGTCGTACAAAGATGGATTTTCTTCGGGATAATGATCAGTGTTCAACAAGAATGGGGTTTACAAGGAAAAAGGCGATGAAACGAGGGACTGCAGCGTTGTGTCCTGTTTCATGTCTTCGGGAGCTGCAGAAAAAATCACTTAGGACAAACGAAAGGGCTTGCGGGGGGAAGCCGAAGATAGACTCAGCCAAGAGGATTGCGCGATGAATCACTCGCCGAGGTCGAGACGCCGGCCACCTCCTTCACGACGACGAGCTGGGACGAGCGTAAGCGAGGTGGTCCCCCTCAAGATACAACGAAGGGACACTGACTTGCACCTTCATCATCCAGCGCAAAGAGTTGTGCCAGGATGCACAAGATTGGGACTCGCAAGGGTGTCGTAGTGAGCAGGGCGAGAAGAAAAAAAAAGCCGAAATGGAGCAAAGCAACTAAGTCTACAGGTAAGGATGAAAGCAACGGTCATCTGGAGGCCCACAATCCTGAAATTTGTGTCAGTTACATTGAAAGGACAAAAATCAGGTCATCAGCCACTCACATTTGCGAGGCAGAGGTCTGGACAGGTCGCAAATTGAGATAAGTTAAGACAATACAAAGTGGAGGCCATCGACATACATGTTCGAGTGAAGTTACAGGGCGAAAGGGACGGCGAGGATGAATGGGTCAGAACCCGCTATGGCGCGTCAAACGGGACTCACCTAACTCGTACCAGAATGCTGTACATGCGTGCAGTCCCAAAAGCAACGTTTCAAAAGCGAGCAAACGATTAGATTTCCGCTGCGGCTTGTACTCTGGATTAGAAATTGATGGAAGGCTAAGAGAAACGCACAAAAGACCCACGTTATAAGATCAAAGTATCCGCACACGCAGAAATAAGGAAGATATAAGCAGTGAGCTCGTTTTGAGAGGGATGTCATAAAACTCACCAGCCACAAATGCATTTGAACGCGCGTCCGAGATGACACGTACGTAGAAGCGACCGCAAGCAGGGAAAGTGGGAGGATTTAAGATCTGCCGACACAGCTTACTGTGTCCACGGGATACGCGCCTTGCGAACGATTGCCGCAGATGTACGGCCGCTTCGCCTGAGCGTTACCGAGCGCGGCTTAAAAAAAGGGAGAAAACAAACCGAGAAAAGGAGAGAAAAAGGGTTAGCGATCCTACCCATGGCCGACGTCAATCTCGGAAGCCCAATCCACCCTCTCGCACATCGGCGAGGCACATGTTTTGTGTGTGACCACGCCCGCTGTGCCTCTGCAATCCCCGAGTTCTCCGTCCGCTCGCCGCTCATTGCAAAAGAAAGTCGAGGAGTGAAGACGCACTTGAGATGGGTCATGTTGCATGGGAAGGTTTAGCGCAAGTGCGGAGTTAATTACGAGGATGTAGTGGCAAAACAGCAGGGGGCATATGTGTGGAACAATTATACTCAATGTGGACGAATGCACGGCGAGAGAGATGGTTGACATACAGTGTTTTGCTAATCGTTTTGGATATAGGCCGTGTCGGCCGAAGAAGCCGACCTTCGGCCCTTAACCTTTTAAGGCAATCTTCTGTCAGTCTACCTGAAAAGTGCATCGATCATTGGATTCAAGACGATATACAAGTAAGAACACCATACAGAAAATGTATTCGTTTTAGATAGGACACCAGAGGTAGGTAGCATGTGGGTTTGCGTATGTAATTCGGCAAGAGCCTAAGGCGTCGAGCAGGGTAGTGCGCGGGCTGGATATGTGCTCGAAAGGATATGTACGATGCAGTGGTCTTGTGTCAGACCGCTGTGTGCGTTGTGAACCGGGGGATCATGGCGAGATGGCGAATACGATGCTTCAGAGCGGCGTTGTCAGTTGTGGGGGTCAGGATGGAGCCTGGGGTTCGCGTGGACGGAAGAGGGATTGGGTGATACCGCGATGAGCATGCAGGCGGCGCTGCGTGGAAGCGAAATTTGTGTCGCGAGTCACGGTGAGCGCGGGGATGAGCTTCGGGCGGCGGGGGAGGGATTGCGCTCGCTGGAGATGGTCGCGATGCCGGGAGGTGACGAAGGTGGCGTGGACGATGGGAAATTGCCGGCGTGGCCGTTGTGCAGGCCACTAGTGGTGCGGATCGTGTTTGTGGCATGCGGCTTCGGGCGCTGAGATGCAATGGTGCTGGGGATATGTTCGAGTCCGTTCGTCAAGCGGGGAGGGTGGTAATGCGCCGGATCTGCTCTTCGGGTGGAAAGGGTGTGAGGGACGGCGGCGGCTACAGTGAACACGGAGGCGGTTGGTGGTGGTGGTCGTCGTTTGTGGTCCATGGTGAGCGCGGGCCTCGAGCGGCATGGTGGGATGGCGCTGGAGACGGTGGTAGTGAGCGGGACGCGAAGGAGTCGTTCGTGTGGGATAGCGTAGGACGCGCGGGGGCGTAGCATAGGGCGGGCGGCAGGGTAGCGTAGGGCAGGCGGGGGGCGGAGCATAGGGCAGGCGGGGGGTGGAGCGTAGAGCGAATGAGGGAGAGTAGGGTGGGGCAATCGGCAATGTAGAAACGTAGGTTGGGCGGGGGCAGGGCGTGAGGCGGGGCGGTCGCCGATCTAGGAGCATAGGGCCAGCCACGTTGGGCAGCCGGAGGGCCGAGCATAGGTCGGCAGCGTTGCGTGGCCGGGAGGGCGGAGCGTGGAGCAGGGCGGTCGTGGGAGCAGGGCGGTCGTGGGAGCGTAGGGCTGGCGGTGTAGGGGGGGCGACGGAGAGCGGGCATGACGTGCACGCCATTGACCGGCATGCAGGTCGAGGGCGACCTAACCCTAGTCGTTGTTGTTGTGTGACGTGGCGTCAGCAAGCGAGAGGGCGATGCCACGCATGCACAAACAAGTGTGTCGCGTGAGGTTGGGCGTGAGTGTTGGGCGCGTGAGGGTAGGGGCGGAAGTAGAGACTAAGAGTAGGCCTGCCTACTTTTAGGGGAGTAGGGCGGCAGGTACGTAGGTTGGTTAGGTTGGGTCGAGCAGGGCACGTAGGTTGATGTGGGAAAGTAGGTTTGGTTAGGTTGGGTAAGAGGGTAGGGTGGATAGGAGGCAGAGGGGAGCGCGGCAGTGAACTTGAAAGTAAGTTGGGTTAGGGACAGAGTAGGCGGCAGGGGAGTAGGGCGGCAGGTACATAGGTTGGTTAGGTTGGTTTGAGGAGGATGCATAGGGTGACGTAGCTGGCAGTGCCAAAGTAGGTTGGTTGGGTGAGGGAAGGTAGGTTGTGTACGTATAGGATTAGGTCTAAATGAGCGGGCACATAGGGGCGCATAGGTTAGCGTAGGTGTTCGTTGACTTCGGGAGGTGCCGGATAAGTGCCGGCTGTAGCTCGGCTTTCTCCGAGATGACGCTGGTTCAGCGACGTCATCAACGTAGGTTTTGTAGGTTGGCGGAAAAAGGCTTGTAACATGCTTACCGTTAGGAAAAAAAATAAGGTATGGGTATGAAAAATGACCCTATCACCTCACACTACTTGATTGGGTAGGGTTCAGGGATAGGGGGTGTTTTTCTAGCTTGTTTTTTGAGTGAGATGTTTTTGAAAGGAAACCTACGCAAAACCTGCCCGTTTTGGAAGGTACCGTAGCGTGGGAATGGAGGGGGGTAGAGGTGTGATTTTTTCTGGAGTGGGTTCAGATTCAAAAAAGGACAAGATAATGTGCACACTAGATCATAGGTAACCCATTGAAATACCCAGATATGAGAAAGTAAACGTTAAACCAAAAAAAAGGCGGAATAACGCTAGATCATTAGTGGGACTGATCCCCCATCAATACATGTTCTGCCGGCTTGTCTGCCGCCTTGCAAGCATCGTCCCAAAAATCATAATCGAGCTATCGGCCCGTTCAACTGTCACATGGGTGCCATAAAAATGACATTTATATTGAGGACCGAGATGCGGCGCAACTCGATGCAAGGGGAAGATTCGGACAGAGCATGAATCGCAGGGACGGGATCCAGATAGTGCTGCCGGGAGGTGAATTTGAGGTACCTCCCAGGCAGAGTCCATAAGGGAAAACTGATTTCACACGGGTTATCTCTGTCAGTGTGCATTCTATCCACCACAAATGAATTAATTTCTATCGCAATATTTGCGCAATGTAGTTCAGAATACCTTTGGACATCTCCCTAATCTTTTTCTGAACTCAGAAATTCCAAGAAATGGATAAGATGACCAAAATTCGGTTGAGACAACATATCTAAGAAACTCGCCACAGCTCAAAGTATCCGATTACCGTTAAGGGGCCCTAGGAGAGAGTGCATTATGCTAGATCAGACATCACTGGCAAGAAACGGAAGGGCGGATCTGTCGGCCAAGCTCCCGCAGCCTTCTACCGACTGTAGTGCATCAAATAAGACCTCAGGCACCGCTTCTGATAATCTTGAGCCGCGCCGTCACGGCGCCGAGCGACGTCCACCATCGCAACATTCTTTGACACCTCAGTTAAGAACGACTGCATTAGGTTGCATATACCTCAAACTGGTATTTCTGAGACTCCGAGACCATATAAAATCAGTCGTGATTTCTCATTCTGAACGTTGTGAAGCTGCGTACCAAATTGAAGCTGTTGATATCGGGATGCTCGAGATAAGTTCAAAATGACGGCTCCACAATTGATAGGTTCACTCCTATGTTCTAGAATGCAACATTTTTCTCGATCACTACAAGGCTCTGACTTGCTTTTCCAAGTCATGGCTCACAACTTGAAGGCAAGATCAAAATGCGTCATGGAAAATGCGTCATAGCTCCTCTTGGTTTACTTTTTGTTTCTTAAATCTATCATGCACTACCAATTACAATTGTTCTCGTCCCTTGCACCCTTTCTGGGTCTCATGATATGGTTTTTGTTCATCTTTTGCTGTTTCGCATGGTGTCCCTAATACGTACTTCATCCTAATTTTCAACGGCTCTAAAAAGCCGGGGATCTCCTCACTCTAAGTCTAAGAGAACATTGAATCTATTGTCAGTAGCCCATCTGATTTTATTTCTAATTAATATGGTGCAATTCGGATTTCAAGTGTTTTTCTCATTTATGCCGGTCTAGATGAATCCAGGCTCAGATCCGGACTTGGATGTGCGCAATTGCCCTTGCTTGCATGCAAAATTTTGCCCACAGATATGTCGAAAGACTCTGGTTAAGCTGCTATTAAATGTGTCTCTCCTGGACCATCGACAATGCCCATTGCATATCAATTATCCTCTATCAACGTAAATTGTTGGACTTCATATCTGAGTTGATGACCAAAATTTGTGGGGAGATAGCCCGTCAGACCGAGCTTGAAGCAAGTGCAGGTCTCGTCTTATCTCAAGAAAGTTTTACTTGCTGATTGCGGAAGATTATTTTCGCCTTACAATCCTCAATATATGCGCAACGATTAAGTCCTACGGCATCGTAATCCTTCCCATTTCTCTACAGTCTTGGTCACTCATCCTGGTGTTCTTGACCCGACTGTTTCCTTTCTGATGCTCTCTGAGAGTCGGATGAATGAATGCAATTTATATTCCTGGTACCGTTTTGGGTTCCAGGTCTCACTTCCGTAAATACCTTCCTTCGATCGTGGCCTCGATCGTGGATTTGCTAACATCAGCACTGCCATGCGGCAACTACCGGTCCCGGTGGCTGAAAAACCGTTAAATGCGCTCCCCAGATCACCGCCAAAATCATGGATTATCATTCATCCATGATTTCCCGATCCATTCCACCCGACTTAACCCGTGGGCCTGGGCCTATTTACTGCAAACCTGTTCGATGTGCGAGTCACAATCGACCCGTTTCATCCCGACACATTTCCCAATCCATCGAACTGCTAGAGCATTCCGGCGAAGTGACGAGCTGAAATCTAAGAAAATTTCTCCACCCAAGGAAGCCAAAAAATAGCAAGAAAAAGAGTACACTAGGAGCTAGGAGCCCTCAAGATCCAAGTGCTCAATAAAAGAGTGCGGCCGGAGGCCGCAGGACATCAATCCCTTGATTCCCTTTCCTCAACGAAAATTTTTTAAAAAAAAGAAAGAGGGAGAGCGGCCGGAGGCCGCGTGACACTGAACAATTTTGTTTTCGGAATAGGACAGAACAATGCAAAGAAAACAAGTGTGGGAGGTCCAAATCAAACTGCGTCCATGAGTCGGTATGAAGCACGGACCGAACATGATGGCCGCCTTGGAGTTAATCCAACAACACAGTCCTTGAAGGCTCGACGGCGAACTAACGACAAAGAAAACGGGAATTGGTGCGCTATCAACAAGATTCAAATGACCTACATTCGGTGCTGCCAAGGGTATGGATCTAGGGATATAGGTACCACTCGGAGTCAGCGGTACCAGGGGTGCCCGGAGGGCGTTGTGAATTTTCACTTTCGCCTATATTTACTGGAGCGGAGCTGAGGACCATCTTGTAGTAGTTATAATCTTTGGTTTGTAGTATGCACAAGGATGAGTATGCTGTCTGGACTTACTTAATGTTCTCTAGGCTTGCCGTGACGTCTGGTCCTCTTCGGTCGTAACCATCTGAGAGCCTGCACGGAACCGACCGGCCTAAGGAAATATCCGGCGCTTGGGCGAAGAATATAAGGATAAATCAAAATTAACCCGAGACACCGTGTCAAGCGGCCGCATTCACGGCCAACAATGTTGCCGACAGATGGCATCATTGGGAAATGGACCCGAGTCGCACTTGCCGTGGCGAGTCCCACTGCATCAATGAGCGGGGGTGGGACTCGCGCATCACGAGCGGGACTCGACGAGTCGCAGTCCCACTAAGATCGTATATACTCTCTTGGAAGTTTGTCGAGACAACTACGCCGTTTATTATATCGATACTCAATACGGACCACGCCTGACTGTTCACAGCGTCGGAAAAGCATGCTCTTGGGTCCTCGCACAGCTTCTGTTGACACCTGGGCCGCAGGAATGCAATTGATCTCGATGCACCGTGACCTTCACTGTCCTTCGGTCTTCAGGCTCTCTTTTGGTGTTGTCGTTGTGTTGTCGTTTTTTTCGGGCGCCTGCATTCTTGGCAGTGGTTGGCGGAGGCGCATGTAGTCATTCGAACGCGCCAGCAACTCCCCTGTCTCCACTCGCATAGCATGCATTTATTTTGCTTCGGTATCGAATTCCACCTAAAGTCTTTCTCCTCCAGTTTCAGCGCCATCAACTCGTCGCACGCGCCATCTCATCGAAAGATCGTGGAGCTCATCCAGGCAGCGCTCTAAGTCATGAAAACGTTTCGATCTCCGGCAAACCGTCACCGTTTCCGTAACCCAATGCCGTGGAGGAACTCCGAGGGCTTGAAAGCTTCCAGGATCAAGGCATGTCTTCCTCTGATTTTATCACTCAACACGTCTCTCGTACCGTGTGAAAGGATACTTCACCACAGTCTCGCCCCGATCCCGCCTTTCCCTCCATTGCTTGATCCCCGCGCGACTGACAGTTCCGGTGGCGATCCTGCATCCTGTGCTACTCGTTCATCTTGTTTGCAACTATGTCTCTGGTAATCTTGCCACGCGAATTTTTCTGTGGATGACAAATTCTGCTGTGAACTCCGACCAACTGTGAGCTGAATGCCGCAATGCGGTTTTTCATCGTCCATCTTCGCACTCAGGGCCCCCTGAAATGCCCCCCGAAGTCTTCTCTATTTACCACTGTGAATCGGTACCTATGAATTACAACGCCGAATTCCCGTGCTGCTGCTGTTTCCCTGTGGAAACACGCCATTGGCTAAACTCTTTGATATCGGGCGCTCTCTTCTGTTTATCAAATCTCGAGTTCACTATTTCCCTGGGTTTCCATGATAGCGACAATTCCCTCTCCTGTTCGCAGATCTCGATCTCGGGATGGTGTGGTAACCCAGCGGCAGCTATATGCAACCGCCCATTTGTCCTAGCATGCGAATGTTATATACTGACATTTTTCCCCCCTTTTTGCTATCGAATCTCGCTTTGCGCCGCGCCACCTGACTGTCCCTCTCAAAGGTCTCCCACGTTGTCTAGAATTTTTTCCCCTCAAACAAGCCGACTATCCAACTAACTCACGCCGATCCTCTCCCCATTTTCGCAGCGCAGCATAGGCTGCCTAGCTCGGTTCCGGGAAGATGGCCGAAAAAATAGACCTTCCGCTACAGGGGAAGGCGCATAGTTGCAAACTCCACGCCCAATAAGAGTCGTAACGATATCGACGCTCTGTTTCCTAGTTCCATCATCCCTCTCGGTCTCTGATTTTTCGGGATCTCTGTAGGAAACTTTTAAAAGTTGCTTGCTAACGCTACAGTTTTGATTCTGGATTGCTTGGTCTTCGGTACTCGACGGTAGTCTCGTTTCATTTCACTGCGGAAACTCCCGACACCTAAAGATCTCCGACTGCTTTCACTTCGAAATGCGCACATTTTGCGATCATTTCTCCCAAAAAAATTCACTGTTGTTGTACCTAAGGACTCCGAGTATGAATGTGTTATTCGAATGTTCTGAAATTCAGAGGGGCCGTACTACCCTTCAATCCGCACCGTCTCACCTTGATTCCTATAACGGTCCCTTTGAATGGATCCCTACAAAATGGGTTCTTTTTGGCGGCTCTGGAACGGCCTGTAATGGTTCCATTTTCCCTCCAATGTCCCCAATGTGTTATGTTCCTCATTCTAGTCCTAGCAAGCCAAAGAATGGGAGCACATATCAGGTTCATAGCCGAAATATCATGTTCTCATCAAGCTCTATATGTGTGCTCAGTTTCTTTTTTTTTGGTCGGGGGATCCCCCCACCCTAATGAGAAAAGAGATAGGCAGATCTTGTGTATCTGTGTGAAGCTGTATCTCAATAAGGTAATCCAGTGGGAGCCGGCAATCACTCGTGAATAAAAGAAAGACATATCCGACGACGTTGCATAGATTATCCCGAAAGAATCATCGGACGAAGTTCCATACAGCATTCAGGAACCCGCCCGCGCTCATAACCTGCAGCGCCATAGTATTCCAGGTTTTGCTTGCTGTATTGTGGCCAGGACTTTCGGCATGAATGGGAGCCTGTCGTTGACCGATGTCATTCAAAGTCCGAATTCAAGTGTCTAGAGATTTTTCCTCATACTTTATAGGTTGCGGGAACCTGCAGACGAAGATATAGACAACAGAACCGGAAATTCCGAGAATACCGCGTCAGAACTTGAGCGCTCGGACCCAATACATTACCAAAATGGCAGATACAAAGCCAATGTGCCTGATTTCTATTTTGGTTGTGTGATCGGTACATCCAAGTCCAATTTTACCAGTAGACACAACGGAAAGCAGTAGAGACAGATTTGCGCATAAGGGGTTCCGATATGAAGAATCAGAAGGTTGAACAGAACTCGATCGTCAGATTTTTTCTGTTTTGTGTAGTACGCTTCTTGCTCCGACAGATGGTGGCCGTGAGGCCCAGAATCCCAGATGATATTGGATGAAGGGTGAGAGGCGCTCACGCCGCGCTCTCCGACGCAATGTGGGGTTCCATCGCGGATACCCGACCCTGTAGGAGTTGACGACGCATCCGCGAAGGCAGGAACCCATGGAAAACTAGGAGGAAAAACTCTACGGCAGACCCAGCAAGGTAAAGTGTGTTGTTATTGAGAATAGCAAGGAAGCGTGTAATTTTTCCAAGTCGCAGTTGTAAATGGACCTTAGTGCTTGGCTTGTCAGATGAAGAATTGTGGCGAAACAGTAATCACAGCCATCGCAAGATTTCCGTTGAAAGGTTCAGACATCAGATGTGCGGGGAAATTATGCGGAAGCCGAGTGCGAGTAGGAAAGAGTGGAGCGGCCAGGATGAGTCTAGTGATTGCGTATGGAATTGCTCGATGTTTGCTCCAAGCACAGGGGATAGCTTTTGCTTGAGCGGCCGCGCATATCACACGGTAAAGTTTACTTGAGATTGTTCCGGACCGGTTATGTCAGCCCGCCTTGCCTAAAGTTACAAACTTGAAATGAATAGTCAGCCTCTTGAGTCTCTTGATTCGGTAGTCGAGAGACTGGACATGCTCAGATTGCATGTGTAGAATGACACCCTGACGGAAGCGAACAATAAATTACTAGACATCAGGATGCAACGAGTAGGACGGCCGCAGATAGAGGTAAACAGGAAAAAGAAAAATCCAGGAACTCAGTGCGGAGCTTGCTGGCAGTTTGAGTAATTTTGTGTGTTGCGAATTGTGGGTTTAGATAGGTAAGACCATCCGTTGAAGCAGTAAGTCGAAGGCGGTGGCGGTTGGAATAAGAGGTCCACTGGAAAAAGGTTACGCGTCAGGGAGGGAATTTAGAATGGCGCTAGTGTTTTGCGCAATCGTCGTGGACCTAGAATCGCTTATTTGGCCATGGACCGGCTGAGATGAAGGAGGTAGAAATGGCATTATGGCGCGGAAACGCAATGCTCTTGTAAGCCTGGAAGGGAACCGGCGCCAGCGGACTTAGCAGGAGATTGATCCGGGTGGTGAAGGATGGTTGGGCCCGTTAAATAAATACGGAAGCGACCAAGTTGTCGAATGACGAAACTGTCGAATTTGGAGTCACAGGACGAGCGGAACGCGACTTGAGGGACCGGGAGTTGAGTGTGATGCAGTGTTCAGAAGCTGACTCGGAGTGGATATTGTGGGGGGTCGGCGGCGGCAAGCGCAACACAAGTTTAGAGCTAAAGGCCAAGCAGAATGCGACCTCGAACAATTTTGCTTGCACCGATACGGATTCTCGAAGCGGAAAGAGGGAGAATTCAGCCGTTTGGTACTAATCTCCGAATGGATTGAAAACACGGAAGTTTGGACGGTATTTTGAACTTGAAAAGGTTGGAGTGATGAGGATAGACTCGGAGTTGGGAACCGGTTGGGTGGGTCTGAGACAAGAGGCAAGGGAGAGGTAGAATTGCATGGTGTATCCGAGAGATACTGGGTGGTCAGAGTCCGAGACAAGAGGGCAAGGTAGAAGAGCGGAATCAAACGGCGTTCATCGAGAAGATCAGGGACACAAACAGCATGGCAGGTAGTGAAACACCAATAGACAGTTCGGGGAGAGTTCCGTCGCATGACAGAGGTCCGTGTTGCCAAGTCACCGTCACAGATGTAGTAAAGGTTGCAGTGCGTGTTGATTCAAGTCACGGGGGATTTGGTTGGAAGTTTGCGGTTAGAAATGAATCGCATGGTAGTTATTTAGAAGATTTTGGGTGGGAGTCCGCCCCAACCGGATAGAGAGGAAACAAAATTCAGTGCGCGTTGGTTTAAGTCACGGAAGATTTAGCCGGAAGCATGCGGTTAGGGCTGAATCGCATAATAGCTATCTAGAAGATTTTTGGGTGGGCGGAGTCCGCGCCAACAGGATAGAGGAAACAGAATTCCATGGTGTTCGTCTAGAAGATTGGGTACGGAGGCGGATCTGTTGGAGATTTATGACTGGCCTGGGCAGCTGGCCACAAGGACAGGAAATCTTGGACATTGTGAGCCATTCCACTGAACGAGATGCAAGGCGGAGTGGGTTGGTCACGAAGAGTTGTTTGCGGCCAATGATAGCGCCAAGACAGAGTGATTGTAAGCCATGGCTACTGGATTTGTTGAAGAGGCGCTCGGGAGGGGTAATTCAGCGAACGTAGGCGGAATAGATGCCCATTCTGCTGTTAGCCGACGTTCCTGAACTATTTTGGGCGGTAGAATTACCGGCAGGGATCTGGAACCAGGACGAGGGAGCCCGAGCCAATCGACATGTGTGGCCAATGCTAGAATTAGTACCCTCCAGTTCATTGGCAAACGGAAAATTCAGGAAATGTAGACAGGCTTAATTGATATAAGTGGAAGAGTAAAGGCAAGATAGTGCACATAGGTAGATGGACCACATTACGGCGCAAGATGTATTCGGAATTGTTAAGGATCAAATCATGTTCGCAATTGGATATCTAGCAGGGGAAGCAGGCACTAGTGGCACAAGCGGATCCAGGAAGCGATGGATGAATGGAATGGAGATCAAATTAGGTTCGCAATTGGATACCTAGTAGGGAAAGCGGCGGCTAAGGGCATGAGCGGATCCAGGGAGCGATGGATGAATAGAATGTGTACAGAAGTCAAACAGTATCCTTCCACCGTTCCAGCGGTCTTTGCCTATTGTAGGAGAGATTGAAACACAGTGGCCGGGAAGCGGTTGGGTCAAGTCGATGAACCAGAATAAGAGCGATTGAAATCGGTAGAATGTCACGATCATTGAGGACAGACAAGTGTAGTTACGTTTCGGAAAATGTGGTTTGAAAGTAGCACAGCAGGCTGGAAGAAGGGAAGAATGGAGCTATGCTGAACGAGCACAGCGGATGGGCATGGATACCATTGGGAAAGTCTTAGAAGTCGAAACAATTGGCAAGTTAGATGGAAATGTTGATGGCTAGCAGTTTCCGAGGCGATGAAAGAGAAGCAACGAAGGCCAGTGACTTGTTAAAGCTTCTGTAATGCATGTGGACAGCGAATGGAATGGAGGGAAAGCGGATGATTTATACCCAATGCTGGGTGAATGGCGTTCGGCAAAAGGTAACGGACAAATCCAAAGCGATCGGAATAGCAGTTATAGGGTTAGAATATGGAACTGCCGGCGCGGAAATCGATCGGCTGGTGGGCCTGGATTTGGAACGCCTGAAGATTCGGATTTCGGAATGGTTAGAGGCTTGAAATTTAGGGTGCCCAAAGGCTGGATTTCGAAATACCTAAAGGCCTGATGGCGGCGGTGCTCGAAGACAGAGGAGTGATGGCTGGCCCAATGGCCGAGTTCAGAGGACATCGGAGTGCATATTTGCCTAACAGTAGGGGCCGTGCTGCAGATGGACAAACAGTTGCGGAAGACGAGTCTAAGAGATCTGAATACCACGAGAGGGGCGATGGGAAAGATTCTTGATAGGAGTTACCGAAGATGGTGATGATCGTTGTTGCGAAGAGAACGAAGGAGGAGGTCCAAGCTAAGGGCAAGGTTCTGGCTAAGGGAGCTATAGGAACAGATAAGCTGCGAGCGAAGATGTGGGACCAGCGAATGGGATGTCATTAAAGGGGGAGGAAAGCTAGAGTGCATGGAGGACAGGCCGGATAGGAGTCGCGCTGGATAGCACCCAATAACGTAGTAGACGACAAGGCCAACAGAAGTGGAAGAACACAAGAAGACCTGACCAGAACCCAAGAAAACTTCAGGCAGAAAGCGGAATGCGAGGGCATTCCACTGGAGGATATGATGGTCGAGAGCAAGAAAGATTTGATCTCCGACATCCTGCTCCTACACAAACCCTGTCTTTTCGATCACTCGTACCTCGCCATCAACAAGACGCCAATCTTCGCAAGTTCGAAAAGGTGATCGGGTGCTGATTGGATTCGGATTCGATGTTCTTATAGAATACGTGTACTCACGGATATTCTGACGCCATTTAGAGATGTATCCAGACGTTCTGATTGACCTCCTTTGGTTTTTCGAGAATGTAGACTGCATCCGCTTCGGCGCTTCCATGTTTGTCATTCCCAAACTCTCATTCATATAGTGCAAGTCCGAGGAAGTCGGTATCATTTATTCACTTGAATGCTTCCGGCGCTTCCTCGTCAAGTTAGCGCTGTGTCTGTCGTGATTCTTTGATGACAGAGACATCCGAGGGGTAAGGCTAAGTAAGCGCTCTGAGTTTTGAGCTGACTTGGACTTGATGCTTGTTTGATGCTGTGAACATTTAGAGATCTAGTCGGGACGTCGAAATCTAGAAGCTGAGTAAAAGAGCCTGTATTAACGACGTTAGGAATCGAGGACAAGAACCAAAGACATGACGCCGCTTCTGCTGACCGCTCTGTTCAACTCTGTTGGTCCGTGTCAATCGTGAGCGCAGCCCCGGGCCCGTGCCACAACCTAATACGATTCTCAGTCTGATGACTATTGTAAGCCTACCAGTAACCGTACGTAGGCGCAGGGGATCCATATTTTGCCATACCGTAAGGTCCGTAACGCCGTTTACAGCCGTATTACGGGAGTCAATGGAAACGCGAAGAGCCCTAATTTCAATGCGACGTACTTAGGTTGGATCAATGAGAAATCCGTGTACAAAATTCTCCGAACTTGAAGGTTCACATTCTTTTTCTATCTCCGTTCCGCTGGACATGGGCCCTGACATAGGTCTTGCACATATCTTTCATGCGACAGGTTCTTATATCGTCTTCTCTCTTTTTTTTTTTTGTCTCAGCACTGCATGACACCGGCACCGCACGTTGGCGCGGACGCAGGTCCGTCTTACACGGATGTCATTTGTGGCAGGTTCGTGACCGGACCGAAGTATGCAGCTAAGCGCTAGGGATGAATCGATGACATCAAGCGTGAAGGGGGCATACAGTTTAAGTGTGAGAACATAGGATCGCGAGGTGTCTAAACAAAGAACGTGGCAATTCGATTGCCAGTGTGTATGGCGCTTATCTGTCCTTAAGCTTCCTGTTGTGTCTCTGGCCTTCAGAATTCGGCTACTGATTCTTCCTCGAAGCCGCCTATGTCGCCAATCTGTCCTTGCAGTTTTCCAATTGTCTTTCGTATCTGGAATTCAACTTGCTAGTGGCTCACCTCCGGTCTCCCCGCACATTCTCTCTGATAAATCTTGCCTTTTACGGCCATGTCCCCGCTTGCGGACAGAACCGTCGCGACACCTCCAGCCTCTTCCTCCACGCTCCCCACGCCCTCGCCCTCTACAGACGACCTCGCCGGACCCCCCTCGGCCTCCCAGCCAACGGCACGCGCGCTGATCGCGTCTGTTCGCGAGATCATCGCGACCGCACGCGGTAACCAGAAACACCCAACCGTCGACGGCTACGCCAAAATACTCGCCAACCTCGACCTCTTGGACTCCATCCTCGACGTCGGAGACCACGTCGCCGCCACCCTTACGTCATTCAAGGCTGACCTCATCGCCGACCATCTCGCCGCCACGTCTCGCTCGTCGACAACCTCCTACGCGTCTGCGACCTCCTCCACCCCTCCCATGGCCGCTCCCGCGCCCAAGGCCCCGCCCGCCGCCAAAGCGAACGAACTCGTAATCTCGCTTGACAAAACTGCGGAACTCCTCACGCTTCCCTTGCCGGACGTCAAAGCGCAAGTGGAATACGCCACCGCGGCCACGGGTGTCGAGAAGCTGAAGGGAATCAGACTCAAGGGCGTAAAAATCCTCCCGCGCGAACGCCTCCTTGTTGCAGCCGACTCGGAAAAGACCGCCACGCTCCTGAAACAGTCAGCGCCACACTGGGTCCCCAAGCTCGCGAAGAATAGTCAGTTGGTAGTCCCACACTGCGAGATCGTGGTCAACGGTGTGCCACGCACGTTCAACCCCTCATCCCCTCACGCGGCGCACGAGTTGTACGCTAACAACCGCACCTCCATCTCCAGCCCATCCGTGATCAGTGAAGTCCGCTGGCTGAACGCTAAAGCGTTCCGAGACCCCAAGAAAGCTGCCTCCTCCCTCCTCGTCACCCTCTCCGACCCGCTCTCTGCCAACCTCAGCATTAGCCAAGGCCTCGCGATCGAATCCACCATCTGCTACCCCCACCGCTACGAGGAGCCACCCACCCAATGCTACAACTGCCAAGGCTACGGGCACACTCAACACCGATGCAAGGACAAGTCACCGACTTGTGTGCGCTGCTCCGGCCCCCACCGCACCAACGCCTGCCCCTGCGCATCGGACAAGGCGAAGTGCGCCGACCGAAAACGATGCCCGCACTTCCCCCCGCGGTGCGCTACGTGTAAAGGGAAGCACCCCTCCTACAGCAAAGACTGCCCAGTCCGAGCTAAGGAACGCGACCCCCAGCACGAACGCCTGCGCGGCCGCGTCTTTTTCGGTGACTTCAACCCCTTCGACCCCTCCCTCTGCCTAGACCCTGATGCCCCCTTCTTCTTCGCCTCCCCCTCCAATGCCAACCCCCCTCCCGCCGTTTCCTCATGAATCCCCAACCCAACACATATACCGTCAATGAACTTAGAATACAATCCTTAAACTGTCACAAATGCTACAACGTCCTCGCCTCCTTAATTAGTTCCACAAACCCAGTAGATTACGATATCTTATGCATACAAGAACCCCCACCCGATCTCAACAAATTCCCTTCCCTCTCTTCCCCACACTGGACTCGGTTAACACCCACTTTTAAAACCGACTCGCCTGATACGATACTTTACATTAATAAACCCATCCACTCTTCTCAATACAATCAAAACAAAATAAAATCCTCTTACATTACATCCATTACATTAACTCTAGCTACACATACCGTACATGTATTTAGTGTCTACAATCCCCCGGAATCTGACAATAGTGCCATCCGAATCCTCCGTCTTTTCCTCTCCACCCTCTTCCCTCTCCCTCCCAACCACTCCTTCATCATCTTCGGCGACTTCAACAAGCACCACGTACTCTGGACCGGCCCCAACTTCCCGTTCCGTACCTCGCGCAGCGATGCCACCGCATTAATCGACATGATGTTGACAAACGACCTCGACCAACTCCTCAAGGCGGGGACTCCGTCGTTCTTCTCCGCCCTGCACAATACCTGGTCGACCATCGACCTGGTCTTCGCGTCGAAGGGAGGTCTTGCTGACAAACTCATTAAATGCGCAACACTTCCAGGTCACGGCTCAGACCACGCCGCGGTTTTCGCCAAGTTTGATGTCGCTGTCAACCACCGCGAGATCCCGCTCCGCCGTAACTTCCGAGAGGCGGACTGGGACGAGTTCCCCGCCCGGCTGGAGGCGCACCTGGCCACAGACCCTCTGCCCCAGCTGCCGCTCTCCACCCGCGAGGAAATCGACACCTACACCGAAGCAATCACGTGTGCCCTCATCCTCACCATCGAAGAGCATGTCCCCCTCACGAAACCCTCGCCGTACGCCAAACGATGGTGGAGCAAGGCCCTCACCCTGCTCCGCAAGGCCTACAACCAAGCCCACCGCGCCCTAGTTAAGGATGACCCCGCCCACCCGAGCTGGACGACGATGCGGACTGCGAAGAACACATACCACAGCACAATCCAACGTGAGAAGCGGGCGCACTGGCGCCAGTACATATCCGACCTCCCCCGGGCCAACATTTGGAAGGCGGCGAAGTACGCCCTCGACCCCTCCGCCTCCACCGCCAACTCACGCATCCCCGACCTCCACGCGCCGGACGGAAGCATAGCCTCCACCCCAGAACAGAAGGCGAGGGTTCTTCACCACAAGTTCTTCTCTCCTAAACCTAATATCCCGCCCCCACCCGCTGACCCCCTCCCCGAGCCGCTCCCTCCCCCCCACCTTCACCGTAGACCACGTCCAACGCGCCATTAGTCGAATCTCACCTTGGAAAGCCCCGGGCCCATCAGGAATCCCCAATGTCGCCATAACCGCTGCCCGCTGCACCGTCGCACCCATCCTCCACAACATCCTCGAGGCTGGCCTGCGACTCGGTTACTTCCCGGCCTTGTGGCGGATCTTCCTGACGGTCACCTTGCGCAAGCCGGGCAAGAGCGACTACACCGTCCCAGGGGCGTACAGACCTATCATGGAGGAGGAAGGACTCGGTAAGGTCATCGAGTCGGTACTCACAGAGTGGCTGTCGGGATTCGCTGAGGCGGACGGACTCCTCTCCCCGCACCAGTTCGGAGGGCGGCTGGGCAGGAGCACCGTGGACGCGTTGCTGACCTTGACGCAGAGGGTAAAAGACGCGTGGAGGAGAGGGCAAGTGGCAAGCGCACTGCTGATGGACATCTCTCAAGCTTTCCCGTCGGTGAGCCACGATCACCTCATTCACCACCTCCAGGTGAAGTGAGTCCCCGATCAAATCGTTGGCATCATTCGCAGCTTCCTCAGCAACCGCCACACTTCCCTTCTCTTCGACCACCGCTCTACCCCATGCACGGTCCCCAATGGCCTCCCCCAGGGCTCCCCACTGAGCGCTCTCCTCTACCTCATCTTTGCGGACGAATTCCTCGGTACGGGGACGCTCGGCTACATCGACGACAACACGAGGCTCGAGGTCGGCGACACCGTTGAGGACACGACAGAAGCGCTGAGGAGGCACATGGAAGACGACGCGGTCCCACGCTCCAGGCGACTAGGGCTCGAATACGACCTCCCCAAGTTCCAGCTCATCCACTTCGTCTCACCGCGTCGTCACAGGGAACACTACCGCGCAGTCCCCCTCACCATCGGTGGTATCACCATCCAAGCCTCCACCAGCGCCAAACTCCTCGGTGTCATCCTCGACCACAAGCTCAACTTCCGCAGCCACGTCGAACTCGCGCAGAAACATGGAACCAAGGCCGCCCTCGCCCTTTCCCGCATCGCCTCCCCTTCCTTCGGCCTCCCTCACTCCTACGTCCGCCAACTTTTCCTCACAGTTGTCGTTCCCCGCATGGAGTATGCCCTACCAGTCTGGTACAAGCCTGTCTCCTCAAACGACGACGCACGCAGGTCAGGGACAGTCTGGATAGCCAAAGCGCTCGGTAAGGTTCAGCGACAGGCCACCCGCCTCATCACCGGCGCCCTGCGCACCACCGCGACGGACGCACTCAACTTCCATTCCCACCTCCTCCCTGTCCACATCTGCCTCAATCGATCCGCCTTCAACGCCGGGGCCCGCCTCGTCACCCTCCCTCCCTCCAACCCCATCCACAGGATTGTTCGTCGGTGCCGCCGAGTCCCCCGCTTCCACCGCTCCCCCATCCACCACCTCCTGGCCGCCTTCCCCGCCCTCCGCCGCGACTTCGAAGTCATCGATCCGATGCTCGACGCCACCCACGCGCCGCCCGGTGCCCTATTGTCCACTATCGCGCCCAACAGGGACCAGGCAACAAGGGACATGGAGAGGGTGGTTCGCAGGGGAGGCACCTGCGTCTTCACGGACGGCTCGGGGTACGAGGGGGGAGTCGGAGCGGCAGCGGTAGCGATGAAGGGATGGGAAGTCGGCATGTACCGGACGATGCATCTTGGGCACGCGGATGATCGTACGGTCTTTGAGGCGGAAGTCACTGGGGCGATCCTGGCGTTGGACATCATAGGTAGCACTCCACGCCTGTGTGAAGCTGACATCTTCATGGATTGCCAGCCCGCCATCCTAGCGCTCACCTCGCCGACAAAACCTCAGCCGGGCCAACACCTCATCTCGACTTTCCACGCCCTCCATCGTCGCCTCCTCCGCCAGCGCACAAGTCTCCGCATCTGCATCCATTGGGTCCCCGCCCATGTCGGCATCGAAGGCAACGAGATGGTCGACGCCTGCGCGAAAGAGGCCGCCTTGGGATCCTCGACGACGCTCACAACGCGTGTCAAGGCTTTCGAGGCCCCTCTCCCGGTCAGCAAGGCAGCAGCATTAGCAGCAGGCAGCAAGGGCTTCACGGAGCGCTGGAACGGAGTGGGCCGAGTCGACGCGATGCCACCGCCTCGCCCTCTTCGACTCAACGTCCCCGACGAGGAACGTCACGAGCATGTACTGCTCCCTCACTCACCCCCAATGCAGCATACTCACGCAACTCCGGACGGGCCACATCGGCCTCAACGCGTACCTCCACCGCTTCGGCCTCGCCCTGACATCCAACTGCAACCACTGCAACGCTCCCGAGACCGTCCCCCATTTCCTCCTCGCCTGCCCCGCCTACCAGCGCCAACGCCTACAGCTCATCGCCCGGCTCGGCACTGCCCGACTGTCGCTCAAGCTCCTACTCGCAATAAAGGCCGACCATAAGCCCGTCCTCGCGTACGTCCGGGACACCCACCGCCTCCCCCGCTACACGCTGTAACGTACATTGCACCCCCTCCCCCCCATCTACCTTACATTCACATAATCAGACCGCATGACTCGCTTGCATATTTTCCTTTTTCTCTTTACTTACCGCTACGAACCCCAATACCGCCACAGCAATTTTAATTCATCACACCCTCATAGTATTCTCTACGATCCCCCTACCTACCGTACCACTCCAATGCCCCCCCACCAGGCCAACTAGATAAATCTACGTACATTGTAAAGTGCTACATGGGCCCCAGGGGGCCCGCGCGCACTCTAATGGAATATGAAACTGAAACTGAAACTGAAATCCCCGCACATTCTAGCTATCTGTCTGCTATCCAATCACGGCAGGCATCCAACAATTTCTATATATAAACGGCCAGTCCTGAGCATCTTCCCTTAGTTCACTCATGAATTTGAAACATATTCTCGGCTTAATTCCGTCCATTCCGGTCAGCTTGATCTCTGCACGGAACACCACCGTCATCGACGCACCCCAGGCTATCGTACGTGTCAAATTTCAATGAGGGTTCTATGCGAGCTTATCTCGAATCATGCGCAGGGACGATCCGCCGAAACCTGTGGAGATCCCGCCGATGCACTTCCTTACTACAGAATCCTTATAAACACCGTGGAGTATATCTGCTTCGCAGACCCAGCCATTGTCCAAAGCTCTCTTCGCGGCGCGGCGAACGCGTGGACCTTACAAACCGTCGCTGGGCTGGTTTTTGCCACGCAGGAGGTGTCGACGGTCCCATTTTACACTCTCTTTCTCAAGACTGGCGGCGAAATTCTCTACGTAGCGGATACGACTGCGCTAACGAATGCTCTTAACAATGGATATGTCCTCTCCGGCCAGCCCGTGGTGTATATTTATCCAACCCAAATCTGCGGAAGGGTTCTATTCTACCACTTGAATAACGCCGCCAAAAAATCCAACTTCTACACCGCCGTAGAATCAGAGAGACTCGATTTTATTACCAACAAAGGATATACGGACGTCGATGTTGTGGGATACGTGCTACCTCTTGGGTTCAGTCAATGCACCTGGTTCGGTATGTTTCCATGCTTTGTCGTTGCGTTATAAGGTAATGTTGAAGCAGGATATACTCGGTAGTTCAGTACCTCGTCTCCAGCCTCGTAGTTCGATGGATGCAATTGGATGTTTTTTTGACTATACATTACGCCATTGTAAAATATTCTCGTTTCTTCTGAAGTAGGCGCATGCGGGTAATCGGTCCTGCTCGCATGTTCCACCGTCTCGAGCAAAGCGCTATAGTTCCTTGCGGTCAATCGCCCCTTCATTCATGCTGTACCTACGCCAGGACATGGCCAAAGTGACGCCCTTGAACTCTTTTATTTTGATTCTGGACTCAGTGTGTTGACCGAAGCGAAACGCTGGCATATTCTGTCATATTACAGCTGAGATCAAGTGGAGAAGATCGAGCACTTGCGAGCTCCGCGGCAGAGCGGCACATCGGATACGAGCCTTGGCATCGCAAGATTGGTCGTGTTTCCCTGGGTTATCGACCTACATAGTTGCAGCTCCATTCTGTATCACAGAACGGTGGCTGCGTTGTGCCATAGCCACCGTTGTATGGTGCACAACGGAGCGGTAACTATATAGGGTCGCATAGACTCGAAGGTTTGTGGAATCAGGTGGAATATTCGTGCAACTGCTCGTCTTGTTCCATTTCGTTTCAGAGTCAACTCGGCCTTGGATCGTGAAAATTGTAGCGCATTCTGCAGGGAGAACCAAGGGAGAACTAACTAAATTACATCTGCATATCATACTTTCGAGAATCGACGAGTTCTCATCTATTCTCGCCAAGGACTCACAGACAAAATGCCAAGGCCAATGCACCGACGAAGAAAGTCGGCAGTATGACCCACGAGGAACTCTCCCGCTGGCGTGCAGCATTGGGTTTTGTTGAGCTGCTTGTAGAGTTTGAAGACCCAGATGAGCCGGACGAAGACGAGGAGGATGAACTGCTCCCGGATCCGGGTTGTGTGATCCTACCGCATGTTCAGAATGGAATCTTGTGCAGGAACTTGCACTGCTACTCACACAACGCTCTCAATCTCAAACGACCACGGTGCGTTGAATACCACATTCCCCCCTGCGCGTGCATTCAAACTCCGCTTCTGCCCGGCATGAAGCGATCCGACACTGATGAGCAACGCATGCGTGCTCTTCTCGGCGAGCCCCGTGCTGGAATAGCCAAAGGTACAGTTGTCGGGCGTCGCGGGGTCAAAGTCGAAGCCGTAATAGGTCATTTTGCCGTCCAAAGAGATGCCATAGGCGGCGTTGTTGGTAGCAAGGGAGACATAAACCGCAGAGCCTGAAGGCAGAAAAAGAACCATGAGTAGAAGTGAGAGGCGAAAGAAGACTGGACACACCAGTGAAGTTATAGGACATCGAGAAGTCCCCGAAAAAAACAGAATCAGGGTCGGTCCCAGAGCTGCGTTGCACCTTGGTCCTAGACGAGCAGATTGATGAAGACTCGGCTTCCCAGGCGCCGGTCCAAGCAACGTCCTTCGAAGTGCCGGAGACGTCGACGACGACGTTCGTCGAGCCGGATGGTGGGTCCGGGACGGTAGTCGGGCCTGCAGCGGGAGCGACTGTAGAACAGGCTAGGACAATGGCAAGGGAAGGGAGGAGGGAGTACATTTTCGGGAACTGGTGGCGGTGGGAGTGTAGGCGAGAAGAGCAATATACAGAAGGGTATTTTATACTCTCCAAGCCGCCAAGACTAGCGCACAGAGATTGTTAGCAAATGTTAATTAAGCACAGAGATGAAAGTGATAAAATCACCGATTCAAACTTGAGATTGCATTCTTGTCTGTTGGTGGATCATCATGAGATCTTGGAAACGATGGCTTGGTAAGTTGTTGGTAAGAATCAGCGTGAACTTGATGTTAGAATCTCGAAGTGCCATGTGCGCGCACAGCCTGTCATTTGTGACTCCCCCCCCCCCACTTCGGTGTTGGATTTAAAGGTCTTATCTTTCTAATTTGCGGAAGTGGTGCTAGTTCCGTGGCTGTGCCCTACAAGGACTGGCGCAAGGGAACTAGCGCTAAAGTATCTGGCTCCACAACAAGTGAGTTGGGACCAGCGGTGCTTTGTTTGAATTTTGTTTTTCTTCACTCAAAAATGTACAGGCACTAGTCTGCACACAGAACTGAGGCGAAGATAGGAACGGGCGGTGTTGCATGGGCGGAACACAGAACAGGTGTGATGAATGCGATGAATGTGTTCGCGGTTATCTTGCGGTACAGGAACAACGCAGAAGAATGGCACAAACGACAAATGATTCATTGCAGCCATTTTGGGGTCAATGCGCCGAGAAGACAATAAACAGAGCACTAGGAGTGCATGCAGATGCGGAGGGATGAAGGGCAATATGTGCGCACTGAGAACGAGGCAGAAGGAGGCACGGGTGCATTGGATTCGAAAATATGGGACGAAACGAGACGGGCGAACACAGCATGCACGGGGAGCATTGCAGAAATTCGAAAAGCAAATATTATACTCATTGCATTGCGGGACAACATGGGTGCGGTAAACGATAGGATGAGGTGTGCACGTATTTGGGATAGGGACGGAGGAATGCATGGATGGAGAGGCAAAGAAGGGGAGGGTGCTGCTTTTGTACATGTGCGAGCAGCGAGAGGTTGGAGGGAGGCGAGGTCGCGCCCCGCAACAAAGATGCAGAAAGTCGGGCAGATCAGAATGAAACGGCTTCTCCGCATCATGTTGAAATGCAGGCAGAGCGCAGAGGAGAGGGGAGGAGAGAAAAGCCGTCAGAGGAGCGGTCAGAGACTACACTCAGACCAGCGAGCGAGCGAATGGGCGCAAGTAGGCACTCACATTTTAATACTAGAGTGAGCGCCTGTCGAGATGACTAGGCGTGTAAACTTGAGTGCAGTGCTGCTATGCGGCGTATGTGAACGCTGTGCCGCTGCGGCGGTGTGAATACGTTGCCAGACATCGTTGAAGGCCCAGAGCTGAGAGGAGAGCTCCACGAGTCAGGGCGTCGACTACTTGCATTGGCGACTAAGCGCTAGCCGGCGGGATTCAATGCAAAAATTCTGATTTGATCAGCGGCGTGAACTGGGACGGGGCGTTTCAAAGCAGCAACAGATCCGAGGACGACATGGGAGTTCAGAACAAAGAGGGCTATGTGGCAGTGCAGAGTGACAGATCCGCTGATGTCGGTGACAGCGCGTTGCTTGCCTCTCGAGTCGCCACAACCTCGGCACAGTCGATTGAGAGGAAGAGAAACGACTGGCCGTCTGCGGCGACGTAGACCACAATAAATTCCTTGGCTCCTCGCCGCTCATTCTCCCCTAGGTCAAATCCCCTGTTTCGTCCTGCGGAGCTCTTGCCGTCGTGTTGCCATCCCTCTCTCGCCACCACATTTTTTTGTCAATCAAGCATGGGTCAGCGCGTCTTTCTTTCACTGTCTCACTCGCTCAGTGTTCGTTCCACGCCGCGCATCGTCTCGCCTCTCGCAGTCAACCCGGGAACCTTCGACCGTCGTCTTGCTTCTGTCTCCTTCCTATCTTCTTTCTCCCTTGCATTGCTCGTCTCACTCCGAAGCCGAAGGTAGTTCTCCTCCGCCGCACGCTGCCACTTCTTGTGGCCGATCCCTCCCCGTTTGTCAACGAATAAGCTCTTATATCATTTATTCATCCCTCAATCCGAGTTTGGTTCCACCCCACGAGGTCATTCTTGTGGCTCAAAATCCTTGCAGTTTCGCATTTGCCAGCGCATATTCGTCTCTACATGATGTCCTCCGCTCCTCACGCTTTGTGGTCCATGGATTCTCCTCATTCCTCGGAATCCATGTCGTCTGCAGCATCCCACCTTACTGTGTGCGCTCTATTCTGGCCATCCTGAATTCCATCACGCTTATTGGCGCAGAATCTCCTGGCGATGGATGCGCAATCCTCGAACACTCGCTATACTCTCTCTCGTCACCTTCGTGTGATTCTCTGACTTTCACTCCGTCATCTTTGCTTTGCGCTGTCTCTGTCTCTCGCAGCTGTGCGGAGAAAACTTCCATCTATCGATGGTTTTTCCTCGACACGTGTCATCCCCTTATTGGAGAGCAGAGTCAGATATCGTCTCCAGTGCGCCTCTATGTATATACTTCCTCCAGAACCAAGGAGCATAGATTGGCATTAACAAGTAGCTGTACATTCTATACTTACACAGTATCATAGTTCACAAGTCCCCGGCCTCACCTGGGCTGCCAATTAAAGGGCATCACAACCAAAAGAATGAATCTATACCAAATCTATACTTGAAATTGATGCTTTCTACCTACTGAGATTTTGTGCCGTGAGTAGGGCATCAAACCATCCCCATAAACCTACGGGTTTACTGGGGCATAATTATGGTTACAGCCCCGTTCTGTCTGCGGTTTGGGCTAGCTACAGACAGAACGGGTTACGGTAGGGATTGAGGCGTAATATGGCCCCCCGTAGCCATCTGTTCATGTGTGATTACGTGTGTTGTTGAATCAAAGCCTGCTGAGCCAAATTTTTGTGGCTGACTGCTTGCCGGTGCTTGCAAATTGTTTCATGGGTATGGCATATATATTGTGTAAAAAGTATATTCTTGCAACTAGGTAGTTTTTTTTGAATTTCATGCGCAACTCTGGAGCTTTACCTGCAACAAAGCTGCGTGACAGAGAAACACAGCACATCTTTTGTTACATGCATGGCAAAGAGCAGACAAGGGGTCATCCATCTTTTGTTGCATGCATGGCAAAGACCATGCAACTTTTGGTGCATGCAGACATGGGGCCATGCATCTTTTGTTGCAGGTAGATAAAGGGCCTGCATGTGAAGAAACTTGCCTGAAACTTTCCATAGCTATCAGTACAAAAACTTTAAAGCTGCTCTCAATTTTTGTGATATAAGCAACTTGCCTGCCTGCATCTTACGTTCTCCACGAAGTTGCAACCGTGGGAAAGGATACGAGAGGCGTGACTATGGTTGCCATCAAGTCCGTGCCTCAATTTTGCTTAGTGTGATTTCTGTTTTGCTCAATTCTGCTGTGTCCAATCACCTATGTGAGAATGCATGACCACTGCATCACATCATTTCTAGTGCTGCTGAGAGCTTGAACAAGACCAAGGAGGCCATCGTCCTCAAGTCGCGTAACATGTATGCTGACGTTGTCAAGGTCTTGAAATTGGGCAATCTGGGTGCGGGAAAGGGGAAGATGTAAAACACAGGGCTTGCCATTGTCGTGGGGCATTTATTATGTATAATGAGAATAATGGCATCGTTAAGGTGTGTCAAAAACTAATCATACGCCCTCGGCCTCCATCAGACTCCGTGATCTTTATCCAAACTCCGTGATACTTATCTACATGTTATTTATCAACTCCGTGATACTTATCATAGGGAACTCTTTAAGTACGGATTCATTCCCACTTCATCTCCCATCAGTTATTGTCTCTTGCGACAACTGAGGGATATGTCCACATTCTATGAGATATTGTATTTACTGAATGTATCTGTAGTTATTGCGCCTTCGTGCTGTTTAGATTCTGATAAGGTGTTCTGCAACTTGCCAGGTGTGAAACTCATTAATGTACCATTGTTGAGCGTTGGTTGACTAATGTTGGGTGGAGATGGCTTAAAATCTCGCTGTATCACAGTGACTGAGTGCTTCTCTTCACTTATGTCATGCTCACCCATAACTGCCATCAACAGACTGGCTTCCAATATGATGCAACCGAATTCCAAGCATCAGTGCTCAGAATCCAGTTGTGTCATACTAATTTCCAGATCATCTATTTCCGAAATTTGATATTTCCCATCCGAGATATATTGTTCAATCAATTGTGAGACCCAGAGTCCTTGTAGGCCGGGCGGAGCACATGGTGACGTATGCGTCCGAGCCAAGAAAAGGTTACATACGTGATTTTGTCAAGAAAGATCTCACACTGTCAAAGTTGCCGGCAATATCCGAGCTGTAGTGTTGTTCGGGTGTAAGTTGCAAAGACATTGTTTAGTTGCAAGCACTTTGTTCAGTTGCAAGCATTTTGTCACTTGCAGGCACTTTGTTATTTGCAAGCAACTTTGTTTAGTTCCAAGCACTTTTCAGTTGCAGGAATTGTGGGTTTTAAAGTTGCAGACATGTCCTAAAGTTGCAACCAGATCAAATTTTGTTTAACTTGCACAGATTCTCGGTTGTAAGCACCATTGTTGCAAGATGCACGCTATGCTTTCAAGTTGCAGGTAACTAAGGATAAAAGCTGCAAGTTCCAAAAGTTGAGATGTCCTACTGAAAGTTGTCCTGAAAATGAAGCTGAAAGGAGGCAAAAAAAGATGTAAAAAACCGAGTAGTTTTTACACAATATATCGCCCATACATGGGTAGCGTTTGAGTCGGCTGTCATCTATTACAGGTCTTGATACCGTATCATTTTGACCAAATTTTCAGGTGACGGATGATAGGGGCCCGTGAACTGAACCAATTTGACCCCAGTGGCGGTGACATTGCGATTTTATGGCTCAAAGTGGCGAAAAAACGCAAAATTTTCGTGAACATTTGGTCGAAACGATATAGTAGTCCCCCGAGCGCTCGGCAAGCTATGGGATGTTCGCCAGAGGTATCCGAAACCACCCGGCTTCACACCGACATGCCGAAACGGCTTTTATGCATCATAGAATTTGACTTGTACATGGCAGCATTGTAAGTATGGTGTTCTCTTATGAATATTGTCCATCACTCATCCAAAATTTATTGATCTGGCACAGTCATCCAACTGCCCGTAAATGGCTATACGCATAGATCCTATCCTGTCTGAGGGTTCCGGGAACCTGCTTATGCACGGGTCAGGTTGTCCGTAAAAAAGCCAAATACGGGGGTAGTTCTTACACCCGTAGGCATATTACGCACGGTTTGATGCCCTAGCCATAAGCTGCGCTTTTTCATTTGAAGCCGACTTTTGTTGACCCCTGTATGGCTGCAAGTTTGAGATTGTCAGGCTTTGAACTCTCTTGGGCTGTTAAATGAAGCTAAACGCAACTAAGAGAACTAATCCATACTCAAAACTGAAGCTTTCTGTGTATTAGGATCTTGTGCCATGAGCTGGGGTTTTCTTTTTGAAGTCGACCTTTGTTGACCCTTGTATCACTGCAAGTTTGACATTGTCAGGCTTTGAATTCTCTTGGGCCGTTGAATGAAGCTAAACGCAACTGAATGAATGAATTTATATGTTAAATCAATGCTTTCTGTATACTGGAATTCTGTGCTATTAGCTACCTAAAAACCATATCTGCACACATTCCTAATTGCGTTTCTCCCTTTTATGCTTTATAATACCTCATGTATTAAGCAGATGCCTCGAATCAGATTGCACATGTTTACACTCTTCCATTTTTCTCACTCTCTATCGGCAGCACCCGTAAGCACACCCAATTCCCTCTTTTATTATGGGGTTCTCGAGCTAAAAGAGAATAGTTTCGGTGCGTGGAATTAGACGCTCCACAAGTTATTTTCAACCTCGCCGATCAGCCGCTCAATTTCCGTACATAAGGAAGGGTCTCTGGCGTCCTCCTTCTTTCTTTCACACCCCCATCACGTCCTCACGTATCGCATTCCTCCTCCACCCTACTCCTCCTGCAATCGTCGTGTCAATACTTTGCCTCGTTTCCTCAATCTTCTGCACCCAGTTCTTGCGCCTGGATCAAGACACGCGATGGTCGAGAGTGACTCACATGTCGGTCGTCATACAAGTTGGTGGAGCGCGTTACGTTGAGTCCAGCAAGACGCCGCCGGCATCAAGATAGTTCCAGGACTGCCTTCTCAAGTGGCACGCCCTCGAAGCTGTGTTTTACTTCGGCCATCGTCTTAATCAGGCCATAAGCATTCGTACCGTCAAAACAAGCCTGAAGACAGCCGCAACAAGGTTCAAACTCCTCATTAGCGCTCAACTTCGAATTCACTTCATGGCTAGCTCGGTGGTGGCTCGTTCTCGGTAACCTCGAAGGTCTCGCAAGACCAGACTACAGACTAGACACAAGACTCCTACGGATTTCCCAATCGCAACGGTTCAAGAGTTTGTGTAACCTCCCGGAATAACTCAAACCATTCAACACTTTCAAACTCAAATGGTCTAGCGCTTCTGCACGCACAGCTGAGAACCAACCCCTCAATAATATCTCTAATCCTGCCTACCCTAATCTCGCTGGACTTTTTCCTTCCTCAGTTATTGTCTACCCACGCAGGATCCCAACGCAGTTCGAAGCCGAAAAGTTGCTGACAATTCCCCTAGCAATCGTGTGACTGAGGACCCGCTGCGGCGTTTCCCTTCTCCGTGATTCGATCTCTTCTGTGCACAGTTTCACCGTGAACTCGTCTCTGCAGCCCTCCTGTGGTAGGCTTCCCCTTTCTCTATTTCTGTAGGCTAATCATCCCTTCAGCCTTTGTTGCGAAAGTTCTTGTTCATTGCGGTTGCCGTGATCACAGGGTATGTTTCAGAAAATTTCTGCCATTTGCTTATCCGCTCGAATTTTCGTGGTCGGCAATTTCTAGCATGGTTCGTGTCCTGTGCGCATCCAGCATCTTATCATTCATATCATTCCAGTTTCACCATCGACATTCCTGGCATCCCGGCATTCCGAGCGCTTGATTCTATTCGCAGGTCTCGCAGGAAGGTGCGTGTGTACTTCTCACTCCTTCAAGTTTTGCCGGCATATCGCGGAATGACTGCCGCTGCGTTGGGTCGGTTGCATAAATAGCAGGTCATCGGTTCTCCCTGCAGTTGCGGTGCGAAGTGTGCTCCATTAGCCAGTAACTTGCTAGTAGTATGAACATCTGTACAGGGATGAGCGAGGTTGCTGAAATAAATCCATTATATTCATTCAAGTTTTCTTCATTGACGTGTATGCCGGAGTGAAGCGGAGGCATGTCTTGTAATCTAGAAAATTTAGATCTGAGAAGCTATGATACAACCAAGCTATAATATTCATCATTTCTCACCATATGACAGCTTTAAAATAGGGGAATTCACGCTAGGGAATTAATTTCCCGTTGGAGACGAAAATACTCAAGTGATGGGATGAGTATTTTCTCCAACAAAAGAAATTCCACCAACGAGATTTAATCTCGTTGGTGGAATAAACACTTTGTTGGAGAAAAAAATCTATTGCTTTGGTAAGGTGGATAATATATATTTAGCAGATGAGAAATGGGGTGATCACGGATATATTCCTCCAACGAGGGTTTTACTCATCCCATCAGTCGAGTATTTCTCGTCTCCAACGAGAAATTAATTCCCTAGCGTGAATTCCCCTAATACCCGACTCAAGTCGACTAAGTCGCCCTCAAGTCGACTTGTTCGACTCCGGAGTCCGCGAGAGTCGACTTCATTAAGTCGACTCGACTCAGTCATCGACTTAGGAGTCGACTTCACCCGACTGAGTCGGAGTTCGCGGCAACATTAATTGTGTCCTAGGTTATTCCGAGCAAAAATCGGGGCTTTGTTGCAAACCTCCCTAAGTTGCGATCCCCCCAGTCAAATATTTGACTGGAGGGACCTCAAATTGAGAGTATCTAGCATAATTTCATTTCATAGAGGAGCCCAGGTTGATACATTTTTCTTCATGGCACTAGACGCTCATGAATGCAGAATTTAAGGTTTTTTCAGAGTGGTTGGAAATTTATTTCCTGGTCAATAATTAGGCGCTTGAGCTAGAGCTCGGGGAGGGGGGTATTTTTGTATGGGGAATCGATCTAGAAGGTCGGCAGCAAGGCCAGGGGACGGGCAGAACATTGTTTTTTGGCCGGAAGGCTGGGGCATCCCAGTGTGATTTTCACTTAGGTACCAAAAAGTAGGCATTTTGAAGGGTACCCCAGCGGTGTGAGGGGGGGTATAGGGGTGAAGAAATTTGGTGAGGTGATAGAGATTAAAAAACGGGTAAGGAATGTGTAAGTTTCATGAGTGGTTGTTGGTAAAAAATGGCAACTTAGGGAGGTTTGCAACAAAGCCCCGATTTTTGCTCGGAATAACCTAGACTTTACAATGCCATAATCCATTTCCAGTGGGATTCCAGACTTGTGACCAAAGTTTAGAACAGGTTCAATTCATATGGAACAAACATACTGTCAGGCCGTGTGGAGTTGAAACTTCCAGTTGCACCTGAAAACTGAAAAGGTCTGGAAGTGTTTGGTCCTGATGAATTATCTTTATATATGGCTTGTTAGAAATTTTGTCAAGTACAGTGAAAACACCTGACCTGATGATTCTTCATTGCATTCTGATGAACCTTGATCTGAGGATCCTCCAAGTATAGATGCCCTTATATGCAACACAGAAAGATCACAAATCCCAACATCCTTCAGTTTATCGGTCAATGATAGTGCTGCAAATTTATATGCAGGTAAAATAATGTTGTGCTTGATGCGTGATAAATCTGCAATCAGGTGCCGCCGTCTCAGCTGAGTTAGAACCTCTTGAACAGTACATTCAGGTGCCATTGCTAGAAGAGAATTAAGTGATGTATATTATGAAAAGGAAGCCTGATTTACAAAGAGAAACTGGCTTCTGAAAGGGCCCAAGAACTGTGATATTATACATATTGATGTCCGTATTGCTTGGTTTCACTATTCCAGCCGGCAACATAACAGCTGATTTCATTTGGACATGATGAGCAGCTGCCCATCACGTTGCATTAATAGGAATCATTAAAACATGTGTAATTAAAGTACCTAGCAGGCCAACAAATAACAATGTGAAATCAAGAACCCAAGACATTGCCGCAAACAATGATCCCAGGTCTGGTATGCCCGTGGCCGCTATAATCCGAGCCCAAGTAGCCATGAGAAAGCAAAGTGCAATGCTCACGGAATAGTGCCACACATAACAGAGTAAGGTTGTTTTCTTAAATTCATATTTTTGCCTGAGGAACTTGTGACGTCTTCGTTGATAAACGGTGCGCAATTTGCGAATGGTAGACTGTCGGATAATTGGGTTTTTGAGGTTTCCAATAAAGTTGGGAGAGCGATGAGGTGTTTTTTCCATGTGCATGGAGACCGGTGGTGGCCGAGAGGGACAAAGAAGGAGTCCTACCTTGACCTTAAGGCAGCCGTGAGGCAGCCGCGAGGCTTTTGCTCGAAGCACTGATCAGTACCCCTTTAGGACATCGGTAATCGTTGTTGCCGAACCGGTGTTTTAAGAGATCGTAAGACATCAAAGATCTTAAAGAAATCGTGTAAGATTTACTATCAAAATCTTACGGATTGAAGATCTAGAACTTTATTACGAAAACAGCTAAATCGTGCATCCGGCAACCATAAGATTTCACAATATTTTCGTTTGGCCGTGTATCAATGAGCCCAGAAATTTACCCGGGTGCTTCATCACTGCAGATGACGGCATCAGGTGCGTCTCTCGCGAGAGCTTCTGATACACCATGGCGTTGCTCTCGCGAGATGAGGTATGATGTATCGGAACCCCACATAGGCCTGCGCGAATCGCTTCATCGATGAGCCAAGTCCAGTCCCACTTGGCCACTGGCAGTCGTGCGGCATGGGGTCGAGGACGAACTTCGGGCGCGGCGAAGAGAGGGAAGAAGGCGCGGTGCTCGTTGCAGAGGCGGCGGAGTTCGTCGTGTTGGATGAGGCAGGGGAGGCGGGGTTTTTGGAGGGCGGTGTCGGAGGGATGGAAGCGGCAGCAGCAGCCAGTGCCAGCAGGGGCAGGAGCGTCAGACTTGGCCTTTCGGCCGGTGGAGATTAAGACGCTCGCGAATGGAGCGATGCTCGGGATAGGGACGCCGGGGTCTGCCGCGGGCTGCACATGGGGCCGCTCCTCTATCGAGTCGATGACAGTTGCGGTCGATACTGAGTGCGTGATAGAATCGGGGACTGAGTGGGGAGCAGAAGAAGCGTCTGTATTGGTTGGATTCGAGCTGGCGTTAGGAGCAAGCACATCGAGAACGTGTTCGGCGCCGGAAGTGGGTAATGGTGTCGGTGTTCCGTGCGAAGAACCGGTGCCAGGGTACGCGCGCGTGCTGAAGTCACTTACGACGCTGTTGGCCCTCGGGGTGGGCAAATCTACGCCAGGTGTATGCGCTGGGGAGCCAGTCGGGGTAGAAGACGAAGCGGAGGCGGATGTGGGAAGAGTCAGCTGGGTTAGGGTCAGCTTGGTGTTAATAAACACGGATAGTGGGGGTGAAAGATAGTTAGAATAAAGCTTACGGAAATACGACGCTACCGCTGGTGGAAGATAGGCATTCTGTGCGTGCAGATACGTCTTCGCCGCCGCGAGCAGACCACCAGAATTCGACTGCCCCTCCGTTGCAGAATGATCCCACTGATTAGTAAAAAAACTCGGCGCTGTCGCGCGGATAGCCGCCGGGAAATTCGGGACCGGGCGTCGAAGGCATGGAGGTCAACGGCGGGCCTCGAACGATTTGCGGCTGACATGGTGAAAGAGTGCTCAATTGAGATCGGCAGCGAAAAAGTCATGGTGTTTGGGAGCCGAACACCGGACGAACTTCCCGACAAGGCAGCAGGATTTGATCGACTTCTGGTAAGTTCTTGTAAGTTCTACTCATCCACTCGGTCATGCTGGCAACTGAACACATCTTCCGTCAGCTTGTTTCGCCCGCGCTTCAATTCAGACATTTCTTTGCGTTCGCATCTTTCGCACGCTAGGTCGAAATTACGAGAATACTTACGGGGTTACATACGCCCATGAACTGCATCCGAGTCTGCGACTATCAAATGTAGTCAAGCATCACGCCAGTTGCATTGACAGACACTGCATTCAAGGCCTTCCTAGACTTACCCTCAGTGTAGGTCCCTAGGCACAGCTATACAGACTGCCTCTGTCTAGGGGCCTACACACTCTCTGTGTAGCTCTGCATAGTTCTGTGTATATCTGTCCATGTGTGTGTAGGCCAGTCAAGGTGTGTATAGGTAGTTCTAGGTCTGACTAGCCTCCTAGTCAGACATAATTGTAGTTGTCTATGTCAAGGTTGAAATTCACAATGGGAACACTAGCAGAGCTGAGTGGAGCTGAGTTTGAGCTGAGTATAGGTACCTAAACTGACCTACACAGAGTCTGCCTAGGGACCTATACACACCTAGCCAGGGACTACACACACCTTGCCAGAATTATGGCTAGGTCTGTGTAGTCTCCCTGGACAGAGCCTGTCTAGCCTCCTACACATAGCTATGCAGACCTACACACACCTTGACAGACTGAGTCTAGGAGGGCCTTGAATGCAGTGAGAGGACCCCCGAAAGTGCCTTCAGAAGTTTGATCCCCGTCCGGACATTTAAACCCCCGAGAAATGGACGGTCGGGGAAATTTAACGTCACCTTCTCGGGGCACTGTGGGTTGGGCATGAAAATTTCTCTCCCCATCGCTCTTTGCATGCTGTTTCGGAGGCTCTTTGCCCAGAAATCAGTGGATATGGAGGGAAATCGGCAAATGCCGAAGGCCGGAAGCCCGGCCCGGCACAGCATGTCCGGACATTTAAGGTCGATTTTGGAAAAATTCGGGATCAAACTTCTGGAGGCACTTTCGGGGGTCCTATTGACAGCAGCCTTGAGGCCTCTATATGAGTTACGACCTTAGTGTGGCTGTGTCCGCCACGTTGTCGTCCCCCTCCTCGACTGCGGCAGCTTTTGGAGACATCGTCCTGATCCTTTCTCTCGTTGTCCTGGCTCTTGTGGAATTTTCACTAGTGACGAACATAGCCGATTTCCCAAAATCCACGCTCCTGATCCTGACATTTCACACTGCCATGGGCCAGCGCCCATTTTTTAACCTTAACTCCGGTACGGGAGGAGCTTGTCGGGATGCTGAAATGATTAATCAATATGCTCAGGAGGTGTTGGTGGCCCGGGTGGTGAGGGCCATGGTCAGGGAACCGGTGGCAATGGGGGTACTGGGGAGGGTCCCATTCAACATCATCGTTCCAAAAACTCCACCGTGATTAATTTCAATTGCATCTCGGCTAAGGTACAAGCATCTCCCGTTGTCAACCATAGAACAGATGATAAGAGTTCAGGGTTTTACCGTTTTTTATATGATTGCCATTGTCATAGGGATCATTGCTTATACTGTACGTTATTTGGACCTTGCGAGGTCCTCGACAGACTCACAAGGACAAATAAGCTGCAAGTCTTTCTGCTAATTAGCTGTTGCTACCATTCATCCTATATTTTTCAGCTCCTCCTGTATCTCAAGTGAATCAAATTGCCAGCAATTGTCCGCCCCCATCTCGAATTTTCCATGGGAGACAGAACATTCTTGACAAGATGCACAAATCCTTTAGTCAGAACCAGATGCAACAATGCATCTTCTTACTCTATGGAGTTGGTGGGGCCGGAAAGACACAAATTGCCCGCATGTTCATTCAAGCATCATCCCGGTAAGTTTTCATTTTCCCGTTGCGACTTGACTGAGGCTTGTCCCATAGTTTCTCAGACAGGTTTTACATCGATGCAAGCACTCAAGACACAATTGATGCAGGCATGAAGAATATAGCTCTCAACAAGGCAGGAAACACCTCACAAGATGCTCTTGACTGGCTTCAAGGGAACCATGATCAATGGCTTCTATTCTTTGATAATGCAGATGATCCGGAGATAGATCTGAACCCATTTCTCCCGCAATGTGATCATGGAAATATTATCATTACATCTCGGAATCCTGGCCTTCGGTTCTATGCTGGATCTGATGCTCGTGTCTCCGATATGGAAGAAACAGATGCAGTCAAGTTATTGCTTGCACGTGCCTCCCAGGAGGTCACACCTCAGAACAAGGAGATGGCTACTGAGATTGTCCAGGTTTGTCAGTACAGTTAATATGTTTCATTTCTTAATTATTTCACAGGAGCTGTCATATCTGCCTCTCGCCATTGTTCAAGCCGGAGCATTCATAGCTGAATCTGGAGCACTCGATACCTATTTGGGACTGTACAGACAGAATCGAAAACAACTGCTCAGCAAAGAACCTGCTCAGTCCCATGATGGTTATGGCAGGACAGTCCATACCACTTGGCAGATGAGTTTCGACAATCTCAGTGAGCTGGCTCAGACATTCCTACGGCTCTGCTCTTTCCTACACAATCAAGGAATATCAGAGAGAATTTTCAGCCAGGCTTCAGTGTATGAATTTCCAGCCAATAGTCCCTCTAAAGAGGAATTGCAGAAACCAGTCGAGTTTCTTTCACAGTATCTGGGACCTTTTGGTGACTGGGACTCTCTCCGGTTCACAGAAGTTACAAGCCAACTCCAGGCATATTCCTTGATTGAGTTCAACACAGTGACAGGTCTATTCTCAATTCATCCACTTGTGCATAGATGGAGTCAAAGCACACTGACTGATCCTGAAATGTACCATTATTCAATGGTTGCTATAGTGGGTATGGCAATCACAGCTATCTCCCCAAAGACAGATATGCAGCTGGTTCGACAATTAGTGCCCCATATTGATGCACTGCGGAAAGGTCAAACACACATGACACCAGACTTCAATCTGCAGTATTCATCAATCTACTACTATGCAGGAAGATACAACAAATCAGTGGAGCTTGAGAGCCTCTATCTGGAGAAGTTAAGGGGATGGCTTGGAGAGGACCATTCACACACTCTGAAAGTGATGGGAAATTTAGCAAGTACATACAGCCTAATGGGTCAATTCAAGCGAGCAGAAGAGCTTGCAGCAGTAGTTCTCAAAAAAAAACAAGATATTCTTGGCGAGACCCATCTTGATACTTTGCATGCAATGGGAAATCTAGCATGGATATACAGGAAAATAGGTAGATTAAACAAGGCAGAAGAGCTTGAAGATGTGGCCCTCAAAAGGCTACAACATATTGTTGGGGTGGACTGTGTAAATACTCTGCTTCCTATGGCAAATCAAGCATTCATATGTGGTCAACTGGGCCAAGTCAAGCAGGCAGAGAGCCACACTGTTATCTTGTATTTGGGAAGAAATACTTTTTTTCGAGAACAATCAATGTACGGACTTTGGCATGGAAATTGAAGCAGTCATAGCAGAGAAGTTTGTGACTTGTTCGCCTCTAATCATAGAATCGGTGGCCACATATTGCAAATTGAGTCAATTCAAGCGAGCAGAGGGGTTTGAGGAGGTGTTCTTCAAGAAGCAACCAAGTGTTGGTGAGGATCATCCAGATACATTGCATGCCATGGCAAATCTAGCAGTTGCATGCAGCAAACTGGGCCAATTCAAGCAAGCAGAGGAGCTTGAAGTTGATGTCTTCAAGATGCAACAAGATACTCTTGGCAAGGACCATCCAGATACTCTGCTTGCCATGGAAAATCTCGCATGGACATACCAGAAATCACATCAACTGAGCAAGGCAGTAGAGCTCAGAGCTATGGTCCTCAAGAACCTAAGAAACATTTATGGGGAGGACCATCTTGACACTTTGCTTGCTATGGCAAATCTAGCACTCACCTACAGTGAATTGGGCCAATTTGAGCAGGCAGAGGCACTTGAACTTGTGGTCCTCAAGAAACAACAAGAAATTCTGGGAGAGGATCATCCAGATACTCTGGTTGCAATGGAGAATTTAGCATGGACATATCAGATACTAGGTCAATTGAGCAAGACAGAGGAACTTGAAACTGTGGTCCTCAAGCAGCGACAAGATACTCTTGGGGAGGACCATCCAGATACTTTGCTTGCTATGGCAAATCTAGCAGTTACATACAGCAAATTGGGCCAATTCAAGCAAGCAGAGGTGCTTGAAGATGTGGTGCTCAAGAAGCGGCAAGATATTCTTGGGGAGGACCATCCAGATACTCTGATTTCCATGCAAAATCTAGCAGCCACATACAATGGATTGGGCAAATTCAAGCAAGCAGAGGCCCTTAGAAATGCGGTCCTCAAGAAACAACAATTTTTTTTTGTGATGCAGAATAGAGCACAGACACCCCAGAAGTTAGATCAGCAAACCCTTATTTTTGTTATAGGTGTTGTAGTTGTCTTCGGTTTGCTGATGGTTTAAGGCTTTACTTGTTCAAGATTCACTTTTCCCTTACCATAATTTCTAAGTCATTAGGTATAATCAAAGTGAGGTGTTCTCCAGTATCTGTACAGCCTCAACATTGAAGTTGGGTCTACCGCTATTCCTCTGTGTCCCTCCGGGGCACCTTCTCTTGAATTGATTCTCGTGAGTTCCCTCCTTCAAGCCCTGGCATCCCGCATATTAAATTCAAATACTCGATGACTATTTGAATATCTGCTCATATGTACATTGTCATCTGTTGATTGCCATACGCCCCAGAGTTGTCCCAGAGGCCGGTGAAATTGATTGTGCACTAGCAAAATAGTGCTAGGAAGGTCCGGTTCGGTTCGGATTCAGAGCCTCTTGCTTTGAGCACTGAACCTGAACCTGGCATTCGATTCAGGCCTCCGCCGAGCCTTGAACCTGAATGCGTGCTCAGAGTCGGTTCAGGTTCGAACACGGTTCGAACCTAGAAACGTTCGACCTCTACAAGTAAGAGTTTTCAGCACCAGAAACGTTCCATGAGCGTATGCACTCATGCATTATCCTCACTGATATCGCAGGCGGCGCTTGGGGTACAAGTTTTGTGCTTTAATCATGTTTTAGTTCAAACACAGGTCATGACAGAAAATGCTGTGTCATCAGCAACCGCAGCGTTCTAGTTCGAACCGTAACATTCCCAATGTTAACATTGGAATGTGAACGGTTCGAACGGTTTTGGTTCGAACCATGGCCATATATCTCAGTCTAATCAATGGAAATGGTTCGAACCAAAAAACCGTTCGAACCAAAAAAATCGTTCGAACCAAAAAACCATTCGAACCAAAAAACTGTTCGAACCAAAAAAAAATCGTTCAAACCAAAAAAAAACCGTTCGAACCAAAAAAAAACCGTTCGAACCAAAAAAAACTGTTCGAACCAAAAAAACTGTTCGAACCAAAAAAAACTGTTCGAACCAAAAAAACCGTTCAAACCAAAAAAAACCGTTCAAACCAAAAAAACCGTTTGAACCAAAAAAAAACCGTTTGAACCAAAAAAAACTGTTTGAACCAAAAAAACCGTTTGAACCAAAAAAACCGTTTGAACCAAAAAAAACCGTTCAAACCAAAAAAAAAGTTGAAAGTCAAAAATCTGTTTGAACCAAAAAAAAAACCGTCTGAACCAGAGAAAAAAAGTTGAAGGTCAAAAAACTGTTTGAACCAAAGAAAAAAAAATTAAGGTCAGAAAACCTGTTTGAACAAAAAATAACCCCCGTTTGAACCAAAAGAAAAAAGTTGAAGGTCAGGAAAACCGTTCAAAAAAGTTACAGCTATTAGGAGACCTCACGGTAGGGCCTATTTTCCTGTTTGTGAATAAATATATTCAGGTGATGGGATGAATAAAGTCTTCATTTGTGGAATAAATGCATGATCACCCTGTTTGTGTCATTCTGAATATATTTTTATTGTTTTCAGCAACCAGGCATGTTTCACATGAATAAATTCCCAAACAATTGTATTATTCCACAAACGAGATTAAATCTCATTTGTGGAATATCTTTTCTTTGTGAAAATAATTGTCCCATCACTCAAATATTCTTATTCATAAACCCGAAAATATTGCCTACTGTGAAGTCCCCTATTGACAGTACCGAAGACGCAGATTGAAAATTTCTGTTTTGGGATGTTTTCAAAGAATTGTCTATAACTCAACCAGTTCTGCTCTGATTTGGATGAACCCTAGGTAGATCTGTCAGGCTAATTCATCCACAATTAGCAATAGAAAGAGATTTACGAAAATATTCTGTATTAGGTAATCTGTGCTTTTGGACCATTTTCGAGCCAAATGCCATCCAGTATACCTAGGACATGTCCCAGTGACCTAATATTTTGGGAGGGACAACATATATATATATATAGCAAAACATGTGATAGAGCCAGAACTATAAAATATCCTGATATAAATGCAATTCCTACAATCTTTCTGAAGGCTAAACTTGTTAAATGTATCCAATGGAGCTACAGGGACTGTAACTGAATTATGCATTGTAAGAATTGCATTTATATCAGGATATTTTATAGTTCTGGCTCTATCACATGTTTTGCTATATATATATATATGTTGTCCCTCCCAAAATATTAGGTCACTGGGACATGTCCTAGGTATGCTAGATGGCATTTGGCTCAAAAATGGTTCAAAAGCACAGATTACCTAATACAGAATATTTTTGTAAATCTCTTTTTATCACTAATTGTGGATGAATTAGCCTGACAGATCTACCTAGGTTTCATCCAAATCAGAGCAGAACTGGTTGAGTTATAGACAATTCTTTGAAAACATCCCAAAACAGAAATTTTTGATCCGCGCCTTCAGTACTGCCAATAGCTGTAACTTTTTGGAATGGTTTTCCTGAACTTTTTTCTTTTGGTTCAAACAGGTTTTCTGACCTTAATTTTTTTTTTTTTTTTTGGTTTGAACAGTTTTTTGATCTTCAACTTTTTTTTTTTGGTTCAGACGGTTTTTTTGGTTCAAACAGATTTTTGACTTTCAACTTTTTTTTTTTGGTTCGAACGGTTTTTTTTGGTTCGAACGGTTTTTTTTTTGGTTCGAACGGTTTTTTTTTGGTTCGAACGGTTTTTTTTTTGGTTCGAACGGTTTTTTTTGGTTCGAACGGTTTTTTTTTTTGGTTTGAACGGTTTTTTTGGTTCGAGCGGTTTTTTTGGTTCGAGCGGTTTTTTTTTGGTTCGAACGGTTTTTTTGGTTCGAACGGTTTTTTTTTGGTTCGAACGGGTTTTTTTTGGTTCGAACCATTTCCATTGATCAGACTGAGATATATGGCCATGGTTCGAACCAAAACCGTTCGAACCGTTCACATTCAATGTTAACATTGGGAATGTTACGGTTCGAACCAGAACGCTGCTACAGTAGGTGTCATGACTTGAAGACCAGAACTCACGATACAGGCCCAGATTTTGGTTGTTCAAAGGTGGAAAACCATATTTTCTCATCACCACCCGGAACTCTGCACCCAAAGTTGACTCGAAATCACTGTTGAAGTCCCAGATATCACACATCAGGTTCAACTCCGGATTCGGCATCCGAACGCATCCACTGCCCCCCATACAGCGAACTGAACTTGCAGTTCAGGTTCAGCATTGTCCTGAACCTGAATGCTGAACGTGCGTCCAGATCGGGTTCGGTTCAGGTTTAGACCAATCTCTGAACCGAACCATCCCACCACTACAACAAAAACCAGTGCCGGTGTTGCCAAGAGTAGAAACCTATATGGGGATACAGCACTCGCTGTCGTTCCCACAAACCGCTTTAAAATCTAGACTGTGGTAAGAAATAAGTCAACAAAGTTGTTGGTGGGAGCGTTATATGTGCTAGGAGCCTCAAAAAGTACGAGTGATTGCCGTTTATCGGCTTTACCCACAAGTCCGATGGTATAAAACATTGGGTCCTCTTACCTTCGCCATTTTGTGCCCCGGGCAAAATTTTCACTCTCACTAATTGCCCAGACAAGTATACAGTAAATCTAAGCCATTGTCAGCCGCGGCAGCCATCTGCCTCTCTTTTGCAAGTCTAGATGCAAATACAGCAGGTATGGAGGTTCGAGTCCTCCCGACAGAGCACATGTGATTCCAGTTCTTTTTTTGTTAGCTTACTCAACTTACGATACTAGTATTGGGGATATAGGAACACCAACACCGTGACACATCTAACTATCTTATCCGAGAACCTGGGCCCACATTCTTGGATAAGACAGACGTGTGACTAGTTAGACTCTTGGTTAATCTTACTATATGCCTGTTACTTGTTCGTGCAACCCCTACCTTCTGTGTGTCAAGACCAGCTAGCTTGCTCTTCGTCACACTTACTGCGCTGAGAATTGAATCCCGAAAAAGTGATGGAAGGGAAGTCCAGCGGTATATTCTAGAAGGAAATTAGACGGCTCGTGGACCCGAAGCCAACCCCAATTTCTGTTATAGCATCCGGTCTAAAGGACGTATTCAAAAAGCGTCTGAATCTGCCAAAAGTTACTCAGCCCCATCCTTGTTCCCTCCCTGCCTCCAAAAACCGCAAAAAACAGAGACATGTCAATGCACTATCCTCATCCTAAGTTAACCATCATCCCATCTCCGCCGCCGCTGCCAGGGTCTGTTATGCTTCTCACATGGATGGTTGATCTGGGAAGAGAAAAGAGCAACGGTTTGGATAACGACCATTGGCCGACAGTTAAATGTACGAGCGCGAAGGCGGACGGTAGCAAGACGCGATAGTGCTAGTTCTCTAGGGAATGGAGAACGCGAATTTCAAACGCGGGCCACGGGCGTGGATCCGACGTCGAGATCCCATCTACCAATGGCTAGTCAATCTACCAATCCACCCCACACCCCCGTCCGCGCGTAGGAGCAACACCCGACATAGAAGAGTCGATACCCCCGGTATAATCCCGCCCAAGTCGACAACGAACAAGAAAAACGAAGTTGAAGGTTAGAGAGCGGATGACGTCATCCGTGACCAAAAAAGGGAAGGCGAGTTTGTGTCGAGGTCAATGTCGAGAGTGCGAATTGAGGGAAAGGAAGTCTGGGGGATATGGGGCAGGACAAACGAGTCCGTGGCCAGTAAAATCAGAACGAGTGAAATTGCTAGAAGAAATCGTCAGCATTGTTCACTCCTTTTGCAAAAACGGAAAGCACGTACCACTCCTCATCGGTAGGGTTAGATTCACGTATACGTATGGCGGGCACAGCAGAATCTGCGGTGGCGACGTGGGCGTGCTGCGTTCAGAGGAGTGGGCGGTGTAGGCGCTGGACGGCGTGCCGGCGGTACTTGGGGTGCGTCGTACTTTGCGGTGGAGACATGATTTTACAAGCCGATGGCTCAACACGATGTGACCGGGTGCGATTCGCGGTTGTGGGAACGACGCCCCGCGCTGCTTGGCTATGCACTATATGCCCACGCCTCCCACTGCCGAGAGACAGGAACGGCCGCGGGAGCGGTGACGATCGTGCGTAGGGAAGGAAACAGTGGCTGCTGCGCGCACGGCGATCCACGAGGAAAAGGAGAGCCGCGCTTCCTCCCTATCCCGTCCCCGGCCCAAATGCAGAGCTCGAGTTGACGCACACGCCGACGCGCTGGCGATGCTGAGATACTCCGCCGCGGCCCACAACGTTAGCAGATCGATTGTACCCCACCGCCGCGTCCCGCACTGCTCCCTCCTCCGCTACGCACTCCACCCTGCCAGCTCGTCTGCGGTCGCTTGGCTCGGGGAGTTAGCCCTCAGTTGACGAGTTCCCAAAAAGGTAACTCGTTTCCCTTTTCCGGCCTGCTCGGGTGAAGGGAGCGTGGGGGGGGGAGCGACGCAGGGCGGTGAAGGGGATGCGCCGGTTGGTTGGGCGCGTATGGGGGCGCGGGTAGCGAGAGCAGCGAATGCGGTGGATGGCGTGGGTGTTGTGATGGCGGCCTAGCGACTGGTCGGGACACACGGTGGCGGACGCGGTGACTAGCGGAGGGAGCGGTGCAGTGGCTGAGGGAGGGGACGTGGAGCGGCGGAAGGAATGCAATTGCAAGTCAGGCACATGTGTGCTCGGATGTAGCGAAGTGCGGCGGAGGGTCTGAGTGACATGGTGGCGGCCCAGTGGACTAGCGGCCTCGCGGCCTAGCGGGCAGGCGGGTAGGTGGGAACGGCGAGGGGGAGGAGGAAAGGCGAGTGGGAGGAAGGAGCGGCGTGGGAGCGACGTGCGCGGCTGCAGGCTGCAGGCTGGGCACAGTGGCGGGTACGGTGACGTGGAAGCGGGCTCAGGCGGAGGGATTGATGTGGGGGCGGGGCACTCGTGAGTAGGAAAATAAGCAGATGTGGTCGTGCGGTAGCGTCCTAGCAGGCGGCCGATGGCGGGGAAGGCGGCGCTGCGCGCGCGTTGTCGACGGTGTACTAGGTGCTGACCCTAGTGCGACGTGGCAGCGTGATCGCCGCGGCGTGAGCGGGCGGCGCTGGACCCTGATGGAGCAGGCAGCAGCAATAGGCGCGGGGTTGGTACGAGAGGGTAGGATGGGCGAAGGGAGCGGAGCGGCGCGGCACGAGAGGACGAGGGGGAAGCTGATCCCGGGTCGACATGCGGGAAGATGACCTGCTCCATTGCGCGTACGACGCGCGCGCGGTTGCGCTCCTTCTGGCTGCGCGTCGCTTCCTCCCGATACTCCGACCACCCCACTCCGCCTTTCTCGGTATCGTACGATCCTTCGCCAGGTGCGGCATTACCGCACCCACGTGTACAGCGCAAGAGAGCCTGGGCGCGCATACAAACCCCGCGCGCGCGACCCAGCAACTTCGCCGACACAATATAAGGCAGAAAAAGGTGAATGTGCAATACTAGGCATCCGGGAGGGCTTCTACGTCGAGAAGATCAGCTAATCGCGCGCTAAGCGAGAGAGAAAGACTCACTTGACTAGAATTCCAAGACCGGAAATGATCTTGAAGTGGGAAGGGTCGCAGTAGTAAAGGAAGCGACATTAAAGACGCAGAAGCGCTACGAAGTTCAAGTGTTCTCTACTGGAAAGCGAGGTACGCATTAGTTATAAAAAGAAAGGCCACGGGTGCCAAGAAACACTGACCGTTGCGCTGTATCCCCCCTAGCCATAACCCCTTAGCCTTAACCGCCCTAGGGACGGCGGAAAGTATGTGAGACCTATTAGTGAACGGTAGGCCTGTCAGCCTCAAGCACGATCGGTTACCAGCCAAATCGCTCACGAGGCAAAAGTGAAGCTCATCCGAGTCTCTCCTAACGGCAGGAGATGCCTTATCACCAATGAAACCACGCCCGAAGTTACTATAGAGGCTGCTCATCTTTTGCGGCGATCCACCAAAGACGACCTAGTATGTGTTCCGGTCCCTGACGCGCTACAAGGACCGACTAATGTTCTCATGCTGCGCCGCCTACCTTACTTGCAGCTGACCAAACTCGAGTTCGTATTTGGTCTCAAATTTCGCCAAATGCATATCGATACCACGCGCAACTTGGTTTATTGTACGTGACCGTACAGCTTGGTACTCAGACGCTGAACTCACCTATTTCCCTTGGCAGTCAGAGTCGATCAGCACCGGTCATTTGACAACAATGGATTCTTGTTCCTCCCAGAACGCGATGTTATCGAAACAATCCAAGACTTCACGACCAACCGCAAAGGAAGAACATACAAACAGGTATATTCTCTTCAGTTCTCCTGCGACCTATTTTGCTCACCGTGGTCCAGGCTCTCACACGGTCCAAATTTAAATATCGGTTGGTACCTCTTCAACTCGCGACAGACGGCCATGGCGTCTTCCGGCGTCAACTTCCTAACGATGCTGAAAACGCCGCCTACGATCAAATCTTCCCTCTCCTACATGGCGCCTCTCTTCCTGTAATCGAATCTCACGCCAGCCCATTTTTCATCATCGCCAACGCAGGGCTTAAGCTCGCCAAGCGCTACGGCCTTCTACCTCGTTTTGTGACATCCGATGCCAGTCTTGCTGGGGACATCAATTCCGTTGCCGCGCTATGGCTCCAGTGGTCGACTGCTGAGGTACCAAAGGGGTGGTTGGAGAGGCCATATCAACGCCGCAGTGGCGGTAGTGGTCATGGTACACGAAGTGGCTCCTCGGCGCTTGGCCGTGACGCTTCGCCATCGTTTGGTCGACGCGATGCTTCGCCATCGTTCGACCGGCGTGGCGGCTCCAATCAGTCTGGAAGAAGTACAGGTCGGTCTGGCGGGACCCGGACCGCAGGTGACCTGCCGGACCTGCAACTAGATGATCACAGTGATAGCATGGAGTCCGAAGTCCTTACAGAAGATGCAGTCCGGTCTGTGGCTTGTTTGGATCGGACAGCTTTTCTCGAGAAGTGGTTGGATGGAAATTATGGTTCTGCCGAGATGTGCGTACTCACTTCACTGCTCCAGCACTTCATACTCATTGTTACTAGTCCAAGTATTAAGTAGGTTAGCTTTGCGGTAGCGTAGGGATATTCTTGAGGATTTTCGATCTGGGTATTATTCGACAAAAAACGCATCAATGCTTTCTTTTCTGCCGCTCCTTTACGATGACGCCCTCTTGGACTCACTTCTTTTTATGCTACAAGATGTGCCTGCGCTCCGCTCTGGCGATGAGAACCAATCAGAATATGCTGGTCCTTGATTAGCTCTAGGGTTCCCTGAACCAAGTTCGGCTGTGGGTCGAATTTTTTACTCACACAAAGACGCTCACTCTCCTCAAGCGACACTTTTGGTTACATCGCCGGTACCGACTGGTTTTTGCCACCGTTGTGCTCGTAAGTGATTCCCTTTCTTTCATAGTCACCGACGATTCCCTTCTTTTTCTTTAACCTTCAGATCGGCCGCCATTCCATCGACGCCTACCGGGTCTGTCTCGCACATCCTCCCCCTTCCAAATAGACCGTCCTCCATCGCGCTCTCTTTTAGCGTATCAATGGATCTTCTTCTTCCTTCCGAATGCACGACCCTCCTTAACATGCTGCGTCCTTTTGTCCCCCATTCCGAATTCCGTTTCCGTGCTAATTCCTTTACGCGGCACCCAGGCTTCCAGGACTTGATCCACGCGATATCTCTTGTCTCCCGTAGGGACCCTCCACCATGTTCAGCCAACCCCGCTTTATCTTTGCTACTTACCATTCCTACTCGTCCCAGACCCCTCTCCTTGGCGCTCTCTGGTTTCTGGGCGCTTTGGGGATCGCAAATCTTCTCTCAAACCCCTCTGAGTTATGACCAGCCCTAAAGTGAAAGAAACCAAATCTATGGTGGGTTGGCGAGTTTCTTGTGGTTTGCCCGCTCAGCCCGGTCCGGAACAATGCGCCGCAGTTATGCTCTCATTCACCATCTCAAAATTCTCTCACCCATTCGCCTGTGGATGGAAATAGTTTCTATTTGAAAGAGCCCTCATTGCGCTTTATTATTCATCAGAGCTTGCGATTTGCAAGACTCCCCAACTGTCGTCCATACGATGTGGACGCCGGCGGCTGGACGGACGTCAGTACCTCGGTTGCAACGCGGTCTATGGATCCTGAAACTCAGAAACTTCTTTGAGACACGGACGAAAGTAATAACGGGGCACCGTCACAGGGTAGAATTCTCGTTTATTGTTGTCTAGGCAAGGCACGCACGACCTTCACTAAATTCTTCTCGCTCCACCATCTCACTCCATTCCCCAGGACCTTCCTTCTGGTTCCTCCATGCACCCTTTGCCTCTTAATCACCACCCCGCGGCCCCGCTTTCCTCCCTAACCATTGTTCCTATTCCAGAATGCTTCCTCCTCTCCTGACCGTCACATAATCCTCACCATTATCCTTCATCTTTCTTTCGACTCTCATGGCGGTGATCCGCGCTCTTGATGATTCACGCGCAACTTCTCCTGTATCCGATTTGTCTGCATTTGGCCTCCGCCCATTCAGACAACTTTGCGATTCATGTGGTAGAGCGTCGATTTCCGCGGTTCAGGCCTCGCTGCAGGTATCCTCCTCACTCCAAAACTGGTTATCTTCTCTCGAAAGCCAAGGACTATGCCCGCTCACAGTGCGCGTCCAAGTTCTACCTCCCTGCTTACATCTTTTCGCAAGTTTCCAGCGGTGAGTCATGTTGCTGTTTCTTTTCCCTCTGCCCCTCCCATCTTATTGCTCACCTGCTTCAGATTATCACCTTAGACCTGATACAGGGTGGCTGGCGATATATGACTCGCTATTTATCTCGCGACCAACCACCCCATACGTCTAGGACGGATGAGATGATCGCATGCGGGGGCTGCTGGTTCGTCCTCTTCGTCCTCTTTTTCCCTTGCTCTTCTACTTTCCTCGAGGTACTTTCCCCACGCCGCATCTGCATAAGAATAATGAAGTAGCAGTCGGCCCCTTACTTTTTTACTTTGCCCATATTCTTGAAACATTTTCTTCTCCTTCCCTGGGTTCGTCTTTAGGCCAGTGCTAAGTATGCGCTGCCCACCCAGTCTTCCTGGGCTGACCCGAGCTGACCTTGAACATCGCGTCGCGCAACCCCGAGTGTTCCAGGCCCCTCCGCGTGCGCCCCGGACGATATTCCCAACACGTATACGTTTGTCTTGAATTCCAGATCCAGAACACCAGCAGGACGCGCAAAATGCGGTTTTCTCATTACCTTTAGACAAACCCCCGACACGCGCCAATGCGACCGCCATCCCCCACTCTCGCTGGCCAAGACAGCGGAAGATCTGTTACTAGAGGACTTGGTATTTTCCGCACCACCTAAAAGTGAATGCCCCTATATTTTCATCTGCGAAAAATCAGACGATGAATTTTTTTTTACTCATCAGCGATAACTGAACTTCATGCGGACCTTCGCGCACGCATTGTGCTCTGTTCATTCAGCCCATGCTGCTCAGGTTCGCCGCGTCCGGAAAATTGGAGGGAATCGTTCACTGACATCGCCATGGGACTGGCGCGTGAATTGTATATTGGACCCAAGTCAGTGAGGCTGTATCCTTGTTCCTTCCTTTCTTCCAACTAGTTTCTGAGCGTAGTGCCGGCAGCGTCCTCCCTCTTCGTATATCACTCAAATCCCAGGTGCCTGTGGCTACGACGTGCTCGGTGATTTTTCATTCCATCTCCTTGACGTACAAGGACTTGTACGCAACCTTTCATTTCGTCTTAAACCTTTGTGCTCAAATTTTCAATTCGTGTTTCAGATCGGCGATGTTGGACTCTCGGAGCCGGCAAGGGGTCTTTGGTATTCATTTCGTTCCCTGATTGCCTTTCGTTTTCCTTCTCCCTGTAATTTCATTTCTTCCTTTCCCTTCCGGACACTCCCTTTCTCTGTTTCTGGACGGAAGGCCCGATCAATTTCGTCCTTCATTTTTTTGCATCCCTTTCACCACATTCAACGCCAAACTGGCGCCTAGCCGCAGTTGGCTGCCCGATCTAGAGTAAGAATATCTCGGATACAACTGAGTATGTACACACGTAGCTATCCGGGTTGCAGACGTAGCGTAGCCCTCTTAGTCCACCTTTCCTATTTATCCACCCTGTGTCCACTTGACCTGGAGTTTTCCCTTGAAAGTTATTCTTCCTTCCCTCGTCTTCCAAGAATGGAACTCCAAATATTGACTCGGTTGTAGGCATCGCCTCACGGAGACCAAGCACGGGATATATGTAGGAATCAGATATATTGTCTCGAGTGTACAGATCGCCTCATGTATCGTCACCCCAGGAGTGGAAGAAACAAGCACTATGAAATTAAATGAAGTTATTTTTCTTCTGGTTTGGGGGATAAGAGCTTTTCCAGCACGTCCACCTCCCGGAAAAAATACCTGTCCAGTCTTGACCAATGCTCGTACCGCCGTGATTTGCCTCCCAGCGTCACCTCTCCCCCATTGGGTTCAAACTCAGTGCTGATTTTACCGCCAAATACGTCCATGAATTCCGCAACACGTTCCAAGTCGCGATTGGGAACCACAGTTTCACCGCTGGTAACAAAGCCATCCCTGACTCTTCGCGCGGCTTGAATGAGTGATTCTCCGAGCGAACGAGAGAATATCCCCCGGAGATTGGATGAGATTGCTGGAGGCCAGGCCAGAGGCATTCGATTATCGAGCACTGAGTGCTCGTGGTGTTCCCTCAGTGCTATCGATACAGTGCACCGTGCGAGGCGAAGGAACTTGGGGGGTAGAGAATTCGAATGTTTGCCACACCCTCGAGAGCGCTGCAACTGCGAAAATCCAGCCCTCCGTCACAAGGGTAACGAACTTCTCATGTTCCGGGGGAAAGTCGGGTAGCCAAACAGAACGGATAACCGAGACGTATCTTCCGCTCAGGAGCGACCACCAGCACCCCTGATCATCTACTCCAGTGCCGACAATGATCCAGGTGGCAATCTCGGATTCTATAAACGGCCTCCATTCGGAAACATTTGCCAGATACACACCCAGCTCCTGGTAGTGCGAAACATGATGTTTGTGTTCCATTTCCGATACGACGTGACCGAGGTGGGCCCACACGGACGCTTGCTGCATGGTTGTACGCAGACTCGGAGTGAGGTACCAGGTGCGGACCCGGGAGAGGACCAGGAATGCCAGGTGTGAAATAATCTGCGACGAAGGTGCCATCACTGGCAGAGCAGTTAAAATCATGCTCAGGGCCTCGGTGGACGGCTGATATTGAAGGCTTCTAGCGTCACTGAGGGCGAGGATCTGGAGAAGGCCATGTACTGCCATCGTAGTGGAGATGCTCCAGTCCCTTCTACCGCCCGGAGAGTGCGGGATTGAGCGGTGCAGGTGCTCCAATGCGGTGAAGATCCATTCCGCGGGCCAAGACAGGGTCTTATCAGGAAGCCTGAAATGAAGTAGATACTCGGATCTACCTAGGGTTGACGCTGCTACTAGAATATCAGGTGATTCGTTGCGCTTGTGAAGAATGCAGCAAAGCTTTGAGATCTCTTCCGATATTTCGAAATCGTCACCGTAATATCCTTGAGGTGATAGAGTGCAATTCGCGATTTCAGCGGTTTTCTTAATGATTCGATTGACCAAGGAAGACTCAAGGGAGGGATCCTGCAAGCGCTTGATGAGCTCTGTCACCAAAATAGTCCGCAACAGCCTGTCCAGTGCTGAAATCAGAAACCTGCCACCAGACCGGCCAGTTGAGACGTACGTTTTGTCCTGCTGCGAGATTAGTCGGGGATCCATCGGCCGTTGGGTCACCAGGGCGCAGATGGAACAGAGATAATCAGTGAAAAGAGCATCATCGGTGCTTCTGGTCCCCTGACTCGGGCAATCGACCCCTTCTAAAATGCAGATCACATGTTCATTTACACAACGACAAACACATCATTCTCAGACACCTCTGCTCTTTCCACATTCTCCATGAGCCTCCACGGCACGAACCCTTCATGTATTCCCCTTTCCCTAAGTCTTCCTGACGATGCCCTATGATGGCCGAAAGAATGGAGTCGAAATATCAAGCTCATGTCGTGTGACAGCCCGCGACCGCTCGGCGAAAGATAGGGTGCCACTCGGTGGCATCGGCAATGACACTGGTGTGCCGTTCGCGATGCAATACCCTGGTCACAGTATGTTCTCTTCTCCCCTCTGCCGCCCATCACATAGTGTTGTCACCCGTCGCGGAGTGCCCTTGCGGCAAAGGGCTCATGCATTATCCCGCGACTCAGACCCCGGAGTGTACGGATACATTTATCCAGCCTGTACTCATGTGTACTGGTTGTCAATTCGTGCTCGGGTTTATATTTTGTCACTGTCATATTCCTTAGTTTCTTTTTGAATCAAAAATTCACGGAACGATTTTATGAATATAATTTTGGGAGCCTTGGCTCTCTCTGGGTCTTATTTCTGTCACTGACCAAATACTCCTGGCGTGCTTTTGACTACAACGCAACGCGCTGTGGCACGTGACCGTAAGGCACATGATCTGCATTTTAGAAGGGGTCGATTGCGGCTAATTGGTCCCCTCCGCCGGGAATTGATCGAGGAATTGCAGTAGAGGCTCTTGGGAGTTGCTCCAATGGACCACGCGGAATTTCCATAGCGATGGAACGAGGCGCAGTGCCCACTGTTCGCTCGAAGCTACCTCGAAAACGGCGGACCATACGGGCCACTCATCGTAAACCCGGATTACATTCCAGAGTAGTTTCATGGCGGCGGTGTTGCCGTCTTTTTTTAGGGTCAAACACCCATTGACTAGACCAGCCAACGAGTTCCGGATTAAAACGATCCTGTGCACGGAAGATGTGTCGGAGCGAACAGTAGGTCCTGCCGCAGCTTATGGCACGATCAACCATGTCTGTTCTCGGTTCATGCACAAAGCGAGTACCATCAAAGTGGGAGTGGAAACATGATTTGAGAGTCTCCAAAAGACGGGCCATCGAAGGTCGGACATCCACATCCAACGGCCATTGGAGGTCGTACGCTATCTCCGCCGCGACGTCGATCATTCGAGGATCAGTCGTTGTTTCCAAGGCCCAGAGGACAGCGGGAACCGCCGGCGATGGTGGATCGAAATAGGATTCGGGGTAGACCTGAGGCCGCGTCGAAATGTAACTGAGCGCTTTCGACACGAAGGAAGGGAGGGTGTTTTCCCTCGACTTGGCGAAGTGAGTCAGTGAGCCTCGCAGATTCCTGCCCGCCTGGCATATTCGCTCAAGTGCGGGACGCAGGAAACGCATAATCGGAGTCACCCAGACTCGAAAATTCCATCGGTGCCCTTGCATGCGCCGGCGTATCCTCACTGTAGGAAAGAAGGCGCACCGAATTCGGGATCCCAGCTGGATCGCGACAAGCGCTAGGGGTGTTTGGAAAGGGGAGTCCGAAGAAACGATGGCCGACAGTAGCAGGAGGATGTAGGCGCAAACTCCCGACAAAGTCAACCCCAGAACCATGGCTCCGATGGCGCGGTGGACGCTCCACAGACATACCGAGAGAGCACTGGAGAAAAGCAGCAATGCGAGCTGCAGAAGGAGGGGAAACATTTGCAGGACGGCATCGAATCTCCATCGGCGCAAACCGTCGAGTTTACGCTGGCGCTCGAGCCCGCGTTCCTCAATAGTTCCTCTGCTGCCGGCCGCCTGATAGTGCATGACCCATTGTTTCCCCAGGACAGCGAGTAATGCGGCCAGCAGCGTCACGAACAGGCTGATATAGAGCAAGCTCTGCACGGCAATAATGATCATCGTGGGGCTGGATTGCAACTGTGGTTGAAATTGGATGATGAACGCCGAACTAACGGCGGAGAATAAACCGGCCTGCGTCCTATCAGAGCTGTTAGATGAAGAAGTGTAGAATCACATACAAAGATCAGCCCTGTATCCAGGTCAGTGCTGTACTTCTGCTGAAGCTCTTTGTCGTGCTCATCGGCGAGCTTCATATATGAAGTCCAAAATGCCGTTTTCGCGTCAGCGGACTTCGTGTCGTTCGGGGCAGGTTGTGGCCTGAGTCCCTCCACTGCCTGCCGGATCCTGGAGAGTCGCGCTTAGTGGTCGCCCGGTGAAGGACCCTGCCTGGGGACTAACATCTCTGCATTCTCATCCTGCTTTTTTATCAGCTCCGAAAAGCCCAAGCGCACCGCAGAGATGAGCCTGCACAATTGCATTAGTGGGTCTCCCAGGAGGTTTGCCGCGCTCACTCATCGTTGGAACCGTTCTGCCTCACGTCCTCCATTGAAGTCCTAACGGTGAAGATGAGGTGAGAGGACAAAGTGTTGTGATACCGATCGCACGGCTTCCAGAATCCATACAGCGTGTCAGTGTAACAACCTAACAACCTTCTTCCTGTTCGAGTCATTCTTCCTCTCGATAAAATTAGGGGTGTTTGTCAGCCTTCTAAACTCTTCACCGCTTTTGGCGTTCAAACTCCGCTTTCGGAGATTCAATACAGCTTCTAACAGCTTTTCGGCAGCTCTAACAGCATTTTTTACAGCTTTCATCTCTCAACCGATGTTGTCGGGCGCGAAGCACCTCACCGCGCTCTTGTTCTCTCTTCGGAAAATTGAGCCTGTTCCGAGACAACCTCGACTGCACCACCCCCATTTGGCAAACAACATCGAAGCTGTAATTTGACAGGTGTGAGATTTTTAGGCAAGATTTTATCATATCAAATATTTCTCAGAATTTGCAGGGTGGTACCGCTACAGTTACTTCCCAACCCCTAACTGAGGCTGGGTAGGAGACTGTTTTTTGCTCACATTTTCGGAAGGGGAGAAAGAAGCCTTTCCTATCATTGGCACCCAATGGCAGAACACTGATAGATTCCGACCGCTGACGGGGTCTCTCTCTTTATAAAATTAAGGGTGTCCGTCCGAAGCCTTTAAAACTCTGCTTATGGACTTGCAGACCCGAAACTTTGGAAGCATCTGTCATCTGATAACAGATCCACACCGACGGCCAATTAGGCGCTCTGATTTAACCGGAAGCGCCCGCCCTGCTCGAACCGCCCGTCCGGCAAAGGGGTCCAAGGATAAGAGAAAAAGATATCACCTACAAAAGTTTTTTTTCGAGGGTCGGCCGACCCCTCCCCCCCTCCCCCCGTGGGAAATTGCCTTATTTAGGCACCAAATCAGCCGATTTCCACGATTTTTCGACGCAGGTGCCCTCAGGGCATCTGCTGGTATGCATTCCGTGGGTCAGACATGGAAAAAGTGCGATGTAGAAGAAGAAAAAATTTGTCCAAGTCACGCCACAGAACAGCACACGTGCTAAATTACTTGATTCGGAATGGCTGTCCATGTCGTAATGGCCGTTATCAGGCCTGATATAGGAATAATCTTTTGCTCTCGGGTTTAACTTATGGTTCATTTGACGCTTTGGGACCATGATATTCGTGTTCAGCAGTTAAAAATGCACCAAATGCGACGTGGTGTCAAAATACCGGAGAATTGGACCCCCTTGCCGTCCGGCCACATCGACGGCCGATTAGGCGCTCTGATTTAACCTACGCTCAACGGAACAACTATCTATAACACGGATCTTTGGAAGCGCCCGTCCGGCTCGAACCGCCCGTCCAGCGCACATTCCGCAATTCTTTGCCTGTTGCCTTTCAATGTTCCCTGTTGCCTTTCAATGTTCCCTGATCACCGGCAATGGCCCACCCTTTCAAACTGCCGCGCGTCACCACCGCTTAAAAACCTGAAGCACTCATCCAGCGCTAGCTCGGCACAGCCGGCTCTAAGCGCTACTTCCCACAGGACACTGCATTTGTGGCGTTTGATTTTTGTCAACTCAGCTTCTAGACTCCCACATGCCCGGATCGCGCCAATCTCTCCAATAAACTCATCCCCTGAATCTGCTTCAATTCTGACGCACTATAACCCATGAAGAGATGACATCGGTGCTACCTTTCCCTCTCTACGACAGCTACCATTCCGCAACCCTGGCCATGGAACAAGTCTTTGCTATTGGGAATCATGAAGCATCTACGAACGAAATGCTCGACAATATGGAAGCTGAATGCCATCGACGCCTTCGGCGGGAGGCACAGCGCACTCGACGGGCTGCCCAGGACGATAGTGAACGCAAGTTGAGCCGAGAAAACAATAATACCTCGCGGCAAATCACTCGAAGCTTGCTGACCGATGAAGATAGAGAGAGAATCCGTGCCGTCAACACCGCCGCTCATGTAGTTAGTCGGAAGGTCGCAAATCGCGCTTTCCGTGGCGAAAAGTGGTGGGAATTAGTTAACCGACTTAATTCTACTCAAACGGTGCCTAAACTTGGTTTGAACTGGAATAGAAAATGCAAACACTGTGGTATCAAGGTGTGTCAATTTTTATTTTCTTACCTGTATAACTGATCAATGTCTAGGTTCTGACAGGAGAAAGATACCATGACGAATGTTTCGTTTGTGGTCTAAAGGGTAGCCATTATCAACCACCGCTCCCTCCCTACCCTGCCGAATGGGATTATTTCATTCACAGCCCCAAAGTTGGTCCTCTCTCACGGAAATTCAGCCAGTTATTCTGCCTTGTTGCTCTAGGAATCTACGATGGCGATTTTGTGAAATTCTCTCCTGGTGTTTCGGCACTTACCTTGGCTGGTGGAAGGACTTATCATTGGATACTGCCCAAACATGAGGGGCAACATGCCTTACGATGGTTCATTCACGATCCCTTGGCAATGTTTTCAAGGGGAGACGATCTTGACATACCATATCACTGGATCAACAGTGCCCTTGCCGGACCTGAACGGGTTAATCCTTTCATCTCGCAACTTGGGAACCTGAATGTCTATGATGATAATGACGACATTGCCTTACATCACCAATATTCCGATGTAGGACCAAGCTCTGACATAGCAGCAATTATATCTCTAGCTCCCGCTGCTCTTCCCACTCGACGGAAGTTGGTAATCCAGCGGAAAGGAGCAGATGCGCCAGTTTTCCTTGATCTCTTTTCTCCTTTTGTTGGACCGCTTCATTACCTACCTCTCCTTCCATATGGTACCTTGGGTTGGTCTCCCAACCGCCTCAATGGAGCAGGCAAAAAATTTAGTCAAGCCCGCTGGTACAGGACACAATTTTTCATGAATGCTGAACAAATGTCAACATTTTCCTGCTTGACTGGTGAGTTAATCTCTCGCAAAACTTTTTGCATTGCTTACTGGCCCAAGGCGAATATTTAGTGGATGCCTGGAGTGCAATTGAGGAGGCGCGCCTGACATATATCCGTCTCAATGAACATACTAGCTTAGATGTGGAGGAATATATAGGCACTGGAGATGAAGAACCAGTTGAAGATGTTCGGCTTCCCTCCACGTTCATTCACTCTCCCTCCTGGTCTGCTGCGAATATCTCTGACTGTCTAGCTCTTCAAAAAGCACTGGGTCCAGTCACTTGTTGGAAATACAACCCGTGGACATATTCGTTGTCCTTCCGACCGCATGGAGTGCATATCAATGCACCAATATCCAATCTATATTTCATTCTCTTATTCGTCTTTTCACCGTTGCCATGCTCCCATTTGTTATATCCACTATTTCATATATTATAGAGACTTGTATAAATACCTACTTGTCTCTTGAATAAATTCAGTCTGTTCTTTAGCTGCAAACCCCCAGTATCATCTTCCCACAGGTTATGGGCCCTGACCCACGCATCTAAAGAAAATCTTACCTCTTTGATCATCCTCATACCACACCTGCTTGCCCTGGAATAAATTCACAACACCACATCTATCCACCCACAATGTCTACCACAACTACCAAACTCAGTGATGACTTCTTGCGCATCCCAAAGCTCGAAGTCACCAGCACGAACTGGGTCATCTACAAGGACCGGTTCATTTGGGCTGTTGATGCTCGAGGACTTGCTGAGCACCTCGATGTCAATGCAGCGCCGCCGGTTGACCCTCTGTTGACCGAAAGGTCACGCACGGAAGCGCCATTTGTTATGATGGCATAATATGGCACATATACCGTGCAAAAATTATTTGAGTGCATCTCCGGCTGGAAGCAGCATTCTGGCTTGCAGCTTACAACAAAAGCCGGTAACAGGCTAACAACTCAAGATCTTGCAGGCATCTGTTTTCTCAGTAGTTGCAATGAGCCATTTAGGAGATTACACCTTGGAACGGATTGCTTTGGAACTTGCTTTGGGCGGAACTTTGAATTTCTCTCAAGGATTTCTGATCCATATGATCAGAACAATGATGTGAGCCTCATGCCGAATTCCGCAAATGGAAGGAGAGATATTCTCTGCCTTCACTGCATTCCGAGGGCCCGTAGGCACAGGGTTTGCCTCCGGGGGGTAGACCGAGCTAGGCAGACTTGGGGGTAGACCAAGTGGGCCTTGGTCGGTCTACATCTCCATTGTCTTCAACAGTATTACTTCGCACATTTTCCGGATGTTCAGAGTGATCGTTGAGCTGTTGGCCGGCGGGATGGTGTTGTGTGCTGTCAAACTTGACGTTTGACAGCAGCACAGCTGCCTGTCTTTGTTTTTCCCACTTCATTGTTGCCGCCGTGAGTGGTCTCTCCCTCGTCTCTCCCTGCCAGCGGTTTTGACAGCATCATTCCTAGGTACATATACACAGTACATTTTTCGAGTATTTAGCTGCCGCCAAATGCGGAAGGACAGAGAGCATCACAAAAGACAGGTGTATGCCGTCAACGAAAAGGCCGGCTATTGGCCGGCTACCAGAGCTGAGTCCTGGGGTACTGGTCGTGCCGTCGCCTCTATCCCTTGTGTGAGTGGTTCGGGTACCCACTATGCTGGCTAGGTGTGAGGGAAGAGCGCAGAAACATTGCAACGGCGTTGATGTGAGCTCAGGGTCGACGGGAGGTCTCGAAGCATGTCATCAATGAATTAACCGACAAATATAAGCTCTAAGAACCCAGGGTGGGCAGTGGGACAGCAAAATAAAGCAGCAGAAGCAGTCTAGCATTGAAAGCGAGGTAGGCAGAGGTAGGCAAAGCTCGGTCAACCGACGTAGACAGGCAGGATGCCAATGTAGGCCAAATTTGGCCCACATTGGCCTAGCCGACTCGGTCTACTCGGGTCGGCCGACGTAGACCTTACGTATTCTGATGTAAACCAAGTCGGTCTACTCGGCCTCGGAATGCAGTGCTTGGAAAGCCACAGTGGACCCATACCGCATTTCCTTCAAAGAAAAATTATATTCCGTGCCATCTGGTCTGGGTTTCATCAAAAAAAGAAAACCCATTCACCTCTATAAGGCTCACAGACATAGAGGAAGTTCAATATGACTATGTCAACTATATCTGGACATGATACTCCAAGAGTTAATCCTTTGGGGAAGGAAAGCGGTCTGTGAATGATTCATGACCATCCGGAGGCTCTTCAGGAGATGGGGCTTCAAATGTAGGCATTATTGCCTGTGTGCCGAGTTCAGCCGAGACCCGAATTGATTCAGATCAACACCAAACAGACACAATGTTGAGTAGATGGGAGCTACTGGCTTGGAATGCAACCACATGAAAAGATGCCAGCTGGGAATGAAAGTTGTCACCCATGTTGTGAGATCAAGATGTAAGTTGTCTTCAAAGTCCCTGCAACCGTGGGGTATTTTTTGCACTATATATCGCCCATAGCATAAAAACAGGCATTGGACACAGAGTGGAAGAAAGAGATGAAGTTATGGCAGCAGGGGGAGGCAGTCGTCAAACAGCAGATCGCTGGGATGATCCCAGACTCACTTTTCATGAAGATCCGAGGCAAGACAACTACCAGCGAAATTTGGAAGGAACTCAGCAATGAATTCCAAAACGAATCTCGCATGGTTCCAGTAGACTTGCGCCGTAGGCTTCAAGAGGAGCGTTTTGACGAGCGGGGCGATGTTCGTGCTCATTTCACAAGGCTCAGGACCATGCGCTAGAATCTCGCGGCAATGGGTCAATCCCCGACCGACGAAGACTTCTACGCCATCATTCTCGGTTCCCTACCCCCCTCATATGATCCCTATATTTCCGCAGTCACCGCTATGTCTAGCGTGATCGGAGTTACCCTTAGTACAGACGACCTCATTCTCACCCTCACTGATGAATATGAACGCCGACTTCTGAAGAAGAACGGCAGGAAGGATGACAAGGATGCCGCCTTCTACTCCAAAGATTCTTCCAGCGGGAAGGGTCAGGGCAGAGGTTTAAAGTCGAAGAAGGACATCGAGTGCTTCAACTGCAAGAAGAAGGGCCACTACAAATCGGAATGTTGGGCTGAAGGCGGCAGCAAGGCTGGCCAGGGCCCATGGGGAAAGGGGAAAGGCAAATCCAAGGCTATTGCTGCAGCCGCAGCACAGGAGGAAACCACTTGGATGGCACACACAGAATCAAATGTGTTGGACTTTATTGAAGAAGGTCTCAATGTGTCCGCAGGATTTGCAGACAGCGGGAGCTACGAGGAAGACTCACTTGAGCTCGACACCATATTGATTTCGTCCGAAGATGACAGCGATATCTTCGATGGCTTGTTCGAGGATGCCGAGGGCCTCAATTCTCTCATGGAGAGCGAGGACGAGGACATGCCTGAGCTACAAACGGTTTCTGACTCCGAGTCAGACACGGAGTCTACCAGCCCAAACGACCACATTGACTTGGCCAACTTTGATGACACGGACACGAAAAGCGGTAATGGGTCAATGCCAGACCTCCAAGATGTCTCGGACTCGGAGGACGAAGGTGCCAATGGCTACACCGAGGACAGTGGGAACGACAGCGACTCCCACGACTCTCATGACTCTTTTGAGTGGATTGAGGTCAATGAGGGCAATATCAATGATTATTTGGCCTGCGCACCTACCAATGAAGCGCTAGATGTAAAGGCTCTGCGTGACGGAATTCTGGAGGAATCCTACATTGGAATGGAAGAAGCATACACGACATCGTTCAATTCAGCAATGCTCACCACAGACAAATCTGGGGATAGCCTCATCAACATAGATTTGTACGACTCGGGGGCGTCCAAGCACATGTCGGGGAAACGCACTCGATTCATCAATTATGTGGACATTGCTCCCAAACCCATCACTGCAGCAGACAAGAGGTCCTTCAGTGCAATTGCCAAGGGAGTCCTTTATGCCACAGTCACAAATGGTGATAAACCTGCGTCAAGAATTCTCTTGAAGGATGTGTTGTACGCACCGACCATGGCGGTCACACTGATTTTGATCAGTCGTATTGATGCCGCGGGCTCGCACGTATGGTTTGGGGACCGCGCATGCCGTATTATCAGAGACCGGGTACTCGGCCACTTTAGCATAATTTAGCCCAATTATGCCCATGGAGGTTAGTAGGTATGGATTTATGGGCTCTAAACCAAAGTTATGCATTCTGAGAGTGAGCACAGATATTTTCCGCGAATTTACATGGCGATACCATCCCTTGCTGATTTTTCTTTTCGGCGAAGTCCCAAAGGGGCAATGGACGGCCCAGTCGGCCACCCGGCTCTTTCGCTCATTTTCTCTGGTTCCTTTCACCCCACTGTGACCCAAATGACTCGAAGGACATCACTGTACGATTATATACACTCAAAGTGTACATATGACCTATAGGAAGACGAAAATAATTTCTCTTTGAAGCTGACCTGAGTAGGTGAGAAAAAAAGTGCGGTGGGAAAGTTGTGCCCTACAAGGGATAGAAGCTACCGAGAACCCCAGTGAAGGTAAAAAAGTCTCAATAGGATGTAATTCGACACACCCATGGTCCCAGGACGTCTCCCACATACCCATAACCCTTCAAGAAAATACATCTTTCCATGCAAGCGAAATTCTGGGGTTTGAGGTGGCGGCCGGCTATGAAGGGGAATTCAGCCAGCTTAGAGCCAAATCAATGTGAGATAATATTGAGATAGTTGTGAAGAATAAATATCCCCAATCCTGAGTCCATATCAAACACGGATAGATCGTTAGAGGGGTGGCCGGATTTCGCCACCTAGAATGAGGTCAAAATATCCTTGACGGGTCCATGAGGCGAGGAGAAAGTTTCCTCGTGAATTTAATGCGTAGAATTCGTTACCCAGAATTCAGGTATAAAAACGAGCCCCGAATTTAGCGACGGCTAGCGACGGCATCATGATGCCATCAATTGGGCAGTGCATTCTCCGGCGCCACTCCCGGCGTGCCTCCGGCCCATTGTCCTCCTCCACCCACCATTGAGATCATCTGCGAGAAAGGCAGAGGGTTCTTAGTGAAGTAAAACATGTATTATATAGTATTATGTGGTAGGTAGCAGCTATCAATATATTTTGTCGTGCCGCAAGTTTGCCACCAACACTTCACGTCATGTCACATTTGTGACCTAAGGCGTTTCACGCGTTGCGACACGCGTCGCGACCAAAACTCCAATTAATGTGAGTGAGCGAGTGTGGTGGTGGTGACTTCTGTATAGGACAAATCTCAATTGGGTGCAAGTGGTGGCCAACATCGATGCAGACACGGCGACCGCGATACATGCGGAACGCAGTGCAGGTGCAACGATGCGCAAGAGAGCCAAGGAGAAGGTAGGGACTAGAAGTCAATGGTTGTCTGTATCTGTCATCGTGGGGACTCGAGCACTGGTAAAGTCTCTCTCCATTTCTTGCCTTCCGAGTTGGCTAAAAATACACAATGTTGGTGAACACCAGTGAATACATAGCTAGATGGTGCGACGGCGCGAGCTTAAGGACGTGAGCGTCGGGGTCATTAGACGCGTTAGCGAGCGGCTCGGGACTCAGAGGAAAGCGTATGCACTTGGGATGTGGTCTTCCTTTCACCACAAGTCTGGACTGTCCACTTCCACGCACCCAAACCCTAGTCTCTTATAAACAGACGCTATAACATTATCAACTCGTACCTCGTTTGTTATAGTCCGTCACTAACCTCGATCGAATGATCGGTGGCCTCGTTATTACAAATCACAGAATTTTTTGGATGTTCCCAAAGCTTCGGCGACACGTATTTCACTCTTCTGACCCAACATTTACGCTCAAGAACATGAAGCGAGTAAATTGTGCCGCTGTTGGTTGGACGGAAGGTCGAAGAAGCGCAATGCCGAACCTTAATGGTCCGGCACGCGGAAAAGGCCGAGATACCAATTTGAAGAGAAGCGGACAAGTGTAGTGATTCTGAAGGGATATTTCATCTGGAAATGGGACTTTGAGAGACTCTTTCTCTCAAAGTTTGTGGCTAGAGCCACCAGAAAAGTGAGTGGTTGAGGAAAGTAATTCAAACTCCGATGATTATAGTTAACTACAGACTACCCAAACCCACAAGTACTGTATGGGCACTAGGGCACAGCACAACTATTACGCTCGAGAACACGTTTGCAGCTTAGAAGTTCAAAAGCCGCCATTACCATCGTGATAACGGTGATGACAGAGGTCCCGCCACATCGTGATGTCTCTCCACAGGCAAGTCCTTCGTGTCTTCTTGTCCTCATCTGCTCACGAGATTTTGAGCGAATCGACATCCCTTTCGGTGGCACTCCCGTTGAATAAATATATTTTCTCCCGGCAGTAGCTCTTGATCTTGAATCCGATGGTGAGAGATGCTCTACCGGGCTCAAACAGGAAAGTGGAGGACAATGGGCGGAGGCACGCCGGGGGTGGCGCCGGAGAAGGCAGTCTACAGCTGATGGCATCATGGTTCTCTCACTTAAATGAAGCTGGCGGGTAACGGCCACCGTACCCGAAACCTGCGAATCGGTGAAGAATTGGTGGAGAAAGGAGCAAAAGCCGAGAGCGAGGGCCGTTCGGAGATAAGAAATGATGTTCACACGCCGCCACCTTGACAGCAAACGTCCCACAGTTTTTGATAGCCGCATCAATTTGGGTCCAAACTCGACATACAACATCCTCACAAGTTGTATTCTACCGTACAAGTGCCCGGAAGCAGAGATATGCACCGCGACATTTCATATTTTGCAAGTGGCCGAGTACCTAGTCTGGCCGACTAGGCAGTCACGGATAATATCTTTGACAAGGATCGAAAGCCTATTTATCTTGGGCTCAGTCTTGTGGGCAGACTGGTGGCTGTAAAGGGAAGAGAAAGAATTAGAATAATCATGGATGAAGAGAGAACAGCGTATTGGAGAGGTAGAAAGGCGACGAGCGACGCGAGTCGCACTTCCACAGTGGGCAATATTGACGGAATAAACCCCCCCCCCGCTGTATTTCTGTTGATTGCCTATGCCATTTTGATTCCACCTCTCGAGGCCGAGTTTAGGCCCTGATCGGGTGGAATCGGTTCGGCTGTCGGCTTCACAAGCGAGCAGTGATGCGGCTTCGGCTGACACGCTCCGTCACTCAGATGTCACACGTGTTTTGTACAAGATTAGATCTTGGCAGAATTTCGGCACATGTTTCCTATTCCAATTTCGCATCTTTTATCCTGAAAACCCATAGAGATGTGTATTGGAACTCCAAGTCTACAATAAAGCATTAGATCTAGTGAGAATATCAATATCAGATCTGGGAGCAGCAGGTTGGCCTGAGTCCAAAGTCAATTATGTACGTGCTGTCAAGGACAGCGTGACAAGGTTGCCGCATCAGCCGGTTACCACACTTTTTGACAGAATCCCACGTCAATTGGGTTGGAATCGTTTTGGCAGAGGATTGGGAATGAACCGACGCACCCGAGCAGGGCCTTAGTGTCCCGAGAGTTTGGTTTTATGACGCAAATGCATTTTGACGTACGGTAGGCCCCAAATCCAATGACCTCACTGTTCTTGCATGCCAGAAAAGATGAGCTTCATCTGGCCGAAAAGGTTCTATGCTCACCACGATCATAGGAAAGGAAGACAAGACAAACCTCCGCTTCAAAGTAGCTAAGCCGTATGGAGAAAGAAACCAACATGTGCAAACTGATGAGCACTGCCGAACGAGCAAAATCTTAAAGAACGGTTAATTAATGTCGGGCGCCATCGTCATGGGCCGGACCAATGGGGCCAACATTGTCTTGGCACCGCATGAGATAGTTCAACATCTCACCATCAACGATGTGCTATACATCAGCGTGTACTACGGAGACTATATTGACTACATATACAGTCCGAGGGCTATGCTGCACTATCTTCAACAATATATTCAACTGGACAACAAATTCCCGGGGGGTTTTTCCTGATGTTCTGTGGTGACAACTCCCACCTTCCGTGACACGATATTGAATCAGCAGCTGACTGATAGATATCGATAGATACCGAACATCTGGTGCGAAAATTCGAAAAACGGAGCTTAAAAGGCTTCAGACACAAACAATTTTATAAAGAGAGAGAAAAAGGGTGATGTTGAAAAATAAACATAAGAAGAAAGCCCTGAGGCAACCGAGACAATAGAAAACCATCGGGGGATGGGAAAGAGCAAAAGAGCTTTAAGTAGGTCTTGAGCGCTCCAAAGTTGACCACGTGTTTGCTCTGAATGGAACGGTACGTAATAAGCGGCGTTAGCTGGTGCTTAAAAGCTTCAGACATCTATCAAGAGCCTGGGTGAATCTCTTATTCTCCCCTAACCATGCGCCCAGTTTTCGTATACTACGAATCTCCGCTTCCAGGCGATAGACGCCCATTCCATCACGCCTATATGATGCTTGGCAGTGAAGCTAGCTCGGAGCTCACAAAGTCCACCCATGTCACCATCTTTGATCGCATTGGTGCAAAGTCTGAACCAAATTGCGAAATGGTCAAACAGGAGACAAGGGAATTCCGAAAATTACCCCACGGGACCTACACATTCGAAGGATGGACGAATTGGACAGAGAGTAACATTATTGATGCAGGTGAGTTAGATGCGATAAGCTTTTCTGGGCAGTGGTGTTAAAGTGTGTTTTGCATAGGCAAGCAGGATGTTCAGCAGAATCCGAATTATGATATATTCGGGAATAATTGCGAGATTTTCGCGGAGAGACTGGTTAGGCGAATCCTTGTCTGGGAATCGTATGACAGGCAGTCGAGGCGCATGGTCCAACAGGCTACTGTGGGGTTAATGTTCATGTGAAGGCTGATTGTCGAGGCGTTGTGATATATCAAGGCCTCTTGCTTAGCGTAGTGCATGATATATCACTCCAGCTTCCTCCCCCTTAGCTACTGCGCCCGCGCGTGCGCCGCTCGCCCGCCGTGCAAATGGTCCGTGCACTGAACGCTCCGCCATTCCTAATATACCTCGTATATTAATACCTGGCTCATGGAACATGTCCGTTGTCAAGTTTAACCCAATTGGGACTTAAACGCGGGCCGCGATTTCCGGCGGTTCCGTAGTGCCGTGATGGCACTTGATTATTTCCGTTAATCTCGTTTAATCGCGATTACCGTTACTGTGAAGGGTTCTCTATGCTGTATTTGAATGCTCAATAAAATTTGAGGCATGCAAAAAAGGGGGTGTTTAAACAAAAAGGTATGAACAGTGTGATTCTGAGTTGATGCGAATTTATACATCGCATTTTGAGGCTGCAGTCTATAGTGTGCTCTGTAAACTATGCAGTGCATCATTATGAGCCTTGAAGATACCTGGAACAATACACTGGCTCTTCCTGACTGTGCATCTCTTTGTCATATAACCTACAGTTTTATACACTTTTCCGGGCTGATCCTCAGTTTTTGCTCTCATTTCAAAGTTTCCCAGTAGTTTTACCCAAATCAAACTATTCAGCGCAGTACTATACATCCATCCTATTACTGTATCAAACTCACAGAGGTCCACGAGCACTCAAAATCCCTACAGCAAGAGAATGGGTGAAAATTGGAAACTTGAAATTAAAATCGTATAACGCTCAGTAAAAATACACTGAAGATCTTAAACACCACTTTCAAGCACTGTGAATCAATTCCACTTGGTCTCAAGGCAAACGAGTAAAAAATGAGGGCACGGCGATTCAAGTTTATGCCTCTCGGGAATAATGCTGAATCGAGTTAAACTGCCAGCGAATCAAATTCAAGATATTGAAATCCGATCAAACCCGATCATCCGAAAAGTCCGATCTCGGCGGCATTTGTGCCGTGTTATTCCATTTTGGGTCGCATTTTTGATACCCTTTTTCTTTCCCCCATATTTCGCTCTTTTTTTACTCGTTTGCCTTGAGACCAAGTGCAATTGATTCACAGTGCTTGAAAGTGGTGTTTAGAAGGCAAGTCAAATTCTCCTCGGGAATATTGTATCCAACTTATACAAGCTGGCTAAAACTATAGACATATCTGATGAAGAGTCCAAAGATGTGCGGAGCCCGGCTGTCGCAGATTTTTTCCAGAGTGCGCAAACAATTCCTGCCAAGCGTTCTCTCGAAGACACAGTCACTGACATCCATGAGTGCATCCATTTCCAACATCTCTGCATTTTGCGATTTATCCGTCCTTCAGAAATCCGATGAAGCAAACGGTGAAAGGGACCGTTCCAGACAACTTCGCACTACGGCGTCTCATGCTCGACGAGAAGGCACTCCTCGTCGAAATGCTACGTCTCGGTGCGTTCACCAAAAGGGAGTTTATCTCTCGGCTTGCACAAGTCCAAGCTGAGTATGAAGTTGAAACCCGGTCAAGCCCTGCCAAACGCCAGTGTCTCTCTAACGCCCACGATGTGGGTTCTTCTAGTGGCTTCGGAATAATTTAATTGGTGTTTGTTCCATCTTTTATATATGTACCTCCGTTTGAACGCTTTTTCACTTCCTGTTCGTTCCCTCAGGCTTGCTGCAATCAAGTGAAGGGCTGTGTCATTCTTCGAATCACGGGCGTGAGGTATCCTGTGTTAGTGCTATTCAATATTTCTGGAATTCTGACCAAAAGCGGTGAGTTCATTCCAGGCAGCAAGAATTGTTATGTACTGTTCGCATTTTTCATATATCTGGTGACTTCTGGCTCGTTAGAGATACAGTAGCACATCTTCCGCGAATCGTTCTCTGTTCAATCTACTCGCTCGAAGCCTTCAAGATCGGCATCATCACCGTGAAGGATTCGAGTTGAAACAATGAAAGGGTTGTGCCTACTCTTCCATTGCGCCTTCGTACGTGATTCCACGAGTCAGATCGGGGCTGTGCAAAACCTATTTGTTCTCCGGTACTGGTAATTTGTATTTGTCCCATCCGACTACTTTTTGTGCACCCATTCTCGTTCGTTACCCGCTCATTACCCACCCTTCATGAACAAAAAATCTGTGGGAATCTTCTGGAAACATCGAGCCTGAGTGAACCTGAACAAACTATTAAAACTCTGCGAGGTACGCGCTGGATCAAGTAGAGTGTCTGTCTACGAGATTATCAAGACTCGATACCTGGTATTACTTTGCAGCAATGAAATTGCACGAGCGAGCCACCTAAGGCTGCATATCTGTAATTTAAAGTTGGATTCAAGTCGGATTGCATACCTATGCCGCTATGCGTCTATGTGTCTATCGGTATACCATAATATAGCTAGGTAGGTAGATTACACAGCACGGTCCCGCTCAGGAAGTTGACAGGAACGCCGGGCCCCCACCGCATCGTCTATCGTAGTCTAGCATAGACAGGGGGAGCCTATGGGTCAATGTGACAATACGCACATTCTCCACGTCCGAAGGCCGCGGCAGCAAACCCGGCTCTCCGCCCGTCGCGTGCCTGCTCCCCCGAATCGTTCGTTATTCGGCACAGGGTCGGAATTCCTCGATGAAGACACGGCACGCACCAGCTGAACAATACCCCCGCAACATACCGATTCGCCAACTGCACCGCTAGCGCATCCGCCCCCAGCCGGTCATCGCATTCCCGCTATTCACCCTGCCCGCGCGGCCTAGTGTTTTTTCGGCTTTGGTTCTGACTCTTGGCTTGGCTTTGGCTTCGGAAAATCTCAAGCCAGGCCACGGCCAGACTGTCGGCTTCGACTTGGCCCGGCTCAAGCCATGGCTTTTGGCAGGGATTCCAGCGAAACTCGGGCTTTGGCTTTGCTAAATCCCAGGCCAGGCCAGAGCCACCTCCAGCCAAAGCCAGAAAAAGCCAAAGCCGAGCCAAAAAGCCATGGCTTTTTGGCCCGCGGCCAAAGCCAAAAGGAAGAACACTGCCAGTGTAACGGAAAGTTCCTGGTTCGGCCATCAATCGGCATGACACGGCACCTGCTCCGCAGGCGCCGCAGTTATCGCAGTTATCGGAACAGCGGACGCAGTACTTATTAATTTACTTGACTCGTATTTCTGACTTGTTAGTTGACTCAGTAGTGACTCGGACCATTAGTATAAATACCCTAGTTAATAGTCAGGTAGAGCAGTGGAATCGACAACTTCACTACGCAATCGAGCTCGAACTCAACACTCACCGAACAACAACTCAACACTTTTTCGTGGTTATTCTTATCTTCGTTCCAGCATCGAAGTAGGAGACGTCACAGCCAGTGCCGCTCGCAAGGGCATCGACATCCGCGGCGGACTCCGACATTCACAGTTTTGAGCCATGGCGCGGAACAATCCTACCCGATCTCCGCGCTAGAGGCGAGCTCGGCGTAGAGCGCCACGGTGGCGGAGGTGAAGGCATTGAACGCGGGTTGGATGGGGTCGTGCACTGTTGTGTAGCCTGTGGGGAGGGTTGGGATTAGATCGTTTCTTCAGGTGGTAGCCAAAAGGTAGATAAGAACAGGGGGCAGCTGGGAGGTAAGGAGTGGGTAGCAGGAAACAACGACAGGAGACGGAGTGAAAGGGGAAAAGAGAGGTGAAATGGAGAACGAGTGGAAAGTGAAGCCACACACCCTTCCAACTGCGGCCTCGGCGCGGGGTTAGCGACCGAGTATTGCGCCATCGCACGCATCTTGTTCGTAAATGGGTTCGTTACGCTTGGCGACAAGGTAAGCTCGTACTGCGGGAAAAATTGATCCGTGTCAATGATTAATAAAATACTTACCGCAGTGTGAAGGAACTCCACGCGTCAGCGAGCATTAGCGCGCGCTTGAGGATCACCGAGTCGAGCGGTGGTCTCGATCTCTCGAGATCTACATACGCGCATAGGCGTCAGGGAGGGTTAGTCGGGAGTAGCCCGTCGTTGGCTGGCCGTTAGAATGCGGCTTTTTGGGCACCGTGCAGAGCCACTTGCGGCAGTGAAAATAATTGATTGGGAGCGTGTAGACTGCGAATAATTCACTGTATAGTGGATGTTAAATGGGCCCAAAGTAGCCAGCTGAGTCCTGTTGGATATTTTCCACCAAAAATAAACCAGGTGGACTCAAAGTGGACTGCCGCAGGATCCGATCCGCCACGCGGTCCGCGCCAGATGCATATCTGGTGCTCCAAAATTTGCTCCAAAATTAGCCGTACGGATTAAGTACCGGCTGCGCTATTTCTCTCTCGCATAGCAAGACGCAAACTATGGCCCGCCGCCGCATTGCTGATACTCTTGTATTATTTTCCGATCCATATATCTATATTTCTGGATCAAGCTGTGGATTTCCCTGCGGTGCGTTCGTGCCCACATCTTTATTTTCGCTGACCTCTAGGTCCATGGATTAGCTTTACTTCAACGCGATGTGTTCGATCAAGGTGCGTTAACCTCTTCATTTAGATTTCCACTCGCGTACCTCCATATTTATCCAGAACAGATATCGCGTCCCGTTCTGGCCTTTCGTTTTGTTGCTATAACTGGGTTCCCATTCTTTTCCAAGTCCCGGTGTGCATTTCATCCACGTAAGCGCCTTCGGTCTATTCAAACCAAACCATTGCGTGCTTATAATTTCTTTCGTTGCCGCACTTCCGTTCCATCTCCATTCAGGTACCCATCCCTCCAAACTCAATGACTCATTCAAACCATGGTAATTTGATGTTCAAATCAGGACTGCTGTATTATTTCTGATTCATATATGTGGACATCAGCTCAGTGCTTTTGCGCCTTCATTTTTGTCTCCGTTAAGCTCCATCTCATGCAGGTTGAGCGCGATTGAAGGGAACTACTTTCAGTTTAACGCTGGTGTGATCAATCAAGGTCCGTTCGCCTCTTCCTTTCGTTGCTCTACCTCAGTTCCCTTGCCACCCATGTACCTCTTTATTTAGTCAGAACGAATCTCATTGCAGCCTTTCGTTTCTTTGCTGCGGCTCAGCTAACTGCCGTTCTATTCAGGTTCCTTTATTTTTGAATAACGGATTGACTCAGAGATGAGGGGCGTTGTCTTTTTGGCTGCTCTTTTATTTTATTTTGTTTTATTTTTTGATCTATTTTTTTTTTTCTCAGATTCGCCCGCGTGGTTTTATTTTACGTCTCAGGTAACTATGCCTACTTTTCAATGATGATGATGTTGAGTACAGCCAGTTGGGAACCTGAACACGATAGCTCTGACTGTATTTAAACCATTCCCAAACGGCGTTGGAATTCGGGCGAGTGCAAGCAGCGAATGCGCGTGTTCAAGTACGACGTTGCTCCTGCTGCTTTTTCTTTTTCTTTCTCATTCACTCCAGGTGGGTTCGCCTCCTGCTTTTTTTCGGGCTCACTCTCAGTTTCCTTTCCATTTGATCCCCAAATCCCATGGGTATATTTCTCTCCCTTTCTTTGGTCTATCTGGGTATATTCTCTAGATTTGAGAAAAGAGCTATGTATTGCATTCAAGGTGACTTCCTCGTCTGACTTCATTTCCTCACTACCTTCTTCACGCATACATATTCCAATCGCTACAGTGTGGAAGAGGATATTGGCAACATTTTGAAACTCGTCGGGCTTTACCACAAAAGACAAAAAAGAAAAAAAACGGGGAAAGAAAAAATCCACCGAGGTGGCGCTGACACAGCCTCGGTGACGCCGTTTTGTTGAAACCTTCCTTGATGTTGGTGGAGTGCGGGGCGTTGACAGTGGGCAATGGCACGCAGTGGCTGAAAGTGGTCAGCTTTGTCCACTGTTTGAGAGGTCAGAAACAGCGCGGCAAAAAGGTAGGAAGATGACAAAGTCAAGGAGAGGGAAGCTCCAGGTGATTGGAACGGCGATGTCGGTGTTGACGTCGAATCCGGCACCCGCGCGGACGTTGATTGCGGCCTCGGGTCCGAGCGTGAGGAGACAGGGGAAGCTCAATCCGGGGATGCCCTATTTAATGCGATGTTAGAATGGCGAGGAATATTGAGCGTGAGACGGCGATTTACAGCTTTGAACACGGGGATGTTTCCACTATCGACATCACCAGAAAGCAAGGATCTAATGTTGATGATGCCCTTGGCGTATCCGGACACGGCGGCAGCGAGACCAAAATTGTCGATAGCAGAAGGTGCGACGGTACTATTCATGAGGAAGGCGACTAGAGTACGAGGTCAGCCTTTTGTATATGACCAAATCATAGACATTGGCACGTACAGCCGATGTTCATTTGTGAATCAAGATCAACGTCGGCGTTAACGGTGGCATCGAAGCTGACAAGGCCAATGTCGCAAGAGAGGGCAGTATCAAAAAGGGGGAAGTTGTCCTTGACGAAGATTGCGTCGAGGCTACCGCTTTGCCCAAGGTTGTTCGATTCTTAAATAAATCTCTACTCACATCCAGCTGCGTCTCCAACTCCTCCGGCGGCGGCATCCTTCGCTGCGTCTCCGACTGCTCCAGCGGCATCCTTCGCGCCATGGATGATGTCTACAAAACGAGTGATCAGAAAGTGAAAGTAGTATCTAATGATGAGGAGATTTACCGCCAAAGTCGAGGCGACGGTCTATGGGAAGACCATGAGGAGTGTGCTTCAGAGAGCGGGTAGAAAAAATTCAGGAGTTAGTAGCGGGCTTATTCGACGCCTTGAGCTCCAGCTTGACGGTACCACGGCTACAAACAAGTATTCTCGTTCAGACATTCGCGCCCACAATAAATCGACGAGGACTCACTTGGCCGAGATTTCGCTTCGAGAGTAGCAGCCATTACTCTTGCGCAGCTTGAGTTGAGTGTCAGCGGTATTGCCTTCTGGAGTGGTCTGCTTGTTGGAAACACCCCAAGTGGCGATGCGAGCAAAGGGTCCGGTACCGTAGTTTTCGGGGAGACGGACGATCGTGTCGACAGCACCACCGTCTGTTACATCGTAGCAGTCCTTGGCTGGGTCGTCAGTAATGTAGACCAGGCGAACGTCTTTAGAGCCGGAGGACCAGTTGGCGGAAGTGATATCGGAGAAGATCTGTGAGTTGTCGGCAGTCTACAACTAGGGGGCGACTTCAGGGTATGCAACATAGAACGTAGGTCGTGCAGACTCACAAGAGAAACGGACGTGAAGGCGCGATCCTTGGTGCCGTTTGTATCGTATGAAAATCCACTCTTGCACTTGACTGCCAACCAGTCGTTGGCGGCTCGGACAAAGGCGGCAGCGAAGGGCAAGAGCAAAAGAAACTTATGCATGAGAGCAACCATAGCTAACTCTGTTCGGAGCGGATAAGAATGAGCATGACGTTTCTAAAAATAAAACCTATCTTCCCCCTCTGGGCTCCCACTTCTTGCCAAAAGTGTGCCCATGACTGCCGTTTGCACTATGAGCACGAAAGACTCACTGATAACATAAATTGCATTCGATCCAGCATTTGACGATTCAAGTGCTCGAGGTGATGCCGCGGATGATTCGAAAACGGTCAAGGCCCTCAAAGCGCCGAGCCGCTGATGACGAGGTCCCCGCGCGACAACATCGAGCATTTGAGATGACTGATATTGCGCGAGCGGAACGTGAGGAAAGATATGCTGCACACGTGCGGCGTCGTTTTGAGGTGTCTCCGACGATGCACCAGCCACCGACGCAGGGCGAGTCACGAATTCGCGACTAGATATGCGCCGGCGGCTTGAGCGTCGACGCTGAGTGCGGATGCGCGCGTAAGTATGGCTGAGGCCGTCGCGAACGGCTCCCCTGGAGTCGTAGATGTCGTTACAGACGCTCGCCGTGCGATACTGGCATTATTATATGGGTATACCTGTAAAACGATCGGTACGTACGTGGCGGAGAAAAAACAAGAAACAGGCAACTGAATACAGATATATGGAAATAGGATCGTGCCGGGCAGGGGATAAGAAACGTATCCGCCGTGTGCAATGGGGAAGGGCTGAGGCGTGTATTGCGCATGGGGTGATCGTCGTAGTGGCCAGGGTGCGAGCGATTGTCGGGATGCGGGTGATACGAATCAGATGTACTGCGATTGCGTGGAAGGGGGAGGGCTCTAGGGAGAGGACAGACGGCGGAGCGCTATCAGCAGGATGAGCAGACGGGGCTGTACCCTTGATTGCGTACGAATAGCGGACTGGCGATATTCGCAATGGCGCAGATAGATCTTCGAGAGAGAGGAGTGAAAACAAGATGCCGTCGAATAGAGGAAGATGGAGACGCGGGCGTACCTCGCACAAAGAGTCCGTTGTGAACGAAGGGAAGCGGACGTTACGAGCCAGTGAATAACGTATGAGCTGTGGCTCCGATCATAGCTGGTGACGACCCATGTGCGGGATGGCAGCAAGATATGCGTGCGCTACGAGGACGAGGCATGCATAGTTGCCGTTGAAGGGCACAGATGGGTTCCAGGAGCGGCAGCTATCGAGCGTACTTAGATGCGATGGGTTCAGACGCACTGGAAAGGAAGATCAGCTCGAAGAGAATATCGTGAGGCAGAAGACACACCTGAATGGCATTCATGCTCCCAACACAGACCAGAAGTTAGCCAAGGGAGGTGGACAATCCCGGAGGGGAGCAGCTGTGCATTGTAACGTCGGAAAAGGCGAAAAATCAGAAGACGAAGCGCACGCACCTCCACAAGTAATCAGACTCCTTCATTCCTTGCCTGTGGGCGTGAAAAATGACACCCGAGAAGTAAGAACGCGGCAACCGAGAAATGGAAGCAGGCGAAGCCTTCACCGAAATTGCCGCGAGAACGGACTCTAGAATATGGATCCTCCGCTAAGGTACTAGACGGAAGGTACACACACACCATATAGGGGTTCCAACGGCGACGATCAGGTCAGGTGGAATAGTGTACACAGGCGTCTCGAAATGAATGCCCGAGGCCGTATACATTGAAAGCGAACGGCGACAGTGAAGACTAACACCGGCGAGCTACACGAGGACACGCAGATGAACAAAGAAATAGCAAACCGGAAACTATACGAGACAAACACCCTGTTCGAAGACCTGCGGATTCGTCGTGACTAGAGTGCTAACCAGAATCAAGATAAAGACGGGCTCATTTGCAAGGTATCCGAGACGGTATATCTCACAGATCCAGGAGATAATTCGAGACTAAGAGTGAATTTGTTGAACCGAATGGGTTTAGAGCCTTTCGAAACTCGAGCCCTGGGGACACGCTGAGGATACTGTGCGTCTCCCTTTCCTATCTTTCATCCCTTGCCTCGAGAACTCACAGAATCCCCATGCACAATATCCTTCCGCTGAGCGTCATGCTCTCCGTGACGATGGCTTTGATAACTTTGGTCCCCGTCTCCACTTTAAATGCCTCTATGTATCTGATTCTCCATTCTGGGGCCAGAACGGATTATTTAAGGGCGATTTCCGCGTAAATAAATTTATTTACCCACCAAAACATGGTAAATAAAGTGCTAAATGGCCAAAAAAGCTGAAAATGAAGGTGATCTGCCTTTTTTTCTGCATTTAGGGTTAATTTTGGACCCGTTCTAGCTTTTTTTGTTCATTCTGGCTTTTTATTGAATGAGGCTTGAATTAACCACACGTCAATGAACTTTGACTGTACTTAGAGTTTCTTTGGGGCAAACAAAATCCTAACTGCAGCTATTTGAAATAGGGCTAAAATTAACCCTAAATCAACCCTAAGTGCGCCATAGGGTTAATTTCAGCCCTATTTCTCACTTAGGGTTCATTTAGGGTAGGCAAGCACACTGCTGGAGGCTAACTGGTGCTTACTCATCTAAACTAGAACTGGCAACAGGTCAACAGCCATAAGCAGGGACAATGCTGGAGCTTGCCAACCTGTTGGCTGCTGTATGCTGTACTGCAGTGGGTTGGCCTAAACCCTAATCTAAGATCACCAGTCACCCTACAGTCCATTACTAACCCCAGAAAAACAGCTCGGGATCCAGAATTTATTTAAGCACAATCCTGCCAGAAATAAATTCAAATAGGCTTGAGATTAACCCTACATAGCTAAGCGGGAAAGTCTGTAGCAGTCCATAGCCTTTGTAGCCAACCACTCACCTTTGTTGTATGCTGATCCCAGTCGCCAACCACATGTGTTTAACACCCCTAGTTTTCAGGTATATTGGTCCTTGCCTCTAGTGTTCCGAGTGCTCAGGTTTGAACTTTTTTTTGAGCATTTGGGATAATGAAACTCAGTCTGCAGAAGCATTCCGAGTTCATTCGCTTGGGTTGCTGGTTATTCACCAGTCATTGCCAGGGAAGATGTCTAGGAGGAAATGCTGTTACACATAATTCTTTCCAGTCTGGGACTTTGGCCTTGAAGAAATTTATCTGATCCCATTTCAGTCATGTATGGGCCACATACCCACTAAAACCCCCTCTTCTGGCAATGAGGCTTCATTCATAAGTAAACCGCTTCAGGTGTTTAGTACCAATTGTCAGGGCTATCTGGGGCAACGATCCATCGCAAGGCTCTAACCAGAGAAGAAAGGCGATCCATCGCGAGTTCTGATCAGAGGAATTCGCGATGCATCACCTAGAAGCCTTCCGTTTATGGTTAGACATGTCATGCGGGCGCATGCGATCAAGCGGCGGCATTGCCCCGTCAACACCGTCGCTCCATGGGCGCGCACTGGTGGGCCGCCGTCGGGTGGCGATACACCTACCATTTTAGGTACCTTCCAAGGGGGTCCAATTCTCCGGTATTTTGACACCACATTGCATTTGGTGCATTTTTGGTACCTTCTGTCCGCGGCTCTGGCGGGGCAATTGAGGTCCGTAGATGCAAAAGAGATGATGGTTTGACCGAGCCCGCTTCCACGAACCTGTTGGGACTCTCGCGATGCCAGAAGGATCACTTTAAAGTGCTCACATTTGGCAGGGCTGATGAGGTTGATGTGTATGTGCATGTTTATATCACACTCTGATGAGCCCCTATCAGCTGCATTTTGCTGCTCGCTTCTCCGTTCCCCACTTTCACCGGGCGCACAATATGACCCAAAACGAAACCATACCATTCTTCCATGATCCCGACCTATTTTCCTTCCAATCTGATCGTTTATTCCATGGCTTTCGCACGGCTCGGCTGTTCCCGGGTCCTGTATTGCGCGCTTTCTCCCCCTCCTCGCGGCCACGGAAAACCCATCAAACGATAATGGTCCTCTACAGTCTTCTCTTAAGGCGTTGCCATGGCTAGCTGTGTTACAATGATCACTGACATTCAAAAAAGACCCACGGGTGCGGGCTGCAAAAACACACCAGTACGCGTTCTGCAGGATCCAGGAATATTTGGTCTCGGATGTTTGCCTTTTTTATCCTTCTTGGTTCCATTTTTTCACTATTTCGAAGCAGGAGATTTGCCCAATTCAATACTACGAGAAATACGATGGAACAGAATTTTATGTCGTTTAATGCTCTGAACCATTTTTAAATTGATCTAACACTGCAGAAGCCGTAAGAAAGGCAAAACCAATGTGCTGCGCTGAAAAAACTGTGAAGTTGATATACCTCAAAAATCAGCCTATGGCAAAAGAGCACCGATCGAACCCATGAGATATTTTCATCTCTTGTTCGTAGGGACAGTGAAGAACGAAAATGTAAGCCGTTTCCGAAGATATATGGGTCTGAAGGCTCAATCCATTAATATGCATCATAATGGAGCAAAATGTGGAATATACGGACCAATGAATCACGGACATCCCCCCCACAACACAGGAGCCTAGTCATTATATTTCTTATGTGGAACAGGTTAGAAGAAGCGTTATTTGTCAAATTACCAACCTCAAAGTAATTTAAGAGGTTGCAGATTGAGAACGAGCGGAACTTGCACTTTGATTGTTTATGCCGTGATCTCATTTCATATCACTGTTCTGATGCTCCAGGAGTGAGATAAAGGTCGAAGAACAACACGGATATACTCCATTGAACGTCATAAACCATGTTTAAGCAAAAATCTTGCCAGGAAGCAAGCTTGTGCTCTTGAACATCGGATGAGCTGGAAACCTGAACCCAGTATGGAATTCAGTATGTTTCAAGCTTCAAAATGGATATTGTTTTGAAAACTTTTCATCATAGCACTTGGGTACCTCAACCTATATATATTTGGAAACGGTTCGACTCCCTAACCTCCTCAGCGATGGGACATGAACCGTAACATAAGTTCTTAGGCTTGATTGGCCTCATTTTGCGATAGGCTGATTTTTTGCATATGTTGTTTTGGGTCTTTTTTGCTCTCAGTGGATTTTAAGAAATTATATGACCCATTGCAGTGTTAGATATCATTTTTCAAGGGCCCAACGACGTTGAACTTTTGACTTTCATCACCAAAATGGACATTGTTTTGAAAACCCATTTATCGCAACACGTCTGTACCTCAACATATATAATTCTGGAAACGGTTTGACCTCCTGCCCTTCCCCACAAAGGACCACGACCCCCGAAACAATTTCTTGTGCTCAATCGATGCCATTTTGTCATAAGCTGATTTTCTGCATTTGCTGTTTTGGTTTTTTTTTTGATGTCATAAGACTCGTTGAGAACTTCTAAGACCTCCTGTGATGTTAGAATTCATTTACAGTGTCCCAGGTCCCTGCACGACGTTGAACTTTCGACCCTGATCGCTGTGTGTCACCTAGTCACAGCTGTGACTTTCCTGCTTTCGTTCCACCACGTCGGACGACTCAACCTCAAAAAAGGTGCAATACACGCTCCCATTGGTTTCTCTTTGTTTCGCAACAAACTAGTACTATTCAATGTCTGTCTGGTTCTGAAAATTCCTCCTATATATCTATGGCTGGATTCAGAGCTCTGAGTCCCCATGGCTGTGCTCTAGGCAAATTGCCCAGCGGTTGTTGAGATATGACCTTTTTACTGACAGACCATAAAAAACCGCTGGCTCCGGCCGAGTATTTTGCGATTTCCAAGATGGCAAGTGATGGGATCAAAAAGATTTATTTGTATGAAATGATCGCGGGGATCAGATCTACCTTACAGAATTCTTTCATGTTTTTTCATTCTTTTTCTGAATATATTTTGGCTGAGCATAGCCACCGGTGGCTGTGGTAGACATAGCCACCAATTTGTACTACAAATCGCAACACCACCACTATAGGATTTCGTAACTTCGTTCTTAATGACTGAGCTTGGCTCAAGTTTCACGGCCTCTCCACTTCGAAGATCTAGAGCTTATGGCTTGTGCTTACAAGAGCTCGAAAAATGCGAACTGACCATTTACCCAAGGCTTTCCAGGCCAGATTTTGGGGTATTGGGCAATCATTGGTGGTTCATTTCGTCTCCGGTACTCATTTTTTGGTGTTTCGAGGCCTTAAACAGCATATTTTCTCAGGCAGACAATTTTATTGTGCGATCAAAGTGGTTCAAATTATCCCCAACCTCGTCTGGATGGCTGTTTACAAGGCAGAACATACTATTAGGTGGAGTAGCCCATAACAACCACACAGCAGTAGAGGCATTCGTTATATTTCTAACCCTGAATTGCTCACTTATAAAAATTAATCACCGAGCCAGGCCCAAGTCCGAGCCCGACCCGACCCCACCCAGACTCATGAAGTAAGATCGGGCTAGCGATTTTTCCGAGGCCGACTCTGTTCTGACTCATCCGTAAAAAGAAATTACGGATGATGAAGATCAACATTTATAAAGAGTATCCACTAGCTGGATGATTTTTCCATCCCTTTCCGCTTCGACCTGGGGTCTTGTCTTCTTTCATTGTCCAACCGCCTTAATAGGACTGTTTAGATTCAATTTCCCTTTGTTTTATTCATTCCTCATGGCTCACATTTTTTCTGTGTTCTTCGCAGTCTTCATCGCCTCGGCTACTCTTGCTAGCCCTTTTTTTCTCTTTGTTTCATTCTCAGGTGGAGTAAGGCTCACGGCTCATTATTGATTTGAGCCCCCGTCCAGGAACGTGCTCTTGGCAGCCTTGCATGCAACCTCAACTGCTTTAAGATTGCTACCTCTCTTATCCAGACCGGAGACCTTGTGGAGAAAATTGATACGAGGTTTGTAATTTTGTTTTCTCATCAGCCGCTTTCTCACTCTCACTCTTCTTCAGAGGTGACACAGACGTGGCTACGGCCGCGTTCACCGCCCAAGCCGGACTCACTATCCCTGGTGACAGTATCAAGGCGATGATTGACACCCCTTGTCGCTGGCGGGCTCCCGTCTGCAGATACTCGGGACCAAGTTCAAAAGGGTCTGAAGGATGCCCCAGAAGGCACTGGGAATACTGCTGTACAAACCGTCTCAACAATTTTCGGTCCTTTTCATTGAAATTTTTATAGGGCAAGCGATGCCTTACTGCTGCCCAGAACATGCTCGCTGAGAACATCTCGGACGGCGACGACATTGTCGTTGACTGCAAGTAAACTCTTCGGAGGTTTCTCTTTTTCATTAATCAGTGGCAAAGTAATGGTACATAGACTTTGGAAGTAATAGCAATGCAGAATTTGGTTTGTGCATACTGCTACTAACCTTCTCTCCCCCCTCGTCCATGCAATACCATGTCCTTGTTGATGTCTGCCTAAAATTATTCATGCAAGGCATAGATCCATCGGTTCTCTATCACCCCACAATGCCGGAATAATAATTTTTCTGCCTATGAGAAAGCGCGAGCCTAAGCCCGGGCTCAGGGCTTCAGGCCCTGCACCCAGGGCTCGGGCTCGGGCCTGGAGAATTTGAAGCCTGAGCCCGCCAAAGCCGAGCCCGAGCCCGGGTGTTCAGGCTGAGCCGGGCCCTGAACATCACTAGTATCATGGCCAGCCAGGATGCCATGTGATCGTGTTTGATATTTGATTTTCACCGTATTTCCACTCCTGGGATGAAACTAGCATGGTTAGGCCTGTGGGGGATCAAAATCTAGTATTTGAATGACTTTAGGTGTTGATTTGAGCAATAAAAATTTTGTGCCCAAAAATTGAGGGGAAATTTTTTGCACCAAATTTGTTGAGGGGAAATTTTTCGTAGCAGTAAAAGTTGCGGAAATGTAGAATAGGGCAATGAAAGGAGGGGATTTCAAAGAGGAATCCCCACATTATATTCAGTGTTGAGATTAAGGCTTAGCCCTTAAATTAAGTTAAGGGTTAAAATTCCCTTAATGTTAACCCTTCACTTCAATCTTTTTTGGTCCTAAGCCTTAATTAAGGGTTAATGATGCCATCAAACTTCAACCTTGATCTCTTGGTGGTAACAAGTTGGTGGCGGACAGACAGGTACTTTGCAGTGCCGCAGGGTAGACGGACATTGTGGTTTGCGAGAAGCATCAAAATCATTCTCTTGAGAGTGACGATGAAGCCAAGGCAGAGGCACAACCACACTAAGTTCTTGTCCAATCAAAGGCAGGTTGGCAAAAGGTATTTGTTCAGCGGGTCTTGAATGCACAGGAGATGGATGGGAATAGTGATGACAAAGAAGACACGCCAGAACCCCGGCTAATGATGACTGGCTGCCTCTGTTGGCAAAGCTTTTTGGGGAGGACACGCTGAATCCAGCCGCTCACCATCGCACTCGCCGGCCCACATTTAATCACGAGCAGCTACTTATGGAGCTCCTGACTGCAGAGCACACTCTGATGAGGCACCTGACGATGGCGAATTATCGGTCTCGGGAGATGATTTTCAGGAGTAATAGCTGATTTCTACTGTATTCACACATTGACTGCAAAAGAAAAAATCTGCCCTTAACTTGTGCCCTTAATTAAGGCTTAATTAATGTTAAGGCCTTAAGATGAAAATTTGCCCTTATTAACCCCTTAATTCACAACACTGATTATATTTAGCTTCAAAAAAGTGAAAGTTGAGGGGAAAGTCCCCGATGTAGTGAGGGGAAACCACCAAAATGTGGGGGGAATATTAAATGTGCATTTGGAACGGCATACAGCTCGGTTTCAGCGCTCCCGGAACTACCTGTTTCCGCAACTGTTCCGGCATCCCCAAAACGATTGCCGAAACTTATTGTTTCCGGATCCCCGAAACCATTTGAAAACAAAAGTGAATTAGACGCCTCCATGCAGATAGGCGTCCCTAGCCATCGGCTCAGCGGGCCTAGAATTTGGCCGTTTTAGAGGCCGGTTCCACGCAGTGATTTAAGTTGTAGATTTTCGCTACATCTCCAGGAGTCTGTCTTAGTGGCATCGGAAACCGGCGTACCAGATCCTCCACGGCATCCACATGGAGATCGATCTGTAGGTAGGTATCACCATCATTGTTGGGATTTTCGATCGATCAATGGCAGTCATGTCAATCACTACCCCTCCGGGTGCTGCTCCAGCATGACAAGATTTTTTTAGCACTTGGAAATTTGATCTTTCCTGGATTGAATAAGTGTTCTCACCATTGTATGAAGACTCCCAGGCCCCTGAGAAAATCTGTGGCAGGACCGCGCACTGTGCTTGTAGATTAGTGATTGGTGCTTATCGGCAGCATTTTCAGTGTGGTTTCGATATGTCTTTCTGGGACATAGGAGTCAGAAAACCACGGCAAACTTAATTTCTGGTGCCTGTAAAATTTCTTGGCAGGACCGGGTGAGGCGGAAACCGATAGTTATTGATGCTCGTGGTGTAAGCATGCAACTTGATCTGCATGGGACAATGCACATGATTAATCATGACACCTCGCATGATGGTCACAAGCCAAGAGAGCTGCCACGAGTCTCTGAGCAACAACCCTGTGGTGTAGCTCAAAGAGTCAAAAAAAAAAGATACGATCTGATGGGATTGAAACCATGTGCGGGGGAATCAATTGCCAAAGAAGCACAGCCATCAATTCTAATGCTTAACAAAATCCAAGGATTCTTACCACTTTTCTAATGACCCTTACGGCATAAAAGCATTACATTTTTTAGAAAGACAAATAAAATGCGAGCCTTCAAAAACTCCGCTGGGAATGATCAAGAATGAGAATTATGTAAGCATAATTACTCGTAAAGTCACCTCCCTTCTACAAATGCAGCTATCGGCCCACCCCACTCTTATGAACGATCTTCAAATCAATCCCACGACCTGGTTTGATTTGTGGACCCGAAACGATTGGAAAATTATCCAGGCTTCAACCACCTTCGAGATCGACAGAAACCATCCCTCCGTTATTCGACTCCGCCCTAGTTTGATGGTAGAACTGCCTGTTGAGGACAGCCCGGGCATCGATCGTTTTCTTTCACGGAAGCGCGTGGGTACGGCTCTTGTATCCCCGCCGAAAAAATTGGCACGTACGGAAACGATCTCAGCACCAGCGCAGGCCCATGACATCATTGAAATCCCTGATTCGCCACCGCTTTCTGTTTCGTCCCTCCCTCTACCCCAGCCCTCTAATTTGGCGCCTCCCTCTCTTCGACTGACTCCAGCTAGGAAGCGTTATCCTGACTCGTTCCACGTTATCGAGCACCGGGATGCATGGGATTACTACCAGAGCGTCAAGGATTCCGGGGCGAAAACCAGCATACAGAAACTGTGGCCAACGCTATTCCCGGGGTCAAGCTATGTTCACACCACTGTAACAAAGTGGAAGAGTAGTTTTTTGGCCACTCCGACAGACGTCATCGCCCACTTTGCTGCATTTGGTAGGACATCGGCTGGCTCCTGGGCTGCATTTCGAGCTGGGTGTGCGGCCCATGCTCGGGGTGAACCATTTACCTCACATACTTCTGAATCCAAGCCCGTCAAAACCGAGACTGTTGATGTTCCATCTATTCCAAATCTACCTTCCTCCCCTCTGCCAGCGCCTCAGCCCGTTCCGCCTCCTCAGCCTCCTGAGCCTGTTCCGCATCCTCACCCCTTCCCACCTATCACTGCCGAGTTTGGACTTTGCCCATACCGCGGCATCCCTTTTACAGCTGCATCATCCGCCAAATTGGTCGAGCTCCAACAGAAACTTTTGGCAGCATCCACCTCCGCGCCAACAGCAGCGAATCCGGATCATAGAACTGCATCACTCACCAGCCAAGCCTCTGCCTTTTGCAGGCAGCACAACACCGATTACCAACTCCTGCTTTCTGCTCGCAAAAATAACTGGCCTGAATATATCAATTATGCCAGCATATTAGAGCGGATGGACAAGGCATCAATTATGGACACCTTGCAGGAGATGTTGGACGATCTCGAGGCCTGCGAATCGTTTACAGCGGCTAAATCAGGCGACTTCAAGAGCGCGCCGGCATAGTAAGTATTTTATGTGAAGAGACCGGCGACGTCCTCCATGACGGCACTAGTCACTGCATTCAGGGCCTACCTGGCCGACCGATTTTGGAGCTGTGGCTAGCCGACGGCTAGCTGTTGGCAGCTGAGGCTATGTCTCGGCCAGCTCTCGGCTAGCTCTCGGCTAGCCCACGGCTCTACAGGTAGATGCCGTAACCTGGCCCCGCGGCCTCAGAGCTGTGGCCAGCTAATCGCTCCACCAGGCTAGTGGATTGCAGTTCGCTTAGCCGAAGTCTGGGAAGGCGACCATCCCGAAGCTTGCCAAACCATGGCTATCCCGCCTTCCTGTTTCCCTAGGTCACTTATCACTCTGTTTCTTCACTTGAGCCAATTGAAATGGCCGCTTTTCATTCTCTTATTCATACCTTCGAGTTTGCCAATATCCACACCATTTTCGATCATTCAAATAAGCTTTCTTTCCCGACGTATCAAGCTCATCGCAGGGTGTCTCTGCCGGTAGGTCCAGAAACAGCACGTAGTCCAAGGATAAATGCATTCAATACCTGGGCTAGCTTTTGTCTAGCAGTTGCCAGGTACGGCCTGTCTCGGTAACCCAGACGTTCTCGCGTGATCCTGCTCATTCCCAGTAGGCGGTACTTATCTTATCAGTGCCACGGAATGATCCGGCGGAGTTTTAATAAATGATAAGAAAAGTTGGCCCGGGATTACGCTCTAGCGTGATTGTTGCCCCACTTTTTCTTATCATTTATTCAAACTTCGCCGGATCAATCTGAACCATAGATAAGATAAAACTACCACAGGGAATGAGCGAGGTCACGCTGAACGTCTGGGTTACCGAGACAGGGTACGGCGCGCTGTGGCGAGTTCTGGCGCGATCAGCTGGCGTCGGCTAGCCGACACGTGGCTACGTCGGCTAGGCTGTCCGCTGTCCGGCTAACTCCGGCGAGGTGACGTTTTGGCTCACTAGGCGTTGAATGCAGTGTACTCCATTTGGCTTGGCATATCATTCGGATGTCTCGGATCGTGACCGTTGTGTCGCGCACTTTCGCAACGGTCGTGAGGATGCAGCTCCGAAGACTGCTCCACTTCCACTTCCATCTCCTCTGCTTCCCCTGCACGCTTTATCACCCACCCTTGCGCCAGCCGACTCTGAGCGCGAGCCTACACCCCTGTCTCTCATCCCCGACAACCTCTGCCATTTCTGTGATGAAGAGCTTCCATTCGCACCGTCCAATGCTCTGATTGACATGGGGAAGAAGCTCTTCGATCTTTCCTGGCCAGATCCCATGCCCGACAATCCTCAGCATCGTCGTGTACCTCAGATGCGGATGACGGTGGACTACTGCGCAAGGCACCGCTTTGAAAAGGACCACATTCCAGCAGCAATCTTTGGAGGATGGCCCTTCAAGCCAAATTTTTCGCGCCTCTTCCATCGCATTCTGGACCTTGGCCCTACCCTCCGCCATTTATGCAAGAGTCTCAATCAGAGCCATTTCTTTTTGAGTGCCATCGAGTACTACGGTGACAAGCTCACTCAAAAATCTTCCCTCAAGGCACAGTATGCCAGTAACAGGTCTGCTGAGCACAGCGCCGGATAGTAAGTTCTCATTTTTGTATCATGTTGTCCAATTCTGAGGCATTTTTAGTTACGGTGAACGCGGTTATCAATTGCTCGACATCACTATTCGGTTCATGTTCCCCGACACCGAAGTACTCCTCAAGACCTTCCAGCCTCTCACCTATGACATTGCCATACGCGAAATTCTCATCCCCGAGACCGTCACTCGCCTCATCCAGCAAGACCTCGACCTTGAATCTGAGGGCGCCATTGCTGTCCTCAAGCAGAGCTATACCTTTGGAATCACTCTCCATCCTGGTGATGATGACTGCGAGTTTTACATGGCAGCAATGCATTCAATATCCCGGAGCCATCATCGAACCGAGTGGTCGTTGCGTGTGTGGGAAGCAGAAGGGGCTGCTTCGGGACTTGACTTCGAATCTTGGTTGCGAAAGCAGATGGATCTGGAGCACGGTGTGAAAACAGAAGCGGTAGGGAAGGTGTCGAAGCCTTAGCCTGCTGGAGGCGATCCTTGAGTTGGAACATAGCTTTACCCTTCTGATAGTGATACAGCTCTGCTTCATGGTGGTCAGGGAGAGCACAAGTTCGAAATCCGACCTCGACTGGCTCCCGGCATGTCATCACACAACACTGTTTCTTCAACAGTTGGTGCTCAGCACAGAAGGAGTCCTTGACGGTGCGGAGGCGATTCTGACAGTCATGCAATGTGCAGCAGAAATGCCCCATGTTATAGCCGTCTGTAATATTCGAGCAAATGTACACTAGGTTGAGAATTAGATCATGGCATAAGACTTCAGAAAAAAAGAAAAAAACTCACTCCAGCGCCTGCTGTCGTCTTGATAAATATAACAGCAGAGGTCACAGATATGGTTCCACTCCTCTTGTCCAGTTCCGGCTATGCGGAAATTACGTGCATCGAGAGCCGGGCGGAGACGTTCCGCTTGCGATGGAGCATTGTGTTGTAATTGAAAAATATCCCTGCGCTCGTGGTGGTCGAGAAGAAGGGCATGGAGAAAGAAGGAGTTATAAACATCCTCAACATCCATCTGGAAGTTGGGCCAGCTGGTGGGCATCAACGGCTCAAGCGAGCTTTGCGAGATACTGGTGTTGTAGATCCGGGCGCGATTTGTTGCGGATGTCCTATGATTTTTTAAACCTAGCAGGGGATGAGAAAACGAGCGACTTACCATGCAGTAGCCATCATGTTAGCAAAAAGTTCGCACAAGTCTGCACTAGTATAAAAGTGCTCTGCAGACTGAATGAGCTCGGGGATATTGTCTTGCAGATAGTAGGTTTGTGTCGTCGCCCTGTCATGCACGTAGTAGTTGTGATAGTAGCGGGTATGGCAGTCTGACGATAGTGAGTAGTGCCAAAAGGGCCGATTGTCGAGACATCAACTGATTGTTGATCTCTGTGTTGCGGGACAGGCCTGCAAGCATTAAATCTGGGAAAATTCCAGTGTATAGAAGGTCTGAAAAGGTTAGGGACTCTCACCCAGCGCTAAGCAATTTTTTCAGCCATCACGACGATATGTGATCAACTTGCGAAGGCAAAATATCTTGTCATTTTAAGAGGCCATTGCATATTGGGACATCGGCCAAAAGGAATTGCTTGACTTTTGCAGAACAAACTCATTTTCCAATTGATTAGTATACTCCTAAATATTCTCAGATTTATATGGGTTCTCTTTGTCGTCGTAGGAAGGAATGGGTGGCCAGAAGCACAGCCACCTGATCGCATAATCAGTCGGTGTCTCGACAATCAGATCGTGATTGCTACAAGACTAGGCCCAAGCTTACCGCCAGCTATTGTCTGTAAGCGTGCCAAGGTAATGGCCAGGCCTAGGCCTAGCACGTGCCAGCACAGCCTCTAGGTCGGGTCGGGTCCGGATGGGTCGACCCGACCCGACCTCCCCATCACTCAGACTTTCTGCGAGACTCAGGCTTTTGGATCGGACATCATTCGGCTTTCGTCGGAAAAGAATGATGTGGCGGTGCCAGTCACGCCATGACATCCCGCTTCCTCTTGCCGCTGATATCAAAAATCGAGATCGAGCAGAAATTCTTCCAACGCCGCGCCTCTCCTGCATGCATTAACCCCGACCAGTACCGCTGTCACAACTCTACCGCCTTCCATCGCTCGCACCAACCCCGCGCCCGTGCACTTCATCCGTGACGTCTACTACGACCGCCACGACGAGCGCCTCGCCGTGGAAGGACTGTGGGTGCGTCGGCGGAGCGTTGTCATCCTCGGCGACGGCTCTCCTACTTCTTCTTCCACTTCGTCATGGGAGGCCAAGGTGCGCGTGAGCGCGACTTCGCGGCATCGCATTTCGTCGACGTCGAAGTCACCGAGGCGGTCAAACGCGAGATGCGACGCGTGCTCGGCGGTGGCTACAGATAAGATCGGTGAGCATCTTGTTGTCATATCTGATTTGATGACACGCCGGCTGTCTGGGCGGTTACAGCTGCACTATGAGGATGACAACGATGCCGCCGATGGACTGCACCTGTAGGGTTCGGCACGGGTGGTACCGCAGGTGGATCGGCCCAGAACCGCACCCGTGATCCGGGCTACCGTACCCGTGGCCAAACGGGTACGGTTCGACGGGCATCCAACCGTGGTAGGAGCTTCACCACCGCAGTTGCCACTACCGTAGTATACCGTCAATTAACTGCGGTATAGACCACAGGTCGTAACTCAGATTGGGGCCATGGTAGCATTATACCCAATTATTTAAATTTATTTTCCTTCAGACATACATGCAATGGGGATTTCAAACATCATTGATTGAGAAATGTCTATGAGATACCATTCCAACTAGTATATCTCAATTCTTCAGTACTGGTCATGTGGCAGCCTGGTTGCCCAACTTGCCCCATACTTTCCGCTCACTGTCACTGGGCCTTTCTCATCCTCCCCAGTCCACCATCCCATCCACCAACCTGATTTGCACATGCTCTCCGCTGATCAATATAACAGGTCCTGTATAGGAAAAAAAAAACAGGTTAATGATGGGAAAGTTAGAAGGACACCTGTCCTTTTTTAGTGCCCAGGTCACGTGACCAGAGGGACATCTGTCCCTCTTAGACACCCAGCCTAGTTTTTTATAAAACAATATATCCCTGTGTAGGAAAAAACTGGTTTAACTGGAGTGTAAGAAGGGGGAAAAAAAAAAACATTATCAGAGGGACAGCCTGTCCTTTTTTAGCGCCCAGGTCACGTGACCAGAGGGACAGCTGTCTCTTTTAGACACCCAGCCTGTTTTTTTTTAAAACAATATATCCCTGTGTAGGAAAAAATTGGTTAATAACTGGAGTGTAAGAAGGAAAAAAAAAGAAAAAAAAAGAAAAAGATCAGAGGGACAGCTGTCCCTTTTGAGATTTTGCAGGTGCAGCACCTGCAAAATCTCACCGTGGCGATCGACCAGGCTGTCGAGACGACCGCTAAGGATGGACACGGGTACACCCGTGGGTATCTTGGGGTCTACCCGTACCCGGACCCGCAAAAACCGTACCCATGCACGGGTCGGGTCTAAAACCCGTACGGGTTACCCGCGGGTCCCAAAATCCGTCAGGTATACCCGTGAAATTCCAGCGTAATGATATTTGATTCGACCTACTTTTATAGTTCCTTAATGCAGGCCGCAAATTCACAGTGGGAGCAATAGAAATTAGACAATTTGCCCGGGGTGGAAGGTGCCCGAACAACCATGAGAACGATATTAATAAAATTTGAGCCATGTCTGAGATGATGGGTCAACAAGCAAGCAGAAAATCGGATGAGCATGAGATGTGTAATGAGTCTACTGATGACCAGAGAGCCAATGGTGAGCAAGAAAAACAGAGGAATGTGAAGAAAAAAAGCCGAAATATACCACTAAAAAACCCGCGGGTACACGGGTCGGGTACGCGGGTTGAGCACGGGTCTGAAATTATGATCCGTACCCGTACCCGCCCACACCCGCGGGTTTGTACCCGCGGGTGTACCCGCGACCCGTGTCCATCCTTAATGACCGCTGGGACTTTGCAGCTGCTCGCGCTGTGCTGGAGCAGATGCAGGCTGGATGGGATGGCGGCGGCGACAGCAACAGCACGATCCACAGCTCGCCCGACCGCTTCTTTCACGAGATCGGTGAGTTCGAGCTAGGCACTCTTGGATGTGTGCACTAGTTGGCTGGCAGTTTCCCCCCACGGAGTTGGGCTTGGGCAAGAGTCCCAAATTTTAGGCTGTTGTAGGTGCAATTTGAAACTCGAAGTATTTGATTAGAAACAGCTTTGATTGAAACCAGTTCTGAAATCAAAAACTGAAATTATAAGAATGACCTTTCATTTCATCTTAACTCATTCCTAATTTAATTGCTGAACCTTTAAGTTTGGCTACCCTGGAGAACTTGGGTTTCGCTCTCTTTTGCTACATGTACAAACAAAATTAGTCACTCAACATTGGTCATAGCAAAATAAAGTCAAAAGAAAATGGGACAAGACCTAGAAAATAAATCAAATTCAAGGGTATGTTTTTCAACTTCTTACCTACCTGAATCCTCTTGCGTGACCCGTTTCATCTCCTGGAACCAAAGATATGCTCTGAGTTCAATTTTGGGTGTTACTCATTTCTGCTTTGTGTTCGGGCCAGTAGCCGGGCGCGGAGAATATTAATCCCCGGGATCAATCACCACATCCTGATCTTGCCGGTGCGCTACACGGCTATCCCGGAATTCAACAATATTTTTGATGCCATTCGTTTTTTGTGTGATGAGTTCGCGGGCTACACACCGAGGGGCAAGGGACTCAGTTCCACCTACCTTTCATAATTTTTGAACTCCAGCAGCGAGCTTGAAAGAAAATCCTTTTTTTTCGGCAATCAATTCCTATCGAATTTCAATGGTTTTGCAGATCGTAGAATTCCAGTGGAAGCCGGGATAGCCGTGTAGGGCATCAAACCGTCCCCGTAACCGACCGTTTACGCGTAAAATACGGGTATGCCAAGTCCGGAGCGAAATTAACTTGCCGAAGGTGCTGGGACAATGCCGGATCGCCTTTATGTCCGGAGATAGCAGTTCCGCGCATCTGCGACTGGAAAACCCCTTGCCGACACGTTTTCAACAATCATGTCACCTGCGGCCCGCCGTGTGAACCAAATTCTGACAAATTAGGGCTGTTTTTACATCTCTTGCTAGACTTTGGCCGTGTAAACATTGAAAGTCCCTCACGGCTTCCCTAACCTCCATTCAGGAAAGAGGAGGTGTGTTTCAGCTCAGGTCACGACTTACCATCACTGCAAAATAGACCGTAACGGACAGTACGTACAGGTCCCGTTCCATTTGAACTTTCTTCGCCGGCGCTAATGTACGGCTTTGGCCGTGGCGTAACAAAAATACATCCTAAATCATATGCCCATGGGTGTATACAGTTTGATGCCCTCCAGCGCACACGAAGAGTCTTTGCTTCGACTTTGCTTCCTCCTCCATGTCCTCCCTGGCTACCTCCCAGAGGCCGAGAGTGCCAGCACACTCTGTCCTGACGATGACACGGCAATTGTGCACTTGCACATCAAGGACCTAGCGAGGTCAGTCTAGATGAAGCAATGCATAGATTAAAAGTAGAGATGAATCGATTAATTTATAGTTTTTTTGTGAGGAAAATATCTTCCACCCATGTTTTACGGATATTTTGCTTTCAGAATGTGTAGAATCACACTTTTCTTTTTTTAGCCGCAGTTATCTAAAAGCGACTTTATCTAAGCGTCTTTAGTGCCTATCCACCAATTGTTTTAGATCATAGACTTTACTCTTCAAATTGAACCTAAAGGTTCAGCACCTGCCTCGAAGAGGCCCAATCCCAAGTCATATTTCAGTTTCAAATTACACATATAACAGCCCAAAATTTAGTAATTCCTGCCGTGTATCATTCTGATCAGCATGACGTGAACCCACCGTGGTCTGGTTCGGTAGGTCTATTGTCTTGAACTTGCAAATTCTTCTCATTGATTACGTATTTCCTGCGTGGTGCGGGCATCGCCGCGGCGCAGAATCGCGGGAAGAGTCAGCGCAACCAATGACAATTGAGAGAAGAGCAGGAGAGGAACAGGGCGGGAAGCTTCCGCTGAAAAAACGGTCGGAACTGGCTAGGTACGTAATCCTAGAACTGGTTTCGCTTGTCTGAAGAAATATTTGATGTGCCCGATTATTTTATTCATTGATATAACCATGTTCATTAGTGGATTCTTCTAATCAGGAGCCGCCCTTGCTGGTGTGACCCAGGCTGCTGAACAGAAAATGCTAATCAGCAGCAACCCCTTCATGAAAGATTATGAAACAGAAATTTTGGAACCCAAAATTAATAAATAGCCGTGCCCGAGACCCCTGAGCCATGGTTCAATTCAGAGCAAATGAAGTGCGATGTGAAACAGAACGCTAAGACACCCCCAAATATTGTTAAACACCTTCGTGTTCTGCGTCAACACGTGTCAGCACAGCAAAGCATGTTAGCTTTGCACCCGCCAAGTTGGACGACCATATAGACCTCCCATTGCAGTGAATTGAAAGTTAAAGAGGTGCCCCGGGAAATCATCGAGATTCAATGTAAAACAGGTGAGTGTGTTCAACAGAGGGAGCAAAAACAGAGAGAGCAAAATGCACCAGGCTAGGACAACATGAAACATTGTTTGTGAGATTATCTCAAGCACAACTCGAGGTGTCTAACCAACATTGACGCCATATTGTGAGGTGGCGGGGACGGGAATTCGAAGCGTCTTTGCTGCACAATTCAGACTTGCGGAATCACGGGCATGGTTTTTTTGAAGGAATAACACTAGTGATCCGAAAATAGTCTGACGATAGAGGGAGGTGAACAGTCAATTGGATCTCAACGCCAAACAGGGCTGCAACAGGAACCGAGAGATGAGATGGAAGATTCAACGCACTTCTTACTTTCATCCTGTTCCACATTGAGATATGAATTATCAATGAAACTGTCTCAATAATATCAAACAGAGCTGCAACAGAAACCGAGAATGAGATGGAAGATTCAATGCAGCTCTTACTTTCACCCTGTTCCATATTGAGATATAAATTATCAACGGAACTGTCGGGGACAGCCTGCTGGTGAAATGGCTCTTGAACAAAATATGGTGAGAAACATCTCATGCACAGATGCGTCAGAATTATCTCCTACCTTTTTCTTCACCAAGATAAATCTCCTGTATTTTACTGGAACAAATTCGGATTCTAACCACTTTGGTACCGAGCATAATTGAGGAGAAACATAAATGGATGGTTTGAAAACATAACAACATTAACGAAAATGATAATTGTCCGGGACAATTTGAATAATGCATGATGAAACTATAAACCGTAATGGACAAATGGCACCCAGCGCCTGAAGGGAATGTCAGTTTCCTCCCGCAACTTGGTGACAGCAAGATGCAGTGCTTTGGCTGCCTGTCTCAGATTGGGAAGGACTGGTGGGTCAGAATTTGGATCACAATTTTTGAAGAGATGTTCATAAAATGTGTCGGCAACCTTAGGTCCGTCAAAATCATTCATTGTCCTGGCACAACGGGTCAGACTCAAATTTTATACAGAACAGAGAAACAAAGGAACTTACCACATTGTTGCGATCACACCACGAAACCCTGCGAACAGCAGGGTTGCTGCAAGGTGCATGGCCTCATCTGGTGCGGTCTTGTCTCCTTTTGCGGTCTCGCATGCACTAAGGAATGCAAGTGACAGATATTTTTTTGATATCGAATGCATTGTCTGCATTCGGTCGGCGCATAATCTCAGAGACCTTCAGACGACCATCAGTAAGGATCAGCCCGCTATCAAGTGGGTGATCTAAATCTTGAGTTCCATGGCATGCAAAATGCATTATTGCTGATTCTCGAAGATGAGTTAGTGCGGATTCTGTCGTGGCCGGGGTTGTATCACCCAGGGTAGTGAGCCATGGTTTGGGGACCCTCTCAACAATTTTATTCAGCTCTTCTCTAGCGCCGGGTAATGGTGAACAGTTTGGTGCCTGGGGCTGTATAATTGCCGTCATGTGGAACTTAGGTGCCGTTTCAACTGGAGGGTCAAGCAATGCAGTCACTGTCGGTGTATAAGATGAAATCACGTAGTCGGATGCACAATCTGTGACATCAGGACCATATATTCCAGCTGCGTGAAAGGGAAGGAATGTCAAATTCCCAGTCGGGCACCACCATAGCCGTGTAGGATCAGCAGATTTCTAAAAGAGATTAGAAAAAATATGAAGTGCTGATTTTATACTTACCTCTAACTTCAGAGCCTCAAACACTGGTTTGACAATGGTTCTCCAGAGGTCAGCCAAAAGCCTGCGCAAGGATTCATCATGGTCTACATCCATGTACCCTTCTCGGCCAGCCACCAGTCTAGCCTCAAGTGCCAGCTGACCCTGGAAATGATCCACATGTTTGCGTGTTACAACAAATGTGTCAAAGTTAAAGCTTGGGTTTGAAAGTCCGCGGGAAACTTCAGCTAAGTATTGGACTCCAGAGAGATCTATTTGTGGAAGCTTCAGACATTGAACATCCTTGGTTGATGTTACAATGAGTGCAAAGCAAGTGGAGTCGGTGGTGGTGAGAACTATTATTGGGCCAGAGGCAGCAGCTTTCTTCAATGTATGGATCCTTTTTGGTCGCATGAAATCCTCAAAGCCAGGCAACAATTGAACAGATTTAAGAAGTTCCTCCCACTCTTCATTGAGTCGACGGCAGCGTCTCCCTTCGGATTCAATTGACCTAATTTTCTCCTGGGAATCAGTCAATACATTCCGAGACGTGTCCCGAAAGGAGGCCTGCTCAAGTTGCCTGGATATATCTGTGAGCTTGGCAGATAGATCAGGCTGAACCTGCACTAAGTTATCAAGTGGTGTTCGAAGATGCAGTGCTTGAGCCCAAAATACAGAGCGGCTGGCCTCCAGGAATTCTACAGCAGTATGGAATTCATTCAGACTCACAGCATATGAAGCAGCATCTGAAGCAAAAGTGGTGCCTTGTGTAGCGAATAAAATCTCCTGGCGAGCTGGAAGATTTAGGTGAAGTGCTGCAAGCTGGGGAAGAAGCTCAATGACTGAATTGTATGCAGGTAAGGCAGAGACATGAGTATATTTAGCAGCGTTTCTGGCCCAAGAACGTGCACGGCGAAAGCGGGTATGAGGTGAGGATGACCAATATATTGTGGCCTCTTGGAAGAGTGTACATGCTTGATCAAGATCACCAGTATGTTTTGAATGTGCATAAATAGCAAGAAGACATAGGCCAAGGGAATTAAGGAAGGCACCACATTGCGGGTGAAGTGGTTCACAAAGAGCCAGTGCCTCTTTGTTGAGTGCAATGGCCTCATCAATGTCCTTGAAATCTCCCTTCTTCTCAAATCTTGTTTGGACTGCATCTGCCAGATTGTTGAGAGACAAGCTACGATTTGAATGAGATGGTCCTAGAAGAGCTAGTGCCTCTCTGTGGAGTGCAATGGCCTCATCAATGTCCTTGGAATCTCCTTGCTGCTTGAATCTTGTTCTGAATGCATCTGCCAGAAGGTTCAGAAGCACACTACGATCTGGATGAGATGGCCCTAGAAGAGCCAGTGCCTTTCTGTGGAGTGCAATGGCTTCCTCAATGTCCTTGGAATCTCCCTGCTGTTCAGATCTTGTGTTGATTTCACCTGCCAGGTTGCTGAGAGATGTGCTATGATTTGGGTGAGATGGTCCTTGAAGAGCCAGTGCCTCTCTGGTAAGTTCAATGGCCTCATCAATGTCCATGGAATCCCCTCGCTGTCTAAATCTTGTGTGGACTGCAATTGCCAGATTGTTGAGAGATGCGCTACGGTTTGGATCAGATGGTCTGAGAAGAGCCACAGCCTCTCTATGGAGTTCAATGGCCTCATCGATGTCATTGAAATCTCCCTGCTGCTCAAATCTTATTTGGACTGCAGCTGCCACATTGTTGAGAATGCTACCACGATTGGAATGAGAGGGTCCTAGAAGAGCCAGGGCCTCTCTGTGGAGTGCAATGGCCTCATCAATGTCCTTGGAATCTCCTTGCTGGTTGAATCTTGTTCTGAATGCATCTCCCAGATTGTTCAGAATTATGCTACGATCTGAATGAGGTAGTCCTTGAAGAACCAGTGCCTCTTTGTGGAGTGCAATGGCTTCATCAATATCCTTGGAATCTCCTTGCTTCTTAAATCTTCTTTGCATTGCAGCTGCAAGACTGCTGAGAGACACGCCACGATTTGGATGAGCCAGTGCCTCTCTGTGGAGTGCAATGGCCTCATCAATGTCCTTGGTATCTCCCTGCTGTTCAAATCTTGTTTGGACTGCATTTCCCAGATTGTTGAGAGACATGCTACGATCTGGATGAGATGGTCCTTGAAGAGCCAGTGCCTCTCTGAACAGTGTAATAGCCTCATCAATATCCTTGGAATCTCTCTGCCGTTCAAATCTTATATGGACTGCATGTGCCAGATTGTTGAGAGACCTACTATGATCTGGATGAGGTAGTGCACGAAGAGCCAGTGCCTCTCTGTATAGTGCAACGGCCTCATCAATGTCCTTGGGGTTTCCCTGCTGCTCGAATCTGCCTTGGATTGCAGCTGCCAGATTTTTGAGACATGTGCTACGATCTGGATGAGATCGTCTACAAAGAGCCACTGCCTCTCTGTGGAGTGTAATGGCCTCATTGATGTCCTTGGAATCTCTTTGCTGCCTAAATCTTGTTTGGATCGCAGTTGCTAGGCTGTTGAGAGATATGCTACGATCTGGATGGGTGGGTGCATGTCGAGCCAATGCCTCTCTAAAAAGTTCAATAGCCTCATTGAGATCCTGTATATGTCCCTGTTTCACAAACCGAATCACCAGTGCGCCCCCTAGCTGTGTGAGTAGGCTTCCTCGGGAGGGGGCATAGACGGCTAGTGCCTCTCGGAGAAGTTTGATTGATTTGTCTATATCATTTAAAACGTATTGTCCATCAACCTCGACTTTGATGCCATCTTGGTCGATCCTAAGCATCTGAACAAAAGAATCCCTGCAAAGAATATCAGTCAATTCTTGTTGATATAATGTGACGATGTAGCTGACCGCGTTTGCACGTGGATATGAATTCAAAGTAGATTATGGAGAGGTGCCGTTGTCAGATTTGGAGTCAGAAACTTGTGAGAGAGATTGAGGTAATGTTAAGTGTAGGGGCTGACCAAGTCGATGTCACGATGGAGCATGGATTATAAATGAGGCTTCATGCGGGGAGGCGGTTGGGACAGCTGTAAAGATTCGCCACAGCTTCTGATCTTTATCATGCGGTATGTGTAAGTGATGACCGAGTTTTGAAGAGGAATATCTATTTCAATTCCAAAAGCCGGTGCCCCCCGTTGTGAACATCATTGAACGCCATGCCCTCGACACTTATGTACGCTCTGCACACTAGTGCTTGATGGGCATGTGCTCCGTGCCAGGGAAACGAAGACGAGATGAGGGAGCTCTCAGCTGTGAAATCGCTGTAAGTGGCTATTAAGATTGATTTGATGAAGAGAAAGTAAATGCCGACTGTTTATAGGCGCGTAACAGCAGCCACGGAAGTAGAGGCGATGCTGTGGCGGAGGTACCTTGAATGGAGAGCTTAGACTTTAGCGCTACAGGTTCTGGGAGCTGTAAGGGCGCACCTTATCGGTGATGGTTGGATATGTCAGAACTCGCTTGAGAGTTTTCGACATCTCCTCTTTCATCTACCACCTCAAACTCCTCAAAGCTGTGGTCGCGTTTATCTCGGCCATCAGGCGCTTTTCGCGACGTATTTTCTCTCTGCTTCCCCATGTTTCGTACTGTATTTACTCATGGCTCTCATCTCGAAGTAGTGTTGCCGGGGTGCGGTTCAGAACCGCTCCTGAACCTGAACCGAACCCGAACCGCACCTGAATTCAGGTTCGAAGGGCTCGAAAAGTCCGAACCGAACCCCAGGTGCGGTTCGGGGTTCGAGGATTTTGGATTTTGGCGAACCGGTTCGAACCTTATGTTTTTACTGCTTGATTCTGACTCAAGGAATAAATAAGAGTCGTTAATTTCCGCCTCCCCTGCAGCACACAAGGTCCCCGCTGTCGACAAATAAATAGGTGCAGCCTGCCGCCGTCAACAAATGTATGATTGCTCCGCCTACGCGCAGTGGACAAGGTCCCCGCTGACCATCCTCTTCCGCCTGTCGAAACCTCTTCCACCCGGACTACCAGTATCACGGAATTCTTTCAGTGACACTCTTCTGGGCAGATATCTCACTCTCTTGATCTCTACCTGACTCGCTTCTCTGCTCGTGCTTATACTTCCCATACCGTTTGCTCCTCCTCTACGAATCTGTGGTATTATTTCTAAATCTCATCTGCAATCCTACCTTTTGATTTGAACTCCAAGACAACCTATGCTGTATCTGCATGGGATTTGGAAGCATACGAAAATAGTCTCGCAGTGCTGGAAGTCAAGGTGAGCACAAAATTTGTTCTGACTCGTTAGAATCTCATTCCATGATATTTCGGTGCATATTATGCCCCGCCGGCCCCTGCCGTTCAGCCCGAAGTCGTTGTTACTCAAGATATTCAATTCTTTCACTCAGGTATGTGTTCCTGTTCTAAGTTTAAGAGCTCTTCAATTCGAGCCGTCAAAAATTCATGACAATTCTACAGGTTCGTTCAGGTTCGAACCTCTTCTGAACCTGAACCGAACCCGTATGAACCGAACCCCTGGGTTCGGTTCTGGGTTCGTCAAAAGTGCCGAACCAAACCCATCCTGAGGTTCGGGGTTCGGAAAATTTTGCTCTGAACCGAACCTAACCGAACCCCGGCAACACTATCTCGAAGAGCCGTGCCGTTTTCGAGATGTTTTTGCCGTTGGGATACGAAAAGAACGAGGCAGCATAAGAAAATAGAGAATGTCCGAAAAGACAGCCCCGGGTTAGCGGAAGCAAAGGCGGATCACGGCCCGGTGCTCGGCGATCAACGGTCGACGATCTCACACCAATTACTCCGATGTCCTTTTCTCCTTCCTGCATTTGCTCTGTATCTTTTGTGCTGCGCCCTTCATTCCACATTTAAGCTCAAACAGTCTTCCCCCGACTAACTCGGTCGTGCGTTGGGCGTCTAGACTCAGCACAAGCACGTCCCTCCGAGTGGGCTCAGGTACGCCAGCCGCTGCCTCCAGGTGTAGTGTGCTCTAGCCCTCCGTTTTCCGGCACCATATGCATCCGTCGTATTGCCCTCATCGTACCTGGCAGATCCGAGACGGCCCCACAAGCAACGGAGTTCTTTGAAATGAATGCAATTGCTTCTCCATCGCTTCCCGCATCGCCCAGACAGCGAGCGCAAGATACGTTCTGCACTGCGCGAGATTCATTGTCACTCGCAAAACGCTTATCCCCGCCGCCGCTGCTCTAAGCTTTATCCGCGCCGTCTTTGAAGGACCAATCCCCATGATCGATTCTCGCCCATCACACGTCTCCACCATGGCTCTACTTCGAGGCCAAAGCCTTCCTTCGGTTCCCTGCCCCCACTGACAGACTCTCTATTCCACGTAGTCGTGATCGCAGCGACACACCATGCACATCCCGCGCGCTTTATCGAGGCGTTCATCTTGCTGGCCACAAGATGCTTAACGCGCCCCTGCCGCGTGTCACTCGTATCAGCACATTGACGGCATGTCGTGCTTCCCGGCATGACATTCGACCCGCGCTCGGCACCGTTCTGGATCCCATGCACCCCCCGATGTAGGACTCCGGGAGTGGTATACTGCGTGCGGCATTGTTGGTGGTGCGTTGATCGCCATTCTGCTTGTGCTACGGGCTGGCTTGGTGCGCCCGATTAGGGCTTCGGCGGCTCTCTTATTGGGCGCCGCACACCTCTGCACAGTTCACTTCCTCCTCATTCGCTACGTCCTTGACTGCAGCTCCCCCTCCATCCTGTTCTTCGCTTCCAAGTTGGGGCTTGCCCTTGTCATCGACGCCATGCCCTGCCACGTCCTCCACCGTCATCGCCTCGAGCGAGCTCCGTCGCCTCGCATGAGCCTTCATCCTATCCGCAGGTCCTGGATCCAGATCTACGGTGTCGATGCCAGCGTACCTCGCGCCTATAGCTCTCCTTGTCGTCGAGTTCCTTCAGATAGGCGCCGATGATCCCATCTATATCTTCGCCTTCCTTCCTCCGGGCGTCTGTCTGCCGCACAGAAGCTTCTCTGGTGGCTCGCCTATACACTTCCGCGATCCTCGTTCCGCATACTTGTCCGTATGGGCCACCTTTGGCGCCGTAGTTCCTCTGCCCGCTCACCTACTGCCTTCGAATCCTCGTCGTGTACTCTCCCCCGTGCTCAATTTGAATTTTTATACCTTCTGCTTCGCCATGCGAAACTCAGCAGCGCCCTATGCCCGCAGTGAGTATTCGCAGCTCGGCGAGTGCGCGCGTTTCATCCCGTCGTCGAGGCGTGATGATGACGTGCGAGTCGCGACCTCATACAGGGTGCACTCATCACCCTCGCTACCGATTTACAGCATCGCAGGGCTTCACTTCACTTCTTGCCGACGACCGTGCTGGGCGTGTCTCTCGCCAGTCGGGTGGGCAATGTCGTCGCGGCTGGCAATAGTAATAGGGCATGAGGCGCCGGGGCGCGCAGTGCGGGGAGATGTTTTGACAGCGTGCTGTCGAGTGTGCCGCGCGCGCTGTCGATGCCCAAACGTCTTTCGGGCTCTGAGTCTTGCTTAGACTTGCCCAGCATGCATGTGAGATGCGGACGCGAATTAAGTTACGCGACATCGATCCGCTTTAATGTGTCCATTTAGACATGTATGTCCGACCCTCTTCCGTCAGCATTGAATCAGCAAGACCCGCATCGGCCCTTCATTCAGCGGCCCGCAAGAGTGAGTGGGCCGTGAAACGCGCGCAATGGAAGAGTGGGTCCGGTCACTATTAGGAGTAGTATACACCTTCGTCACTTCGTTACTTTGCTTAGGATTGAGAAAGTTCGTGAGTTTGATGAAAAACCGGGAAAGTTCGTCATTTCGACGAATACCTGGGAAAGCTCGTCACCTCGACTAAATTCTGGTGGAAGCTCGTCACTTCCGGGCGCGCGCGTGGTAAGCGTATTGTTTGATCACCGGAAGTACGGAACGATGCAACCAGAATCCTGTTCTTTGTTACCACCATCCACCCCGCTGCTGGCGCTTCGCAGTCGCGTGCCCGCCTGTTATGGACTACACCGCGTTTTCGGATATTGCACAGTGCGCTGGAAGTGATGACTGGATGCAGACACGATCTGAGCACATCGAGAACAGTTGGACGAACTGCACACTGATATCGTTTGTCTTAGCGCGACCCATACTGGCAGTTTCTTCGACAAAAATACCACTCACCTGCAGTGGAATAGTTCCACATCCAATACACCAGCCCCTCTTATCCCGGATACTCCCTTTACGTTTGGCTTCGAGATGGGGTTAATCAAGGAGCTACCTTTCTGCGACGGATTTTCGGATGCTTCTTGTTATCTCGGTTCTCTATTTGTGCATGAAAGCAATTCTGCAAACTGGAACCCGCGCTGGGATGGTGAGAACTCCTGGGAGCTCGGAAATGAATATATGTCTTTGCCGTCATCTTTTCACAGTTTCGCGATCTTTTCTCCTGGCCTGGAGGCGTTTTTGGCGACGGCTGATCCCTCTCTTGCGCGAGAAAGTCTGCCCGTGGCAGCTGATTCGCCACCTCTACATCTTTAGGGCTCAGATGACTTCCCTGTTTCCAGTGCGGGTAAGTCGGGGAAACTCGATTCTAAACATCTGATCTGGGTGATGATTCCGCGCATACAGGCTCTGTGTTGCTGTAGACATTGGAGGACAACGGGCAACTGTTACTCACACGTATCGTAGTCAGTGGGCACAGCCCTGTCACTCTTGACTTTGAAACTAACCAGAATCACCGTGCTCGCAACATTGGGCTGTGAGCAAACTCGGTATAAAATCCATATCTCCATTCGAAACGTGAGAAGCAAAGGACCAGGCCCGGTACTTGTCCTTTAGCATGACTGGTTTAACCGCGAGCGCCTGAAATTCCCGGGTTCTAGTGGGATATAGCAAAGCGCTTGAATCAATTTACTTGAACTGTCTCCGTGGACTTAATGTAGATATTGTTATTGAATAAAGTATTACATCAACCTCCACATATACTTCGACCTTCAGAAATCCTTCTGGACATGGGAACAAAAAAAAAAAAAACAGAAATTGAGCAGAACGGTTGAACCAGGTATAAGTTGCGTGAACAATTGAGCACAACGGCTGAGCCAGTTGAACATAACAATAGTCTTGTTCAACATATTACATTGAAGGTTCGAACAAATGGAGTTCTCTGTTTGAGCAGTTCGAACACATTAACGATATTGTCCAAATCACCAACCCTCAACTTCCTTCCGAAATGGTTGAGAACAAAGCCATTGGCTCGGAACATTCTTGGCGGTTAGTTTCAAGCCCAGGTTCATAAGCTCCATACTTACTGTCAACCGTTTCAACAAGGCATCTTATTCCAGGTTGAACCACTATCGACCCCTACACAAGCCTGAACCTATCCATGTCCCCAACCTTCCGAGCCGTAGAGAAAGGGGCCTGCTCAAAGTATGGGAACAACATTATGCCGCCAAACAAAGTTGAACTTGAATCGAAAATTTAAATAGTGTGCATTGCGCCAGCGACTGACCGTGCACAGTCCACGTGTCTGACCGCGGTCATGTGGTTGTCATCAGTACAGCTCAAGTGACGAGCTTTCACGGTGTATAGACAAAGTGACGAAGTTCTAGTAAATCTAGCCGAAGTCACAAACTTTCACCGAATGCGATCAAACTCACGAACTTCCATGACGCTAAGCGAACTTGAAGCGAACTAAGCGAAGTGACGAAGTGACGAAGATGGCGCGGACTCCACTATTAGATACATTGAGAGCCTCCACAGGGTCGAAGGAGACCGATAAATTGTCGCCATGTCAAAAAACACAGGGTGTCCGATGTTTTGAGCGCAATATTATGATTTGCCATCCGGTAGACTCTGGCCAAGGAATGCATCATGAGCTACCGTCAATAGGGCCAACGAGAAGCCATCGACGTGTTCACGTTGAGCACGATGTGCTTCCTAGAGCAGTTCGCACTGCACAAGTACGATGGCGAGCGCATGGCAGGAGAGACTTTTAGCTCTGAAAGTGGCGTGCTCTGGCATCGCCATCGGCTTCCCCTTCAGATCTCCGCAATAAACCGGGACCAGCGAGAACAAAATGCGAGGGGTTGATAAACTGCGATGTACGCACCCATTTATTAAGTGCACTTGCTTGACGCGCCCGCGCCTCGATCGATTTGAGGGAAAGATGAATGCGAAGTTCGGCTCCGTCATGTTCGATGTGAGCGGGGTAAATAGTGTACAGTTTGGTGGCATCAATTTCATAGTTTCCGCGGAAGGTATAGGGACGAGGACAAAGTACAACTCGGTGTCAAACCAGTTGCATCAATGCTAATAATCATCAAAAACACTGTAATCATCTTCTGTTGTTGACCCTTAAAAAAAAGTCTACACAGAAGCGCAAAAATTGTGGAATCCTGGCACAAGACCGAAGGGAGCAAAAAAACGACCGACAAGTCATGGGTCCAAGCCAGTACCCAGAAAGGTCTCAAAGAGGACCTTGACGCAAGCCCCGAATCACAGAGAGGAGGATCCGTTCGAATCAGAGGAACAGCCAAGCACGATACGTTTCGGGTCAAGTCGTGACCGCGGCGACAGCAAGGGCACCTCGAGCAAATTCCCAGACAAGTTGTTACTTACCATCATGTCGATTCTGGATACTTCGCAAACCGCCCGAGTTTTAGCTCAGCAACGCAAAGCACTGTCCGGGGTGCGGATGTCGGATGCATCCCTGCGTAACTCGGCGAAAATGGCGGCCTGTATGTCCCGTAAAGGCGATCTTGTGGCATTGGCGCGGAACGGCGAAAACTGGCTCCTCTCATCCGGAATGATATTGAGTTCATTAAATCCCATCTGAGTTCGCCTGATATTCTGGTTCTCGACCTGGGCTCAATGTGGCTCATTGGAGCATATATTCTCCCGGTAGCTTCGCGATGGGAAGGCTGGACCGACGTGGAGCCGATTCAGCAACTTTGGGAAACGGTCGCGCTATGCACCCCGAGTGCGGACAAGCCAGTTTTACTCCTCGCGGATATCAACGGCCGGACTGGAAGCCAGCAAGTCCTCAGATTTTCTGAGGCTTGGCCACAAAATTCGTCTGATGTCGTAGAGAATACACGTGGTACGACCATCTTGGATGAATGCGATAAGTTCAGCCTCTGCATCTTGAATGGTACCTCTTTAGAGACGGCTTCCCCGGGTCGCTACACTTCGCATCAGCCGAGGTAAATCTACAATTGATTACGCATTCGCTTCTGAGGGATTGTTGCCGCTCGTTCGAAACTTTCACATCAAATGCCCGACTCCGGACCCGAAAAAAGACTGGGCAGATCACACTCGCATCTGTGTTGCACTCGACGCTGCCGCTATCTCACGGACTTCATCGAGACCTATCGCGCGACAACCTATCCCCGACTTCTCTGGCAATGAGGTGGATATTTTGTATCAAGCCACGATGGACACAAGGGAGACTCCTGAACAAGCATTGAATTCGCTTTATGGACCGGTCCTCTCGGAGTCCTCGCCAGTACATGTTTATGTGGAAGGCGCTGCTCCTGGTGCTATACGAACTAAGTCTGCGGGTGCAGGTATATGCTTTGGGATTGGCTCGACATTGAATACTTGCATCAAGGTACCGGGACCAGGGAAGCCGACAGCGGACAGAGGCCGCATTTCTTCCATTCACGAAGCTCTGCGCAGGGTTGACTCGGATAAAACTCTCGTAATTTTTTGCACGTCAAAAATGGTCATAAGGCAGCTGTGCTATTCAGCAGCCAAAAACAATGCTCTTGGATGGCCTGGTACCAATGGCGACATCTTCAAAGACACGGTAGTCCTTTTGGCCAAGAGACATGGGAAAACATCCTTTGTGCATATCGAGTCGAAGATCAACAACGAGCGCAAACGGGAGGCGTACTCCTTGGCAAAGGCCGCGCTGGAGGTCCCACAACCAGCGACAGTATTTGAGGCGATTGCATCCAACATTCTCATCTGTCTCACCTTGCACGGCTCCACCATACATCTGCGCAAGGCCGTCACGGAGCTTGAGGAAACATCACCCGAGAAACCTAAACCGTGGAAAATTTGGGAGGATGATACGGAACAGAAAATGGATGAAAGTCATCGTGGCCGAGCCAAAGTGCATGAGCTGCAAGCGGGACTTCAGGCCGAGTTACTGGCATGCAAGAACATCAAAGAGTTCTGGGACTTCGTTCGAAAGCGTACAGATCTGCGCCATAAAAAGGCCAAGGTCCAGCGACTTTGAGGATCGGTTAAACTATCCAGCGGAACGGCCCTCTACTTTTAATGCTGAACAACTCGCCTTCAACGCCCGAATGGCTCGGGAGCTTGCGGCGGAGCCACCAGATACATCCCCACGTCAATCATGCACCTGAAATATTACCCTGGAAGACCTTGAATGGATGAAGCGACATGTCAGGGAGCACGGCCTGGATACTGCTGTTGGTGTCGACAATTTTTCCTACCAGGACTGCCTGGATATACCGAATGAGAACCTGCTTCAATTCTTCTTATGCTGTGTCAATAACCGGCAAATACCGCAGTACTGGCTAACCTCTCTCCTTATCGGAATTCTCAAGAAGGACAAGGACCTCACAGACCCCAAAGGCTATCTTCTTATTGCACTGGAATGCTGCATGTTGAAAATGCTTACCTTGATAATTGACCGAAGACTTCGTGAAGCCGCCGAGGACCTCGGTGCTATTCCAAAGTCTCAGAATGGATTCCAGGCCCACCTCCGTACAAATGACAGCGCATTCGTGCTCCTCTGTCTCATCGACAAGGCACAAGATTTGAACAAGCCTCTGTACGTCGCCTATCTAGACCTGAAAAATGCGTTCCCGGGCACGGACAGATCCACTCTCTGGGTTAAACTGGCAAAACTTGGAATCTCGGGGCCAATGATCAGATGGTTAAAGCGCCTGTACGACAGGATTCGGTACATAGTCCGACTGGATGGCCAATACGCTCCGGAATTCAGATCTCTGCTGGGTATTCTGACTGGCGATCCAGGCTCACCGCACCTATGGAACCTCTTTATGTCGGACTTCATCCTTGCTCACCATCCGGAGGATATTCGATTGAACGGCGTACCAATCAATCAAATCGAGCACGCAGACGATGTGATGACCGCGTCCACGAATCCCTCCGGCTTCCAGATTTATCTGAATGGCGCGCAATCCTGGGCAAATGACAACGGATGTGAGACTTCAATCCCGAAATGTCTGTATCAAATATTTGGGCCTCGACAAAAGTTATACCCTACATTCTATCTCGGGGGAAGGTTATTCAACAGGAGCAGAAGGCACGTTACCTTGGTATCTGGTTTGAGACTGGTTGCAAATTCATGTGGAGAGAACAATACCGTGTGAAGGCACAAAGGCTTCCAAAGTCGCAAACATTATCCTGGGATTGGACCGCTTTGTGGGTACCTTACCGGCGTGGGACCTACGTACCCTCCCTCTACATGGCGCGTGTGGATCATTATTTGACTGCCGGTTGCGAAATCTGCCTAGACATTGAAGAGCAGAGTCTTAAGCTGCTGGAAAAGGTGCAATTGAAATTTTTACAGCGGATGCTCGGAATTGGATCCCATTCCATGAAAGCTGTATTGTTCTCTGAGACTGGTATTTGGTCAATTCGATATCGTCGCATTTATCTCGCGCTCAAGAATCTGTGCTATTGGATTGAACTGGACCATGATCGACCGGCGTGGAACTCTCTGCAAGAATCTCTTGATCTTGCACGTGCAAAAAAGATCTCTTGGGTCAATGACTTGCGGATCGTCCTCTCACGGCTCTACATCCCGGTGGAGCCGGAAATTTCCGGGCCTCTGGAAAAATCAGCCGTTGAGCAGACAATGCGACTAGTGCAAAGGTCGACGGAGGCGTGGGTTGATCACGAAATCGAGACCTCGCCACGCACGAAGGACCTTCTGACCGGGCGGCTCGAACCGGACAGTGAAACAGGTCAACTTGTCAAGAAAACTCTGGACTTCTGCCACTACCTCAGGATCAAGACGCCGGACCACCGACACGCCTTGACGCGCATGATCCTCTCTAGCCATAGTCTGGCCGTTGAATGTCGTCGCTGGAAGGAACGAGGCAAAGACATTGTCCCCAGGGAGTGGTGCAAGTGCAGGTTTTGTCAAGACACCATTGAGGATCCTGCCCATGCGATGTTTATGTGTGACCACCCTGAGCTCATGCAAGTACGGGAGGTGTTTCTCGCCGAGTTATATGAAAAAATCCGGGAATTTAAGGGCGCTTTCACGGATGTGATGACTTTCTTCAAGGCGGTTCTGGCAAAAAGGGAGGTAACCCCAGGCCTTGGAAAACTGGCTTTCAATGTCCTCAAAATTTATGATGCTGCACATATGCTACTCCTCGAGCCGCCTATTCAGGACCCTTGACCCCACCGCTATTCTATACCCCAGGCCATTTGGTTTCTGCGCTCCGGAACAACTCTCCCCAAAAGTCCGTGGGGCCTGAGACTGTGTCTTTGGATGCATGTGGCATGCATGCCTCTGCAAAGGGAAAGCCGTACGACAGTGTTCAGTGGACTGGTGGACACTGGGGATTTTTACCTGGGAGGAGAGAACTCCTCCTGCACACCAGCTCTGATTCAACTGGTGGTCAGGTCCTAATGGTTCTAACCAGAGGTCCTGCCATTCAAACGGCCGGCCAGTCCCCGGATTCCCAGCGTCTTGTACGTTCAACCCCCTGGAATGGGGTTGTGCTCGGTTGGCATCTTGTAGATTTCTGTAAGGATAAACACCCGTACAGTACTACATGTTTGCCTTCCGTAAACTCGCTGTGGACCGTGCGAGTATAATATATCCCCCCCCCAGATGATGGTGGGAACGAAAGAGGCGGAATTGCGGACCGCAAGCCGAGATGTTTGCTGATGCGTAACGGTATCGTCACACACGTCTTTCTTTGCCTTACAGAAACTCAGGTTACAAGTCTGGATCTGCGCTCGGGGCATGGAAGCGTTTTTAGCAACTGGAAGAGCGCTTCAGGGCCGAGGATCCGACCTTTATCTTTGGCTACCTTCCTGGCGGACGAAGTCTTGCTCCTCCATGTGGGCTCCTTCCGCAGCGGTCTCCCGTCTCTGCGAGTTTGACGCCTAGCCCTTGGATTTTATTCTCTTCTTTCTCTCTCTTTTCTTTTCATCTGGTACTTTGCTTTCCTCGAAGGCTTTTTCCTGGCACACCACCTCGCAGATAATCGACGATGAATGTGGCTTCGCCTCCCAATTTTCTCGCGGCGCAGTCTGTTCTTGTTCTGGACAAGAATTCTTTCACCGGCTCCAAGATCCATTATTTGACTATTCCCACCACTATCCCCACTCTACACAGAACTACCGTATTCAATGGCCCGGGTTCTCCTTACCATTGTTGGACAAGCAAAGCACGCACCAAGCTCTCTGAGTTCCCCTTCACCAAGAACTCCAAATCGAGGAACTGGTGCTTCTGCGGGTGGATCTGACATTTATCAAGTGTTAACTGACGGTCCAATTCCACAATGGACCGCCTTCGGGATCTCTATACCTCGAACCACCTGACTGCCGTTTTCATTTTTCCTTGGCTCACGGTGCAGATCTAGATCTATGATAGAATGAACGGCTCGATACAACCGTTCGTTGGCTGTGAGTCGCGCTGAAATTCGCTTACGTCGATTTCTTCATGCTGAATGTAATGTCATGCACATGCTGACACTTTTTCTCTCGACTCGTCATGAGAGAATGAATGGCCCTGATACTCGGATGTGGTGTAAGGAACACGGCCACGCTATTTCTCTCTAGGGCTGTCCACTATTACCGGCAGTCCGGGGTTCGACTCCCCGCATCCGAACTAGGGGGATGCTGCTGTTTCTTTTTGTGCATGCTCCCTCTGCTATCCTCTTATGCCTCACACTTGGTTCAAGGTAGGTTCGTCCAACAAAATAATAAATGGTACGCTAACACGTGGAGGACATATTGACCCGACCACCCGCATTCCGTACTGTTGGCAGACTATCATGGTAAAGTTTTCAAATTCTTCGAAGCGATTTCCTTGTCCTTCATCCACCTTGGTTTTGGTTCCTTCACGATCATCCAACCAGGTCAAACATTCGGATGTGGTGTATGGAACCCAGCCAGTTCTTCTTTCGAACGTGAGACCCACATGGTTACTAAAGTGATAGTCCGTGGTTTGATTCCCTGCATCTGGATCAGGAACTCCTGTTATTTTTCATATCTTTCTTTGATTATTTTATTTGCTTATGCTGATCTAGGGCTCTTGGAGCTGTTCAAAGCAGATCGCATCGTACCTCGAATCCCAAAATCTAGACATCGATGTGTTACTATATGCTTATTATCTGAGACTGCGTACTGGGCCACCTTACAAGTTTCCCCCCCCTAGCAACCATGTTGAACGCCTTTCCTTGGGTCTAGGCATCGCGAACGACAGGCGCATATCCTGTGAAGAGTTTGAGCATACTCGGGGCCATTTTGGTGACGCCTTGATTGCTCAGTGAATTTATTTCTGTCGCACTTCCCAAACAGGCAATTGACAGGGTAGTGGGCCACCCGTGTAAATTCGCCGTTGGAGGTCATATTCGCGGACTTTCTCTGTGTAATATTGTTTAAAGGTCACAAAGGGAGGATTATATACATTGAAAGTGTACAATTGACTTTATACCGTGGTGTAGCCAAATGCTTCTGGTGAGAGATATGAGGGGCAGAATTGATGTTGGCAAAGAAACAAGTCCCGCGCACCGAGTAGAGAGTGATTTTGATCAAGGAAAGTTGTAGGTAAGTTTATAAGAAGCCAATGAACGTATTTGGACCACCCATGCGACTCTTGCCTTATGCTCCCAAGAACCCAGAGTTCGGATTTTGATTCCACAGAAAACTGGGTGATATGGAGTATTAGACACATTGAGGGCGGTGCTAACAGACTAGAGTTTTTAAGACATAGTCGACATCCGGCAGGAGATGTATCGTAAGGATCTTGATCCGGAGATTTCTACCTGGGATGAGGTTGTGCGAGCTGCAGAATGTGCAGAAATTGTGCGGAACCTCGAGTCCGAGAGGGAGTCCTCAACGTCAACAGATGAAGATGATGTCCCTTCAAAGAACAAGTCAGAGACCCGTAAAAACGGCTCGAGGCACACTGCTGAACGTGCTGGAGGGCGGGACTCCCAGCACCGAGCTCAAGTGATGCGCACTTCGTCTGCTGAAGTATCCACCAGCGAATCTAGAGAGAAGAAAAGGTCAGCCAAGCATCGCAATGAGATGCTTGCACAAGGCCTTTGCTTTACCTGTGAACAGCCAGGTCATTTGGCTTGCAATTGCCTGACGACAACAATTGTGAAGTCTACACAGAAGGGAAAGCCACCTGGATTTGGAGCTCACGGTGTTCACTTGAGTGCTGCCGACTTGGCGCTATATGAAACCACGGAGGTGATCGATACCCTGCCAATCGGGGCATTGCATTTTGGTTATGAACCTCTGGTGGAATTGTCCAGGAATGCTGCTAGTGAAGACGACTCTAAGTCCATAGAAGCAAGCACAACCAAGTCCGAACAAAGTGGTGATGCAAAACTCCACCATGAATGGCTTGGGTGCTGAGAACACGAGTGCACAAAAGGCAGGACAATATTTTCACGGTTTGTTTCATTCACTCGCGCTCGAAGAAATTGGAGATCGTTCCGAGCAACGATCTGGAGGGCGTATGTAACGGAAATATTCGTTCATGCGGCCAGAGGGGTGCCTGCTTATTATTGTATGCTTACTTTTTGCTGATCTCATATGCCTTTATGCTGTGCCGCCGCGCACTCCACATGCTTTCCATCAGATCATGCACTGCCTCCTGTTCCGTAGTATATAAACCTTGCTGTCAGTGGTTACGGTCTTCGGTCAATCCACTACTTACGCCAGTTCTCCCCTGTCCGAACGTGTGTCGGATCTCAACGTCTCTTGCATCCGTCACAATTGGGAGGAATACTCAAAATGCCTGCAACCGCTTCTCTTCTGTCCCTTCTAACAAGCTTCTCCGACTCATTTTAAAAAGGTCTTCAAGAAAGGCACGCTTCAAATGTCGAAATCGAGCACACACTCACACCGCCGTGGGTCCTCCTGATGTATGAGAAGATGCTTGTTCACCTCTGGTCAAGCCGTGATGACAAGAAGATCCTTCAATGTCTCCGTGTGGCATCCTCGGCGGGGTTGGAAAAGCTGGAGACATAATATGGTAAGGCACGTGCATCTAGTCTCTGTTACAGATACTCTAATAAATTTGATGACGAACAAGTAAGTATCAATATTAGAGTCTGTTAGCAAACAGGGGCCAATTGTCGAGACATCACCTGATTGTTGGTCTCCATGTTGCGGGACAGGCCTGCAAGCATTAAATCTGGGAAACTTCCAGTGTATAGAAGGTCTGAAAAGGTTAGGGAGTCTCACCCAGCGCTAAGCAGTTTTTTCAGCCCTCATGACGATATGCCATCAACTTGTGAAGGCAAAATATCTTGTCATTTTAAGAGGCCATTGCATATTGTGACATCGGCCAAAGGAATTGCTTGACTTTTGCGGAACAAACTCATTGTCAAATTGATTAGTATACTCCTAAATATTCTCAGATTTATATGGGTTCTTTTCGTCGTCGTAGGGAGGAATAGGTGGTCGGAAGCACAGCCACCTGATTGCATAATCAGTCGGTGTCTCGACAATCGGATCATGATTGCTACAAGACTAATGTGCATCCTAATTCAACATCATCGCGACAGGTAAGTCATCATTTATGGTGACACAATAATTACTTACAGCCATATACATTAGTTTTGTGAGCGGGAGGAGTACGCTCAAATTCTCTTCCCCTGCTGCTATACTGTACCATTTCATTCAATTCTCCAGCGCTGTGACCTGTGACCGGACGGTCTGAACTTAGAAATTCGGACCTGGGCTTGAGGAACCGTAACAGCTAAAATTTTCATACATCCACATTGCATCCACAGGAAGGCGGGCAAGGGGGCCCAAAGTTTTAATCATCTCAGTTCAACCTGCAGTTTGTAAGGGCAACCCCGTAGCCCGAAAATAGCTCAAGTCCTGGCGAGGGAGAATCCGAAGGTTAATTGACAGGACTAGCTAAATATACACTCTGGCACACCTGGCAAGGGAGAATCCGAAGAGAAGAAAGCTTAAGGATTCCCACGCCAGGTGCCGGTATCTACTAACTAGTCAAGCACATGTCTGTAGTGATCGGCAGACATCCCGGGCTTGGTCGCAGACCACGTGCCAGCGGGAGTTGCCGGGCCGGTCATCCGGTCGTCCGGTCGACCGGTTACCGGGCGGGTGCCGGGAGGAGCCGGAGAGGCGCCAGGAGGGACCGGAAACAGGGGTTCCCCTGACACAGTTCTCAAAATCAATGTACCAGTGAGTTCCAGGACAGAACCAACATTCAAACGTTTGTGGGGTGACTCAAGGTCCAAAGGTCTCTTTGAAAATTCTGCTGGAGAAAATGAAGGGAGATAGAAGAAATATTAGATGCTATGCATGAAACTCAATTTGATGCCATTGATTTTTGTATGATCGATCATGTGAAGAATGCCATTTAGCCGCAATTGGCTCCTGTAGAGTAGCAGCAATGGTTATGAGCCAAGCCAACCCTTCAGTTGAGCAACCTGTCATTTAATCGAAATTTGTACTGACCCATAGATTTACTTTTGAAACCCATGGGATTTTGGCACCCAGAGTTAAATGCCTGAGTTGTGTTTATTTCATAATTTGGCCAGTCCCTATCAGTCACATTGGACTGATTAATTCAACGCAGTATGGTTGCTCTAACAACTGAATTTCATTGCTTTTCCAATCAAGACCGGCTACTTCAATAACCGAAGGGTATTACACAAAAAGCTAATGGTTCATAAGTTTCCGATGAAATTACGGCATAAAACCATTACACAAATGGGCAGAGACAAGTAAAAACCAAGCACTTTTTTCTGCCGTTCAATTGATTAAGAACGAGAATTATGTAAACATAATTACTCGTAATTGGGGTCTACTTCTGGGATGCAACCTCTCTAGATTCAAATCAAGTAAAGGAAAGCTCATACCCGCAAAGAATAGATTCTTTGCTATCATTGTACTGTGTCATTTTGTAGGGAGGCAACAGCCAGAGCACCGTGACAAGGCCGTTGCCTATTTTTTAGGCAACGGGAGCCACTGTGATCGTGACTGTTGCCTAAACAAGCAATGAACACTTTGAGGTGCACCACTGTGAGCTCAATGGCGCTTCAAAGGAGGAATTCAAGAACAATAGAACTAGGATTTCAAGTACGATACATTAGATTGACATACAATTTATGTATTTTTTGGGGGGATTTTTTAGATTTTTTCAATGTCACGATTTTTCTAAGCAACCAACGTCCCCGTTACCGTGACAGGCCTTCAAAAAGGCAACGCAACCAGGGGGTCCGTGACCGTGATGGTTGCCTCCCTACAAAATGACACAGTATCGACGGCAATGAAATTAATCTGGAACCTGAGAAATGAGAGAATATTTGAAACAAACTCACTGACCTCTGAAGCAGAAGTTCATAACTGCTGGGTGTCCATGATAAATGCTGCTCTCAAACGGGATTGCTTACTCACAAATAAAAATCGGTTTGGACCACTGGCTTTGCGTAAACAACTGGAGCTTGCTACTTGGAGCGGCACCCTGCTGAATGAAGATTCCCTGCCGGATGATTGAATAAACTCAAAGGGGGTTTTAGTGGGTATACGGCCCATCACTCGCACCCAGTGGATGCATTTAGAATGCTTTGCAGACCTAGTTGCATTACTCCAAACACTCCAAAAAAAAAAAAAAAGCTACGGAAGGCCCTGCCAAACACAATCAAATACCCTACCACAATAGTTAGGAATGAAGAACAACACCGCCACCTGTCATTCCGTATTATTTCCTGAATAAGAATGATCACTTACATTTCGGGATTTTGTAAGTGAAGTTGGATGGGGAACACCCCAGGAGCCTGAAAATGTTCAGTAAATGACTAAAGGCTATCTTGGAATGTCCCAGAACTAACTTTGAGATCTGGTCAAAATTTTTTTCAAGGGTCCTACAGGGGACCGACTGACCAACATTATATGCCGAATTGCTTATGTGATACCCCCTTGTGTAACAAACCCTTGCCCTAGCCGTTTCCGGCCCGGCGGCAGCTAGATGTGACCGATGTGATCGATGTGACCTATCCTCCCATCATCCAATGCCACCAGTTGCTGTCGCCCGTATCTCAGAGCTGCCTGCCCTTCCAATTCTCAAGAAAAACTTGAGCGGCCGCTCAAATCCGGTCCACACCCCGTTCAGCGAATTCGTGGATTGCACCGTCGCTGCCGAGTTATACACGACCTATGATGAGTCAATGTCGGCAAAATCACTGGCCGCTCAGCAGGACCACTGCGGCTCCGGTCCCCAGTCCTACGACCCCGCCGACTTTCCTCCGGACATCTTATGGGCCCCCGCGCCCGAGGTTGTCACGCCTAGCGCCACCTCTGGCTACAGGAAGCTCGCCGAGCCACTTGCTGATTGGGTTGCCGGCTACGTTTGGACAGCGTGCTCTACAGGATTTAGCTTACCGTCGGCATTCTCGCAATCGTTGTATGTCGCTTCCCATTGCTCGCGCCAATCTGTAGCTAATCTCTACACCAGGACTATCGTCAAACAGCGCTCTCGTTCCCCGCCAAGCCATCTAGCCAACGCTGTCCACTCACTTCTCCTCTCGACCGTCTTGCAGCCATCTGCCGTCTTTTTTGGCCGCCTGGTATATCGCTCGATTGCCCGTGTACTATGACGCTGCACCTCTGAGCGCCGATTACGTCAAGGAGGCGCGTTTCAGGGCGGTATTGCTAGGCAATGGCCTTGACCAGGATGTCATGGAAGCAAGCGCTCCGTTCCGGCTTATAGTCCTTGGATTTATGCTCGCCAACAAGTGGTTGGATGTTCACACGTTCTCCAACAAGATTTGGTATGTTCCGTCGTTCCCAGCGCTAAATATACGAAACTGACGCATCTTTAGGCACACGATTTCGAATGTACCAATTGCGACATTGAACAAACTCGAGTCTCTCACGCTGGATATTTTTGCCTACAACCTCTCAGTTCCTTCATCCGATTGGAGGCAGTGGCTCTCCCACCTTGTGTCCTACCATCAGCTCTACTCGCCTTTGCACCTGCAGCCCATCTCGCGTCCGTCGACGAATCCCCGTCCGATTGTTCTTCTGGCCCTCAATGAGATCATCCAGGCCACTGCTGCCTGCAATTTCAATTCCGCCTGCCCGCAGCCAGTATTCATCGGGATCGGTGGGCGTAGGAGGGAGCGGATGGAGAAGGAGCAGGCACGATCTGTTGATGTTCTGGAAATCGATTCGGACGAGGATGGCCCATTGCGTGAGGAGTACATGCCGAAGCGCCGGATCAGGTGCGCAGGAAGGAAAGCATCCGAATATGCGAGGATAAAGGACCTGCATCAAATCTCTGTCCGTTTATTCGGTACTGAGCGGTCTCCTCACGCGTTGAAATCATCCTGCTAATCTAAAGTATACACAGAAAAGCATAGCATCCCTCTCGGGACAACTAACAATGGCGCGCCTTTGCAGGAGGTCTCGATGAACAACGTCCTCCCCCCCTTCTACCCCGAGCCTTCCAGCGGCGGCGGCAACTTGCACCGCGGCTCGTTTGGTGCCCCCACCCAGCCGCCGAACAAACGCTCCTTTTTAGGCTTGCCAAACTGGGGAGGGCCCAGCAGCGATTTCCTCACACTCGACACCGACGTGTCGCTGTGGCGCTCCAATTCGGAAGTGTTCCAGCATCGCAAGGCATCTTTCGGTCCAGGCAGCGCAGAGCATGGCAGCGGGTCGCGGACATCCCAACAACTGAGACCGTACCCGTCGCCGAATGTCTCTACGTACATGCACAGCAGGGATGGCTCCAGTTTATTTGCTTCAAGTCCTCAGGGTGTAAATAATGGTGACATGTATGCCATTATTCATCGGCTGGACAGACTCTTTCAGGACAAAAAAGGGTCATACGTTAAGTTTTTGGCCCGCTGTGGGGCCTCTGCTCAACGGCTCCTGGATGTCCTGCAAGATGTAAGTGAATTTGGTTGTCTTTGCTGCAGATGTTTTGCTAACTTGGGATTATTAGTTATTAGATTATGACTCAAAGTTCGCAACGATGAATAAGCGTAGGCTTTTCAAGGCTCTAATAAGGCTCTCCGGGTGACACAAGGCTCCACCCTCGATGCTGTATGCTTACGGGCCTTGAACTCGGGGAACACTTGGGGGGCGGATCTTTCAGCGACGTTTATAAAGGATCGCTTTGCAATCAAACTGTCGCTATTAAAATGATGAGGGTTTTTGGAAAACGAAACATTGACACTGTGCTCAAGGTAAGAAACAAAAACTCAATGATTAACATTTTTGCGTTGACGTTTGTAGGAGTTTGGCCGAGAAGCGCTCATTTGGCGTCAACTCTCTCACCCCAACCTCCTTCCATTCTTTGGTTTGTACTATCTCCAGAACAGGCTCTGCCTGGTGTCTCCGTGGATGGAAAATGGGAGCCTCCAGGCATTTTTAAAGGAGTCTGAAGATTCATTTAGCCCTGATCATTTGATTTCCTGGGCAAGTGCCTCTTTTTGACTGAACCGTGCATATTATCCAATTCTTCACGTCAGATTTTGGATGTGGCGCTTGGACTACAATATATGCATGACAAGGATGTTGTGCACGGCGATTTGAAGGCTGTATGTGATATTTCTACTGTCGCTTTTTCTCTCCCCACAAGCATTTGCATAGGAGAACATCTTCGTAACCCCGTCATTCAGGGCCTGTATCGCAGATTTCGGCCTCTCTTCCATCATTACTACATTATCCTCGTTACAATTGACCAATTCTTCTCAGCGTGCACAAGGAGGTACAATACGCTATCAAGCACCCGAGTTGCACCGAGGAGGACATAATGATCTGCGCTCCGACATTTATGCCTTCGCGTGCGTCGCATATCATGTGCTTTAAAACGTTTTTAATTCTGTCCCCGCAACCGTTGATATCATATTTGGGACAGGTACTGACGGGAAAGCTTCCGTTTCCGGAATTGCGTACGGATGGTGCAGTGATCAATGCGGTACTTGAGGGCCGTAGACCTCTGCAACCTTTGTCGTATTCGAGAACGCCACTATTGGACGGTCTGTGGATCCTCCTCCGAGACTGCTGGGAAGAGTTGCCGGAAAGACGCCCGACGGCCGTCCAAATTATTGAGCGACTCATGGGACCTGTTATCCAAGCAAAGACAGTCGAGTCCGCCACAGACTGGGACAATACATTCACTTCCAGGTTTCGTCGATCTGTCCTGGGACAACCAACCCTACCCTCAGTTGCCGAACTCGAACATATGATTTTTGGCCATGGTTTGTTTTAAATCACTTTGAAACCTGTATTGTAGGGTGATGCTTCTGCATACAGAGCTGGCAGACGGTGAAAACTCTGTCCACACAGAGACTCAAACTTCCATTTGAAAACGAGGTTATTTAATATAGACCTTGGACTCAGACTTAGCTTGAACTAGTCCCAAATCGGTTCCATGGAGCTTTTTTTTTTTGGAGGTGCAATAGATGATCCTGTGAAGCACTCCTCGTAGATTAGCGTCCTTTGATTTACGCGTCTTGTATGATTGACCCCATGGAACAATGTTGTGCTTGGTTGGCATCTTTGTAAGGATAACCACCCATACAGTACTACATATTTTTGTCTTCTCTAAACTCGCTGTTCAGCTTGTGGACCGCGTGAGTATAATATAACCCCCACTCTTCTGACAAATTTGGTGTTTCCTCTTATGCCGCTTCTCCGACTCCCACAGTACCCACTTAGCTTATTTGACATAGCTTCAGACTGTGGCGAGCATTGATTCCCAAGTACTTACCCATAACCCGGATTCCCGCTCTGGGTGCACTCAACAAGACACGACCTTTCTCCTGACCAGCATTTGAATAGTATCTGGGGCTGCCTTTTGACATTTTGATTGTGGTGTTTCACATGTTTTTTGGGATTTTCGTGTTGTCCACCCAAATGAACTTGTGTTTTGCAAGGTATGTAGGCAAGCCTGGGAGATGACATGGTACATAGTAGTCGGGATGGTCAAAGATAGTCGTGGGGATGTCCAAGTGCGGTGAGTGCATCTTCAGACGAAGTTGTTCCAGTGTTGTGAGGATTTGCGTGAAAATTGTTGTGTTGTCTGTTTTGGTGTTTTCCGGTGTTTTTTGATGTTGTACAACACTACAACAAAAATGTCAAAAGTCTGATGCAAATGAGCTTGAGGTTCTCGCTTCTGATGATCTGTTGAAATATTGACATGAAAAGCTTCTGCCAGATGAAGTTTACAGACCGAAATTGCATCATGTTCTTCCAGTTGACAACATTTCTGTACTGGCTGTGTTGAAGATCCATCTGAACAGTGTTCCAGGTAGCCAGGCATAGCCTCCGTTACTCACATCAATCTTTAGCCAATTACAAGGGGGTAAAAAATATTGAAAAGGTAAATATTATTGGGGTTGATGCCTATGGCATGCATTTTGTCTATGAAAACTGACACCAATTTCCAGGTCAATTCTACATCAATGTTGCAACCTACTATTCACCACACAGTCAAGGGTCATCTATTGCCATGGACTTTTGTCACTTGGCTAGATCTTTGGCAATTTCATCTGGCAACACCAAAAGACATTCCCAAGCACTGTTGCAGCTGCATGCATGTGAGGCACAGAGGTTGGCCAGGATTTCTGGTGATTTACACAATGAAGCATGTGCACTCTACATTCAAGCAATGGCCTGGACATAGCTTGGTGAATACAACCAAAGCATCCCTCTCTGCACAAGAGTAAGAGATTCTTCAAGAATGCCACCTTCACGGGGATTTTTATGATCATGGCATCGCTTTGCTGAATCTTGTTGAAATCAGCTTGTCTATGAATGCTCCCCAAAATGTAGTGCAACAGTATATTGAGAGAGCCAAGAAAATATTTCTCCCCGTGGAACTGAATTCATTGTCACACTTGAGGCATTCAGCTACAAAGATGTTCATCACAGCAGAGCTGAATGCATGCTCCAACTTGGGGATATTGCCAATGAACACAATGATGTGCAAAAAGCAGTTAACTTCTGGGATGCAGCAAGGCCACTCTTTAAAAGATCATCACAGACAAAATAGGTTGAATTGATTGATGAAAGGCTCGAAGGATGTTCTAGGGCAGCACAGAATAAATTTAGCTTGTCTTGCAAACATGAATGTACCTATCAACATTGTGGAAGAGGCGGAGGATAATGCATCTGATATTGAGGACATCCAAGAGGATCTGGGTGGATAGTTTGAAATTCGGGTAAATTATGCGGTATTGATAAAACTGCTGCTATTTATGTGATTCCTGGGCACTTCTGATAGCTGCCATCTATTTATTACAATGCAAATCAACCAATATGCAAGAAGGCTCCACAAAGATGGCATGGAACACCATATCTGATTAAAAAGGTTGATTGAAATGATTCAGAAAGAAATTGTCTACATCCACAGATGAGGTGCAGCTATTAAAGTTAGGAGTAGACTAAGGCCACAGTTCAACTTTTTCCCAGGGTAGCTAGAGTTGGCATGGTAAATGGACTAACTAGCATTGTGAATTTGATGACAAGATGAACCAGGCATATACAGAATTCCAGAGAACCTAAATTGTAAAAAAGACAAGTTTGCTTCCTAGTTTCTGTCCTGGTCTCGCAATTTTCAAACTGAAGGGGGGGATTTCAGACTTACACAGAAAGCAGATCTTTCTCTCTAGTACAGTTGGAGTCAGTGTAGTGATGTTCACGGAAATGGAACAACAAATGACTTACTTACATCACAGATCCCGTACCTTTCACAAATGTAGTACCAACAGACCTAGAACATTGACCCAACAAGAGTTGGCTGGCAAAGAGCTTGAGGGACCACCCAAAGACTTGTCCAAATGAGTCTCACACAATTTTGAGCTTCGAAAATTGCATATGCATGATCTAACGATGGATCAATGATGAAATGCAAAGCAAAACAGCATCATCGAATCTCAGATCTTTGGCAAAAGTATACTGGGAGGTCATTGTAACACCTGGGGTGATTGAAGAAAATTGGGTGAAATCAATGAGCCCGAGGAAAACCGAGCACTCGTTTTAGTCCAAAATAGATGACCCAAAGGACAGTGCATTGGCAAGTTTGAGGTCCTCTCAATGGGCATTGGTGTCACTCAGAGCATGGCACGGCCCACTGTTGGAGTGAACTGTGTCACACACAAAGAAACCGGACTGCGAGGTGTGTGCTCAGCAGGATTTCATATCTGATAAAAACAGTGAATTGAAACCGCTGCCTGGGCAAGGGAAATCGGACTGAGATATGTTCAATGCAGCAGAGTTTATCTGAGAGAAAGTAGATTGAACCTTGGACAGAACAAAGCAATGCAATCAGTCATCTAGATGTGACTCCAGTGATGCCATGAAAAGACCCTTTGTAAAACAAATCCAGGACACTACCAGACCTGACAATTCAGCTTGTAATGGATGCCTATTCATCATCCACAGCCTTTCATGTGCATTGACCACATTGTATCATTGTGGACAACACCACTACTTAATGGCTATTCCATGATATTGGCAGAAATCACACTTCACGTGAGTATCAACACAATATAGCAGGTTCTGCTTATCAAGAGGGTACCAAAAATGCTTTTCAAGAATTTCCTCCACTCCCCAGAGGTAAAGAGCTGAAACTGACTTGATGGGCCTGGAAACATGGGCAATTGATTTTTTTCAGAATCCCCTCCTCCTGGCCTTCTAAACACCTCATCTGAGGCCTTGTCATTAAAATTTTTTATTAAGGATACCTGGAATATCTTCTAGGCTCACTTTTCTGCTCACTTGCCTCCTCTGCATCCCTGTTTGATGGTATGGGGTGTGATTTTTTCATTGTCTGGCCTATGTATCTTACCTGTCAACCTGGGGCCAGGTTGGCTTCTTTAAGGGTGAAATCGGCTTAAAGAAATGAAAAAAAAAATGGCATAAATTGGGCAAAATGGCCAAAAGCCTAGCTTTTTTGTGAAAAATTATGGGATTTTGGCCAAATTGAGCAAAAACCCGGCTTTTGCCCCAACTTGGCAGTTTTTTCCATTTAGGCGAACCCAGCTCCAACCTGGCTTTTGGGACAACTTGGCACCAACCTGGCCTTTCTGTGTTTTGGGGGCTAAATTTGCTTCTTTAAGGGTGAAATCTGCTTAAAGAAATGAAAAAATCCTATGGATTTGGCTAATACACAAAAAAGCCAGATTTTGGTCAAAATGAGAGAAAACCTGGCTTTTGGTCTATTTGGGTGAATTCAGCTCCAACCTAGCTTTTATATACATTTAGGGTTATAAGCTTTTTAGGGTAGACAATTGGAGGTTAGGGTAGACTATTTCAAGGTTAGAGTACAACTTATCTTGGGTTAGGGGAGGCCATTTCAAGGTTTTTGGGTGTATTCAGCTCCAACTTGTGTGGTTAGGGTAGTGAAGTGGTCTACCCTAACCCAAAATAAGTTGTACTCTAAGCTTGAAATGGCCTACCCTAACCTCATTTAATTGTCTACCCTAACCTTTAAACAGCCTACCCTAACCCAAAATAAGTTCTACCCTAACCCCAGGTTTTCTCTCATTTTGACCAAAATCTGGCTTTTTTGTGTATTAGCCAAATCCATAGGATTTTTTCATTTCTTTAAGCAGATTTCACCCTTAAAGAAGCAAATTTAGCCCCAAAACACAGAAAGGCCAGGTTGGTGCCAAGTTGTCCCAAAAGCCAGGTTGGAGCTGGGTTCGCCTAAATGGAAAAAACTGCCAAGTTGGGGCAAAAGCCGGGTTTTTGCTCAATTTGGCCAAAATCCCATAATTTTTCACAAAAAAGCTAGGCTTTTGTCCATTTTGCCCAATTTATGCCATTTTTTTTCATTTCTTTAAGCCGATTTCACCCTTAAAGAAGCCAACCTGGCCCCAGGTTGACAGGTAAGATACATAGGTGCCATGAGAGATGGTGCTCACAAAGCACCGGCCGCTAGTAACCACCGACGCTTCTACCCAATCGGCATGTGTGAATTAAGTATATGTGTGAGAAACTCCCAGATATCGTGTGATAAGTTCTCACTATCGTGTGATCATGAGAATCATGAACAGGACCTGAAGAGCTGTAAAAGCAAAACAGGTAAGGGGTCTCAGAGCAGACATCCCTGTCATCCTGTTTCGCCTCCTTCAGTTGTGTGATTTGACAACAACCACCCTAACCCTAACCCTAGTTGAAAGGTTGCTGTCCTACCATTGACGAGAGATCAGTATTTGTGCTGCTGAGAATTTGCATAGCAAGGACACTCTCAAAACATAAACCTTTGCATTCAACATTGGTTGTTGGCGCCGGTGTTGGAGGGTATGAGACAACTGCTTTAGTGATTGATAGAATTTTTTAGTTGCAAGAACAATGGTGAGGCCAATGTCGTTGAGTTCGATGGCAGTGACCGCGGTGATGGCGTTTGAATGTCATACATGCCAATGTAAGGACAGAGGTGTGATGAGGACGGAGAATTTAGAAAAGACTTATCATGTGAGTGGCGTCGATGATAACAACGGTGACGGTGAAATGGTGTCGGGGTTGCTGGCGTCAGATGGAATTTTTTTGGTCACAACAAGACAAAGGTGGGGCCAATATCGTTGAGTTCGATGGCAGCGACCGCGGTGATGATGATGTTTGAATATCATAGATGACAATGTAAGGTTGGAGATGCGAGGAGGACGGAGAGTTTAGAAAAGACTTATCATGCAAGTGGTGTCGACGATGACAATGGTGACGGTGAAATGGTGTCGGGTTTCTGGCATCGGCAGATAGATTTTTTTGGTCACAACGAGACGACGGTGGGGCCAATGTCGTTGAGGTCAATGACAGCAACCGCAGCAATAGTGTTTGAATATCATAGATAACAATGTAAGGGCGGAGGTGTAAGGAGGACGGAGAGTTTAGAAAAGAGTTTTCACGTGAGTGGTGTCAACAATGACAATGGTGACAGTGAAATGTTGTGGCAGTTGCTGGTGTCAGGGTGGATGTTGACAGTCGAGGGAACGCAACGGGGTTCATACCTAAGACTATAGGCAGGGGCAGCTGTGATTAGATGTGATGCCATCAAAAGAAAATTCTAGGCACAGCCACCACGTTGACAATGACTGTCGAGATACAGCAAGACCTGTGGAGGAAGAAAAGCAGGGATGAGCCAAGATCAATACCGTGGGAGCCATCAATAAAAAAATCTGGGCACAGCCACCATTCGTTGAACGAATGGGCGGAGAATATAGTTAGTAGTGAAATGGCCTACCCTGACCCAAAATAAGTTGTACTCTAAAAAGTATAAGATCCAGCCCAAATGTATAAAAAAGCCAGGTTGGAGCTGAATTCACCCAAATAGACCAAAAGCCAGGTTTTTTCATGTATTAGCCAAATCCATAGGAACTTTTCTTTTCTTTAAGCAAATTTTGCCCTTAAAGAAGCAAATTTAGCCCAAAAACACAGAAAAGCCAGGTTTCTGCCAAGTTGGCCCAAAAGCCAGGTTGGAAGTGGATTTGCCTAAATGGAAAAAACTGCCAAGTTGGGGCAAAAGCCAGGTTTTTGCTCATTTTGGCCAAAATCCCATAATTTTTCGCAAAAAAAAGCTAGGTTTTTGGCCATTTTGCTCAATTTATGCCATTTTTTTTCGTTTCTTTAAGCTGATTTCGTCCTTAAAGAAGCCAACCTGGGCCCAAGTTGACAGGTAAGATACATAGAAGTGGAAGGTGACATCCTTTTTACAAAGTGAAGTCAGTGGAAGGGCAATGGAAGAATAATGGTCAACGAAGCGGCGATAAAAGTTTGCAAATCCCAAGAAGGACTGGACGTCCTTGACGGAACGAGGCTTGGGCCAATTTTGAACTGGCTCAAGTTTCTTGGATCCATCTTGATACCGTTGGCACCAATAACATAACCAAGGTATTTAACCTTCAGACCGGTCAAACTCGCATTTCTCTGGATTGGCGAAGAGACACGCAGCTTGGAGCCGGTCGAGCACTTTCTTGACATGCTTGTCTTGTTCTTCCTGGGAACGAGAGAATATCAAAATATTGTCAAGATAAACAACACAGAAATATCAAGATAATCGTGCAGCGTATCCATGATAAAGGCTTGAAAAGTGGCTGGTGCGTTTGAAAGGCCAAAAGGCATGACGAGAGTTTCAAACAAGCCAAGCAGGGTACGAAAGGCTGTCTTCCACTCATCGCCTTCCTTAACTCGGACAAAATTGAAGGCATTCTTGAGATCAATCACAGAAAAAACCTTGCAACCTTGAGTCCTGTCAAGAAGGTCATCAATAAGAGGTAAAGGATAGCGGTTTTTCTTTGTGATAGAGTTCAAACTGCGATAATCGACACAAAGTCGAAGGTCACCTGACTTCTTGCGGGCAAAGAGGATCAGCACAGCTGCTGGAGAAGTAGAATGTCGAATGAAACCCTTCTTGAGGTTTTCATCAAGATATTTGGCAAGAGCGTCACGTTCTTCCTGAGAAAGGTGATACATTGGGCCAAAGGGAGGAGACTTGCCCTCTTCAATGTCAATTGAGAGGTCGTAAGGGCAGCGTGGAGGTAGTGAGTTAACTTCCACATCAGAGAAGACCGTCGAGGCCCAGGGCATATATTTGAGAAGGAGCGCACACAGTGCAGAGTCATGAGGGTCGTCAGGGAAATCCGAGCCAAGGTCGGAGTCGAGAGTTGAAGGCGTCGAGCCCATTGAAGCAAGTTTATAGTAGGGAGAATCTATGGGATGGAAGCAAATCAGCGAAATATCATGATTCTTGGTTTGCTTCCGAGGAGTGGGAGCAGGAAGAGGAGTTGTGCAATCAAGAACAGAGCGACCGAAGCCGTTAAGTCCTGTCAGCACAGAGAGGAACGAGGTTCCAGAACTAGGGGATGTGCACATCAGAGGAGTTGGTACGCTGTCCGCGGATGAGCATGAAGACGAGTAGTTGGCCAAACGATCATCATCAAGAGTATGTATTGTAGGTACAGGGGGGGACAGAGACACAGGATCAATGGATTTTGGAGGAGATGGGGAAGGAATAGAGCGACGGAAAAAAGGAAGTAACTTGCCGTGAAGACCGAAGCCTAGGCCGACAGAGGTTACTGAGGTTGAGTTGATGGAGGAAGAGCCCATAGCGAGGTGCGCAGGACCAAAGCCTTGAGCACCCACACGCATGGGTTCAGAGCAGAGGAGATTGCAACAGGAGAGAGAGAGGTCCATGCCGGTCCAGTCGATAGTTGGGTTGTGCCGGCGCAGCCAGTCCAAACCGAGGATAACCGGATATCCAACAGACACAATGCCTAGTCAAATCACCTCTGAGTGGGATTCCACGGAGAGCTGAGTGATGACGTCGTGGGTGACCAGGCCACCAGCGATTGGACAATTGTCGACAGCCGTGATTGGGACCGGAACAGCCTTGGGCTCGCATGGGAGCGAGTGCCTTTGGGTGAAATGGTCAGAAATACAGGAGTCAGACGCACCCAAGTCGATCAGAGCAAAAGTCCGGATCGGAGTGCATCCAGGGAAAAGGAGGAGAATATTGATGAAAAAGTGACGTGGAGAATTTAGGTGAGAAAAGGAAACGAAAATAAAACGAGGAGGAATATAATTTTGGGGTATGAAACGTCCGTTCGTTGCACAAACAAACACGGGCTTCGCAGCGAGAACAGGATGTCCCCTGGTGTCAGAACCCGAGAGCCCTAGGGCAGAGGATGGACTCTTGGTTAGGCTTTTCTCACCAAAGCAGGAGCAGCTGGGTGCGCAGCGTCGCGCTTTTTCGCCTTAGCAGACTTGTTGGGACAAGTATCCGCATTGTGACCGGTACCCCTGCAATACATGCAAAGGTTGTTCCGGCAGCAGCGATCCTTCTCATCCTGGGTCAAGGGACCGCAAAACTTCACTGCATCGACCTCCATCGGAACGACTTCAGAAGACAGGGCTGCAGAGGACACGGAAGACACCTGGGGAGTGGATGCCACCGGGCGATGGGAACGGGATGAACTCACGGTTCGAGCACGCTCTCGAGCATTGAGTTCATTTTCATGAAGCTCATTGTTGATGTCAATAACCAAGTTGACATAAGCGTCGAAGTTCATTGGTTTAGGACGAACTGTTATGACTGCATCTGGGATGGAGGCCTTAAGGCCCTCTTTGAACTGGTCAAGTTTCATTTGGTCCGAAAACTCGACATGCGGGAGCAGCTCATGGAAACGTGCAGTGTATGACACGCACGATCCCATTTGCCTCAGCGCCTTGATTTTACAAAGGGCTGTCTGCAAATAGTTCGGGTCCGCAAACTGTAAACGGAAAGCAGCAATGAAAACAGAATAATCAGAAAGAAGGGAGGTATTCAATGTCTTGATACCATAGTACCAAGTCTTGGGGTTTCCGTCCTTCAGGTATGTCAACAGATAGCTGGTTTTGAATAGATCATCGGTCATGTGCTGGAGCTGGATGTTGGTTTCAACCTCGTCAATAAAAGGTTCAACCTCAGAGGTAGCGCCATTGAACATGCGAGGCTTCTTAGCCTTCATAGGACGATCACCAGAAGTGTAGACAGCAGTAGCAGCAGGAGGAATGGGCGCTGGAACAGGTGCTGGAGCAGCAGGAGGAACAGCATAGGGCTGGGCAGGAGGTGCATGCAAATCCCTGTTCAGATTATCTATAGTGTGTGTGAGATCTGCCAGAGTTGATGCCACATTGCCTAGAACTTTAGTGACTGCAACCTGAGCATTATCCTGGGATATACGAGCAGCGATAGATTCCTGGCGCATCTCAGTAAGCAGCTGCCAGATAGCACTAGCCTCTGGGGAAGGTGTAGCTGCAGGTGGGGTCTGCTGATATTCGGAAGGCTGTTGTTGCCAAGAGGAGTTGTCATAGCCAGCCTGAGAATTATCATACCCAGCAGAGCCATGATTAGACCACACAGAGTCGGCTACAGAGCCCCAGCCAGGAGTACTAGCCCCCTGTTGATCCATAGAAGAAAGTAGAATAAAAGAAGCAAGGAAAAGCGAGGTAGAAAGCACAGAAGAAGAGCACGGGTACACAGCTAGATAGCCGGGGTTGGGGTTCTTTCAAACTGTCATGGTGCGGGTAGCTCTGAGGATTTAAGCGAGATCAGAAACAAGAACAAAGCAAGAGCAGGCAGAGTAACTGGCGTTGAAAGAACAAGGTACAATAATACATACCGTGCATTTTATACTACAATAGTCCCGTGGGGATTTAATTCCCACTAACTTGTTAGTGGGTCCTCAGGCGCCCTAATGGTATAAGGTTCTCTGCCAAATTCGCAGTTTGAGGTCACCCGTTCGATTCTCGCAGGTGCCTTTTCTTTTCCCCTGCGCATTTGATGTTATATTTTTGCGGACGGGCTCGTTTCCTCGTATTTCTCTCTCAGGAAATTTGAGGGGCATGTATTCATTTCTCTTCAATTATTCAATTAATCTCAGAGCAATTTGGTTTCTATATTGTGCACAATAAATCAGCGAGTTTTTTAGCCATCGCTACATTCCGTGGCGTTGTCGACACCGTTTGAAAGCGTGTGCCGACATCGGTTAACAACGGCCGATCAGGGTCAGCCGTCACTGCCGACATCAGTCAACCTGTGTCGGCACAGATCTGGAGTTGGTTGGCCGTTGTCAACTGATGTTAACCTGACGGGGCCGCTCAACGCAGTGCATGCTGAGAAGATTTGTTCATGTACCCAATCCCAATTGCACACAAAACAATGATATTCCACTTGGTCCTCTCCATTGCCCATAGGTGCTCAAGCTGAACCCTCCATAATTTCTCTTGATGTTACTAGGCAGAAATTGCAAAGTAGGCAAAGGGCCCGGGTTCCTGTGCCCAATGCGAGCTGGTCGACGTGTCGACCGAGCGAGAATTGGGCCCAGTCAATTTTGACGTGCAAATTCTATCTCAAACCTACTCACATTCTCGACAATAGTTCCCGAAGAGACCCGAGCCACGGAAAAAATTCCAATTTTGATATGCTCATATCTCGGTTCAGCTCGGTTCAGTCTCTCTGAATCATGATGCTTCCCTTGTTGATGCCCCCGAGTCTTTGGTGTCGGAGCTTGTCAAACTGTGTTTGTGCCTTTCAGTGCTGATTCATCAGTTTTTGCTCTCACATGGTCACTTAAAATTTCCAACACTTGAGCCAAAAATCCAAGTCACCCTACACACATTGAAAACAAAACTGCAGGTCTATTGTAAAATTCAGATATTGTTGAAGCTCCCTGATTCATGTAAAACAGGACCTACCTGGCAGCCAGGAACTGACCTTTAGGATGGCGTGGGTGAAATGAAGTTATTCAACTAAGTTTCCAACTGACTTGATATCTTAGAAATGGATTACTTGATGTCACCTGAAGCGATCTGAATTTCAAACTGTTAGTGGGCTCTGCCGCAAAGCGCGCTATCGATGTTATATCCAAGTATCGCTGAAACACCGATGCTTCACATACCTCGGGGTCAGACAAATGCTGAGCCCGAGGGTTACAATCAGTGATCGAGGATCGGCGCCGTTACAAGCTAGCCCAGGCCTGCGATCTATTGCTCGGAGTTATCTCAGCCGCTGCGTGTGAAAACGCGCATGCCGTGTATGATGATGATCAAATTACTCGACGGGCCGGAACCGGGTAGGGCAAAGGGTTTCGGTCGCGATGCGCTGGCCAGACAGCGACGCAAAATCCCCCGCACTCCCGTCCCCCGTGCTCGTCTCAGATGTTTGTTGAGGTGGTATCCTCAGACTACATTGCAGTCCCATTGTGGGCTCTTGCAATGTACCTTGTGAGATTTAGAATTACATGGACTATCAGCTTTGCCCATCGAGGCCCGCTAGAGCGCTGACGTCGGCGGCGCCCTCAAGGTCCCGAATCGACTTCTGGTGGGCCAGTTGTCAATGCAGACTGGCCCTGTCAATCGTAGATCCGTCTGAGGTGCGCCTGAGCCACAGTTCCACACTTTCGAATTTCGATGGTGGTTTGGTGATGGACATGCTTGGACATCACGAGCATGAAGCGTAGACGGTGGCTTGGGTGTTCGATTCCCAATGTCCAATGGTAAGGTTTCCCTCTTACCATTCTGGTCCAGACTCAGGTCCTAGGGTATTGGGTCCATCTATCAACCTGAAATAACATGGAGGCGCTGTGCAGCCCCGCGCAACTCTATCCCTTCCTCCGCCTCCTACTCTCTCCATCTGTCGTCTTACGCTCCCCCTTCCTGACACCCTTCTTCATTGGGAACGAAAGGGTAGGGGTCACATCTTATTTTGGGGTTCACCCGTCTTCCTGGATCACGTCTTGCATTCATCCAATCCATCGGAACCTGAGATAACTACAAACTCGAGAATTCTGGTGTGCTCCACATCACCTTGCTTCCATTACCCAGGGATTTGTTCGATCTGCTCGAAATGTACTGCATGCATGATTATCTTGTTCGTATGACTAGTCAGGTGGGAAATTCAGTGGGAATCTGTCGGCCTGAAATAGGACCGAAGCAGTATGTGAGCAACGAACATCTCTCTTCCTCTGACCCCGACTCTCTGCTTCTGTCGGCTTTCCCTCCAGCTGCGTGCTGGTCACTGCTCTAGACGTAGTCCGTTAGTCGTTTCTTTCCTGGAACGCACAATGATTCGATCGGGGGCGAGCCGTGTTTTCTTCCTCTCTGTTATTTTGCGACAAAATTCTGCCAATACCGAACACTGCCCTTCTGTCGACGAGGAAGGGAAAGCACTCACCAGAGAGCTATTGGGCGCCGAAATCGATGTATTTGTCAACCCAAAGTCTAATGTTCGTGCATGCTCGGAGAATTTTGAGGTGAGTTACGGTCAGTACTTTGACTCATAGCCGAAATATTAACGTGTTTCCAGGTAGGACCACAGGATGATGGATCTACGAGCCCGATATTCCCCGAGACGGCAAATCTCCGGTGAGCCAATATTTTCAGAAGTTCGAGACCAGTACCATTCAGGTCACTATCAGTATCAGATCCCCCACGTTGAGCGACCATTCGAGGAGGCAAGGCGAAGGCTCCGTCTTCCCGCAAAGTATCGTGGGGATCGGCCAAGAAACCATCCAGCAACTGCTGTCATCTTTATATGGCCGTTCTAGCAGCGCATCCCAAACGATTTCAGGTTCGCAATCACCTACCACTGGGGACGATTCTTCGTTGCCCAGTTTAACCCTCGTATCCATTGGTTCCACCGGAGGAGGTGCCAAAATTTCCAGCGGTGCGACAGGGGCAGGTGCTTCTCCTAGTCCAACCCGAGGCCCATTGCAAAAATCAAATAAGTGAGATTACAAAGACTGTATTAACTCACCATCTCATGTGCCCCCGTAGAAGCGGTGCGCGGACGGCGGCGATCGCGTGTTCAACTGTGTCCGTTGGGCTGCTTGTGGCCTTTGTCGTCATCATACTGTGGCTGAGGAGACGCCGACAGCGGATCGACCACCACAGACTCCCCGAGCATTTTGCGGACGCGCGAGAACACCTTGCGCAGGGGATTTTGCGAATGAAACCCGGCAGTACGGATCCTGGGGGGGTTACACCAGAAAATAGACCAATACCACATGGACATGGCGACCCAGAGGAAGATTCTCCTCACAACGGGACATTGAGTGCGCGAATGCGCCGCATGGAGGCTCAAATGGCGGCTCTGGCGACTATCGTATTGCCTGAAAGCTCACTCCCCCCACCACCAAGTTACACCTCATGAATTGTGATCCAGGACGCAGTTCATATGAATACGCACGTTACGAAGTTTTCATTGTCCGGCGATGAGACTTTTAGTAGAGCGGTTTTCAGAAGTAATGGTAGTGTGCGTTGAGAGAACCAAAGATAGGCGACGCGTAGACTTAGTAACTATTCTTCTCTTTGCTACCATTATTCTTGGGATCCCGTTGAACTTGTATTTCTATTGTTCTTCTATGTACATTGTCCTCTAGGTATAAAAGGAGGTCTTATATCGTAGCTAGTGGATAAACGGTTTTTTCCCCTCCACTTTACAATACTTCGCTGTGCATACGCGACACCCTTACGGTATAGCGTTTCTCTCTTTCTGGATCACGCAACTCCGGCAGTACTTATCTCTTGGACAGGAATATATATATTTGTTCGGCCGTAAATGGTACATTCCTATCCGCAACCCATATAACCCACAAGATATGCCTTCGCTCCGCTTCGGCAGCTCGTTTGGCAGGGTGATTCTGTTGGTTTGAGCGGTACTTTCCATATTGCCATTTCAAAGATTATCTTATCCTTCTTTATAAAATTGCGCCTGTGCAAAGCCTTTTTAGACTCAGCTTGTCGGCATGACTGGCCGAGTCACATTTCCGCGTTCACAGCTTTTATCGGGTGATTTTTATTCCCGGATTTACCTCCGTGGAGCTTCAGTGTCTTCCGATCAGGATTGGACTCTGAACGGTGGGATACTTTGTCGAACAATCACCTTTCAAACCAGCCAGCCTAGGCGGATCACATTTGGCTCCAAGTCCCGCACTTTGAAAGCATCAACTTCCCTTCAATTAAGATCGAAGCGTGGGAGGACACGTTCGTCGTAGCGCGCCTTTGGCAAGCCAAGGTGGTGGGGCGCAGAACGCCCTCCGTGCGCTCTTGTATTCGCAACAAAAAAGACTCGCTGAAAGAAAACTGTTTAAGCAACTATAGTAGATACATCTGCCGTTGAGTATGGAACGAATATACTCATTTCGAAGGAAAGCAGAGCAGTTTGAGACTCAATATCCGATCCATGAGATCTGCTAAGAGTCGGACGTGGGTAGACAGAAGGTATAGTTCGAATCAGATCGCATGTAGAAGCCTGTGATGCCATTAGCGTGAAATAATTGTGCGCGAGTCTGTCGTACCTCTCACCGCCAGGTTGACAGTCATCCCCACGAACTAACACTACATTAGACAGGTAGTACCTTGAGCCAAAGCAATAATCACACACTGATGCTCACGCACCTTGGTCGAGTTGAAAAGCAGGAATCGATCTTGTAAGGTTAGCATCAGCACAGAATCACAGATTCAAGAACCATTCCCATGGATTATCATCTGACACAACGAAATATGAGAACTCACAGTGCGCGCCCAGTAAAAATGTGCCTGAGGATCTGGGCTATGAACTCATGTGGGAGGAGCCTAACGTCGAGCAATACTGGTAGTTTGTCTGAACAGAGTGGTGCTCTAGCGAATATATGTACCGTCTCAGCGAATAACTATAGTGCGGAAAATGTAGCGGCGTGCGCATACACGAAATGGGATAGAACGTCACGAAAAACTGACCGGTTCCGGCCATTTCCGTCTGGGAGAGTTTTTGATCGACCTGAAATAATGTTAGCCGTCACTGGAGATGCTGAGGCAGGATGTCGCACCATAGGTCATATACCTCGTTCAGTTCGAGCCGCATGACACATAATACTTGCACTTACCGGACCGAGCCGATTAACACGAATGAAGGTGTATTGTGAATTCCTTTAACCTATTTGAGCTAGAAGGAATTTGGAGAAAGACGAAAGCACGGTGTTTTAAGGTTGACGGACGTTGTAGTCTTGATTCTTGAGCGACAGGAGAGATAGTGGCAGAGTATTCAGGCTTCAGGCAGACAGTAATAGGCAGACGATGAGGGCACGGATCATTTGAAGGATAGAATAAACATTGAGTCCTGATACTTGAGGTGAGCGCACGGTGAGACGATGGGGGTGTGACGGAAGAAGCGTACAATAGACAGCCTGCCTTTTGAGTGGAACTTGAGAGGCTGATCGGAGAGGTGAAAATCACTAGGCGCCTAGGCGTCTGAGCTACTAGTAGTTTGTGATAGATCGGGTCAGCTGAGAGAACGAATGCAGTAATTTCGGAGGAACAAACAGGTGCACTCTGATTCGAGGCATCTGCTTAATATACGAGTAATGCTTAATATACGAGTAATTCCATCAGTAAAACTACACATTTGTCTTTGGGGTATACATCTTTGAGAGACATCTTTAGGTGTCTTTGTCTTTGAAAAGAACATCTTCCGTCTTTGGATCACATCTTGGAGCAGTCTTTGTCATTGAAGTGTGATCTTTCGTCTTTGCCAAGAATCTTGGCGGATCGAATATATTTGCATCTGCGAATTGGAGTTGTCATCATGTATTGAACAAAGTTATAACTTAGATGAATTAGATCCTCCTTGGCTCTAGACAATGTCAGACAGGCTCGGAGGTTGCAAAAGCAGGCAAAAAATTAGTGTGTATTTTGCGCGAAGTATTACCTCCTAAATGTAGCTCCGGAGACATCAGTTCAATAATGAAAAGAGGTTTTTTATTTCGAGGTTTGTTGCAGCCGCGCACCGAGTATTTGGAGCGCAAATTGAGTGCAGATGGAAAATCAACCAAGTCTTTCAAACTCCGCTCCATCATGATGCACTTTGACAGATGACAACGGATGGCGCGAGCCATCAAATGGTTCGTTGCTCTCTTGCCTCCTCCCTCCACCTTCTCCCGCCTCACTGAGTCACTCTCCTGCCTCACTCTCCCGCCTTCGTATCCTCGGACAGCATATCACTCTGATTCCTATTGCTCTGCCCCCTGTATCTTGTCGATCTTAAGCTTCTCTCAAGCTTCCAAGACTCGCTCAAGTCGTCTGGGGCTCTTCAAGCTTCAAGACATCAAATTGGCTGCCTTTTTGTGTCTATTCCATCTATGTCAAGTTCAAGACTCAGTGGTGTCAATACTCGGGCAAGTCAAATTGTCCCTCAAGCCATGCAAGTCTGGATCAAAGCTATGAGCGGGTGTGTGCGGGAAAAGGTCGCAGTGGGCCGCATGTTAGGGGGTTTCATGCAGGAAAGGTTCGCAGTGGGCTATGTGTGATCGTGTTTCATAGCGCGCGGAATCGTGCCCGCTCTCGAACGGTGTGTATATGTTCAGTAGCCCTCGACCCACACTGACTTTGTTTTTCCCCTTCTTATTTTCATCGCCGACTTGACAGCTTGGATATGTCACGTCAACGGGCAGATTAACCAAAAGGTCCATCCCCTCACATAATTTTCTTCAACGTTGCTGATACCGGTTTCCGAGATGTTGGTATAATGAGCTGCGGCGTCGTCAATCTGGAGGTTGCTCCACTCCCGTACTGGATGTCTTGCCGCGTCACTCAGGGGCTCCCCGAGCGCTTCCCATCAGGCGGCACACCTTGGCTAATTCAAGTGGTATGAGAGCGGAGGTTTGCGCGCAGCAACGAGTCACTATTTAGATTGTATGCCTCGTAGATAGTTGAATATAAGTGTTTTATTCCATCCTTATCTTCCTTTTGTGAGCTTTGAGTAGAGCTTTGATATCTTAGAGATCATCCTTGGAAAGACATCGGGCATCTTGTCCAAGACAAAATGTCTTGCCCAAGAATTTGGACCCAACCTAGCGAAAGACGTACGTCTTTGAAGAAAACCTGTCTTTGGCGTCTTTGACGTCTTGGCAAAGACGCCAAAGATGCCAAAGACGAATGTGTTGTTTTACTGATGACCACTCGGAGGAACAAACAGGTGCACTCTGATTCGAGGCATCTGCTTAATATACGAGTAATGAGAGAACGAATGCAGTAATTTCGGAGGAACAAACAGGTGCACTCTGATTCGAGGCATCTGCTTAATATACGAGTAATATTCTCCATATATTATCTGCCAGATTATCCCGGCCTAGCAATGTCCAGCCTCTTGTCACACAATGTGTTGCGAAAATTTCTTCCTCCGTGGATTTTGTCCCATTTCACGGGCCCATCTTTTTGCTATCAACAAGACATGCCGTCGCTTCGCTCCAGCGCATGTTTTTGACGTTGCTTGTTCATAACTTTTCAAATACACAAAGATGCAAATTCAGGGCCGACTTGAAAGTTTAGTAGATGGTAACAGTGATATAACTGCGAGGTCTACGGGTAGACTGAAGAATGGAATTGGTCTGGAGACGTGTACGCTGTGTGCTAAATCGAAGTCATACAAAGGTGAGGAGTATAATGTCACTGTAGTGTACTCGGCCCTTGTTGCAGACGTATAGAGCTCACATATGCAAATCTCACTCTAAAGCAGGCGTTCGAAGAGTTGGGGGACGCCCAAGAAAAGCTACGGTAGAATCGCTAATCGCTGTGAGTGGCAAACAAAATGCGTGCAGAAGCTTACACATTGACACTGTGGGAAGGCTGCCTCTCCGTCGAGTTTCTAAAGCTGACCAAAGTAATCGAATGCGCGGCGTGGCAGTTCATCAGCTCAAAGGCGTGGGCACAAAGTGAACATAGACGCACCGCTACCGCTTTAAGTCGAGCTCACGAAAACTTGAGTCGTTGTAACGCCCTGCTCAGTTTAACGACATGTCCTAGTGAATGAGCAGTCTGTTCGAGCGATACGTTGTGAGAGCATGGCCATGCGAAAGAAGAATTCAACTATGCGCTGATAGGTAAATCGAATTTGACACTCACTCGAGGCCCCGCGAAGCGGGAAGAAAAATTGGGCGCCAACGGCGGGTGGCCATACATTGTGTCGGGCCTAGTGTTGCCGCGGCTCGGCTCAGCTCGGCTAGCCGTTGGAGCCAAGCCAAAAATAAGCTGAGCTGAGCCAGCCGTTGCTATGGCGGCTTTCATTGGCTTGGCTACGGCTTGAGCCGGCTTCACCGCGGCTTAGCCGTGGCTGCAAATGGCTCACACCAGATTTATTGGACCTTCAACTTAACTGCACTGTGAGCCGGCTGAACATCACACAACCTTCCAACTGTTCCCTATAAATTTCCTTCTGCCATAGCATGACCACCAACCTCTCAAATCACTTTTAGAACTCCGACTTAGTTGACAGGCTTGTCAACCCACATGCACCAAAAGGATTATTCTATTTGGAAACCCGGCTTTCAACAAAAAACCCCAATAGCCGAGAACCCCCAGAAAGTGTCTAATTGGAAGCCCCCGGCCATCATCGGTGCCTCGGTGTGAAGCGGGGTGGAGGTATCATTCGGATCACTCAACCAAACTTGGACATACAACGCGTCCGCATACCACCTCGTCGGCGATCATGGCAGAGTTTCTAAGGCTCCAACTATTTTGTTTGTGTATGTGGCCCGCACAAACTAAACAGAAACAGAAATAAATGTGTATAAACCTGTTTAAAATGCTTATATACAGTAGGGAATCCATGAGGCAGTAGTGTATCACTATGAATATTTGAAGTATCCCTCACCTGAATAACAACAAAAGCGCGGTAGAATCCGGCCGTGCGCTGGCGTCTCATCTGATGTCTATACCCCTTCTGTCTTCCTCCAACTTGGACACATTTTTAGACCTTCCCATCTGTGCGCCAATTTTTGGCTTTTATGTGACCGAGTTTCCCCTCTGGAAGCTATCGTGCCTCCTCGGGGAGGAATGGTTGCATGAAGACATCCTCAATGCGCTCACCGAGCTGCTTTACTTCTCTCTTGCTGCAAATTCACCATCCGGGGCGCCTTCCACCCTTATCCTACCAACACATTGCCTCCATGACGCAAAGTACTTGTTTGATCAATCACCACGATCGTTCTCTTCTAATCTGGCTGCGCTCCGCGATCGCCTGCGGACCACAACAGTCGAGAAAATCTTTGCTTTCAATTGCGCCTCCAACCACTACTCTCTATATTCCACCACTGGGACCCCAGAACTCAAGCACGATGATTCCCTGCACCTGCGGCCTGACTCGAACGTCTTGTCCGTTTTCCAGTGGCTGCTCTTCTGAACGGGATTCGCAGCACCGAGCTCTGTAAAATCCTCGGTTGTCCCACGACAGGCAGCTGGCTCGGGCAGTTGTGGAATTGCGGCCCTGAACTTCGCTGAATCTCGTTTGGATACTGAAGTCGGTCCATGGGAGACATCGACCAGCCCGTTTTTCCGCAACCGCGCACTTCGTGATCTCATATTATACCATGTTACCGCGTCAACAACCCGACGGGGAGAGGAAGTAAGTAATGGTCTGTGTAGATGTTCAAACTTCGAACTGACCTTTTCAATCTCTCCCTGGTACAGACATACGAGAACTGGGTTATGCCATGCCTTTTGAACGGGGATTCAGCAGAATCTCCCATCGACCATGGACCGGTTGGTTACAACGACTTCAATCTTGATGCCCCAAACGTACGAATTCTCAATGTTCCTTCTACATCAAGTCCTCTAACTTATTTTCAGACTCTTCATCCTATTCATCGTTTTTTGGGACTAGCAGAGCACCCGCTTAACGCGAGTCCATTGCAAAATGTCCAAGAGCCCGAGGTCAGTGTGTTGTTTCAAGGCACAGTCAACTCTTCTCATCTCATGTCCTAGCCCGTTGAATCGATGTCGCTGTTGTCTTGTGCACAAACAGCAGACCAACCTCAGAGCAACACTGCTGCATTCCCCGAATTGCTACAGGCCCCATTTGAATATCTGCCCACAATTCATTCCTCGGGAATTGTCCTGGATCTTACCGGTACTCCAGAGCCTGAGCTGGGTGTTTCCGACTCAATCATTGATCTTTGTACCCCAAGTCCCGCACCAAAGCCAATGGCAGGCAAGCACGAGGCGATGGACATCGACATTATCGATCTTACCTGCTCTCCAATTCAGCCCAACCTCGCACGCCCACTGCCATGTCGGGCCCTCCATTTTTTGGATCTGAAACCTGACCCTAGCGTCTCCATTCTTGACCCAGTCATTACGCTCCGCCCTCATTCTGGGTCTGACAAGGAGAATGTTGCAGACCAGTCTGCCAGTAAATCTACTGCGTTAACGGGCCCTTTAATTCCAGTTGAAACGGTGCGACTGGGTTCGTTTTACTCCACATTTGAACAAGGTCTTGCGGCAGTGAATGCACGCGAAAACCCTCGAGGGTATCTTTATCGCATCGGTCAAACAAAACGAGGCAGTGACCAGTCTGTGCGTCGTATAACCGAACGGTGCAATCATTATGGCCCTCCTGCTGCAACACACCGAGACGAAATTGACCCTTCCGATCACCGCGAGGGTCGCACTATCCGCACAAATTGCTCGGCACATGTTAATCTTGCGTGCATTCCTGGTGGATGGCATGTCACCGTCATTGACTGGACACACAATCACCCTCCTTATTTGCCAGTCGGTGGTCATATTCCACGTCGTCCTACTCAGCAGCAGCGGGACCTTGTTTCTCAATATGCCTCCCGCGGTAATTTCACCCGCTCCCACATGTCTCATATTCTTCAAGCTCGATTCCCTGACCATCTTCTCGAACCACGCCAAATTACTAATATTATCAATGGGGCTCGAAAAATGGCAAACGAAGAAATTCTGGCACTCGGGGGTGATGTTCCTTCAGTTCTATCCAGGCTTCGTGAGTTGAAGGAGGAGAACCCCCGGTGGGACTGGGACGTGAAGCTTGATGGAAATCAAGTAGTCATTGCTCTGTGGTGGCAGTCTCCCGAGCAGGTTGACTTGGCGCGTCGCTTTTCTGATGTACTCATCAACGACAACACCTATTGCCGCAATCAATATGGCTATCCACTCAATATTGGTATTTGGTTCTTGTCTTTTCTTGGTGTATACAAATGACAATTATTATTTGTAGGAATCATCATCGATAACTTTGGGAAGAGTCGCAACTGCTGGTACGCGGTTCATCGGTCTGAAGACACCGAAACACACAACTGGGTCTTCAGAAATCACCTTCGCGGTGCCGGACGTCCACCTGAGGTTTTGGGCTCAGATCGACACGGCTCACTTATTGCTAGTGCCAGTGACACCCTCCCTCTCACGTTCCATCTGTATTGTCTCCATCATCTTGGCGGAAATGTGACAACTCACCTTCGCCCCATCCTCGGAGCTGCCTGGGATGCCTTCAATCGCGATTTTTGGGTTGTATATCGGGCCCTTTCTCCCGAAGAGTTCGACCGGAAGTGGAATGAGCTCATAACACAATATCCGGCAGCTGCCAAATACCTCGACGAGGAGCTCTATTCCTGTCGTTCTCATTGGGCATGGGCCTGGGTCAGTAACGTGTTCACAGCGGGCGTGAGAACAACGGGACGAGCGGAGGGAGAGAACCGAATCAATAAGGCCATCGGAGGGCCCAAGAAGACGTTTCTTCAGCTCTTTGAAGGCTTGAACAAGCGCACCCAAGACCAGACCACACAGGATCTGATCCAAGTGCGGCAGGTGTGTGATGTTCATATCTCTTTCTCATGTCTAATAATTTCGCAGTCATCGCGCCGTCGACATGACTCCAATCTCGAGTCCCTTTTTGCTGGGCCATTGAAAATGCTACGCGACCACGCAGGTCCTCTTGCCCTTCAAACCTGCTACAAGCAGATGCAATTGAGTCTGTTCTATTCAACCGAAGTCATCCAACGACCCAATGAGGTCGAGTCCTGGGTGCGTGTGAATTCTCTTGCAAGTAATTCTTGTTCACGGTGTTTATGGTGTACTTCTAGACAGCATATGCTTTGAGTTCATCGCAAGAACCCGCTTTTGACTGGATGCCCGGTGAGCAGAATGTCTGTGCATCTCATTTGATTCATTGCGCTTTTTGTTCAAGCTTTCTTTCCAGCATATGATCAACTCTTTTGACAACGACAGGGCACGCATTTCAATGCGCTGGGCCATTTCCTTGATAACGAAGCGTGGTCTTACAGTGCGCCATCTTCTCATGGTTAAACATGAGTCAACAGGTGTCTTCCATTATGTTGCAGTCTTGTCCGATGGACGTTATGTCTGTGACTGCTGTATGCCCTCTAACCTCGGCATTCCCTGTCGGCACTACTTTCGTATTTGGGTTGATGTGCAGAATATGCCTTTCCACATCTCTTTGATTCGCCCAAGGTGTGTACCACCTGATCAATGGTGATTGTATATTAATTTGATATTTATCCATCTCAGATGGTATCAGGACCCAACTTTTGCGGCAGAATCAATCCCTGCCGTCTGTCGAAACCGTGAGCTTGGGGCCGAGGAATTCAGGCTTCCAACTAGGACCATTCGGTCTGCCTTTGCTTCGAATCCCATCGATAATACCTCCCACGAAACAACTCCACCACCGCGCACACAAACTGTTCCAGCACGAGAAGTGTTCCACAATGTGCAAGCCGCAATTCGACCTCTTATTGCTGGCATCCAGACGCGTGAACAAGTGTCTGATTTGATCCAAAGACTCGAGGACTTGCAGTACGCATTAACAATTTCTCACACCTGTAAATTTAAACTCAACACTGCCGCAACAGTCAACAGAATACCGATGAAGCTCGGCAAGATCGCATTATGGACCCGCCCATTATCTCTCACAAGGGTCGGCCTCGTACCAACCGCCTTACGAATGCAAGAGAGGGGCGTCAGCGGGGAGGCGGTGCTCGATCGAGCGGTCGCACAACGCAGACCGAGACGATGGACTCAACTCCATCCGATTCCGCGCCAGCTGCCAGAAAATCACGGGTTGGGAGAACATATAAATGTTCTCTCTGCCGCCAAGAGGGACACAACCGGTCTAATTGCCCTCTTCAATCGTAGCTTTTAGTACACGTGCATGTTGACTTGTGAATCCGTCAAATGACACTGCTTGTTGACATCCGAATGCCCGGCCACGGGAGATTCAAAATCAACCTCTGTTCTGATATAGGACTTCTTACGTGGTAAAGCCATGTGACCGTGTTTGCCGACGGTATGGTCGGCACACAAGCGTCGGATCGGTGCCGGTGAGCAACCCCCGAACAACCGGGCTTCCAAATAACACACTTTTTGAAATGGGGGGTTTCTCTTGAAAGCCGGGTTTCCAAATAGAATAATCCCATTCCATATGATGCTCACTCTTGGATTCTTATCCCAAACACTCAAGAACTCGAGCCACAGTCGTCCATTCCAAATTCAATTCAAACGGGACTGAGCCCTCCCTTTCTATCCTCTCTGGCGCTTCTTCAAACCCACTCTTTGTCCCTACGCAGTAAATAAATTCTTTAAGCCTCGTTCAAATCCCGGCCAATTCAACCTCCCACCCTCCCACGTGCTTCGTATCCCTCGCGATCCCACTTAATGCACGCTCTTCTTCCCTTCCCAAACGTCAAATTTATCTCCGCTCGGAATCGCAATTGAAGACTCATTGATGAATGCGGCTCGTTTCTCTCACTGCGTTTGGTTACAGATCTGCCTTGCTCGATAGATCCACCCCCTCGACAGAATTTCAATTATCGTTTGGCACTTTGGCTCACGCATTTTGCTACCACTCGCAGTCGCAAGCAAATTCAGCCCACAATCCTCGCTCCTCCAATCCAATCCGTCGGCCCCGAAGTTCAGAGTCGAGCCGAACATCATTATATTCCTTTTGCCTCACCTCCAGACCCTTCCTTCGTATGAAATACGATGAGGTGAACTTAAGTTTCAGCGGTAAGTACCGTTTTCGGTACTTGAGTGCGGACGGAACTTAAGTTCCATCACCGTGTGTGGCGCCCCTGTGCGGGAGCCTATACCCCCCTCCCGTCACTATGCTGGAACTTAAGTCGCACACGCCACTTAAGTTCCTGTACACTGATATTATACAATTAATTGTTACTGCTAATAGCAGTAGCTTCAAATTAAATTTCCATTACTATTCTATTGCTATTGTATAGTATAATTCTACTCCAAAACCAAATGAAACTCCACCCAGAATGAAAATAAAAACCATGAGAATTAAGACAAAAATGAAAACAAAAATAAAAACGAACCTGAGAATGAATGTACGGAATAGGGAAACATAAGAAACACACGGCACACCATCCTACACGCACCACGCTGCGTCACGATCCAATACCAGAACAAAGGAATCCAGTCGAGCGGAAATCTGCAGAACCGCCACAGAGATAGAAACACAAGACACAAAGCAGTACATACGTGGCAAAATAGACTACTTGGGCTTTGGGGCCAATGCTGCGCATGGCAGAACGAGTTCTGTGCTGGCTAATGTCTACATTTACGTCAAGACTCCTTGCATTGCAGCTTACTGGTACGTCAACTTAAGGGTACATCAAGTTGAAGTCTTAGTCGTCGCCATCAGCCCGGCACCAATTGGCAAGCTCCGTGATTCGGCAAACTCCGTGATTCGGCAAGCTCCGTGATCATATCGGAGATCAGATGCACGCGTTCACTATGGCGCGATCTCCATTCTTGCCTTCGTTCCACGACCACCTCCATGCCGTAACGCTTTTCTCACTTCAGGCTCAGGCCAGTGGAACCAGATGTCTCAGCGATGGCATTGACCGTTTCGACGGCTAATATGTCCAAAAGCGCTCTTTTGCTGCTTACCACTCTGTTTCTACGGTACCTGCCACCCACCCACCCCATACCAAGATCAGCCTCATCCATTCTCTTAGCGAAACGTAAATTCTCTCAATATTCTCGGGTCCGACTCAAGCACATGTCTTCTACACAAGATTGAATAAATATTACATTCAGCACTCGGCACGCTTTGCGGAATTACGACAGTACTCGTGCATATACCAGAGCCACTGCTTCCTTTTCGCCACATCGATGAAGGGATTCGCCATTGCCGAATGAGTCGAATGCCCCCTCCAAGACACAGTACCTACCAGTTGTTATTCCGTCGTGAAACCAGACGAACCCGTTCTTGTCAACAACACGTGAAGTAAAGTGATTTTGTCCTCCATAGATGATTCCACGCAACTTGTAACTCACCATAACGCCATGACAGTCAATTGACAGGAGATGAGTCAGCCGCAAGCCTTTGTGTCCGACATCCAGGAACAGAATGGGAGGTGCCGCAATTACTTGGGATACCATCACCAATTTGCGCCGCCTTCTGGTCCGCAAGCACATCGGACAATTTCGCGTGCCCTTGGTTAAGTGAGTTGAAAGCCATTGTGACACCGGCACTGAATTTTGGGGTGTACGAGCCGGCAGCGGTGCGAAGGTGAAGGCTTCGAAATGTTGCTGCTGATGGGGATCTACGTAGCCGCACTTCGGGCAGGACTGCGTTCCAACGGCATAATTTCTTTCCCTGCACAACATTTTTGCTATCAGGTCAATGGATGTCATACAAGGCCCATACGGGAAATCCGCAGGTTTTAATCTATGAAGAGCGGCTCTAACCATGTCTCGCGACTGTTCCATTGATGTCTCCCCTGCATGAGCTGAAATCAGACTGAGATTCAAAACTTGTAACAGATCCGACATAGTCGAGAACCAGGTCCCCCAAACCAACGGATTTTCTATCCATATATTCGCCAAAATGGTGAGTGTAGCATCATAGCCGCAACTATAGTTGACGTTGTCCCATATCAGTCCAGTCGGCCGAGTTGAAGGCACATTCTGATGTCCAGGACTCGAAGATTGCTCGGTGTTGGGTTGTGGGTGCGTGAATTTCGGTTTCTTATGAAGCAAACCTGTCAATTGATTCGTCTCCACCACTGCATTTTTCCTCTTCTTATTATCCGGCAAAGACGGCTTCCATTCATCATACTGTGTTGCCTCGGGTATTCTCGGGCCCATCGTTGAATTCCACCTCATGGATGGGTGAAAATGCGCCGGGTCTCGATGGTCGGATTTCCACGCATAATAAGACCGAATCAAACGTCGCCTGTAGAGTCCTGTGACCGATGGAGGTAGAGTGCCTTCAAATCTCAGGCGAGTGATTTCATCTAATATTTCCAGCTCTCGAAATTCTTGCCTCAAATAGCCTGATATTCCCGATGTGATTTTCTTACGATCAAATTTTTTGCACTATCACCGTGCCTTCAGCAGTGAATCCCCGGGATAGGGCGACGTAGTATGCCCTATGGTCTTTGCAATGTGATAACTCAACAGGATTTTTATGCCGGGATTTGCCTTGTAAGTTATAGTCAGTCATTCCAAAGTTCGGCAGTACAATGACTTGATCTCTTAGAATTGACAAAAGAGTGTCATCCTCAAGAAGTGCAGTTATGTGCGTCACTGTTCTTGGTAAAGGAACAACATTAAGTGGTAGGCCATCAATCTGGATGTCCCGTGGTGGTTTAACAAACCGGACGAACAGAGTCTCTAAAATCTCTTTGCCATGAGGTCCTTCACAGGAGTCCCAATCAACGACAACTGCCTCCTGGCCTTTCGTTATGCACAGTTCTGTTGCTTCATTTGATCAGATCATTACTGGCATTCCGACACACAGAGAAAGCTTTCCTGGAATGAACTCCGTTGTTGCGGATGGAGGTGCATTCCACAACTGTTCCCGCAAACGAGCCGTTAACCGGTGTTTTTCAGACTGGACTGACCCCTTCCATTTTTGACGATCTACCGCTCGAGAACTAATGCGATCCACAGAGTAAAAGTGGGTCAATGTCTGGCCTGTATCCTGTGCAAAGCGCTCAGCCCCAAGCTTATTCATTATGTCCTTTTGTGCATTTCGTGCAGTGATAACCGAAACATGTCTCATGTCGGCAGCATATAGCTTGGGATTCTCTGGCCTGAAGCCGGCGATCCTAGATTCGAGGAATTCCACATCTGCTGGAGTGCAAGCGCCATAACGCATGTTCTCCAATGCTGTCCTCAGCTGGTTATCTGCTGTGGTATTTGCGGTTTGTCTCATGTTTTGTCTCAGTATCACGACAGTCGTGAACTGATGCCATAGTATCTTTCCCAAGACTGCATCTTGGCTTCGCTGGTCCATTGCATTCTTGATTTGCAAGGTAACCGCTCCACTATATAGTGAAGGGCCAGACATGGGAGGTAATTGCGCAAAATCACCAGTGACTACCATACTGAGGGACCCAAAAGAGTCGTCGTGAATATTTCGGGCCTTGGCTGCTTGTGTCGCCAACATCTGGAAGTCATTGCATGAAACCATCGAAATCTCATCCAAAAAAACATAATCGACACCTTGGAGGCGTTCGTTGACCAAGGCCAGAGCTGTGCCTTCATTTCTGATCCCGTCAATGTCATCCCGATTCTTACTTTTTGACTCTCTAGGAATTTTAAATACTGAATGATAAGTCGATCCATTGAGCCCTGCGGCCGTTGAGCCCGTTGGACCTAACATTATATATCTATAGGCCTCATTGCGCTTTTCAAAAAACGCTGCAACCGCACGCAACACCTCAGACTTTCCGGTGCCTCCCATGCCACCCATGTACATGCGCAATGGCAGCTTTTGTGGCACGGATGCGTGATCTGCTATGATGGTAAAAGCTCTTGCTTGTTCAACGTTGAGTTTGAAATCCTGGATGATTGTCTCGATGATATCAGCCTCTTCCTTCGTGTCCGGAGAAGATTTGGGATTGAAGTAATTGGGCGGCAAAATGGTCAGATCGTCTCTAACCTTTTTTCTGTTCTTCTTGATCTCTTCAATGGGCGGCATGCTTGCCATTTTGTTGGTGATAAGCTGCATTCGCTGATGCTTTACAACGTTCACCCAATCCATTCTACCCTTTTGCGGTGTCATTAATTGGTCGGTCTCGGCGTGGCATGATCCTGGTTCGCAGGGTTCCAACCATCCACTTGCTGCAAGAATTCCCTCAATCTCTTTTGCCAGTGTTTGCATCCGGTGAGTTCGAGGACCACTAGGCTCGTCATTCTTATCTCCATTTTCTTCAATTTCGTCGTCGTCTGACCCATAATCCACTTCATTTAGGTCGTTTGTAAACTTGTCTTTGTAAGGAAGAAAGCCCTCGGGGAACAGACTCTTCCCTGACGCCTTTGCCTCGGACATTTTTTTCTTCATCATGGCAAAATGATCATCGCGAGCATCATTACATTCATAACGTATGTTGAAATTATTCAAGAGCTGCCGTTGCCTCGGAGTGAATTCATGCTCTTCGAATGTTTGATCCCAGGTGGAGCCAGTATCTTTCAAGTCTGCTGGCGACCTCCAAGGTTTAAACAATGTCAACATTGACATGCAATAATATGAGTGATCACCTCGGTCTGAACGAGGCAAGGAGCCACCTATAAAATTCGGGATCATGGTGTTGAGTTTCTCGAATCGGCAGGTAACGGCATGAGTCAAGAACAGGTCGTGACTGGGCAGGAATGCATGCCAGGTAGGAAAATCTTCCCTTTCTTTTCTGTCGTGTTTTTCAAGGATCACATCGTCATCATCGTCAGTCTCCCAGTCAGAAAGATCGTCCTCAAGTGAACTGGATTTGGTTTGATCCACTAGGTCATTGGCATCGTAATCAAAATCATCTTCCAAACGATCTTCACCATCAACATCCTCGGTATCCTCTGCCAGTTTTTTTCATTGCCTCCCAGTGATAATCTACCTTCAGACACTTTGCCATCTTTATCTCTTCCTCAAATTCAAATTGTTGACGCTGGTTCCTTTTTTTCTTCTCTGCGCATTGGATCCACTCATATAGAGATACATTGGCGTAAATCATGGGGCGATATCGATAATCATCCACTCCGGATGTGGCAACGAATTTATCACCGAACTTCCCAATGGGTACCTTTTCATCCTCGGCATGTACTTGGTCATCTTGCTGTGTTTGCATTGGAACCCAGTAGTTTCGGATACACTGAACGTAAGTCCTCCATGCAAACGGCACGAATTTATGACTCGCATAGTGGTCAGGATTGCCTAGAAGGTACATTGAAGCCATGGGACTCCCGATTTCCATCTTGGAACTCATGGAGTTCACCATTTTTCTGATCATATGTCGGGCATGGTCTTTGTCGGTTTCGCTCCCACGTAACATTTCGGAGTCCCTCTCAAATACAGAATACACCGATGCAAACATCTGGTAAGATTTAGACTGAGCTTAGAAATATAATCTGAAACATAAGAAACAACGGCCTTGACTGCGGTCCCCGACAACAAACTAGTCACATCCGTGTTGCATCTCGACAAGAAGGTGAGAATAGGGTTAACCGTATTCATCATGGGTTCAACATGGCGGATATTTACGTGTCCATCTGCAGTTACCTCCGAGTTTTCAAACACATCTCTTGGGAATCGGGCTCGGCATACTCCCAACTTTGACAAGCAACCTTTTCTCTCTCGGCGAATCTTGTAATCCGGCTTCTTAGTAACTTTCTTTTTCTTTCGCCATTTGAGCTTCTCTTCTTGTGCTTTCTGATCTTCGAGGGACAGAAAATGCTTGTGCACATTGGATCGTACTAACAGATCATCGACCTCGAGTTTGAACTGCGACCACCACTTGGATATGTTGAGGCATCGTAGACATAGACCTTTGCATTTAGAGTCTTTGCATGGTTTTGGAGGAGCTCTGGCTAAAGCTCTGGTAGGTACAGAATACCCAGGCAAAACGTCCAACTCATCGTCACTGTCTGCATCCGCGGGCAACTCTGGTACTTTCCTTTTCAAGATTACCTGGTCCTTCGAACCGTGGAAAAATTCGGACCTATGGCAGCTTTCGAGGTAGCGTATCAGTCGTTTTCTGAACCGTGAAATTGGGCTCATAATTCTCTCCCTGATTTCCTGAGGAGACAACGCATTGGCAATCCATATTAAAGTGTGCAACTGGAGAGTCAATCTTTCTTGTTGTTCAACAACTCCATAATATGCATTGGTATGTCCGAATATGCCACCGTTCTCTTGCTCCCATCCAAGAACGTCATTCAGAAAGGCCGTTACCATGAAATGGAAAAATCGGGCCGCAGCCACTGGATTCTTCGACATGATTTGGTTGCGTTCATCTGATGTACGAATTTCAGGTCGATAAATTGTGTCCTCTTGGGCATAGTACAAGGCAAGTGGGTGGTGTAAATCGGACCAGGAGCAAGTTACAAACCAGGTAGGCGCATTGAAGAACGCAGTGGTGGACCAAATTTCATTGCGCTGATACTTTTTCGATGTCACTGAACCCTGCACTCGGCCGGCCACTGCGTCCAAGTCTTTGATTAAATCAAAGCAGAGTTTTTCAGCACTTGTTTCCGGTTTTATATGCTCCCCAGCGGGCAGTCTATCGGCGATTTTCCCTGCTACATTGGGATCCACAACTGCCAGCCTTCGAGCGATTGGTCCGAATATAGCTCTCTTTGCTAGTAATCTACTCCCAGTTGAAGACGCCTTCAATTGTTCATGATTAAATGCAATCATGGGGAAATATGTATCAAGTTGGAACCGTTTATCGTGGTAAAGTAAGAGATGTTTTTTTCTGAAAACATCGCCCTGCTTATGCGCATGGGATGGATGGCCTATACCACCTTTACCGTATGGAAACAACCATGGGAACATACCCGGATAAGCGTGAACATTATCAGATAAACTGACCTGTAGCTCAGATCGACCAATCCCCAACATGTGGCCTTTGCGTGTCAAATGCTGCAGTGCGACCGCTTTGATTGTGGTCATTGAAGCCGTCGCGTATTCCGTTCCAGTCAACCCGTGGACAGCAAATGTACATGCTCCGGTCGAAGTTCCATGTTCCTGTGGCATCTCATTCACAGCGGTTGTTCCCGCAGGGACAGAATTATGAATCTCCTGCTCTGTGTGCTTATAATCTACCACAACTGGTATATCTTTCTCTGCGTATGAAGCTAAATTCTCTTGCGAGATTTCCAGATCGGCGTAACCTTCATGGTTTAATTTTAGCCATTCCAGGGCCGCTACAATTTTTGCTTCCTCACCAGCATCGGCGTGCGGTCAAAATCCTCCTGGGTTGGAGCCGAGGATCCAGTAAACGCAAAGGCAAGTACTTCATTCATTTCTCTTCGAGACGGTGGAAGTTTGTTCAATATTTTGAGTGTTGGCTGAGAAAACATGATCGCATTGGCACTCATCCGCACTCTACCAGAGTTGACCCTGACCACACAACGGTTATGGCGCACACGAGCAATCATTATCCCTTCAGCATAGGTCAAGTTTTTCAACTGCTCGGGGACCTCTCCAATCCAATTATGCCGAGCGAGCGCTGCTTTAGGTACAACGTTATTGTCTAAACATGTTTCGCATTCCACGCAGATATGTTTGCAGTTCTCGGCAAGTATTGGTCCTTCCAACTCCAAAATAGGTCCATTGAGACTGAACCTTTCTCGCCTGGTAACTCCCGGCCATACAAGAATTTGCAGGCTACCTTGATAGGAACTCAAGGGGGTGAGCAGATTTCGAGACACTAAACACCCGCATACGGCACAGCCAGCTTCCACGAAGGCACTAGGCCGTAGGGATTTACAATGCTTTTGTATTATATTCATTGACTGCTCGGGCGTAAGAGGTTTCGGAGGAAAAACAGCGTCCGACAATCGCCCAGAGTGTTTCTTGCGCAACATTCGAAGAAATCTTACTCGCTTTGCACGTTCAGCTTGTTCGTGGCGAATCTTTGCGTCTGAAGAAACGGGGTTGCGATTTTTCCGGGGCTTTGGTTCTTCAAATTTGACGACGCTCGAATTTTTCAAATTGGAATTGGCCGCGGGATCGATGGTGCTCACGCTCGCAAAAATGCAGACAACTTCCTCGCATTTTGAACACTCATGGTCCTTCAATGCTGTCCGACACGCCTCTGCGCTTAGTCTGGTATGCAACCAAAGTTCATGCAACTTTGACAGATGCAAAAGCTCGGTTTTTGTCAAACTGTGAACTAAGTCTCTTACTGGGATTTTACTTGCGATGCAATCTTTGTGGCGGGCCAGGACCTGGGCAGCATCCACCGATTTACACTGGAATTCAAAGTTGTATGCCCTATTCTCCCAGTCAACCAAATTGTTGCTATTCACTATGTACGGAGCCAAGATACGACCCTGTATAACCTTTCGGGTGCCTCCACCCATGCGCTTATTGTCTAGGTGTACTGAATCAACGGTGAATGGGGTAAGAAAATCACCAACATCTTTTGGCAAACGGCAAACATGATAAGTGGGCGGCACTGAACAGATTAATGTCTGTAATAAGCAGCGGAAACAAAGGACACACAGCAATACAGCAACCAGGGATTTACAGAGCAGTTTGACACTGCAAAACATTTAATGAACGGAAGTAACCATCTGTGCCGCCAGACACTGATCCGCTGCGACCGTGTCGAGGATAGGAATCGCGATTCCTGCAAGGAGTAAACTTGAAAAAATCAATGGCAAGTAACGAAGAATCCCTCTTGAAGCCGCACAGAAAGGCTGTTTCGGAGACGCACAAGTTTCTGTCGATAAAGGTACTCAATATTCACCTCAGAGGTGTTATCGCACAAGCTCTTGTTAATCCGAGCAGCCAAATAGGCTTCATTAAAACCACATTGACAGGCGGCCACATTGGCATTATGATAACCACATTTATGGTCAGTGCTATTGTTCACGCCAGTGCAATCGAGGTTTCCCTTGACTATGACTACCTCATCAGCATTGCACACACCACGATTACGGGCCACCGCATCGGCATCAGGATACATGCCCCAATCAAGGGCTGGCCATGTAGGCTTAGGGTACACGCTCCAATTACGGGCTGGCCATGTAGGCTTAGGATACAAGCTCCAATTACGGGCTGGCCATGTAGGCTTAGGGTACAAGCTCCATTTAAGGGCTGGCCATAGAGGCTGGGGGTACAAGCCCGTGTCAGGGGCTAGCCGTAACGGCTGATTTATGTCGCAACCAACGCAGGGAAAAGCTTCCAGGCGAAGGCGGACCGGAATTTCGGTGTATTCAAACCGAAGTAAATCATGGTCTACACCATCGGGATTAATATTTGTCTGGAACACGTGAAAAGGGCACACATACCTCTATATATGTTTGTATCATCACCTGTACGTTGGAAGTTGTCAGCAATCAATAAAGGATCACAATGAAGTTTCTTACCGACTAAGCAAGTAGGGCCGTACGATAGAGTGTACCTTGAAGAATCTAGGCGACCGGGTGGAGAGAAGGTTAGACCGCATGGACGGAGGAGATTCGAGCCATTCATTATCATGTTATCAATAGCAAGAACAGAAAAAAGACAACATAGTGAGAGACAAAAGGCTGGGGGGTCTGAAGGCAGGATAGCAAGCAAGACAGGGAACGAGTCATCCGCTGCCGCAGATCCAGCCAGCGAGGATTTTTGATGGAGAGAATTCGGCAGGTTCTGAGCAGGAGAGGCTCGAAGAACAGGCAAAATAGCAGACACTGCAGTGCAGACATAAACAAGCAAGACGAAGGTATGCATCGAGAGGAGTTGGAGGTAGGGGCAAGAGATGAAGAGCGCGCGCGACAACGTGAGTCAGTCGGAATTCACGGAGCTCCGGTCGAAGCTCGACCATGATGATCAAAATTCCATCAGTGCCTAACGATCGGCGATGGAGCGCCAAGGCCAGAAATGCCAGAGTAGTACCCATCTTCGTCACTTTGTTACTTCGCTTAGGATTGTGAAAGTTCGTCACTTTGATGGAAAACTGCGAAAGTTCGTCATCTCAACAGATAACTGAGAAAGCTCGTCACCTCGGCTAAATTTAGGTGAAAGCTCGTCACTTCCGGGCACGCGCGCGGTAAGTGTATTGTTTATCCACCGGAATTATGGAACGACACAAACAAATTCCGTTCTTTGTTACCGCCCACCATCCACACCCTGCTGCTGGCGCTTCGCCGTCGCATGCCCGCTCTTTCTGGATTACACCGCGCTCTCGGATAACGTATGGTTTCCTGGAAGTGATTGATGTATGCTCTATCGCTCAAGGCTTTGTTTTGTTAGTGCGCAAAAAAATTTAACTTGCACTCGTTACTTAGTTCCCCTGAATGCATCGACATTCGTTGAGAATAGGACTGTCCCAGACCAAACAATATCAGGTGCAACTACTAGCCTATGATATTTACTGTAGACGTACCATGAACTGAAAATTTCGCTGCGTCGATTCTCACCACCTCTGAACAGGCAACGAGGTCTGTTCGAAAATCCGAACCATATCTCTAAGTACAGTAGATACAGATTAAGCAACAACGTCTCAGCTTGAGTTATGAGTGCGATATGACTGGATGTGATCTCTTTGTTCAGCCACAGGCTTTGTGACCCAAAATGCCCAAATATCTGTGTGTTCTGTTCCCTATACCATGCTTAGCCTACAACTGTCTTGCTCCAGGGCCCGCTATGTAACAGGCAAGAATTTCTGAAGAGCTCACTCCTAGAGACTAGGGCTTGATTAAAAAACCCAGAAAGGGTGTTGTATCCTTTCAGCTGTGCAACCTATCAGCAGCTCCAATTTCGACTTTGCGTCTGAATTGAACAACCCCTATCCTCACCAAAAGTTTGTGACGTCGTCATCTGGTTGTAAATTCTTTACATTATGAGTATTAATCACGGTAGTTGACTTAAAGTCTCAAATCAAAATTTTACAGTCATCGTACACTACGAAATACCTCTTAAGACAATATTACCCAGTCTCGGGAGCTGCCGGGGTTTGTACACCCCGGCAAAGTAGGTGCCGCGCATTGTATGCCAGTGCTCCACATTCGCTGCTGATGTGCTGTACATTGGGCATGTGTCCGTGCTTTAATTGTGCCATGCACGCGGATCCCGAATCTAATACTTACAGTGCGCGCTATAGACTCGCGACCAGTTCGTTTCCAGCACTGATCACGGGGGCAAGAAGATCAGTGCTGTGAAACGACTGGAACATCATGTCATGATTTTGGCAGATGGCGCCAATCATCATTTTGGACTTGTAAATTTCAGCCCTTCCCCTGCCCTCCCGTACTTTCATAACGAAGAAGCTCATGGCCTAGGTTATATAGAGTAAGTTGCTTCATTTTTCATTTTTCATTGATAGAGCACCACTTATTTTTGGTCAAAATCTGAAACAAGGTGGTCTCATTCCACTCAGAATTGAAAACTGTCCATCTTTGACTATACAAGTTTTTACATGATATCCCAGCCGCTTCGCCAACCGTGATAAGCGCAGCCACGTGCTTGGCGAACGCGGTTGGTCACGAGCCTATGCGCGCTACGCCTGCGACTGACCGTTCACGTGAATGAACGCGGTCATGTGGTATTTGTCGGCGGCCTAAGTAACGAATTTTCACGGTGTGCAGAGGAAGTGACGAAGTTTCACTAAATCCAGCTGAAGTCATGAAGTTTCATGGAAAGCGATCAAACTCACGAACTTTCGCAACGCTAAGCGAAGCTAAGCGAAGTAACGAAGTGACGAAGATGGCGCGGACTCGCCGCCTGGAGATCCTCGGTATTGGCGGAGCCTGTGCCGAGTGCTGCTCCGAGGCTGGCCTCGGTATCTGGAAACAGTTCGTCGTCCCACTCGCGAAAGAGGCGGAGGACGGGCTCGTGGTGCTCGCGAAGGCCATTGAGAAGCCACTCGTGAATTTGCTCACCGACTAGATGCCAATTCACGGCGGTTTGCTGGCCGCATTTCTTGAGGCAGGTGTCAGTGGACAGCGTCCAGAGCATCTGTACCCGCGTAAGTCCCGTGATTACGACCATAGGTGGAACCACTCACGAGAACCGCTGCATTGCGAACCAAGCCTGGCGTCGTGCGAGTGATCTGGTGAATCTCTTGCATGCATTTACTGCCAGAGCTCGACCCTTTTCCGGTGGCGAGTCCGCGGGACTTCTGCTTCCCAAAGAGGATTGCAGCAGCAATCTAGACACCGAGTAAGAATCCATTTATGAATAGATTAATTCGACTCACATGCATGACAAGTTTGTTGTGCAGGAAGGTCTCTGGGTTGTGGGACGTCGACCCGTCAGTATGTAGTACGGGAGCGGCAAGGTGGTAGTAAGTGAGTTTCCCCTCAGCGTTCTTCTTTCCACTGATGAGGTCTGCAAGGCTGGCGCAGTTCGCGTCATTGAGGACATCGGCAACGTCCTGGAAACGCTCCGGGTCAAGGGCTTTGAGGTGGGTATTGAACATGGGCTCGATAATATGAGCTCCAATGACGACTTGTTTGGAGGGGCAGGTGAGACATTTCCCTCACTCACAGCTGTTTATTCAAATTATAAACAGATTGCTGGCGAAGATGAAGACCAGGAAGCCATCGCATGCACCCGTTTGATTGTAGACGACTTCTTCCGGCATCTGCACGGCGAGGATGAGGACGATCAAGAAGCTACCAATGTGCGGAAGGAAACAGCTCAATTCCAACAACAATCGGGTCGGCGCATCCCCAAATCTAGGCTGCCACCTGCGAGCGGCGACAACCACTGGATTTTCGGCTCAGCTCTGCGGAGCAGGGACAGTCGCAGCTACGAAGATCTTCATGCGGCTGACGATCCTGTTTATCACTCATTCGATCCTCGGCAGCGGGATTTCCTACACAACCAGTTCCCCGGAGAATATTTGACCGCAGAGGATAGAATAGGGACGTTGCGCAAAAGCCGCATAGGCCGCATGCGGCTTTTGGGCATTGCGCAAAGCCGTTGTATCGGCTTTTTTCAAATCTATTTTTGATTCTATCTTTGTAATGTAAACATGGTATTTAGGGCCTGAATGTTATTTTCTGTGGTGCGTTGTGGTAGTGAGTGCGGGAAAGCCACACATTGATGGCATGAACTGCTGTCTTTCTTTCATACGACACCACTCGGGTTTTTTTTTGCGATGGCACAAGAAAAAATGCATCAAGAAGCCTTCCTCTCATCCTTGCACATGTTGTTCAACTTGTTTGGAAGGCAAGCGGTGTGGAGACAGCGGTTGATACCATCAATACGCGGCTTTCCCACACTCACTACCGCAGCGCACCACAGAACTTAAAATTCAGGCCCTAAATACCATGTTTATATTACAAAAATAGTATCGAAAAAATATTTAAAAAAGCCGATACAACGGCTTTGCGCAATGCCCAAAAGCCGCCTGCGGCCTATGCGGCTTTTGCGCAACGTCCCTAATTTAGGTGAGTTCAACTTTCATGTAAATTTGTTCTCGCGTGCTGAGCTGTCCTTCAGGTCGAAATTTTCCGATGTGTTTACATTGCATTCCAGTCCAAGGACGACTGGATTGAATGCGAAGATATCTTACGCTGCAACCCTAACTGGTACAACAGCGGACCCAGGTATGATTGTGTCCTTTTCAACCAAGAATTTGGCGAACCTGGTCTCGCTTGCGCACGTTTGCGCTCGCTCATCCGATGCAAATTACCCTCCGGCCAAATCGTTGGTCTCGCAATTGTGCAGGTCATGCGAAAGAGCAGTTGGCGCCCGCGTACAACATGGGATGGATGTGCGGTGTTTGACGAGGAGAAGAACTTCTTGTTCCTTCTCATGGACTACGTTATTCGCGGTGCGCTTCTTGTTCCGGTCCGCCCAGCCCCACCTTCTCGCCCTCACTCTCGCCTCCATTTTTTCGTTGATGTGGTGGATGGAGACATGTTCCTTCGGGCTCTCAATGCTACAACTGATGTATGCTACTGATTCAAATCAATCTTGTCTATTATATGTTGAGATATTACACTATTGTGCGCTGATAACCTGACCGCATCCCGACCAGGCCTGATCCTACCTGATGTACGTTTTCGGTTATGACCGTGTACTGAGCGTGCCTGATGGTGTCCCGTCGGGCGCCGGTAAGGCTGTCAGGCCCGATAGCAAAAAAAAAATTGCGACATGATGTCTGTCCTATCCGAAAGATACGAAGGGCTAAATGAGATCAGTAATAAATGTGCTCGACCACCGCAGGGAACTAGCGGTTAACTATTGCATCTGCAGAATACAAAGAAATCCTGCGGAATCTAAGCTCATGCCACATGAACTCAGGAGGCTCACCCGCCGATTTAGTCATCTTTCCACACATTCACGTTGACCAGTCTGTTCCGCAGGTCCGCACGCAGGGCAGAACCCCTCTCATAGATGTCATGATCGTGAGCTGAAACGATTGCATTTTGAGGGATCTCCGCCAGAGCTCGCATCAACCCATTGTGGTATGCAGACGTTGGGCGACGCATTGGCATTAGGCGCCGACTGGTGCCCTTGCCGTCTGCAATCAGTATCCCGACTAACTCCATGCGACCGCCGCTGCACGCCGTTCGAGTGACCTGGTCCGCCCTTCGAGCGGCCGAGCCGTCAGAGACATTGGGATCGGGTGGAGGATTCCCTGACAACTGAGCGCACTTCCAGCATTCTATATCCGGCAGCTGAGTACTAGTTGATGAGGATAAGAATGCCTCGCCGGAATGCTCATGGATAAACGCCACTTACTTTGTTGACAAGCTCGCGATGGTGGTGTCGCAGGTGTCGTGCACCAGAGTTTGAAGGAAGGAGCGCTCTCACGCGTTGAGCATGTCGGGAGCTTCAGGACTTTAGAAGGGGCTACAGCCGAGTGTATTTCCCACACTCACTGGAATGAAGGGTTCGCAGCTGCGAGCGGACGTTTTTGTGGCCGTCTTCGTGTCTCTTGTTTTGTGATCCCAAAGGCACCTTCATGTTATCGCACACTTTGAATGACTCGTACTTCCCTCAATCGTAACGCTAAAAAACCCCGCGCATTACTGGTCGCCTGTGTGTGAACTCGTCCCACAGATTGAACAATTGTGTGTCGTGGAAAGGTCCGGGTTCGTGGAAAAGGAGCAGGCCCATGTCGGGATCATTGAAAGTAGGAAGCACTAGTGTTGCCGCGACTCGAAAAGTCGAGTCGCGACTTGTTAAGTCGACTTCAATCCAATTTCGACTCGACTCGACTCACCTGATCTCAAGTGACTTCAAGTCTTTTCAAGTCAACTTGAGTGACTCGAGTCGGCACCAATTTTTTAAAATGCTTCTAATTGCACTGTAGAGCTAGTTATCTGTTTCATAGATGTCAAAACACATTGAAAAATGTTGCCCCCACGCAAGTTCAGAGTATCAAGGTGATTTCATCTGAAATGCAAGACCTTGGAGCATATTTTGGAATTTTCTGAGGTGTTTTGAAACTGTACTAGGCATCCTTCATGGCGTTTGAGCTGGGGGACGTGCGGTGAATGCGGCGCGAGCAAACGTTGAGCGCGGCGTAACATGTGTGACGGGACGTCACAGGCCATGACACGGCGTCAGGTCCGGTCACGCTCGGAATCACCGACCTTCGAAAGTGAGTTTTTCATCCATAAATGGAAGAACCATGCTAATTAAAAAATTTGGTATCAAGGGCGACTTCAAGTCGACCCAAGTGACTCGAAGTCAACTTGTCCAGACTTGCAAGTCGAGCAGAGTCAAGCAAAGTGACTCGACTCAACTCAACTCAAGTCGACCTCGCGAAGTCGACTTAGGGGGGCTTCGAGTCCAAGTCGCGGCAACACTAGACCCAACTTTGGGTGTGCAAACTTTTCCAAATAAAAACAAGGATGATTTCAACAGTGGCACAAAGCCTCGTTCAATATAATGTGTGCCCCTACTGCATTGCCAGTTGAAAGTAGAATGGGGCTGTCTTCTATCATTGTTTTATTCAGGGTTGATTTGTAGTGTTGCTCTCGCCCATCCACCACTGATCTTAGTCCTCAGATGAGGTCAATTTCCCTCACCAGAAGTTCTTCAATTGTTATGGAGAGAACCATGCACAGGCTCTCATCCTTTTCTATGCTGGGTGTGCCTCAGCTAAGATGATCCTTCGATGGAATCCAGGAATTTACTCTGCAGTTCAGGTGGTGTATTCATGGGTGCAATATTGATTGTAGCTTCACATTCAATGTCCAATGTATTGAATCCTGAATTTAACAGTGCAGGTACTCTGATTTCGCAAATCTTCACTTTGCAGCTGAGACTATGCTGGCTGAATTTCTAGATGCTGGTCTCCTATGTGGCCTATCGCCCCAGGTGGGAACAACATAGGAAGCTCATTCATCTCAGAACAGAAATATAAACCAGCTCTTATACATACACTCTTCTCAACTGAATACACACAAAGTTACTTCAAAGTAACCCAAGTAACTTCAAGTAACTTAGGAGTAACTTCGCCCGCCAAGTTAGATCAATGCAATCAGCAAAAGTAACTTATGCCATCAGACAAAGTTCACTTATGGGATCAATCTGGCCAGGCAAGCACAGATCTTGTCTGCAGATGCTCAAAGAGACCAGGATTGACACTTATTTATTTGGCACTCTTTCCATGGTGTACCACCAGTGCTTAAAATTGTGCCATTGAATTTGGTTTGGACCGCTCCCGAGCTGGACTCAGTATTCTGCTGCAAAAGAAAATTTTCTGTGCAAAGCACAGTAGATTAAATAGCCAAAGAATAGGTATACACCTCCTAGGAGCATTGTGAATTTAGCACACGAAATTCTGGTTCAAGTTAGAGAATTAAGGTGTTCAAGGTGGTTTGTACAGGTTAAAGTGTGTTGATGGTATATACATATCCAAGTGTCAACAAGATTGTGTTTTAAAACATATTTTCCCAACTAAGATGTACCCTTTGGCCCTTTAATCCCTCCAAGTTAATGATAAGTTAGTTGGGTGAAAGTTACTTATGCCATCTGATGACTTGTACTTTTACGTGCAAAATTAACTTACTCTGCCACAAGTTACTTTAAGTTAACTTTAAGTTACTTGTGGCAGGCTAAGTTAGTTTGTCCAAGTAACTTAGTTAACCATTCTGAGAGCCTTGGAAGTCCACTGGGAATCCATCTGCTCCAACTTTCACAGTCAAAGTGGATGAGCAGGCAGTAGTTGCAGGTGCAGCATGATGATGAGCTGGTACAAACAATGCTAGAGATCCATCTGCTGACTAAGCGAGTTGTTGAAGGCAAAGTCTGTGACAGCATAGTACAAAGAGAGAGTTGGAACTACCTCCTGTATAAGTGAGTGGTCATCAACAACAATCACACTGGTACTATCATAAGCACAATAGTACAGTGGTTAAAAGCACCAGATATGAGTCCTGTGACCCAGGTTTGATTCCCAGTTGGGCCATCATTTGGATCATTTTCACAATATTTTATTTCACTGTTGTTACAATGATGAAGGGGACTGGAACGAGCAAGAAAAGCGAGGAACCGTGAGATCACATAAGAACAAAGGCAGATTAAAGACGGTGCCAAACATGCTTAGTTTCAACCAATTCTGTCCAGAATTGAGCTCACAATGAGCTCATCAAGATGAGAAGTTTTGAATTTGTTCCGATTTGTATAATGATTGGATTCATCAGACGTGTCATTACTTTTGCAAATCACTATAAATTGCTACCTTAGTCACATAGATTTTGTACTATTTAGAGGTGTACGCTAGATTCAGCTTTCTTGACTTGGTGCACGTATTTTGGGGCCACTGCATGCAGATGGTGATACAAGTCCTGGGAACACTGTGCGTCTTTATAAATTTTTACCATTATGATCCAGTTTGGTAATTTTAGGTCTGTTTCATAATTCTCCAGCTGACCTGAAATTATGAACACATCCTGTCTTTCCTATGACCATGTTTGGGATCTTTGTGCTTATGTTCTCCTCTTTTTTGCAAAGGATTGTTAACTGCAGTTCTGGGTTTTTCACGCATAAGAAAAAGCTTATCATTTAGAACTAAAATACATGGACAACTACATACAGGTAGAGCACAGTTGGGTAGCTACCTAGGCCAGATACGACAACCCTAGAACGTAAACTAAACTAAAACTAAACGCATATAGCTTACAATCCTCATCCATTCTATGAGTGTGAACTTGACTGCATACCTACCAATAAAAAATTTAGGGCTGCCAGTGTATGCTATGGGACTCCCATTGTGTGGACCAATATAGTCCTGCCGATATTACCAGGCACAGAATAACATTTCCTTTGCTTGGCAGTTGCTGGGGAAGAACTGGGAGAAGTGGAAAGCCTCAATGCCGACGCTTGAGGGCAAACGACATATAATAAACATGGTCATCAGAGGCAGAACTCAATACTTAACCAGAGTACAAGGAATGCCCCAAGATGTTGAGAAATGTTGATACGAGCCAACCACATTTTTCTTGGATGGAAACAAGGCCAGAGTCACACATGAAATCCTTTCACTTGAATTTGACTATCCTGAAATACCAATGAACTTTTCGTCGGCCTCATTAGGAGGGCTACTTTACATCCTGCAAAACTGTCAGAAAAATATTGCACTCGTTATTTTCTCGGCCTCAGATGTCTTGTCAAGGATACTAGTATGGAAAAGACATAGCTATGAAAACGACCTATTGGATCCTAAATGTGGCGGGGCCACTATTCAACCAATGTTCGTTACCTTCTATTTTATTTATCCTATCATTTCCCGCCTTCCCTCGTACTTACGCATGAATTACCGGGTCTTAAGCGCTATACCTTACACCCGGGACGGCAGACAATCCCTTTCCCCTTTCGTTTATCAAACCTTACTTACATAACCCTTGATCCTAGTATATAAACCTGTGATGTATGTAGATAGTGCTTTGGTCAATACTACTGTTATGCCAGTTATCTCGTTCGACCACCCCCCGACTTACCGTGTGCCGAGACTAGCCTAGCTCCTCGTCACATATTTTTAACTGCTCGATACTCGTCCCTGCTTCGCTGGTACCCTCTGGTCTGATCAACCCGAACCCCCCGCTCAGCAGAGGACGCCTTCGTTTCAAAAACACTATCTACTATGTCTTACATCAAACCTCAAAACACTGGGCACCACACCCGTGCGGCGACTCGAGCAGGCCGCTTCGAACCCCCGCCGCCCGTTTATGGTCCCGAACCCACCTCGTCTCCGTCTACCGCTAGCAATGGCGTGGAGGGCGCGAGTCGTGGTAATACCAGCCCCATAGCCACGCTGTACAGCACCGTGGTGACTGGGGGACCCGCTCCTGGAGAGCGTGGTCTGTCTGCCAGCGTCTCTGATGCTGGGCAACTCTTGTCCGAGTCCACTCCTCTCAGAGGCAGTGCGGATTTCGGACTGCAGGCCCAGACGGCGGAGATTGGACCTCCGTCACACGTGGAAATGCTCGCACGCACCGTGCGCGATCATCATCGGGTAGCCGTAACAAAAATAATGATGGTTCTTGGAGGGATAGTTCTCCTTCTACTTTAATGCGTGCTACCAATGAAATGAGCCGTGAAGATTATCTTGCTCTAGCTCATAGATACCAAGCTATGGCTGAGGCTGCAAAGCCTGCAGCAGAGCTCTCTCAGGAGAATAAGGTTGAGCCAACGGCTGTAAAGATCAGTTCCGAAAGGGCTCGGAACAGTGCCCCTGTCAACCACTCTTCTAACCCGAATGGAGCTGCCGAAAAGATCGGACATGACTCCGCTGACACCCGTGTAACTACAGAACAGCTGATTCCAATCAGCCCTATTTCTGAGGTCGTTGCAGGCCCTTCAAAAAATAAAGGCAAAGGTGCAGACCCCAGGAATTGGGGTAATCTGAGCTTTCTGGGATCGTTCTCTGAGAAAGATTTCTAGGCCCAGCATGATGCGCTGGAAAATTATGCGGAGATCAACCGCGTAATCAAGGAAGAGAGTTTCAAAACTCCCCCTGGTTTCTTTGATAACCCCGAGATACCAGAAACATCCGTGGAACCGGATGTTGAGGTGATTGCACAGAAGTCGCCTTCTGTTGTAATCACGGAACCGCGGAAAGATGCAGTTGAGATTATGTCTGAACAGACTAAAGACAAAAGGATTGAGGAGCTCGAGGAGAGACTCCGTCAATATAAACTGCAGGCTAAGAGAAATTCAGCTATGGTTGAAACCGCGAGAAACCAGGCCAAAGATGCCATGAATGAACATATCGCCGACCTAGTTCGTTCCGACAAGCGTGCCAAGAACATGGGCACATTGCCCGCTAGATTAACCCCTGGCCGTATAGCCGCTGGGAGCACGTTGGACAAGGCCATATGTGGATCTGCACGCGCAGCGACCGCCCCCCCTCCTGATCCTTCAGACGGACCCTCGAGTGATGGCTCAGATGAGCCCCAGTCGAGTAGTGATGGCGAGATGAGTGAAACAGGGAGGTGTACCTCTGCGGCAGCACGGCACCATCGTATGTCTTCACATCGAAGTAGCGGCAAGAGGCCGCGCATGCTATTGAAACCGATTCCCCCAACAAAATATGACGGGGAAATGAACGCCACCGTGTTCCAAAAATTCGTGCGTGAAAGCTCGGCGTATGTGAAAATGGGTCGAGTTCCTGCTGAGGACCAAGTGTTCTATGTGTCTTACTATTTGAAGGACAAAGCAGCGGATTATTATAATCAGATAGTGGTTCCTGATGAGGAAAACTTTGACCTCGAAAAATTCTTTGTTGGGCTGTTTAATTTCGTGTTCCCACCAGACTTTAGGAACATGCAACGCCGGCGCTTAAATCGCTGTTTTCAGAATGATAAAACTGTGGCGGCTCATGTTGCCGAGTTTGCACAGATCCATAGTACTATTGGATTGGCCCATGACCAAGAGAGGGTCGTTAAGTTGTTCAACAGCTTGCGTTTCGATGTCCAACAAGAAATGTATCGCCAGAAACTCGACCATGAGGTGTCAACCTGGGAAGCAATTGTTAGCGGCGCTGAACACGCTGAGATATTGCTGAAACTCGACAAAAACAAGGGTTCCAGCAATGGGAACAAGGGATCCAATGGATCCAGTTCATCCACCAAAGACCGTGGATTGTCTGAACGAAGCGCTCCCGCACGCGGCGGTTTCCGTGGTAGAGGTCGCGGCCGCGGCCGTGGTCGTGGGGGACGACCTAATAATAGGGACGTTGCGCAAAAGCCGCATAGGCCGCAGGCGGCTTTTGGGCATTGCGCAAAAGCCGTTGTATCGGCTTTTTTAAATATTTTTTCGATACTATTTTTGTAATATAAACATGGTATTTAGGGCCTGAATTTTAAGTTCTGTGGTGCGCTGCGGTAGTGAGTGTGGGAAAGCCGCGTATTGATGGTATCAACCGCTGTCTCCACACCGCTTGCCTTCCAAACAAGTTGAACAACATGTGCAAGGATGAGAGGAAGGCTTCTTGATGCATTTTTTCTTGTGCCATCGCAAAAAAAAACCCGAGTGGTGTCGTATGAAAGAAAGACAGCAGTTCATGCCATCAATGTGTGGCTTTCCCGCACTCACTACCACAACGCACCACAGAAAATAACATTCAGGCCCTAAATACCATGTTTACATTACAAAGATAGAATCAAAAATAGATTTGAAAAAAGCCGATACAACGGCTTTGCGCAATGCCCAAAAGCCGCATGCGGCCTATGCGGCTTTTGCGCAACGTCCCTAATTCAGACCGTGGGACTGTGGTTCATTCCGCATCCGTAGAAGTCAGGACCCCAGCCAGGGAGTCTAATAAAAACTCCGGCCGGAGTTCTAGGCATGGAGGCGAGCGGAATCTATCACTCCAGAAACGAAATGAACTACTGGCAAAGAGCCTTTGCTTTAATTGTGAGGAATCAAATCAGGCCATCTCGCTCGAGATTGCCCCAAAAAATAACATAGTCATTTCGAAGAAAAAGGGGAGACCCCCAGGTGTACCTGCCAGCGCAGCGACCATTGCGGTCGCTTCGACCTCTGCCTCAGGCCAAGCTCTGTATGAGAGCACCGAGGTTCTTGAATCATTCGTTGGATCCATCTCTATCCTGGGTGAGAAGGTCGAGGAGGGCGGGGAGTATACGGGATTTTTAAATTCTGTCAACTTCTCGCTATTTGAACCTCAGTATTTGAACGCTTTACTCAACGAATCCAAAGACCCAGTTGGAGATCTATTTGCACAGAACATGAAACCGTACCCTGGAGAAGGACCTATGCCCGAGGACGACGTGTTCCTAGTAGAGCGATTCGGTGTTCACAGGCTTAGCCCGGAACAGCACATTATATTCGATCATGGTACCAACCATGATGTTCTAATAGAATCGGCTCCATTAGAGGATCCGGAGTTCCAACCAGGGCTCTGGTATGCACGGAAGCGGCAGGAAATCATGGGATTAGACCCCGAGGACGTACCTCTAGAGGAACGCTATTTAATTGAATTAGGCGATGGCCTGATTCAAGGCGCCACGATTGCCCTGGATAAGTCGTTCCCTTGGGATTTCGGACGGTTTGAAATTACGGAAGAACCACATGGCGTATTAATTATATGCGACCAAGTACTGAAGGGTGAAGTCACCTTACCAAAATCCCAACTCAGGGACGAAAATTTCGACTTAGCTGCGTGGTATCGATTGACCACGGGAGCAACCAATTTTCCGCCCGCAGAAATAGACACTTTGAGTCCCAATGAATCGGAGACCGGCTGGTCTCTGCTGGATACCGATACGAAGATGTCCAGTAGTGTGGAGGACGATTGGAGTTCCATGCCGGATCTGGAGGGCGCAAGCGATCCAGAGGAGGAGGCGGAGCCCAGCGGGTGGGACCTTCCTCAACCTGTGTTTGGTGACCCAGAGGAAACGTTTGAGAGTCGGCTCCATGTGTGGGAGCAAGCCATTGCATATCAGGATAAACGGCTGAGCAATCGCTTACCCCGAGCTCGGAGAATTGGTGATATTCTGGGTCACGCCGTGGCTTCCTTATTAGAATTTTTACAACCATACCCTGGAGACGAACGGGTCTCCTGGACAGATGAGAGACGGGACTCCCGCCGTTTTAGACTAGACCGAGCAGAGCCGGAATTCTACATAATTCATGACAGTCTTAGAATATTTGCGAGTACCTCAATTCCAATTGGGAAAATGGTATGCTTGTCAATTAGCGCTACAGCTAGACATTCCAGACTTTGAACCTTCAAGACTGCTTGACATCGAAATCAGTAGGCTGCTAGAAGCGGGGGTCGAGCAGTACTTCGAAGAGATTCGATGGGAATTCCCGTCAATTGGGCGTGTATCTGTCGAGAAGATAGCGTGTCCGTTGGAAGACGAGAGACTGAACCTTTACTTGGTCAAAATTCCTTTCGGAGAAGAGGAATTGGCCGTGCCTGTCCTCGAGACGGCGCTGATGAACCCCAAATTTGATTTGGTCAACTGGGTTTTGAAGCAGAAAATGAGGTGTGCGCTGGCCCGAAATTCCCTGGAACATGGATGACACAATAATGCGGAAGCGAATTACCTTGCGAGCATTTTTGGCAGTGCCGTTGATGACAGAATCATGTTGGACTGCTGGGGAGTTCAAATACCACCAGACAGTATTCGAGGAATTGCTCGTACATCCTCAGTACCTCGCACCCCTCAACGAATGGTTGCCAAACCATTAATCATTGTCGTGTTGGTCAATGGACACCCAGTTAGAGCCTTGGTGGATTCCGGATCACTCGGTGACTTAATTTCAACGACAGTTGCCGATCAATTAAATCTGCCAAAGAACGAGTTGACAGCGCCGATCACTCTGCAATTGGCCGTGCAGGGTTCGCGCTCTAGGATTAACCATTCGGTTACCATGAACTGTCGCTACTAAGATGTCAATGCAGACCGTACTTTCTTTGTTGCCAACATTAGTGGATATGACATGATCCTAGGAACGTCTTGGTTATACCAACATAAGGTGAGCATTGGTTTCAACCCCGCACGTGTTTTAATTGGAAGCGCTGACGCCCTTCCGTTAGAAGGTGTTGCCACCTCCCGAATTCTTGCTGGGTCTTCCCGCTTGAATGAGGATGATATCCAAGCCGCGCGAGACGAGTTATTAGACTATGCTACCCCCTATATGTCGTATTGCTTCAGATACACCTTTGCCTCCATTGTGGGCCATCAATCACACTATTCCATTCCTTGATGAGGCTAAGATTTTACCTTGGCGCCCATCGCGATGTCCCGAGGCGTTGAGGCCTCAGTGGAATGAAAAGAGGGAAGCTTACCTCAATTCTGGACGCTGGAAAGTTTCCAGTTCCGGAAACACCGCTCCCATGCTGATAATACCGAAACCTAAGTCAAATCCACCACGGATGCGAGTTGTGGTAGATTTGCGAGCCAGAAACGCCAACACACGTAAAATGACTTCGCCGTTGCCAGATATGGACGGCATCTTACGACGTGTGGCGCGTGGAAAATATAGGTCCTTAATTGATGGACAGGACGCTTACGAACAAATTCGTGTCGTCCCTGAGCATGTCGAAAGGACTGCCATGAGTACCCCGGATGGGAACATGGTCAGTCTGGTCTTTCAACAGGGCGATTGTAATGCCCCGGCAACATATCAATCGCTAATGAACTATCTCTTCTCGGATTACCTCGGAGTTTTTATGGATGTGTATTTGGATGACATAGTCATCTATTCGGACACTCTTGAGGACCTCATTGGCCACGTCAAGATGGTCGTGGATGTATTGCGTAGAGAGAAGTTCTATCTGAATGCTAAGAAACTACAACTGCTTCTCCCTGAGCTTAAGGTCTTGGGCCGCGTTGTAGACGATGATGGGATTCGTATGGACCCAGATAAAGTTGAATCGGTTTTGGCTTGGAAAGTACCAACCAACCGGGAACTCCTGCGAGGTTTCCTGGGTTCGGTCGAATATTTAGCTGATGACCTTGCGTTAGTCAGAATTCCGATGGGTATTTTACATGGCCTCACTCCTGATGCTGTTGCATTCAGGTGGGTATACACTCATCAACGAGCGTTTGAAGATGTTAAAAGGACGGTTCATGAGGGCAGGAACCATCATAGAAAGCCTTTGAACTATAACAAGGATGCACCTCCTATTTGGTTGGTGACTGACGGCTGTGGCTCTGGGATCGCAGGAGTTGTGTGCCAGGGTCCAGACTGGAAGAAGGCCAAGGTGGCCGCTTTTTTCTCGGCCAAATTGAATTCTGCGCAACAAAACTATCCCGTACACGAGATAGAAATGTTGGCAGGTATAGAGGCGATGTTGCGGCATCGAGACATTCTACAAGGCTGTAGATTCACCTGGGTGACCGATCATAAAGGACTTATTCATCTCGTGAACCAGAAGAATTTATCAGGGCGTCAAGCCCGTTGGTTAGAGAAAATCTCTGGATTTGACTTTGACATTAAATATGTCCCGGGTACTGAGAATGTTTTAGCCGATGCTTTGTCCCGGATCTATTCGAATGAAGCGCTGGGAACGGTTCGCTCTCGTTCAGAGTACACTTAGCACGACATAATAGACAATGATACTATTGATATTGGCTCTATTACAATGCCTGTGTTCGCTGGCCGGGAGGCTGCAGCGCTCACTAGTGATCGTGTGACGCGATCGATGGCACGGAAGGCCAGGGAGGCTTCTGAGACGATGGAAACATCAACCAGATCTAAAGGGAACGTATTTGAGTTGCGAGGCAACGCAAAGGAGGGCGAGGGTACACACAAAAACTCAACCCCTGCTCAAACTACTCGGACTACTCGCAAAGAAATTCCTTTTAACCCAAAAGACCCAGATCACAATTCAGAAAAGAGTTCAGATGAATCTGAGTCAGAAATCGTTGAAGAAGTATAACAGATGGACGAATCATTGCTTCAAGTCGTGAACAGCGGCTGGAAGGGTTTGGATATCGGCCAGTTCTTAGTCAATCAGTACAACGAGGACAAGTTCTTTAGAGCGATACTGGAGAACCCCAAATCTTTCCGTAACTTTGAAGTCGAAGACGGGCTTATATTTCTGAAGGAAATGGACCGCCGAGTACTCTGTATCCCACAAGTAATGTACCGTGGGCATAGCATTCGTGGAATCATAATTTCCGAGGCCCATTCAGTACTTGCTCATCTAGGCCCCAAGAAGACGCTAGACTATCTTCGTGATTACGTCTGGTGGAAGGACATGGTGTCTGACACTTACGATTTTTGTGGAGCATGCGTTACGTGCAAAAGAAGTAAACCCACTAATCAAAAACCCTACGGCTTATTACATTCACTGAATCTGCCATTACAACCATGGGATTCGATAGGCGTAGACTTTGTGGGCCCCTTGCCCGAGTCCAAAAATCGAGACGCAGTCTTCAATTCCATCACCGTGGTTATAGACTTACTTACGGGGATGGTACACCTGATTCCCAGCCGCATCAATTACATGGCGCGGCAAATGGCCGAACTTATATTTGAAGAAATATATAAGTTACATGGACTCCCTAAGTCCATTGTGAGCGACAGGGATACCCTCTTTACGAGTACCTTCTGGCGTCACCTTCACGAGCTCATTGGGGTCAAACTGAATATGTCCAGTGCCTACCATCCGGAATCAGATGGAGGCACGGTGTTATATCCGTGTCGGACCGGAGGGACGGAAGGCCGGAGTCCGGAGGATCGGAGAATTCTAGCCGGAGGTAAGACGGAGCTAACGCAGATCACCACAGGGGTCTAAGGGTGAGCGCCCTCTTCTTGGCTGCCAGACGGAGTAGGAGCGGAGGTCAGACCGGAGCAATGCGGAGGCAAAGCACGTTAATTAACAAACTAAAGTACATCCATGAACAACTACGTATTTATACGAAATCCGGAGGTTTCTGGATGTGGACGGAGAAGTAAGTAAAAGACAATAAGGTCTTCGAATAACAATAACAACAATAAGGAGTAGCATGTGGAGCATAGGGCATATGATCATAAGTAATTCTGGGGAAACGCTCAGAAGACTTCACTGCGTAAAAACCCCGGAGGATTGTGCATCAAACCGTAGCATAATGCACAGAGAGTAATCGGACGCGGGCCCATAGATTAGGACGTACGCATCCGGAGGTCGGAGATATCGGAGATCCGGAGATCCGGAGATTCCGGACGGAGGTTTCCGGACGGAGATGTGCACGGACGTAACGGTATCCCCCTCTTAAGGTTCCTCGCCCACGAGGAACTGAAGAGGTACTGGACGGAGACGGAGACGGAGACGATGGAGCTGGGAACGGAGTGCTGAGAAAATTGTATAGTTGGTCACGGGTCGTTGACATGTTGAATCAAGGAACGAGTGGCGTGAGACAAAAATTTTCTTCCTTTCAACCACCACCATCCCCAATTACCCCCATGTCCGACGGATCAAACGCGACCCCACCTCCGCGCAAGGACAAAGGCAAAGGGAGAGAGGGGTTCGAGGGAGGAACAGGAGAGGGAGGACGAAGAAATGGCGATGGATATCGCGGGGGGGAGCAGGAGAAGAAGGAGGCCGATGAGGAGGCGAAACGGGATGAGGTGCGCCTCTCCCAGCTTCTTTTCGCGGCGGAGAACGAAGCTCGGGGGGCCGAACAACGCCGCCGTGAAGTCGCGGAGCTTCTGGCGCGCAGCGTCGGGAGTTAACGGCGCACGACCGCGTCACCATCGCGGACCTCGACCGCGGGATTTCGCCGGACCGGAACGACGTGCCCGACGAGCCGGTGTCGGAGGATACGAGCGAGGACGGAGAGACGGAGCCGGAGCCGGAGATAGGCCAAGCGGGGCCTAGTCGCCTCAAGCGAAAACGTGAGGCGGAGGCGGACTCGGATTCGGAGTCGGAGGATGGTGAGAGAAAACCACGCCGCCTGATCACCACGCGGATTGGGCGTAGGGGCCCCGTGGAAATAGAATGGCGGGCGCTGAGGGAGGAGAACGGTAAGTTCCGCTGACTGACCGGAGGATTTTTTTATTGATAATTTCCAGCTTGTTTTAGTTGCAGGAGGGACGGAAGTATCTGCTACGTGCAGAATCACTTCCGGAACCGTAACCTCGCTTGCAACCGTTGCAAGCGAAAACACTGGAAGTGCCAGCTCCTGCCGGAGAACGAGGCGCGTCCGGCCATCGTGAAGCCAAGGGCGCCAGCGACGATGGAGGACGGAGGGGCGAGGAAGAAACGGAGGACGGAGAAGTCGGAGGGAAGGACGGAGCGGAAGGGAAAAGGCCGCGGTGCACGCGAGGTTCCGCTGTGGGTTGGCCCGCAGGAACCAACTCGGACCCGATCCGGAGACATGCGGGCGGAGCTGACGGAATTGCGGGAGACGATCCGTCTCATGCGCCGGTGCCAGGCGCTGGACCGAGTCTTCCTTTCGTCAATGGCGACGAAGTTGGTTGACGAGGGATTGGATGATGTCGGAGCCGCCCACTACCTCGAGGCCTCGGCCCGCGAACGTATCTCCGACGCGATGGTCAGCACGGAGACTGAGGAGGCTCAACAACCGGAGGACGAAGATGGGCACGCGGATGAGGACGGAGATGGGCAGGCGGAGGATGACGGAGCGCCGGAAGATTCCCGCATCAACGAATGGCGTCGTGCGGTATCCGACAACGAGGTCGAAGTGGGAATTGTGCTCCAACAGATCGTGGATGCACAGGGAGAACCGGAGGAGAGGGAGGTGCGGGCGGAAAGCCCGTTGTCGATGGTGGAAAGTGTGGTGGCCGCGCCGGAGGTCCAGCCGGAGTTCCAGACGGAGCCTCCGGTCAAGATCGAAAACGACAGTGCCGTCCAAATGGCACTAATCCAGGCCAACGTCGCCAAACGGCGGGAGCTGAAGGCGGCGGAGGCGAAGAGGGAGAAGGAGCGCGCGGAGGCGGAGAAGGCGAAGGCGGAAAGGGCGGCTATGATAGCCAAGTTGTTGGAGGAGGGTAAGAAGGCGGAAGAAGCTGAGAAGCAGAGGAAGGCGGAGGAAGAAGCGGAGCAGAGGAAGGCGGAAGACCTCCGGGTGAAGATGGAGGAAACGGAAATCACAATCCGTCCGCCAACCCCACCGGTCCTCCGTCGCATTGTCGACGTCGACGAGCAAGTTGTTTACGAACTGGTGGACAGCGACGAGGAGATGCCGGAGGCCCCGGAGGAAAACCCGGAGCCGGAGAAATGAATAAGGACATTAGTATATAGTGTATATATCACCGAAAAAAATTGTATATTTGATTTTCTTGTTGAAATAAGTCGGAAATTTGAAGAAGAGAAGACGGAGGTTAATCCGTAAGCTCCGGTCCCGGTTTCTCCGGATAGCGCTCATGGAATGCGGCGATAAGTTCTGGAGCATCCAGGTCCGTCGCGGAGACCCATTCATAACGGGTGTCGGTGTCCTCGTAGCCCAACCATTCAACGTAGTAGCGGAGCTTTACGCGGTACCTCCGGTCGATCTTGGAATCGACAATGGAGCTGAGTTCGTAGTACTCCTCGCCGTCAAGTGTATGGACGGCGCCCGGAGGTTCCGCTTCTCGTCCGGGGAATGGATTCGGAAAGTGAGGCTCGAGTTGGGAGACGTGGAATACGGGATGGATGCGGGAAAGAGCTTTAGGAAGGCGGATGGTGTAGGAAGCAGCGGATGGTTTCTCGATAACTTTGTATGGTCCGAAATGAGTCTCTGAAAACTTTTCAGTCGGACGTGTCGTTGCAATGAACTCGGCAGTGATGAATACTTCATCTCCGATTTCGAAGATGGGTTCCGGTTCACGTTTCTTGTCCGCAATCTCCTTGTAACGCTCCGTAGCAAAAGTGAGTTGCTGCCGGAGGTATTCGTGAACTGATTGGATGTCATACACATATTCACGAGCGGAGGGATCGGAGACTTCGACGTCGGAGAAAGTAATCGAGGGATGATAACCCTTGTTGGCAAAGAACGGAGTAACTCCGGTAGAGGCGTTCGGAGCATTATTGAGTGCGAACTCCGCGAGCGGAAGGAGCTCGTGCCAATCGTCCTGCTGGTAAGCGCAGTACATCCGGATGTATTGTTCGAGGGTTTGGTTCATTCGTTCCGTCTGTCCGTCCGCCGACGGATGGTAACCGGAGGTAAAATGCATTTTCATGCTGAGTAGTTCCCCCAAGGAACGGAAAACGCGGAGACAAACTCCGTGCCACGATCGGAAGTGACATGGGACGGAACTCCGTGTTTGGCGAAGACATGTGTAAGGAATGCCTTGGCTAGAAGGGCGGAGGTTATGAATCGATCACAGGCAAAGAGAATAACTTGTTTTGAAGCCCTGTCGACTATAACGCAAATTGCATCATATCCGCCGGATAAAGGAAGGAATTCGATGAAGTCGATAGAAATGGAATGCCAAGGACGGAGGGGAACCGGAAGTGGACGGAGGAGTCCGTAAGGTTTATGTCGTGGGGCCTTGTTGCGTTTACAGATCACGCAAGACCTGACATAGTCGCGTACAAAGGTCCGCATCTCCGGCCAGGAGTATTCCCGGCGTACGAGGGCAAGTGTGCGATTCTGCCCAAAATGACCGGAGAGTATATGATCATGTTTATGTTGTAAAACACGTACGCGGAGAATATCCGGAGTGTTGCCGGAGGTTTGAGGTACATAGATCCGGTTGTAAAGGCGGAGTAAACCGGAGGAATCTATAGACCAACGCGATGAAGTGCCGGAGGTTGCGGAGGTAAGTCTGTCAACAGTGGCGGGATCGTCCGCATAATGGGACTTGATGTCGCTGTGGAGCTTGTCGACGTCCATAACGACGGAGGCTCGGAGGACAATTTCCTCCAGGAGAGTCGTCCGGAGGGATGTAGTGAGTTGATCGGAGGTAAAAATGGGGCGAAAATTTTGAGGATTAACTTGGCTGAAAGCCGTATCCCCCTCTTTAGGGTAGACGTCCCATCGTCTAGTCAAAGCATCCGGTTTTCCTCCGAGTTTTCCGGGACGGAACCGGATTACCATATTGAAATGGCAAAGATATTCGGACCAACGAACTTGCCGGCGCGTAAGCGTCTTTGTCGTGGCAAAGTATTCGAGATTTTTATGGTCCGTGACAACGTCGATAGTGAGCGGAGCTCCCTCGAGGTAGTGGCGCCAATGTTTAAAAGCGTCAAAAATCGCGGGTAACTCTTTATCGTGCGTGTCATAGTTGAGCTCCGGAGGAGTCAAGGTCCGGCTCCGGAACGCAACCGGATGAAGAAGCTCATCATCCCCTATAATGGAGAGAATGGCGGCAATGGCATAGTCGGAGGCGTCCGTCTCGACAGTAATCTGTCGGCCGGGAATCCAGTGGTGAAGGACCGGAGCCTCCGTGAATGCTCGCTTGAGAGTCTCGAAAGCATTTTGACAAGCGGGAGACCAATCCCATGCGACGTTCGAACGAGTAAGTCGAGTGAGCGGAACGGTGATTTGGGAATACCCGTATATGAAACGTCGGTAAAAGTTGCAAAAACCAAGGAAAGACTGGATATCCTTGATTTTTCGTGGGACGGGCCACTCCGTGATAGCGGAGATTTTGACCGGAGACATGCGGAAACCTTCCGGCGAAAGGATGTAGCCGAGGTATTCGCAAGTGGTGACGCTAAACTCGCATTTCGGCAGTTTGCAGTATAGTCCCGCTCCGCGGGGAGGCGACGGAGCACCTCGCGAACATGAGCCGTATGTGCGGACGGATCGTCGGAGTAGATCAAGATATCGTCGAGATATACGACGACATAGACGTCCAGCAAATCGGAGAATAGCGTGTTCAGGAAGCGTTGGAAGGCGGCCGGAGCGTTGGTAAGGCCTTCCCGGAACTACGCGGAACTGATAAGAGCCATAGCGGGAGCGGAATGCGGTCTTGTACTCATCGCCCGGAGCAATCCGGAGCAAATGGTAAGCGTGCCGGAGGTCGAGTTTAGTATAAATACGTGCCTTTCCCAGAGCATCGAGGAGGTCCGCAATCAGAGGAAGTGGATAACGATCTTTCTTCGTGATGCGGTTAAGACCCCGATAGTCGACACAAAAGACGGAGACTTCCGTCTTTCTTCTTAGCGAAGAGAATCGGAGCTCCGTGAGTAGAACTAGACGGATAAATGAATCCCGCCTTCAAGTTCTTGTCAATGAACTCCCGGAGAGCGGTAAGTTCAGCCGGAGAAATGGAGTAAACATGGCCGATCGGAGGTTCCTCGCCGTCGATAGTTTCGATTTTGAGGTCGAATTCGCGGTGCGGAGGAAGATTGTATGCCTTCTCCTCGGAGAAAACATCCGCGAAGTCGTGATATTCCGGAGGTAAACCGGAGAGATCCGGTTCCTCAGCCGAGGCACGACGAGCCTGGGCTTCATCGGTCAGGGTTGCACGCAAAGTATACTGCGTTGTACTCTTGTCTCGTATAATAGCACTGTATGCTGCTGCGGAGACTAGTGAAACAAGCGGAGCGGAGGTGAACGGATGAGGCATTGGAACCTCAGGGATGTCATCCATTAAAGGATCGGAGGGGACGTCCATTGAAGGACCAAACTCTGGCGAAGACGTCAACGGCGTAGACGGAGAGTCCGCCGGGGATGCCGGAGGTTCCGTCTCGTCCATAGTAGGAGCAGCCGCAACAGGGATCGGAATAATTTCCGGAGGTGTCGACACCGGAGACTCGGAGCGAACTGAGGGAAAAGTGATGGTGGCACTGCGCCAGTCAATCAACGGATTGAAGCGGGCAAGCCAATCGTATCCCAATACCAGATCACAGGGAGAATCGAGACGGGTGACGTAGAATTCCATTAACTGGACATCGCCGGAGGGAAACCGAGGGAGCAATTGTAGCTGTCGGTTTATGATTGATGAAGAGCCGTCGAGATACCGGAGCTTAACCGGAGACACCGCGTACGGGGTAAAAACATTGGATTCGCAGACGTTCGTGGACACAAAACAGTGGGAAGATCCGGAGTCAATGAGTGCTCGTAAGCGGAAGTTGAATCCCGCGGCAATTCGTTTTACAAGAGACGAAGACAGGGTTTGGCCTGCCTCCGATAGGAGTCCGGAGAGAAAACCGGAGGGAGAGATATAGTCCGCGGAGAGTAAAGATATATCGAGATCAACATATAAAGCGTTCGGAGAAAGAGCGGAAGCGTTGAGACAAACCTCTGGAAGCACCTCGGAGTCAACGCAACTCGGGCTCGGTGCTGAGGTATCCGAGCTGCTAACTATTTTTTTGACTCAGATGAAGAGGATGCGTCAGCAGAGGGAGCAGGCGGAGTGGAGACGGAGCCTGCCTTGCCCTGGGCTTGATTGCCCGGACGCTTCTTGCACTCGTTAGTCTTGTGGCCGGAACCTCCGCAGAAAAGGCAGAGGTTGTTCTTGATACGCCGCTCGCGTTCCTCCGGTTTTAGTTTACCGGACTTGTCGAGCTTGTCGGCATACGGTTTGGGCTTGGCCGGCGTTGATGTCGACGCCTGGCCTGCGTTACCCGAAGCGGCCTGAGAGGATGATCCGGAGGAATGTCCGGAGGATTGTCCGGAGGGCCTAGGCTTCTGGGGTTTGTTGCCTTTGCCCTTCCCCTTACCTCCGCTAGTGTTACCGGAGGTGGTCGGAGAGGAACCGGAATCGCCGGAGGTTTTACCGGAAGATCCGCCGGAGGTAGCTTTCTGTTGAGCACGCTCATGCTCTAGCTCCCCTTGACGCTGCCAATAGCGAAGCGTCAATCCGGCGTGCCGCGATTTTAAGACCATTAAGAGTGTTGTCGTAGTCGGTGTGTGCGAGTAGGTCCTTGATCCGGCGCGGAAGTCCGTCGTAAAAGAAACGACGGAGCGCCATGTCGTTGTACCCAATCATTGCCGCATAATTGTCGAAATCGACCTGATAAGTGGCTATTCGATCCGACGATTTCATGACCAATGCCTTAAGTGCCTGTTCCGCATCCCCAATCGGATCATGGGGACCGAAATTGGCTTGCAACTCCTCGATGAATAGACGGAAGTTTCCGTCCCAGAGCGGAATGGGAGCTCCGACATACATGCCGGGCTCAAACCATCGTTGTGCAGTACCCCGGAGATAAGACCGGACGTAGAGAATTTTCTCGTCGTCGCCGGGGAAATCCTGGGGACGTTCCGCAATGTGAAGATAGATCTGGGATAGGAAGGAGTGAAATTTCGATGGATCAGATCCGTCGAACGTATCCGGAGCTTTGAGAGTGCTCCGGGTGGATCGAGGTGGAGCATTGGCATTCTGAGCGAAAGCGGTCATGGCGGTTGCAAAAGTTTGCATCGCGGCGTCAAGCTGGGGGTTATGAACATAAACCGGAAATCCCGGAGGGCCAGGAGGGCCTTGGGGACCAGGAGGTCCTTGAGGATTGATTGGTGGCGGAGGTCCGCCACCACCACCACCTCCTCCTCCTCCGCCAGGTCCGCCTCCTCCTCCACCTCCAGGTGCGGGAGGTATTGGTGGTCCAGCGGGAGGAATTGGAGGGTTAACCGGAGGTTGATTTGGATCCGGAGGATTATTAGGACCGTTACCACCGCCTCCACCACCTCCTCCTCCGCCGCCACCTCCACCACCCCCAGGAGCCGGAGGTCCTGCCGGACCAGTTCCGGTAGGGGTAGGAGGTCTAGCCGGCGGAATAGGAGGGTTGTTAGGATCCACACCTTGGGTAGCAGCCATCGGTTGAGGGGCTGCTGGGACTGCAGGAGTAACCGGAGGGACCGGAACTATTGGAACAACCGGAACTCCGGTTAACGGAGGTATGAGGGGTGTTCCGGATGGTGTGTGTTGTGATGGATGTGGTGAGCCAAGCTGATGAGGAGAACTATGATGACTACCTGATGCCGAATGATGTTCCGTACCGGAGGGCAGATTTTCCAACCGCTCCTCCAAAATGCTTTCCATTCCAGCGTGACCCTGGAACTCAGAAAGTGTCGGTGAAAGACTAAGACGTGGGGCCCGTCTGGAAGGACCAGCCAAGTCCTCCAGGACGGGACGGGACCACGAGACCGGAGCATTAGGCCGGAGAGCCCGGCCTTCCTCGAAATGAGGGTGGCGTGTAGAAACAGGTGTCGAAAGAGTTGCAGTAGCATAGGCGGGAGTAAAATTACTGGTAGCAAGAGCCGGTGGGTGCAAGGGAACCATCGCCCGGATGATGGACGATTCGCGCCGCCGTCTGCCTTGAGCATCTGGCGTGACGGTAGGTGAGAAAAAGACATGTAGAACAGCCAAGAAAGGTGAGTTTGTTAATACTGTTATATCCGTGTCGGACCGGAGGGACGGAAGGCCGGAGTCCGGAGGATCGGAGAATTCTAGCCGGAGGTAAGACGGAGCTAACGCAGATCACCACAGGGGTCTAAGGGTGAGCGCCCTCTTCTTGGCTGCCAGACGGAGTAGGAGCGGAGGTCAGACCGGAGCAATGCGGAGGCAAAGCACGTTAATTAACAAACTAAAGTACATCCATGAACAACTACGTATTTATACGAAATCCGGAGGTTTCTGGATGTGGACGGAGAAGTAAGTAAAAGACAATAAGGTCTTGAATAACAATAACAACAATAAGGAGTAGCATGTGGAGCATAGGGCATATGATCATAAGTAATTCTGGGGAAACGCTCAGAAGACTTCACTGCGTAAAAACCCCGGAGGATTGTGCATCAAACCGTAGCATAATGCACAGAGAGTAATCGGACGCGGGCCCATAGATTAGGACGTACGCATCCGGAGGTCGGAGATATCGGAGATCCGGAGATCCGGAGATTCCGGACGGAGATGTGCACGGACGTAACACACGGAACGCGCAAATCGTACCGTAACTCAGATATTACGGCAATGCATAGAACCGAGGCAACGAGATTGGGTTGCCAGATTGCCGATGGTGGAGTTCGCAATGAATTCTGCTCGGTCCGAGAGCACCGGATTCACTCCCTTTTTCCTGAATACAGGGCGCATGCCCCGATCGTTGATATGGAACGCTACTAGAAATAAGGATTATCCGGGCATAGCAACATTTGCCATGTAGCGCCGTTTAGCAGTCATGGCGGCACATGACAGTATGCTGGCGGCGCGAGTCAAGCAGACTCGAGATGCAAACCGAAAGCGCCAGGTCGCTCCATTCGCGAAAGATGATCTAGTATATCTGTCTACTAAAAATATCAAATTCGAGAAGGGATTGGCGAGGAAGATAATCCCAAAATACATTGGGCCTTATAGGATAATCCGTGACTTCGGAAATTCCTCCTACCAGATTGATCTGCCTCCGAACATGAAACAAAGAGGAGTACATGATGTATTCCATGCTTCGTTACTACGTGTTCATGTTCCGAATGATGATAGGTGTTTCCCAGGTCGATTGGAAAATCAGCTTGGCATAACACAAGAACTTGAGACCAATGAGTGGGCAGTAGATCATATAGTTAATCACTATGGTCGTCGCTCCGAGGCTATTTTCAAAGTTCTTTGGAAATCTGGGGACTGCACCTGGATGTCTTACGACCAGGCGCAGCGGTTAAATGCACTAAACGCTTATCTGGAAACTCAGGGCGTCTCTGACATCAAAGATTTAGGGTATGGATCCGGCCAGCCGCCAAAACACGAGGAAATCTTGTTGGCGGGAAGTATCCGCTTTGGGACGCAAATACATTTGGGAGGGACTCGAACGCCCCCAAAATTCATCACCCACTTTCATTTGCGTCTCCTGCCCTCGTTTCTAATGCCTCTCACCGGCGAATACAACCTCGATGAGGTTGATCGTGCTTGCCACCGTTACACTCGTCAACATCCCTGCCTTCTCCGTCTCAACAACGCTTCCTTCCTTGTTCGCTTCCCTAGCACCTGGCCTGAGGAAGTCATAGCCGCGCAGCAGATTCAGCTCTATGCGGCACATAACATGCGCCTGTTCGATCCATCGCTGACTTCGCCGTGCTCATGAATCGTTACGACGAATCTGGCTTCGGCTGGGCGTTCTACAGCGAGATCGAACGCCGCGTCAAATACCCCGAGAACTTGGAGCCAGCCACCGTGGCTGAGTTCCTCGTTCACGACGACGACATCGACGGGCGCGAGATCGTGCGCCGTGGCAATGTCCAAGTCTCTGCCGCTTGGTATCAGCATGTCATTGAGGCGGACCAGCGCCGCCTCGTGAATCGGGAGAAGAACATTCGCAGCTCTCAGACAGCCAAACGGAACCTCGTCGGCATCCCTGACATCTCTTACCCCTGCGAAGAAAGCTGCGCTTGTACGCAAGATCGCTGAGAAGGAGGACGAGTTCCAGGTGGCGTTGCGCCGTCATGCCCTTAACTCTCGTGCGAAGGAGCGTGCCGCGAAGGGTTTCACTCCCCCTTCCGAGTCCAGCGTCCCCGCTGCGACCGGTTCCACCTCGAACGAATCGACCTCGAGCACCCCTTTGGTCGTTGACCAACAGCCAGCCCTACCCTCCATTGTTCCACGTTCCACCTCTGTTGTATCCACTGCGACCTCGTCCTTGCTCGGTTCACCTTATCCCTCGATTCCCCCTTCATCGCCAGCCGCATCCATCGTCAGCATGTCCCTTGACCAGAACAATCTTACCGCAGCAGACCACGCGATGTTTGCCGACAACGAGCGCCGCTTCGCTCACTTGAACATGGAGAACGGCGAGATCGATCAGGATGCTGATGGTGAGGATGAGCAGATGGAGGTGGAGGTCGACACCCAGAAGCCGTAGGTTGCGGCGAGCCTCAACCTGGAGGGGGTATGTGGCGGGGCCACTATTCAACCAACGTTCGTTACCTTCTATTTTATTTATCCTATCATTTCCCGCCTTCCCTCGTCCTTACGCATGACCTACCGGGTCTTACGCGCTATACCTTACGCCTGGGATGGCGGACAATCCCCTTTCCCCTTTTGTTTATCAAACCTTATTTACATAACCCTTGATCCTAGTATATAAACCTGTGATGTACGTAGATAGTGCTTTAGTCAATACTCCTGTTACACCAGTTATCTCGTTCGACCACCCCCCGACTTACCGTGTGCCGAGACTAGCCTAGCTCCTCGTCACACTAAATTCCCCCCTCTTTGAAGCTGGTGGGGCCGCCGCAAATGAAAGGGTGGCCCGTATTAAGTATAAGAAAGTAGCAGACTATTGACCAAACTTTTAGAATACTGCCTGGACTCAAACTGTTGAAAATGATAGACCTCATGTTTGAATACCCGGGAGTTCTCCTATCACACAGCTCACAGTGATATTTCACAAAGATCATCAAGAAGCTGCAACCAAAAAGCCACTGAAAATCCACCTTCATAAACCTAGATCGCATTTTTTTGTGCAGTTCAAGAGGTTTCTAAATATTCACCAAGAGATGAAGCAATCTGGATGTCAATCCGGTCAGCTACATTCCAACAACTAACATGAGAATTCTATTGGAAGTGTATTCATGACAGATTTAGAGTCAGGGATTTCTGGTACTATTATCTGAGACTGGCTACCCGGCCACCTTAGCGCTTTTGGCCTCTAGTCCACACACAGAACTGGTTAGGTACCCGTATACAGGCTCTGGAATGAAGGTAGACATCTTAAGAGTGAGTACCGAAATTTCCTCGATTTACCTGGTGATATGATAGCTTGCTGAATTTATTTTTAGTGACATCCCCAAACAGACAAAAAACGGGCTATCCGGCCACCCTGCCAGATCCTTTATTCACACTCAAACTGGTGACTCCACCGCATCCCAAATCGTTCCGAGGATTCAAATAAATGATTTTATGCACATAGTGTTATGGTCATGCATACAACAACCCCTATACACTCCCTAAAGCCCTTGCAGGAATTCCTTTCTTTCCATTCTCAACATCAGCCCTTTGCCACTCATTCAACTTCCTTGGTACCAGTTCATTCCGGAGATATATTATCTTCCTCCGATCTCCCTCCGACCATCCTCCATTTGATCCACTGGGTTCGCTTCCCTTCTGGTTGCTTCCCTTCAGGATGCTTCTGCATGGGTTCCCATCATTCCCATGTTCCGGTACCCTCCGGTCCTCCTTCCTATTATGAGCCTATGGTCACATATCTACGATACTTTCCATCGTGCCTCTGTCTCTCGTCGCATCTCGTTCCAGATGCTATTTGTCTGGGCCTCCGACCTCCAGACCTCCGACCTCCGGACCTCCGGACCTCCGGATTCCCACGGTCTGACCACTGGTCACTTATCCTTTTCCCTCCGGTGCTTTATGCCTTCACATTCCTTGACCCATACCCTCGCATTCCGCAGTCCCTCTGCATTGAGTTCCTTGTTCCTCCGTAACTCTCCACTCCATTCCTCCGGAGATCTTACCTCTGATCCTCCGATTCTCTCACGCTACCTCCGGATTCCCACGCTCTGTGCCTCCGGCCCTGGCGTCACTTATACCTGGTCGAAAGGTATTACTTATCATTCCCATGTCTCCGTTCTTCTACGATATCATATCACTCACATGCTCACATGCCATATGCCCCTCCTTATTGTCTTATTGTTTTCCCATACCTTAGCTAGGACTACTTATTGTCCTTATTGTCATTCATTTACTTCTCAGTCCGTATTCGGACTTCTTCATAAATTAGTATAAAAGCTAGTGTACATTGTCCTTTACACTAGCTTCAAAATAAACGTTATGTGGCAAACATGATGTGCTCCATCATTATGACACCTTTACCTCTTTTCTTGCACTCTTGATTCTGCCTCCGGACCTCTGGCCCTCCGGCAAATCATCATTCTTCATTCTTCATTCGATCATCATCAACTTCCGCCTCTTCATTATATGGTGCCTCCGAGTGTGTTCGCCCTCCCGATTCCTTCTGACCTCACCTCCGGCTCCGGCTCCGACCTTCCGGAGCTTTCAGGGCTCCCCTCCTTAGCTCCCGGAAGCCTCCGCATTTTCTGGTGTTGTTATATTTTCCGCCATTTTATAGTTTCCATCGCTATTGCTTATTTTGGAAGCTCCGGCCCCCCGTAGCTCCGGACCTCCGCAGCTCCGGATCCCCGCAGCTCCGGATCCTCCGCGTTTCCCACGCCTCCATGTTCTCTGCGCGTCGCTGCGTGTCTCCGGCCTTTGGCTTTGGACATCGGGCATAACCTCACCATGCTCGTTCTGCCCTGCTTATTCTTCTCTCTCCCCTTATGGTCACGCTTGCCCAGATAGTCGCGTCACTCACCCACCCATCATCTTCGTCATTGTGTAGTGATCGCGAGAATGACCATATCTCCGCCACTTTGACTCCTCCGTCCTAATCCATGTCGGACTAGTCTTTTTATTCCCAGGCTATTCCTTGTCCTCCGGCACTGGATATAACACATAGCCAGTATGTATAAGGTGTATGGGTAGTAAAACAAATTTATTTTCCAACCAATAGACCTCTGTGAACGCCATTAGACAGAACAACCGGCCCTATGAAGTGCTGAGCACATGCACACCCTGAATTAAGCAGTGAATAAGTTCATAAGATATGTTTAAAGATATCTAGTCCTGAACGACATCTCCGACGCACCCTTAACCCCTCTAACCAAGTTCATCTTTAAGCACCACTGAAATCTGGTGGAGCAGGGTGGTAGCCTGTTGTTACCAGACAGTCTTCCAGCAAAAATGCCATACAACTGGGTGGACACTGAGTGTCCTTTCTTAAATCCATTAGCCAAATTCTAGATCGGCCGCAGACACAGGTAGTTTGTTATTGAGGTGGCCGGATTAGGCGATACACGATCAGCTCGGGGTCATCTTGGATGCTTTGGGGAACGGGGTATTTCCGATCTAGGAGAACGAACCACATGGAGTGATTCTGCTGCATCAGGCCATGAAAATGAGCCCCCAACCATCTGGATTGGTGCGACATTGGTAGAGGAAGAAACGAGAAACGAGCATGAAGGCCGCTCGGGGATAAGAAATGGTGTTCACACGCCGGCGACTTGACGAAAAACCTCTCACAGTTCTTGATTGCTGGGTCAATTTAGGTCCAAACTTGACCTGCAACATCCTCTCAAGTCGTATTCCACTGGAAAAGTGACCGGACACTGGAGCTCTGACTGGGACCTCTTATATTTGGCAAGTGGTCGGTTAGCTAGTTTGGCTGGATAGGCAGTCTCAGATAATACATAGATTCATCAGAGATAAGCGGGAGATTCCAGGAATTCCACGTCCCTGAAACTCTTCAGCACATCGCATTAGAGTGTGATATGCAGGACCGAACATTAATATAGAATCTGACCCGCCAACTGTGGTCGAGGAGGTATACCCTCTGGCCAACGCTAAATTGGGGTCTAATTCTCGGATGTAATCTGGCAAAATTCAGATCAAACAAAGGTTCTATTCTCCCAGATAAGGCCGACCTTTTGCGATGCTGGTCTCTGTTGCATGGCATCAGATTTGGAAACTGCGCACTGATCGGGCAATTAAAACTACAGGTAGAATGCACAATGAGAAACACATTCATAATCAATGGCTGAACGCTATTAATTTCACGCTGAAACGTGACTGCGTCCTGACAAGTAAAGTTAAATTTTGACTGCTCGCATTGGACAAACATCTGGTACTAAAAACCTGAAGCGGTTTACTTATGAATGAAGCCTCATTGCCAGATGACTGGACGCAAGAGGGGGTTTTAGTGGGTATGTGGCCCATACATGACCAAAACGGGATTGGATAAATTTTTTCAAGGCCAAAGTCCCACACTGGAAAAAGATTGTGTGTAACAGCATTTCTTCCTGGACATCTTCCCTGACAATGACTGGGGAATAACCAGCCACCCAAGCGAATGAACTCGGAATGCTTCTGCAGACTGAGTTTCATTATCCCAAATGCTCAAAAAAAAAGGAAAGTTCAAATATGAGCACTTGGAACACTAGAGGCAAGGACCAATATACCTGAAAACCAGGTGCATTTAAACACATGTGGTTGGCAACTGGGATCAGCAAACAACAAAGGTGAGTGGTTGGCTACTGAGGCTATGGACTGCTACAGACTTTCCTGCTTAGCTATGTAGGGTTAATCTCAAGCCTATTTGAGTTTATTTAAGCACAATCTCACAGTAAATAAATTCTAAAGTGCCAAACCAAAGATTTTCGATCTTTTTTAGGCATTTTCAGTCCATTCTGGCTTTTTGTTGAAAAAAGCGGCTAAGCCTAACTGCAGCTATTTGAAATAGGCTTGAAATTAACCCTAAATGAACCATAAGTGCGAAATAGGGCTAAAATTAACCCTATTTCACACTTAGGATTGATTTAGGGTTAATTTCAAGCCTATTTGCGAGGGTTGATTTAGGGTTAATTCCAAGCCTATTTAGATTTATTTATGGCGGAATTGTGCTTAAATAAATTCTGGATCCTGAGCTGTTTTTCTGGGGTTAGTAATGGACTGTAGGGTGACTGGTAACCTCAGATTAGGGTTTAGGTCAACCCACTGCAGTACAGCATACAGCAGCCAACAGGTCAGCAAGGTCAGCAAGCTCCAGCATTGTCCCTGCCTATGGCTGTTGACCTGTTGCCAGTTCTAGTTTAGATGAGTAAGCACCACTCAGCCTCCAGCATTGTGCCTGCCTATGGGTGTGCCATGGGGTGGGCATCAAAGGGATCAACTGTGTTTGACATTTTTCAATTTCAACATTCAATCCTTTGCATACTTGCAACTCCCACAGTCAACCCACTGAACTGACCATTGCTTGCGCTGATTATATCGTCTTGCGATGATGTATGAGTGGGGACCACCGGGATTCAGTCCTGGGGAATGAATTTATTTTCGCCCCTTGCCTTTGATGTTCAGCGGAAACCAGAACGGATGGCGTTCTCAAACACCGAGAACAGAGGCGTTCTGAAAAACACTGACCTGTCTATGAACAGAGGCGTTCTAAAACCCTGACCTGAGAATGGAGGTGTTCTGAAAAACACTGACCTACCTATGAATGGAGGCGTTCTAAAACCCCGACCCGAGAACGGAGGCGTTCTGAAAAACACTGACCTGCTTATGAACGGAGGCGTTCTAAAAAACACCAAACCCAACTCGAGAACGGAGGCGTTCTGAAAAACACTGACCTGCCTATGAACGGAGGTGTTCTAAAACATCGCTCTTTGTCTTTGACCACTCAAGGTTTCCCTTTCAATACTCCTTGTTTCTTCTATTCTGATCCTTTCCTAGCCCTCACCCATCGTTGGTTCTGCATTTTGCTTTTTAATTGTTTGATTCACCGTTTTCTAGGCAACGTTTTGTCTTTTGCTGTGCCAAGCCGCACGTTTCTGGGTTTGCATTCGCTAGGTTCTTTTTGTCCTCGAGCTGACGGCTTTCCAGACAATGCTTTATCATCTTGTCTTGATCCTCGGGTTTGCGTTCAATATATTCCGTTGATTCTTGTGCTAACAGTTTTCCAGGCAACGCTTCTCTTTTGTTATCTTTCACCGCAAACGGTTTACCCTGGCTCTGACGAACTTGTGTCCTACTATTTCTGTATTACCTAGCACCGCATGTATTTTCTCGGTGGAAGCGCTCTTGGTTTTACAGTTTTGTGAAGATTGCGCAACTTCACAAAATTGTAGAGCCGAGAGCACTTCCACCTTCCTTATTAAGTTAGATTTTCGTGTACAATGATCTAGATTGCTAAAGTTCTTCCACGCAGCTCCTCGGTTTGTGTTTGTGTTTGGCTTTACTCTTATTCTCACCATTACACCAGCGCTCGTACAGTCCAATCTGCTTCTGGTCGCTGATAGGGTGCTCCGTGGAGTTGGCATGATAGAAGTCCAGACCAAGGGCATCAGCCACCTCGTTGCCCTCTCTGTGGGAGTTGACAAAGATCAAATAACAGCTATCCTCCTCCCAGAAATCTTCCTGCGCCATAAATTCCGCGATCTAATGCCTCGCAAGCTCGATTTGTCCCTCGAGATCTTAGCATACGTCTGTGATACAGATGTTGAGCTCCCCCACGGTCGGTGACGCTGCAAATGCGGAGGGGATCCTGAAGGAAGAACTGTTTGGTGAGGAAGTCCACTGCAGCCTCTGATGTGGTGGGACTCATCAGCACCACCTGGGCATCAAAGATGGCGCGAAGATCTTCCGGGTTGCCAAATGCCCCATTTCGAAACTCTGTGTCCATGGCATAGTGGTGTGATTCGTCGAACACCCAGCGTGCCACTGGTCGTTGGACATTGCGCTCTGCAATCTGCGTCTTGAATGTGTCGGTCATTGCCATGTCAGCAGACACGAGGATCAGGTTATGGTCCCCATGAAGGTATGGGTGTGCGGCACCCATCCACCGTTCGTACGGGAGGTCAAAGTTTCGCAACCGGTCTTCCCAGTCGTCCATGAGCGACTTCAGCGGCAGGACAAGAAGGCTGTAAGCGTTCTCCACCATGGTAGGCAGGATCGCCATCAGGCTCTTGCCCGAACCCGTTCCAGAGCTGATAATCACATCCCTTTCCAGGGAAAGAAGGGCCTTCACGGCATCGTACTGGTTTTTGTCCTTCCACATCGCCTTGGGTCCCAATAATTGACGAAGGCACTTGAGCAGATCGCGAGGGGTTACGGTACCTTTTTATTTTTGAAGGGTTAATAATGTTATATAAATTCAATGATCAACTAACCGGCTCTCTTCTTAGACGGTGGTGATGATTGAAATAACCTTCTGGGAGCCGGTGGGGTGGGACGAGCTCTACTGGCTTTGCTGGGAGGGGGGTGGTGTCGGAAGAGTCAGGTCAATAATGGCTGGACCTCTGGCAGGAGGTGGAGGTGTCGAATGAGCAGGGGCTGAAAGGATTTCATCAGACTCATAATAACAACAAGGACTATTACTTACCGGTCGTCCTGGGCTTCGAGACAGGTTCGGTTGGAGACGAGCCTTGGGAAATTTTCGTCATACCTTGTAGAGCAAAGGGGGGAGGGATTTTACTTACTGGTTGTCCTGGGCTTTGAGACAGGTTCATTCTGAGACGAGCCTTTGGGAAAATTTTTCTTCAGACTTGGATGTCAGAGGGGGGGGAATTTTTGCTTACTGGTTGTCCTGGGCTTGAAGACAGGTTCAGTTGGAGTTGAGACAGGTTTGGTCTTGGACGAGCCTTGAAGAATTTGATGGTCAGACTTGTAGAGCAAACGGGGGGGGTTTACTTACTGGTTGTCCTGGGCTTCGAGACAGGTTCGTTCTGAGACGAGCCTTTTGGGAAATTTTCATCAGACTTGGATGTCAGAGGGGGATTTTCACTCACCGGTTGTCCTGGGCTTGAAGACAGGTTCAGTGACAGGTTTGGTCTGAGACGAGCCTTGAAGAATTTGATGGTCAGACTTGTAGAGCAAAGTGGGGGGGGGAGTTTACTTACCAGTTGTCCTTGGCTTGGGGGCCAATCACGACAAGTCTTGCAAAGGATGTTGTTAGAGGTGTATAGTGAAAGAGGACTTTCATGTACCTGTTGTTGGAGGCTTGGAGACATTCGGAGGCCTTGCAGGGTCTGGCCCGACCATTGTGATGTCCAGATCGGTGTTCTCTGGTTCAGAGCTCGAGGATCCTCTTCCGTGTGGCTGAACCTCCATTGCCATTAGCCGTGCTAGGATCGCTTCCTGAGTCTGCAATATTTGGTTAAGTATGTCCCCGAACTGTTTCTGAGATGCTTTCCCGCCCATTTTGATCAGTCCCTTCTTCTCCAACAAGTTGAACTGGCTGTGACGGGCTTCAAAGTATGGTAGCCTGAGCCCTCCGGGAACGACCCTGATAATCTTCTGCCAGTCCACGCTAGCGTCGAGAAAGAGGAAGATGATGTCCTCCGAAATGCCAAGGAGAGCGTCCAGTGAACGCCCGTATAGCTTCTCGTCCGTCCCACGGCTATGGCCACCTTGGAGAGATTGCACTGCATGCACAACATCGGCCGTTATGTCCTCCACCGGCCCACCACCACAAAGCTTGGTATTGATCTGACGGTAGCAGCTGATCATCATGCTCCAGCCCAGCACAGGCGAAGCCCATTTGGACATGAGCGCGCTGAGCTTGTCAGACGTAAACAGCCTTCCATAGTCCATGAAAGACATCTCTCCGTACTGAGCAACTATGCCGGGCTGGCCCGGGAACACGTGGCTGGCAAGAAACTGCCAAAAAAAAAAAAAAAAAAAAAAAAAAAAAATCGAATTTAATTTCTGAAGGATGAGTTGACCAAAGAATTCATTCGCCTGAGCAAAGGGACGTGCAAGAGTATGCAACTGGACAAGCAAGTCGCCAACAACACCAGCCAATGCATGTGGTGTGAGATGATCCCTCTGGGCAGTGTTGGTGGTTTTGTCGTACTGCCTGATGAGGGATATAAACTTGGCGATTCCCATAGCGTTGCGCGAACGAAGGGTGGTGTTTCGAATGAGGGTCAACACCAGCTCTGTCCCCCAAGCAGTAGCCCCGCCTGTAAACTCGGCCTGCAGCATGAGCAGCCCCTCAAACTCTGCTAGGTCTTTCAACCATTTACGGGCAGCGTCCATTTTCAGCTGCTGACCGGGGACACCGGCGATCTGGTAGAGAAACCGATTCACCAGCTGCGGATTGTTGAATAGTTCTCAGATAAAGAGGTTCTTGTTGTCAGCGAAAGGGTTGGACAGATCGTCGAGGAAGCTGTAGCTGGGCTTGGTGTTGGTCAAGTTGTCAGCCAAGGTCCCGTACTTGACGTGTACCCCGAGTCCGAGCATGATGCTGTTCTCCCAGAGCTCAACCATCCGATCCTCGACGTTTCCCACGATCTCCTGCAGCTGTGGGAGGGAAATACAGTGGCCCAGGAAAAGCATCTCTTCCCACTTCTCTCGATCAACCCACACAACCTGGGGCAGTGAGACCGTGTTGAGAGCGAGCAAGGTCGCATAGTGCGTGAGCGAACGGAGAGAGCTGAAGGCTGTGAGCTTATGCTCCACAACCCAAGGTTCAATGTGCTCCTTGTAGGCCTCGAGCTGGTTGGCACACACCTTACCATCCACCAACATGTGGATCTGGACAAGGGATGCAAGCTTGATCGCCCAGCATAGCTTGGCAATCAGATTGGTCAACGCTTTTGGACCACAGAATTCGCCGGTGCTCTGTAAAGAGATGAGAGCGAGGAAGGCCATGGTAGGATCGGGCGCATTCGCAATGGCTTCTGTCTCGGTGTGCCACAGAGTGATAAGAACACGATGCAATGCCTCGCACTTGTTGGCAAGGCCTACGGCTTTGTCTTCGATGGCAGCCTTCAGCTCATCGATTCTGGTTTGAAGCTGGGGGGCCAATGGGAACCGGTAATGGTAATCGGCGGAGTTGCGACACAGCGCAAAAACCAAACAGATAGGGATGTTGGTGTACGCTTGAAATGTCTTGTCCCCTTGGTGGAACCCATGCAGAGGGGTATTGTTGACACCGCTGACCATATTCATTCATTCTGTGAGAAAGAAAGTTTTTGCAGAAGAAAAGGAAGAGACTGACTCCTTGTCGAGATCTGCAGAGTTCAGGTGTCGAAGGACGACCTCATTTGTCTTCTCGACCGCATCGGCCGCAACATAAAAGTATTGTTTGATGACTTCCTTCAATGTCGGGAACTCATCTTCAGCTGGGGTTGCTACCAATTCAAGCAGCTCTGGGATATGCTCCTGATATGGCTGGATGAATTCATGCCAATGGGTGCGCAGTAGTAGCGGGGTGATGAGACGCGCGTTTGGGAGGTCCTTGGCTTGAAAGTCCTGCCAGTCAAATTGGAGAGCTGCATCCAAGACTGAGGTAGTCGGTGCTGGTGGGCCATTGTCGTCAATGGGAGGGCCATCGTTAAAAGGATCATCGTTGTCTATGGGAGGGGGCGATAATAAAGGGTCGTCGTTGTCCATGGGAGGGGGGCAATAATAAAGGGTCATCGTTGTCCATGGGAGGGGGCGATAATAAAGGGTCGTTGTCATCCATGGGAGGGGGCAAAGGTGAAGCTCAACGGTCCGCTTGGGGTTGGGGCAGTTGCACTTGAATTTGTGCTCTCCACTCGGGTGCACCAGGATTGAGTACCTGCATCCATACACTAGTGACCATTTCTCCAGGCGCACCATGGTTGTGTTTACGCATGTGCTTCTGTATACTTGCACTGGTACCTGCAGCAGGACACTGTGGGCAGCCACACTGGTCCCCCTCAGACTTCACCCCAGCGTATGGGATTCTAGGGACTTGTGAGAGAGTGAGCTCAGGGCACTTCTGGCTGATAACAATCCCATGCTCGTTTCCATTGATTTGCGCCCTAGCTTCGGATGAGCAGCCTTTGTGAGTATGGGTGCGATGACTGATAACCCCCTTTGCGGTGAAGGCTGATCCGCAAGGTAGACAGAAATACAGCTTTGACTCTGTGTTGATTGCAACATCAATGGAGAACAGCAGGGGTGTGGTGAGGAGTCCAGGTTGGATAGGGTAAGGAGTGTGGGGATCCTTTGAAACAATCATCAGCCTCAAAACCCCGTAACAAGAAAATCAACCAACCTTTTCCGAGGCCGACATCGTGGTATATCTGTTAAGGAGTGGCTGGGCCTGAGGAGAAAGAGAAATGCTTCTTTAGGCATGGTGTGTAGCGAAAGAATGGCTTGGGGAATACCAAGGTTTGAAGAGAGGAAATGATGGGGGGGTGGTGTCAGAGCCTTGGGGTATATATACGACTTCCGAGTCAGATCACTGATGTGACGTGTTCAGGGCTGCAAGAGTAAGCGTTTCTTTAAGGTGCAGAACGACCTTAAAGCATAACCATGGGTACATTGAGTGAGCATAAAGAAGTGGAGTGTGTTTTTGGCACGAGAACTGTTTTACAGTTAGGAGCCGAATTTATGGTAAGCCGAAAGCTCCATGAAGCTCAGCATCTGGATATGGCTCTGCGTTTTCAAGGTTTTTCAGACCGTGAGAAAGTGGACCAAACAAATCCAAACAACCACAGACTTGCTTTGTCAGCAACGTCACTTGGTTTGGTTCGTTCTTCGTCTACTATCTATGGTATAGCCTACACAAAGTGTGTCTGGTGCATAATTAAACGAGGAGGGACTCTGAACTTGGATGCTAAGTTCCACCCATTGGCGCCAGTTTCTGAGGGTTATGCGCCAATTCCGGGGTGTTCTGTGCCAATTCCTACTAACCTGCAGTAATTCCGGGGTGTTCTGCGCCTATTCCTACCAACCTGCACGAATTCCTAAGGGGTCTGCGCTGATTCCGGGTGTTCTGCACTAGTTCCGGGGTGTTCTGCACCTTTTCCTACCAACCTGCACGGATTGCTAAGGGGTCTGCACTAATTCCGGGGTGTTCTGCGCCAATTCCAGGGTGTTCTGCGCCAATTCCTACTAACCTGCGGTAATTCCGGGGTGTTCTGCGCTGATTCCTGCCCACTTGCGCTAATTCCTGAGAGGTCTGAGCTAATTCCGGGGTGTTCTATGCTGATTCCTACCCACTTGTGCCAATTCCTGAGGGGTCTGTGCCAATTCCGGGGTGTTCTGCACCAATTCCTACCGACCTGCGCTAATTCTGGGGTGTTCTGTGCTAATTCCTACCCACTTGCACCAATTCCTGAGGGGTCTGCGCTAATTCCGGCGTGTTCTGCACTGATTCCAGGCCACTTGCGCTAATTCCGGACCCTTTCGCGCTGATTCCTGCCCACCTGCACTGGTTCCTGAGGGGTCTGCGCTAATTCCTGAGGGTTTTGCGCTAATTCCAGGCCACTTGCGCTAATTCCAGACCCTTTCGCGCTGATTCCTGCCCATTTCGTGCTAATTCCAGGCCACTCGCGCTAATTCCAGGCACTTTTGCGCTGATTCCTAGCCATTTCACGCTGATTCCAGGTCACTTGCGCTAATTCCAGACCCTTTCGCGCTGATTCCTGTCCACCTGCACTAATTCCTGAGGGGTCTGCACTAATTCCTGAGGGTTTTGCGCTAATTCCAGGCCACTTGCACTAATTCCTGAGGGTTTTGTGCTAATTCCAGGCCACTTGCACTGATTCCAGACCCTTTCGCACTGATTCCTGTCCACCTGCACTGATTCCTAAGGGGTCTGCGCTAATTCCTGAGGGTTTTGCGCTAATTCCAGGCCACTTGCGCTAATTCCAGAGGGTTTTGCGCTAATTCCAGGCCACTTGCGCTGATTCCAGACCCTTTCGCGCTGATTCCTGCCCATTTGGCGCTGATTCCAGGCCACTTGCGCTAATTCCAGACCCTTTTGCGCTGATTCCTGCCCATTTCACGCTGATTCCAGGCCACCTGCACTTTAGCGCTGATTCTGAGCTCTCCTGGTAGGTACAATGCAATGTGCACTGCTCGGGCCAGTGGGGCACGTTGAAATGTGCCTAACACAGTCTCATGCCATGGGGCACATTGCAATGTGCACCCTAGGCAGCAGGTATATCGGCTTGCTACGGCACAGATGGCACTGATGGCATTGATGGCAGGCTATCACAGCCACCAAAAAAGAAAGGAAAAAAAATAGATAATTAAATAGCAATTAACCATATTTCAATTAAAATGCTTGAATTTAATGGCTGGCTGTATTAGGGTTAGAATTGATGAGCCCGGCCATTGCCATGAATTTGATGGCTGTCCATATTAGGTTGGGATTGATGGCTCTTTGTATTGGGGTGCTATAGCTGCCTTATGATTGATAGCTGCACATATTGGGTTGCAATTGATGCCTGGTGGCTTGAAATGCCCCTATTTGTTCAAAAAGTGTCGGCTCTCAGAAAGTATTTTTGCATTTTGTGGGCCAACAGGGCCACCAATTGCAAAATGCTATAGGTGACTCTGGTAGCTCTTGATGAGCTCTACAGATTGGGTATTGGGATCAAAGGTTTGGCCAATGACTTTCCTTTTTGGGACACTGACGCTTTCTTCCCAAAAGGGAAATTTTCCACATCAGCCCTTCCCTGCCTCACAATTCAACCATTTTGGATGGTCTAACCCCATAGGTGTGTTGTTCTGTGTTCCTTTGAGTCAACTGGGACATAGTAGAGGCTATTACAGCACAATAACAGGGTGAACACAGCAAAATTCAATAAATTGTGTTCTAGCCATAATATCTTGGGGATATACCAATGGAAATAGCTTGTGGATGTAATACCTTGTTCCTTCAGGCTCTAAAGACCCCATCCAGGTAATGAACTATATTCTGATGATGAAAAACATTGCAATTTGGCCATATAAGGAAATTGCATTTCAACCCTATTATACACTCCTCCATGATGTGAGATATCCAAAAACACATTTTTTGGCATTGGGTCATCCATTTCTATTTGGAAAGTTGACAACTGACACCAAGGGCACCTCATACCTCATGATTTAAGGTGATCTTATTTTATATTCTTGTTCCCCATATTCAGCATGCCACAGGGTTGTAGGTGATGTTCTGAAGGCTCTTACTGATTGTCCTGAGCTTTATGAACAGTTTTGAGTCCAAATTCAGGCTAATATATGATGATCAAACTCAAAAATGTCAACTGACACTTTTTGCTTATCTCATGAATAGGGGACCAAGGAGTCCATTTGGTGTGAAGTAATCATCAAAAATGAGATCAGACAGTGTAAATAACCCAGATCATGATTTATTTGACGTGTTTTGGTCAGGTTTTGGCCAGATGGTGTTTTGATCCATGGCCAGTGTATGGGCCAAAAGTTGAACTCAGACCCATATTCTCGAAAACGCCATTCAGTCAAATCTTGACCAAAACACTTCAAGTAAATCATAAACTAGGTTATTTACACTGTCTGATCTCATTTCTGATGTTTTTTTTTTTGTGATATCTGATCTCCTTGGTGCCCTATTTATGAAATAAGTCAAAAATGTCATTTGATACTTTTGGGATTTATCATCATATCTTAGCCTGTATTTTGGCTCAAAATGGTTGATATAGCTGGGAAGAGCCAGTAAGAGCTTTCAGAACACCATCTGTAAACCTGTGGCATGCTGGATATAGTGAACAAGAATATAAAACAAGATCACCTTAAATCATGAGGTATAGAGTGCCCTTGGTGTCAGTTGTCAACTTTCCAAATAGAAATGGATGACCCAATGCCAAAAAATGTGTTTTTGGATATCTCACATCATGGAGGAGTGTATAATAGGGTTGAAATGCAATTTCCTTATATGGCCAAATTGCAATGTTTTTCATCATCAGAATATAGTTCATTACCTGGATGGGGTCTTTAGAGCCTGAAGGAACAAGGTATTACATCCACAAGCTATTTCCATTGGTATATCCCCAAGATATTATGGCTAGAACACAATTTATTGAATTTTGCTGTGTTCACCCTGTTATTGTGCTGTAATAGCCTCTACTATGTCCCAGTTGACTCAAAGGAACACAGAACAACACACCTATGGGGTTAGACCATCCAAAATGGTTGAATTGTGAGGCAGGGAAGGGCTGATGTGGAAAATTTCCCTTTTGGGAAGAAAGCGTTAGTGTCTCAAAAAGGAAAGTCATTGGCCAAACCTTTGATCCCAATACCCAATCTGTAGAGCTCATCAAGAGCTACCAGAGTCACCTATAGCATTTTGCAATTGGTGGCCCTGTTGGCCCACAAAATGCAAAATACTTTCTGAGAGCCGACACTTTTTGAACAAATAGGGGCATTTCAAGCCCCCAGGCATCAATTGCAACCCAATATGTGCAGCTGCCAATCATAAGGCAGCTATAGCACCCCAATACAAAGAGCCATCAATCCCAACCCAATATGGACAGCCATCAAATTCATGGCAATGGCCGGGCTCATCAATTCTAACCCTAATACAGCCAGCCATTAAATTCAAGCATTTTAATTGAAATATGGTTAATTGCTATTTAATTATCTATTTTTTTTCCTTTCTTTTTTGGTGGCTGTGATAGCCTGCCATCAATGCCATCAGTGCCATCTGTGCCGTAGCAAGCCGGTATACCTGCTGCCTAGGGTGCACATTGCAATGTGACCCATGGCATGAGAGTGTGTTAGGCACATTTCAATGTGCCCCGCTGGCCCGACCAGTGCACATTGCATTGTGCTTACCTGAACTGTTGGATTCCTACCTATTTCGCGCTAATTCCAGGCCACTTGCGCTAATTCCAGGCACTTTGGCGCTGATTCCTACCCATTTCACGCTGATTCCAGGTCACTTGCGCTAATTCTAGACACTTTAGCGCTGATTCCTACCCATTCCGCGCTAATTCCTGTGGGTTTTGCGCTGATTCCTTCTCACTTGCGCCAGAGGTCTGCGCTCATTCTGGGGTGTTCTGCGCTGATTCCGGGGTGTTCTGTGCTGATTCCCACCCACTTGCACCAATTCCTGAGGGGTCTGTGCTAATTCCGGGGTGTTCTGATTCTGGGGTGTTCTGATTCTGGGGTGTTCTGCGCTACTTCTGGGGTGTTCTGCACTACTTCTGGGGGTGTTCTGCGCTGATTCCAGGCCACTTGTGCTAATTCCAGACCCTTTCGCGCTGATTCCTGTCCACCTGCACTGATTCCTGAGGGGTCTGCGCTAATTCCTGAGGGTTTTGCGCTAATTCCAGGCCACTTGCGCTAATTCCAGAGGGTTTTGCGCTAATTCCAGGCCACTTGCGCTGATTCCAGACCCTTTCACGCTGATTCCTGCCCATTTGGCACGGATTCCAGGCCACTTGCGCTAATTCCAGACCCTTTCGTGCTAATTCCTGCCCATTTCGTGCTAATTCCAGGCCACCTGCGCTAATTCCAGACACTTTCGTGCTAATTCCTACCCATTTCACGCTAATTCCAGGCCACCTGAGCTAATTCCAGACCCTTTCGTGCTGATTCCTACCCATTTCGCGCTAATTCCAGGCCACCTGCGCTAATTCCAGACCCTTTCGCACTGATTCCTACCCATTTCGCGCTAATTCCAGGCCACCTGTGCTAATTCCAGACACTTTTGCGCTAATTCCTACCCATTTCGTGCTAATTCCAGGCCACCTGCGCTAATTCCTGACCCATTTATGCTAATTCCTACCCATTTCACGCTAATTCCAGGCCACCTGCGCTAATTCCAGACCCTTTCGCACTGATTCCTACCCATTTCGTGCTAATTCCAGGCCACCTGCACTAATTCCTGACCCATTTACGCTAATTCCTACCCATTGTCACTAATTCCTAACCCATTGTCGCTAGTTCCTAACCCATTGTCGCTAGTTCCTAACCCATTTTCGCTAGTTCCTAACCCATTCACGCTAGTTGCTAACCCATTCGCGCTAATTCCCTGGAGCACAGCCACGGAATTAGCGCTAATTCCTTGGATTAGAAAGGGCCAATGATGGTTACTAAAGTTACTTGGAAAAACTAACTTGGCCTGCCAAAAGTAATGTTACTTTACATTTGGCAGGCAAGTAATGTAATGTTAGCAAAAGTAACTTACAAGGGTTTATTGCGTTCCACACATTAAGCAATTCTGACAGTTCTTTCGGGGTTGCTTGCGAGCAGAGTGCAGGATGGTCGGGAAGGGAACATCGAAGTTGCTGTTCCCCGAGGGCAGTGGGAAATAGCAGATAAGCAAGGCAATTGATTTCAACATTCTTACGGTTTTAGCAAAAGGCATTTCTGACATTTCCAGCGCTGGGGAAACCAAGAAGAGATCAATGGGACGTGGTCTGAAAACTCCACGAATAAATAACTGCAACTAACCTCCGGGATTAAAGTTGGGCAGCAGTAGCAAGATATATATACACTGACCAAAATTTGATGCACAACTCGGTTGCAGCATGGGTCTTACGGTAATTACCAAGTTTTAATATCGACTGTTGAAAGCTGTTTTAACAGCGTTGACATTTGCGATCCCGTAGAGGGAAAGAATTGGAAAACGACGGTTGGTGGATGAGCAGCAGATTTCCTCGAACCAAATTGAATGGTTTCTAGACAGTGTCGATATCGAGGATGTAGCAATCTTCAGAGTGTTGAAGCAGAATTCTTGCTGGTGTTGAACCCGCAGTCAGCCAAGCCTTGCGCAATGCCGAGGGTTAGTCTTGGTAAAATGCAGAAATTCGTACTACTTTCTGAATGAATTGGGAACAACCAGTGAAAGCCTCCTGATGCACCACTGGTTAACGCATCTCGAGATCGGATCCAGTCCTTTTTTACCTGTGAAGGAAAATCCCACTGTGGCCGATAAGTGGGGGCAAAAATGGAAGGAGTTGAACAGCAGTTCTGCTGTGGAGGCTATGCATGGGGGAGGAAACAATGCGAACGTTCAGGCATCAATCGTGCGGGAAAATAAATGGAGAAACTTCTTCTCCTTCGAGGCTCGAAGGAGATCTTGTTAAAGAACGTTTAATGGGGTCACACTCAATGAATTAAAGCGTAAATAGCGTCTAAGAGTGCGAGGGAACTCGTTAAAGAGCAGTGAACCACTCGCAACCGTGACTGATGTGACGAGACTCACCTTTGTCTCAGTGACTCACTAACTCTTACTATGCCACCAACACCGCTTCCGCCAATGGCCCCGAGGACAATGGGATGCAATTTCTCGTTTGCTTCTTCCTCCGAGCACCAACACTTGTTGTGCCACCGCCGATGCTGATTCCACCAATGCCCTCAACAACTCTGTGACCATCCCCAACCTGTGGGACGCTGTCAAGTAATTTGTGCGGCTTCACCTGGAGTATGCCGTGCGAACAATGCCACGGGCTTCCTGAGCGACTACGAGGGAGGGAGTTATAATAACTGTGGGTCGCGAGCCGCCTGTCCATCCATGTCTTTGAAGAGCGCTGATGGTGATGCACAGTCTGGTCCAACGGCAAGATCGGCGACCTCGACCGGTGGAGGGGTGAGGCGTATATGAAGTTTTTTCGAGCATCTTGATTCGAAGGGAGTGAGTGGCTATTTCCTTCTTCATCTCCCTCCCCCTGTCATCCTTCCTGCCCTTCCCTATCGCGTGCAATGCACGGATGATGAGGAGCTGGGCTTTATTCTGGCGCTCATCGCACCGTGGGCCGCCTGCGCTCCTGTCCGTCACACGATATCCCTTCATTTGCCTCTGCTACCATTTCCCTCCCCATCCGCGGGAGAAAGACAGGCTAACCAGAGAAGCAAGGCGCCATGTGGTCTTCTCGCTTCGAATTTTTCCTGGAAGCGGCAGCGGGAGGCATTCACGGCCTTTGCGAAATAATCGAGTTCTGGCTTGGCGTTCTTGGCCAGACTATTGAACGGTGAGTCGTATTTTAAATTTAATCATTCCACAATTTAAGGGACTTCAGAGTTGTACTGCAGCCCATAGAACAATTTTAATTTCTGACTACAACAAGTTACACCGGACTTTAAGTTCGATGAAAGTTGGGGGTGGGATCGGCTGGGGAACTTAAGTGCGGTGAACTTAAGTGCAGCGAACTTAAGTTCCATGAGGGCGGGGCGGGAGACATCGAACGCCCAGAGGTGCATGGCGGCGGAACTTAAGTGCGGTGAACTCAAGTGCAGCGAACTTAAGTTCCATGAGGGTGGGGTGAGAGACATCGAGCGCCCACACAGGTGCAGGGCCACGCAACTTAAGTCCCGCGCCACGCAACTTAAGTTCGGCGTGGACTTAAGTTGCTTGGCGGTCTGGACCGCCAAAACTTAAGTTCAGCTCATATTATTTCATAAGGTAAGAAGATGATAGAGCGACATACAATAGTGATTCTCCTTATTGTGGTGGTCGGTGTTGGGGGCGCGGGCCTTCGCTGCTGCTGGCGTAGTAGTGGACATCGCCTTGGTGCGGGCACGTGCAGAGGGAGGAGCAAGCTTGGATTGAACGGCCATGAGGAGTGATATAGAGGACCGATAAGCGGTTAAGTTGGGCAAAATTGAGTGGGGACTCACAGTGGGTCAACAGTTGGACGGCGGTTGATATAGAGGCGCGTGGGTTTGGCTTATTTCAACAAAAGACGTTGTGGTTGTTGGTCGAAATGTACGTGTTGTTTGCTGCAAACAAAGGGCCCTAGATAAGGGCTGTGGAGCGGGGCCGCGCATGCGCATGCGCCCCCTGAAACACGTTGCCCCAGTCAGCAACACCGCGTGATAATAAAATATACTTACTCTCCGTGACCCCAAATATTGTTGAGCATGGCGCACCGCTGCCCGTACTGCCTAGCATCTTGCCCAACAAGGGCTGGTGTCAACCACCACATTTTCAAGAGTACTCGATGCCTCGAAAAATGGCGTGATAGTCTGGGAATCGTCGTTACTGCAGCACGGGGGGAAAGCGAGTCCCCTGAAGACGATATTGATGGTGGCGAGGCTCCTGAAGGTTCTCCCAACGTCCCTGAGACTCTGCCTAGGGCCCTGTCGCCAATGTTCTTCAGCCATGACGTACCGGATGAGGAAGACGACAATGGTTTTGTCCCGCCACCACGCGCGCCATCACTGGAACCGGAACCAGAACCCACACCCCAGTCTAAGCGAGCGACGGTGGAGGAGGTGCTTGACAAGGATGACCCTCAAAATCTCAAGCGGTTCCCCGACCCTTTCCCCGGTCAAGAGCCGTTTCCCGGGTCCACTGCTTTTGAGGGGAAGAAGGGCGAGAGTGCAAAAACATTCGGCGGAGGACAAACCCTCTTTGAGGAGCTACGCTCGAAGCAAACGGCTGCCGGGGTGGGTCCGTATGCACCGTTCCTGGATTCCGACGAATGGGAGCTGGCCAGCTGGCTGTCAAAGAACGTCAGCCAAACTGCGACAGATGCATATTTGAAGCTACCAATTGTGAGTCTGAGGACACGAAGATGGATATGAAGCTTACCGGTTCTCTAGACTCAACGTCGTACTCGCGTCTCATACCACAATAATTACGCCTACTTGCAGAAAGTCGACCAGCTTCCGACTGGTCCTGGGTGGAAGTGTGAGATAGTGACTGCTGCAGGGAACTGGCTGGACGAGAACGATGAGCTGATGAAGGAGGATCTCGAGTTGTGGAAGCGGGATCCTGCCGAGTGTATCAAAGAGTTAATGGGGAATCCCGCTTTCCACGATTATATGGCGTACATACCCGAGCGTGTTTACGGCAAGGAGGACGGGCGAGAGTCGAGCAGGATATGGGATGAGATGTGGACTGTAGATTGGTGGTGGGAGATGCAGGTAAGCTTGTGCATCCTTCATGAACCATTTTTCTGACTACTTGCGTCGGAAACGATTACCTCCTGGCGTTGTTATTAGCCCCGTAATTCTATCGTCCGGCAAGACCCCGCTTACTCGCTTCCAAGGCGATAAGACAGCTTGGCCCGTATACCTCACCATCGGCAACATATCTAAGGATATCCGGCGTCAGCCTTCAGCACACGCAATGGTTCTGATAGGTTACATACCTGTCTCGAAGCTGGAGTGCTTTACAGAGGCTACACGGTCGCTTGCGGGCTATCGCCTCTTTCACCATTGCATGCGCTCCCTCCTCCAGCCCTTAATTGAAGCCGGCAAAAACGGTGTCCGCATGGTTTGCGCCGATGGATTTGTTCGCCATGTCCACCCAATTCTCGCTGCGTACATCGCGGACCACCCCGAGCAGTGCCTCGTTGCATGCTGCAAAGAGAACCGATGCCCACGCTGCACGGTTCATCGCGATAAGCGTGAAGACGCTGCGGCCTCGCCGCTTCGGGATGTCGAGGAGACGCTGAGACTGCTAAACGATCATCAACGTGGCAGAAATCCAGCCAAATTCGACGAAAATGGTTTACGGCCAGTATACAATCCATTCTGGCGCGACCTTCCTCATACCGACATCTTTACCTGCTTTACACCCGACCTCCTTCACCAGCTCCACCAGGGCGTCTTCAAAAGTCATCTTGTGAAGTGGTGTATAGCGCTCCTCGGGGAAGACGAGTTCGACGCGCGATTCATTCCAATGCGCGGACATGCCGGCCTGCGGCACTTCAAGAAGGGAATTTCTTCGGTCTCCCCAAGGGGAGGTCGGCATTAAAATTTTGCACATGGGGTGGGAGGGGGGGTCCCGAGGTCGGCCGAAAAAAACTTCTAGGCCAAGTTACTCCGGAGCTCAAAACCACGATTGAGACTACAGGGAATGCACCAGAAGGTTGAAAGAGACTAAAACCAGTGTCCAGGAATCTGTTCTGCCTCTGGACTGCTTCTCAACCCAACAAAGGGTCCTGAACTCGAGCACCAGAAGTTGGCGGGGGAATATTAGGCGGTGGAAAAGCAAAAGCTTAAGATATCATAAATGTATTTAAGTACCAATATCTATGAACAACTCCATGAGAATGTCTTTACATGCAGAGAGGTGGACAGAAAGTTGAAGAACCCAAATAGGGAGTGACGGCTCAGCTCGGAGCGGACGGCCCGGAGCTTGGGGTGGGAAACTCCTCCCTTATATAGAAGGAGAGGGGGGGAGGGGGGGTCCGCTGAGGGTCGAAAAAAACTTTTCGACCCTATACTGTACCAGCGTGTATGGTAGCAACCACCCGAGGTGCGTTACGCTCCGTTGCTAGCCTTTTATGGTAATTCACCTACCATAAAAGGCAACTTTGTAAGCCAAATGGACTTGCGTTATGCGTTACGTGTTGCTACCATACACACCAGTACAGTATCCGTTTTACGAATTCCGACCTCCCCTTGGGTCTCCCAGTGGACAGGAACCGAACACAAAGAGATGCAGCGCGTCTTTGTCGGTGTGTTGGCCGGCGCCGTTAGCGCGCCTGTTCTCACCGTTGTCAAGTCATTGATTGACTTCTTCTTTTACGCTCAATTCCAGTCGCACACCTCTGCGACTCTGGACGCCCTTCAAGCCAGTCTCGACACTTTCCATTCCCATAAAAATATTCTAATACAGCTCGGCATTCGCGAACACTTTAACATTCCCAAAATCCATTCTCTTCAGCATTACGTCGGCGCTATTCGGTCTCTCGGTACCGCAGATGGCTATAGTACTGAAGCGCCGGAACGCTTGCATATCGAGTTTGCAAAAAGAGCCTATCAGTCCTCCAACAAGCGCGACTACACCGCACAGATGACCCTCTGGCTTCAGCGCCAAGAGGCATTTGCTCTTCGTCAGTCGTACCTTTGCTGTCTGAACAATCCTCTGGCGGCTCAAGCACATGAAGATGGTTCAGACGACGACGATGAGGCTCCGCCGTCTGCTCACAACGAGACAGAAACCACGGGCGCGCTCCCTGCCTCAAAGTTACCCACCACCGCCTATTCAATTGCTAAAGCTCCTTCATACCCCGATGTCACTGTTACCCAACTCGAAACCATTCACGGTGCCACCGATTTTATCCCTGCCTTTACTCTTTTTATCAACAAATATTTCCCTCGCTGTTCCATCACCCCGAGTCGCTATGATCGGTTTGCGGTTTACAAACAGCTTTCCATTCAGATGGCTCGCAACCGGTACATCGCGGATAAGGTCCGGACATGTCGTGTTCGCGCAACCCCTGCCATTCTTGCCAGAAGTCGTTCTCTCGGTTCTCCTGCACACTTCGATACCGCCCTCATTGTCGAAGATCCTGCCCGCTACCAACGATCAGCTGGTATTCAAGGTTGGCTTTGCTTTCTTTTGTCTTCTTTTTTTGCTAGCCACTGACCAGCTGTTTCAGGTCTTCGCATTGCTCAAGTTCGAGCGATATTCAGCCTTCCTCCTCAATACGGCACTTATCCCCATCCACTTGCATACATCGAGTGGTTCACGGGATTCAATCAGCCCGACAAGACGAGTGGTTTGCTCGTGCCCAGCGTCGTAATTCGGCAGTTGTCTCGGTGGAACACATTGTGCAGACTTGTCATTTGATGGCCAAGTGCGGTAAGAAGATTGACCGTAAATGGACTTCGGACAATGTTCTAGATGAGGCTCCTTACTTTTATTTCAACCCGTACCTAGATGTAGATTCATTTTCTCGTGACAGATTTGGTTAATAAATTATTGACTGTGTACATGGCACTCGAAGCGAATCGTAAAATTCTTGATCTTCTTCACAGATTAGCTCCGAGTATTAGTAGACCATACAGAGGTGCGCTGGCGCAGGCAAACGCTAACTTCCCATGTCCTGGGGATTTATTTTAGGACCCCCCATGTTTTAGAAATTTCTTGTCGTAGGACACGGTGCCTTGGGTGACTTTACAGGTGACGAAACCTCGTGAGCATGACCCGACGCGTCTTAATTGAGGGAAGGATTATATGTACCGCACAATAGCGCTATCAAGTGGCGGCTCGTGGTTAAGGAGTAATTTATAGCAGCCCTCACAAAGTATAGCTCAGACATAGCTTGTGCGGAAAGCTATCAAGAGTTCTTTAGCTTGGGGACATAGCTATTGCAGCCCTAGAGAGCTACAGACACGGAAGGGGGAGCTACAGGGAGCTATTTACGATCGGGTCAGAGCTATGGTGGCTAAGGACTGCTATTTTTGGCTATGGATTTAACCGGCGAGATATTTCCCCCAGAGTTTTTCCTGATGTGTCGTCATGGTGCGTGCTCTGTACACCTTCCTCTTTCTTTATACGAATTCTAACGTCCGTTTCCACTACTACGCATTGCGGCATTCTTCTGGCTCTGACCCTTCTCGCCGCGCTGTGAAGTTGTTCCTTCCCTGCGAGATTTCTTCGGTCTTAAATTCCTCGGCGCTCGTCTCGGACCTCGTTCTACGGCAGTCCTGATTCCTGAAGTGCGTGCGGCGCTTACCTCCCGTCTTGGCGCACCCGGATGCCTGACATGCTCAACTCCTTTGTTTCACGAAGGAAATGCGTGGATGTGGTCACCCATGCCAACCAGGAGCTCTGGCTCTTCACGAGCGTGCCTCGGTTTTGCTTGTGCACGCATCTGCGTAGGTGCGATTTTCGGGAGGGGCGGGATGATGAATACGCACGCGCTCATGCGCATGCAGATGCATCTCCCTTCATTGAGGCTGATGCCACATGTCCCGTGTGCCTAGTGCGTCGATGTAGATATCGGTGACTAAGTGGACGCTGCAGAATATACGCATTGCAGCTATTCTTAATCTCGGTGTGTGGAGAGGGCTCGAAGAGGGCGTTTACGGGGCTTGTGCGCCGCTCTCAGTTGATGGTGCTTGAGCACTATTCAAGCTTTATGGTACGTGGGCGGTGTGGAATCCAATTTTTGTCCCTCAGCGTGAGTCTGGCCGGGTCTATCTGATCCGGCAGCGTGCCCATCCGGGATGAGTGGGCACTCGTTTATAGTCTGCTATGCTCAAGCTCAGCGCCCATTCGCATTCACAGCTTCTGTCTTAACGCCCGCAGCGTGGCGCTTGGGCTCACTTCCTTTGTGGAGCACCCTTTCCCTCTTTGTTATAATTTCCTTTTGTTTTCTGGGTCGTTTTCTCGCTCCTAACTGGTTATACCGTGGACGATCTGAGAAACTGTACATTATCGCCGGCACGATTCCTGGGCAACCGCAGCAGAGCGAATGGGGATTGTTATCAGGTCCGCCGTGCTCCCCTCTTCTTAGTGTCCCCGGTTGCCATTATACTTCTAGTACACAGTCGTCCCCGGGAACAGCTGCTCTACCTTTGCGTCAAAATACTCAATCACCGTCGCCGAGATCGAGTCGTGGAACACGAATACGTAGAAGTGGACCGGTGCGTCCTTTATCTCTCTGCATTCTCATTCTCTCGCCGAGCGCCTAACCAACCAGGCTGCGTGGATCTGCAGATCAGCGAGGTTATCTGCTTGTCCACAGGAACGCCGCCACCAATTCCGTGAGTTCCCCTCCAGTTTATCCACGGTACCCGCAAACAAAGTCGAAGCTCACCCCCTTGAAATGAAGCATCGACCCGAACCAGCAATGTGGCGCCCAGACCGTATGCACACCAGGAATTGCCAAATTTTGGGTGGTTGTAGGTGTAATATTAAACCCAAAGTATCAAATTAGGAATATGTTGAGATGAAATGAAAGGCAATTCTTATAGTTTCAGCTTTGATTCCAGAACTGGCTTCAGTCCAAGCTATTCTTGGTCTGATACTTGAGATTTCAAATTGCACCTACAACTACCCAAAAATTTGGCCCTCTTGGATATGTGCACTAGCTGGCTGGCAGCTGCCCCTACACAATTGGGCTTGGACAAGATTCCCAAATTTTGGGCTGGTGTAGGTGCAATTTGAAACCTGAAGTATCAGATTAGGAATAGCTTTGGTTGAAACCAGTCCTGAAATCAAAGGTGAAATTATAAGAATGACCTTTTATGTCGTCTCAACTGATTCCTAATTTGATACTTTAGGTTTCAAATTGCACCTACAACAGCCCAAAATTTGGTAACCCCCAGTGTTCTGTTGGCTGACAAATGGTTTCGTGTTGGGAGCTTGCATAGCTTCTTTTTCCCCTGTTCGTTTTCGACGCTTATGAGATTTGGTCACTCTTATAGCATTGATTCGCTCAGAGTGCGAATCCTTGATAAGCGTGTCACCCCTACCAGCTTTGTGAATTTTCGGAGAAGAGTATATTTCAAACATGTGAAGTCACTGAGTTTCTAGAGCGCAATAATAGCGGTTAGAGATGATAGTGACACACTGAGAGTTTCTTGAGGAGAGGCTTGCGATGCGAATTGCATAGTAAGAGTCTTGGTATTCAGAAAGCTGTCTAACTAATTACAAGGTACCTACTTATATATGTCGTACAGTAAATCCATATTGAACAAAGGCATAAAGAACTATCTGAATATTAAACAAAGGCCATAAAGGAACATAATATTGGCCACTGGGTAGTCGGCTACCCCTAGGTAGTGGTCACCTGCAAATACATCATGGAGGAGTTGAAAATTTGGTGTTGCCGGGGTTGGGTTCAGAACCAATCCCAAACCTGAACCGAACGCAACCTGTTTCCTATTGTTCTAATTTGAGGGCGTACCTTAATTTCCGGATGTGGCCGAAAATCAGCGATTAGCTCGAGCCAGGCGCCTCATTGCGTCAGTTTCAACTTCGCCGATCAGCCGTTTAACGAGCACTCAAAAAAGCAGGGTCTGCAGCATTACCGTCTTTGCTGCTTCCCCCCATCATCCCTCTTGCTGTACCTCGCCCGTGTTATAACACTGCGCGGTGAGTTCGACTTTGTTGGTCCATATCTCGCTGCCTCCCCAACAGACTTCAGCCTCCTCCACATTAAATTCAGTCCAATTGCTGTGGTACCTGCCACGTGATTTATTTACATCTAGAGCAGTAATTATCCAACTCTTTTTCGTTGTAGGTAATCAAGAGTATGTCTTACTAGCATGTGCCAGTGTATGTCTGTAGAAGTCCAATTCAATACCCAATAACAAGACTTTGACACCAAGAAATTGATCACCGCCAGCGCCCGAGCAAAGCGAAGGCACATCTTGTGGGGATTATCCTGATATTAGAAGGGTTAAATGAAAGTAGAATCCCCTGCCTTTTAGTGTCAGGTCCTCTGGTAATACCACTACCTGGGGGAATGATATATCATCCCCTCTCACGAGAGCTCTGGCATGATGTATCTATTTAGGCTCGTTACCAGCCTGCCTACGATGAGCAACAATTGTGGCGAGCATGTTGCCATAGGCAGGCTGGTACAATTCGGGACAAACAAAAGCGCTGGGCGCGGAGTTCGATCATTTTCCTTTCCTTTGTTCTGAGCTCATTTTATATCTGTTTCAAAAACTCCAAAGGGAAGGGCGATTTCATTTTCCTTATTCTCAAATTCTATCTCTTCAGAATTTTGATTGAGCTTGTTGCGAGCCCTGGAGCCCTAAATTTAGTAGAAAATTGATCGCAGACTCGCATTGCCGAGTCTATACCGGAATGATGGGACTGATGGCAGTGGGACTCGCCCAATTTTAAGCGAGTCGCACTTCTGATGGTGCTTGCATCACTGGCAATCAATACATCATTTTCGGCATGATGCTTCCGGATGATAATCTTTCTCTTTACTGATGCGTTTCAACGCGTATTTTAGATATTTTTAGTCCTGGGGGAAACGAGGTTCCCCCCAGACCCCCCTCCTTTGGCCTGACAGCACATCCAAGTTCATTTATTCAGTGCTTTATCTCAATTTTCGAGTTCTTTAAGTTTATGAGTTCATTCGGGAGTTGGAAATGCCATGGATCGATGGTATGATCGGTGGGATGATCGGTGGGATTGGTCAGGAAGGCCATCAGGCGGGGTGTTAATCGGCATGTCGGAACAAAGGGCGTGGCAGCATTGAGCAACATTTACAAACAAACGCGCTCACGTCCACGCCATGTCTATTTTCTCTGTATTACGACACGACCCCGTACTCAAAGACCTCTCGCTGGCGCATATATTTTCGTTTACTCGCCTTCTTTCTGTTATCAAGAATGATATCATGCTATGTCAACCCGTCTACATTGGCACGGAAAGCCCGCCACCTCTTCTCCCGCCAGTTGTCTCTACATTCATCTCAAATGCGGCTGGAATACCTCTAGACTGTGTGCCTAAATTATGAGAATTTCTCAAAGAGGATATCTGGGCTATGTGCAACATCAAACTTTCAGCCACCGAGGAGGATTTATATCGGACGCATGGATGGAAAGTCGGTATCAGTAAGTGCTCTATTTCTTTCCAGCCATAACAAGACCTGAGATATACCTTAGCTTCAATGACTCTCTACCCACCGACACATCACTGCCAAAATCCTGACTGTGCGCACGCCAACCCACTCAAGAAGCCTGAGGCAAGACAGGTGGTCGTCTATACACAAGGCGAAGGAGCCATTCCTGCATGGGCGGTCCACCTCTACTGCCCGGATTGTAATACCAACTATCATCATAACCTCTCTGTTCACGGTGGAATGCGCACCTACTATGGAGATAATCCGAACTACATCCAAATCGGGGAACATCAATTCGCTGAGCGGAAGCTAGTCGGCCTATGGGTTAGTCTGATGTTGGTTGCTTGGTATGTTATCAAATCATTGTCAGTACAAGATCTTGATCAGTTGGCTAGGGTCTCTGCGAGCAATTGTGCTCGCACATACGACATGGCGCAGTCTGGCCAACAAGAACGTGATTTTGCAGCGGGTGGCTGGTAGTTCGGATGCACCCTCACCCCCGATATGGTCTGGGATGCCTTTATCATCCTCACCCTTCTCGACCACAATCTCCGCAAGGATACCTGCCTGCATGTCCCCCACACTGGAGAACAGAAAGACCGATTCACAGATGCTATGAGGGCGCGAAACCGTGAAGTGATTGAGCTGGGACAAGACGAAATCAGCCATTGCTGCGCAAAGTGTATGAGGGTTTGGACACGTCCCAATGGTGCTGAATGTGTGTTGCATATTCTTCCCTTTCTCGCTCAATGTCTGACAACTTTCTAGATGATGTACAGCTCGTAATTGGTGATGGATTGTCCATGGGCCACCGATGTTGCCAGACGGCCCACTGTACCCTCGAGCTCGGCATCGTTTCTGTCCAACTCATCTGCATCTGGACGGAATCTGCTCTATCGTCGGCTGTGAGGCGCCTATTGTTCCGGGAAGGAAGTCATGCAATGATCCTCAGCATGCCGAGATGGAGCGACTCCACTTCGAACGAGGTCGCGCTGCATTCACCTTACGCGATCGGCTACAGAAACATCGCCGCGCCCATCCGAGTGATAAACTGCCCACGCCCACAGAGGAAGATGACGATGTCAATGGTTCGAGTTGGACGCCCACAGAAGAGTACAGGTCCACCAAGATGAGAACCCAGGGTCAATAGGTGTGGACGACACAGTACCTTGCGAGGCTACCAAGTCAGATACAGGCAATCGCAAGTTTAAGGCGTTATTTGGTGGAGCACGAACACACAATGAACAAATTTTATTCCAACCTTGCGGTGTCATTGTGTCCCGTTGTTGAGCTCCGTCCACGGCTGCGCCTGGATCTAGTTCGATTGCCGGAATGCCCGAGTTCATGCCTGAGCTCATGTCCAAGTTCATTTATCTCAATCTGTCCAATGTACCTTAGACCTGTGCACTACTATTTTAGTCCTTTACTATTTAATCTGTTCTTTCTTTCACATTCAATAGATTTGAATTTCACCTTCATCTCCCTCGTCGTCTGCTGCCAGCCCCCGTCGTTGCTGAGCTCCAGGACAGTTGGACCACCTCGCACACTTACGTTCACTTTGAGCGTGTCACCGTGCTACTTTTTACAATGCGGAGGCAGTCTCCAATGTCTTGGTGAGTACTCATTTCGATATATCTCCTTATCTGTATTCATTGTTTGCAGTTGTTCGTCCAAAAGACCTTTTCCGTCCCTCGGGCCTTCAAACCAGAGCATTTTGTCTATGATACCAACTGCGACGCCAAACAGCAAGTCGACAAACATCCTGAGGCCTGGTCCTGGTTTAAAGACGTTGGAATGACTGTCGATGTTTTCCACTTCCTCCACAAACATAAAATCACCCACACCTTTTGCCAAGAGCATTGCAATCCCGCAGATCACCCCGAACTCATGGAATCGGATGGGAAGACTTGGTATTTCAATACTTCCGTGGCCGAGCAGACGAACGTTTGGCTCGGAGGATACCACTCAATGTGCAGGGAGATGCTTCCGGTAAAGTATAATTTTTTCCTGGACGAAATGATTTGATTGCGCAACAAAGCAACCGTCGCAAAGCTTGCAGCGGATGGCCATGACCCACGGGAGCGTATTGCACGCACGACATGACTATCACTCATTTACTTGTACTTTATGCGTGGACACTTTATTATTCTGGCAAACAATACACTGTGATTACTCTACTGCGAAGGTACAAAAACTAATGGCGTTGTATATCTAAGTGGGTAAAAGAAAAAAGAAAAGAAAGAAGAAAAGTCTACACCCGCTTCTTGCTCTGTATATGCCCGACACGTTTCCGCCAAACCATCCACAAGCCATCCCACGATCTCCCTGCCTGTACACCCTCCTGCACCTGCTCCGGGGTAGCAGCATTTAGCTTGCTTTGCTGCGCGTCGAATGTCGAATGATGATAGTCGCGATGGAAGACGCGCTTGAAATGTTCTTCCTGATTGAGGCCCTTGAGCGCGGTACTATCCATTTTTTTGAATCCTGCGACCATATCAACGACATACATCCCCGCGGGCCAGGGTCCAGAAGGTGGCGGGGACGAGGGTGTCGTGGGCGGCGTAGTAGACAGACGGGAGACGGAATGGGATGTCGACGTTGCTGTCATTGGTGGCAAGTCGTCGTCATCGATGATGATGACGTCGGTGTCGATAGAGAGCCGTGGACGCCGGCGAACAGGTTGGGCCTCGAAGTCCTCCTCCTTGATGGTGCGCTTCCGGCTGACGGGGCCAACAGACATCTCCGAGTCCGATGTATCGTCGATAACAATCGGTGTGGCATCACGCTGCTTGTACAGCTCTCGAAGCGCTGCACGCTCACGTGGAAGGCTGACGCGTAGATGTGAGATGTCGGCCTTCGGGTAGAACGTGTCGACTGTCTTGTCGAGCTCGAGACATTCGACGCCACGCCTACGAAGCAGGAGAATGCCGTCACTAGTAACTTGATGGATGAAGTCGGCACCGATGCTGATCCAAGTCCTGTACTTGTGCAGATAGAGGTCGAGGTCGGGGGTTCTTCCCAAGGAGAGCTGCAAAGTCGCCAGTAGCCTCAGAAACAGACCAATCCGGCCATGACACAAAGGTATCAACATAGAAGACACGGTGGGGCTGCCGTTCCTAAGATTCTGATGAGGTTGGAAGTAGCTTAAGGTTTACGACGACGTACCTGATCCCAGTATACTACCATAAAGCGCTTCGACACCTTTGAGCGACTTTTCTTGATGTGGAAGGTGGTCGAGGTCTTCGTGGCCTTCGTCGACGCCCGGGAGCCGTGTATAGCGGGTCCTCCTCCAGTCTGCATCCAAGTCTCGTTCATTTGAGTCGTGATTCGAAGCGGAGCAGGCTGAGATGCAGTGATGCCCGGAGATGGTGCGCGGGTGGCCACGGTGGACGACGTTGAAAGCAGATTGTCCGGAAAGTCGGGGGAGAGCGAGAGGGACCGCAGACGAACAGCTTGGCCGATCTGGGAAGGTAGACGAAGGGGCGGCCCCGGTGGCGGAGATGGAGATAGACGGCAGGAGGGCCCAGCATGCGCTAGCTGCACCTCAGCGAGCGATAATCGGAGAGCGAGCTGGAGTTCTGTCTCGTTCTCTGGTGTCAGCGACCTGACACCATAGAGTGAGTCTAGACGCTTCTCCTGCTCGTGCCTGCGTTGCTGCTCCTGCTGCTGATACGTTTGGAGAGCATGTATTGGGTGCAGTGTCTCTGACTGCCACTTGTCGTAGGAACTGTAATCGGTGAAGCTGCCGCCGGAAAAGCGAGACGTTGGTGGAACTGGGCGGGTGGATGGAACGAGCAATGAAAGGCTTGCAAAAGAGTCGTCTAAGATGCGGGAAGAGGAGGATGCAGAGGATGGTGGTGGTGGAGGGAGTGCCGAGAGAGAATACTTTCAGCGAGGCGCAGGGAGGGCCGCTTGAGACGCCTTCCGGAGTCGCTCCTTGTTGTGTGCTGTCAGAGCGCAAGGTCCCGTCTCGTTACAGTGGCGGCGGCACATCCCACGGGGGCATCCGGGGTCTATTCGGCTAGAGCCGCATCGTTTGGAGGATTGCCGGAAGGAGCACTGGGGGGAGGTAGTTGCCGAAGGTGTTGCATGTGAAGGCGGAGCGCCAATGGCAAGCTGTGTTGAGGGCGGTTGAGGAAACCGATGGAAATATACTTGTTTTGAGGGATGGGGGTTCGCACACTAGATAGAAGAAGTTTTGGCCTAGGCGAGCAAAAGAAAAAAGCAGGAAGTCTTACACGGATAAAGCGGGAATTTGGCAGATCACCACCCTTAGCGATCTTGACAACGAGCTGGCTGAAGCATTTGATGCACTTGTTACCATTGGGTGTCATGTACGGATCCATAGCTGGCGGTGCCCGATGGCAAGGGAAGAGGGATACGATGAAGGAGGAGGAAAGGGGACGCGACGTATGTCTTTGTTTGGCGCATGACGCGCTTTTGCCAAAGTAGATCTACTACTGCGATGCCGCTCGGCTGCCCGGCTTCTTGGGTGCCGATGGTATTGATGGTGGTATGTTTCATAGTACAAACGATGGCATTTCCAACTCCCGAATTTTGTGAAGTTTATTCTCAGTTTTCAAAACTGATGTAGCGCGGGGGAGACCCCCGCGGACCCCCCTTAACGCTCGCCGCTAGGCCCCACTGCGTGGTGCAACCGCTTGCCGCGGGGGCCCACTGCGCGGAGCTTAGAAAAATATTTTATAGCATGTTACTTGACTCAAAGCTTATTCTGTGCTGTCGGCGGAGATCTAAAATCGTTTGATGTGCCGAGCTGCCGAGTCCCACTGACAGCCCTTAGCCGAGGCTCCGAGTCACACTTTTGGCCACTAGCCGAGGTTAGCCGAGTCCCACTCGTATTAGCCGAGGTTTCCCTGAGTCTCACTCCCACCAAAGTGGTCATTCCTCCGCATTGCCTGCGATCTTGATGGCCATCACCAAACTTTCCCATCTGCGAAAATCGGCCATTTTTATGGCAAATGAAGCTATTTCGTCGGTGTGGCCTTCCACAGCCAACTTTTGAGGCAGAAAAAATATGAGACACTATCCTGAGACATTTTTGTGCATATTCTGCGAGACAGAATTTTTTAACCTGTCCTATGGCATGCAAATGACGGGCAATTGTTTTAAAAATTGCACAAGAATAAAACAAGGCCAGAATAAAAAATTCTGCCTCGCAGAATACATGGAGAGTATCTGTAGGAAACAATCTCTTACTGGAAGGGTATGGCAAAAATAGGTTGCTAAGGCTACACCGAGCTCGCGCGTTATTTGCCAGGATTTTCGTGTTTGACAGCATTATTTAATGGCCATCAAGACCGCAGGCATTGCGGGTCCCCAATATAGAAGCCCAAGGTCACTACAGTACCTTTGATGGCGGTCGGCGAAAGAGTCAAGTGACGCCCCAGAATAGGCCTACCCCCGGCCGCCCCATAGAGTAAAACAGCTCTGAAACGGGGACCGCCGGTCTTCCATAGAGTAAATCGTGCGGAGCGTGGGGGTGAGGTTGATCCTGCAATTTTTGAAACATTTCTTTTAAAAATGTATGTCAGCTCTGGATATCCCACTCATTTACCAGCAGGCCTATGTGGGGTTCCGATACATCATATTTGCTCTCGCGAGAGCAACGCCATGATGTATTTATTGCTCTCGCGAGAGATGCACCTGATGGCATCATCCGCAGTGATGAATCGCTCGGGTATTTACTTACGGCCGCTGCCCGCTCGTTGCTGCTCGCGCCCGCCGGCGTTGCACCCGCCTTGCCTTAAATGGAAATATTGCCCGTTAGCCTGTTTATGAGTTTGATCATGGGGGATGATGAATGACACATGTATAGACTTGCCTGAATCTTCACGACGCGTGAAAGCGCGACATGAGGCCGAAAAACGCGTCGCGCGATGGTGATTTCATTGGGAGGATGATTGTTTGTCCCGGTTATTTCTTACGTTACACTTGCCGGCATCAGCATCCACCTCCTTCCGTTCCCCCCGCCTGGCCCCTCGCCGCCTTGCCCCTCGCCGCCTTGCCCCGCTTTCTCCACTGTACGGCTATTGATATAACTCGAGGTAGCCCGCTTTGCGGGGAGCCCACTATCTCTTCCTCTATTCAATGCATCCCAAATCTGTGACAAAATTTGCCCCTTCCTCAAGGTAAAGCGCGATGTTTTGGTCTGGACTGCAAGGGTCATTGATGAGAGGTAGGATCAACATTCACAACACTGGTTTTCCACCAGTTTGCAGATTCTTATTTGCAACCCACCAGTTGTAAGAAGTGTCACCGTGGAAACGTGGGTGTGCCTGTGTACCAAGCCCACCGGTTCGGATCCATTGCGAATGAAGAATTCATAGCTTCCAAGTCTCGTTCTGTGAGCTCTGAAAAAAGTGTCTACAATTTGAGATGGTTCTGCTACTAATTTATATACAGTGGCCAGATGCTGAATTACAAGCCCCCACAAGTTGAGAATCTCAAATTGCCGTCCCGCGGAAAATGCCGAGGCGGAGACTAAGTACAATAGGTTTCAACACACAAGTGAAGTTACACGAAACAGGGGAGCAGTATCTTGGTGAACTTAATCTCAAATGTCACTTTCAGTGGATGTACGACTCACAGATGGAATGCATGTAGTATACCTACAACTGCCCCTCGAATGCCGATTTTTTCAACTTTGTTCAGGTTGAAGGTCTGGCTCGAAATTGACTACCAGCAGCGTCCCATTCCTCATGAGCCGCGCCAGTCACCACTCTTCGCAATTTCTGAATCGCGCAGATATTGCGCAGCGCGTCGTTCTTCCTCCGTCGGCCTGTAGTTCTTCCCGGGCGTTCAGAGGACATCTGTGTGTGGTATATGGGATTGGGATTGCACCGGTGTTCTCAACGAGAGACTGGTTCGGGGGTTGACGAACTTAAGGCGGCCGAACGATCGCGCTACAGTGGCAACCGAATACCCCTCGGCATGGTCACCGTCCTCCCTCTCGGTGTCAGCTATGGTGGACAGACTCCTGTTGGATCCAGTACGAAAGTGACCTCGTTGGATAGTCTAGCCACGAACACGATAATATACTCGACTACCTGAGTGGTTCAACAGCATGCGAACAGTATATAAGCACAGTTCAAAAGATTTATTAGAGGTCCTCGGGACATGAAAACAACGCACCTAAACTCCTGGAAGAATTTGATGGACCCGATGCAACTGATGGTAAGGACGAGGCGATGACACGGAAGAGGCCATAGGACCGTGTTTCGGCTCGAAACATGCACCGCCCTATGCATCAGAAGACCCTTGAGCATGAACAAAGCTCTAGATTATGTCGGCACTACAGGGTGCATTATACTCGAAGTCCAATCTAGTCCCAAGCAGACATCTGCCAGTAGAGCCAGATTCTGTCGAACGGAGCACTCTTGCACAGTAGTGAACGAGCGCAAGCAAATTGTTGGCACGAGTAGGAATGCTCGGAGGCCAAGCGAGGTATGAGCACCAGACACCATACCAGACACGAAATAGACGGAGGCATGAGTGATAAAAGTTGGCGAGATGGTGGTGAGAAAGAGAGTCGACGGTTTTGTCGTTTTGACATCGCTTGCGCTTATGCTCGCTTATGCTTACCACATCATGATGCCGGAAATATCGGGCTGGAGTCTTGAATAGGAAAAGATAAAGTAATTTGGTTTGGGGTTCGAACTCAGGACCTTCGCACTTGAAGTTTGGCATTGTTAGAAAGCGAAGATTCGAAATTTGGCGGGGCGTCTGCCAAAATAGGGCGCTTTAGGACCCACTATAAGATAGTGGGCATACTTGCCTGACCTCCTCGCTTCTTTCTCGCGGCTTTTCCATCAATAACCCGCACGCCATGGGTCTTTCAATTCTCGATGCAGCTGCTCGCTCCCGCCGCTCCCCAGCGCCTTCTAGCGCTTTCCGCTGTTCATTGCGGCTGGATATTGTCCCTCTGGATTCTCCCCCCCATTGCCTCGATCACTTTCGGTCCCTGCAGCACGCCTAATCGGCCGCTTTTTTCACTTTGACCGCAGCCCAATCCCGCTGTATCCTTGCCCTCCGGCGCTGTTTCTGCCATTCGTTACAGTTCAGATGTAGGTTATCAATTACTTGCCATTTGTCTCCTTTGTTCTTGTTGCCGTTGGCCCGTCTACACGCCGCTTTATCGCACTGGTCCTACCCGGCGGCTGGCACGCTCCCGCCGCTCGTTGCTGCCATCCTACGCCGATCCCCATCATTCGCGACCTCGGAGAAGTCTGCTCAATGCTTAAAGGGACTGCCTACGTCTCTCGTTGCTGCCCTTGACAACTTGCCCAAGCTTCCCAGTGGAAGCTCTGTACGCACTTTCCACGGTAGTTTGAGGCGCCACGTTGATGCTGCGGGGGTCGTTTGGTACCGTTGCTGCCTTGCAGTGTTTCAACCTACAACAGTACTCTAGGACGCCGTTAACAAGTTATCTGGCGACATTGTTGCGTTTATAACGGCGCTTTTGCAGCGTACTGCGCATCGCTGCTGTTAGTCCAGGTCCACGCTAGCTTAATTTGCGTCTCCAGTTGCAACTGGCATTCCTGCTCCCCCTCGTCCCGGTAGTGCACCCGAAGCGTTGTCGCGATGTCTCTTCTATCTGCACCTTTTTTTGCGCATCTCTGTCCCCCGCTGCCCCTTGGTTTTGCATCCCGGTTCCGCCATTTCTTTTAGTCCAGTCCTCTGTATACATATGTCATTTGTAACTTGCGTAGTGTAGACTAAACATGACTCGATTAAATCGACGGGGGATTGATGGAGTTCGATTTTCATTGGTTGTCGTCTCGTCAGGCTGCCTCAGATACTCATTGAGGGTATATTCCAGTCTTTCATTTCTACGCTTTGAATCACCCACTTTGAATAAATCAGAGCCCGAATGATGGATGTTGAGCTTCTCGAGTTGTATTCAAATTATCTTCCATCTGCATAAATTTGTTGAGTGAAATGTTGGTATTCGACAGGACCCTCGAGAATTACCATTTTCGGCAGCATCAACTCGTCTTGATGCCTTTGTCATTTTCTCCTGTAACCAAAACTCACTCGTTTGCGCTGAATTTTGAGAATGTTGTTTATGTGATATTTGCGTACCGTCTCATCTATTTTTCAAAATTTTTGTGGGGCGCGATCTGTGAATATTGAGGACATTTCAATGCTCGTCATAACTACACCTAAACTTGTCCGTCGGTTGGAAATGTCTGGGTCTGAGTACTGGGGATCAATTGGTTCGATTAAAAGACCATTATACCAACTAGAATTGAAAAATTGGCTCAATGCAAGTGGCTAAATACGGCAATCATAGAATGCTCATACATTTTTCAAGTCTGAATCCTAAGCTCATCTAGAAATATGCGGCCCATAATTTTAAGAAAACTCCTCCATTCGCCTTTTTTATTTAGATGACGGTGAATTCAAAGCAAAAGCAAAGGGTATGTTCTCATGCACCCTCGGAAGGTGACTCCGAGTGACCCGAGTCACGTTTGCCGATGACACACAAGCGCTTTGCTTCGTCTTCCCTCACCTTCATGAGACTTTCAGCTCCGTGTCAGAGCTCCTCGGTCCTCGCGCTTGCGGCTCAGCATAATCAGCTTTACCCATGCTTTCTTGCCTGCCTTGCAACAGTTCCTTTGGAATGGACCATCTTCTACTCCGCCATGAATCGCGCTATCGGCAACTCTCAGCTGGAGCTCTTTGTTGCTTGATGTCGAGGGACAACACAAAACGCTCCATGATCGCGAACGAAGGTCAAACGATGTGGGTTTTTCTACTGTTTGTCTTCTTTGTCCCCTAGTGGATCCCGGCGCAGCATCTACACCAGCGCGAGACTGGGTCTTACTACAGGCTTCTACGGAGGCGCTAGGCGCCAAATCGACGATCTTCCCTGCGACGCAACATGGGTGTATCATGTTCTTGGAAACATTGTGCTGAGTTGCCTCGGATTAAGGTGCGCTATTTAAAATTTGTCCTCCCACACCTGTCGCGCCGCCTGTCGATGGCGTTCAGCTGCGCCTACGGCACGAGGGCGTTAGTGCAAGTGCGCCGGCGGGCTGCTGCTGTCTGTCCCTGTTGGGCAATGAGGTACCGGTGTAGCTGCAGCATGTAAGTATCTGCACGCATTGCACGCACTGCAGCTCAGGGCCAGTTTCTATGCTGTACCGTGGCGGCCACGGCGGGGGACGAAACGCACCACGGGTAGGGCTATGCACCCGCAAAAATAGTGGGGGGTGCGTGTGCGCAGTACCCAGGCATTACCCACGTGCTGATAACCACCGACGGCGCTCATCCGCACAGGCTAATGCATATGCGACCCGCGCGGCTATAGAATCCGAGCAGTCATTTGTGCACCGGGCGCCGTGTGCAGGTGGGCGGAAATGCAGGGGATATAATTCGATATTGTATATTATTTACTACGGCCTATCGCACCATCTTTGACCATATTGTAGAAACTTATAATAAATATCACTACCCTAATTTTCAGCCGGATCGGTGAAGAAATGCGCCCAGCGTTGAGCCACGCATTTTGCGGCGCACATCATGAAAATGCCTAATTGAGATGTTATGTCAGCGCGCCCCCAAGGATATTGCCAAACAGCAGAAGACAGCTGGACGCCGTTGACAGCGATGAGTTCACATCTGGCGGCGACAATGATGGGCCCTCGTGGCTTGCATACCTAAACGGTTTGTTCTCAGATGACATATCAAAGCCGCAGCTCTCGCGAGAGCAATAGATACTAGGCTCGTGACCAAGCTCGTGACCAGCCTGCCTACGAATGGCAAAAAAAATGTGGCGAGCACTTTGCCGTAGGCAGGCTGGTACAATTCGGGACCCACCAAAGGGCTGGGCCCGGAGTTTGAATCTTAGAGTGGTGCCGATCATCGGCATAACGTCCCCATCTATACTCCCGCTGTGATGCCAAGCGAGGTCCCATGATCACGTTTAGCAAACGTGGACACAACGTCACAGCCCTTGCCACGTCATCTCAGCGCGAGACCTCCCGCAGGATACACCCTCGAGACAGCTGCCATGGAACCTACGCAGAACGTGGCCCTGCGCGCGGGCCCACCAAGGGGCCCGCCAAACCACAGGAACAGGCCTAGAGAAAGGGGGGAAGGACAAGATTCCAAGGACGTACTAACGCTGGACCGGGTCGACGACACAGTGTCAGTGACGTGCTTGGTCCATATTAACGGCCTTCCTGCTTACTCCGAACCAGCCTTGAACAGGAACCGCGGGAACCCCCAGATCGTGCCGGACACCTCCAGAGTCTGGCAGTGTCATTCATACACCGGTATTGGAGATCGGGCGACTTGCAGGACCTCGAAGCCGCACTGAAAAACAGTCAAACAGCTGTCTCGCTGACACCCGAGGGGCACCCAGATCATGCCAGACGCCTCCAGAGTCTGGCAGCGTTGCTCAGAGACCGGTATCAGAGATTGGGTGACTTGCGAGACCTCGAAGCCGCACTGCAAAGCGGTCAAGAAGCTGTCGCACTTGCACCAGAGGGGCACCCAGATCGTGCCAGACACCTCCAGAGTCTGGCAGCGTTGCTCAGAGACCGGTATCAGAGATTGGGCAACTTGCGAGACCTTGAGGCCGCACTGCAAAACAGTCAAGAAGCTTTTGCACTGACACCCGAGGGGTACACAGGTCATGAATCAAAGGACGTCGGAACTCCGGATATCTGGGGCGGTACCGGAGGCCTGGGGGGAAGTGGAGAGGGTGACGACACGGCGTCAGTAACATGATTTTGTTGCGCATTAACAACCTTCCTGCTGACTACGAACCAGCGTTGATCCGGAACCGCTGGGATCCGCTGAAATGAATGAACAGCCAGAGTCACCGGACATACGAGCTCCGGACCAGGTTGACGACATGGTGTCAGTAACATGCTTTTTTTGCGTAATAACCTTCCTGCTGACTCCGAACCAGCGTTAAGCAGGAACCACTGGGACCACCTGACATGAATCAGTCGGAGTCCACGGACGTCGCCGACGTGAAGACGATGGGCGGAAGATCCCGTTCACAATTGCTGGAGGACATACTTCTACTTGTGAGCCTGCGCTTATCAATACTGTTGAATTGAACTGAGTGATATTCACAGCAGCGCACTAGCCCAACAGAAGATCTTTTTAGGTATCCACGCTGCACTGAAATGGATTTTCGACAAATATGATTCGCCCTCTGTTGCCTTGCCTACTGGGGTGACGATTTACATCGAGAGCCTGATTAAGCAAGCGTCTTTACCTCTCTGTAGGGTTGGGGCTTACTTTGCCTAGACATATAAACTCACGAGGACAAGGCCTCGCCAGTAAGAAACCAGTAACTCTCGAGCCACCGCCCCATATTGATTCAGCCTTCCTGGTAAGCTTCTTCAAATGTGTGAGATCGCTCTTAGATACCTTTGTTACAGATCGAAAGCTCCTCCCATCCAGGGTTGCGGCTGAATGATTTCAATGGACGCCAAGCATATGTGCCACTGGAGCTCTGCAGATCCTGGACAGTACGTCTTACTCCCAATGACTGATGCACCCTGCTCATTAAATAGGATCTCTGCTTCTTCCTCGACATATTCCTGAGAGGCGACAGCCACAGCCACTTCATAACAAGGGAAAACTTTGGCATCCGCGTCGAGGACAAAGAAGACCTCTTATCCAGGGACACATGGGATCCCTGGGTGAGTAGTGTCAACGGGGATCTGAGTTTCGGGGAACCACATGTCACTTGCGACTTGTATGCTATTATCGATGATGAGAGCAATAGTTGCCCGCGGTGCAAGGAACCGAATCCAGTGAAGGATCCTCTTCCGGGTCCAGGTGGCCTCCAGCGATGGTAAGCCTCATCTACAAGTGCTTACGACCTGCCAAACATATCAACAGTGTTAAATGTCCATTTACGTTTCGCGTGTTGTACCAAGTCGGCCCACCCACATCAGCGGTACCTAGAATCTCAGGAATTTTGCAAGAAACACTATCCCGTGTGGCCATGGACGTGTCAGACCACCCGGGCTCTACGTCGGTGTCTTCAGAATCAGAGCGCATCAATACTCCCCACTCCGATTTCACATATCCGCCAAGACCTCCGGATCAACATGTATCCCGAGCCACAGTTATTGAATCCTCTGGGTAAGAGTTCGAAACTGGTATCATTTTCATTCCTAATTTAGAAAGTAGAACGTCTTTGCGGTCTGTTCCGGACAAAGTATTATTACGTCGGCGCAAGCCATTCGAACAGGATTCGGGGGACGGACAGACTAGTTCAATCCGCGAAAATCAAGCTTCGCCGCCTCCGCCTTCTCCTCCTTTTCCCAAGGATTCGATGTTCTTCCGCATCTTGTACGCCGTTTTTTCATTGAACTTTCCGAATCGCTATCGCAAGGCCGCGGAAAAATCACACCTTCCAGGCAGCACACCCTGTGCGACCTGCTCCCAACTTAAACACAAACTCTGCGAGACCTGTTACAAACCTTACGAGATCTGTTACAAACGCTGGGGAAAGCAATGGACTCTGATGGGAGGCATAGCCGGTGGCGTACTATTTAGGTGAGTTTTTCGCATTTGTGCTGAAGCAGAACATTTTTGCCTAACCTGATGGACATGAAGTACCCTTATCGCCCTATTCCAGATAACCAGTGCCACAGACGATCCCATGGTTCACGTCCCCGTGCAGCTGGCGATTGTCTGTCAGGGCTTCGGTATTGCCTACGCATCCATACTATCATTCACGGTTGGGGACCTCGAATCCGAGAGGACCGATGGAATTGCCTGGATGGATGTACGTTCCAATTGAGTACGTTGGAGCCTGAAAGCTGACATTCTGGACTCACCAGAAGGTCGCACAGTCACCGAGAAATACCTTTTGGAGCCCGGCGATTATGTTGTCTATGCCTGTAGCATGGATCATCTGGTGAGACAGTACCATACCCCAGCACTACATGGAAATTAACCAAAATACAGGGGTGTATTCTGCTTTGCATTCGCCATTATGACTTTCCTTTTGCGTTCCGGCACCACCGATGAGCCAGATGAAAATTCCAGACTCTCGCCACATCAAGCGTATGCACCACGAGCCATCACCATGTTGCTATTTGTTGTAGGGATGGTGTATCTTGTGCGGATCCTCATGACAGTGACGCGGATTGGATCGGGTCATATTGGAGCAGTGTAGCATAACCTATGTATACATCCCTACGAAGATATATTTCAACATCAGTACACACACGTGGGATAAAAATAAACCTAAGTCTTTCGGTACAACGATAAAGTGCGAGTCCTGGATCCCCGTCCCACATCGGTACCACATCGCTGCATGTTCACCTCGCCCACGTACGGCACACGGCCCCACGGGTTCTTTGTGCCGCACCTGGCAGCGGTATGCTGTAGATGTCCGTGATGTGCCGCACAAGGAACCCGTGTGCCGCACGTGGGCGAGGTGAACACGCAGCGATGTGGGACGGGATCGACCAAACCCGGAAGATACATATATTTGATGGCCGACACATTTTTTGCAGTGCATGATACATTCCCAAAGGCCGACACATTGAATCTCTGCATGTATCGGGCTTTGTATCGATCACGACACATTTTCCGCAACTTGCCGTACGTAGTTTAACCGAGTCTTCCATTGTAAGCAAACGTCTTCAGGTTTTCTATTGTGCAAGTTGAGAAACAATACAAAAAATTACTATTGAAGGCGAGGGTACAACTCGTTCTATCTACACGTTAGGACTACTAGAATTGAATAATCCGTAGTCGTGGATGATCAATAGCGAAGTCAAATACACCTTGCGCATTTTCTTCGAGTTTCGGCTTTTTTCCCGTCTCATCTCCGTAAATCGGATTCCTGGAAATCACTACCAGACCATGGATTATGAAATTAGACTGGCCACCTGACGCTCTGGACTGGTTTAGACTCCTTACTACCTGGCACTTGGTGGCTGAAAAAAAACGTTAAACCTGATTTCTGAGCGCCCCGCCTGTGCTCTGGCTTAATAATCGGTCGTGGTGGCTGAAAAAACATTAAACCTGAATTCTGAGAACCCCTCCTCTACTCTGGCTTAGTAATCGCTCGTGGTGGCTGAAGAAACGTTAAATCTGAAATCTGTGGCTCTCTCCTTTGCTCTGGATTAGTAAGCGCGCTCGGGAACGCTCGCAATCCCAGAGGCTAAAGAATAAAAGGGGAATACTGGAGCCTCGGTCCTCGATGAGCCAGCTTGTGTATCAGCGAATCTCACTCAACACTCTATCACTGAAAGCACAATGTGCTTACCCTCTGCCCTCGTCATGGGAACTGCCCAGAACGAAGGAAGCGGCCCTACGTGGTCCTCAATTTCCATAAGGTCGTTCCAATCTTCCATTGCAAAGTTTTAATTAAACTCTATCTCAGTCCCATTTGCGACACATGCCCTCCGTTTTACCTGGTTTGGTGTCGACTCCGGCTGGCAAGGTGGGTGCTACGGTCACTCCATTCGGTGTTTTGTCAACCATGACCAAACCCGGAACAACCTTTGCTGCGAGCAGCGTGCCCCAGCTACCAGGGAGTAATTCTCGTCCCCCATTTCACAAAGTGCGCTTGAATTTTCCTGCCCTACAAACATACTACTGTCCGCGAGCACAAGACTCGCACCGTAATTTATAGCTGTTGAGGCTGAACAGTCCGAAGACCGGACGTCTCCAGGTGCTCAGCAGCCGAGGTGTCAACGGGGAATTTATATTGCACAGCCAGATGAATCCGAGCCCGTGAACACAATGAATTTGCAGTAAAAGGTTGATCTGCCGAACCTACTGTCCCAAACGTTTGAGCTATCTACTGTACAACAAGTTTCAAAGATCCAACATTCCATGCGGCCGAAAATGCAAATGCACCTTAGCTAAAAACAGGGCTTAGTTTACCAGAAAATTGTGGCCGAAAAGGCCTCCGAAATCATTGAATTCGAGTGCTCCGAAAATATTGGTGAAATTAAGACGTTACGCTGTCGATTTTCATTCAATTTTTTATAGAAACCGATATTGTGCATGGTTGAGATTATACTCATTCAGTAGTTTCCCTGTCCTCGAGGGATTCAAAAATTGGACCCAACTTACAAGAATGCAGAATGTGTACCAGGGGCTGGAGAATCCTGACGAGTCGTCAGAAGGTTACCACTACACTTTCTCATCCTTGAGGTACTGTTTATAACTACCCCATTTTTCCAGACTGTTCTCCAACCAGTGGCACCGTCGATTCAGCCAGAGCATTCAACCGTGGGGAGAGGACTGGTACTTACCTTGTCACAACTTTCTACCATTTTCGGCACCCCTGATATCAACCAAGTTGCAAGATTCTTTCTGGGCTCGGCGCTAGGAATGATCCATCAACACTTGAATCCGGCACTGGGGACCTTCGTATATTTGGGTATCTAATTCAAAGTGACTACTAGAATTTCGTCCAGCCCTGTCAAATGGCAATAATTTTCGCAAGCCGGTGTCTTCGTTATCTGAGAGTCTCACCACTTGGCGTTGCTTCAGGTTGAACTATCCATGCAACAACGCTTTACTCATGAACCGCAACCTGAATCTTGTGTTCAATCCCTGCTTGCAATGTTGCTCAACAGCAGCGCAACGCTGTCTATATCAATTTTCAGTCCATTCGCCATACTGGGAAGGTTCGTATTTCATTTGAGGACATCTACTCTCCTTGCTGGAATGTAGTGTCGCTTTGCATTGACATTGTAGACAAGGTCCTGGTGAGCCTGATTATTTTCTCTATCAATGGTCCTGAAATGATGCTTTTTCCCTTCAGGATTCCTTCTCGTGGTTGTTCATCTACAATGTGCTCCACATGCCGCTCGATCACTGCAACACACCACTTTCTCTACTTGGTCGAGCCTAGATCGCTCATCCTTTGCATTTCACGCCGAGCGACTTGAAGCAACAGTATCCGGGGAAGTGATATATCACCAATTGTCGCGAGAAATGGGCCGTGATAGATCCAGAATTGTAGCCCATAAATGCTATAAATAACTTTGCTCATAGCTCGAATTAAGTGTTGTAGTGAACAAACTTTTAAAAAATCAGTTCTCAGGTCCCACACAGTGGGCCCCCGCGGCAAGCGGTAGTACCACGCAGTGGGCCCAGTGGCGAGCGTCAGGGGGGTCCATGGGGTCTTTCCCGCGCCAGATCAAATTTTAAATTGAGAATAAGGTATAAAAACTCTAGAATAGGATTTACTGTCAGGCCAAAGGAGAGGGGTCTGGGGGGGGAACACTGTTCCCTCCAGAAAAAAATAAGTCGGTCCGGTCCAAGTCCGGTCCGTTACCGAGAATGATTATTGATGGGATGTCTCGCTTAAAATTAACTGAGTCACTCTCATCAGTTCCTCCCTCTGCCTAAGTATACTCGAGCCAAGCTAATTATGTATGCTGTAAATGAGTAAGGATTACCATTAGGCAAGGGAGGAAAAAGGAATACAGCCCCAGAGTGGCGAGGGGAGTGATGTGTAGGTATAGAAAATTATTTACCCCAAATGTCTGCATTTATGAAGTGATATATCACCAAGCCTTTCCGGTTGAGTCGGCTACTGTAATACTGTACTATTACAATCAAATCGACAGTCACGGGTCACGGACCCCTCTGTCGATGTCGAAATTTGGTCGATGTCACGCGTCACGGAGGCGTTTGTCGAACCTCCAAGGCGTCACACAGGCCTCAACACTGCCTGAAAACTGCCAAAAAAGTCAAAATTTTCCATGCGAATGTCGAAATTTTAGGGGTGTCACGCGAAAATTCGGCCGCTGTCGAAATGTCGAATAGGTAAATCGGGTCACGTGTCACACCCCCTCTCGATTTGATCGTAATAGTACAGTATGCGATATTGGATGTAAGGGGAAGAGACCGTCTTTCTCACCACAACTTTCTTCATACGCAGGCAAAAAAAACTCCGACTTGAGTCACTTGACGTCGCTTGAGTTCGAAAACATTGAAAATCAGAAAAACGAGCACAAAGGGGGAGGACTGGTGGATGAAGAAAAAGGCCACCCAAAAGATCAACGCTTGGCCCGAGATGAATTGACTGCAGAAATGCAATAAACGTGAGTGAAATGCGGCGGCAAAATAATCATGGCTACTCTCAAATTCAACTTCCTAGGGCCCAAGTCGAACGGGCGGGATCCACAGAATCTGGGTCATGTCAAATGAAATGTGGGTGCACTCCACGCGCAAGCGAGCCATGCATATCGAGTCCAAGCTTGCGATATGTCTGTGTAACTATGACATAAATCGGCAGACACAGAGGATAAAGTCGTGCAATAGAATTTGCTCACAGTTAGCCAGAAACTCAATCTGTGTCCGGGTTCTCCATGGGTTGTGAATATAATGGCTCTGGCCCACGTTGAATGGGTGAACCCCACAGTAATCGATATTCTTTCGATACAATGAGGATACATTCCACATGCAACTGAGCCGTTCCTAGGGAGGCACATCATGGGCAATCAGCATCGTTTCGGTGAACATAAATCACGAACGCACCAATTACGGATTGCGACTTGTAATTTTGAACGTACACAGTGTAGCTGCCAAGTTCCTGTACTGGCGATGACTTGAGCTTGCTAGATATACAGGTTTCCATACAATAAATCAGATGATGGTGGCTGCACCTCACATAACGCCCAGTGTGCTCGTGTGGTTGGAATGGTCGCCCATCCAGCTGTCAAATGGCGTCAGGAAATGTTTTCGGGCTGAGGGACAGAGTCACAGAAGTGAATAGAAGATGCATGCAATTGCACCGAGGTGTTTCCAGGCAACGTGCTCTATCGAAGAAGATACGGTTATCAGAGCTATGTCTTGAAACTGTTTGCAGGCAATCCTCAATGATGGAATAAGTAAAACAGACAAATTACCCTTCTGGGTCCCTCGTTTGCAGATGCAGATGCAGAAGGAGCAGCCAAGATACGGAATTTCCTTTAGAGCAAGCGTTCCGCAGAGATGTCAATAGACACGGGCTCCAGCCCAACACGCATACTAAAGGTAGACTTGAAGAACACGGAAGCGCCAGATGGAGGAAAGATAGAACACATCCCATGCTGCATTGAATTTATCGGCCCTTTATTGTCCGAATAGTCCGAGATTGGTGCCCATCCTACGCGCCGTATGCACCTGGGTCGCGAGCGTACGTCGTACGCGCCCGTGCCCGTGCCCTCGCACTCCCCCGCCTCACCTGGAAAGGGGATGGAGGGGGCGGGGGCGAGTAAGCGGGGGCAGGGCAGCAGCCGCACGACGGCAATGTGCAACACGGTTATTGGGAGGAGTACGAGTACGAGTCGTATGCGTGCCATGGCCATGGGCTGGACAATAACAGCAACCCGGAGCTAACTCAGGAACATAAATGAAAACTCGAATGAAAGTTCGAAATGGAGTGCGACCACAGGATATATATTCAAGGTAGACAAAAATTGAAGGACAAAGAGAGAGAGGCGGCCAGAAGCCATGCAACATTTGCTTGGAAAAGATAAATAAACTGACGACGGGGATGTGATCAGAGGCCACAGGAAACTGAACAAGTGACCACCATCTCTCCAAGGAAGACAAACATTGGGGAGTACTACAAAAAAAGACAGCAGCTGGAGGGTGTGAACAGACAACCACCGTCTCCTCAAACAAGACAAAAATTGAAATAACAAAACGGCCCTTGCTGATGAAATGAAGAATAAAAACCAGGAGTACGGCCGGAGGCCGCGGGACAGTGAAGAAGCAACCGTCATTTGGAGAGGAGGGATTGAAGAATTCTCGAAGTCCCAGTTGGTAAGATTCTAGGAATCCGGGCTCCTGAGATACAGGTCCAGCCAGCTGTCGGTGGTACCAGGGGTGCCCGGAGGGCCTTGTGAATCTCATCTACGTTTACCTGACCATGTTGCGGAGGCTCGTCGTGACTGAGCCTGACCCGCATCACGTTGTGGAAGCGTTACGGGCAGGTTCAATCGATCTGGTAGCATCTCTGATCGGCCACTCGCTCAGACGTGATGTGATGGGACATCTCTCATTTCTGATCCATTTTCTTGCATCCAACCTGTACACCGTCTACTACTCAGTGCTTACCAAGATCGAGAGAATGTCCTCACTGCTGGAAAGGGTTCTCGAATATGGAGGTTCGTTCCGTTTGGCGAGAATGTTCAAGTTGCGTCCGGTATACTGATGCATATCCAGTGCCGCAAAGTATGGGAGAAGTCCGAGTTCAAACGGTGTGCTGGATGTAAATATAAGCCGTACTGCTCTCGCGACTGCCAAAAACGCGATTGGAAGGAGGGAGGTCACAGGCCAGAATGTCAGAAATCTAGACTCCGTAAGCTTGTCCACTTCATTCTCCGATTACGGCTTCAAGTTGGCTTGACACTTTGTCTCATGTACAGAGTGTGCGGTTATCTCCACGTGGAATCGTACATTCCTCCGCACCCTCCTTCATCACGACTCAGAAACTCACCGTCAGGAAGTACTGAAACTGCAGGGCGAGTTCCAAGACCGAAATCCAGGATTGAAATCTTACACTTTATTTGACTTTACCGAATGTGTAGTCCCGATACATGTCCTCCCGTTCATTCACCAAGATGACACCCTCGAAGTCGTTCGGATGTCCAAGAGCCAGGGTAACATGGAGTTTCACACGTGATGGGAACGATCAAGCAGGGGTTCATCTTTCCTATGCGATCGTCTGGCGCAGATGTTTCCGACGGCGAGACACCGGTTCACATACACACCTAGGAACAATTATTCAGAGGTAAATTTACGTGTCTCGCCATGTGTTTCGGCGCTTGAACCTAGCCCATAGCGCTGCAATCTGTACTCCCTAATATCGCACAGACAATTCACCACCACGGCGATTTTGCACCTGGGCTCGATGCCGAATTTCATCGGTGACGAATTTCTTGGAGGGTATTGTTACGTCATTTCTGGGCGACACGAAATGGCAACCAGTGGATGCATAGTAGACTCACATTGCCAAGAGGGATTTTTACCTCGATCCCGATAGGTACCGGAACCCGGCTCCTAATTTTCCCCGTGTCATCCTCATCTGCCAGATCTAGACTTGACTGCATATTACGAGAAATCTCTGAATTTCTAGGACACAACCTTGAATGTTCTGGCGCCACTGTCGCCTATTCTCATCTTTAAACCCCTTGGGTGAGCGTCAACAAAAGCTGGACCTCATCTACCGGATCTAGACTTGACTGCGTATTACGAGAGATCTCTGAATTTTTTGGACACAACCTTGAAGTTTCTGGCGCAGAGGTCGCCTGTTCTCATCTTTGAACCCCATGGGCGTGCGTCAACAAAAGCTGAATGCGGTTGTTTACACACATAGTCTGATGCCAATAATTTGACTAAGGCTCCAACCATTTAGTTTTCGTTTACGAGGGCCCGTAAACTAAACGGTAAACGGTTCGAAAACGTTTGAAAACGTTTAAAAACGATAGATTTGAGCCCAATAAATTTGTTAGATTTGGTATGTACCTGGAATGACAAAGAAGTTGTGTTTCATTGCGGCAATGACACAAAAGTCGCACTCATGGATCTAAAAGACTAGATCATTAGTGAGGACAGGTAAAATAAGCAGTGCCGTACCTTCCACCACGCCAAAGGTGCATTGAGCTTAACTTGGAAATCTCTTCAGAAGTTGTTACATGCTGAAAGAATTGACTTTCTCGTCGCAATCATGTTAAACTGCGATTCAATCACTAGGATGGAGTTAAGTAGGTACATGCTTCTTACTCGGCTGGGTAATGGTCCGGCCGGGAGCTTTAGTCAGTTCGATGCGCCATCATTAGGGCTCGGCAGTCGACGGCGGCGGGGTTCCTGACGACCTGTCACTAGGATCAGGTGGAGGAGTGACTCATGTAACTTACGCATACAACCTTCCTTAACCGTCCCCACAATTCTCAACCAAGGCCGAAGCAAACAAACCATTAACCCCTTCTGTCCTCAACTGCCTGTACTCCACACTGCCTCTTCATTTGGGTGGAACTGCTGACTGGCCCACATTCCTTTGTTGACAGGATGCAGCAGACCGCAGTTGCTGCTGTACGGCACACCGATCCTGCTGCGAGGCCACGCAAGCCTCTCGGCAAACTCTTAGCATATAAAGGCAGCGCCAATATTGTTGAATCCCATTCCCTCACCCACTTCGCCCTTCGTCGCCATTTTTCCTGGGCACGATCTGATTTTCAACTGTTCTGTATGCTGGGGTACTGGGCTTCAACTCAAATCTTCTGCGCAATTTCCCGGCCAACTGCCGGTCTAATGAATACCACCATCCCTCAATATCATCTCCCAAAATTATTCTGTGCAGCTGTCAATATCGCTCTTCCTCAGTTGTTCCTGTCCTGTGGCCGGGATCTTCGAGAAGGTCTATCCCATTATTTGCTCTTCAAGCCGCTGGTTATTGTGCTCTCTTCTAGGCTGAGATCAATGTTTCTTGCCAATGGCATTGCCAGCCAACTCCCATTCGAAATCCAACGCATTCTAACCCATGATCCTATTGTATATCTTCTATAATCTGGCATATCCTGATGTTTTATTATGGTAACTGAATAAATTTATCCCTTGATGTCCAAACAATACGGTGAAAGTCTCTTAAATTTCTTTCCATTCTCAAATGGTCTTTTCCGCCAACCACACGAAATATGTCAAGTGTAAAGTTGGCGGCTCCCTTCATCTTGGGCTCTGGGATACCGGAGCGAAGCGGAGGACTGTCTTGTTTTATGTATAAGAAAGAGCACTATATAAGCCAGTGCCGAAGGTCCTACAGGAGACAGAATAGATTGCTGCAGTAGACTTGGGGGTCATAGCTCAAAGAATGTATTGAGGCAAAGACAAGTATAAGGGGAAGGGTCGGAGGAACATGCATAGAGCACATTGCACTTTAAATTAGATAGAAGGCTGTGACGGGAGATCCGGGGAAGTGGTCGGCCTCATTAGAGAGGTTGTGCAAAGCGGCACAGCAGAATTTTTTTTCTTAGTTAAATACCATCACCTGGGTTGTGGATCTTGTCATTACTGGTGTTTTATGCCTGAGTTTGTGTATTTCGTGAATTGTTGGTGGAGTAAGCATGAGAAACCCGAATTTGACGTCATCATTTCTTGCTTTTCTTGTCCCTTGCACCACTTTTCACTGTCTCCCATGGATGACAAGAAAGGATGTGACAAATCTACTCCCTCTCATGCAAGCACCTGTTGCTCAACCCACCTTCAACACCAGCCGAGTCTGGAATGTGATGCAAGTGGAGAACACGAGGGCAGTCCACCTTAGGTCGGTATGGATTCAAGCCAGCTGCCAGATGACAACACCAGCATCCACAGTGACTACGAACCGGAGCTGCCAGAGGATATGGAGCAGCAGAATGGCACACAAGCACCTGAGCTCTCTGATGAGGAGGATGAGGAACCATCACAGGCCCCCTCAGCCCATGCGATGAATGTGCGGTCTCCGTGTTTGCTGTCACATCAAGAAGATGCTTAAGAGTCTTGTGAAAGCTCTTAGCAGTGAGGAGGATCTCAATTTCTTCCGACATTGTGGACTGTAAGACTCGAGAGACTGATGATAACATTGAATGACAGCCGTTTGATTCCTAGCACAGCCACATCAATTTCATTCCTCCCGCAGCCCCGGAATACATGAATTATGTGTTAGTTTTTTAGTTTTGGATGCCCTGGAATGTCTTTTCCCCGTGCTGCTTTGCATAACGCTCAAAAAGGGGCATGAGTGGCATGCTGCTCATGCCACTTGGGCACAACCTCTCTATTGAGCTCTGATCAAAAGATAGAAGAGAAAAATTGGGAATGCAGGCAATGAACTGGGGTACTCTTGTTGGAAATGGAGTCCAACCTGTGAGACGAGGAGGTACCAACAACTCCCTACAAAACAGCCACATATAGCTAGCTAGCCATTGGTGGCTATGCCAGGACACAGCCATCCATTTTGTGCCACAAAATGAGGCAGCAAATGTATAGACTGTTTGCCTCAAAAAATATGCTCATTCTCTCCACAATGAAATATGAAGGGCATCACCACCTTATATTGGCCTGATGCAATCAAAATTGCCTTATTAGGCAAATATCGGTCTTTCAGTGCAGAATGGTTGACATGATAGCTATAGTGGTCCGACTGACCTATAAATTGGAGAGGATAGTCTCGTTTGTATTACTGAGGGCTGGAAATGCCAGGAATTTCCATATCGTATGTCTTTCCTATATACAAGGTACTGAAATATCCATCACCATGAGAATGCAGAATACTGGCAACATAAAGCACACATTGAAAATACCAGCATTTCTAGCCCTCTGCAATACAACCAAGACCATCCTCTCAAATTTCTAGGTCAGTTGGATGCCTATAGCTGTCATGCCAACCATTCTGCACTAAAAGACCGATGTTTGCCTAATAAGGCAATTGCATCAGGCCAATTTAAAGTGGTGATGCCCCCCACATTTTCATTCTGGAGAGAATGAGCATATTTTCAAGGCAAACAGTTCAGAATTGAGCTCAGAATTTCTGTTCTCATTGAAAAGCATCAATTTTTTAAAAAAAGAGCTGTGCCCTAATAATGCAAACAGCAGTAAACAGAATGAAATCTGTCAAAGCAGACACAGGATTTTTCCAGTTTTTCTAGCTCCAACCTTTGTGATGCAACAGTATAGTAAGAGGATCAATGAGTTTCCATAGAACCGTACAAGACTAGGCTCGTGACCAACCGCGTTCGCCATCACGTGGCTGCGCTTATCACGGTCGGCGAAGCGGCTGGGACATTTGGTTGCCATTTTGGGTGGACGCGCCAAGCGTGAGTTCGGACTTTAAAAGAAAAAACGTCGTTTACCTCAAGTTGCATAGTGAAAGATGGCTATTTTTGAATTCTAAAGCAAATGAGATAAACTTGTTTTTTGACCCAAAGTGATGATATTTTGGTGCCGAACAACGCGCTGACACTGCTCCTTGCTCATTCCTCCCACAGTTCTCCTCTCCAGGGCTCCTAAACAATTTGGAAACTGGGCTATGGCTGATAATTACTATTCTGAGGTGTCTGTGGTACTACAGTAGGGGACAATCAAAGTCTGCCTATTTGAGAAGTGTGGAAAAGTGGTATGTGCTGCTTGGGATATGCCATCCAGAGACTTGGAAACTAGTTTCTATGTGAATTGAGAGGCAAATGAAGAATTGACATGAGCAAAATTCCTGAAATCCATGATTTTACCAAAATTTACCTCAAAATATTGAGAATTCCAGAAAAAAATCGCTAAAAATATGAAAAAATCGCCAATCGACTCCATTTGATGAGCTGGGTATGATCCCCAAAAGTCTAAGAATTTTATCGAGCCCTTAGGGTGGAAAAAATCAATTGATCTGACAGTGATGGCACTCATTCCGGCTAGAAAAAAGTGAGAAAACATAAATTTATCAGAATTCTGGCCTCAGTTGGACCCTAAATGGCTCCAGAGGTGGCACTTGAGAATTTTTTGTGAGAAAACCAACAGCTCATGGGAAAAATCTGAAAATATGTTTTTAAGCTCCTTTTTTGAAGCCGGATCTGATTCTGAACTCAGAACAGCAAAAAAAAAGAGCGGTTCACATGCTACAAAATAGGTGGACTTTGATTGTCCCCTACTGTACCCAAGTGAAAGAACTAAAGAAAGCGTCCATTCTTTGTTGCTCCTGCGACACCGGGAAACTAGCTCTGATCTCTTCCGGGGTCAGTATTGTCTTGGGTGCTGCAGCTTTGCGTCGAGGATTCGGTGGTACTGGGGTTACAAAGGTGAAAGCAGAGGAAGTGCTGGCCACGGGCGTGGGTTCTGCGGTGATTGTCGGCTCCTCGATGCGGCGACGTTTTGACATAACGGTGTCAATTTCGATGCTCGTGTCAGGTCCCCGCTTTGCCCTCGTCTTCTTAGGCAACAACTTCAACAGGGGAATTGTTTGTACTGCAAGACACGCATGCAGCTCCTCACCGTACTTCTACCACCAAGTCCATTGACCTGCAAGCACTTTTTGAAGATGTTTTCGTGACTTGATTGGGCCGACCGACGATAACAGTGCAATGGTTTCATCTCGAAGAATTGCCGACGCCGCGAACAGTGGTGATGGATAATCGCGTTTTTTTATGCTTGTTCTCCACTCGTTCAGAACCACCTGTAAGTCCTTAACTACTTCCCCACGTTTGACGGCGGACTGACGTATGACTTTCTGTGGGTTCCCAGGGCGAGCTACATTCAGCAGCTCGGGGCAACAGATGTCGCAGCATGCTACCGTCGGTGCTAGAATCAACCAGGTAAGCAATTTATTTTGTACGAAGATTGCCAATACCTTACCTGCGGACGCATTGTTATAGATTTTTGTCAGGATTGCACGTCGACATGTTCCGGCCTGAACCAAGACGTAAAGGCCTTCGTTCGCGGCTTCAGGATCGAGCAGAGGAGTGTCCTTGACCAGGATCTCATCATGCTCAACATCCGCCGCTCCACGAAGCAGTCCCCTCGACTTCGCGTAAGTCTTTTTCTCCTGCGCTCTTTTCCGCTTCTCAGCGTCTGTCTCCTTCTCCTTAGCCTGCCTTTTCTTCTTCCCCTGTCCAGTCTGCTCCTTGGCCAGCTCTTCAAACAAATCAACGGCATATGCACTCGGCTCAACGAGTAGTATTGCCACGCCGGTGCGTCCGTGCAAACGAGCCGCTCTTCCTGCTCTCTGAACAAATATCGATACAGATGCTGGCAGCTTCCATTGCACGACGACGTCAATATTGGGGATGTTACAACCCTACGAGAAATTCAAATGAGGTTTGAGGTCGCATATTTCTGGCACAATTACACTCACCATTCCTGCAGCATCTGTACACACCATGATACGTACAGTCCCCTCTTTGAACTTATCCATCGCTTTTTTTGCGGTATTCCTTCGACAATGCCGCATTATAGGGACGAATCGGCGTGTCGTACGCTTGAACGGCGTCTCGCAGCTCGGGCGGCAAAAGACTCGTGAGATGGTCTATAATCTCGACCCCGGTGGCGACAGGATTCGCCGCCCGAACTGAGGATTCCTCAAGACCTGGCGAATGAAGCGGCGAGACAGCGCCATCTCAGGTGAGATTAAAACAATTTGGTGTTCGCCGTGCACGATTTGCTGAAGGTAGAAATATTAGAGCACTAGGATCTCATTTGTGTCAGTGACCTTACCTGGAGCATCTCCGTTCTGCACCCACCATTGCTGCTGTTTACGGCGATTGCCTTCAAGCCAAATTCATCGCGGAAGGTGTCGACCTGCATTCCTACAGTCAGAGACCTTGCCTTCATTTCTACCCAAAAGGCTAACCTGCTCATCGTGTAGGGCTATCAGCGGCGAGATTAATAGGGTCACTTTCATGCGTGTGGGGGCCGGCAACAATTGTAGTCTTGCCCATCCCAGTACCAGCATGAACAAGTGCGTCGCGCATTAGAAGCTGCGCTTTAATGCCTTCAAGCTGACAAGCCCGAACGACATGCTTCCAATTGAATTTTATCTGCATCTTCTTCGGAAGGTCACATAGCTGGTCCTTTGTAAGTGGCTGGCGAGAGTTGGGACCGCCGCGCGGCTTTCTGGCTGTGTTTTTGCGGGCCGACATAGTGACGAGGTGAGAGATAAATTTCTCGATCATTTCAAACTACTCCTGTCTCTGACGACCATGCTCAAACTCAACAATATTGTCTTCCGACGATTCAGAATCCGATTCACCCCTACCAGCGACACCGACCAGAGCACTTTCGCGACCTCAGTCACCACTTCCTACCGTCGAATCGTATCTTCGCGACGGAGCCGGCTTGGGATCTAATTCTCCAGCAGCACTCCATCCCTTCGGAATCCTTCCAAATGTTCGCCGTAGCGACTCTTTACCTGGGTCATCTCCAATACCTACCTCTCCCGTTCTCCCTACACCATCTCCTATTTTGGAGGAAGCCTCGGAGTCGGATTCGGACGACTCGCTCGCCGTTACGATGGACCTGCCTCCGCTGTCAAGCGATGGGCTGTTGCACACTAGCCCTATCAAGGGTACCAAGGAACAGAGAGCGGCGAAGGCGCGTGAGAAGGGGCAGCGAAAACGACGTGAGACATTGTCGAACAAAAACGCCAGCGCAATCGAGTCGTCGTCGGAGAATAAAGTCGCTGTTTTTGAAGAGGTCTTGGAAAAGCTGCAGTCGAATGGTCTCTCCTTCGGCGATCTTATGGTCTATGTATTTGACCCAATCTACAAGAAGGGCATTGTGCGCTGGGAGGGTTTTTTCAAGCAGGAAGGCTTGGCGACCAAGATTCTAAATCTTTGGGTCTCGAGTCACAATAACCGGACCGCGCGAGAGGAGGTCGGGGTGTGGGCAGAGAGTTATGTCGAGGGGGTAATGCGAGAGGAGGCTACAACCATCACCGAGTCGAAGGTCCTGCAGACTGGAGATACCTCCATCAACAATGACTATGTTACCAGCTTCAGTATGACAAGGATGGGGTCGTACTTTCAAGATGTCGCTCGGGTTTCCATGAAAATGCTGGCTGCGTTGGCCACCTCGTCGCGTAATCTCAAGGCCAGTATGCAGTTGCGGACCGAGAAGCGATTCACGGTATGTATTCAATTTAATTATCGGGCGCGCGGCAGTACTCAATATTTTTCTTTATCTAGATCATAACCTCAGCGGCGCTGTCTCTTCTCGGAGAATCCAGCCATAAAAACAATTTCTCCTGTCGGATTATGGCGCTGTATCTGTATGCGACAGGGGCGCAAAGGCAGACCATTTCTGTCATGTCGCATCTCGGAATCTCGGAGAGCTATCAGAGCCTAACTCACAAGCCGCGTGTCATGATCAATCGGCGCCGGCGAGTTGTTAATTGGGACGAACCACCTCCGGTACAACCTCCGCCCACTCCTAGTACCCACAACCCTCTTCCTTATCTCCCCCCGAACGCGGAATTACTGTCTGAAAAAATCAAAGCTCTTGAGAGAATAGTCAAGCCCGGTGTAACGGATGGGCCGGACCGACAGCACCCGTGCCCGAGATACCCGGAAACAAGTGTTCATTTGCGGACAAGGTCGCTACTGCGCCCGTGTCCGGTTTCTTTTAGATCTATATCATATAAAGGGACTCACATTTGTAGATACAAGGTAGTAAAATACAAGAACATTAGAATACTATTTATTAGCTAGTGTGTAGGTAGTTCAGTAGTTTTCTGGAATCCAACACCTCACCCACTCATCTCGGTGCGAAGCTTGCGGTTCCTGAGAGCTCGTTGGGGTCTGGTTTACCTCCTATTTACGCGGACCTCACATTTTTTGAGTGGTATCTTTACTTGGATTTTTTTTTTTTTTTGCGGTTTGACTCTCGGACTGATCACCCGGGTTTAATTCTGCAGAATGGCTACATACGTTGTACAACTGGTTCTACGGACCTCAGCCGAGGCGACCGTAGTCGGTGCGGCCTTCGACGCCATGAAGGACACCCTTCTGGCGCAACTACAGACCTCTCTCAAGGCGGCTGTAGTCGGTGCGGCCTTCGACATCGTCGGGGACACCTGGAGAAAGACTGTAAGTCTTGATGTGCTTACTGGCCCCACACCCATCACTGATTTTAAACGTTCGCGGCACCTGGACGCAACGTTCGATGGAGTCTGGATGGGGGAAGCACGCCTTGATGTCGCGATTCCGCACGGATCTGCAGACTCGGCGTCCGAGGTATGCGTTGATGTCGCGAATTTGCTCGCGGACTCCGTCGCTCGCCTTGATGTCGCTGGTAAAGCTGACTCGGCACATGAGCACCTCGAATGCGCACCTTTGGGTTGCATGCCCGAGATATGTGTCGATGTTGTGGACCTGTACTGGTCTGCAGACTCCACTGCTCGCCTTGAGATCGCTGGAATGGCAGACCCGGCATATGAGCGTCTCGGAGGAAGCGAGTTGCGTACTTGCCTTTGCACATTTGACAGCGTGGTGGCACCGCGGCAGGATGTCATCGTGGATAATGTGACCACGAGTGGGAATACTAGCCTCACCACCAGTTCCTATGCGACAAGGCTGATCGCAAAGGACACGTTTTCTGGAGGGCGAGAGAAATCATGTAAATATTACAATGACTTTATTCATGATACTCGCCTGAACACCTGTTGTGATCCAATTTCAACTTCGGACGAGAAGGCCAAAGTGACGGAGTCGGACAGCAGTATGGATAGCTGCACTGTGCCAAGCTTGGCGGCCGGGGTCGACACCGGACCAGATGAAATGGAGGGCGCAATACGGAGGTCTCCTGACTCGGATGATAGTCGATGTGCATTAATTATGGAAGACGGGACCTACCTTGGGTCGCTCCCGGCCGCTGGATGCCAGGAGGATGCATTGGTCATTGCCTTCATACTCCCTGAAATTGACTTCGACTATGACTTTGCAGCCGAAGTCAGCCGTGAGTTGAAACAAAAGGAAAATGGTTACACACTGTTTGAAACTCAATCGAATGTGTCGAGAGAGAACACGAACCGAGCGGCGCTAATAGACAGCGACTCGGACGATGCACCTGTCATATTCTGTGGGATGGCGAGGCTTGCCAGTCAGAAGAATGGTGACAGCTCGTCAAAGAGAAATAACTCGCCGGATAGTAAGGCCAGCAGTTTCAAAGTGCGCGACTTCAAGCGCGAACGGTCCGAAATTCCTGGCGGCGGGTGGTTCCGGGCAACTACTGAACCACTGAGCTCGTGTTCAGGGTCAGAAGAAGAGAGCGGGCACTCATCTGATTCTAATGCATCATCAGATGACGGCCTGCGCTCAAGTCGCTCGAGGTTAGGACTTGGTATAAAAGTCAAGAAACCCTTTGTCTATGATGGGAGGGCGGATCTTGATCTTCTAGACCAATGGACATACGAGGTTGACACCTGGCAAAATTTGCACGAAATCAGTAACAAAACAATGGTTAAAATAATGGTGCAATTTTTAACCGGCAAGGCTAGCAGGTTCTTCATGAAGCACGTTGCGCTCCGGCAGAAAGATTGGACGCCTAAATCGATCTACGAGGCATTGTTCAGCTATTGTTTCCCGCCCGACTTCAAGCTACAGTTGCGAGAACAACTTACCATGGCGAAACAAGGCAAGAACGATGTGCGTGACTTTCAGCGCGACATCGAGACGTTGGCCGTTCGATTCCCGGATGTCACGGAACGTCAGATTAGGCAAATTTTTTGGACTGGAATTAGGACGCACCTGCACTTGCACTTGATTGGCAAAGGACTTGACCCAGAGCGAAGCTCCCTTCAGAAAATGGTCAAATATGCGTCGAGATGCGAAGCAGCGCATATGGCGTACAAGCGAGAGACAAAGGCTGTTTACCACAGAGGTTTCCGAGAATTTTCCTCTGTGCGCGCGACAGTTGGCACACAGATTGCAGAGACTGTTGAGACTTCAGATGATGAGTCAAGACCTGAAGATTCTGAGAGTGCAAATACGGGAGATGACGAGTCACAGGGAAATTCCACGGCTGAGGAGAGTGACTTCGCAGGAGAAACTCGAGGCACAGCGAGGAACCGAGTGTTGTTACCCCAGACTGAGTATGAGCAATTGAAGCGCGAAGGGCGCTGCTTCAAATGCAAGGTGCGAGGGCATTTGAGTCGAGATTGTCCGGAGAACGATTCGAAACACCAACTCAAAGTTCAGGCCGCGCATTTCATCCAGAGTAGCTCAAGTGACGAAGAATCAAAACCTGAAAATGCGGACTCGGGGTCTGAGGGAACAAGTGGCGAGGATTTTCAGGGTTCTGATGTTGAGACCATGGCGACACGTGGCCCATCTAGTTACGGAGAATATTTGTCGTCGGAATATGAGTACGATGCGACGGAGACTGACGAAGATGATGGTTCGGAGCAGGAGGAATCATATTGGTGATCGGGTGACTGATCCGGTAGTTTGGTTCAGTTCCTGAGTTCGGATGGAGGGCGAAAAAAATTTGGAGAGAAGTTTGGAAAGTAGAAAGGATGCAGTCGTCCGGGGTAGAAGGCTTGTCAGGTCAAGCCTTGAAGGGCGAATGTAACGGATGGGCCGGACCGACAGCACCCGTGCCCGAGATACCCGGAAAGAAGTGTTTATTTGTGGACAAGGTCGCTACTGCGCCCATGTCCGGGTTCTGTGAGATCTATATCATATATAAAGGGACTTACAATTGTAGATACAAGGTAGTAAAATACAAGAACATTAGAATACTATTTATTAGCTAGTGTGTAGGTAGTTCAGTAGTTTTCTGGAATCCAACACCTCACCCACTCATCTCGGTGCGAAGCTTGCGGTTCCTGAGAGCTCGTTGGGGTCTGGTTTACCTCCTATTTACGCGGACCTCACACCCGGCACACTACAAGAGCTCTCGCTTTCAATGCACAGCGTTGCACGAGGCGTCGCTTCAACGGGCCTATTTGCAGCCTCATATGACAATATAAATCTAGTCTTTCGTGCCGCTGAGCAGGTGATGGGGAGAACAGGTACCTTATATTCTTAACAGAGCTCCCGTTTTGTTCCTGACAGAGTATTTTCAGATTCGCAGGAAAACGGCACCTGCGCAACAATATTTCCGCTGTGGAAAGCCGCCGCAGAGCATATGCGTATAGCAGGTCTTGATGCTGCATTCAACGCAGCTCCTCCACTCTCCATCGATGACATTCTCCTCACGGCCGTAGAGACAGAGCTTGTGGACAAGTGTCTCCGGCATTGTATCCTCTGAATCATAGTCGAGCACGGCGGCGAAAAATTCAAGAGATTTTGCGAGGATGTTGAGAAAGCGTTACCTATCACGGCAGACAAAATTGAATTGCATCAGACACCGTTGCACCCGACGCCGGCGTGGAACATCGACCAATCAACAATCATCGGGAACGAGGAGGTCGCAGATGCAATATACACGGAGCTGGAGGTTAAAGGCCTCTCTCATTGGAGCTGGATCGTGAAGATACTCGGTGGTGACCAGCTTTCCATTGCCCGGCTTCGATCTCTTCTCAACATACGCGCGGGACATGAGGGCGGATATTCGGGGTTCGGCTGGGGTGTTTGGATGCCAGGGCTGTTCCATGGCAAGATTGCGGACATGCATGGATTGGTGTAGGGTAACTTCGACATCTTGACAACAGCTCTTTGGAAAGTCGGCAAAGTCATGCAATTGCTTCTTGGGCTTATTGCTGCTGTGAATAGAAAAGAACCTATACAACATGTGTGGCATTCCTGCTTATTCTGTCCTCCCCCTATTTCATTGCTCTCCTCCGGTTGTGTGATATGCAGAAAGTAACAATGCCATCTGAATGGACATTTTGATGGCCTGAGGAATGCACCCCGAGTGGCAATTCTCAATTGGCCCGGTAAATTGAATGAAATTTTTGAATTGCAATTGAGAAATTCTTGAAATACAGGAGTGGCCGATGCCGCTGTGTAGTTGCCCTATTTATTTTGGACTCAGTTCTGTGGGCAGACTGGTGGCTGTACAAGCCCCCAGCTTTTTATCCAGAGTGTACAGCCACCCATCTGCCAACAGAACTGAGCGCAAGAAAAATAGGCAATCTATTGGCGTGCATTATATTTGTGTCGACGGGGAAAAGGTCGAGGCAGCCATTTATCCTCGTTGAACCCATCATCGAAATATTGAAGCAAAATGAGGACTTGGGACAGTCCATCAGTCCTTCCGTTGGCGAGGCTTGCTCGGAATTCCCGGAGTAATCTCAAGTCCATAAGCTTATTGATCGGTTAGTTGAAATTGTGATGGAGCATGTGGATGGTCTGTAGAATTTTTTCGCGGATGACATTACCGTAAGCTATAATCAACCTTCCTCTGTCGATCAAACTCTAAATCTACCCATTAGTTCTCGAGGGGAGCACAAATGGCGCTTGATCAAGAGTCTTAAATGAGTATGATAATCTCCCTACTTATAAAATTAAGCCTATCCGTCCGAAGCTTTTTAAACTCCGCTTTGGGGCGATCAGACACGAGGGTTTGGAAGTGCTGGGTCCAGACCTTTGGAAGCGCCCAATAAACGGCGCTTCCTCGGGGCTTTTGGCCCCATGATCAACTTTAAGCGCTCGCGCGCCTATAAAAGTGTACACAATGCCAAACTGCACTTTTTGTTCACCGTTAAAGTTTGTAGGCGCTAATTTAAGCACCAAAACCGGCGCCAGTGACTTATATTTAATTGCAACTTCATCAATTGCGCCCGCACTTTGAAGGATAGGCTGGGGATAACATTCTGAACTTGACTGCGACCTTAATTTAAAAAAAAAGATTCTCATTGTCTTGCTCAAATTTGGTCCATGCTCAGAGCTGCAGAATACAAATTGCAATGCATGCACCGGCAGTGGTTTTGTGATAACTGACTCAGTTTCTGGAATCATATCTAACACAAGGCTTCAGACAGGTGTAATTTTATAAAGATAGAGATACTGGCAAAAATGCATTGTCGGCATTGTGTCGGCTGTTAAATCAGTTCAATTAGAATTTTGCTATGAAGTATTCATAAATTTCATGAGATTTTTGATGGGCTCGGCCGCTTCACTTGCATCATTGCCCCGCGCAAAAAGAAGGATAAAACCAGGTTTCTCTGAAAACTCGACCACACGAGATAGCAAAATTTAAAATCTGTTTTCATTACGACAATGTTTGGTATCTACAAAACACAACATGGCACTGCACATTATTACCCTAAACTTCATCAATACCATTGTACATCTCCTTTGCATAGCAAATTATGTCTCAGTTCGTTTGATTCATCTCATTATTTGTTTCCTTATGCAAACAGAGGCTTTTTACGAATTTATGTAGTCGATAAAAAGGGAGGGGAACCGCGGAGCGGTCCCCCGAGCGCTTGTAAATGATAATCTTTATGTTCCGTAAGACAAGAGATTTATTCAAAAGGAATCGAGTACACAGATTTGGATCCAACTACTTTGTGAAAGGGTCAAGATAACCTTTGAAGGGGGAAATGTTGAATAATCGGCGGAAAGTCAGGCAGCAACATTTTGCATCCTAAGAGTGGTTCACCCTGGAAAGCGAGGATTAGGCAAGTTCACGGATACGCGTATGTAATTTGACTGACTGGGCGAACCACTGCTGATTAGTCGCCACGCACAAGCCACCGTGAGCATTTTGAGTGGACTGACAATTGGGCGCGATGAAGTCGATCAGGCTCGCCTGGATATCATATTAATACCCGAAACTTTCCTGATGACTCTGACATACCCAGTCAGTACGGCAATATTCAATCGGAACGGTATCCTGGTTGACGAAGAAGGAGAGACAGCTAGCAAATTGCAGAACAACTGTGTTGTTGGTGCCCTGTTATATAGGCTTACTACTGTGTAGATGAACCCGAAATGCAATGAGGCACTTACCGTTCCTACAGTGAAGAGCGCTCCTAAATTCTGGTCAAGGTCTATTCTTATCTTAATAAAGTGGTACTTACCGATGTTTTGACTGTCGAACCGCAGGGCGTCTGCAATAATATGGCAGTCGTTCGGGACAGGTCCACCACCCGACGGAGTGAAGCAGCTGGTGTTGCCTGAAGGGTGTCAATATGGTGGAGATTGTTATTTTAAATCACTTCTTACATTGATTTCCACAGACGTCGACCGCCTGACGAGCTTCCAAGGTCTTGACTTTGGATCCAAATTTGGGGCAAGTAGCGGTTTGCACACGGACGTTCTTGTCTTGCCCGATATACGTTTCCGAGACGGTTACTTGCCCTTCACAGACTAGACCTTATGTGAGTATAATAGGACTACGTCCTTGAATATAAAAACCACCTTCACCCACCGCTCGGGGAATAATGGCGACACTGGCGAGGGAGACTTTGGAAAGGAACAGGACAGCAGAGATGAGAACGACGGGCCACATTGTGAGGATACATCGACCCGTGGACTTGGGCTGACTTTATACCGGAACCATGGATGGGTTCGGACTTGAATGGCCGAAAACAGAATATTTTTGCAAAGAAGAGATGGGCTGAAATGCCCGCTCTATTGAGTCGAGGGATTCTTGACAGACAGCGGCAGTTCAACATGATGAGCTCACGATGAAGATTTAGAACATTGAATCAGTCATGGCGCTGGGTTTTATGACCCCAGAAAACCTCAGCTGTGATCCCAGAGACCAGAAAATATCAATGGGGGTAAACTCACATGAACATTGGGCATCTCGAGTATTGGAGATTCTCGAATATATACCAAGTCGCGATGGAAGCAGAGTTGGCCGCGGGCTAAGTACTGTCGGTTCTCCCGTGCCAACCAAGTGCGAACGTTCTCACACCGCCGCCATCATGTGACTGGTTGAATTTGACGAATCAGCGACAGATCTCCGAACTCGGCGGAACGTTCCTGGCATTTGATGTGATGCGAAAATCGAACTAAAAATGCTTCCCATTCAATTGCGTGCGGTGATATAAAACAAGCGGGATTCTGCAATCTGCCATGTCGAACTCCCGTACCTGAAGTTTTCTGTTTTATCCTCGTTTCACAATGGAATATCAGGTAACAATCCAAAGAAAGGGACCAAAAAAGAAACAAGCTGATAAACTTACACGCCGGGTTGAAACCGACCTTCAAGTTGGGCCCTTTCAATTGCATTGTATTATATTGAAGAATACGAAGAACGGTAAGATACATTGTACATTCATATGCGCAATAATGAGCGGATAGCAAATCGAAAACGAGCTGATAACTGTCCAATGTCACAACAAGTCCGCCGAGTCGAAATTCCTCCCAAACTACCGCGCCGCCTTGATTGAATCCGCTGCCTTCCCTGCAACAACATAGAGCGTGGAGCTCAAATGTGCAGACATCTGCATTGGCAGTACCGACGTGTCCATCACCCGTACATTGGCCGTGTCATAGACCTTCATCAGGAAAAACCTCCTTCGGTAATTTGCTCCGCTTACCTACCGATTACCAAACCCCCTAATGTGTGTCGGAAAAATCCTGGACGGGTTGTGACGGCATTGAGCCGGTTACAAGCCGTCCCAAGGTTGCAATCCATCGGTGGCTTGCAACGCAAGGGTGAGGTGGGTGAGACGGGTTGCAATCCCTTGGCTGGGTTTTAATTACGTACAAGCCTAGCTGTGGCTTGAGGGCTTGTAAGGTATCTGAACTTGCTGGAAGGCACATCGGCAGGAAGCCCAAAAAAAATAAAAATAAAGAAATAAAAAATAGAAAACAACGTTCATATATTCAAAACTACAAATACATCCGATTTAACTAATGTTCAACGGAGATAAAAATCGTCGCCCCTATCTCGCGCACGTGAGCTTGTTGCAGAATGCCCTGGCCGGCGCGCAAGTTGCCGCTGAGGGGGTCGAGGTGGGTTGGAAGTGTACGGCTGTTGCACGGGACGCCGCTGCACAAATAGCCGAACCCAGACGCTGGCTTTTCGAGCCCGAATGATCGTCTCGCGAGTTCCGCGTGGGGGTTGAGGATGGTGGTGGAGAGGGAGAGGGTGTGCGGTGCAGAGATCAGCGCGACGGGTGTTGCACGTAGTCTGGTGTTTACCGCGGGCCTGTGTGTGTAGTGCGCCGTTATTATGTAATCTTAGGTAATTATATTCCGAGTCGCGGCCCATTGCACGGGAAACGCGTTTTTCAGTGAGACTTGAAGACTTATGAGGCTTTATTTTCTATGGCTAACTTTCTGTCAATTCAGAATTTTCAAAACAAGCCGTTAAACCTATGATATAAAGGTCGCGACTTTTGTATATGACTGCTTGGCCCAGTGACAACAAGTGGTGAAAGTTGACCTTGAAATGCATTTTTAAAAAATTCAAGAATAACCCAGAGACCCGGTGCAGTCAGGAAACACGATTTCGAGGTACAGAAGGTTGTGAGGGCAAAACTACTTGAAAGGGAAATGGGAGCTCAGGGCGGTGTTCGAACCACGGCCTACTAGATCTTATCTAAGATCACGTAATAAGAGAGCTCTACATACACGACCGCGCGGTAACTAACAGACTCTATACAGCGAGGTACGAGCGTTCGTATAGAGCGTCTGTCTACAAGAGACTATGTTGCACGGGACGCTGCCGCACAACAGCCGAACCGGGACGCTGGCCTTGTAAGCCCAAATGATCGTCCTGCGAGTTCCAGGCGGAGGTTGAGGAGGGTGGTGGAGATAAAGATGGTGTGCGGCGCAGAGATCGGTGCGACGGCGAGGATCCAGGCCCCACATCTTCTTCGTTGTTGGAAGGGCGAGAGTTCTGTACCGTGTGATTAGCCAGAGGTATATAAATATACTTGGGCTTGAGGCCAATGCTCCGCATGGCAGGTACGATTCCGGTCGGCTTTCCTCTGACTGATTCGGGTTCTTCCGATTTTCTTTGATTTTTCTCGACATTATTTCTCCTCTCCGACTTGAATGTATATATTACTATCTTTTTTCTATGCTACTTACTACTACCGTCCGCTCCTCAATGTACCTCACAATCTTGATGGTGTCTCTGACCGTAAAACATTATACACACGACCGCAGGGCTATCTGGGGCAACGATCCATCGCAAGGCTCTAAGCAGAGAAGAAAGGCGATCCATCGTGAGTTCTAATCAGAGGGATTTGCGATCCATCAACTAGAAGCCTTCCTTTTTCGGTTGAGTGTGTCATTCGGGCACACGCGATCAGGCGACGGCGTTGCCCCGTCGTTTCGTTGGCGGGCGTTGGCGGGGCGCAGTCGGGTGGCGATGCACCTACCATTTTGGGTACCTTCTGTCTACGGCTCTGGCAGGGCGATTGAGGTCCGTAGATGCAAAAGAGACAATGGTTTGACCATGACCCCCTCCACAAATCCGTTGGGACTCTCGTGATGTCAGAAGGAACACTTGAAAGTGCTCACATTTGGCAGGGCTGAGGGGTTGATGTGTATGTGCATGTTTATATCACACTGTGATGGGCCCCTATCAGCTGCATTTTGCTGCTCGCTTTCCCGTTCCCCCACTTCCACCGGGCGCACAATGTGACCCAGTCAGAAACCATACCATTCTTCCATGATACCGACCTATTCCCCTTCCAATCTGATCATTTATTTCGTGGCTTTGGCATGGTTCGGCTATTCCCGGGTCCTGTGCGCCCTTTACCCCCCTACTAGCGGCCACGGAAAACCTATTAAGCCATAATAGTCCTCTGAAGTCTTCCCTAAAGGCATTAACGTGGCCGGTTGTGGTACAATGACCACTGAACGTTCAAAAAAGATCACCGGGCGCAGGCTGCAAAAACATCCCAGCACGCGTTCTGCAGGATCCAGGAATATTTATTCTGGGGTGGTTGACTTTTTTATCCTTCTTGGCATCCCCCACGTGGAACGGAAGCCCGGTCATTCTATTTCCTAGTGTGATGAATTAGAAGAATTGTTATCTGTTATAATTCCCAACTCGAAGTAATACGCGAGGGTTCAAACCGAAAACAAGCGGAACTTGCACCTCGATGGTTTGTGCCATGGTACCACTTCATACCACCGTTCTAATGCTCCAGGAATGAGATAAATGTCGAAGAACCACATGGGTACACTCCATTGGATGTCCCAAACCATGTTCAAGCAAAAAACTTTGCTTGGAAGCAAGTTTGTGGTTCTTAAACATCGGATGAGCGGAAAGCTGGTATGAACCCAGTATGGAATTTAGTATGGTTTCAGCTTTAAAATGGATGTTGTTTTGAAACTTTTTTTTTCACAGCACTTGAGTACCTCAACCTATACATTTTCGGAAACGGTTCGACTGCCTAACCTCTCCAGCGATGGTAAATAAATCAAAGCGCAATTTTTGGGGCTCGATCGGCGTCATTTTGCCATAGGCTGATTTTTTGCATATGTTGTTTTAGGTCTTTTTAGCTATGAGTAATTCTACGACCCGCTGCAGTGTTAGATGTTATGTCAGGCGCCCCACGACGTTGAACTTTTGTGTTTATCACCAAAATGAACATTGCCTTGATATCCCATTGGTCACAACACGTTAGAAGCTCAACCTATATATTCTCGTAACCGGGCGGGCTCCCTGAACTTCCATGCGAAAGACAACAGCTCATGAAACAATTTCTTGGGCTCGATCGGCGTCAGTTTGCCATAGGCTGATTTTTTGCATATGTCATTTTAAGTCTTTCTTGCTATCATTAGATTAGTTGAGCAATTCTACGAGCTGCTGCTGTGTTAGATGTCATTTCAAGAGCCCACAATGTTGAAATTTCGACGTTTATCACCAAAAATGGACATCGGTTTGAAAACCCATTTACCACAACCCGTCAGAAACTCAATCTATGTAAAATCAGAGCTGGTTCTACTCCCCGACCTTCCCTGAAACGGACGACAGCTCCCAAAACCATTTCTTGGGCTCGCTCAGCGTCATTTTGTGATAGGCTGATTTTCAGCATATGTCATTTTAGGTATTTTTTAGTGCCATCCGCCTCGTTTAGAACTCCTAAGACCTCCTGCCATGTTAGAATTCATGTAGAGTGTCCCTGGTCGCCGCACGACGTTGAACTCTCAACGGTGATCGCTGTGTGTCACTCTGTCACAGCTGTGACTTTCTTGCTTTCACTCCACCACGTCGGACGACTTGATCTCAACAGACGTGCGGCACTCGCTCCCACTGGTTTCTTCTTGCTCGGAAACAAACTAATACATCTTGCCATCTGTCTGGCTCTGGAAACGTCTCATCGGACTGTCCATACATTGGCTTATTTGGAGGTCTTGTCAGATCCTTGTTGCATGCGGAATCTGCTCTCGCGCCGTCCGGAGGCTCTGAAACATTCTGGAAGTGCATCATCATTATTCGCAACGCTTTTCTCATCTTTTTGTGTGTTTACCACCGGCCGATTCCATCCATCGCACGTGTATCCGCACCTACCTCGAGGAGGCGAATCACTGCGTTCATTGGGAGCGGTGGGGCGGGGGAAAGGAAGTTGACATGGAGGATCGGGTTAGAAGCATTTATTGTGCGCAATCTTCCTATTTTCCTCGATCTTTGGGCGGTATATGGCTGAAAAGGGTCAATTCTTTTGAATTTCGTATCAGAGGTGGGATCCGCACTGCTGGAGATGACCTGCCGGCTCACCATGAGCATTTATCCGCACCCGTGGAGTCGCGTTGGCCGTACACGATGGGCCAGGCTGCACCCGAGCCTGAGGCGCATGATACACGAGAGTGTTTACACCCTGGTGCCCAAGAGCAGAAGCTCCGGCGCCTCGCGTGCCGTGCAGCACATGTATGACTACGCCACCTGTACGCGTCCTCGCGTAGCCGTGTATGACGCATAATGGCCACGCACTCCACCCGAGCCGGATGCATGGCCGTGCAGCTACGCACCTGCGGATCCTGGCCGGTGACACCTCGCCCGTGTTGCACCCGCACGCGCATGTACCACGTTGGACCCACAGGAGCCGTGGTCGCACTCGTGCTGCTTGGTACAGTACGGGATGCTCGGAGGGTGCACCCACAGCAGCGCACGACGTATGTCACGGTGCGAGGTGTGTTGCTTGCTCGCTTCGGATAGACCAAATTCTGGCCCATTCCACCTGCCCTCCTTCCCCCCCACTGGCGCGCGCAGAAGACCCATTAGCGGTTCCCCGCCTGAGAGCAGTTTTACCCGCGCGGGAGGCGTGTTGCGCGCGGACAATGACGTCGCCCGTGCGCACGCTCGTTGGGATTACGCGGCGCGCACAGAAGGCCCATCAGCGGTTCCCCCGTGCGCGTTCGCAGTTCTGCCCGCACGGCCAAGAGACGCTGGGCATGCGCGCGCAAAACGACGTCGCTCGTGCGCGCGCTTGGTCGTGGCGCCAGTACTGCGCTCCACGGCCCAAATGTAGCGATTGAGTTCGTGTTGTTGCCTACTGCTGCCGTGTTCAGCCGGAATCGTTCGGGTGTGGCCGTGACGAGCCCAGCGCTGGCCGACGATGGTGGGACGGCGATAGGGGCACACCGCGAGTTCCGTCGCGGCGGTACTACTCGTATTGTGCGAGAGACATTTTCTTTCCGTTAATTCTGTCGAAAATACCATTTTATAGTGCTCCGTTGGCTCCTTTCGTTGAGCTACTTTGTATCGTATATCGTGGTCACCAGTCGCGCAATGGAGTTTTTTTTTTTGTGATTTTATCAAGCTATTTTGAGCTCATCGTCGAGGATGGCGTCGAGAGCAATTGATCGCTGTGTGCCAAATGCGGATACTGCCATCACAGCGACGACGTATGCGTGCTCATCGTGTTTGATAGGCCTGCATGCTGCCTGACTGCAAAAGGTCAGTATTCTAACGCGATGGATCACCTGCTTCTAACGAGAGCAAACGATGGATCGCCCTAACTCTCTGATGAGAAGGGGCGATCCATCGTTCCCCCAGGATCTGGTGACGACCGCGCATAGATAGCGGCGGCTAGTTTATATTCGCCATGTTTATGAAGGGATAGTCGGTCGACCGAGACAAGATTCCCCATCCAAGAACATCCCCGTCTTGTCGTTATACCGTCATGATACCACAGAGTCTTGTCACGGTCAACCGTGATGTCTGTAAAGTGCTTCGCAGATTCAGAGTGGTATATGAGACCTGCAAGTCTTAAAGTCTCATTGAGGGTATCTGTTTTGAAAGTGATCTCGTCGTCGAGGAACAATTTGTCCATTGTGATGCCAACGACAAGTAAGGCAGGGGTTCCGAGTAGATTTGTGCGACGCCTCAATTTAACGGAGTTTCCATTTGGTAGACACTGCGGACATGTTTGCGGCATGAGGCGGTCTAGATGGTGTGACAGCCATTGACTTAGCGTATGCCCGTTTGGGTATTCTTGATCCAGATAATTGGATCTGTAGGTATTCAGGTACATCCCAAGAGTGTCGGTGAGGTCTTCTTGGCAATATCTGCAAGTTTCGCAATAAGTTCTTGCGCTGCCGTAGGTTGTTCGGTTGGTTATCGCCAATAACAAGTCGTCCAGTTTGACAGGAACTGGCCCAGTAGGAAACTTGGACCGGTCGTGGTAGTGCAATAAGGTCCACAGATTATTTCTGGGGGTCTCTGGAGAACTTTCGTCCGTGATCATGCACTTCGCCCACAACCCGAGTAGAGGATGCAAGTCCGAGTCATTGAGAATAGAGGTCCATTCAGTACGGTTGGAGCGCCAAAGATGGCCCAGGGGGGTAAACAACGAGTCGTAGCTGCAGCTCCAGTGAGTACTGTCCCAGATCAGGCCTAACGGCGGAGATAAATGTGGAGGAAGTGAAGGCGTCGCCATGTTTGCCTGTATTATCGGTCCGAGCTGAGCCGACTTGGCACCATTCGACGCATCTTTGAATTCTGCGCAACGACTTTCGCTTTACACGTTTTTGTCTTCAGTGGCCGTTCATCTATATCCTCAACGGGCTTTCGCTTATCACCGGTATTTTCTTCGATGGTGGATCTCCATTCATCATAAACATCCGGTTTCTGGAATTCTTCCACATCAGCGATTTGACATTTTGATTGCATCTTTTCTCGGCTTTTTGGCTTGGCAAAGCTAGCCGACAAGCTCACAAGCCAAAAAGTCGGAGAAACCCTGTATCTAAAATCACGGATTGACCTTGGTAAGGGGAGTTGACCATTGTACTGGTTAACACCTTCCCTAGCACACTCAAATGTGCCACAAAATCACTGGTGCAAAGCAGAAAACAAATTTATTTTCAGCCAAATTTTGAAGCTTGTGATATCCGGACATAGACTTCCGCACTTGTGATCTTGCGATCTTTTCCGGCCTTTATCGAGCTTTATGGGGCTTGTACAAGGTCACAAGTTATTTGTCAAAAGTCCGATGCATACAGTGAGCGTCTTGTCGAATGGCGGGGTGAAAATGGGATGGATCGCTCTGGTTTTTTCGCCATGCCTTATACGAGCGAAGGAGTTGCCCTCTATAAATACCAGTGACCTGTTGGGGTAGCCGTAAGTCGGAATGCTTTCAAGTCGGCATACAGCGCTGGTCCTCCTGTAGGGGGCAATTGTGCAAAATCACCTGCCAGGATGACATTCAATCCGCCAAACTCGGTATCATGTACATTTCTTGCTTTTGCCGCTTGGCTGGCCAATATTTGCAGGTCATTACAGGATACCATTGATATCTCATCCAGAAATATATATTCGACACCCTGTATTCTTTCGTTGACGGCAGCCATTGATGACGCCTCATTCATTATACCGTCAATGTCAGCTTTATTATTCTTCTTCTGGCTATCTCGTGGCACTTTGAAGACCGAATGGTAAGTAGACCCATTTACTTGCGCTGCCGTAGATCCCGTTGGTCCAAGGATTAGAAATCTGTGCCCTTCCTTTCTCAATTCAAAAAACATGGTAATCGCTTTGATGACCTGTGATTTTCCAGATCCACCCATACCACCAAGGTACATTTTCAATGTGGTAGGTTGCTTCGATGATGCATGGTCTACAACTAGTCTGAATGCCCTCTGCTGTTCTTTGTTTAGCGTGTGTGTTTTAATACTCTGAGCCTTAAACTGTTCATTTTGGTCCAGGTCAATGTGTGCTTTCGGATTAAAATAGTCAAATGGTAGCTCTTTCACCGTATTCTGAGTAGTATTTTGTCTACCTAGCTTATCCTCACCCTCTTCCGGCATGTTGGCTAATTTGTTTGATGTGAAAAACTTTCGCTCTTCTTTGATGATCTTCGACCAACTTGTTTTTGTTTTATACAACGGGAGCAGTGGTGTTGTTTCTATGTTAGTAAGTAAACCGTCCTTGGTCTTGTTCAACCATTTAGCCCCAGCCAGTACTTGACGTATCTCTTCCATGTCAGTGCATAATTTTCCTGTTTTTTTTACCAATGATTCGTGGAAAAATCTCTTCCCCATCGTCGTCGAGGTCGTTATCAATGAAATCAGCCGCCTTATCTTTCTCAGCCAGGAAGCTATGTGAAAAACGGCCGGTAAATCCAAATTCAGCCTCTGAAATCTTCTTACGCATAGTCGCATAATGATCATCGCGTGCGTCATTGCACTCATACCGGAGATTAAAATTTTTGAACAGTTGCTGCTGCCAGTCAGTGAAATTGTGTCCGTTGAAGGTCTCATCCCAGGTAGATGCCTTGTCCTTAAGGTCCTTTGGCTGCCGCCAAGGTTTAAATATTGTTAATATCGAGATGCAATAGTACTCACGGTCGCCACGGTCAGAGCGAGGAATAGCACCGCCAATGAAATTCGGAATGATGTTTCCAAGTCTCGAGAAATCACAGTATACACCGTGAGTATCTTTTTCTTTGTGATTGCCAATGCAGGCATGCTTAGTGAATTTATTTTCTTTGTCTTGTTTGGCCTGCATCTGGACCACAACCTCGTCTGAATCAGCTAGATTCCAGGAACTGTAGTCACTACATACTGATGCATTGTCTGTCTGGGCTACTGAACCAAGGTCGTCATTTATGAAACTCCCATCATCGTCGCCATCGTCCAAGTTCTGATAGTCCTCAAGATATTCTTGGTGTCGCTGACGTTCTTCTAGCAATGCTTCTTGTTCTTTCCTGGTCAGCTCTTTCTTTTGGTGACATTGAATCCACTCATAGAGATTAACTTCCTCGTAGATCAGAGGGCGCATCGTATAATCATCAACAATGGATGAGGCCAATATGTCCCCTCTGTTATTTCGCAAGGCAATAACATCATCAGTTGACTCCTCGCCCATTCGTGCATCAGCATCCATTTGGCCTAACCAGTATTTTTTAACGAAAGTCACATAGGTGCGCCAGCTAAAGTTTGCGAATTTATGACTTGCGTAATGATCTGGATTTCCCAGTAAGTACATGGCTGCCATCGGACTGCCAATTTCCATCTTCGTTGACATTGAGTTGACCATAAGGCTCCAACCGTTTCCGTGTATAAACGTTTATACACGGTTTTAACCGTTTTTGTTTCCATTTAATTTGCCCTGAAGGTCAAACGATTTACAAACTGTTTATAAATGGTTTAAACGATTGGAAGATCTGAATCACTCCCAGAGGTTTCACTGGTGGGAATCTGACAAAAACTTGATAACTGCTGGGTCCCTGAAGCCCCTCAGTCTCTCAATTAGCAAATGTGCGTGCTGGCAATGCATCACTCAGCTATTGGAAGGAGTCAATCCAAGTATGGGAATTATTCTTGTGATTGATGGCTGGAGAGTCGGGATTGATGCGCCACGCGGCTTGCGCCAAGTCTTTAGCAGTAACCCAAATTTTCATCATGTCAGTATGCCATCACTTACGCCTGTTGCCTCTGGCTTCAATTGCTATCGAATTAAACTGTTCAATTCACCTGAGGTTCCTGTCACTGTATGTCTGTTCCCAAGTTCATTCAAAGTACATGTTGCAGGTGTGCACTCTTTCTCAACCAAGATTATTTGATCCAGTGACCCGCAACGGACGAGAGGGATATGGACGAAATTAAGTAGCTGGTGGCCCAATACGTACGTTGATTTGAATGCCCTTGAAAAAATACCATTTAAACCACACTCCAGACTTCGTGAGACATCCTCTTCGTTCCTGAATACGGATTTTGTTCTTATTCCTTTTTTGCAAGTGTCTCCAGTCCTTTTTGTTAGCCTCTTCCTGAGTGTCCATGACCGAATGTCTGCAGCTATGAATGTTGGAACGCAGCAGTAAGTCATCAATTTCATGTTCATATTTTGTCAACCAATGTGAAAAACTGATACAGGATTCGCATTTGCCATCACACTCACGCATGGTGCACAACAATTGAGGAGGCGCTTCAGGGAATATCTGGGTCGGCACTTTATAATTTGGTTGACCAGCCATATTTTCTTCAGCTTCGGGATCGACTCCAACTCTGGCGCGGACATCCGCTAAAGAACCGTGGATAAATTCACCTTGTTGAGTTGATTCAAGATATTTTATCAACCTTGCAGTGAATTGACTGTCTTTTCCGACTAGCCTGTCTCTAATCTCTGGAGGGGACAGTGAATTCTTGACCCAGAGTAGTGAGTGTAAGTGAAGAGTGAGTCTGCCTTGTTGCTCAACTGTTGCATAATACCCATCGGTATGGCCAAAGGCGCCGGTGTGGAAGGGCGGATTGACCCGCTCGTCGACTTTCCTTTTTCCCCTATCTCGCCGCTTAGCGTACGGTACATCGGTCCTCGGACCGACTATTTGTTTCGTACGTACAGATGTAAAAATACCTCCCTTTTGATCCTGAACCACCACGAACGGCGCGGCCAGTGACTTGAGTGCTCCAATGTGAGCGCGCCACCAGTGACGCCCTTTCAACCTCTCGCCCACATTTCTTCTTCCACCGAGTCCTTTCGAGCCCGAGCCTTAGCCTACGCCTCCACGCCACATTTCCCATTTTCCACCTGATTTCCGTTTCACGCCCCCACGAGATTCTCGGGACCATTTCCTTATTTTCTGCTGCACCCTTCAACACTATATTTGGACGACGACCCATTGACCACGGTCTACCAGCAGACCACCTATTACTTCTTCACCGGCTTCCTCTTTCTCCCAACACAGAATTTCTTCCAGAAAGACTTCCACCATGAAATGGAAAAATCGGGCCGCTGCCACGGGTTTTCGTGACATTAATCGGTTCCTTTCATCTGAGGTTCTGATCTCAGGTCTGTAAACCGTGTCTTCCTGAGCATAATACAGCACCAACGGATGACTATTATCATTCCAGGCCATGGTCACAAACCATGTTGGAGCACCCATAAAGGCTGTTGTAGACCAGATCTGGTTGCGTTGAGGTCGTTTACTTGTTGCAGCACCAGGTACGTGTGCCCCAATTCCGTCTAGATCGTGCATGAGGTCAAAACAGTCTTTCTCTTGGTCAGTTTGCGGTTTACGTGTTCGCCTTCAGCTAGACGGTCAGCAATGTTTCCTGCAACCTCAGGATTGATCCTTCTGAGTCTCCTGGAGACATCTTCGAAATTTGAACGCTTTACAAAGGCTTTGCTGCCCGCCGATGCACCCCTCAACTGCTCATGATTGAAAGCTATCATCGGGAAATACATGTCTGTCTGGAACCGTTTATCGTGGTACAGCAATAGGTTTCGTTTGCGAGAAAGATCTGACATGACATGCCTGTGTGTCGGATGGCCAATACCACCTTTTCCGTATGGAAAAAGCCAGGGGAACATGCCTGGGTAAGCTTCGACATTTTGATACATAGGTTCTGGATCATCCGCACGTCCGATACCCAACATGCTGCCCTCTCGGGTTAAGTGTTGAAGAGCAATAGCTTTGATAGTTGTCATACTCACATCGGAATATTCTGCGCCTGTTAGACCATGAACGGCGAAGGAGCATTGTCCTTCTGAAGTACCGTGCTCCTCGTTGTTGTCATTTACACTCCGCGCCACTGCAGGTATAGAGTCATGAGGTTCAGTATTGGTTTTCCTGTAGTCAACAACAACAGGGATATCATGGTGCTTGTAAGACAGCAAGTTCTCTTCGGAAATTTCAAGATCTGCATAACCTTCATGATTTAATTTAAGCCAGTTCAGAGCGGCAGCAACTTTATCTCTGCGAACCAACATTGGTGTCCGATCGAAATCTTCCTGCGTCGGTGCAGCAGAACTGGTGAAAACAAAGGCTAGTACCTCACTCATCTCCTGCCGCGAAGGTGGTAGCTTTAAATAAACCTTCAACGCAGGTTGTGCAAACATAATCGCATTGGCATGCATTCTCACTCGTCCAGAATTGACTCGAATAACACATCTGTTGTGGCGGACTTTAGCAATCATCACACCTTCAGCATACGACAGGCCTTGTAATTCTGGAGGTACAACACCCAACCAACAGTGTTTGACGAGTGCATTTTTCGGAATAGCCGACATGGCCAGGGCATGCTCACAGTTAATGCACAAGTGGCGGCAAGACTCTGCTAAAACGGAACCCACCAGTTCTTCAATGGGATCATCGCTACCAAAGCGTTCTTTCCTGGTTACACCTGAAGCACACAAAATATCCAAGGATCCCGGGAAATCAGCAAGCAAAGAAAGCTGAGTTACAGGATGGAGTATTCCACAGACAGCACACCCAGCCTCAACAAAAAGTTCGGGAAGCAGTGCATTGCAGCAGCCAGTCAAAATGCGATGTAAATCTTTACTTTTCAAGGGTTCCGGAGGGAAAGGTGCAAGGGGCAGTTGACCTGTTGCGCGTTTTCTGCATATCTCAGCTTTTGCGCTGCTTTGACTATTTTGTTGGCTTCGTGTCGTTTATATGCCTCTGACACGGGAATTGGGGCAGGATCAATTTTGCGTACTCTTACTTTTCTAGTAATGGGCGGCATAAATCGCATGACACTAACCATAGATGGGCACGACACACAAGAATGCGCCTCCATCATGGCGCGAACTTCTGCCAGTTTATATCGTTTAAAAATACGGACTCCGTGTTGTTTTGCGATATCCAGAAGTTCATCTTTAGTTAACAAGCTCAACATGCTTTGTAGTGGAATGGCGGCCACCACAAATGCTGAATGTTTGGTAATAAAATGTTCAACTTCGTCGAGCTTGCATTGGATCTCAAACATAAACGAACCATCACCCAGATTTTCGATGTCATGAGCATGAAGAATGTGAGGGACGACAGCATCTGCCGAAAATTTACCAGTGATACGAGAACCACCTCCAGTAAGGAGCTGACCAGGACCGTGATCAACAAGATAAGAAATCGGAGCCAAAAAGTGGCGACCCGGATGATATGCAGAAAGACAATCTACCAGAGCAATAGCAAGCATCAGGCAAGTAAGGAATACATGCGAGTTTATTTTCAAATTTACACCGCTCCCGGTGGCCATTCGGCATGAGTTAAAAGGATATACACCACTCCTGGTATACACCACTCCTGGTGGTCTTCCGGCATGAGCAAAAAGGATTTACACCGCTCCCGGTGGCCTTTCGGCACGAGTGAAAAGAATTTACACCGCTCCCAGTGGCCTTTTGGCACGAGTAACAAGGATTTACACTGCTCCCGGTGGCCTTTCGGCACGAGTAACAAGGATTTACACCGCTCCCGGTGGCCTTTCGGCATGAGTAACAAGGATTTACACCGCTCCCGGTGGCCTTTCGGCACGAGTTAAAGGTTACACCGCTCCCGGTGGAGATGTATTTTATATCACCGCACTCATCGGTGGCCTTTCGGCGTGAGACGTATATTCTTACACCGCGCTCATCGGTGACCCACAAGGGGCGCGAGTTTAACGTTATACCGCTCCCGGTAGCCTTGCTTTCACAGAGGCGCAGTGGGGGAACTGTAACGTAGCCCAGAAGGGCTTCCAAAGGAGGAGGAACTATGGTATATTCACGAGGTACATCTAAGGACACGTTATTTCTGCCCGTCTGAAAAAGGAAACAACACGCACAAGTAAACAGGCTTTGATCAAATGTCAATAACACGGTATCGTTGCGGTATCGTGATGAAAAGGGGACTTAATAAAGACGCCAGAGCCGAGAGATATACTTTCTGGCACACGGCAGTCCGTAATACGTATTGCTGAACAGGAACGGGGAAAGTATAATTTTCGAGGGGCTTATACCATTCCGTCCAACCATTGTGCATAGACGTCTCCTAGTCTTAAACTGGTAAAATATCATGCGTTTGAACTTTGAACGGAAAATAAAGGAGCAAAAAATCCCGAAAGGGAAGTCACATTACTGAAGACTTAATATCACGTTGTCGGCAAATACCGGGAACCGTTTGATGGCAAAAGGCTATAGAACGATTACCTAATAAATTAGGAATCGTAAAAGGGAATCGATTACGAAATTGACTGTTCTGAGCAGATTGACTCGGCTGGCCGATCAATTGCCGACCCAATCCGACTCTTGCTTGCTGATATCGATGGCAATGCATCTAAATTCTTACCACCATGCCGACTACCAAATCCTTCTGCCTCAGGTAAAGCCGTTGAACTTGATGCCTCGAATTGTGAAGTTGTAGCAAATTATTCCGGAAACAGCCTCGTTGCCGGCCAACGCAGCAATTCTCCAACTTCTCCATCCAACTGGCGAGGAGGCACTAGAAGAAGAGCTCGCTGCAAATTTACATCCATGGGAATGCGCGATGCGACAACCCCGCTCCTCTTCCACAGCTGTCGGTGTCTTTTGTCTTCCTTGTTACTCTCGTGACTTAACGCGTTCCAGGTTGGGCCGGGCGATGCTTTTTTAATAACGCACTGGGGTTCGTGGGCATATAATATGACGCGACGATACCACTTCTCCAAACTTCTTGCGAACGTCATTGTGCTATCATGTCTGTGGGTGGCAGTTGAATAAGTCACCACAATGTCAGGTTTACGCTAACCCTCTTGCATTTGAACAACACCTCGCCTGAACGCCTTGAATCGATCTTCCAGCAGAATGTTCTCCCGCATTGCTTCACGCGCCATTGATCGTCCCAGCCGAGACCTGGCACTGCGTTACTGCATACATCACCGCGCCTTCCGACCGCTATCTACCTCCCGCCGCCTTTCCGTGGACGAACTTAAAATCCTACTCGGAGACAAAGACAAAGGCTTTGGCTTCATCCGGCACAACGCCCGGCCGCCCAAACCACGCACCAAGGCGCAACCAAAATCCGTGGTCCATACTACTCGGCCATGGGCAAACGCTACCTCGCCGATGTTCTCGAGACGATGGGTCACCACGTCGACGGGCTGAAATTTGCCGGCGGTTCCTTCTCCCTCTTCCCCGAGCCAGCGCTCCGCGAACTGCTGGATCTCGCACACGCGCATGGCGTATACGCCTCCACGGGCGGCTGGATCGAGCATGTGCTCACGCAATCGGACCCAGTGCGCGCGGTCGACAGGTACCTCAACCGTCTGAAACATCTTGGGTTTGACGTCGTCGAAATCTCGACAGGGTTCCTGTCCCTTCCGCCCGACGACTGGCTTCGGGTGGTCGACCGCGTGCACAGCGCTGGGCTGATTGCGAAGCCTGAGATTGGGATCCAATTCGGTGCAGGCGGGGACACCGCTGCTGCGGATCTGGAGTCGATGGGCACGTCCGACCCGAGCAAAGTTGTCAATCTGGGGCGTCGCTTCATCAAGGAGGCAGGCTTGGAGCGCATCATGGTCGAGAGCGAGGGGATTACCGAAAATGTCAAGGAATGGCGGACAGACGTTATCCAAGGAATCCTCAAGGAGCTGCCGAGCGAGAATGTTATGTTTGAGGCGGCGGACCCGCAGGTTTTTAACTGGTACATCCGCGAATTTGGAGCGGACGTGAACCTTTTCGTGGACCACTCGCAAATCGTGCAGCTCAGCTGCTTGCGGGAGGGAATATGGGGTATGGCGGACACGTTTGGCAAGATCACGACATTTCGCTGAGGTGTGAGCCCCACTTGTGTTGGAGCGCATAGTTTATACGTAGCCTATATTTTTTCCGATGAAAAACGATGATTACCTCCAGAGCCTTATGGTGATTATATGGCAGTTTCGATATACAGTAGCATGTATCATCAATTTGTGCAAGACATACCTTTGCTTTAATTCGCTCCGCGAAATGGCGCATGCTGGAAGGGGTGGCGTGTCGGCATACTTACCGAGGCACATATGGAATTCCTTCAATATTTTCGGGGGACTTCGAAAATTGAATGGAAACTGCAGCGTCAGTGAATGTAACGCATCGAGACTATGACAATTAGACATGAAATATGGAGCGCACCGACGACGGATTTCGTCTCTCACTGGAATACCAAAACGTCAAGCGATACCTATGTTAGCTCTCTTGACCTTGTCAGAGAAGTGCTTGGACTATATAGGTTATCTTCTTCCCTTTCCATTCGGCTGGTAAGTATTGCGCCTTGTCCCAAATTTGTGAACTGTCCGCCTTGGAGATGTATTCGTATTATAATACGGATGCAACCGTGTCACCTGGATTTCAGTCAGTACTGTCGAGCTCCTTCCTAGTCTACTCATAGTAATCGTTCATTTGTCCCTATTATCGGGTGATTTACCAAGCCTCCGATATGCCATACTTCATTCTTGCGCGCTCGTTCTCCACCAGTTCTACTCTTCATCCGGAAGCTTTGATCCAAATTCCAGGTGTAAAGGGCTTCGACTACATACCAACCTCCACACTGCTGTATAGTGATTTTACGGCTTGGCTTGGCTTGGAAGCCCCGGCTTGGGCTTGGAAGCCCCGGGCTTTGGCTTCGCTTTCCTCAAGCCCAAGCCCAAGCCGTCAAGGAGGGCTTGGCTTGGCTCGGCTTCGGCTTAAGCCGCGGCTTGCCAGTAATTTTCCTCAGTGCATCTGCTACACTTTCATTGTCGCTCTATTACTGCCAATGCAAAAAATGCAATCAAATGTCCATATTATAGTCTGGGTCATAATTATTAAGGTCCTCCTCTAACAGATCATCCCATCCTTTTTCTTTGTCATCGCCCTCCTCCCACCATCATCAGCATCCTCCTCGTCATCGCACCCGGTGTCGTCCACGAGAGCCGAACTTACGGAACAGCAGATACTGTTGCGCTGATCTATAATGCCGTCCGTCAACGAGTTTGTCACATTTAAAACCGGAGTTGTGCCGTCATTTTGCCCCCCTCCAAGCCGCGGCTTGAGCCCTGGGCTTGGGCTTCGGCCACCCCAAGCCCAAGCCCAAGCCCGCCCGAAGCCGTGGATACGGCTTGGCTTGGCTTGTCAAGCCGCGGCTTGGGCTTCATGGCTTCGCGGCTTGAAGCCAAGCCGTGAGCATCACTACTGCTGTATCGAGATGTCGAGGTCATGATGAGTGACCAGTCGCAGCACATAGCGTCTTTAAATTTCTTGTTGCGCTTGGCATGCAGTATCAGTGAGATTAACGTGTAATTGATAGTCCTAGACTTTTTGGCGGACTGCTCAATTGCTCAGCTGTCTCTCGCCCCACGGTCGTCAATCTTTCACTGAAAACTTGTTTCAAGTGGCACTGCTTCATAGCGTCCGGTTCATTTCTATGGAAACCATCGAACAAATGATTATCAATAACATAAGTAAGTGAGATTTTGACTTCTAGTTTCCAGGGTCCGCCTGTTCCTGCCGCCAGGCCTTCACGCCGTTCCGTCGTGGGGTCACGAATTGCACCGTATCTATACTTCCTTGTTCCACATGCGCATCACATTGTAAGGACTGCTCCCCATGCCCATTTTTTCAGCCCATAGGGCTAAACTGATACATCGCGAGGCTCTGATCAGAAGCAAAACGCGATTGATCAAAGGTTCTAATGAGAGGGCTCGCGATGTATCACCTTAGAAGGCTTCCCTTTTTGGGTACCTCTGGCACGCGGGCGCTCGTCCATCATGCGGCGGTGCTACTTCGGCTATTTTGACGATAGGGCGGTAGCGCGTGGCGGGGGCGGGCGCACTTGCCTTTTTTGGGGTCTGTCGCATCGACCTCCCCCGAGCTCAGGATTGTCAGTGTATGTTATCTATATGCTAATAATGGCTGACCTGTGTTTTTGGAGCCAGAAATGGACGCGTTCCGATTCGATGAGCTTGTCAAAGTAGGCTCATTAGGAGAAATCAGGTTGTTTGGTGATGTTATGATCGCCTTCTTCCCTTCTTCCACATCCTCCTGCGGGCTCCCCTCTAGCCATGGCCTTCTCAAAACACCTCAGCATACTTGCCTCGGCCGCCCGTTCCCTACGTCTGCTGTTTTGGTCTAGCAGCTTCCCTTAAACAGCCCTTCCCTATTCGGTTCCCTGCCCGCTCTTCGCTCCCCACGGGCCCCTCCATGGCTCGTACGCCCTAGCGGTGACGCTGGGAAGCTCCTAAGGCTCTAACGCTAGTTTAACCGCGATATCTCGATGTGTCTTGCCCTCTACACCCGTTGCGCTCGATTTGGCTCCCCACGCACCTTTTCGCCTCCACTGGCCCTTCCGCGGCTCGCACTTGCCCATTGCTCTCACCTTTCTCTTTGCGTACCTCTTGCGCATGTCCACCCGCATTTTTGGGACTCTGGGTCGTCTTGCAAGCCCATTGCGCCCGATTTGGCCCCCCACATGTCCTCCTGCCTCCACCGGCCCTTCCGCAGCTCGTCACGGTATTCACCCATCTCATTCGCCATTCTCTTTGCGTACCTCTTGTGCATGTCCACCTGCGTTTTCGTGACTCTAGGTCGCCTGGCGAGTCCGTTGCGCTCGAGTCGGCTCCCCAAGCGCACCCCGGCCTCCACCGCTTTTGCACCCCCGATTTGCTCGCAGCCGCCTCAATCCACTTTGTGGAGTCGCCATGTACCTCTCCTTGTGTTTCTGCTGCCCCAGCTCGCACCGCGCGCCTACTGCACTCAATTTATGCTCTCAGAGAACCCTGGCCTCCACCCGCGCTTGCAGGATCCATATCCATCCAGCGCTATCTCTATTTACTTGTAGAAGCTCCAACGTATGTTTTCCCGTGGTTTTGCGACCCCGGCTCACTCTGTGCGCCTACTACGCTCGATATTGACCCCGGGGCACCATTGCCTTCTCCCACGCTTTCACACCGAATATTCATCAAACGCTGCCTTCATTCACTCGATGGAGGTCCAACGCACATCTCACCGCAGCTTTGTGACCCCAACTCGCTCTATGCGCCTGTTCTGCTTCATTTGCTCCCCTGCACTCCCGAGTTTCTGCCGGCGCTTCTACAGCTCGTAATTGCTCAGTTCTAACTCCATGCACTTTGTGAAGCTTCGACTCACCTGTGCCCTCAATTTAGAGGCCTAAGGATGCTTTTTTGTGTACCCTAGCGCTTGTTTTGGGTCTTCCGACGCTTTGGCGCCTTGGGCGCCTATTGGCTCGGGAGTCTCGGACCGTGTCCGGAACTCGTTCCGAGTTACCGATGGAAAGATAGTATCGAACTTCAAATGCTCCCTCCTAGTTCCGAGTTTTGACAATAGGACCTGTTGGATATTACATGTATAGCTACATATTATGTAAGAATTACGGAAAATGGACAAAAGGAAAATATCTTATTCATCATCGAAGCTGTCCCTCCGCCAAATTTGAGCTCAAAACTGATTTTTCGCTGCTACCGGCATGTTACAAGGTCCTTAAAATCCTGAAAAATTGTGAGGGATGCAGAAGAGGTTTTAAAATGATATTGGAAAGAATTGGGCAGCTTAGATTAAGGTGGAAGGATAAATTGTATCAGAAGGTCAAATGAACACGTTGAATTTGCAGTCTCGCCATGAAACCTCAATGCATCTGACCTCATTTGGGTCCCTTTCACACATATGTTCTCACAGACCCGCAAGACCCCAGTTCAAAATCCAAATTCGGGTGCATAGAGTCTCTGAGCTCATCTCTGAGAGCTAAATACAGCCTTATACCAGCTCCATGCCCCGAAATTTCCCAAACACCCGAAATTTGTCAAATTTTCAAACTTATCACAGTGGACTGGTTTTCAAATATGGTGGTACCATACAGTGGATGACTCTAAATCCAAGTGCGCAGATCATTATTTCGGAAATTGGGCGAGATATAAGCAATGACATTCCAGTATCCAATTGCTGAATTGGTATGAACCACTTGATTTCCCAGGCCGATACTTGCTGAGAGGTTTTCTTTATTATAGAACAGGTCTCCAGCATGTTACTATACAGCGACAAATTACCCAGTGTAGTCATACGGCGCGGATTTCAGAACCCAACTATTTTAGAGTATCCTCTATGAGAAAAATTGTTGCTGGGGTCCCAATCAAATTAAAACAGCGCGGTAGGGTTCTAGTGGCTATCTGGCATGCATTCGACACGTCAGACACGTCTAAGTATCGAAGGAGAGTCTGGAAAATCTGGTTCGTGATTTTTGACTACCTTATTTTTGAAGGTTTCTTTGCTCAAGCTGATTCTGTTTGCAATTCTAACATTTATCACAGTGTTTATTTTGTTCCAAAGTGTCTCAGTGTTGCAAACGACACGAACTTTTGTCGCGTAATGTTGGCCGAATGGAGGCAAGTCGCGCTGGTCACAGTGTGACCTGATCTCTTTCTTTCTTCCCACCACGCGACTCGAGCTTGAAGCCTCGCCGCCCTTCCCTCCAATGGTCTCACTGGGTGTCTCAACTAATCTTCGGTGCTCTCGCTACGTTTTGATCCCAAGATACGCCCTCGGCCACTGCCAAATCAGCTGCAGTTCGAATATGGTGGATTCTGCTTTATCCTCCCCAAGGCTCTGCGCGGCACCGGGAATCGCTCTATAATTGCACTATCCTTGTCGCTTATGCTCAATCCATACTTGTAAGCAACTCACGACTCAATTTAATCCGTCAATGTCGCCCAATCCGACCCGATTCAATACACCGCAAGCTGGTAAATAAATGTGCCACGGGGCTGCCGTCGAGCACAGCAGAAGGTGTGAATATGGTGGTATGCCCTCAGGGCACTCGAATTGCGTGCTCCATTTTTCTCTGTTCTGGTTTATTGCTCATTTTTTACGGATATCGGCGGAAATTTCTTTTCGCTTCTTTTTGTTAGTCACCCTCACTGCAGATGCTCGATGGACGACTACAACGACACCTACAATACACATGCAGGACCTCCGCAGCAGAGGACCACGCGCCACTGCCGCCATCACCGTGGTCCGGGAACTCCCAACCGCCACATCTGTCCGTTCTCGCCAGCCCGAATCCCGATGGGTCGTTTGTTACTGTCTTCGCTGTCAGCCTTGCACCCGTACCGCCGTTGGTGCGGCCACAGGCGGCCAGCTCATGGGCGGGGCTTCCTCAAGTGGGTTTGGCACCCATCTGTGAGCTCGGCAACATGCAGGCCCATGCACAGACTGCTGGCACTCGCGCGCTGTGCCAGGCGGCAGGGCGTACCCAGCGATCCCGCACCGCGGGTTGTGGCGGGCGACCGCGGAGGCCTGTGTACTAGCTGGGTGATGGTCATCGGAGGTGCGTGCTCATTGGGATGCATGGTGCGAATGTAGGGAGGACATTGCGGCGCAATAGGAGAAGTGCGAGTGTAATCTGTGTTGGCCGTGCTGCCACTTTGCGCCACGTCCTCACCGCTCTACTGCGACATGGCGAGCGTGCTTTCATCGACTCTCTTACCCAGCAAACCTCACTTGCTTTGGTTAGGGTTTCGTGCAGGCAGCGGCCCCAGGGATGCAGCCTGCGCGGAATCCGTCAATAACTTAACTCGTCTTTTGCCATGTCCCTCTCCATCCTTTGCCTTAGCTACGTTGCCATATGTATGCTATTCTAGAGCTGCATGAATGATAATTTTTTCGTGATTTCTATCCAAATTTTTGAGCTCATCGTCGAAGACGACGTCGAGAACAATTTGATCGTTGTGTCCCAAATGCGGATACTGGATCACGGCGACGACAGCCACGAGCTCGTCATGCACAATGAGCTCGGGAGCTGCTTACTGAAAGAGGAAAGGGTTCTAACGTGATGTATCGCGAGGTTTCTAATTAGAGCCTCTGATCAATCGGATTTTCGCCTCAGGTAGAAGAGGCGATGTATCGCTCCCCCTGGGATCTGGTGATTTTTTATCCTCGTTCTGGTGCTCGTACCGTCCGACCTCACCCCGCTGAGGCTCAGGCTCAAACTGAAGTCGATGTCATCGTCACTCCAACGCTCCGGCTGCGCGCGCCAGTTAAGGGTCCACATCGCGGAGACAGCGTAAAGCTTGGGAAGAATTTGGTTTACCGTGACAGCGCCGAATTTCCAACCACTAGTTAATGGGGCCTGGGTTATCCCCGAAACAACGTTGAAAATGAGATTAATAATGGCGAAGACCGTGCCTGGCGCGGCAGACTACCGGTGCATGCATGAGCTGGTGAAGAGGAGAAAATTGAACACGGACTTGAAATGTAAGTCTAACGAGGGCCGTGAGGATGCTGGCATTTCTGCGGTGTGCATCTTTTGATTGTCGCTGATGTGTGGGCCAAATTTAGCGTTTGGAGAATGCCAGAGTGCGGGAACATACCAGCAAGAAGTACACGGTGCTACCGGTGATAAATGCATAGTAAGGACTGTGTATCATTGTTGCTCAGTTAACAAATCAGGCAAAGCGACGAGGTGTACGTACGCCAATGTTTGCTATTGGCTTCGGCAGAGATGGCCGCCTACGGAAAAAAACGAAGTTCCAACATTACCGCATTGGCGCCACCAAGAAAGGTCTTACCGCCACGAACGCCGACACCAACGTCGCCAGCATGATAGTTGCTACCGCCGCGACAACATATATGTTCCTTGATATTAGCTGCCCGGGTAGGCGGGTAAGCTCAATCGAACGTGTAGGATTTGACGAACATAAAGCCGGCTGCAGAAATATAGCTGCACGTAGAAAACAGATAAAGCGACGATAGCGACGTTGAACTTGAGCAGACCATCGTTGCTATATACTTTCACGAGCTCGATGAGTGGCTCATCTCCGAATACCACTTGGCTTAGGGGCCACATGCAGTACCTGTAGTTTGATCGGTGAGATTCCTGATTCGATGCGTACAGACTCCAGCAAATTCACAGATTCAACACGCTCTTGAATGTTGTTGCCAGCGCAAGCCCCAAAACGAAGCATCGCAAGGGGAGGACGTTGCGTTTGTACGAAGTCATGAAGTAACGGGTGAGCTGCGAGTAGAGAATTCCCTGTAGAAGGAAGTCGGCGGCGACGCTGATGTCCTTTATTGACAATAAATTCATGTTAGGCACAGTGTTATATCAATTTGCTCAAAACTCATATACCCATGTAAACCCCGGAGACACGAGTGTCATTTTTCTTCAGTTCGCGGCAATGGAGTAGAAGAGAACAGAGAACAGTGCACAGGCACGGGGAGTAAGGGGGTCAAAGAATGTTGTCTTTAAGTATGTAAAGTGTGCCTTATGACACTGCGAACATCTTGCCGGCTCCATCGCAGGTTATGAATTGCAGGAACCTGCCCTCCTCATATCCGATCCCATCTGTTCCGTCAACACCTGGGCTAGTACGTACAATACTGAATGGTCAAATGTTGTGAATTTTTATCACTGCTGAGACTCAGACACGTCGATCAAACACGCTTCTAGAGACCAGCTCTGCCGGAAGTTAAGCCGCTCTTGACCAAGTCTTCTCCTGCCGTAAGTCGGGTGTAGGTCAGCTATCCTCCGAATATTTTCGATTTATCTACCAGTTGAAGACAGGTTGACCGTGGTCCGATGGCGTCCGGACCAGGCTTACCTTGCGACTGGGAGGGAAAAAAGCAGAAACCGCCTTGCTTTCCCAAAGCCAATGAACCAGCGCGGCCGGCCTATTCTCAGTCAGACCTATGAAGTAAGGATCAGATCCGTGTTGGGAAATGTTTTCTTCATTTATTTGTGTAGTTTTTAGATATTGCGTCGGCATCTTAGTCCCTTAGGATATCTTACGCTCCCAACCGATTCTCTCTCTCGCTTCCTTCCGGTACTAAAGGCCTGAACGAGTCTTGACCAGTCGGAAATGACCCGTGGATTTAGTTCCGGGGGAATTTGAAAAGAAAGAAAAAAAGAAAACAGGGCATTCTGTAAATAGAGTGCGCACCAATGAACAATGTGCCAGCTCAAGGCAGGGTCCAGAAAATGCCCGGATGATGCTAAACGAGTCATGTGTGGCGACTATCGTAAGGTGCCCATCACCTTTCTGCTGGAGATTTGACCCCAATGGGCTCAGAGCTCTCAACAAACTTGACAGGTTTATTTTCGTCTTGATTGCTTCGCCGTCCCTGTTTCACGAGACTAAGCCCGTCCGTCGAAAGGAACGGTGTACCAGCTTTTGTCTCTACCATCGGAATTTCACAGAAGTATTGCAGCCAACTTCCATCCGCTACACTAAGGATGTCTCAACCGTGAGTAAGGCTCCAATTGTTTTCATTTAGTTTCCGTTTTAAACCATTAAAACCGTTTATATTTCCGTTTAGTTTACCGGGGGTGGTAAACGATAAACAGATGAAAACTAAACCATAAACACTTTCTCCTTTTGGGGTAAAATCCGGATGCGGTCCGACTACCGATTCTGCCAGCCATCAATCATTTTTTTTTTTTTTTTTTTTTGGAGCGTTTGGTATAATACAACTCAGTCTGCAATGCATTCCAAGCGTATCCGCTGATTGAATTGGTTTTATCCAATGTAGCCGGGGAAAAATCCAGGAGGAAATGCCGTTACGCACCGGTTTCAAGCCCCAGTGTGGGACTCTGGCCTAGTTGTTTCATCCAACTCCAATTTTCCGAGTAATGGGCCGTATACCCACTAAAACCCCCTTTGTCCTAATCCAATCGTCCGGCAGGGATTCTTCATCAAGCAATGTGCCACTCCAGGTATTCAGAACCAGCTGTTTCTTGAAGGCGAGGACACCAAAACGAGCTTTGTTGGTGAGCAGCCGGTCTTTTTTCAAAGCAGAATTAATGGCAGATACCCACCGATTGTGAATTTCTTGTTCGGAGGGAAGTGCGTGTGTGTCAAAGACTCGTTCATTTCGGAGGTTCCAAAGAATCTATTTTTCGCCGGTATATGATTTCCTTTTGTTGATTTGAAACGAGCCAGGGCACATCCTAGTAGGAGTCCCCAGTTCAATCTCGGCCAATCTGTATATCTGAGGCGCCAGATTCTTTCAGCCAATCCCCAAACCTGTCGTTGTCCAGATGCATCACATTCAAGCAAGATATGTTCCATAGATTCGAGTGAATGACAGGCAGAGCACCTCGCGAGAATTTCGAGATTTGGCACTTGTTCCCAGAATGAGCCGACGTGATAAGTGTTGTGTATACATTTCCATAGGAAATTACGGGTCAGACGGTGAATGTGTGCCGTTCTGATTGAGGACCAAATTGCTGCATTCGTAGGTTGGAAATTGAATTGTTCATCAACAGAACACCGAACTCTTTCCAGATTTGTTTCAGTGCATTTTCTGACGGGATGATCACGGAGTGACAGAATTATCTTGTTGAAAGAACGTTGTGTTCCTTCCATCAGCAGCATTCCAGGGGTGGCGAACATGACGTCGATCTCTGTGTCGATATCTATTGAACTCGGAGTTTGGGTTTGCAAGCTCACTGCAGGATTTGGGCTTATTTTCTTGAAGTGGGTTCTCCCTGTTCGTTCCTGTAGGGCGGCAATGACGCACTTTATCAACGTGTAGTTTTTACCAAGCATATCGTTCTCTTTCTTTACGCGTTCAGCTACTAGAGTTTTGCCTAGGAACATGGAGAGGGTGTAGATATTTAGTGAAATGTGTTTGGGGCACTCCAATAGCACATGAAGTAGACCCGCCAGTAAGCACGCATTAAAGGATACATGTTGGGTTGCCGAGGATAAGCGCAAGGCATCCTTGGTTTCTATTCCCGCGTTATTTCGAGTGAGGATCAAAGCAATCATCTCGGCGCGAGACTCCCCAGCATTGATAATCTTTCCATGAAGTTAAATATTGAGGGTATCCGTATTTTGGTTCGGGGGAAGGAATCGTTTAGCTGGAATGGTTCTCAAGTGTTCTTGGGAGGCGAAGATCCGAAAACCGTGGGAGATGTTTGTTAATCGAAACGCCGGATCAAATGTCAGCGGGAGTTCGTCCCGTAATGACTCATCGTCACTGGTTGCAGGAAGATGTTGTATAGCAGTCCTTTGTTTCCCGCAGACACGCCGTCATCCCAACGCTTTTCAATAACTTTTTCGGCGAAAAAGGCCCAGTTCGCGCGGTCGTCACCTTGCCGCAGGAATTCTTCCAGGTTCCACAGGTCAATCGCTTCATTTCTTGAATGTAAATCTAAAATTTGTTTTCCACCTTCATCCAAGGGGAGCCGCATCGTTTGGTGAGCCACACGAGGTTTTTTCCCGGCCCAAAGGAATGAGTCACGTATTCTGATTAGGTTTTCTTCGACAGCTTTCGGCATTCCCTGCACGCGCGTGAGGTATTGTGTTCTGCCCCCGATGACCATGTTAATAATGTGTCGTCGTCCTTCGATTGATGGTTTTTTTGTGTTCCAGCAGGCGAGGTCTCGGGAAATCTTTTCAGTTACCTCAGGCCACGGTGTAGTGTGGTCTATGTCGTTCCCTATCCAAGCTCCGAGGAATCGACAGTTTTGGTTGTCGGGGACAATGGTAATGTCATCGCGTATTTTTTCAGAGTCTTGATTGAGTTTCCGTTCTAGTATGACTTTTGCTCTGTATGGCGCCGAACCAAAAGGTATTAATACCGTCTTCTCCGCATTAAATTTGGCCGTTGAGGCAGTACACCACAGGTCAAGAATTCATCAGGAAACACGTTTTTACACAGTAGCTGCAGGCCAAAGCTACGAGCAACTGGGAGCACTGGTAGCCTTCCGCCAGAGATCAGTAGCTCCTGGTAGCCTCAGTAGCCGAAAGGCTGCAGATCAGTAGCACACGGTCGCAGATCACTCGCAGATCAGTAGCACCTGATAGGCGCGGTCCGCTGGAATATTTGTTTGCGGCCTCACGGGCTTCAGAATAGTATGAATTACATGCACATCTAGGCTGCCGAGCTCAGTGAGCTTCAACTTTGAATGCCGCCGTTGTGAGAGAACGTCAGAAAAACGCTAAGTCATTTCAAACTCCGACGCACGTGCGGATGGCGTGATTGTTGGTTGATCTTGCGGTTGTCGCTCCTCTCTTTTCTCCCCTCATCTCCTTCGCACTCCCTTCGCCCCCGTCCTCCTCGTCATGGCTTATACCTCCAGACGCTGGATCCACCGGGCCACTCGTTTCCTCTAGAGCTCTGAAGGATATCGGAACGTGACATTGCGTCGGCCCGCAAGATCGCAGCGCACGCTGACCTCAAGCTCCTGCCCCCTTCCCTTCACTGCGTGCTGTTGCTGGTGTTTTGAGGCTCACCGGGATCTTAGTATGTCTCATCGCTGTGTCATCTTCTTCTACTCGGTTCCGGCCTTTTGCGGGCACGCCGTCCACGGACCATCGCGGAGAAGCACTGTGCTTCCCAGTGCTGTCCAACTCCTTCCCTTTCCGGTCTCCCCCAATCACTCTCGCTCACTACCACACGACTCCTTGCGGCCGTCCTGACCTGGACGTACTGTCCTCCATCGAGCACACCCCATCAGACAATATTGTCCTCGTCCTTGTCCCGCCAAGATCGCAACGCGTCGCATCAACTTTCAAATGCTCTGTACTCGGGTATACCTCAAATATTCAAGATCAACGTGCCCTCCTTCATTCAATTCGGAATTTCTGATCAAGATGACCCAGCGGCGTAAATTCTTCAAGTTCCCCAATGCTGACTTCTAATGCATATCTGCTCCTTGTGCCACTCTCGGTTTTCTTCCCTGTTTCAATTACAAACACTCCACTCTAATCTTTAGCTTCATGTTCTATTTTGGCTTCTGCAAATATTCTTACGGTATGTCATGTTATCTTTGCGTCGCTGGGTTTTTTCTAATAGCTTTTTTTAGATAATCTATTAAAAAACGACCATAACGTTGTAGATATTGTGAGTCCATCATACCTGCGCTCATTTATCTATCGAGTTTGACATCCGTCCTTAGATGTATAACATGTCACGTATACTGTAATTTTATCACGTCCTTTTGCTTTGCTGTATGCAGTGCGGCATATAAAATATATTTACTATGATTTCTATCCATTCAGCGTGACATTTTGAAGGAAGGACCAAGCCCGAGTCAGTCTTTCTCGACGGCTACGACTAGATATCTACTACTATAGTGTGGTACTGACTGCTACTAAACATGCAAGCGAAGGCTACCAGCTGCTACTGAGCCACCCTGCCACGGCTACCAGGAGCTACCAAGCCTTGGCGGGGGGCTACCACGCCCCAAGTATCAGGGGACTTGTCTACCGGGGTACTACAGTTACTGAGGCTACTGAGCGCGACGTACTCAAGTCATTTTTTCCTGATGTTTTCCAAAGCTCATTCCACGAGTCTACATCTGACAGGTAGATGGTTGTGCCGTCAGCGAAGAGGGACACAAGGAGATTACGGTCAGTTCCGGGTACTCGGATTCCATTCAAATCAGATATCCGCAGGAGACACGCCAGTGCTTCAATGGCCAGATTAAATCGCAGACAAGACAAAGGATCTCCTTGGCGAACGCCGCGTGTGACAATAAAGGGTTTGCTCATTTCACCGTTAACCATGACGCGTGTTTGGGCGTCAGTGTATAGAATTTTGATCAGGTTGCAGAATTTGTCAGGGAATCTCATTCGTTTCAGAACTGCAGCAAGGTAACCATGGTCTACTCGGTCGTACGCTTTTTCCTGATCCAGGGCAACCACAATTCCATTCTCTTCATGAGCATCGGCATAATCGAGTAAGTGTTTCAGTTGCTTCACCTGGTCTTCGATTCTACGGCCTTTCATGAATCCAGCTTGATTGTGGTGTATGATTTCGGGTGCAACTTCCGCAAGTCTCAGTGAGTGAGCCTTTGTTAATAGTTTGTAGTCCGTATTAAGCAGCGTGATCGGCCGGTAGTTCGCGATGTTTGCGCGATCGCCCTTTTTATATATTGGGCACATCCATCCATCGTTGAAACCAGTGCCAGGGACAATGCCATACTGTTCGATGTCTTCACAAAGTGCCTCGAGAAATGCCAGAATATCCCACGAGTCAGTTACGTCCTTCGTATTTGTTCGGTGTTCGATCTCCAACCATTTATAGAATTCGTAGGGGAGACCGTCTATTCCTGGTGCAGAGCCGTTCCTTGACATTTTCAAGGCAGAACCCAGCTCAGATGCCAGCAGAGGCTGTTTCATCGAATCGTGTTGAGATTCGTCTAGGACCAGCGAAGAGGCTAAAACCTTTGCATAGGGATCCGGCATATCTTTATACTGGACGCCATCATGATACGCGCGTGCTATTTCAGCCATTTGCTGAGGCCGGGATTCGTATTGCGGGCAGCTTCGTGAATCAGGTTTCACAAATTCATGAATTGTGTCTCTCATTTGGTATCCTGCAGTAGAACGTGTCCAGAACGAACTGTGTAGGGTTTCGCCCTCAAGATCAAATTGGGCTTGCGACACTTCCTTTTTTTCCTGAGCGATTTCTTTGAGCTTGTCGTTTATCTTCTTTTCGAGGAAGAATACTGCAATGTTTCGGTCGTCTGGGGGAATGGTATCATCGTGGATGAGAAGGTGTAGCCGTGCCTTCCATGTACGCAGATTCTTCGTGTCCTCATTCTGCACTGACAAAGAGCGTTTCCTACCATATTCGGTGCTATCAAATTTAAATTGGGCCCATAAGGTTTGGATATTGTGGTCATCCTTGCGTGGTGCATGACTGAGTTGAGTTCGTTTAGCTTCCATTATTCTGCCAAGGCGTCCAATCTCTTTCGTGAATTTCCGGGTCATCAATAGGTAAAGTGGAAGGTTGAATCGTCCTTTTCCTAGCTTTTCATCAGCTCTGCAGACGAGCTGCATTTTAATGAGGTTGTGGTGATCTTGACAGAGTTTGCAGCTGTTCCCAAAAAAGCTTGACATTCGCAATGTAATGTTGCTGCCGGCCTTCTTCCTACTGCGATCTGTACCGCTCCTGTTACGTACGGCCCAGGAACCTGCGAAACGCCGTTGGCATGGTGGAAGGTGAGTTGATCAATCATGGTTCCTCTGTCTGTCTCACAGTTATGTCCAGAAGTCCGGCATGCACTTTCCAGTGGTCTTAAGGATGGCGCGCGACTTTCTTGTGATTCCGGCTACCAATGTTTCTGTCGAGAGGCTCTTCTCCTGTTCATGGTATCCTTGTCATAAAGGCAGAAACATTAACCCAGGCAATGCTGACGAAAATGTGAATTAAGACTGGGTATCTGCAATAATAGATGGTATTTGGAGCACTAGCATAATACATTCCACTTAAAAAATAACTGTTTGTAAACAGTTTAAACCGTTTTTAAACCATTTACTTACGGTTTCGTTTAGTTTACCTCCAACCGTAAACGAAAACTAAACGGTTGGAGCCTTAACCGCGAGCCAAACCTTGCCGAAGCATTGGATTGCGAGGACTGGTTCCATTTTTCCAGGGGGTGGCGGCGACACCGCTATGCTTATGGTGCCATATTGTAGTATTCCCTTCAACTCGTACAGGGTTTGGGGGTGTGACACCCTGTATGAACCTACTTAATCATTCCTATTGTAAATTGGCAAGTTTGATCCGTCGGCTATGCCTCGGCAAGGTCCGAATCCCGATAGGCCACGACATCCCAAATTTTGCTTCCGTTGGGTGTGACAGCTTCGTAAAGGAGGTGCCATGTAACGCGGGAAATATGAGTTGAATTAAACACTACAATGATACTATTCAAAAATATACGGCCTCTTCCTAAGCGCAGGTCGCCCCACATCAGCAATTTGACAACTTTCCTTTTCGGCTCTTTTTCCTCTTTTAAAAGTGCTAAAAGTGAGAAAAGTGCCAAAAGTGCTGAAAGGGTTTTTCACTTTTCTAGGCCAAGTCCCTCAGCTTTAAAAAGTGCGAAAGAGACAAAAGGGCGCAAGAAGTACCACCAAAAGTTGGCGGATAAGGTCTGACAAAAGCTCACTTCGGACCACTTTCAACAGCTGCAGGCCAAATCCCAGGGGAAAATAAATATATTGGTGGCATAGAGAGTACATAATGAACATACATAAAAATGAACTATCTAATAAATCTCATGCAACATCAACCGAATACTATTTCGGACCAGGTACTTGGCCACCCTACTTAGTTGGCCACTTGGGAGCTCGAGAGTCAGGGATTGATCATTATGACTGGGCATAATGTACAAACAAAGTGCGACCTCCAACGAATGTTCAGACCAAATTTTAGCCGAAAGTGATCGGTTGATCGACAACTACAGCCTCGCGGATCGGGATCCAAAGCGTGGGGAGATCAATTTCTTGACGTCGGACAGCTCGCCTCACTTGCCGTCGCCATTTCTCAACGATTTCTTCACCGATCCACGACCTTTGGGGGTCATTTGGATCCCCCGATGCTGGGCATCTCTCTATGATGCTATCCGATGGCAATGATCTGGAATGCCATTTGTAAAGCACTCAGAAATGCACGACTGATTTTTTAGGTCAGTCATGCTGGCCACTGTCACGGTACATGACACACCCATGCTATTGGTCTGAAACCAGACACAGGACTTTTGACTATATAATACTTCATTCTGAGAGGTATTTTGAGATTTTATTTATTCATTTCTGATCTCTCTGCAGGCTATCATCTCAAATCATCCAATTTCAGTCTCGGTAATAGTTGGATTTTTTTGTAGAAGTTGCCAGCAACTTGGAATGGAGTTGGGTATCCAGGTATGTCTCAATACTTCTCATTAAGTAGCGTGGATCTTAATTTGACCCATCTTGGCTTTTTTCTGAGTTGCAGACCCTCGTTCATCTCACAGCCCTAGTTTTGAGAGTTTTCCCTTGGTCAGAAGCAAGTAGTCCGACCATTTCTATGCCTCATATCTACACCAAAACTGTTTCAAATAGTGAATATAGTCTCTATTTATCATGATAAATGCAGGCTACCGCCACTTGAGAATGCAACACGCAATTTGGCGGGGTGGCCAACTACCCTGCTATTTGGCCATGTTGGACTGCCGGTCAAAATAAATTCACTACGGACTCAAATCCTCGAATATTTTGGTGCATCTGTACTCAAAATCTTTGTAAGATGTATGCTCTCATTCTGACCTAGTTTGGGTGGGGCAGGCTCCCGGAGAAGACGAAGGCTGGGGCATATATCCTTAGGTGGCCAACTTCCTGGTCATAAATAGTACTAATCACGGCTATTATCGCCGTCCTGCGCATGGTTACACGACACTGTGAAAGAGGACTGGTAGTAATTTACCGTCCAGAACCCGCTGGCGGCATCCTTCCAAAACACATTAAGTCGCATAAATTTGCTTTGACGACATAGAGAACACGCACCTCTATCGGCGTTCCCCAACCCTTGCGAGTGCATGCCGCCCTGGTTCCCACTCCCGTCATCGCCCAGAAATTGATAGCTTTTGCAGACGGCTGTTCTATACATTTAAAGGCTCGTAATAGGTAGCTTGAGGGGCAAGATGCCGCTTGAAGTGCTTGAGACGGCTTGAAGGTCTTGTGCTTGAAGCAACTTGACAACGGGGCCAGAAGACTTGATTATGATATAACCAGGTGACTTGAGCGGTCAGGAGAGACTTTGAGCGTTGAAGGCGAGGGCGAGAAGATGAGGGGGGATGTGGAAGAAAGAAAGAGGACGACGTGGCGAGATTCATGTTCGGTTCTGCTGTTCGGTTCCTGAAAATTCTGATGATTGCCGATCGGCAAATGACTTGAATGTTTCGGTGAAGTACTTCCTGGCCATAGCCGTTTAGCAACAGCTTGGTGAACACAGAGTGAGAAGGCCAATTTTGGATCACAGAGGTAAGTTTGACTATTAATGACCTTCTTCCTCCTTTTAATACCAATCACCGCACTTCTCAAACCAGACACTGGCAGACCCAGTGGTGTCGAGGGGAAGTTGTACTGTGCAAATTGGCAATACCATAGAGTTGCGAGAATTTTATGAAGGTTACCCACCACAAATTCTGTTCTGTACACTTTGCCCGCTCCAAAAAAGATCATTCAAAAGTTGATTGGAAAGGTTTGGAAAAGACACGAAAGAGCCAAAAGGGATTATCCGGGGCGAAAGTGACCTGAAAAAGTGAGTCAAAAAGACAAAAGAACGGCAAGTGGCGAAAAGCGGGCCGAAAAGGACTTGTCAATTTGCTGATGCACGCAACGACGACAATGCGTACATGCGCAAAGATTATGATCGAGAACTCAGAAGAACCTCAAGGATGAAATTCGAAAAGGTGCGTGTCCACCTCATTTTTTTTCTAAAGTCGCGTCACTGACACGGACATTCATCCATGGCAAAAATAAGGGTTTTCGAATATCAATGTACACGGATCTTCGAAAGACACTACGAAATCCGGGCGAACTGTTCACATCCCCAGCAGTCATCCAACTCGATGGTCGAGGCATTCTTCAAATTACTGAGGAGACCAGGAACCTATATGTGAGGTGTCAGATGCACCCAAAGGAGGCTGCCCTTCCGGTACGTACCGACAGTCTGGCCGGGGGTCTGGCAGCCGGTGCCGGTGAGAATACCAACTTGGTTCTGACATCCTCTGTGGATAGATTATAACTCCGAGTCAGGGACACAATGCTAGAACGGCTCACGAGTCGGAATAGTAGAAGACTGTGAATCTCATCAGCGAATGCACGAGCTTGTGCACTCAGTGTCACTCACAGTTCAGATCTCCGGGGTTGGAAGTGACTGAGATGGAGTGGGAGCCAGCGTGAGCGATCCAGCACCCTCCGGGACCGAATTGGGTGACTGGAGGGAGGAAAACGCCGCCTGCACAGCCGTTTTCCGAGAAGGTCTCGACGGTCCATTGTTGTCCGACAACTGCGACAACTGCGCTTGCAAGAGTGAGGAGGCAGGTGAAGTTGAATGTCATGGTATGAAGGTTCTTGATGTTGGTGAAAAAAGCTGGTACAGTAGTGTTCAGGCTTTATACGATTTCAGGGGACTCGGGGTAGATTTTACTGTGTAAAACGAACTATGCGTCCTGGGTGTCGAGCTGTGACGAGAGCAATTAGGCCACCCGGAGTAATTCCATAATTGAGTCCCCCAAAGTGTAGTGAACAGTCATTGCCGAATGACTACAGGTACACCCGGGGTACTATATATTAGGTATTTTAAATTCACAGCCTGCCCCAAATCCGAGACTAATGGTTTGAGATATTTAACAAGTATCCTCCGCTGTCGTTCAGGATAACGGGGTCACAGAGTTCGTAGTGCCTGCCCTGCGTACTAACGCTACATTCATGCCCGGTAAGCTCTACCGCGAGCAAACCTAAAAGATGATGTAAACTAGATGATACATAGAAATACAATTGTCTGGATTTTGATCGAGTGGTGCTGTTCAATTTTTGTTTAGCTCTGATTGCTCTAATGTTGACTCGGGGGACAATTGTGTAATAGAAAAAGTGCATAAGCATCTATCTCGCTCGTGTTTGGTGGCAACCGTGGAGCTGAGGTATATCAAAGGCAAGCAAAGGCGAGGCCGAATGACTACAGATAATCCCGGGCAATTCTGGGGTCAACCTGTTACCTCTATCCACAAAATCAGAGAGCGTGCATATACCAGCCTCATTAATAACCTTCAATGTGTTCAAAACAAGAAGGGCTGGTCCTCGTGCGTAGGGACAGGATGTCCATGCAACATGTTGTGTCCGAGCTGAACACTGATAGGAATTAAATTGGGTCATGCCGAACGGACACCGAAACCTCGGTCCGCGTTGATATGCCGGAACGGGGTCTAGAAGTTGGATCCGGCATTTGGACATCTCAACCCGTGCCTGGCTCTATCACCGTGAGTATGCTCGTAACCTATGTCCAGCCCTATCGAGGGAGATTCTATGGTATCCTGCGAGATCGAGTGACGGGCCACATCGGCCGCTTCATTAGGACCCAGTCCAGTTCTGGCAGTTAAGCATCGTGCAGCAGCCCCAATACCCACAGCTACGTGCTGTTCCACGCATTCCAGCTCTTCTACCACGAGCTGGCTTTGCTGCTCCGTCACATGCCGGGCTCCGGATTTCCTGTATCTCGTTGAGAAAATTTCGACAATAGAGCTTATTGGCAACGGGGCTTTTTTTTTGCTGATGAACGAAATATTCTTGCTCAGGACTTTTTTGTGGAGCTGCTCCACCGGGCTGGCAACGGTGATATATTTGTTAAATATCTAAAACCATTAGTCCCGGATTTGGGGTACGCTTCGAATTGAAAATACGTAATATCATAGCACCCCGGGTGTCCCTGTAGTCATTCGGCAATGACTGTTCACTACACTTTGGGGGACTCAATTATGGAATTACTCCTGTTCCAGCATATCAACGCGTAAATATCTCAAACCGTTAGTCTCGGATTTGGGGCAGGCTGTGAATTTAAAATACCTAATATATAGTACCCCGGGGTGTACCTGTAGTCATTCGGCAATGACTGTTCACTACACTTTGGGGGACTCAATTATGGAATTACTCCGGGTGGCCTAATTGCTCTCGTCACAGCTCGACACCCAGGACGCATAGTTCGTTTTACACAGTAAAATCTACCCCGAGTCCCCTGAAATCGTATAAAGCCTGAACACTACTGTACCAGCTTTTTTCACCAACATCAAGAACCTTCATACCATGACATTCAACTTCACCTGCCTCCTCACTCTTGCAAGCGCAGTTGTCGCAGTTGTCGGACAACAATGGACCGTCGAGACCTTCTCGGAAAACGGCTGTGCAGGCGGCGTTTTCCTCCCTCCAGTCACCCAATTCGGTCCCGGAGGGTGCTGGATCGCTCACGCTGGCTCCCACTCCATCTCAGTCACTTCCAACCCCGGAGATCTGACCTGTGAGTGACACTGAGTGCACAAGCTCGTGCATTCGCTGATGAGATTCACAGTCTTCTACTATTCCGACTCGTGAGCCGTTCTAGCATTGTGTCCCTGACTCGGAGTTATAATCTATCCACAGAGGATGTCAGAACCAAGTTGGTGTTCTCACCGGCACCGGCTGCCAGACCCCCGGCCAGACTGTCGGTACGTACCGGAAGGGCAGCCTCCTTTGGGTGCATCTGACACCTCACATATAGGTTCCTGGTCTCCTCAGTAATTTGAAGAATGCCTCGACCATCGAGTTGGATGATTGCTGGGGATGTGAACAGTTCGCCCGGATTTCGTAGTGTCTTTCGAAGATCCGTGTACATTGATATTCGAAAACCCTTATTTTTGCCATGGATGAATGTCCGTGTCAGTGACGCGACTTTAGAAAAAAAATGAGGTGGACACGCACCTTTCGAATTTCATCCTTGAGGTTCTTCTGAGTTCTCGATCATAATCTTTGCGTATGTACGCATTGTCGTCGTTGCGTGGGGCGACCTGCGCTTAGGAAGAGGCCGTATATTTTTGAATAGTATCATTGTGGTGTTTAATTCAACTCATATTTTCCGCGTTACATGGCACCTCCTGTACGAAGCTGTCACACCCAACGGAAGCAAAATTTGGGATGTCGTGGCCTATCCTTGGCTGCGCATCTGCGTCATGTGTGCGGGAATACACTTTTTCTGTGCGGTTCGACCCATCCTTGTACGATATCTCAAATCTCCTCCATCTCAAAGTCCTCTGCGTTCCTCAAGCACCGACAATTTCATCTTCTTGAGACTTGGTCTTGTTCCTGTTTTCTACTCTCCGCTACTGATAAACAGGGTATTTTACTTTATTCTCATTCTTTTTGGCACAGACGTTCGTATGTACGTGTCGCAACAGCGACCTCTGATCCCCGCAGTTTGTGCATTATCAGTTTTCCACCCTCAAGTTTCTCTTACTAAAATGTGAATTTCTTACGGAGGTATTTCGCCTCATCAGCGCACTTTACAGTCGCGGACTCAGCTACGTGGTGTTGATAGATAAATGATCTATCAAGTTTCTTGCCCTAGCCTAGTGGGAAAATAGTGAGTTTCTAGTCCCTATTCCCCCGCCTTGAGGGGCTATTGCAAATAATCTCACATTTTTTTTTCTGCATAGGTAGAACCAAACTGCTACTGAATGATGATCTACCTCCTCCATCCTTCTGGTCTAGTACTGTACTATTTCGACCAAGTGCTCAGTGACGGGTGACTCCCAACTTTTTTTGACGCATGTAAAAATCACTACAACTAGAAAGAAACATTTTCGGTCTTCTCTGACATCGAAGAATCCAAAACTCTTGAAATAGTGTAGTACTATGTTGAATACAAAGACCCCCTCGTGTTGTTAGGTTCAAATATTGTCTAAATGTGCCTGACATATTCCTAGAAATGTTTACAACAGGCTCACATGAAAGTGGTAAGATGAACCCAAGCCAAGGTAAGGATTATGAGGTAGGTGTCATAAGTATTCTTTCCCACAGTTGAATAGCAAGGCTCCCACAAATGCATGCAAGGCTAAGGGAGAAGGCCGTCGGGGAGTGGGTAAGAATAGCGGAAACCGCAATGACGCCGTTAGGAAAGGGGAGCTATAGAAGAGAGGTGACAATGGCCGCGGCGGATGGTCGATGCTATCATCCCGCCACCCATTAAGTCACCGCGATCTAAAAGCGGAAGTGAAACAAGGATAAGAAACGGAAAAGGCGGGGTTAGACATAAGAACAGTGAAATTATTGTATGCATTCATCAAATATATGTGCAGAGAAAGAGAAAGGGAATTGGAACGGTAACGTCTAGAGAGTGCCGGGTATGCATTTTCCACTCGCCTCCCTCCAGCCATTCTCCTCCCTGCGCTCGTCCTCGCGCTTCGGCCGCTCATTGCGCGATGGCGGGCGGATCGAGTCGACGCCGGGGAGCTTGGCGGCTTGGGGATTTGGTGTGCCGGGGTGGGATGCGGTGGCGCTGTTGGGAGTATTATTGGTGGTGGGTGCGGAGGAGGCCTGGGGCGGGGCGTAGGTGGGCGCGGGGCCGGAGCCGGAGCCGGGCGGGGGGATATTGTGGTGGGACTTGGCAAGTTTCCTGTGGGAGGGAGAGTCAGCATCGTGAAGGAGAAACAGCTTGGATTCAATTATTGTGGGAGGTTCCTGAGGTATCTCAAGGTAATTGATTACTTTTTAGACTGCATTCAGATCAACCTGCAAAAATTCCACCAGCTTCGAGTCGCGCGTGCCTGAGGTGTAGGCACCTGCAAGTCAGTATATGCCCTGCAGGCCGAGGCTGACATATGCAAAAAGATATTCACTCACTACCCGAGCCCATATCTAGATATCTAATCACCTATCTCTATGGCGGGAAGTCCGAAATCAGCCGTTTATCTTGCGGCCGAATAAAAGTGCATTCGGACCACCATAGTACCTTCAAGTTCATGACATGGAAAAACCATTACGAATGTTCAGTTCCGCAGTTTAGGTGTCCCGTCGGGCCTCGGGTCAATTCCCGAGCTCTGTTCCCTCGGGCCTCAAGTCAATTCCCGAGCTCCGCCTGGACGAATCCGTGTAACCGTCGTCACTCCATGACGCGAATTTCATCTCTTTTTTCCCTGTCGACCATTTGCAGGTTCTGGACCTCATGAATCCTGTTATTCCGGGCCCAATCGCATCCGGGCAGACGACATTTCACTCTCAGGATTGTTTCGGTTCAGGGTGTTCAACAGGCCACGTCCGCTCGGCAGGCTGATAACAATCATATCTGATACCGTTTGCTTCCTGATACTGTACTATTTCGACTAAATGTTCACTGGGTGTCACCTGTCACCTAAGGTGTCCATTTTGCAAGGTGTTCATTTCTCGGCAATCATGGGAAACTTCCCATATATGGCAGTCCGGCAGATGTCGGACCAAGTTTTTTCGTGCTTTTTCGCCTATTTGGGCCATGAAATTGAAATGTCACTGTCACCTAGGCCAAAAATGTTCAGTTCACAACCCTCTGTCACCCGTCACCTGAACATTTGGTCGAAATACTACAGTAATCAGATTAGAGGTGTGATCATTGTATCAGATAACTCATAAAAAGGCGAGAGGAGTTTTGTCTCGTCCCCAGTATCAAAACTTCACCAATCCGATGTGTGGTCTCATATCTGCATTTTATTCAGACTCGATCAATCCTCCGTCTGCTCAGGACCTGAAGAACAAGCTTAATGCTTCCTTAGAGCTCATCAAGCACCGCGGACCCGACTTGAATGCTCGTGTTGGTCAGTTCAGAGAAAATCCTTTTTATTTACTACACAAGTTCTGATTTGCCTCTTTCCAGGGCTGGGTCATGCCAGGCTCTCGATAATCGACCTTCCGACAGGGCAGCAGCCTCTGTCCGACGAGGCTGGACTGGTGCACTGTGTTGTGACTGGCGAGATTTACGACCATAACCGCCTTCGAGCGGAGCTACAGAGCCAGGGATATTCGTTCAAGACCCAATCTGACTCCGAGTTGGTGGTTCAATTGTAAGCACCTCGTCCACAAACCTTAAATTACACTCACAACTAACGTGGGGTGGATTTGTCCAACAGATACAAGCGTGATCGGCTCAATCTGCTGCTTAACCTGCACGGCGAGTTTGCATTTGTCCTATATATCTTAGGCTGAGTTCTGTGGGCAGAACATGTCAATCGGTGGCAGTACACCTTCACTAGTGATGGCCGAGGTTTTTCAAAACTCTATCATATGCTGCTCCAATTTTTATATACAAAAGTGATCACAAAGGTTAGACCTACCTCCAAGAATTTTTTCGAATTTTTTTTTTTCTCCACTCAAAAGTGTATAGCCACCTCGCTTTTCTTGGAGTGTACAGCCACCGGTGTGCCCGCAGGCCAGCGACGGAAAGAAGTAGGCGAGCCGTCTGGTCAACCTCGAGGAAGAGAATCGCGCTACACTTTATGGACTGACAGCAGCGTTGTGTGTTAATGAGGAGGACAGGGAGGCTTGCGACGCATATTTGGACAAATTTTTCTTGGAACACCCCTCGGTCGTCGATCCTTAGTTTTAGCTAGTTCGTTTACTTTTTGGGATTGTTGCTTGCGATTCAATGTCATTATTTCTTGGTGAATGACTTGGGGTGAGGTGGTGTTGGTCGTGGAGGATTCCAAATCAATAGATATGTGCAAACAAAGGATAAAAGAGTTGGGAAGAAGACGTTGGTACAGTGTGTTCTTTGCCACAATGGGAGGTGCATCGCAGAACTGGCGTCATTGCAATTGGGACAAATTTGGAGCAGGGGTACCTTGCTGGGAATGCCAGAGAGTCGAGTAGGGCCAAATGCCCAGTCCGTCTGGGGTTGATCCACAATAAGGAGAGAAAACGGGTTGAGAGAAGAAACTCTCTGGGAATCCCGGAAAGATGTTTAACATTGGTGAAGAGAAATGCAGAAAGTGGCTGGTCGGTATCGGGTGTCCAAGCCAGGGACGCCATCTCTCCGGGATTCCCAGAGAGTTTGGGTGGGTAGGTTTGCATTTGGGAACCAAGTTTAGGGAAGAAGTGGAACATTGGTACCTGTACATGTCCAGGGAGCTTTACATATGAAGCTGCGGCGTAGGAACAAGTCGCCTGCCAAAAAAAAAAAACACGAGAAAAAAGTAGGTAAAAGAAATCGACGAGGGGTTATAGGTTGCTACACAAGAAAGAAATATTACAACAGGCTAGTAGCTTCATGGGCCTCCGGTTGTTGATATCGGTTAACGTTTTCAAAGATTAACGTTCTCGAAGTTTCTGGCGCCGTGGGAAGTGGCCAAACGATAGACACTGCCCAGACTTGCTTTGTCAGGGGGGTTTTTTTCTTCTTGTTTACTTTCCCGTTTTCCTCTTTTCTTTTCTCTTCACACTCTACTGTTTATCAACAGCGCTCCCGACGTCACTGGTGGCCCATAACGATAGGCCCACGGCATATGCGGTTATATGTCCGATGCAAATTCCCAGGATTTGGGCATTTCCGTACTTGAACTCTGACGCCAAAATCGTACGCATTGTGATCCGGTAGGCCATTTTTCTCTGAGCATTGTATGCATTTGGGATCGGACATCTGTGGGACGAGTGTCCGTCAGCATAGCGGATCTGACTTGCAGCGGGACCACTTCCGTCCGCAATATTTTCAGAAATGTAGCATACAGCGTGTAGTATCACATCTATGTACTCTATGTAAGCCAGGAGTTCCTAAATTCGATCTCCTACATGCACTGTAAGAGCTAAGGAAGTAAATACTCAAAATTGTAACAAGACTGGGGAAGAGAAAAGAGAAAAAAAAGGAGGGAGTCTGAAGAAAACTGGCAAAGGTCGTCGACAGAATCCTCAGTTGCAGCATTATCTTCAATGATAGAGGATTGGGAAGAACAAAAACACGGCAGCCTAAATATATAAAGCTCGGTCAGAATTGTACCAGATCTGAGAATTGTACAAGATCTGGACGCATATGGATCGGACGTCTGATGCGACCACCCATTCTCGTCTGTCATTTGGATCGGACCTCGCGCTTTTTTGTCCCAAAAGTGAGAAAAAAAAAAAAGTGATTCATTTTGTTGATCGCTCCGCCTGCAGCTGATATGTTTGGGCTCAGCTTACAATTAACACGAGTCACTGGACGCCTGGCGGAGTCCACACGGGAATTCTCAGATCGTAGGTGGTGGAGAGAGGGAGGTGCGATACCGCATCAATGATGGGGCAGTCGATCCGCTGAGTAAGCTCAAGAGTATCTGGGTTTCTTTGTTCATGTTTGGCTAACTCTTCTGGTAGTTTTCAGTCTGCGCTCTTTCAGGTTTGACAGTTTGACTATCACAAATGTTATTTTTCACTTTCTACAGCCAACAGGTCTGGATGAAAAAATGTAATTTATGAACCCCAGCAGGTTTGAACAAAGATATGTCGACGCATACCTCAGGCTAAAGTTTTACCAGTATAGCCTGAGATCGGCGCTTTGAGGGCGACTGTAGCATGGTTATGGCTGTAGCAAATTCAATTCCGGAAGTGAATGCATATGAAGAAACAAGATATGCCTTCGCTACGCTCCAGCGTAAGGGCAGTGCATTGAAAGGGACACTTTAAGTTTCAAGCATCAATTTTCAAACCAGTGTATTGAAGCTCGCTAGCTGTTCGAGATCTAGACTACTTTGTTGACAAATAATTAAATAGACACCGGTTCAAAGGTTGGGAGAGTTGAACAAAATGTCAGCCTTGGAATTGAATATGGATGTTATGGATCTGGCTAAAGCACGCCGGAAAAACCGAGTTGAATTCTGTGGGGTCGTGAACGATGTGATCGGTCGTTAACGATTATTCCGCCGGATCCGGCGGATGAATCCTCTATAGACTCGATGTTCATTGTGTGTCTATATTTCAGAATATATATATTTCCCACATCCGCACCCGATAGAAATACCTGCTCACAGAACCTCATGGAATACGACCGACGACCTGGCTCCTCTTAAACTCCATCGTGCCCTAGGAATCCGCCTGCCAAATGCTAACCGAGAGCAGATCAACTATAAGGAAAACTCGGCCGCACTCATTCTATTCCCATGCCTACCCGAGTGCACGCTGCCTTCTTTAGGATACAAATCAGCAAACACTCAATATACTTGAATTAGATCACACTTACTCATGTCGTGTATGCCGTTCAAGCCAGCAAATCGAGGCGCAGCAAGATGATCTGCAAAGAATATCAAGTCATTAGCTTGAATTAATCAGCGTACCCCCGTATCTTCTGTCATTGCAGGCTTGACACACCGAAAATCTGAAGAAAAACTGGAATTAGGAACTGAGAACACGATCGCAAGGTTACACGCACGTAGAAGAACCTAGGCCTCTTTGAATCCAAATCAACTGAATGGCGAAGTGAACGGCCAAGTGAAGTTTCACCCATTTGGCGCTGGCAATGAATCAAGTTAGCGGAGCGTTGAATGGGTGGTACTCATGTTGAAGTTTGTGAGAATGAAGCTAGGATCGAAATCTGCAAAAGATACAATTAGAACAAGCACTAGATAGAAAGTGAGGAAAGAGTCTGCGCACCTCAATATTTGAGAATGAAACGACTCATCGGGAACACGTTGGAGAACCCTGAAATCAACATTAGTCAGTTGAACAGGCAATGTACCTGATCAGAATCAAAGCATAAATGTTCAAATAATGGGCAAAGTTCAATGAGTCAGTGACATGTTCCTTACCTGAACATTGAGACAGGTACTCGCGATCTAGAACACAAGCAATCAATAAAACATCAGGTGAATGAAAACAAGTAAATAGATCAGTGTGCCTCGAGGTATAGATGTACCGGGATAGTTTGCCGCTGAAAACAAGTGCGGCATCTGTAGGTTAGAGTCAGTCAGGGAATGAAGAACCAAGAGATGGGGTAGCACGCTCATAATTAGATTTCAATTACGGGTCAAGACTTATTTGGACTCGAGTTGAGGAGTTTATGGTGAGAACTGAGGTAAGGGAGAGTCGGTAGGTGAATAAATGCACGAACGCACCTATACTTCAACAACAATTCTTGAACTCGAGTCGATATTCTCACGTTCAGCTCTAATGGTCCGATCACTGCGGTCAGCCAAGAATTCCTATAAAAATATCGAACATACCTGAAGGTACACCGACATAATTTCGGTGTTCAAGAGAATAGAAACACGGTCCTAGGCCTGAGTAAAAAAAAGTGAACAAGCGAATGAGTCAGAGAAGTCTGTTGCACCTACACTTCAAGAACAAGTCAAGACTCAACTCGATTGATTAAGCTTGAGGAGTTCCGTGTAAGGCTTGAGGGTGAGCCAAGTTCAAAAGGTAGATTGAATGTACCCCAGTCTACAATGTCATAGTTTCGGCCTTCTTGAGCGTAAAAATACCCTGTGAGATCTGAGCAAGCAAGAAACGGAGGTCAGACGGTAAGTCGAATGTGATTGAAATGGAAACAGGACGTACTTCGAAGTATACCAGCATAGTAACGGCCGACTAGCGTTTGGAGAGCGGTCAAGAGCTAAAATGGAAGGATAAAACTATGATAAGTAATTGCAGTTGAGACGTTCACAATGAGAGCAAGCGCAACGCATCTGAAGGGTCTGTCTGAATATGCTTTGTTCAAAAAGGATTCGAATAAGTACTTTGGGGTATAAGTAGCGACAGCCTTCAGGGATGATGTTCAAGTCAGTAGAAAAAGCGGCGCACGGACGAGGAACATACTTGGGTGCGTAGATTCATAGCGTCTGCATACAGGACTTGAAGGGTGAGGGTTCTAAGCAAGGGATGTAAGTAAGGAAGGAGACTGAGAATGAATCAAGTCAAAGTTGAGTTACGATGAAAAGTACACAACTAATGGACGCGGCTTCGAACTCAAGGGACAAGGTCAGTAAGTCCGGAAACGAGAAATGAATAACAAGTTGACGCACCCCGAGCCAAGGTCAAGGCAATCACAGATGCACAAGACATACTTTGATGGGTTTGCGCACCGCTTTGGTATATGTTCCCGGGTTTGTGGTCAGATCTGGGAACAAGTCAGTTCAGGTTCAAAATACACAATAAAGGCTACGCACCAGAGGATAATATCAGTGAAAGATGAAGTTAGTAACGCAATATTAATTGAATTAGAGTCAGAGGACACACCTTGAGTTGAAAGCAGTATGAGTGCCAGCACATAATTGAATGTAAAGTAATGTAAAGCATCGTAGTCAGTAAACATCATGAAGAAATTAAAGTATTGTGGCGTACCGCGATTATACAACGCTACTACCAGAATTCTGACCTTCCTAAAGTATTGTGATTGGTAACGGCCTATAAGGATAAGAACGAAGTGAGAAAAAGATGGATTCAATGAATTGCGATGATGTCGAACTCACCACGGCATGGGGAGTCCGGAATCTGAGCGAGTGGGTCAGGCTTGGATGAAACACACCACAGATGCTGTGGAGCATCCAGCTCGAGGTTGGCGATGGCGACGGCAGCGGCGGATGTATGGCGATTACGATATGCGGCAGGCAGGCTGGGCGGGGGCGGGCACGATAAGAGCGGCGGCGGGCGCGATAGGGGCAGCGGTGGGCAGGCTGGGCGGGTGGCACGATGGAGGCGGCGGCGGGCGGGAGGGGGTGACGGGAGAGGTGTGGTGGGCAGCCGGAACGGGACGGGCGCGATAGGAGTAGCGATAGGCGGGAGGGCAGGATAGGGGCGACGATGGGCGGGAGGGCGGGATAGGGGCGACGATGGGCGGGAGGGCGGGATAGGGGCGACGATGGGCGGGAGGGCGGGATAAGGGCGGCGATGAGTGGGGGGGGGGCACGATAGGGGCGGCAAAGGGCGGGGATGGGCGCAATAGGGGCGGCAGTGACCGCGAGAGGGATGGTGGTGGGCAGGAGGGCAGGATGGGCGGAGCGGCAGGATAGGGGCGGCGGTAGAGAGGTTGGGCGGGACGTGAGGGCGGGATAGGCAGGCGGGACGGGATGGGCGCGACAGGGGCGGCGGCGGGTGGGAGGTTGGAAGTGGCGGGACAGGAACGGTGCAGAGAGGTTGGGCGGGAGGGGCGTGGGGGCGGGACCATCGGGCACCAATACGCACGATCGGGCACGATCGGTGACCATGGAGCACCATCGGGCACCACCGGGCACCATGGGGAATAGGAGTGGTGGAGGGAGGCCACACCATCGGAGCAGATCGGTGCCCATCGGGCACCATGGGCGGTGGCATGGTGAGTGTGGCCGGAGTTAGCCGAAATGGTCTGGACCATCGGAGCGGATCCGGACAAAGCCGATGAGCAATCAAACTTTTGGGGGGCATTTTGCCGGCCCTCGATCTTGGTAACCGCTTGCTCGTTTGGGCTGAAAAAAAAACTGGAGGTAGGTAGGGATGTATGGGAGTGGTTTCCAAAGGAACGGGGGGAAATATGGGGTGTAGCAGCTGCTACGGGGACGATGGTGCCGGAAAGCGGGTTTTTTGAGCCGGCTAGAAAGTGGGTTGTAACTTGATGGGTTTTGAGGGTGGGGGGTTGGAATTTTGGGTTTGTATACCTTAGATGGGTAGTTATACATGGTAGGTGACAGATTGGATGTAGGGTAGATGTGGTACGCATGACGGGTGATGGTGTGGGGGACTTGTACACAACATTGGAAATTGTGCTTGAAAGTCGGGGTGCCGGGCCGGGGTCAAAATTTTTTTAACCTAGGTCAGGAAGACCTATCCCAAGGTTCATGAAGAGGTATTCAGATTTGGTATAGGGTAAAAATTCATTGCAGGGGGCAATATTCCAACGACCTCAATTGAGGTGGAGCAAATAGAGACTAGAAGTGTACCAAAGTATACCGTAAATTTGGCAGACTTTGGTATATTCTGTACCCAGAGAAGAAACCGTAGCCTTCATATACTTTGTAGACTTGGGTAGACAATGTATATTCTGTAGACCTGACTTCAAAATTTTCATCGAGCCTTTTGATCCGCATCAGCGGCAACTCAATGACAATGAATTCGGCCGTGCGTAGAGAGGACTGGAAAACGTGCTAAAGCTCTGAATGGGTGCTAAAGAATTAAGGGGGGTCTATTAAATACATTTGGGACCACACTTATCCCCTTCTTTGCGCTCGCGCACTTTATCATCTTTACAGCCTCCTAAATGACTGAATCATCATCACCACTTGGAAAAGCTCCACCTCCTAAATGCTTCAGGCATAGCAAAACATGTTTAAGAATATAAGTGGAACGTGAGGAAAGATACGCTGCACAGTGCGGCGCCGTTTTGAGGTGTCATCGACGATGCACTAGCCGCCGACGGAGGGCAAGTCACGAATTCGTGACTAGGTGTACGCCGGCGGCTTGGGCGTAGACGGCGAGCGCGGAGACGCGCGTATGTGACCGAGGATGTCGCGCGAACGGCTCCCCTGGGGTCGTAGGCGTCGTTACAGATGCTCGTCGTGCGATACAGGCATCATTATATGGGTATACCTGTAAAATGGTCAGTACGTAGGTGGCGGAGAAAAAAACAAGAAACAGGGAACTGGATGTGGATTATGATGGTCCAGGCGTTGCATAAATCAAAAGTGAACTTTTTTTTTAACTTTTCGGAAATTCTTTTTCCTAAGAGCTCAGAATACCCCTATATTGCATCCTAGTATACTATGTATGTGTAGCTCTCTCAATGCTGAAGGACTTGGGCCGTATCTGACCAAAAACCGGTGTAAAAGGCATCTGCAGGCCTACGGGCCGGCCATACACAGCCACTACATCAATGACCGATCTTAATATTAGTCCGTGCCCTTTCCCTCCTGAATCTTTCACTTACATCTCTGGGCTTCCCCTTTGTTCTCGGGGATCTCTGGCAGTATACATTTTCTCACTATGTTGCGGACTTTCGAAACCCTCTAAAGGCCCAACTGGCTTGCCCAATCGTTGTGATTGTAAGTTGCACGCCGTTGGACCGCAAGACCAAAGTTACATTTTATGCTGCTTCCACTTTGAATATAGCTCTATTCCTTCCAGGATATGTCTACTACACCTACATAGTATGTATGGATATGGTAGGGAGGTATTCTGAGGTCTTGAGAAAAAAATTCGAAAAGCTAAAAAAGAATTTACTTTTGATTTATGCAACGCCTGGACCATCATAAAAATGCGAGAAAGAAAAGAATTACAGGAACGCGTCCTCGAGGGAAAAGATTTTTTGGTGAAGCCAAAATTTAAACCAATACTTAGTTTGGTTTGAATTTTGATTCAACCGAATTTTAAACTGACACTTTAGCCGTCGGTTTAAAATTCGGTTCGACTGAATGTGGGTAATTTCCGGTGTGATGCTCAAAAGGCGATGTCTTTGCGCGGTTCTTTCATGTTGTCGTTTCGCTTTTCGTCGCGAATACCCTTTGGCGTCCTGCAGTTTCTCCTGTGTTTTCCTATCGATCCTTGTCGAAACTTCGCTCGCCCCAGGCTCGTTCTCAACCTCAGATTTTCCATGTGAACCATTAATGTAATCTCGAGTCTCTAGCATTCGTGCCTGAGTTTCCAATAGATTAACATTGGTTTTGAATTTCCTGTGCTCGTTTTACACCTGTAGCTCAGATGAATTGTCTTTCCTGATACTTCTGGGCGCTTCCTCATTTCTTCGCTATTCCAACCTGATTCGGCCGACTCGTCTTGTCTTTCTTCGACCACATGCAGACGACGACAGTGGAATTGTAAACTTTCGATATCCCATCCGTTTGGAATACTGGCGTACTGGACTAAGATACCGCTGTTCTTCTCCCATCCAAAATTTAATGACCAGCGCGATCTAGCATCACTCAGTATACTCCTGCGATCTAAGGCTATAACGCCACCCGCCTGGTCTTACAAGGTGAGAATACTGCACCATCACCAATCACCACACTGAACTAATCTTCATGATCAGGGACAAACCGTCAATTCATTTTCAACCCAAATACAATGTTTCCTAGTCATCTTACAACCCTCGTTGTTAGTCCCCTCGATCCAGCTCGAAAATTCTTTCCCAGGCCGTCCAAGGATCTTTCAATTCCAACTGTGTATACTTCTGCTCCGACTGAGACTGTGAACCTTTTTGCTTCGACTGCGAACCCTTGTGCTCCGACTGCGAACCCTCGTGCTCCGACTGCGAACCCTTGTGCTCCGACTGCGAACCCTCGTGCTCCGACTGCGAATCTTCTTGCTCCGACTGCGAACCTTCTTGCTCCGACTGTGAACCTTCTTGCTCCGACTGTAAATCTTTCTGCGAATCTTCCTGCTCCGACGGTGGATCTCTCCGCCCTGACTGTGGATCTCTCCGTTCCAACTGTGAATCTTCCTGCTCCGACTGTGACCCTCTCCCGTGCCGGCCGTGGTTCTCTCCGCTCTGACCGTGGATCTAATTTAGAATCCGAAAGTGGCAGGCTACGTCTTCCCTGCGTTGAAGTGGGAGGCTTTCTTTTGGTGAAGCGGGTGCCGTGTCCCCGCTGCTGTTCAGCCTTGAATTTATGGCCATGTCTGGATGGTCGTTGCACAGCGCGGCCATTATCAATGTTTGCGCCGTGCCCTAGAAGCAGTTTGACAATCCCTCGGCATCCCTTCTTCATTGCTGTCTCAAGCGCATTGTCGTAAGCCCTTTGCTCTCTGGCCCCGGCGTTGACATCATGTTTAAGGAGCAGTTTCACAACGCCTTCATGGCCATTCTCCGATGCCAATCGGAGCGCGCTCTCAAAAATTCCGTCTCCTGTATGGGGGTTGGCTCCATGTTTGAGGAGCAGTCTGACGATCCCTTCCTCCCCCTTCGCAGATGCAACATGTATTACACCACCGTATGGACGGCCACCGCCTGTATTGGCGTCGGCCCCACGTTCGAGAATCAGCCGAACTACGGCTTCGTATCCATTCTCCACTGCCACCTGCAGTGGGCTGCCAGCCATACCCCCCCACATCGACGTTAGCACCGTGGTCAAGAAGCAGTTTGACGATGCCTTCGTGGCCTTTGTCTGCTGCCCACAGTAGCGCGCTGCCGAGCTTCCCGGTCCCAATATTCGGGTTGGCCTCGTGTTTGAGGAGAATTTTGACGAGTTCTTCATCCCCCCGGCGGCATGCTAATTGGATTGCGCCGCCGTATGGACTGCTGCTGTCTATATTGGCATCGGCACCACGTTCAAGCATCAGCCGGACTATGGCTTGATGCCCCGCCGCTACCGCTCCCAACAGTGGGCGGTGATACATCGAGTCATCGCCCGCATTGAGATTGGCACCATGATCCAGAAGGAGGTTCACAATGGCTTCATGACCGCCAGAGCATGCTACTCGCAGTGCGTGGTCATACTTTCCGCTTTTTGCCTTTCCTCGAGGACCATGTTGGAGTAATAGTCGGACTATGCCCTGGTGTTTCAGGGAGATCGCTGTCAGTAGAGCTTCTTCGGACAGCGCGTCCTTTGGAAGTCCTGCATTGGTGATGTGTTCAAGAAACAATTTCACCATCGCCACGTTGCCCTGGCAGATTGCGTCAAGTAGTGCGCTGGGATGTTTTCCATCGCCCGGAGTCTGAACATCTGCGCCATGCTGCAAGAGAAATTCGACAGTTCCTTGATGACCATGTCTGAATGCCACCTGCAACGCACTGCCATATTCCCCTCTCGCGTTGATGTCGGCGCCACTTTCGAGCAGTAGGCGAACTGCAGCTTCATCGCCCCTCCTGGATGCTAGATGTAGGGGGCTGCCAAATTTTCCACCTCTCGCATTAACGTTGGCCCCGTTTTCCACAAGCAGCTGGGTCACGGCCCAAAGCCCCTGGTACAACGCTGTCTGCAACGCGTTTCCGGGACTACCAGCCTTCGCATTGACGTCTCCTCCGGAAGTTATGAGGAGCTTGACGAGCGACGGACGGCCCGTGGCGGCTGCAGCGCCTAGGAGGCTACCGTATTTCCCGCCTTCTTTATTAATATCCGCCCCATGCTCGATGAGGATTCTAGCAATATCCTCATGGCCATACATGATCGCTTGTTCAAGTTGTCGGCCTGTATCATCGACTTGCGAGAATTGGAAATCATTTTGAACGAGCCCTCGAACTTCATCGGTGGCCCCTCGGTTCACGGCGTCTTCGAGAAGAATGGTGGTCCGTATGTGATTGGATATCACTTCCAAGTTGAATTCCAGAGCAATACGCAGCCTATCGGGCGCTGATCGGCGTCCCCCATGTTTCCAGTTCCACAAGTTCCACCATGTAGAGCAGCTCGCCAGAAAGGACAGAATTTCGTTTTTGATACTCGTTTCAGGCTTCCCGCGGGCGTGCACCAGGCAGTACTCCACGGCGTAATGGAGAAAGGGATTGCGGGTGAAGAGGAGATACTCATTTTGCAGCAGGTGGGAGGGAGTGAAGGCCAAGGACATGTAGGTCATGCATGTGAGAGTTATTTCGCTCTGTGCATTGGGGAATACGGTGTTCTGAACGTCAGGTGATTCCAAGTATTCCTGGGTGGTCTCATGGACGAGGCGAACTTTGTCGTCCGCTTCGTCGACAATGACCAAGCCCACGCAAACGGACAGGATGATGTCCACGTCTGTTTGACGTTCCGCATCGAGGGTAGTGGATCCCGGCTCGACAGCGAGGGCCTCCTTGAGACGCGAAGGCTCCAGTGGTGTGTTCGCGTGGACTACCCACGAGAGAGTGCGCCAAGCGAGTTGTTTGTCTTCATCGCTTTGTTGGTTGATTCGCTTCACAATGTCATCGTACGCAACATTGAGGTTGGACGATAGTTCTGTGAGAGCATCCCGGACGGCCGCGATATTTTGTTTGGCCATAAGCGAATTGATGTGGAGTTTCGCCAGGAGAAACCTGGTACGAAAATCAGCTAATCTTGTGATCCAGCAAAGTAAATGCTCACATTCCGTCGCTCCGTCTGATGATCTTTTCCTCAATTGACTCACGCAACGCGGGTGATCTGTTTATATGCCTCGAAAGGCGGGGGGACTTCTCTATCTGTCCGTCGACGTATGTGCGTATATCCTCTTCAGTTGCCCGAATATCGAATATGTCGATGTCAGGAATGAGATGGTCGATGCTGATGTGGGGTCGGGAGGTAAACAGTAATCGAGCGGCTGTTCCTAATTTCCAGAGGTTCCGGAGCAAAGTGCCCCGTTCGTAATCGGGATATTCATCGAGGGCATCGACAATAAGGTAGACATAGTCACATCCAGAAACCGTGGAGTGAAGCATGGAATATATTTCTTCGAGCGAGGGGCGCGTGCCCTGTATGGAGTGCTTTTTATACAGCCCATTCACATAGGAGGACAGAGGTCCCTGGAGAGCAAGTTGTCGCCATATCGCGGCGAGGAGATTTGTAGGGGAGTGCGTCTCTGTGGTAGTCTTATGATCGAGATAAATCGCGGCCACTGCAGTCCCCTTTGATGGATTTGTTCGGAGATCGTCGACGATAATTGAGCTACAGCAACGTCAGATTATCCAAGGATTCACACTATGTGGAAGTGCTCACGCCAAGACTGTCTTTCCGGCGCCTGCTGTACTGAATTCAACACCTCACAACTCAAAACGATGACGAATAACGCGACTTACGCATTCCACGACACCATAGCGCACGAATTTCGCCTGCTCTCCATTTTTTAAACAGATTCTCTTGAAGAAGCCACTCTCCAGTCCCAGGTTGACGTGACTTCAATATGTCGGCTTGACGAGGGAAGAAGTTGAGGGGCGAAGCCCATTCAATGATTTCTCGGTCCTGGTCCTGCATCACCACAGTCATATTATCGGCGTGGAATCTGGGACCCTCCCCTATGCCCCCATCGCCACCATTATTACCGCCGATTCCACCAGAACCTCCTGTACCTCCTGCCAGACAAAATTAATATTCACGTAGCTGTCCGCCCACATTTTTTTTGCGCACCGGTGACTTGAGAGATAACCACCACATTGTGTATCTGGACCTCGCTGGCCCCGCGAGCCGTGGCGGGTGTAACTCGCTCGTCATAGGAGGGATGGCGCTCGGCTGTAGGGATTGGCATGCTAGTATAGAGATCTATCTTCCGTAGTGTCGGGCAATCTGGTGACAAATGAGAGAGCAACGAACTGGGAGAGGCTCTCGACTCGGCCTATGATTGCTTCCGCGGTAAGATGCGACTAACCCCCGTGCTTGAAGAGGATGAGTGGCTGCAGTGGAAGTGGGACGATGGCAGCCAGGCAGATGCTGTGTCTCTGCTGTGCGTCGGCTGATTGTGACCCATGACAGTCTTCGTGATTGAAGTGTCCGTTTTGGTTCGTGATTGATGGTCGAGGCCCACTATCATCCCTTGAATCATGCCAGGAAGGTAGTGCAAATTGACCACGCAACGCACTCCAAGATGAGTTCTTGTCGGACTGGTAGATATACTATTCGCGCATGAAACAAGAACCAGCGGACCGCCGAAGGTAACCACATATTTAGTTTCGAATCTGAAATTACAAGCGGAGGAAGGCATCGCAATACTCCAGCCTGAGAACTCGAAATAGCCTGGTTCTTCCAATCTCTCAATTGTACACACAGTTAATTACTTCACGTGTGACGCCGAGAGGCTAAGGAACCGATCACCAGAGCGAGCAATTGAGCGAGGGCCGCGGCATGGCTGCGGGAAGGAAGTCACAGGGATGGGATGGGAGTGAAATCTCCAGCACGAGACTTCGAAGTGGGCTCGTTTAACGAATCTGTATTGTGGAATCCGCAACTGGTGATGCCGTCGAGAACTAGCTGCCGATTGTCAAATGCCATCCCCTTCTTTAATCCAGCAACGCCAACCTGGATTTTCGAGAATTACGATCCCAGTAGGACGCACAAGACAAAAGACCACGCACTCGGTTCAATTTCACCCTTTATTCTCTTCTGGATAAAGGCATCCGCACGCGCCCAAAAATCCCATCCGCCCCGGGTACTGATGACCCACTCCATAACATAGTCGTCCTCGGATACATTCATGGTAACAAAACGGGAATCATCGATCGATCGCAGATGACGCGGGTCGGGGAGGAGAGTGTAGAATCCAATGAGAGCCTCTAGTTTTCTGCATCGCGAAGATACCTGTGTCGCCTCTCTGTTGCCTTGGAAGAATGCCAGATGCGTGAGGGCGGGAAAGAGGGAGAGATGGTCGATGAGATGGGCCACGTGGGGGCCGCGGTGGAGGGAGTCGAAGAGGTCGAGATGCGTAACGAAAGTGAACATGGGGTGAAGCGATTGGGGATCCATGCCTTTCAGAAGGCCTTTCAGATCAAGGTTCAGCCGACGCGCGCGCGTAGCACCAAGCGCCGCCAGTATTCCGGGACCTGCACTTTGAGCTAACCGGCCATACACCGTAATAACCGTAAAAATACGGTCCGTATACGGTATTTTACGACCGTAAAGTGCCCCATGTAGATCAAGAAAGCTGGCCAAATGAATTAATGATGAGCCTGTGTTGATGCTGTCGCGGAATTACCCCACTTAGCTTCAGATGCGAGATTGCCCGGGACTATCGGAACGCCGTTACTCAACTGAAGCATTGGAACTCAACCTCGCCGCCAGGCCTGAATGCCACCACCCAAATTCTCTGTCCCCCTTCATACCATCTTTATCTTTCCCTGAATATTCCCCTGTAGACTGTTCCCTTATTTTTCCTTTCCAGGGTTTCCTATTGTTCTTTCTGTCATTGCACCTCTCGCGGTTCACCTCTATTCAAAAGTTACCCATATGGTTTAATTCTTACGCACGCTGGGCATTTTCTCGTTCCCTGTCATGTAACCACAATTTTCTATATAATCTGGGTAGTTCATTTGTTTTAGCTCCACTCTCAGACTCACGCTACTTCTGTGGCGCGTCAGCGCGTCGAATCTGACAATGAGTCGGATGATAATCATCATCCAACTGTCCCTTGCGATACAGTTTCGGCGACAGCACCGGCCGATGGAGCAAGGGACGACATCGCCCAAGACACATCCCGTGATCCAGAGCCAGCGTTGCCTCCGCTGCCCGAGGTCGCGCAGGAATCAGTGGAGACGTTAAAAGTAGTGGGAGGGGACTCACCAATGGATGTCGACAATGATTCTCCCACATCTTCTACGGTACCAGAGAGCACGGATACGCCACCAGAACTTAGTTGCAGCTCAAGCAGAAGAGCCCAGTGCGCCAGGAAAGCTGGCGCGAAGGACCGCCAAGTTGCTGAATCTCGGAGGCTGTGCGGAGTTACGTTAATTGGGTCGGAATTTTACTTTGTCTTCACAATCTGGACTCTGAAGTAGAATGTGACGTGTTTCTTTGCCCAATGTGAGCGGGCGGAATCACACATCTGTCAAAGGGGGCAGCACAAAATAGAGCAATACGACGAGAAGATATGCATAACGATCCGGCTGCTATGTGGAGTGTGAAATCAGTGCTCAAAATGTATAAAGGTAAAGGAACCAACCGTTGAATATGGACGCAACTCCCTCCGCATTCCATGTGATTACTTGACAAACCAACGAGAACCTAGCAAGAATTGGAGTTATATCAGCACTCACATCATCCACATGTTATGAGAGAATAAAGCCTAAGAAAACGTCTTGGTAACACCGAACAGCAACCAAGTATCTGATATCATAGAAGCCAACTGCATCCTGTTGGATAGGTCAGTACATGACGAGGCATAATTGGTCTGCCTACAGGACAAGCCCAACTGCCGGATGTTATAAACGATTAAATATTTGTTGAGCCAAAATCAGCCCGGAAATTAGAGGAACCGAAGATCAGTATCGAAATGAAGACTTTCGTGATGCATTTCAACGCTGATGATGCGGAACATAGCGGCTTGCATTTCCGCACCACTGATTGGGGTCGCTGAACGCAAAACATCAGCGCTGCCGAAACTGCCGCTGATATGCCTGATTTCGCGACCCATATTGGTTCTGTATGAAACCTGGAGTTCCAAATCTGCTGAAATCCTTCGGGGTTGCCATATATAGCAGCCCCGAAGCATTTTCGGTGAAGTTTCCGCTCGCATTTCAGCCACCCCGATATCGGTCGGGAAATCAGACATATCAGCAGCCGTTTCGGCGCTGCTGATACCATGTGTTCTCGACCCATTTCCATGATGCGGAAAGGGAACCAGTAATGTTCCGTATCATCGGGCTCGAAACGCATTACGAAGGTCTTCATCTCGGGAATAATTTCCGGTCCCTGGATCCGTGCAGTTTTCGGTCGGATTTCGCCTCAAAGGATACCCAGTCAGATACTTAGGTGGTTCGAGCTAACTTCCGGTGGCCGGAAATTTAGCTAATTGCCGTGTGAGTCCACCAACATATAGATGCTCACAGCGTGTGTATCTGTGGGAAGAGTGATTATATTGCTTGCGGAATCTGACACAAGAATCCTGCGGAGCATTGCTTCCGGATAGTGCATATAAGGATGGATGTCCTGCACACTCTTCCCACCCATTTTCAAAATGTCCCATCAGCCCAACATCACTGAATTCCGCCTAATCAACATGATAGACTGCCCGAAACAGGCAGTAGCGCTCCTGAATGCCTTGCATGATGGATTTGGGACACCATTTGTGCTAGCTATATCCAGCACCAGAGTCCTTGATGACTACATTGCAGGTGATAGACTTCGGGAGAGAAAGAATCTGTATCTCGCGCTGCGAATGCGATTCTTATTGGACATAAGCGGTCTTGCGCGTTGCATTCGCTCCCTCCTATCCCTACATGTCATCTTTCCGTTTCTTGCTGCCAGCGTGCCGGGCTGCTGGGGCTCAAGGGGAGAAGAAACTGGGTTTTCACATATGGCTTTGTACGGTGCCTGGGGCCGTCGTCCGGTAAGCCCAAAGAGCGACATTCTTACGGCCGTAACCGTATACGGTTACGATGGGGATCCTGATTCATTAACTATTCTGCATCTGCAATCTTACGGAATGTTCAAGGCGCAAATAACTCTACAGCCTTGGGCGTTAAAAATCTCCTTTAAAAGGGCGGATAGAGGAGTTGACTAGCTTGACTGTCTACCGCCACAGCTAGCACATCATCGCTCATACCTCTACTACATGTCCGACAGCTGCCAGCTTTTCACCCGCCTTCTTCTCCCGAAGCGCCATGGCTACCCTTTATTCCACCCACAGCCTTTTGACGACTTACCTCTGGAATCTCGGCATATCGGGACAGAGATTGGAGATGTTGGGGTTGTCACGGCGGACGGATCCTTCGATGTTATCTTCAACATCTGTCGCTCGTCGAGCGACCCAGTAAATCGGTTCGGAGTACCTGAAAGTTTTGAGCAAGTTCAGCTTGGTCCCGGAGATGTCGCTCCGCGAGCGCAATACCACCGCCCAGGATCCGACGTATCAAACACAGCAATCAGCAAGCGGCGCTTAGATGTGGACGCGGGCGTAGAAGGCAACGTGTAAGGTTCCCTTGGTGATTTCAGGATCCAACATTCTCATATTTTTCTCCAGATTTCTTCCGTTCGGAGCAGGAGCAGTTGTGGAAATATCCATGTCTTCAAAGGAGACCGCAGTGCTGCTGTTACCAGATGGGGCTTCGCGGACGGACCTTCGGCCCAAGAACATATTCAGGGATTACGCGTTGAAACATGCGCAGCGGTGGTACGCATTTGTCAACGGAAGGCTACATCGCATGGTGGCCAACGGTGACCTGTATCTTGTGACGGGAACCGACAAATCATTTTCATGGAGTGTTGCGGCCGTTGAAAATCACTCAGAAGACTGTAAAATCTCGCTGAAATTGAAGGCCGCTCAGGTCGGATCTGCTGGGACTTCTTGCTTTTGGGAATGGGAAACTGCCAACTCCTTCGCAGACTCGGGCCCAAGGCCACTTCCAGCAGATGGGGAGAGGTCTGAGAATCAGACCATATTTCTCCGTGGTTTCAAAGTCGCAATTCGCACTTCCTCTCTCAAGAAATCCGCGAAAGCGATCTCGATTGTCGACTCAAAGCCATCGGATATTCTTTCGAGAACCGGCGGATCCCCATTTTCGCAATCACGTTTCACCAGTACAGGAAGCTTCTTTCGCAATTCTCCCCCCTCGGGCAGCGGTGGTGTAAAGGACAACACAGAGTCTGTTGAAGAATCAGCTGAATACTTCCCAGGAAGTGCCACGGTTCGTTATCGGTTTCTGGGTTTTCATGCTTCCGCTCATACCTCTTTCCCATCTGAAGCAATCCGCCAATATCACTACGGCGAATAATCTTTCGAAGGCTGGGAGCTCCTCTTTCTCGCAGTCATGCCCGACTAGTGCGCATGACTCGGCTTCCTCTGGAAGCGATGGAACGTCAGACGACGAGGAATTAATTGTCGACTCCGCTGAATACTTCCCGGGGAGTCCGAAGGTTCACTTTTAAATTCAGTCATGCATTCTACCTTGACGATTATTGTAACAGGGGTACCATCCAGGATCCACTATTAACGACTATCTTCTTAATGTTGTACGCTGTCGAAATGTTTCAACGCAACATTGACCATAATTTTGTCTTCAGTCTTCTACTGCCGATGTTGCAGTGACACACGATGATGAATGGATGTCTGTGTTGCATGAGGCAAGTCGCTTGTACGCTGACGCACGCGCATATTAACCTTGGTTTTAAGAGTGAAGAGGAATTCCCCAATGACTACGAGCTCATTCGGCGCATTTCCGGCAAATATGATTTAGACACGTCCTCTGGTGAATTTCATTGGTTGCTACGTTCGGTTCCAGCTAAGTTCTTGCTTTGAAGCTGGAATTTATCCCAAATCCAGCCCCGATAAATGCAAACCTCCGCAGTCAGATCCAGGAAGCCCTAAGAAGGAAGCATACGCCACACCAGCCATGTTCCAACCCTTCGACAACCCCAGTCAGTTCTATCCTGGTCTTATTATTTGGTGCGACCCGAACTGCCGCGAAATGGACATTTCCACCCTTGCGCCCAGTGACATGTACGACCGCAAGAAGACAATGGAGCTCAGACCCTGCCTCGTTGTCGCCGTGAACTACAGCAACCAATCGTTCCAAGTTTCCCGCATTTGCGCGACGACGGTAAGCCGCCATCCAAATTCTCCCTCCACCACCTCATCGTCGGGCCCAAGCCAATAGACACTCGACAGTGGGTCCGGGTTGACACCGCGCCCTCCATCACATGGAGGTATGATTCTTGAATGCCCCTTGCACATACTTTAAAATTTTTGAATTTTCCAGGTTGAATGATGCGTGGATTTGGGTGGGGACGCCGCCCACCCTCGCGATGGTGCTCAACAACGCCAAGGTTATGCATCGTGCGTTGGTCTAATTCTGAAACATCTGTCACCCATTGTAACATAATTTGGCTTTCGCCAGCCCACAAGGAAATGCAATTCGTCACGAATCCTATCGCGGCTTCCAATCTCCAGAATTATTGGACCCACCGACAAAATTACCTGAGGTACTGTCAGATGCATGGTTCGTGTCTGAAAGTACTTCCGATTGGCCCTCATTGAAACATCATTCCAGACGATGAAAGTTCCCGCCCGCGGGCCTCTACCAACTATTCGACAACTCCTCAGACCCTGCACTTGGCATCTCAGTCCCAATCAGGCGCTCCTCAATATCTCGCCAATCCTCATAGCGGCAGTCTGAACTCGCAGGGTGCTACATTCAGCACACTCTCCTCCAAACCCGTAGTTGTCCCGCCGGGCTTCACGGAAACTCACCCAAACTCTCCGGGCTGGTGGCGTAACCCCGAAACAGGATGGTTTTGGCACGCTAGTCGTGGGCTTTTGCCTCCTTCGACCCAGAAATAACTGCGTTCCGACCATTTCAAGCAACAAGTTAGATGTCTTACCCCGTACTAATCTGAAGTCATCCATGACCCCCCACAATTATACGTCCTAGTTCTCCCCTTGCTGTTTGGCGTATTGCCGTAGAATTATCATTACCGTGTTTCGGACTAATAAAACCTTGAAACTGCCTGTTCCTACATATTTATCTACCTGTTCTGAACCTCAAAACAGTGGCTGTGTCATTTGCTCAGCCACAGGTGGCTGTGTTCATCCCATAACCACGGTTGTGACCATCAGAGCGGCATGGACAATATAAAGGTTCATGAGGAGGTAGTCGGATTTGTCATAGGGTCAAAATTCATTGCGCAGGATAATATTCCAACAGATCCAATTCAGGTGGAGCAAATAGAGACTAGTGCAATTTAGATTTCGGCGCTGTGGGTCTTTCAAAACCCGTCTTGTCGTATATTCCTTGTTCATTGAGATTTTTTTCAGCCCGGTGTATACAAAATTCTTAACCGTGGTACATCGACCTTGCTTTGTAGCGGTGGGTACCATGACCCAATATTCGTCACGTATGCCAACGAGGACCCGGGTCCGTTTGGCTTGGTATGAGCGCTACCTTTCTTGCATTGTCAAGGGCAATATTCATTTGATATTTTCAGTGGAACATCGAGCCTGCTGGGCAGTGCACGTTCATGATATTGAAGTTTGGCCTTGGACAGCCTATTTCCATAAATTTCAAGGTACATGCTCGTTGTCAATAGAAATTGGTTTCTATTTAACCGGCCATTCATGTAGGGAGAAATTGGATTCGGCCCCGCAGACGTTCCTGGCCAGTTCACCATTTCCGCTGCGGGGAAAGATCAGTTCATAGTACGCTCTGTTCGCCTTGTTTTAAATGTACCCAAAATTTTCCTCCTCAGATTGGTGTAGTCGATGAGAAAAAAGTGTGGGCGGTCGATGCTAAAATGAAGGTCTCCACTGTGAGCCACTCACCACTCTCATTTTCTGTCTGCATGAACTAATTCGAGAAAAATGCAGCTGAGTATGGACCTTGAGAGCGGTGCATTAGAGCAGTTATGGCAGTTCACAAAAATTGCACCACGTCTGGAAGATCAAGCCGACTCTGAGGATTTAAACCATGGCCAGATGCACCTTCTAATAGAATAATCATAACTTACTTTCTTCGGTTTGGAGTCTAATTTTTTGAGTCAGGTAGTCCGGCGTGTTGTCGCCATGCTTTTCCCGCGGTGCAGACTGTCTGGCAGGCCTCTCATGAGTTTTATTCTCTCGTTCTCAGACTCAGACCAGTGGCATGGGAATTTGTTATGACAGACCTGCTTAGAACAACAAACACTGCGCTCAAGGGCCGGCTAGATTTAGCCGCGCCTAGCTAAGCGATATCTAGCCACACCTAGACATCGCTTGGCTAGCACTGCGGAGATGTGTTTGTTTTACCATAGGTAAAACGAGCCAGTAATAAGTATTCGAGGTTCAAGCTGTTTGATAAGGTGTTTTATCTACAAGTAAAAATAGAGTATAATGAATCATTTTTCATGCTGTTTTTCATTGAGACAAAAGAAAGCTTTTACCAGGGAAAAATTATGCTGTTTTTCCCACACCTTTCATCCCACTAAAACAAATTGTTTTTCCGTGGCACTAGAAAAATGTTCCCACTGCTCTTCAATGAAAAACAGCATGAAAAATGATTCATTATACTCTATTTTTAATTGTAAGTAAAACACCTTGTCAAACAGCTTGAACCTCGGATACTTTTTTACTGGCTCGTTTTACCCACGGTAAAACAAACGCATCTCCGCAGTGTAGGCGCCCAGCTGTGGAGGCTTGGCGGGCGCCGGATCAACACGCCTCAGGCGTATGTGGGGATTTGATATATCATAGAATTATCCGATACACATGTCTGGCATAAAAGATGTCATCAATGTGAACCCTTTCCTATGATCGTTATGTACTTTAAGCGCCACTGCGCACACTGGTCTTTCTGACTCCCCTTGATGAAACGACTCGGAGCATCCTTCCAAAGTCCCCGCGGCGACTACGTTGTGGAGGGGTCGGATGGCCGGAGTGCGGAAATCCTCCCGCACGCTGGTTACGGGTTTATCCCGTAATTAATTTTATCTTAGGTCCGATCATTATTTGTACGGTAAATAGCCTCCATCATTCAATTTCACCATCGTACCACGACATCCACGGCCAGTGTAAGGCAAGCGCCTAGAGGCTGTATAGACGCGCCTCGCCCCTTTCTCTCAGGAACGCCGTCAGTGGGCTCATAGCCACCAAGAACCTCGTTTCGTCACCTTTCCCCCACGCTCTCTTCTCACGCCACTTCGGCGTCTTTCTTACTCCATCTTCACTTCGTTTTCGCACTCTACGGCTCGGGGCCGTCTTCGATACTCATTCCCTATCGTTCGTTCGACCGCTACCCGGATCACCGACCCATTCCGAGGACCTACGGCTCGGGACTTTGACCCCTCCACAACGTCCCTCTTTTGAAGGTCGTTCTTGCCTGGGTTTCAGCAATCGCACTCGCTAGTGGTCATCACGCCTTCTACGCCTCCCTCGACAACTATCCCGTAACTTCAGGCACCACCACATCGTTCTTCGTGCACTCTTGAAGCTGATTTACCCAGAGCGGAGTTTAAAAGTTTCACACCTCCATTATTTTATCAAGACTTAGATGAGAACACCATCCCTAGACTCGTGTCTCTCTCATTATTACGGTGGCAAAATTGGGTTATAAGCAGATTTGGAAAATGATTTGTTGTGAAAATTTTAAGGTAGGTAGATAGGTATATTCCGGCGCGGTCCCGTTAAGAAACAGCCGGGGCCCGTACTACGTACATGGCGTCTAATGTACGCTGCGGATTAATTAACCGTTCTTTAAGATTTTGCTCGCTCGGCTGTGCTCATTCCCCATTAATCCAGTCTCCTTCTGCTTTCCCTCTTCCTCTTCAGCTAACCCCTTCCAACTTCAACTTCTGGGCTTGCTGTTTCATTTCATGTGCAACAGCTGACCCGTGCGTAGTCGTGTCTTGGCAAGGCGCAGCAGATTGTAGCTGCTGCTGCCTACGGCACAGCGTGAATGTATTCATCCCGCCGTGAGGTCACGTAGTCCTAGTGTTGCCGCGACTCAAAAAGTCGAGTCACGACTCGACAAGTCGACTTCAAACAACATTCGACTCGACTCGACTCGACTTGGATCCATCCAAGTCACTCGAGGTCGACTCAGGTCGGGGTTTTTTTTTTTTTGGGATGTTCTCATACCCATTGCGACAGAGCGAAGGGTTGCTTCGTTTCGCTCTGGTTAGCTTCTGGGACTCAGAAAACACAAATCGCTGAATTGTGATCCATCTTCAATGGTTTCCCTTGCATCAGAGGGCCTGAGTCACACATCGAAAATATCCCCAGGAGGCAGAATAGCTGCAAGTCCCCCTGAACACCATGAACTGCCGAATGAAAGCCAACATTAAGCGAACTTGGCGTTCGTCTGATAACAGAAGGCTGTACGTCACCCTTAACGGACATAAAAAACCCTCTTCTCGCCATCAGCTTGCCACCAGCAACCTCGTTTTTTTGGCAGTACGCTCGTCAACACTCCTTTCCCCAAAATAGGCTGTGAGGTCTAGTTCAAGACCTAGCAGGTGCTCCTTTTACTTTTTATGTGGCTGATTCCATTCATAATTCTCATGAATGCTTCTTCTGCTGCTGTCGTTCAGGCTCAATGATTATGTCATTGTCGCCACATCTGGGCTGCCTCCTTTGTCTTCTTTCATAGCATACAGACCCCACGCATGTGGTCCCCGGTGCCCGGTTGTAATCGCCCAGAAGTCGGTCTTTTGCTGCATTGCGGCTCAATGTGTGAAGGAGAGTCTTATGGATCAGGCAGGGCTCAATTCATTCCATCCAGTATGTGTATGGCCTTTATGAGTTATATTGCGATTTAATGGCACTTGTTGCCTTCGGTATTTTTGACTTCATTGACATTTCAAGGAGGTCAAGCTCGTGCCCTGCCGTCACCACCCGCTACGTGTGGTGAGCTGCTGTCCAGCTGATCTCCGGCCCGAAACACGCTGTTTTGTCTTGTGGTTTCCCTGCTGCGTGGGCATGCTTTATATGTGTTAAATCACGAATGTCAGCTGATACTGCATCAGGATCCCCGCAGTGTGGCTGTTACAAACACGGACGGCGGGGTGCAGACAGTGGTCTGGCTCTACCTTGCATGTGTGCTGCTAGTGATGCTCATGCCTTGGCTTCAAGCCACGAAGCCAAGAAGCCAAAGCCGTGGCTTAACAAGCTAGGCCAAGCCAAATCCTTGGCTTTGGGACGGCTTTGGCTTTGGCTTAGGGTGTCTAAAGCCTGTCAGAATAGCCTTTCAGGCAGTTTTGAGGGTGATTGTGGTTGAATTTGAGATCTAGTTTTGAACTTGTCATGCCTCATGACATGCTTGGTGGCTGTTCATTCCGGCTCTCCAGAGTAAACAAAAAATATCTAGCATACCTCAAGTAGCCTCAAATGACATACGAATGTGCGGCATGCCAGTTTCCTGCTTTTTGTAGCATAATGTCCGTGGCAAGAAATACGGTTCAAGCCCTGGCTTGAGCCAAAGCCAAGCCAAGCCAAGCCCTCCCCCGACGGCTTGGGCTTTGGCTTGAGGACCAGTAAGCCAAAGCCGGGGCTTCCAAGCCAAGCCAAGCCAAAACATCACTATGTGCTGCTGCCTCCCTAAATTGCACGGTCTCCCGTGGGGCTGTCCGTGATGCGCACTATATCTAGTACTGCCCGGGATTGTGTGTTCTACAGCAGCCCTTGTCTGATACACTCGGCCGTTCCTCGTCTGCTCGCGGCCCTCAACTCATTTGCGCCAACGAGCCCAGCCCGACGAAGCCTTCCTGCTGCAGCGGCCGTGGAGGGTTTGACACGGGCACTACCAAACATTTCACACATGGCTTGCATTATGCCTGTATTCAATTTCTCTTGTCAGATGTATCCTAAGTAGTAGCCTATCAGATTATTTTTTTCATCACTTTTAACGGATGCCATGATAACCGTGATGCCATGGAGCTATCCTCTGTGAGCACATCGTTCAGAAGAATAATAACTCCTGCATGAATGCCGTGAGGATGCCTCTCTAGTCCTTCCAAACGAGCCATTACTCAATAATTTCCTCCTCTAATTCAAAAGTTGATGGATCCAAAATGAAATGGGGACATCTCGCACTGGAGCTTCTTATACTCTTGTCTAGTAACCCCAACTTGAGTGACTCGAAGTCGCGGCACGTCGCGGCATCACTGAACCCTGTAGACAGGTTCAATTCTCACATTGATACCACACGCCAAAATAGCACCTATAGGTGAATGGCACACGATTTGAACACACATTTCTATGACAAAGGGAGTCTTAAAATATTTCTTGACTGTCAGTTTGATTCATTTAACAGGCACATTCTGTAATCGAGCAATCTTTCAATGCCTGCGTCCAAATTTTCTTGACTGTCAGTTTGATTCATTTAACAGGCACATTCTGTAATCGAGCAATCTTTCAATGCCTGCGTCCAAATAAAGGAATTAACTTGCAGCATCTTAATGGCAGTGTTGCAGGTGTATGTGAGTCATACCACCATGTTGGTACTTCACTTTGGAGTGGTCTCTATCTGTCATAACTTTGTGCCAATTTCATTTTCAAGAATCGCGTTAGCTATCTAGAAAAGTGTTATGGTCACATAACTGCTGCTTGCCTCCACTCTCAGCTTACCATTGGCTCCTGTAGCCGTCATTACATCCTCTCGACCTAAAATAGGTTCGCAGAACGCCACCGTCAGAGACAGGCCAGCCGAGTTCATATCACCTTAAGTCTCTTGTTTCCACCGTGTGCAAACGTTCCCAGCACGATGAAAATAATAACGCGCAGAGGCGCGTCTCACGCCAACCTATTCTATTCCTAGGAACAATGGCCCATTCTTCCAGCCAGCTGCCTTTTACTTTTCTTCCCTTTCTTTGACTCTGTCCGCTAGTCCCATATGCTAGTTATATCCTCCTCTAGCAATCGGTTTATCATATGCCCCGCGCTGGGAAATCGGCCCTGTAACACATCAAGCACATTGAATGCTCGTGCAATGTGAACCAAATCAACGAGGAATTACTCAAGGAATGGGACGTTCGGTCATCCCAACTGCATTGGGCGTCGAAACGTTGTCTGCAAATCATCCCACACGCCAGCAAAATGGTAGGAGATAAGCCATCCATCGCACAGAGAGTTCCCTTCGTGCTGTGAGTCGTGCGAGCTATCATTTCTTTGGCATCTGCTGGAGATCTCACCATTGAACTCTGTCGTTGATCCGTGCTGTGAACATTCGAGATCAATTGGCCCGATGGAAAGAAGAGTGACCGAAAAGAACAGCACTGCTGTTGGGTCGAGCCGGGGCAGGAATAACCGCCGCTGCGGCATCCAGTATCGTGGAATGTCGGTGTCACTGGACTGCAGATATAGAACAAAGTCATCGTTTCAAGTTCTCCGGCACAGAACACATGTACTTGTCTTTTGATATTAATGCCCGATGGTTACTCCCGAGATGGAGAAGGCTGCAGTGATGGCCTGCAGAACATATTCGAGGGCATCGCTTGATAAATCCGGCGGCCGGACACAAAATTAGGTCGACGCTCTGCAGGGGAGCATTGTTTCTTCTACGACTCGGTTAATTGAGATTCACAGGTGGCGGCTCTTTTCCTGGCTGATAAATGCAACAGCAACAGTAACAACGTTGCCACCGGGACAGGAATATCTTGGGGTCCAGATGTGGAATCTCGGCGTCGTCGGACTTAGATTGGGAAGACACATATAGCACCGGAACAAAGTTCCCGTTGCACATTCTCCCACACAGAGCGCGTGTACACATCTGTCAATATCAAACGCAAGGAAGACTGCAGTGGTCCCTTATTCGAGGAGGCGTCACACGAAAATGCCGTACCGTGCGCGGAGCAGAGCCATGAGCGGATATATCTGCCGGAGGGGAACACAGTCGGGCGTCCGGTACAGCCGCTGGTTGAATTTGGGAAAACGGCACGCCGCTATTTGAGTTGAGCAGCAAGTTGCCAGCAGCTCAATACTGTGGAGGATGGAATTATTGAGGCAAAGCGGATGCTAAAGACATAGGGCGCGAAGACCATTGACGCGGGAAAACAATCCAGATCGACCCGCACTGTCCGTCCCTGGCTATCACTGTACATGTGAAGACGTCTCGATCCCCGTATCGCTGAGCACCGCAAAGCGCAACCCCCAGAAATCAAAGCGGGCGTATGCCGCCGCAGCGTTATTATCGTTCCCAACACCAATACACTCCCAAGGCACGCAGAAACCACATAAGGGCATCGATATGGTCGTACTGCCCCCACCGAGAAACGGCGAGTACAAACACACAAATCAGAAGCAGCTGTCTGCGAAACGTGAAGAGGTTATGGCGGAAAGGTGATGGGCGATGCGCCGACAAACACATCCCATACGCGTGCTCTCTCTTCGGCGTGATCTCAGCTGAGGCACACCCCACCCGCAGTTCTGGTTATGGACGCGCCAGCCGCCCACCGACGCGATCAACGACGGCAGAAGCTCACTAAGACCGCTGCACCACTCCCGCCTGCGATCGGTCACGCTACGGGCCACCACGTCCTCACAATGGTACACCACCCATCGGATGCGATCGCGGAGGTCGCTACTCCTCGCAGCACGAGACCTCTTCCCCAACGACGAGGAGGCGTCGGCACACACAACACACCAGGACACATAGCACCGAACGGCGTGGAACTCACCGCACTATTTCCGCTCGTCAACAGCCCTATCGCAATCCCGATTCCCGTCTTGACAGTTGTGTCGGTCGGGACCGCAAAAAGAGAGACGTTAGCTTCTGTCCGTGGAGAAGGAAGGGAGAGCGAAAGGAGTAGGGAAGGGTCGAAAGGAGGAACGGACAGGTCTCGATCCACTTCGATGCGCCATCGAAATGCTGTAGTCTCTCGAATGTTCGAGGGCCAAATCAAATTCGTGACGAAGAGCGCACATCCGCAATCTGGGTTGAAGCACATCCTCGCGCGATGCATCCACCGTCTGGCACGATCGCAGAGCCCCCCTCGCATCCCGGTTGCCTGGGCGGGCTCCATCCCGCAGCCATGGTCTCAGCGAGTGTGGGAGGCTCACATGGTGGAACGTGGAGTGCTGTTCGGCAGTTAACCTCGCATACGCAGTTCTCGTCTCTTTTGCTGCACCGCGACATGCATCTTTTCGGGCAAAGGGATTTTGACGCAGCACTGACGTTTGACGCATGCTGCGTCAGTCTGCGTCAGTTCAATTTTGCGTCGGTGTTGTACTCACCTTTATTGCTCTTCTTGCAGATACTTTATTAGCTCATCTTAAGTTCTAGGCGGTCCAGACCACCAGAGGACTTAAGTGATAGAGAACTTAAGTGATTGCAACAAGGATTATATCAAACACAAAAACAAAAACCACTAAAGAGATTCGAACCGCCGACCTCCCGACTTCCCAGAGGAGAAAAGATATGAAGATTTCACCACTACACCACAAGGGCCATATGTGAAGCACTCAATCAGACTGTTATTAGATGTCTTCTATGCCCTCTTTCTACCGTGGTAAGTACTGCATATGTATTGACTCACTTGTCATTTCCAGTCATCTTTCATCATGTTTTTTATATAGATTAACTTATTGAAACAGAACAATCTTTGAATCATCTATAGACAGTGGTTTGGCCACAGGACCTGAAAAAGAAAGTGGAGAAGGTTTAGGCCATTATAAGGCTAATATTGTATCTGTGTGATCAAGGTACCATCTCCTGCTTGGTGTAGTGGTTAACACCTTCACTTTCTGAAAGAAATAACTTGGTGAAAAGTTAGGAGATCTGGTGTTCAAATCCCATGGGTGGATTTCTTTTTTCTGTTTGGATAGGACTTAAGTGTTTGGATAGAACTTAAGTGTTTGGACAGGATTTAAGTACTTGGGAACTTAAGTATTGCCTGACTTAAGTGGTACAGGACTTAAGTTCCAGGGGGTGTGGGCCTCACATTTACAGGCTGACCGCATGCAGGGCAGAACTTAAGTTCAGCGGGACTTGAGTTCTGCTGTGGTTCAGACCGGCATTAACTTAAGTTGAGCTCCTTCAATTTCATCTTCTTGGCCTCCCATCTTCCACAGGCATCTGTGGCAGTGACCAGTACATTATTTAGCATCATGATCTTTGCGGGAAGACGCCGTCGAGGACGTTAAAAACAACGAAGAAAGGGTCGTGCAGCGTCAATCAGCGTCAATTGCACTGCGTCATATGCGTCACAGCGTCAATCTGCGTCAGTATGCGTCAATCTTCTGCGTCAATTATGCGCCGAGCAGCGTCAGTCCCGGTGCTTGCAGCGTCAACCCCCATTTCAGTCAGCGTCAGTCCGCGCCAGTCGAGCGCCGTGACACAGCGTCAGTGTGACAAGTCTGCGTCAATCGCAAACTTTAAACCTCACTGTCTGCGCCGCTCATGCGCCTCCCTGCGCCAAGTCGTGCATCATTTCGCATCGGTGTTCTTTGTATCCTAGGCGACTCTTGCACGCATCCGTCCTCCTCTTTGCTGCCATCTTGCGAGCCATTTGAGATCATTATTCCCAATGGCTAATTACTAAACATCAATCCGCAACATTGTCTGCGCCGCCGTAAGTCGAGTCTCTCTGCTGTACCATTCCTTCACCACTCCGGGTAGCGCTGATCTTTTTCATATTCGGCCGACCCTTCCGAGCCTCCACTCGCCTAGGTACGTTCTCCAACACTGTTGATGTGACCCTAAGTAAGTAACCGCATTTGGACACAGCGATCAAAGAGCTTCGGCGTCGTCAACGGCGATGAGGAGAAAAAAGTTGCTTGAAAAATTGTGGAAAAAATTGTCATTGCAGGATGGATAGATTTGAATACACTCATCAAATACTGAATTTAAAATAGATAGGATGCGGCGGTCTTCGTCAACGCGCGCGCCGGTATGCGTCAGTACACAGCCACCATGCGTCAATATTCCTTGACGCTGACTGACGCATCGGCAAATGGCCTTTGAGACTGATGCACTGAACGACTCTCATATATCTTCCGTAGCTCCTAGGAAGCCAAACCCCGTCAATTTGCACCTGGATCAAGCTATTGACAAATTAGTTTTCAGGTAAGAATTACTTTGTTGGGCACGTGGCCCTCGAAACCGACTATTCCCCTAAGCCGCATCCATTAAAAGTCTTTAGTACCACATTGCAAATGCACAAGGCCAAAACTGCAACAGTAAGATCATTGAACTCAGTAGAACAGTTAATTTAATTGATTGGGCCAGGCAAGCGGATTCACTGTAGCCATTGGCTAGGCTTGCTCATTGTCTCGCCATAAGCTACATGCCACCTTGATCCCAGATGCTCTAATGGTCCAGGAAATAACTTTTGCACCTGAGAAACCTGAGCTCTTAGTAACCGTGACGGTCGAATTTTTCTACGGTTCAGCCCTATAAGTACAGTTTTCCTACAAGAACTTTTGTTCTTTTCTCACAGATGTAAGGTTCCAGGATGTTGCCGAGATGTGGTTCGAATTCCCGACACTGACAGATTCTGGCTTGTCATCCCTACAGCAACCACTGTCGACTACATTCTTGATTCCCGCACTCAATCCCCGAAACAGGCCGTGCGGCCCTGGTACCCACCTATGGCGCGACTCTTCAGCGACAACACCAGCGATTCCGCCGGCACAGAGGACTTGAAACTGCGTTCCCTCGGATTAAATCAACCAGATGTAATTACGATTCTCGGCCAGATCCAAGCACAACAGTGAGAACGGACGTCTGTGGCGAGAAATGGGGAAAATAGACTTCACCGTGGTGGTTGACGAGAGATTTCAGTCGGGGATATAACGGAGATGAGATCCAGTGAGGCGGCACTGAAGATCTCTGGTTACTGCTATGTGCGGCGCCGGTTGCATGCGTCAATATTAATTTTAGTCATAAATTGGGAAACCGTAACTGCGTCAATGTCTGCGTGATGGTACGCCGGTGTGACAATGCGTCAAATCGCTGCGTTAATCAAGCGTCGATCTGCGTCAGTTAAAAAACTGCATGCGCCGATCTGCGCCGCTTGCAACGTCACAACGTCACTTTACCCCTGCCCCATCTTTTCCCAATACAAACCTCGATATCTCGAATTTGGAATCGCAATCGAAGTCGCGCACCACCCTCGCAGGAAATTGGGCGAGCGGAAGAATGATGACGTGCAAAGAATACCAATTAAACAAGGTCTGAACACACACCGCCCGAAGTCAATGCGGAAGTTCCCGTTCCACGTGTGCATTGGCAATTTCGACAAGGTCTTCGACGCGTTCGTACACCTGATGTTGAGGTGAAAATCTCGCCCGCAAACGATACTGATTGTTAGCATTGGGGTTGCCGCCAGACGTATGTGAAGCTGAAAAGAAGGAACAAGCTGGAGCGAGATTCCGCAGTACGGCGACAGCAGCTCATGTGGCGTGCACAGACGGATCGCGGTGCAGTATAGGTGAACTGAGTGAATGCCGGAAAGAAAGAGAGTACCCATAGGGAAACCAAGGACGAGTTGACGAGTCACGAACAGGGTACTCACCGGCGTCACCCATCCCCTCGATCTCATCTCTTGCGGAGTAGTCTGTTGAGCATTTCCGTGCTGTGTTCGTCGTGTTCGCGTAGAGTTATCAACTGTTGAAGATGGACTTACCTATTATGGCGTCCAGCGTTGGTCGTTCCGGTTTCGTATTTATTTTATTTACTCTACTTTACTCTCCCGACCGATCGTACTTACTACCGATCGTATCCGCGCCATATATATGGCGCGGGTACCTAATCATGCCCTCAGTCTTGACCACGACGTTGGTGCGGCTGAGGGTACGTCTCATATTTATTCATCCTTTGTACTTTATACTTACTTTACCTGTAGACTACGACTCACTGTATATCTTCTACATCAACGTTGGGAAGAAAGAGGTCAGATTCCGAGGGAGAAGTGGGGCAAGAACCGGGCGCTCCCCGCGCTGCAGCTCCGAGAACATAACGAGTATGGCACGATCCGAGCGTGCGCAGACACGCGCGGTGCTTGCCGGCCCCAAAGCTGTTTCCCGCGAGTATAAAACGACTACTTGAAGGGCAGCTGAGCCCTGTTGGATCCGAGAGGGAAGTGGCTCGAAGACATGGCAGAGTCGGTGAGAGAGATCGTCGTAGTGAGGAAGAAGAGGTCAATGTGGCGGTGTCCGGATCAATGCGGCGTTACTTCCGAAGTCTCCTTTCGCTCTTGCCACCACATGCACGCCGGATCGCGACGCTCTCCAGCACATTTCGTCACAGCCTCGCTGAGACTCGGCTCTACATCAAGCCCTCGTCTACTTTTCCCTCGGATCCAACTCGGTCCAAAACAGCACAAGGAAAGCTAAGGAAATACTATACTAAACAAGCATGCCGAATTGGCTCCTGGTCTTCTCCGATTCTATGGGACTGCTGCAGCGCACAAGAAGAACAAAGACACTAAGAACTCACTTGTGCTTAGTGTCCTCTCATCCACGGATTCCAGCGGCCGCCTCACTCGAGAATCATTCTGTTTACCGCTAGTGATCTTCCCGGCTTGGCTTCAAGCCGCGAAGCCCAAGCCGTGGCTTGACAAGCCAAGCCAAGCCAAATCCTTGGCTTCAGGTGGGCTTGGGCTTGGGCTTCGGTCACCCGAAGCCCAAGCCGACGGCTCAAGCCGCGGCTTGGAGGGGGCAAAATGACAGCACAGCTCCGGTGTTAAAATGTGACAAACTCATCGACGGACGGCATTATAGATCGACGAGGACCTTGATTTGCGGTATGGTTGTGCATTTGATTCAGCTACCTGAACCTCCAATCTCTCAGATAAATGCTGCTCATTATCCTGTGTGGGCATCGCTTGCGCGCGACTATCTCGCTGTGATGTCATCATCGGTATCCAGCGAGTGCGCATTTTCCTCGGCTGGGATTACAATCAGCAAGAGACACAACCGGTTAAACGTCGACATCGTTGAGGCATTACAAGTTCTCAAATGTATAATATGCCGTGATTTGATGTTTCGTAAGTCGACTCTTATGGACAACACCGGGTGCGATGCTGAGGAGGATGCTGATGATGGTGGGAAGGAGGGCGAAGAATGGGATGATCTGTTACACCGCAAATGAACACTAATGTTTTTGGGACCTCACGGTGTTGATAAGTGTGGATCAAGATGTGGATGCTGGGAAGCCCCCGGACTAGGATCAAGATGACCTCAAAAAAGAAAATCATTTTGACATCAGCTCGACCCCGGATGTCAGAATGACATCCTCACCGCGGAGGCCAAAATGATCTGGCTTGGTCGTCATTGTGGGATCCACAAGAGCCCTTCTTCTCACTCCATTGTGCTCGGTCGAACGATCACGGCAATAGGGGAAAAAGGCGATTCAATTATTATTATCATATACAGTAATCCAGAATAGCCGCTCCATCTTGTTCACCAGTAATATAAACCAACCTAGTCTCGGAGTCGTTTATCTCCCCGCATTTGATCGTCCAAGTAGCTGGCCATTGAATTCCGTTGGTGATGGGGCAACTTCGATATTTTGTACAGGTCTTGTGCACCGCTGGTGAGCCTGGTTGTTTTCCGGGTGGCAGAGAATTTTCGCGGGACAGAGATCTTGATAATTCCGTGCATTGAAGGCCCGTGGTGTTGCTCTCTTGGGCTGAGGCATCTTCTTTGTGGTTTGCAGTTTGCAGTCTTGATCTTGCAGTCTTGATCTTGCGCGCTTGACACAGTGACATTATGTTAGAAGACATCCTTATTGCACCATGTGTCTTGAATTCTGTGCTTCGAGCTTCTTGGTATACTTTGTGAGAGGGGCCGTTCAAGTTGAGCTCATCAGGGAAATCCTCTTTTGGTAATTTCCCTGCTTTACCCCAAATTTTTGCCGAATCCGGTCGGATTACCAACTTTACCTGTCATTACCCTCATTACCAGTTTTACAACAGTCCCAAAAAATTACTCCAGATTTGGGGAAGTTTACCAACCATTACCAGTCATTACCAGCTACTTTCCGCCCATTCAGTTGCTTGCACATTGGTTCACTATTATCACAAAATGGGTGTTCAAAAGAAATGATATTATTCATCATGCTAACTACATACGCATACAATTTGAAAGCTACTGAACTAAAATAGAATATATCCCACTACCACCATTACTGCCAAAAGCACACGGCAGGCACAGTAACATGACCATTGCAAACTGAGCAAAGGTATCAGTAAATCAAAGCCGATGAGATGCACTAACACACACAGGTTCAGGTCAACATACATGGTCATCGATACTGTATAACAATATGTCAGACAACATTCGGAGTTGTGAAAAAGGGAGGGACAACATACCGTGTGTTCTTGGGCTGGGCATCGAAGTAAGGGACAATGACGCCTGTCTATGGGCGGCCATCAGCTTGATTGATGTGATGTGACACGAGGTATGGTAACGTACATAGCCTTCGTGGCGAGCCTTGTCAAAGCTCGACAGAGCAGGAAAAAGGACCAAGATTGAAGGAATGCACCACAGCTTACTGGCAGCCCACACCCACGCACTTCAAATACACAAATTGGCGGCACTGCAGGGAATGAGCTTTACTTCCGTCAGCTATGACAGAAAATGGAAGGCTGTCATGACTTACGGAATTGTCCTTTGGTGTGTCGCATGTCGAGTGCGTGAAATAGACACACCGCAAAAAAGGAATATTCTACATGGCAGAAAACGTTTCGGAATACAGTAGTTTCAGCCATGAATAAAACTCAGCTGAATATGTTGTTGAATCCTTTGCCTTTGGCTTGCCAGAAAATGTTGACGAAAGCAAAGAATTATGCTGCGATTTCAATCCCGTTGAAAGTAAAAGATTCAACTGCATCCTCAACTGATCAGAAAATGTTGCTGAAATCAATCGAATCAGCTGTGCTTTCTACCTTGCAGAAAGTCTTACATTCAGTACGCCGGAAGTGCAGCCGAAAACAATAGATCCGGCTACGGATCCGGTGCTTCCGATGGTGTAATTGAATTTAATTGTTTCGGCGTCTGCCGAAAGTGCGGCTGAATGTTATACATTCAGCTGAGCTGAATGTGATCTGCAGATCATCTGCAGCTCAGCAGCAGCTCAGCGGCAGCTCAGCGGCAGCTTATCTGCGGTTCACCTGCAGCTCATCTGCAATTCAACCTGCAGCTTCAACTACAACTTGCTTCAATTCAGTCAAACAGTGACCCTTGAGCTCAGTTTTGTGATTTGACGGCTTTCCATGCTTCCAAGAATTGACCAGGCCACTCTGGGACCAGGCAGACGATGTTGAGCTATACAGACCTTCGGTCCGTGACCCGCAACAAAAAAGTGACGTAAGTGATCCGTCACCTGTCCGCCCCCGCTTTTGTTCTCATGCTTCCACGACTAAACTTATGGGTACCTCAATTGTTCTTTGTCACTTCTCGAGCAACGTTACCTCACGGAATCCCTTCTGTGAAGAAGATCTTGCTGCTTTGACGGTCGGACAGCCCCGGCTTTTTCTCCTGGTGCGCAACGCCGCAGAACTATGTGCGCCACGACGCGACGGGATTATTGTCTTGATACGTCGCAGCCTGTTCTTGGCGCCGCAGCTCTCGATCCCTGAAGGATTCTTCTCCTTTTATCAAGTCTACTTTGTGCTTTACCGCCCAACGCGCTACAGCGTAAACCACCATGCCGGCATAGTCTGTAGCTGCGCCTGCACATTGAGAGCCAGCTGACCCGTCTCCATGAACCATGTTCATAAAATTCCACTTCTACACTGTGGGATTCTCTGAGCTTGTGGCTTTCGGAGTCTTCTGCATCGCACTAGCTGTACTTGACCGCCGCTCTTCTCCAGCCTATTGAGGCTGATCCATATCTTACACTTCGCCTGAGTTAGATCTTGCGCAGAACACCTAATCCTGGCACGTCCCGCCACAGATTTAGGGTTTCAGTGTCGTTTTTGCTTTTTTTCAGCGACCTGGCCACACACTTATTGTCTGGACACACTCTCGCAACCCTACCGGAATTTTCTTCGGGCGTTGTATGGATTTGAATCGTTTAATCGATGGATGTGAAGAGAACACTCAACGTAACATATCTTTTTCGCCGTCCCTGTCAGAAGGCTGAAAGAAACTTTACACGGACATCTCCAACGATCGAGCTTGTGTGAAACTCGGGTTTGAAATTACGGTTCGCATAATTCTCCTGTGATGTGTCGCGTCTCCTTTACGGCCACTACTGCAGATTAACATTTCTATTTCTCTAACGTTATATCTCTGTTCTCACAGAGGAGCTGCAGCACATTCGCTGCCTATCTGCAGTTGAGCAGCTTATCTACCGCTCATCTGCAGCTAAGTCGCGGCTTATTTGCAGCCGCCGCATCAATTATCGCAATGGATTGTAAGTCCAGATTTTTTTTTTTTTGCTCTACTACTCATCACCTTTACCTCTGATTCGTCTACATGAGAGTTCTTGCGGCCTGGTCGCAGCTGCCGCACTTTTTTTATACCTTGCAGTAAGCACAGATTATTGTTCCTTCTGCTCATCTGTCTACCTGATCTACCACTGATCCGCAGCTCGTCGCAGACAGGTTCCTGCTACATATATAGGGAAACGCTCGCAGCATATTAGCCGCTGTGATAATTATTGCCTCGTACTGTAGATGTAAGTTATTGCTATTGGTGCTTATTTGCTTACCACCCTTCATCTGCAACTAATCTAGCACCAAAGCGCTTAGTATTTACAGCCATCTGCCAACGACCTCATCGCTCGCCCTGAAATTATTTCAGCGGTTGCCCGAGTACGTCGCTCTCTCTCCATTTTCTTCCCATTACTTCGTCTTTTCAGACTTTGTTGTTATCGTCAAGGTTATCGTCATCGCTGTGCGTGGTTGGCCCAGCAGCCTCGACCTCGATACTCAATACTCTTGGCAGTGCGCTATATTCATCTCGATGTTTTGTACCCTCATTGACGCTCTCATTTCTACAGACTGCTGCAACACCCGCTCGCGCCACCGCAGCTTTCGTTTCTCACCCCTTGTTTTCGGTATGTAACTACTTACTTTTTTACTACTCGTTGTATGACTTCTTTATTAAATTTCTTCTTGGCAAGCCTCGGCATTCGCTTCGACGCCGAGCAGCGTCTGCCGCGTTTGTGTCACTGCCCAAGCCGTTGTAACCCGTTCAGCCTTCATCCCACTCATTCCATATTCGGCCCATCGTGACCCTTCATTCATCTCAACGCAACGAACCCAGATGCTTCCAAAGTCCGTCATTATGAATGTACACCCGAAAGTAAGTCCGCCTCAACTTCGTTTAACATTTCACTGGCTCATTTTACTTACTTAGTTGCTGACCTTGCTCTGCTCGCTGGATCCAACTGCTGGAATGCCGTTACTACATTATCGCATTCAGTTTACAGACCCTGAGCTTTCAGTTTGGACTTGATCCTACGCTTCAAAAGCTCATTACTATGGATGTACGCTCGAAGGGGAGTCCACCTCGTCATTCATCTTCACTTTTCATGTTTCCTTGAATGATTGCTTAGCTACTAACACTACTCTGAGGTGCGTTGCTTTTAACTTCATGTCTCTCTTTCCCTGAGTTGATTTCCCTAGGTCCGCTGAATTATTGCTCGTGCACGGCTGCACCCTTCAATCTGATTTGATTCACTCTTGTCGTGGTTCCTTTCTAATGCATTACTCGTTTTCATGCCACACTGCCTTGAAAGGCTCAGATATTGACTGTCTTCACTTCAAGTCTTGTACGCCGAGACTACGATACTATGAACCCAAGTGCGTAGTTATCCTATCTGTCCATTCACCTTTGCTGACTTGAATCAGCGGCCGTTACCATGCTCGATAATTCGGTTCAAAACATCGTTAAAAAAGTACATCTTTTTTGAACTTTTTCGCTCAAGGTTTTTTCGGACTGACCCTTGACCCTCAGAACTGCCTTACTTGCTATAAAGCGTCAAGGGCCGTTACTATGAATGTACACCTGGAGGAAGTCCGTTTTATTTTTTTTCAACATTTCACTTCCCTATCTACTAACCTTGAATCTTAGCCTTTATGTCCTCGGTAGATTTGAATGCTAGAACGCCGTTATTATGCGAGTATGCCGCCAGGTACATTCTCTTTCCATCTCATTTACATCCAACCTGACCATCTCAATTTCTTCTGCTACTATCAAGGTAGGGTCTTGTCCGGCGAAAGCATACTCCAGAAGGTCGAGATTATGATGTATATCTCTAGGTACGTTGAATTTATCGGGATGAATGAACATTGACTTGGTTTTATTAGAATTGCTTGCATTGGATAGATATCTGTGACTGGCCAATGCGGGAACAGACGATCAGCGCGTGCGTGATTCGCCCGGTGAGGCCTGCCGACTCAGTGCCAACTTGGTTCCTCTGCGATGCATTTGGGAAAGGTGAGTCCACAATTGAACATTGTTTCTCCGTGAAGTGCTGATTTTTTTGTAGGAGATTTCGTTGTGTGCGGGTAAAGCGGTGAAGTGCGAGCTGCGCGCCTTGCGAGTTGCGCAGCTGATAGGACTACGGGTACGGGTACGAGCGGAGTGTGCGTATTCGGTATGTCCGGATTTTCGCTGCAGTCGAACGTTGGTGCTCCCATTTTTTAGACTTCGAGCGCGCACGCTGAGTCCAGCGGCAAGCGACTCATGTCGGCATTTCAGTATACATGTGTTTCTCAATTCCACGCCCGCGCTTGTGTTTTCGCACACGGGGCCAAGACTCCGAGTCCGTGCGGCTTCACAGCTGATTGCGCACTTAGGTGGGTGTCTATGCTGGCCCCTGTAGCTAGTCGACGATGACGGCGGCAGCTTCGGACAATTCAGAGGTGAGTGAATGAAATTTATCATATTGTGGGCATTCATCTGCTGCACAGGACAAGTCGAAGCGCACATTGCGCTTGTGTGCGAGCTCGGGCGCGCGCACGTGGGAACGCGCGCATGGGGGCGGACGCGGGTGCAAGGGCGAGAGGACAAAGGAACGGTACGTAGTCAGCAGGCAGCCCAGTCTCGATGAGTCGTAGTGTACGTACCTTTTGATTCAGTATCGCGCAGGCAAGTCCCCTCCCTCCCCACTCCCCCCCTCCATTCCGTCTCTTCATCGGATTACAGAAACCACAGCGGCGAGTCAGACAAGTAGATAAACAGAGTGTGCTTCACACCTTTGAGATCCCAGCAACACCTCTACGCCCTTCCCAATCACAAATTCATCGTCATTCCGCCCCCCATCGAGAGCGCAATATTCCCGCTGCCCATGCCTCCGCCCACCCGTTCTTCACGAACTTCGCCCCCACGCTATTCACAGACCACCTGAGAACCTGTCGGCCAGACGAGGAAACACTGAGAAGGAAAATCACACCAGAAGTCAACAAGACCACAGATACGATTCGGCGAGACGAGCGAGTGCTACAGACAGGTGGTGGTAAACGACAAGAAAGACTAAGGATTATGTAAGGTATGATCGGCTGTAAACGGACAGGTTTACACCACCCCTCATGCGTTCGTCAGTATATAAATCCAACTCAGCGGGACTCTGCCCAGATGTCGCGCCTGGTGCTCCGCACGCACAGCGTGCAGACGCGCGGTGGACTGGCTGGGCGTGGGGAGGCAGTGCTGGAGGTAGTGCGCCTCCGGGGTAGCGTGGGGTGCGTGTTGACGCCCATGAGCCCGCGCCCCATTGTGCGAGCCGATGATAATTGCCTGCATTTTGTTGTCGTGAGCGATGCTCATCACCGTGCTCTGCGGCGGCTTTTCCGCGGGCCCATCTACAGCTGAATTCTGGTCCTGCTGCTAATCTGCTGCTGATCTGCCGGCGAGTGCTCTCAGCCGTATCTGGTAATAGTTGAAGCAGAGGCCGCTCCCCAAAATCAGCCCGATCCAGATTCAATTCTGAAGCCCGCAGCTCAAGAGCTTCGACGTGGGTTCAACGGCAAGGATTCGTCAGCGCAAGCCGTCTCGAATTTGACAGATCGTAGTTGTGTTGGTGAATTTTCGGCCAGAAGAACAACACAGCAATTTCGCCTAAACAGGAAATTGATTGAAAGCATTGGAAAAGCTGTGGACATAGAAGATGAAGGCAGAGAAAGCAGAACGGCGTAAGCTTGTAGGAGATAAATCCAAACAGTCCCCAACGAATTGGGCAGTAAATCTTAATAGAACGAGTAATTATGACCAATTTTCGATGGCATGTAAATATATCTAAAGTCAAATTTTCAGTCTTATTCTGGAGGAACAACAAAGGCAAGGTGAATGTCAAATGTTAGCGTGGTACTTACGCCTATGTAATTACAGCATAGTGTACTTTCGTGTACATCACGTGTCCCTTATGCGTTTGCAATAGAACTACCACGTTCTGAGCCAAACGCAAGTTCTTATCTTCCTCGTACCTTCAAGATCGATACGGGCGATACCTCCAGCGGACTTACGCTGACATCAAACTGTACCGGAAGCTCTGAAATGGCTTAAGATTCATGTTAGCATTTGATTTGAAGTGATTTGACTCAGAAATGGGCCAAAACAACCGCGTACAGAGCTTTCCATCGCCACTGTATGAGCCACATAAGCTGCATCATGTGGCGAGCACCAAGAAGCATAATCTGCACTTACAATCGTCTCGTGGGCGCGTCGTGGCTCAACAGGCATTAACTGCTGTTAAATAATCCTCAATCGGGCATATTTTTCGCACTTCTTCGCTGCACGGTACAGCAGCCACGTAGGCCTGTTTTCAGATATAAAATAGGCCGCTTTTCTTACCATATACCCATCGATTTCCACTCTCAACTCCGCGGCTACACTCAAGACTGCAACAATGCAACGCTATCACAGATCTTTGACAAAGCTGGCTGGTACTCAAACCCCGCAATACCTCTGTCAAGTTGCTAGTGTCGTGCTCATCGTAATTGTAAGCCAGCATATCCAACGCCAAGTTCAAATTCTACTCATCGGCGATCTCTGCAAATTGGGAATGTAATTTTTTTATCTTCAAACTGGAAAGGCTAGCAACATATAGTTTTCCCGTTTGTTTAAGCTGCACCGAATCCTGAAAGGAATACTGGCTGTTGTGAGTCCGAGAATCCTGACAACTTTCTCATACAGTATGAATCTACAAAGTCGTTTTTCCAGAAATTCAAAATTATTTTATCGCGAGATAACTACACCGGTGTGGTATGGGTTAAATGAGACCTATGATATTGGAACTGTTCAATCTTTATGCCAGAATTTTATCCAAGGTTATTCGGCCCACAAATGAGCCCAAACGACGACATACAGAACTTTCCAGAGTCGTCACTGCATAATCTGCAGATGGTTTGCCGCTTAAGTACCACAGTACTAGTACCAGGTGCAGATTGCTATTCCTTGGCTGTTTAAAACCCCTCATCTGCAACGGTTTTGCGCTGCGCTAATTCCTCTATTGGATAGAATGCTGTCAACGGCAGTTACTCCCCAAGCCATGGCTCATCTGCTCTCGTTTCATTTGTAACGGCACTGAAAGGCTGTAGATACCACAAAAATTAGTATGTGGCTGCAGCTGATATGGCTGAAAATTGGGGGAGCGAGAGACGAACCCAAGTTGAAACCCCTCGAAGCAACCACGTTATGCATTGGCGCGTTGTTTGGTTGTGCTGGGTCTCAGATCCGCGTCGCGAATGCACGTGGTGGCGATACACTGCGGCATTTTTGCTTTTGTTCTCTTTTTTTTTTTTTTTTTTTTTTGGAGCGTTTGGGATAATGAGATCCAGTCTGCAGAAGCATTCCAGGCTCATCCGCTTGAGATGCTGGTTTTTAGCCAGTCGTTGCCAGGGAAGTTTGTCCAGGAGGAAATGCCGTTACGCACAAAATAACTACGTGTGGGACTCCGGCCATAATAAGGTTATCCTATCCCGTGTCTATCAATCATGGGCCGCATACCCACTAAAACCCCCTCGTGCATCCAATTGTCTGGCAGCGAAGCCTCGTCCATGAGTAGACCACTCCACGTGTTGAGGACTAGTTGCTTGTTCAGGGCGAGTGGTCCAAATCTAATTTTATCTGTTAGAAGACAGTCCCGTTGTAATGCCCAGTTAATAGATCTCAGCCATTGATTGTGAATTTCCGGCTCACTGAGTCTTCTATCAGGAGAGGTAATTACTCGCTTTGTTCGAATATTCCAGATCACATGCCAAGCAACCGACACCAGTATGGCAAAAAGTCTCCCCTTGCCTTGGAGAATAGAGCCTTTTTCTGATCTAAATGTCAACAGGTTGCATCCTAAAATTAATCCCCAGTTTAGAGTTGGCCATTGGTTATATTTCTTTGCCCAAAGTTGTTGGGTGAGGTTCCAGATCAAGAGTTGACCATGTGCATCACATTCCAAAGCGATGTGTTCTAGCGACTCGGGGACTTCACAGGTGTGGCACCTCCCCCGCATCTCTAATGTATCAATGTGGTCCCAAAAATCACCCACTCTGAAAGTGTTGTGAATACGTTTCCAAAAGAACTCGCGTGTCAGACGTTGGAATGTTACCGAACGTATTGACCGCCAAATCATGTCATCTGAAGGCGTGTATTTCGAAATTTCGTAGACTGCACAACGGATGCGGTCTAGATTTATGAATGTATTCTTTCTTACATATCTTGGTTGAAGATTCCGAATAATCTTGTAGAAGTATCATTGAGAGCCTTGGGACAAGAGTACTCCTGGACACTCAAACATCAAGTCAATCTGTGTGTCAATCTCAACGGTCTGAAGAGGAATATTTGTTAAAGATTTGGCTCGGTTGTCTGTAACACACTTGAACTGGACCCGAGCGACTCTCTCATTTAAACCTGCTAGTACAGCCCTCAGTAGACGGAATTTTGGGTCCAACAAATTGTTTTCAAATTTGAGTCTTTCTTTGACTAGAACCATTGAGAGAAAATTTGAAGACGAACATACGAGAAGTGGAACATTTCGCCGAGTGTTCTGTAATATATGGAGAAGGCCGCCCAATAATGCAGAATGGAAGTTTAACGGGATTTCCGGGCGGTCGAAGGTCAATGATAGCATTTGGCTTTCCTCAACAGTATTAGTTATCGTCTGAATCATTACTTCCATGAGTGAATTGAACTCTGCAGGGCGGTGAATACGTGCATGTAAAAACACAGTCATAAGTCCGGAGTCTGGCCCAGGAATTTTATATCTTCTTGCAGGGATTTCATCGAGTGATTCCTCTGACGCGAAGATGCGAAAGCCGTTTGCGCCATCAGACAGAGTAAATTTTGGGTCAAAGACCTTGACTTGATCTGTTTGAATTGGTTTATCGTTCCATTCCCGCTCTTCATCCGTGAGACTGAGCTCGTCCAATAGATCTAGATTTAGCACGTTCGGGTTCCACTTTGGCCAAATGCTGTTTATGAGCAATTTGGCGGTTTCAATACATTGGCCTGGATGCTCACAACCAGACTGCGTTCGGTCCTGATAGCATAGCGGGCAACTACAATTTTTACGACCGATTCCAGATGGATTTATCTGGTGGGGTTTCCGTGCTACTATCGTCCGTCGATTTGCTATCATAAGAGTGTCCCCCACCATGTGTACTTCGTGATTCAATCTAAGACAGGTTGTGGCTTCCCGGCGACATGCTCTCTAGTACAGACCCTTCTCAACACCCAGATGTTTCCATATCGGCATTTTTAACTTGACTGCTTCACTAATAGATAAAGCCGTGAATTTGAGGTCGTATTTTCGGGCCACCAATATCATACGCTTAACATCTTGTGGAAGTGGTGTTTTTTGGGAGATCGGGATGTGTATATTCTGCATGAAAACGTTCAAAATCTGGCCTGGACGAAGATTGAGGTAGCTTGTCTCCAAGAATTTTGCCAATATATAGTCTACAAAATAGCACCAAGATGCTCGTTCAGGTCCACTCACTAAGTATGACTGTAAATTCCACAGATCAATGGCCTCGTTCCTAGTAGGGATGTCCATTATCTGTTTACCACCCTCAGAGATGTCAAGGGTCATTGTTTCATGAGCCACTCTGGCCCTTTTCCCGTTCCACAGAAAAATATGTTCAACCTTAACCAGTGTATCCTCTACATCTTTTGGCATGCCTTGCACTCGGGTTAAATATTGTGTGCGTCCACCGATTATCATATTAATGATGTGGCGTTTTCCCTCGAGACTTGGTGTTGAAGCCTTCCACCGTTCAAGGTCTCTTGTGATTTTTTTCGAGAATTGATGGCCACGGAGTAATGTACGGTACATCATTTCCTATCCATGCACCAAGCATGCGGCAAGTTTGTCCGTCGGGTATTAACCTGAAGCTTTTGTCTATATCTCCGATTCGCATTTGATCATTCAGTCGTCTCTCTCGTATAACCTTCGTGCGGAAAGAGGCTTGGCCAAACGGCAGTAACACTGTTTTATTTTCGTTGAATTTCGCTGTTGACGCAGTGCACCAGAGGCGCAGAATTTCCCAGAGGGTTTGCAGTGAATCAGTAGATGATAAGTAAACCGTTGTATCATCGGCGAAGAGTGACACCACAAGATTTTCGTCCTTTCCCGGTATTTTTACTCCTTTTAGCTCCGAATTTCGGATCAAGCAAGCCAGAGGTTCAATGGCCAAGTTGAATAGTAAGCAAGAGAGGGGGTCACCCTGTCTGACTCCACGAATAACTATGAAGGGCTCGCTCATTTCACCATTAATCATCACAACTGTTTCAGCATTTGTGTAGAAGGTTCTAATTATGTTGCAAAATTTGGGCGGAAATCTCATGTGTTCAAGGACCCTCAGCAAATAAGTATGATTTATCCTATCGTAAGCCTTTTCCTGATCAAGAGCCACGATGATGCCGTCCTCTTCTGCCGCTTCAGCATAGTTTAAGAGGAATTTAGCAAGCTTAACCTGGTCTTCAATTTTTCGTCCTTTCATAAATCCAGCTTGATTGGGATGGACGAGTGAAGGCGCAACCACCGGAGTTTGGGCCAAATAAATCACGACCACTATTTGGCCAATACTTGATGTATTGGCCAAATATTGGTCGAATATTGGGCCCTAGTATTGGTCGACCAATATTTGGCCAATACATCAAGTATTGGCCGAATATTGGATAGCCTTTACTTCGTCATGGACTCTGAATATATATATACGTATATATACATTATAATCAATATTAATGTTGCCGCCAATTGCAACATCAACGCATGCATATGTCAGCTTGTTTGAACTTACCTCTTCAGCGCTCTTCATCAAGAAATTGCAACTCTCCAGTCACTAACTACAGCTTTAACCTCCGCAACTCGGTCTCGATGCACGCTGGCTGTCACCTTACCAATGCTCTCTGCTTCTATTGGTTAAAATTTGCTCGCTGATGCCTGCCGAGTCTTGACTCTTGACTGCATGTATCAATGGTGCAAGCATTCTACGAATAAAGACCAGATTTTTAAAACTCGGAAAATCCTCTTCATGACCTATTGCACTCGTGAATTATACGCAGTTTCGTGTACTCTACGTAACGCTATCAATCCGAAGCAGCATCGCCCGTCACCAACTCGCACATTCCTGCCTACAATCCCTCGACTATGAGCCGTTCTGACGCTCAGTATGAGTGGTGTCTATGCTCAGAATGTCGGCTCAAAGGAGAACATGGGGCTTTACAAACGAAGCAGACAATCAAACGACATATAGCTGCAGACCGCCGTCTTTCCCTAAACCCCGCAGCAGCCACTCCGAATACAATTCGGGTCCCTTCTCCTCCCCTGCCAGCTATAGCCCTAAGTTCTCCCCCTCACCCAGAGCCTCTAGCATTCCCAGATGACGATTCAGACGACGCACCTCATGGGTTGTCACCTGCTTTCTCTGATGCCGACTTCCAATGGCCTGCAGCGGACTGCTATGCACCCAGTTCCCCGAGATTTGTCTTCTCCTCAGACGAGGAGGACGAGAGCTCATTACAGGATGATAACTGCGACACCTCTGAGGATGAACCCGACTCTCCGGAGCTGCAGGACGATGACCAGGCGGTAGATGTCGACAAGATCGATGCAGATCCACTTTACCGCTCTCGGGCCTCCATTTTTGAGGCATCCGAGTCCACGGCCGAGGAAGATAACATACCTTCAGCATTTGACGACCACCCCGCGATCCGGAACGCCTATATTCGAGTCTTCGTTGGCGCAGCCTTTGACGGGATGACTCGAGAAGCTGTTAAGCTTATCCTCGCTGGCTACGAGATCGCATTCAAAGCTTCTTCCTCCGATCTCAACGGTCTCTCTGACTTTGCTCGTACATTGCCAACCGTCGAGAAGCGTCTTGGAGTTTGCACAGACAGCTTGATCACGTACTATTTCCTCTGCACTGGCTGCTGGAAGCCACACACGCGGCGAGAGCTTGCGCAGCTCGAATCCCCGAACTGTATTGAGCCTGACTGCTCGGGAATCTTATACACCCTCAAGCGGCTTTCTGACGGAGAAAAAAGAACTCCTGCATTGACGCTTCCTTTTGTCCCTCCTAAGAAAGCTTTGCAGCGAATGGCCCTTCAGGCGGGAAAGGTTGCTCAGTGGCAGAAGTGGCGCGGGCCGGAGGATATTCCCGGAATCCGTGAACCAGTTACCTTGAAAGGCTACGCTGCGTTCTCGGATCTCGACAAGCCAATGACAGACATCACGGATGGCTGGGGCTGGAGGGCAGTCCAGGCTGGCTTGGAACGTCGCCGGAATGGGAAGTGGGAGATCAAGGATGTCGATGTTCATGAACTAAAGCAGCAGTTCGTTGCTCTACCCAATGGACTAATTCTTCAAATCAATCTCGATTGGTACATCTTTATGAATATACTTTCTGCATTATTAACCTGCTCTTCAGGTTCCAAGCAGTCAAAGCGGGCTGTCACTCAACGGGTGCCATGTACGGAACCATCTGCAATAACCCACGTGGCATACGACATCTTCGTGAAGAGACTATTCTGATTACAATGTTCCCCGGTCCCTATGAGCCAACGCAGGCACAGTTCAATAATGTCATGAATATTTGCGTCAAGCATTTCCAGAAATTATATGATGGTAGGTGGTTCTATTTTATAACCTATTCTCTACTCACATCATTCAGGAATTTACCTTAAGGTCTCGGGCGAGCCAGAGCCAGACCTATTCTATGTTCAAATTGGAACCGACGTCTCAGATCTCCCCGCGAGTCGAAAAACAAGTGGGTTGCTTGCGGTGACTTCCAAATGGTTCATGTGCGACCATTGCGATACTCCCTTTTTTGCGCTCGTTGACCGCGATGCTTTCGATTCAACAAGTTTGTCATTCTTGTCTTTATTTTGGCCATCTACTCAACAAATATCAGAGATCAATGAGCGCGATCCGTGGCGATACATCAAGTACGCTTTTCGAGCACGCGATGCCTCACCAGAGATTGCAGAAGAAATCAGTCGTCGGAGGGGAGTACGATGGTCAGCCATGGATAATTTGGTCAACTGGCTTCCCGGAGTGACGAACCTGTTTGATTTGATGCACGCAATCTTCCTTGGTACGCTCGTTTATTCCTGTGGCTTGGTATTACTGACAGCTCCTACAGGGATCATCAAGCATCTCTTCCGCGAGATTCTTCAAAAGAACGGGATGATAGACAACGAAGCTACCAAAAAGCTAGAAGATTTTTTGGACAAGCTTATCTGGCCGGTTTCGGTCAGTCAAATGCCCCCTTCCGTAAGTGTTAAATCTGTTGGAAAACAATTCCTCTCACAGCGCTTGCAGATTGCTCGCGGCAGCGGCTCTATCAAAGCAGATCAGTGGCGCTCTTTGATCACCATCTTATTTGTCGGGTTATTCGTTGCATGGCAGGTTGACGGGGAGATTCCCGATGTCAATGCCCCTCCTTCTGCTGAGAACACCAAGAACGCTGCTGCTCAACGGAGACAAGAGAAACTAGTTCGCTCTCGCATGAAGGAAAATTACCTGGCCAAAAATCCGAATCCCAGCGAGGCTGAGCTTGAGCGCATCAAGACAGTACAAATGAATAGGTCACTGCGGCTACACTACGAAAACTTGGTTCAGTTCACGGCTGGGATACGCATCATCACTTCGGACACTATCAGTCCGAATGAGGTGAAGCGTGGATGTGGCGCTGTACGACGCTCCATTCAATCCTGGGCAGACATGAATTGTCACCTTGTTCCCTACTTCCACTATGTCGCCGTTCATCTTGAGTCCCAATTTTTGAAACATGGACCAGCGCCTGGTTGGTGGACCTTCCCATACGAACGGAACAACGGTTTTCTAGGGCGTTTCAACACCAATGGCCACTCCGGCGGGGAGTTAGAGGGTACAATGATGCGTGGCTGGTGGAAAACCACTCTCATCCAGGACCTTGTGAGTACAGTCTTCTCTTGCTGTCTCACAACACCAAGAATTCCTGCACGCAGATTGCACGTCTTGAGCAGATTCCAAATCCGGCGCCTGAAGACATTGATTCATTGAATGTCCTCAAGTCTCATCTGAAAGCGGACAAAGGTGAACGGCATGGAACCTTACAGAATTACATCGCTCGTGCCCAAGCCAACAGGAATCCCAGTACAGTTTCTTCAATGTTTTCAGCAACTTGTACTCATCAGTCATGCTCAGATGAAATTCGGTATCCACGCTTTTCGAAAACAAAAAGCCTCCGAGAGATGGAGGATGGACTTTACCACCTTGTCCTCCGGCATCTACAAACCGTCTGGGCATCCGACATTTTACTTATTGCAGATGTTGAGATGTCTCGCAACAAAACTGCGATCACATTTGTGGGTGAGGTTGAATCCTTCTCACATATCTGGATCCACCGCCGTCGCTATGGTGCTGCAACCCAGCAGCGAGGCATCAAAGCTCAATATGCGTACATCGATTCCCGTGTTCCGGTCCGTATTCACCACATATTTCACATCCAACAAAACCTGCCGGACAAGAGCAAACTGACCACTGGATGTGCTATTGTGGCACGCTTCTGCCCAAGCATGGTTATCACAAACTTCCCTTGGGACCTCTGGTATTGCCTGCGGCTTGGACATCTTTGAAATCGCCACCTCATTCATTTTTTTTTTTTTTTTTGCAGGGCGACAGATATTGGAGTCAGAGTCTGGGATGCTGAAGTTTTTGCATCGTGCGAGGTTGTTTCTCTTGAACAACTGTCGGGCCAGTTTGTGTTGGCTCCAGTTGAGATCTGTGAGCAAGCACTGTGGATTACCATTGCTTACGATCACGTATGTTGTGCCTTCAAGTCGTGATTACTATGTATTGTGCTGATTAGGTTCTTACAGGAGGCAACGGAGGAGGACCCAGAGTATGAATACGAAGTAGAATGAATAGTAATACCACCAAACTGTGTCCCAAGCTAATCATCTTTCTCCATCTCGACGTCATCCTCACGTTGAATGCACGAAGGCACATCAAATTCCGGGTGATCCTCCAGCCATGCCGGCAGGACTGCGGCCAGCGGTATCTTCAATTGGTGGGCCTGGAGACTCGGAAGACCTTTATCTTTCCATTCACCACGCTTGCGAGGGTGACCCGAGGTTTTGTTTCGGTGAAGCTTCTTCTGCTTTGCGCGTGCAGCCGTGACAAGTTCGTCAACATCTGACACCCATTGTGTCACCTATATTGGAAAAATGAGTTTAGTCTGACTGAAAAATCCACATTCTCTACCTCGTGGTCCCGGTACATCGGCGGGCGTGAGAGCCAAGGCTTTGTCGTAGCTGAAACTGGGACCTCATCACCGGACTCAAGGTCAGTTCCAGGATCAACGACGTCAGAGGCATCGGACTCGTCAGTGCTCTGGTACGGAGCTTGGAAAAACCATTTGCGCTTAGGAGGAACATCACCATGAGCCTCTTGGTACGCTGCAAGTCGCTCGTCACATTTCTGTCAGTGTCTCAGTCAACACAAACGAAACATCGCAGGAAAATACCCACCCGAACTTTACGGGTTCCCCGCCGGTTCAGCTGTAAGTTCGCTCGCTTCTCATTCTCTCCGGGCTCCTGGTTCTCCCCCGCATCTTCCCCGCCCTGAGTCTTCACTTTATTTCGCTGTGCACGCCGATAATGATCGCAAATGTTCTTGAATACATTTTCGAGTCGTTCCATGATCTCGTCGTCCGTCTTCGCAATGATCATCGAGTCAGTCATGATGGGATGGAAAACATGGGCCTTCTTGCGAGAAAATTCGAGCATGGGCTTATGCCAACGACTGTTTTCGTTAAAACTGGCGCTCCAGTCAGGTCGGAGAAGTTGTCCTTTGCCATTAGAATCAGCAATATACGAGCCACCTGTTTTTATTGGAGCGTCATTAGCCAGTATTTCTAGTTTGACATTCACGCCGTGTCCCATTGCAGCCTTGAAAACTTTACGGATAGCTGTCTAACGTGCGATTGAAACATCAGGCTGAGGTGAAGGGCTAACCGTGATTATTAACTCACATTGAAGACATTATCTCGCTCGCCCTTGCCCTTGGAACCTGACCCGGATGCAGGAGTATGAGTCGCACCGATGCCCGGGAACTCGTTATTTTCGATGAAATTGATTATACGTTCTAGTTTGTCTCCGTGAATTTCCTCGAGTTCCTCGATTCGTCGCCACAGTTGTTGGTTCTCATTGTCGAGGTCGCGGATATCAGCGTCACGTTCCTCGAGCTTATCCCGGAGGTCGTAGGCGACTCCTTCGAGAGCGGAGATACGATCCTGCAACTGCACGATTTTGTCCGTAACAGCCTTCGGCAACGGGACTTGCGCAGGTTTTGGGGGGCGTCTAATCGGGCGAATGACGTTCGGAATGGTTTGTACGAGAGGAATTTGGAAAGCAGGCAAGGGAGGCTCCGAGGAAGCGGGCTGCAGAGTAACATTGAGGTCGGAGGTAGAGTGGGAGGCCAACGAAGGGTCGATAGTCGAGCGAAAGGGATCTTCTTCATCTCTCAATGGTATCACGGGTGAGAACTCTGCAGCTTGGAGAGGCAGCAGGAGAGACGAAGTTGTTGATGATGAAGACGGTATTAATACATTTGCAGGAGTATCGTTGGTTCTCGAGTTAAGTGGGGTGCGATTTGGAGGAGGTGTAGAGGACGACGGAGCTTCGGTTTTTCGACGGGCAGCGTATGGATTAATGAAAGTGCTTCTGTCTACTTTGCGTCTCTTTACGGCCTGCGAAGATTCTGCATACCATGGTCAGTTCCTCGAATGCATAATTGGAACGTAGTACGCATAGTACCAATTGGGTTTGGCTCATTTTGAATTGAATTCAAGGATGTTGGACGTTTGGAAGACATCGCATTTCAAGTTGAACCAAGTACGAGGTGCTGGTGATAAAGGGAGAGCGAGAGCTAGAACGAGAGCAACAGCGAGAACGCGGAAGAGACGCGCGTGATGCGGCGCGTGACCGTGTCGTCCTTGCTTTCTCCTCTCACCGTGGCATCCAGAGGTCGGCCCTCATGGACTCTGGCGCCCTGAAACCGCTCAAAGCTCTTCATCCATACCTTGGCCTCCCGCACCTCACCTCTCAACCCAGCAGGTGCAGTCTTCCGTCCCCTTCAAGAGCTTCTTTACATTCAAAAAAATTATTCGTTCCCTCTTTTTCTATGCCTTGCAGGATGCTGTCTCTTATGGGAATCTCTGCTGGAACCTCCAAATCATGCGAGCAGGCACTTGGTGGAATTTGCGAGAGAGTTGGTGCCTTTCCTTCCCTCAATTGATGAGATGGGCAAGCTGACGCACCTCCATGCCTCCAGGAACAACTTCCCGTACCCTCGTTTCAACTGGGTCAACCCCAACGGGACGCAGCTGCGGTGCGACCAAAGGCCGATGGACACGTACACGGCGCAAGCGAGGGTTGGGGACGTGGTGCGGGCAGCACGATACAGTACTGCCTGCCGAGGATCAAGGCCACTGAGGACCCGCTTTTCATTCTCTACGTACGTTCCCTGCTGCCCCTCGTGTTCTTCCCCCGTCCTTGCTCCCTTACTCGTCCCCTCTCCCACAGACCTCCGACTCTAGCGGCAGATGCAAAGGCGTTGTACACATGACGCCCCCCTTGCGCCGCCCTCACCGTCAAATACGTCTTTGATGCGCACGAACGGGGACCGATTCACATTTGCGGCGGATGTGGTGCGGACTACGGGACGTACGTGAGTTTTTTTGCGTTTTGAGATGAGTGAGGGGAATGGGGAGGGCAAGATAAGATGCGGAGGGGGATCCGCCTCACGACGGGTGTGGATTGTGGGTCACGATACTGCGAGCGCGATTTTATCAGGCCTTGCGCCTGCGTCTCTCCTTTCCTCATTTTCTTCCGTTTCTTTTTCGTATGGTGACGCGGTCTTTCGCAGCTACATTATCTACAGCCCGCTCCTCAACAGCATCTCGACACTCATGTTTGAGAGCACGCCCGGTACCCGAGTACGGCGCGGTATTGGATGATGGTGCGTCGCGTCTTATTCCATATATATATATATATCTTTTCTAAAAAAATGATACTGATTCACTTCGCGATCTGCGGCACTCTAGCCATTCGCGCCTGCGCCCGAGGCAGCGGATAGCCCGGGGCTCGTGTCACCCGATGCACAGACAGACACCCGACGAACGACCCGTTCAACCTGTCGCCTGGGCTCGCCGTGCTGTCCTGCAGTCGTTCAACGTGCACCAGCGCCTCCCTTCCTTGCAGAAAGTTCGCAGGGCGAGAAGGTGCTGCCCAATTGGAAGGCGGAGCTGTCTGTATCTCAAGGTGGGTGTTGCTCACCCGCTCCTTTTTTCTTTCGGCTTCATTCGAGGTCAAGTGATGCTGATGAGCTACGACTAGTTCCACAATATTTTCCCGGCTCCGCAATGTGAGCGTCCTGCTCTTCATGTGGATGAGCATGCTAACGGTCTTCATAGTCGCATGGTATACGACAATGCCGAAGTATTCGAGGTCGGCCAGAACCAGAAAATGTCTGACGACGCGCTCGACGTCATCGGCGGGCACACGCGCCACCCCGACGTCGCCTCCACCACCGCTCGACCAGCTCGTCGCGGACCGAACGACGTTCCTCCCTCGGCGCGAGGTCGTGCGGGCACCGCTCCCCGCCGGTAAAAACATGCTGACCGATGCCTGACAGCGACGAGCAGCCATCGCACACGCACGAGAACTACGGCGCGAATATGGACGCGAACACGGCGGACCCCGGCTTCCACGACCTCGGCTGGATCGCATGCTCCTCACCATCGCGGGCCGGAACGCTGCGACGCTCCATACCGCTTCCTCGGCTCCCTCTCGTCCGTCCTCTCGAATATGCCGTATGCGCGGGCTGGGGTGTCGGCGGCGCGTACACAGCAAAGATGCGGGTATGTATTTCTTCCATTTTCCAATCTCGAGCTCTACTGATCTCTATCGCAGCTCATCCTCGCGGACTGCGTGCGCGATCGTCTCAAAAGTGTGTGCTCGAGTCTCAGGGCTGACTGTACTTCCCATTCTTTCCCTCCAGCGTTGTCTGTGACAATCGAGCTTCCCGCGCATGCGTTCTCAGCACACGGTGATGGAGTTGACGGCGCGACTATGTGCGGGTCGAGGGTGGGGGTCGATGTCCTGGACGTTGAACCGAGGTGCCGAGTGCGGAGGGGCTCGAGCGTGCATGGGGCGGCACGGGAACTCCGAGTTTGAGCTAGGAGAGCGTGGCGAGCGCTGATAAGCATGCTATCCATAGCCCATATGTAGTAGATAGTCAATGCATCTTTGTCTGTACTAAATTCGTATGATGTGAGCAAGGAAAAATAATATATATATAATGGCGGCAACCCCAGGCAAAAAACGGTCAGCCAATATCTGGCCAATATTCGGTCCAATATCCGGCCAATATTTGGCCAATACAACGTCTAATGGCGGAATATCGGCCGACCACTATTTGACCCTTATTTGGCCAATACTCCCCTAATACAGCGTGTATCGGCCAAATAGTGGCTGTGATTTATTCGGGCCAAACTCCGGTGAACGTTCATTAATCGTAAGGAATAGGTTTTTGTCATCAATTTATAGTCGCAGTTCAAAAGGGTCACTGGACGATAGTTGGAGATTTTGGCTCGATCACCCTTTTTGAAGATCGGAGACATCCAACCAGTGTTGAATTTAGTACCTTCCGCAATTCCATATTCCTCAATGTCTGCATATAATCTTGTGAGGAATTCTATCACATTGAACAACTCTCGTTCAGATCCTTTGCTCTCTCGGAATAAAATATCGAGCATTTTGTAAAACTCGTAAGGGATTCCATCAACACCCGGGGCTTTGCCATTATTGGAAAGCTTCAGAGCATATCCAATATCTTCTGAAGATAAATCTTCATCCATCTTGTGGAACTCGCTCTCAGAGAGACGGGCATTACACTTTTCCAGTGTAATTTCGGTAGCCATCATTCTTGTGTATTCATCCGGAAGATCTTTCCGTTGAATTGAATCATGGTAGTCTCTGGCCATTTGTGCCATACGTTTTGGGCGAGATTCGTAGTGTGGTATGTCGGAATTGTCATCAAGTCTGAATTCACCAATGGAATCTTTAGTGTGGTAACCTTTCGCAGAAGCGGTCCATGATGATGTTCTCAGTGTTTCACCTTCGACGTCATAACGTGCCTCTGATAATGATTTCTTTCTTTCGGCGTCTTCTTTCAGACAGTCAACAATCTTCTTCTCTAGCATGTAAGCTGCCAGGGAGCGATCTTCGAGGGGCATTTCCTCGTCATGAAGTACAATTTTTAGCTGGGCTTTCCAGACACGAATCTGCCGAGTTGTCTGGTTCGTGACTAACCTGGAGCAGTGTTTCCCGTAATTAATTATATCTAGCTTGAATTTAGCCCATAAAGATTGAATGTTGTTTGTGGGGTCGCGCTCAGTGACCTGCAGGGTCTCCAGATCTTTCAGAAGCTGAATTGCTAGAGCTTGAACATATCTCATAAATTTAGGAGTCTTCAAGAGGCAAAGCGGCATAGACCATCGCCCATGGCCTGGTTGTTCATCCGGTCGGCAAGCGAGTTGAGTGATTACCAGTCTGTGGTCTGATTTTACCGGACAATGTTTTATATCCCAGCCTCGGAAGGCTTTGAATTGCTGGTTGTCAACAGAAATTCGATCTAGACGCGAGTAGGACATGTGTATTTCATTTGACTGTTTATCCTTACGTTGTTGAACACATGTATAATCTTGTGAATCAGGGAACGTAGCACGCCATCCATCATATAAATGCAACAAGTCTTTAAGCCTCTTGAAACTTTCTGGAACTGCATCTGCAGCGCCGGAAATTCGGTCCAGTGGATCCTCAACAAAGTTCCAATCTCCTAGAGCAATAGTAGGGAAGGGTAGTTGCGGGTCATCAGCCCACATTTTCCAAAGTAATTTCCACATCTTATCTCTTTCGTCCGCACGGTTTGGAGCATAAATGTTCAGAATTTTGAGGAATTCGCCTTTATGCCATGGAATAACTACCATGAAAGCTCTTCCCGGAATCAGCTCATATTCCTGAATGTTGTCCATGTCTAAGAACTTCTTATTGAGTACAAAAGCCACTCCCGCCGTGGAGCACGGTTTTTCGGGATGTGCCGAGTAGTACAATTTAAACCAACGACCAAATACATTGTTGAATTGAGTTGCCGACTCGGTGTCGAAGTGTGTTTCCTGTATACCCAGGATTCCTATTTGATTATCATCAATAGTCTGTTTCATAAATTTAAATTTGTGGTTTGCGTGATGCATGGACATGTTGGAATCACGGCCAGCAATGTTCAGAGATCCAATAGTTAAGTTCGAGCGGGTGAACTTGCCGGATTTCAAAACCCGCGGTGGTTTGTTCCGTTTTCGTATCGCCAGGTTTTCGGATTCCCAGCTGTTTGTATCATTGCGAGCGTCATTGGCATCGTATTGCAAAGGTGAATACTCATTTTCAGGTAATTTTTGATTCTCTTGTTCGGTGTCCGTGTTAGTTGTATTCACTTGTATATTTCTGTTGCTTGTATTCGGTTCATTTGACACCTCAACTTCTCCCATATCCACGTCTAACCACCGGTTAGTACCTTCCACAATATCATTGGATCTTCTCTCCATCTGAACATTTGCCAAAGTGTTTGAACTAACACTGGTCGGCGAGTGTCTGGTTGGAGATAGAATATCGGGGGAGGTACTTGTATGTTGCTCTTCGCTTTGCTCCGTAACAGCCAGAGCAACAGAACCGTTACAGGAGGGGCCACACGAATGGTAGCCAGGGATAGGCCCCTGGGTACCCTGACTCCTGCTGATTTCGCATTCTGAACTCGCAGCCGGCAGGCACATGCGAGAGGGATGTACCACGTCCCCGAAGCCCTCCCGTGCTCCAGGAGGGCCCACGGTACCAAAACTGGTTATTTTCGGGTGTACAGGCATAGTAAAAGTGCGTTTTAGGACCGCTCGTCACGGAGGATTTCATTGTATTGTAGCATGCCTTGAAACAGTGAATCAAACTATGTTGAATTTATAAGTCGAAGCCGGAATTGAACTGGATAAAGCTCAGCATGCAAAATTTAGGACATAATTCCAGTGAGCCACGACTTCAATTGTGATACATCTAAAATACAAGGAGCAACCTGGGTGTCATTAGATCTCAATAATAAGAGTAGGCCAAGGACCCAGCAGTCGCAATGGCGAATGTAATGATAATGAAACTTACATCTCTGGTTATGGTCGTCCCGAGTGACTGACAATTCGACTGTGTACCACGCAGTGTTCACGGAAGAACATGCAACAAAGAAAATAAGGAAGAATTCAAAATATCAAAATCGGCGTGCAAGTGGTACAACAAGTGCTAGGTTCGAGAAATTCCAGCTGATGTGCTACAAGTGTCGTAGTATTGATGATGTTGATTCCGAGCGATTGGTCACTACACCAGTCATAATTGGACCAGATTCATCTTGCATGCGATGCCAGCAGACTGAGATCTAGAATAAAATTACTTTGAACCAGATAGGAGGACATAGGCATCACAATTCTCAGGTTGAGCGTGGGGAGGGCGAGGCCAGACACAAGATTTCGTCGAGATTGTCGCAAAGGAATAGAGAGCCCTATGGGGCATTTGCAGAGAACAGTTCCAGGAATGTGTTGTATTATTGTGACTTTTGAGGCTTGACCGCTGCTTTAAAATTGAGATTGACAGTGGAATTGTACTTGCGCGAACCACTTTTCAGGCACGCCAATCACGTGATCTCGGCCCGGTTATGGAGCCACTCCGCAGCAATGAGTCATGGGTCGCCGCGAACGAGCGCCGTCCGCAGCAACGACGAGGAGCGGGAGAGGGGGATGGAGGATGGAAAAGATGAGGAGGAGACATACCCAGGTCCAATTATTCTGGCTCTCCTCGAATGAGATTGGCTGACGAACGTGAAGCGAGTCGTATTCGATAGCAAATCCTAAGTGACACGACCGACAAGCATCGTCCAAAGCGAGGAAATGGGAAGGAGTGAGTACAAAGAAACACCCTTGACCCAGTCAGGCCGGCATCCCTGGTGTTATTGACTGAATACTGAGCTCTGAGGCTCTGAATGAATATGTGGGCTCGTAGGCTCCTCCGCATGTAGCGGTGTAGCTCGTAGGCTACGCGGGTGTGGGGGTCACCCTTGGGCTGCAAACCCTGGCTGTAAACCCACTTCTTGGCCCACTAACTATCACCAAACTCGCTTTGTCCCTCCGCCGACCAGCAAAAGCCGGCGTGGGAAAGTGGGAGATGGTGATGGTAACGGATCAAGAAGGCCCCTTTTGCTTTTGTTCTCCACGTCTTCTCAGCCTTATTATGTTTCAATAACTTCAGATTCTATTTTCCGCCGCGGGAATGTGAGGCGATGGTGCCCCTGGGAGTCCGTCCTCGCATCGTGGTTGCCCTCCTGTATCGCTCCTGTACTTGCGTCGTTCAGGACAAGTTCAGGATAAGAGTCTAAGACTATAGCTAATGCTCTCTGGATTCTCTCGTTTGGCTTCTCTTTGGTCTACAACTAAAATTATTCGAGTTCCTTCTCGCATCTGTGGGTTATTGTAATCTGCGGATGCTTCGCTATGTGCAAGACAGGCCCACTGCGACACTGACACACCTTTGGCTCTGTCTCTTGGTTGGGTGTTCTTGTAATACTGGGGTGCACTGATGAATTGCGGACGTGGAAATGGGATGAGGGTTTTCCGCATCAGAAAATGCTGCTCCTGTGAGCAAATACTGCAAGGCTGGAACGCTATTGGGCCGCCGTTCTACTCTGCTGAGGCACCTGTGCAGCTGCTGAGGCTACCGCTCCTTACCACCCCTGAAGCTGCATACTTCTATTCTCTGCATTAAAACACAGTCCTTCTGTGTTGCGTATGTTGATTAAAAGCCCTCCTTTACACACTGATTGCGATTTGCTTTCTGCATCTGAGCCTACGAAAGTGGGAGCTAAGACGTGCAAGGCACGAGTAGGCTTAGTGGGAGGCAAGGTAGCCAAGCCGAGCCGGTCCCTTGCCGCGTCGCGCCGGCCTCGATCAGACTCCCACGAATCTGATCCCTCGCTTTCTTGGCCAGCGCGACATCCTCGTCCTCGAAGAACTCCTGTCTCTCGTTCTTTTCACGCGTTTTTCCCCCTCTCACTAGCGTCTACGCCAGTGACAGGCGCTCCTCTAGCTTTTACACGCGTCTTTTCGCGACTTTCTACAATTCCGACTCATTTCGCGCCGGCAAGACCTTCTCGCGTCTTCGCGTCATCAAGTCTTCCGCAGTTCTCTCGGTCCTCGTCTTAGGAACCTTCGGATGCAATGTACCATCGTCTTGCTTCATTGCACGATTGTGCGGTCTGGACACCGAGAGTTATGTAGATATCATCGCCAAGGATGACTCGTGAGCCTTCATTTTATCTTCTTTCTCTCGGTTCTTCTCGGGCGTCCGCGTCATTTTGCCATGGCCTTGGCCGAAGTTGACCGTCACCTCGGTACCCGTGTTCTCCATTTGCGAGACGGTACTTTCCTATTCGCCGCCGTGGCAGCAGCCGGCGTCATTACAGTGCCGTGAGCGCAATAGCGCCTTTTCCCGTGCGACCGCCCCTCCTTTTCATGCTGTCGTAACAGCCTTCTCTTCCTTTTGCGACTGTGCCTCTATTGTTTCGTAGACGGCGCAGGTCCCTCACACGTTGACGTGTCTCGCATATTTTTGTGTTCAAGCCTTTCTTCTCTTCGCTCTTTTTTTATTTTATTTTTATTTTTATTTTTATTTACTGTTATGCATTCTTCTCCTTTCTTTTCTGGGGTCCTGCCGCCCTGTAGTGCCCGCCTATGCCCCACTCTGCAATGGCTTTGTCTGAGCTCCAGCTTGTGATGCGGCTACGGCACCCATCCCCTTTGCGTGATGTCGCTTTTCCTGTGCTGCGCAACAGCAGCCTGAAGTGTGCTGGCATTGCCACGCCTTCCTCCTCTCGTGTGATCGCGCACATAGTGTATCTCCTTTCTCTTGCGACTGCGCTTTCTTTACTTTTGTCGACACACGACATCGCGATTTTTTGTTTTTGAAAATTCTCTTCGCTTTGGTCTCACTCTGGGACCACATTCCGTGACGCGTCCGTTGCACGTTGTTAGCGCTCGGACGAACAGAGATTAGTTGCTTCTGGATCTTCCCTTCCTTTAAAGGGATGGACCGGGCGCCATATTCCCTTTCTCTCGTTTCCGGATGTCCTTATGACTGTGACCACTGTATCCCTTCGGGCCTTCCCTCACGCTATTGGAGATGTTTATGCTCACCCATTCGGCAAGATTTCTTTTCGGCGCCGCTGGAATCATTCGCGCACAACAATATTTCTATCTCACTTTGCCTCATTCCGCATTCTTGCGTCTATCTGACCCCCGAGACAACTGCTTTCAAGATGTCGTGTTCTCGACATCGGTACACACCTTTCATCTCATCCTTTGTCACTTCTGTCAATTTATTATGCTGCACATTAGCATTTTCCTTACATTTTCATTTTCGTTTCTGTCCTGTTTCTCCCAAGAGGTGCTGTATTCGCACTCGGCGCCCTTCTGCAATGTCTTGCTTGCGCTCCGGTCCTAGTGTGTTAATCCTGTGCCCCTTTCCTCCCGTCCCTGCTCGCGCCTCATCCTCACGGCGGATAGCGTCTTCCACTGTGGAAAGCACGTTCCCGTTCCGATTTCATGTAAGCCCAACATTTGAGATCATTGAACAATCGGTAAACGAGCGAGGTCAGCACATATAATACACCGGAGCGAATTTGCTGCTCACCATCTTAATTTTAGGCTGATCTGCTGGTCATCTGCAAGTCCGGTGCTGTGCTAAGTTTATCCGGATCGTGAGTACTAGTGTCGATTATCTTTCCCTGTACATGACCGCTGCCGATCCGACCCTCATCTGCTGGCAAGTCCTCACAGTCTTTGCGTTTGAACTTTGTAGCAGGCTGGCGAAAGCATGACATATTCGAATTTTACATTACAAAAAGCAGGCTCCGCGGAACTGCGGCGAGCTCAAAGCTTGTCCGTTATAGTCAGAATCAACAATAAGGAAGGGGCAAACCCGCTACGTGACTAACCAAGTGACATAATTGATTCGCCGCCCTCTTTGTTCTGCTACCACCACGCCGCTGCGGCCGCTGCAGCGCTACGACTCAATACGTCTATTGTCTAGTTACCTTGCCACAACTTGGGCTCCCGAAATCAGTGGCGGATTTTCGGCGGGGACACGTCACCTTAAATTTACGTCTACTCGCGGTCCGCTGCTGCTGCGGCAGGCTGCCTTGGTTGTTAATTGTCTTTTTCTTTACATCTAGACATAGAAATGTACCCCATCTCGTTGATTTTAAGAAGTGCTGCTGCAGTCTTTGTAGGTCTGTGGAAATCAGTAAACAGCAGCAGCAGTCGCTACTGGTTGAAGCAGCAACCGTGCACACGTCGTTGCTATTCTGTTGTTCTTGCAAAGCACAACTGAGCCTTTGAATGAGATTCGGAGGACATTTATTCTGATACCACCATATTACACGGCCCACATGTCATCCACGGACTTACCGCCTTCTTGCATACATCTGCAGCCAGAACAATTCAGGAGTCGTGACCAAATTGCCCCACTTGGAGGTAATGAGATTATCCCTACTAGCTTTCTGCTTTCTGGTGACGCTCAAAACGAGATACCGGGAACCGCAAACCGGCAGCGCTGGTGCCATGCGCGTACTCCCACCGCTGAAAACATAAAGACGCAGGCATAACTGAATATGCGAGTGAAGGGAACAAGGCGACATACCTTAAGGAACGTGGACCGGGTGGGTATGGTTGAGAATTGGCACCTAGAATTAGTAAATTCGAGTCATGTGTATTGAGAGAGAAGGGACGTATCCGACCGGGTCGGCAGCTGTGAGGAATGAGCTGCAGATGATAAAGTCATGAGTAGTAGAGCATGAAGAAGATCATAGTGCTGGCAAAGTTCGGTTATGTTCAGGTTCAGGGCCATTGCTCTGAACACCGAACCTGAACCTGGCGTTCAGTTCGGGCAACTGCCGAACCTTGAACCTGAACCCGCGTTCAGGCTCAGTTCGGCGTTCAAACGCGTTTGAACCGAAACTTTTTAACTGCATTTCTCAAGGCAGGAAGTGTTCCCCCTGGTGTACATATGACTTTATTATGTTCAGAGTGATTCTATGGGGCATTCTGACCGGGATTATGACTGCGCAACAGAACTTGTTCCAACTGATGTGTGCGACGGGAAGTGATGCGACATCATTTAGCCAGAAAGTGCGATGGCCGCCTCAATTCAGCTTGTTTGAGATGAAAGAGCATCCTCGCTAATATTTGTGAGTAGTACATACTTTTTTATGTTGAAAAACACTCACGAGTGCGGTCGAAATCATACAAATTGGTGCATCAGGTTCGGGTTCGGGTTGGGCGTTCGAAACTCCTCTCCAAACGCCGAACTTAAACCTCAATAACAAAGCAGCCGGACGACTCGAAGAGTAGTTGAGCGGTGATGATACAATTTAATATCTGCAGCGTTTTTGGCAGCTGCGGAGAAACCAGTCAAAGACAGAGCCGAGAAGAATCTGATTTCTGATTTCCACCGTAAGAGCGGGTATACATGAAGTGTGCAGCAGTGGGCAGGTAGGGTAAGCGGGGAAGAGAGATGGCCAACATCACCTTTGCTGGTTTTGAAGTAGTACCGCGATACAGGGTACAGCATTGAAGGTAAAGGCCTACTGGAAAAGATCGTAGCAGCTGTTGATTCTGCGTGATCTTGAGGGTTTCTTTTTCCGTTACAACTTCGTATAAATTCCGGAGAAGGCTCAAGAAGTAATAACCGCTAGCGATGATTGCCTGGGATGATAGAGTTGTGCAGCGGGAGCGCGGGATGGAGAGATGCACCCGCTCGCGGGATCGGCAACATGAGCGCGGGCAAGGTAGCGCCTCTAGATCAGCAGCGATGTCGCCCTGCCTACACTAAGGTAAGATTTGAAAAAAAGCGGTGATGAGTATTAGGGGACGAGTCAATGGGCACGCATGCCTACCTAACCTAGCAGCTTTCCGGGATCCACACACTGCACACTGTTTCGTCCGTAGCAGGGAGAGCGTATAAAATCTAGAGAAGAGCCGATGGACGACTGTGATGATGAGCTGCCTCAGATGGTTTGCAGTTGATCCGAAGCACAGAGTTGTTCACAAAAAGCACTTGCTGCCAAAACAAGAATCGTTCGGAAGTCTCGACAATTAATCCTGGAACTGAAGACAAGCTTAAGAAATAGACAATGCCTGCGGAATAAGGTTAAAGAGTTTGCAATGCACTGAACAGGTATGAGCAGGAAAAACGAGAGAGAGGAAAAGAACCAAGTCCATGCGACGAGACCGACAGTGAGAATGGATTGAAGGAAATGCTGCAGCGGCATGATAGTGGAGAGGAAAAATGTGATGTCCATACTGCTGAGTCGCGGGGAGAGAGTAGGACGAAGCCAGTCCATAGGCTTGGAGAACCAATTTCGGGATCAGAACCGCGGTGCGGAGGGTTCTTGAAACTCTTGGAAAATTGAATCAATCCTCTGAAACATTTTTATCGAGAGAAGAATCATGTTCAAGGAGTGAAGCACAGCAAAAAAAGGCGATAGACCGATACGAATTGTTCAAGGAAGGAGGCTCTGAGGTGGTATTTTCGCCGAAATTGTCGATATGGTCGTTCCTGTCAGTAAGGTCCAGGGGCCGGAGAATGGGAGCAAGACTCAAATAATTAAACGAAAGAATATTCACAGTAAGCGACAGAGGTCCAGGAGTAGTCCAATGCGAGTTTTAGTCCAGTGAAGACGAGGGTAAGAAGCAAGAGTGGTAGCGTGAGAGCCATCACGATTACCACATGCAATCACGTCTCTCTTAATGCATACCTACTTCAGTTTGCTCGAGCTTGTCTCTAGTCTACATTCTGGCCCGCCGCGCTCGGACGCGCGCAGGCTCTCTCAGCAACTACCCACCGCCCTCTATGATAGTGTCTGCTCGTATCACTGGGGAAAACGACCTCTTTGGACTTTTGATGTCGCTGCCATTCGTCAAATTCTGATACCGCTGACCGTTGGCCAGCAACCTAGCGTCCATCTCCGGCATATCCTCCCTATTGTTTGTAGGGCTTTTCGGACCGCAAACATGTCACCGAGGCCGGCAGACCATTCGGATTTTGCGCTCGGAGAACAGACGCTGCTTCACGGTATTGCTCTATTGCTTTTCTCTCAGCACGCGTCCAGTGCTTCATCAACGTGGAAACTCTCCTGCATAGCACTTGATACGGCGCCTCTCGTTAGATCGTAACCTCAGTGCGTGCTTGCATCGTCCCCAGTGACTCCCATTAACATTCTCATCGCTACAGCCCGCTCCTTGCATCGCATTGGGATATCTCGCCGAAGCTGACTTGGTGAATATACTGCGTCTATCCCCACAAACGCCGGCCCGATTCATCGCTTGCTGTTGTCCAGTGCGTCTTCTGTCTCTGCACTTTACATCCCGGCTTTCTGACGCCATTGTAGACATCTTCCGCACACAACTATCCATGCATCTCCACCTACGATATCAGGACATGCTGAGGTGCGACAATGAGCGGGGTCACCGTGCCTTCCTACGGCGGTCGTCGTCCTTTGTTCGTGCAGCTGGCCGAGGTTGCTGCTACATACATGATCATGACGCTGCACCTATTGCACGGCCTCTGACGAGCAATATCGAGCCAACTTCCCCATATGTCCGTGTCATCTTCGCGCCCTAGCTACTCTGAGCCGCGCTAATCCCGCTACTGTGGCAGTTCTTGCATCGACCGTACCTCACAATGGGATCTCCAGCTCTATGCGCCTCCCCTCAGACGAATTGTCGTATCCATGTCCAGTCATTAAAATCGGCTTGCGTCTGCAGAACCGCATTTGGATTGCATGTCGGTACGTACTACGTCTAGATCTCTTGTATTTTCCTTTGTTTCCATGATTATTTGCTGACCCACCGTGGTAGACGGAGGCAATACATGGATGCAGAGGGTCAACGACGTGCTGCCCGGGGAACCCAGAGCGAGGGAAGGTGCGGTTGCGGGTGCAGGCAAGCAAGCGCTCAACACCTTGTCGGCGAGTAAGCTCGTCCACCGTCGACGCCGTCTCACCCTCTGACCCGCTGTTTCTGCCCCTGTGGTATTGCCTCACCCCGCGCTCGCACTGTAAGGCTGTCTGTTCTCTTAAGCCATCCACTCGCTCATACCTGAAACGAGTGGGGGGCATGGACTCCATGGCAGATAGAGCGCCGGTGGAATATCTGTGCCCAATACATCCGCGCGATGAAGTGCTGCTGCAGCCCCACTGTGCTCACCCACCCTAGGTCGACCTCGTTGCCCACCTCAGTCCTACAGTCCATCTTTCGGACATTGCTGCCAATACGTCTGGTCTCCTGTGCTCACTGTTCGTTCGGCAACTTTTTCCTTCCATCTCCGCTCCACGCCTGTTCCTTGCTTGCGAGCTTGCAGCAGGAAATTCTCGCTCATCTCTGCCAAATGTGGCAAGCCGTTTTCCTTTAGGGGATATTTTCATTGTTCACACTTGGAATGTCAATACCTTTCGTCTTCGTATGCACCCCTTATCTTCGCGTATTTGCACAATATCACGGGATATGCGAGATCACCGCACGCTGGTATGGATGGAGCCGTTCGCTGTCTGCGTGATCCGCATCTGTGGCCGCGGCCGTTGCGTCCGGCGGTCAGCACACACGATTTAGATGGCGATGAAATATTTGTTTGGCGTGCTCGGGAAGCGGAGGCTTACTTTTCTTCACCTGCCTGCCATACCCCTCCTTGTCCGTTCCGCAGGAAAATACTTGTTTGCTTTGCACCAGACGAGTTACTCCTTTGATTGGAATGCAGGTTCGCATGTCGCCTCGCTTCGGACTTCTATTCGTCTCTCCACCCGCACTCGTGGAGAACACAAAATTTCCACCTCACCTTTTTCATTGCTTTATACTTGAGAACCTCTGCGCCTGTGTCTTGCCTGCATTGGTTGCGCGTGTTTGCTGCCGCGCCCACCTGCTTTCATTTCAAGTAGCTTACGAGCAGTCTTTCTGGCCCTCTCCAGATCTGGTCCTTCTCTGCACTCCAGGCATCTGCAGTTCCCATCGCTAACCTGGACGCCTATTGCCTTCGATGGGGGAGCGCGGTATCGCTTGGAACCTTGCGAGGGGAGCCTCTGCTCGCCGGCACTGGGTCACAGCGAGGTGGTCGTTTTGCCCATGCTCGTCTGGCTCACTTGAGTCCTCATTTTTCCTGGCCTACTACCGCTGGAGATTTTGCTGCTCATTTGAGTGTGATTCCATGACCCAGGAAATGTCGCGCTGCTCATTTGAAGTCTCTGTGCTACCCTGGACCCGGCCGGGCTGGAGCACCATCTTGCCCCATCTCTTCGCCTTTGTCGATCCTATAATTGCTCGCCGAAAAGAATCCGCTTCGCTTTGTTTCGTGGTCTGTTTTTCGGTAATCCTGGTGCAGAGAACTGATGCTAAGTAATTGCTTTATATATTTAGACTACAATAAGCAAAGTCCAGGCTGAAAGCTTTTGCTCAGCCCCTCACTCGGTGACCAACCAACCCTGGCTTTTCTATCCACTGGTGTAGGGTGTTCCCCCGCCGTTGTCTAATTTCTTAGGAGCCCCCGCCGAATTCAACTCGAACGAATATGGGCTAGGGTGTAGTCTTGGAGTATACAATGCTAGTGTATTTTGGTGGCAGTTTTGAACCACGATTTATCTCAGCGGTGGCTTGAGTAATCCAGCGAACTCGAGCCGAAGGAAGTTCGGAAAACAGTGAACTAACCAAGATTTTCTGTTCTCAGCTTTTTCACTGTGCCCGGCCAACGCTAGATTCTCTGTGGGTGTTTCCCGCCCTACTCGTGTATTGAAAAATTGAACTGAACGAGGGTGATCTCGGTCATACATTTCAACACGGTTTATCTCGGCGGCGGCCCGGCCACAGCCATCCAAGTGAACTCGAGCCAAACGAAGTTCGGGCGAGGGTGAGCTGGCCACACATTTTATTTTGGTGCTTGTTCGGCATCGCTGTTCCAACCATCAATATTCCTTGGCCCAACATTTCAACACGGTTTATCTCAGCGGCGGCTGGACCACCGGTATCCAGCGAACTCGTTCTGAACGGAGTTCGGGCAAGGGTGACCTAGCACATTTTATTTTGGTGCTTGTTTCATCTCAGTGGCGAGCCCGACCGCCACTAATCCAGCGAACTTGAGCCGAACTATATTCGGGCAAGGGTGGGCTCAGACTGCCGGTGATCACACGGTTTACTTTGGTGCTTTTACAATCGACCATGGACAAAAAATCGAATGCACTTCAAATTGCGGTGATAAATGAAATGCGAAAGCCCCGTAAGCTCAACATATGGTCCTTGTCCGCCAAATGATGAGCATGCCAATTGGGAACTCATCTGAAAATGAGGCAAATGAGCAGCAGAGCTCCAGGAAAATAATCTGCACGTGCTTACAATCAGTCTAAAGAATGTCCGCGGAGCTGCGAACTGTGTGATATCACCTACAGATGAGCGGCGGCTCAATTGCGAATCCAATATGTAGAAGAATACTTCAAGCGGTCTGGAACTACGTTAAATTGCGTGCGATTCGATAAAAAAAAGGGGGCGGAAACGGAAATCCGGATCATCCAAGGCCACCCATCCGTGTGGGCTTAAAAACAGCAAGCCGGCTCTGGTACCGCCCGCAGAACCGCTGGATGAGCAGCGGGTTAAGCCAGTGAGCAGCAGTGCACCAGAAAGCACAATCAATATTGCGCACCTACGACTAGGATAAAAATAGGCACGGCCACGGGACAAAGGAGCAGCAGATTAGTCGCAGATCGATGTTGAGTAGTTGCGACAGTCGGGAGTGCACTGCAGTCGTACACCTAGACACAATAAACCCGCTGACAATAATTATGAGCACGGCCCCCGTGATCTCGGGAAGAATAACATTACAGCAGCTAAAAGACCGTTCAGCTGAGCCCAAGCATGCAGGGGAAATAATATTCCTGTACTGTGTGGCCAGACACAGCCCTTTAGTCTGCAGAATATTATTTCAATGGATTGGCCAAGGCCAGGTGGCTGGGTAAAATAATATTATAGCTGCTCAGACACTGATCAGCTAGACCGATGTATCTGGGGCTAATAATATTTGGTGTCAGATGGCTCTGCTCATGAATTTAGGGTGTAGAATATTACTCTAGTGGATTGGCTGAAGCCAGGTGGGTAGGATGAATAATATTATAGCTGCTGAAAGCTGGTTCAGTGGAGCCCAGGAATGTAGGGTGAATGATATTCTTCCACTGTGTGGCTTGAAACCAGCTTTCTGGATCATACAATATTTTTGTTGCTGATAGCCTGCACCCAAGTGACTAGGCAAAATAATATTTTAGTTCCTAAATGGTTGTTCAGCCAAGCCCATGTATCTAGGGTCAAGAATATTTCTGTATTGTGCAGCTGAGCCCAGAAGTCTTGGCTATAGAATATTATCTCTCTGGATCAGCCAAGCCTGCATGGCTAGACAGAATAATATTATGGCTGCTGAGCCACTGATTGGCCAAGCCCAGTTACATAGGGCAGATAATATTATCCTCCATGCAGCCAAGTCCAAGCTGCTATGCTCCAAAATATTCTTCCACTCATTAGCCAGATGCAGGCACCTGGGAAGTATAATATTAGATTGCATACAGATGAACAGCCAACCTCTAGCATCCAGAGCAAATAATATTCCATCTAGGTGCTCCTAAGGACTATGGGCAGTATTTTTCTAAAAATTCCCATTCCTTACATGATAGGCCAGATCCTAAACATTGGGCAAATAATATTATTGAAAATATTATTTTGGCCCTAGAGTGTAGGCTTTGGCCAGGAGATAGCCGGATTTCGAGGGACCCTAGGTTCTAGGGATTAATCATATGTAGGGGGCCTAGACTCTAGGCAATTGTGGACTGTATATTGTGGTAGAGTTATCGTTCAAGTTGCTCCCAATGTCGAAGTTCAAAACCAAGACGCCGACAGCAGAGTATGAGGCGATTTGCGATAATGGCACCCGGCTGATGAATCTGATGGTGAAATGAAGCACCCTTGTGCCTCCTCGTGTGCGGGTGACGCGCGAGCGCACGGCGCCGCGTGTCGCCGACTCAACGCTGAGAGCGAGTATGGGTGCGGCACGGCGGCGCGATCACATTCAGACGAGCTAGTTGGGCACGCGCAGAATAAAGTTTGCGTGGCAAGTTCGGCGTAGCGCGCCTCGAGCGTACATGAGAAGAGAACAAAAAGGACAAAAGAACAATAATAGAACAAAAGCGTAATTGCCGCAGTCCCCATTTAGGTTTCACGTGGGACTAACGGTACGCTTCTGAGAAGCAACTCGACCAAACAACGCGTCGTTTTTGTTCCTTTTGTCTCTCTTGTTGTTCGACGCTTTCTCCAAAAAAATATACCTACCTTATGTTCCATTCATTTCAGTCAGAGATGCCAGAAACAAGTAAACATCTATCCTTCACTGGCGGTGCGGCGGTACTGCCCAATGAGCTGCAGGGAGGAACTGCAGATGGGCAGCAGAGGAGCAGTGGATGGGCAGCAGAGGAGCTGCAGAGGAGCTGCAGATCATCTGCAGATCACATTCAGCTATGCTTTCGGCACACGCCGAAACAATAAGATTCAGCTACGCCTTCGGAACACCGGAACCGTAGCTGAATCTATTGTTTTCAACTGCACTTTCGGCACACTGAATATAATGCTTTCTGCAAGGCGGAAGGCACAGCTGACTTGATTGATTTCAGCAAAACTTTCAGTCAAGTTAAGACTGCAGTTGAATCTTTTACTTTCAGCAAAGTTGAAATCACAACTTAATTCTTTGCTTTCCACAACATTTCCTGGCAAGCCGAAGGCAATGCAATGCATTCAACAACATATTCAACCAAGTATCATTTACAGCTGAAACTATTACATTCTGAAACATTTTCTGTCAGTTAGAATATTCTTTTTTTGCGGTGTGAGAGAAGCAATGAGTTGGAGAGGACCCAGTGAAACACCTTGTGACATACCTGAACACATACAGCTACCAGTTCCACACCTTACCACCCCCTTCACCTGGCCGTGCCCATATCCTATATGTCCTAAGTGCAGTTTAGAAACAGCAGCCAGGAAGGGATGGGCTACCCACAGGACCTTGTAGAAGCCTGTCATAGAAGAAGTAGGGCATGAGGGAGGAGCTGGATGTCAGGTGGAACAGCGCATCAGGGAAACCTCCCCCAGAAATTTTCGCATATTTTCACACAAAATTTTCGAAAATATGTCAAGTTTTAGGAATGAGCAAAAATGAGTAGAAATACTTTCTCCCCCTGAAAAATTCCATAATTTGTGCAACTTTTGTCTCATTTTTCACTCAAAGTTGCGCCAAATTTTCGTAAATTGCTTGCTAGTTTGGCCGAATAGTTCACTCAGATCCATACAAATTCAAGACGCAGTAATGGCAAATACTATTCCATTCAAAAACTATCTAATACACCTCATGTAACAATAGCCAACTACCTACCACAGCCATGAGCTTCGATATCATCGCCGTCAGTGCGCATGGTGACACGACACTGTAAATAAGTTAGTAATAGGAAGAGGACAAGGAAAAGAGAAGTAAGCATAATTGGTGCGGCAGTCGGTACTGGAGGCAACGTAACATGCATTAATGACTCATTCGAGAGCCGGAAAAGATATTCACTATGATACATAAGACCTGTCATAGAGCCATTGATGGCCGGCGATGTTGCCTGGCATTGGAGCCGCACCTGACATGCAGATGGGAGACGACGTATGAGGGAGACGTGGAAGTCCAATGTCACGTACTACACGTGCAGATTGAGACAGGAAACATGGAAAATAAATAAAGGACTTGCCGGTGAATCTTCAAGGCTGGACGGCAGTTCAAGCTATGGATGGCCATGACGAAGGGAGCTGGCAGTTGGAACAGGAATAATGGGGTCGGGGTTGTGGGCTAGACTTCCGGGGCTGTAGCATGATGGTTAAGCCGAAGATTTGGTCACAAAGGGACAGTTCGCGGGGTCAAAAGTGCGGATGCTCGATGTAAACACACCTGATACCAACACCTTCCTTGAATCTTTGGATCAACAATCTGACGAAGCAGAGGTAAGGAGGTGTCAAGAAAAAGGAAATCGAGATATCGGGACTCACCCTCGAGTCCCTAGCTCATTGGCGTCGGGTAAGGTCAGCCCTGTGAAAGAGTGGTCTCAGTAAGCTAGGGTAGGGTGAAGATAAATGAGTACCTGGGGCGATGTTCGCAGGTATAAATGGAGCATTGAGTGCGACTGGGTGAGGAATGGGCAGAGAATGAGAGGGAAGGATGAGGGAAAGGAAGAAAGACCGTCGACGTGTCGTTGTGACAGCAACTATGTTTCACATTCACGTTGTTTACGTGGTTTACGAAAGGCGTTTAGGGTGGGCACCGGCAAGCCTTAGAGCTCTCTGACACATTGTTTGTCGACTTGGAAGTGAACACCATGAAATTATGTTGACCATGTCAGTTGTGGAATGCATGGCCAGCAGTTCATCTAACTTGCGTAGGGTCCTTGCTTGGATTCTCATTTTCCTCAGTCACCGTTGACTCAGCGATAGGTTTGGTTCCAAGGGTCAAGGAATAGCTGGAAAATTTCCAGAAGACTTTGGATTAGATGACTAAAATATTATCAGGGCTCTACAAAATGGCCAACATTCACAATACTTTTCGGTGAATTCTGGCAAAAGTTGATCAAAATTGCAAAAAATTGAAAAATTTTCGAAAATTTTGGCGGCCACAAAAGATTTTAGGAAAAAATATCATAAAATTTCAGGGGAGGTTTTCCCTGATGCGGGAGGAGGAGGGAGATGGGGGGAAAGAAAGAAAGAGGTGTTTGAGCTTGTTGTCACTTCATCAAAACGAACCACTTTTCGCACCAACGTGTCAGTTCCGTACAACATCATGATGGTTCGCTTGTGTTCGGCTATCTCGGCTAGGGACTTGTACTTTTTTCTGTCTCGATCGTGTTCCTTCCAATTGTTTGTCAAGGATGGCTGACATTCATAACAACACAGGAAAGTTTTGTTCTTGTCTGTATGCTAATTCATGAGAAATCCAGCTTGTTTTGAGGTGTTTAAAAAATGGGCTCAAACGGAATGGGGGTAATTCTGGTAATTCGGTCAAATTACCCCGAATTCAGGAAATCCAGTAGACACTTTGGAAATTGGGGGGAAATTGGGGTAAATTACCAAAGGAGGGTTTTCCTGATGCTTTGTGTTTGAAGCGGCGAGGCAATAGACAAAGAGCACAGTGGCATAGCCTGCGTGCAAGGATTCGGGCCTAGATCACAGAAAGGTCAAGAGTCGGCTCAAGACCAAGCAGGCCGACTTTGGGAGCTCAATGTTGTGTGCAGCCGACATCAAAGTCCGTGGAATGTGGAAAGGGTATCAAGAGAGAGTCCGCTTCAGAGGCGGCCATGCTGCGGCGGGTTGAGTGGTGTCGTGCCATCGTGGCACTGGAGATATTCGCGGAGGTCAAATGCAAGGTGGGAGGGCTGAACGCGGAAAAGGGATCCACGAGAGCAATGAGTTCATGACGCTGCCGATGCCGCAGGAAGTTGAGAGAAGGCGAGTGAGTGGAACGAAAGAGAGAAGCACACAAGCACGTGTCTGTCAACAATAAAAATATACAGGTCACATAAAATTTTGGAGCGCTCAAGAGTGTCTGCAAGCCCTCAGAAAACCAGCGCACAATGATATCAGTTTGGTTGGGGTCCGGTTGAGGTGAAATTTTGATGTCAAGCTGACCTTTCCACGTCCGACATCAAAACAAGCCCATTGTGATCTCAAACTGTTGGCGTCTGCGGACATTTATATTGTATCACGGGCGGGATCTTTCCTTGACAAAATTCCTGTTTTGCGGTGTAGTAGAGGACCCTAATAATTATGATCCGGACTATGATATGGATATCTAATTAATTTTTTTTTGGCAGCAATAGAACATGTAGCAGATGCACTAGGAAAATCATTGGCAAGCCGCGGCTTGAGCCCAAGCCAAGCCAAGCCAAGCCCTACTTGACGGCTTGGGCTTGGGCTTGAGGAAAGCAAAGCCAAAGCCCGTCCAAGCCAAGCCCAAGCCGGGGCTTCCAAGCCAAGCCAAGCCGTAAGATCACTATTTACCGCGCAGTCTGTGGACCGTAACCTGTACATTCCACGTCTGTCCCCTTTTCCATGCCAAAATTGGACTTCCTCTCTATAAATCTATGGCTGGATTCAGAGCTCTGAATCCCATGGCTGTGCTCTAGCAACTTCCGATCCAGTGGCTGTGCTTTTTGGCCCATCCGAAAAAAAAAAAAAAGAAAAAATCTGAAAGATAGGTCTTATGGCAGCGAATCCCCCGAGCCGCGTAGGATGTCGACTCGCTGTCGGCGACGCCAAATAAACATAAGCACGAAAATAGTGCTGTTGGTATTACCACTGGTATGTCGTGTGGAGCAATTGTGAAGACTGCCGAGAAGATGGAAGTGGGAGAAAAGAAGAAGCGCTGACCAACATGCACGTGATCAATGACAACAACAAACACGACACGAGGTTCCAGCAGGGTCTTTCGGCCGTCGAGACTCGACAGTGCAGCTTTCTTTCCTCCGCCGCCTATATCTTGTTTGCAATGCTCACGTACTATGTGTAACTCTTCCACGAGATTTTGCCACATCTTCCCTGTCTTCACGGATCAGGAAGCTCAACATTCGAGTGCGAACATTTCCCTCCCACCGAACAGAACACTGCACAGCAGCTGCAAAAGACGAGCAACAGAAAATTGAGGGGAGGATAGCCACTCAGACAACTAATGGGTATGCTGATCATTCGCATTACGGCCATGTTATTATTGAGAAGGTGAAAACAGCTGGTCCAAAAGTATGCCCGACACATGGCGAGGCAGGTGGCGGTAAGCTGAAAAACCAGGTGCGTGGGACAGTTGGTGGCCACACATCTACCAGCTGTGGACACTTCAAACACCGGCCGCGACATCGTCCCCAAACAGCAAGTGCCGCCTTTGACCCAAGCGCGTTGCAAGCACGGCTCTCACACACATCAAAGGCGGCTTGAGCCGCATCTTGTATATCCTCCCGAAAGTCCGTCATAGGCTCATAGGAGGCACGTAAAATTCATAGACACTCAAAGTGCACTAAAGACCGGGATAGATCGCCAGTATGTCTTCATTGACCACCGAAGACCACCAGAGACTACAATAATAGAGGCAGTTTCTGCGTAGAATTTCAACTTTACCTGATGATGGTGGTAGGCGCCACGATGGTACCGCCATGCCGAATCTTGCCGACAGCTTTCTCACAGCTGCCACCACTCGGACAGGATCATTAACCGTACTATTAAGATTTACCGCCTAATTCGTTGGGGAGTCTTTGGTTCTATCTCCTTCGAGCTCGCCCCATCGCGCAATCTCTGCTGCTCAGCTCAAACCTCAACAGCTTCATCCACCGTCATTCTCCCACAGACTTGCCGTTTTGGGACCACTGCTGTGTATTTCATTTTCCCGGAATCTCACGGGTGAGACTGCGATCTGTCGACTTCAGGACGGCTGAAGCTGACGAAACCTTGCCGTGGTGCCTTGTGTGGGACACACACCCAAATTCTTGAACTGCGGCTTTCGGAAATGAATCAAAATACGGGTGACTTGGTGTTGCAGCCACATCTCGTGGTTCCACAGCCTTCAACTGCTGTTGAAAATCTCCCCATTCAAAACATTCCTTCTAGCTCAGCATAGCACTTGCGTAGTACGGCACGAAGTTCTTCAAACTGCGGCCACGTATGTGGTCTATCTAATATAGAACTGGGGGTTCCGGCCACCAGATACCATTCAAATTCCTTCGCCTTTCGATGACTTCCATCAATAAAATTCGCTTGCTCGGGCTTTGTCAGGGTCTTGCCTGTTCCTCAAGCCCTCAAGGCCCCCAAATTCTCATCAAACAAATCCTGTATTCTGTGCCCCCGCATCCCGCCGAACATCTCTTTTTCTCGCAAACTGAGTTCATTTCCTGACCATGCACCTGGGTTCAATTCTTGCCTCCTGCCGTGCCATTGCCTGGGTCAAACTTATTGCACCACAATTGGATTTCTTTGGAGAGCCTCAACATCACTTGCTAGTGGCAATCCATTGAAACATCGCAAATCAGGCAGCAAGTCATGCATTTTTTTGTCTGAACCCATGATAGCTTGGAGGTCCTATGTGCCTGGCTTCTTTTCGATTACTGGGTGAGGGATAACAATCTTTGATTCTCCCGGCAGTGAGCAGATTTCTGATTTCTGTCTCCAGGTCTTTTCTTTACCTATTGACACATGTACAGGACTTTCTATGTTTGACTTGATGTTGTGTAAAATTTATTCGTGCTCTTCTTTTCCTTTTGTCGCCCCGCAAGGTTACTTAAACTGTCGAAGCGAAGCGAAGGCACTTCTTGTTCTCCCAGAGAATTTTGGGTTGCCATCGCCCTGGAACTGATGGCTGCGCAATGAATTTTGCAGGCAATCCCCACGTCAAAAAGCCAGAACAAACTCGTAATTTACTCACAATCCTCACGACAAATGATACTGTAACAACGACGCTATTAAGTATAACTCATCACTTGAACAACGACTCCAATTCCGTCCCATAATTCAGCTCCAAATCCCCCAAACTCTGATTGTGCGTCGCCTTTAGGAAATTCTGTGACAGCGCAAACGGTGCAGGCGTCGCCGCCAACGCGTCAATCACATTCTGCGCGTCCCGAATCAACACATCCATCGACGGGCGGCTCACCGCGTTGATGCCTTGCTTGGTCCCGATAATCCCGCCCCGTGGAAAGAGCGCGATCCGCGCAGCTAACTGTTGCACGTACTCCCTCAGTTCGGCTGAGGTGAGAAAGGCGCGGTTGATCCAGCCGTAGCGCTCCGCCGTGGCGGCGTCGATGTCCTTTGATGCAAAGACGTACTCGAATGTAAGTCCGCGACCTATGAGGCGAGAGAGATACATGGCCCCGCCTGCGCCTGGGTTGAGTCCGAAAGATGTCTCGAGTTGCGCGAGGAGGACGGAGGGTGAGAGGGAGGCGAATCGCATGTCACAGGACATAAGGAACTCGTTCCCGATCCCGCGCGCGCGCTGCAAGTCAATGAATCAATCTCCTGTTTTTATTGAAATTGAATCGTACTGACGCCTTCAATGACAGCAATTGTTGCCTGCGGCAGCTGCGTGATGTTCCATAATAGTGCCGTAGGAAATGTCATATTTTGCAGCCCCGGGTCGAAATGGGGCAGCGGATCCTCTGGAAGTCCGCCCATTAGTTCCTTGCTCATGGTGGTACATGGATCACGAAGTGCACACCATATCCCGGGAAGAAATAATTAACGTCGATATGGCTGATGAAGAACTCGGGATTCCCGCTCTCGAACAGCACAACGCGCACATCCGTGTCATTCGCTTGCAGCTCCTCGATGAGGTTGGCGAGATCGGACTGGACGTGCGCGTCAAAGAGATTGATGCTCGAGAAGGTGTTGTTGATGACGACGGTCATCACCCCGGCTGGAGTGGTTTTCGTGGTGAGCATCCCATAAGACGGGTAGCGCGCCGCGAAAGCAGTAGTGGAAGCAGCAATGAGAAGCGTGGTCATCAATATAATGCGCCCTAGGGCAGAAAGTCTTGGAGCCATGATTCCTTAGGTTTTTTTGGGCGGGTTAGGGACATGATGGAAAACACCCACTCTTTATACCCCAGATCGACCTTCCTCCCACCGAAGTCCCCGAATGCTTAGTATTCGAACCAGTTGATCATGACAGAGCCCGGCACGAAGGCCGCCCCCCGGTTTTCCCCGCCATGGTGCTTATTATCTCAGCCGCTGACTAACGTCGGCGAAGTCCTATGTCAGCCTAGCCCGAGGAGTTCCGTCGGTTCAAGTTATTATCTGAGACTGGGTACCCGACCACCTAAGCATCTTTTGCTCTGGGCCAGCCCATAGAGTCAAGTATCCACTGGTTGGTGGGTACTAGAACACGTTCATACATCCTAAGAACACATTGGTTATTTTTCACAGAATTTACATGATGATTCTGCGGCTTGCTGAATTTTTTCTTTCTGGATGTCCCAAAATGGCAAAAACGGGCTATCCAGCCACCCGAATAAATTGTCCGTAGGCAGTCATAATATTCCTTCAAATACATCCCATACTATCTAGGGGATATAAATTCATCATGGAATGCAGAAAGGCTGTTCATAGAGCCAATACAAGGGCTATCGCTACTTCTCTTTTCAGCCCAGAATGTGGGTGAAATAGCGGCGTGGGACGAACGGCTGGCTCCACAGCATGCAGAGCCTATCGAAGTCCAAAATCAAGAGACAATTGGACAGATAGAATACTTTAAAGCGTAGAAGATTGCCACAGATGACGCCCCCCCTACCCATAAGCCCCCAACAAAATTCACCTTTATGCGCCACCCAAATTTAAGGGTTTTGGATTGTATCCCCTCATGACCAGGAACTGGCGCAGTTAAAGGCCTATCAAATGCGGAGAGTCTGTGGATGATGGTTCTGAATGCATCAACCGACTTTGAGGTCATGACAATCTAAGGGGCATTTGTTTTGAACTGGCCGAATTGTGCCATCATTCGGAGTCTACTTGACATCACCTTTGGGGGTCTGGACACAGAATGAAACCGCTTTCCAAGTATTGAAAGAGATCTATACGTTCTCTAGAGACAACGGAAGGAAATGAGCCCTTAACCTTGCAAATCGGTTGGGAATTGGTGGAGAAAGAAGCGAGAGAATGAGTGCCATGCCCCGTTGGAAATAAGAAATGGTGTTTTCACGCCATCATCTTAACCGGAAACTTCCCACAGTTTTTGATCGCCGGTTCACACTGCCTCCAAATTTGACATACGGTGTCCTCATACTGAAGTATTTCATTCAAATCGACAGGGGGTGTGACGCGTGACCCGATTTACCTATTTGACATTTCGACAGCGGCCGGAATCTTGCGTGACACCTGTCAAAATTTCGACAGTTGTATGGAAATTTTAACTTTTTTCGCCACTGGGGGAAGGGCATTTGTGACAGCTTGGAGGTTCAACAAACTGCTCCATGACGTGTGACCTCGACCAAATTTCGACATCGACAGAGGGGTCCGTGACCCGTGACTGTCGATTTGAATGAAATACTTCAGTACGTTGTCTAACAGTGTATAACCGCCAGATATCAAGGATTCACACAACGCTTGCCTATATGATGCAAGTGGCCGGGTACCTAGTTTGGCCGGAAAGGCAGTTGCAGATAATACAGGCAATATATCTAGATGGGATTATGAAAAGTAATACATTGGGAGGACATACGTAATGGAACATTATTGAAGTTCTTTCAATTATCTACCGTCTTCAGCCATCCTCCGAACCCGAAATCGCGCGTCGTTCCACAACGGTTCCGTCATTCTCCGCATCGAAGTGGTCTGAGTTACTGGTAAGTTTAATTTTTACGCAAAATTCAAAAGATACGAGGACACTCCTACGCCACCTAGCCAGATTCAGTGACCGATATTCGGAGGCAAATCGAGTTGCGAGATAATGGCATTTTTGGCAGAGCGAGATAGGAGATCCGTTCCTGGCTGAGGACAATGGCGAGACACAGCAGGCCAAGGTGGAGGAACAAGGAAGAGAGGACATGGCAGAGTCGCAGTGATGGGTTGGGAATCAAGTCGGAAGCTCGAAACGGCTGCTTGAGGGCTCACGCGCTTGTGTCTGTGGGGCATAGCCAGAGGAACGACAAGGAACTCCCCTTGGCGAGAGAGACCACGGGAAGCTGCTTCGAGGATGTATTTCTCCAATGGGCCAAGAAAGTGTACCTTGGAAACATCCGTAGCTAGAATGAGGACGCCGAAATTGATAACCTGTGAGCGACGAGCAACGACGACAAGAAAACTGTCGCGGCGACCGAAAGAAAGGGGGATCACGCGCGGCGAGATGTAGCGAGCGATATCTGGCAGCGGAATTGACGTATGAGGGTGGAGACGTGACATAATGGACATTTTGTCGGAGCTAGGTAGGACATGCGTCTTTAGCGAGCCACAATGGCGAGATACAGCGAACGGGGCGGGGGACGACGTAGAGGATGAAGGAGCCATGAGGAGAGAGGGCATGGAGTGCTGCGGGCAGAAGGACCGAGGGGAGCGAAGACAAATTTGAAAGCATGGACGAGCAAGGGATCACGGACAGGAGGTATTGACGATGCATCTCATGAAGGCTCTGAGAATGATGGGGAGAGTACAGATTGAACAAGTGGCGAAAGCGACATTGACGAAAAATCGCAGTAGCAAAAGCGGGCGGGGACCTGGTTGGAAGAGTTCCAGCAGGCGGGATGTGGAGGCGCAGCCAAATGGGCCGCGGGACACTGAGAATTCAATCGCGCGAACGCGAAGATGCGTTACGATAGCGATGGGTAACGGATGGCGGGGAGAGAAGGGTGCGGATGTGGGGAGGACAGTATAGGGAGTGCCGCGAGACAGAGCTGCAGCTGCGACTGGGGCAGTAACCCTACAAAGTTTGTTTAAACAACCAGCGTCTCAACGTAAAACCCTGTTTAAGCAATGATTTACTTAATCCTGGTTCAAACCGGATTGAAAAATGGAGCAAAATGAACACTCCCAGTGTGGTTCGAACACACATAAAATCATGCACAAAGATCCAACTGACTGTTGCAAAGTACAAGTCCATCACACGTTGAGCGGCTGTGATATTGAAGTAGTTTAAGGTCACTTTGAAAGTCTCTCACATGCTAATTACCTTCAATACATTCAAAACATCTGAAATTGCAAGGCAACATTAGCTTGTCCTTCATTTATAGGCAGTAAGTTGGCCATCAAATCAGTGAATTCTCCATTCACAAACTAAACAATGAAGCTACAAGGATGCCCTGTCACTCGTGGCTCAGTCCGCGCCTACCCATAGCACGCTGTGCCCCCAAAAACATACAATAAGACTCACTCTGCTGCAAGGGCCGCCCCAAAGTCCAAGGCACACTTCGTATCCATAAACTCCTTCATCCCGACAATCTTCTCGCCGTCAAAACGTAGGATGGCGATGTACTCGTTCTTGTATGGCACTTTTCCGGATTTTGACACGCCATCGGACTTGAACTGCACCGAAAAGAAAAGGGAATGTCAACGACTGCAATAGAGATATCAATATGCAGGAATGTACGTGAAATACGACGACATCCTTGCCCTGCACTACATCCATCGGAGGTAATACCTTCGATAGTACAGTATCAATCGTTAGCGCTTTCGAGGGGAGAGACAGATGATTTCCTCACCGTCATTCTCTCGAAACATGTCTTAAAGTAGTGTTTCATCAGTTCCAACCACTCTTCCTTCCCTCTAGTCTCTTTCCCGTCGGCATGGAGTATAGAGCTGGGGAGAAACTGATGCTTGAATTCGGGAGATAAAAGGTCGGCGGCAGCGTCCCAGTCGCACGCACTGAAATTGTTCAGGAAGGCATGGGTGTTTACGAGCTGCTTCGCTTGGGTGTGAGTGTCAGACATGAGGCTACAGTGAAGAAAGTTGTTCGATGGTTTAAATCGCCAAGCGTTTGCCGACGGGTCTGACGACGCTTTTGAATCCCGCCTCAGATCTGAAATCCCGATTTGAGAATTTGATGGCGGCAGGACGACCGGACATTCTGGTTGCACAGTGACGGCAGCTGAGCGGCATAACAGAAGTGTCTCCTTCCGCTCTCCTTTCCATCTTGCTCCCGCCATCGTAATGCCGCGCACCTGCAATTACCGCTCCATTAACATGCCTCATATCCAGTACTAGCTGGGGAAGTGATGCATCACTTGTTCTCCCGAGAGCAACGCCGTGATGCATTGGGGACTCTCGTCGAGAAGACAGCTGATCCCCGTAACCGAGGAGTTAGGGCAAGCGCAGCGCGCCCTAACTCCGGGTATTAGCATTGTCGTGTTGGTTAGGAGTTTGGGTTAGGTAGTTTGGGTCAGGTGGTTTGGGTTAGGTGGTTTAGGGTTAGGTGGTTTGGGTTAGGTTCGAGTTAGGGTGGGGGTAAGTATCATTGTGAGAGAGGGATATACGCAGGATCATCAAACAGTTGACATTTTGGATCATCAGGCGGTTGATATTTTGATTGGATCTGACATTTGACAGCATCTGTCACAAAATTAGCAGCTGTGAACCTCCTCAAGAGTCCCTACTATCATCTTCGACAACTGCTACTGCTTCATAACACCCTAGGGTGGGAGCAGGCAAGAGCGAACGGGCACACCCGCACCAGAAAAATACTGGACATCAATTTCAATTGATGCATCATGGGAAAATACCGTAATGCAGACACGCGCGCACAGGAAAATGCCGCAAATGCACACCAGATAAAGAAAAATATCGACCTAGGTCAAGATGTTAGTTGAAAGTGTATAAATTGGTAGCCATATCAAAATTTGTAGAAAGTTAATAAATTCATTTGGTACAAAAGTGCCACAGAAGTAGCTACAATCAGCGGCTATTTCACAACTCATATATTTATTCATTCCCAGCGAGGTATGAAAGGACTGCTGAAAGTTTATTTTTCAGCAGCTATTCCAAGCGAGAGAAAAGAGGTTCTTTTCAATATAGCTGAAAGCACTGCCAAAAAGCCTTTCTTTCTTATTTTTAGGAAATATTTCCATATATGGGCAAATCTTTCATAAAATGACGAAAGAAAGCATCTCAATGCACCTTTTGACTCCTTAGAAATTTGGTCTTTCCAGTGCTTTGAAAGGGCTGATGAAAGATGAACATTCAGCTTCCCTTTCATATCTCATTGATATTCAATAAATATGTCAAGTTTGAAAGAGCTGTTGATGGCAGCCTTTTCCATTGTAATTTCTGACTAACTGATAGAACATTTTTTCCCTGAACTTGATTTGGCTATGGATTGATCCAATTTCTTCTAACATTTTGACCTAGGTCAAAATTTTTCTTTATTCGGTGTGATGGTACGTGTTCTCAAGTGATGCATCATGGCCATCTTCTGGCGAGAAGCCCTGATACATCACGCCGTTGTTCTCCTCAGAACAATGTAATACATCATATCCCCAGCTATGCCTGTCATATCTCACCTCAAGCTGTGTGGGGCCGGCAAGAACGGCAGGCCGAGCGGCATAACAGAAGTGGCTCCTTCCGCTCTTTCTCCATTCTTCCTCCCGCCATCGTAATACCGCGCACCTGCTATTATCGTTCCAATTAGCTATATAATGGCCGCGCGCGCGCGGTACCGCCCCCTTTCTCTAAAATTAAATCTAAAAGTAAAAAAACGCTTGTCATACGATTTTCTCAGGTGGAATTATGTGATTTCAAAGGGACCCAATGTTGCTACCCACCGTTAATGAAGGGGTTCAACAGAACTACTATAAGATTTGTAAAGAAGCATATATGGCATGAACCTACGCTATTTACAGAGGATTATAGTACAATATTCAAAAACAATCAGGAGGCAACTATGAGGTTGTACAGGTCGTGTGCCTCGGGCTCAGGATCAAACAAATAGCGTCAGTGTGGCTCGCCCGTTACAGTGAGCACGTAGTGGATGAGGTTGCAGAACGCAGTGAAGCGGCCGACGGACGAAAACACGACATATTCACTGTGCCGAGGACCGCAGCCAGGGCTACACACGGGGTGGACGCGTTTGCCGCCCGCGCATAGCGCAAGTAGTTGAATGAATTGTTCTGCCGCCATTTAACGATCAGTAAAACAGCACCTAGACGTTTGGATAAGAAAGAAAGAAAGAAAGAAAAAGAAGAAATACCACAGAACATCCGCCGACTGACCAACCAGTAACAAATCCATATGTGGGTTCCCCCACGTCGCACTTCTTGTACCGTTGTCGGTGCTGCTGAAGGTGCTTCATGTGCCCGGCTTTCAAGTGTTGCCGGTCGAAAAATTGTGCGGTCGTGATTTCTCGTGCGCACAAGGCATCAACGTCGGTATTCTTGGCACAGGCGACATTGTACACAGTGCCATCCGCATCGTCCGTGTACCCCGAAATGCCTCGAGTCATGGAAAAACGGCTCAAATTACGGAAATGCCTCGGATGACTACAGTCCGTGAGAGAAGGCCTAGGCGACCCGATTTAAGTAGCTCAGACCAAGCGTTCAGCTAGCGATGTTGAAGGGAACACATAGAGATTATGGGTGAGGGTAGTGATAGCAGCAAATGTGAGTGAAACAGCCAGTCAAAGTACGAGCCATCATCAATTATAAGGAGAAAGCTCTGAGCCGAACTTTCGAAGCATCTCACCCAATAGCGCCTCCCTTAGTCGCTGATGACTTTGACCACCACAATTTTAAATTCCAGAACACCCCCCAGCGAGATCTGGCAGAAGAGAACAAAACGATAGTCTCTTTTAAACAGACGCTATAACTAGAACCTCGTACCTCGGTTGTTATAGTCTGTCACTGACCTTGATCGGGTTCATGCTAGTGCCGCTATTATGTAATGATCGGAGTTTGAATGTATTCCCACATTCATTACAGTCGAAGGCCACGCGTCTTCTCGTGTTTCCACCTTTGCTGGCATCTCAAAACCTCCAATCCGACGCGTCTAAACCCAGTAACTATCCCTCTGAGCACTCCGATGGACGAAAATCCTCCTCCACCACCACCAGTGACAAAGGTTCGCGCATACCGAAAGCTGCCGAAGCTTACAATCCCTACCATTGAGTCCATCCGTGCAAAAGGCACTTCTTCAGCATCCAACAGCCCTGTCGCTCCTTCTCCTTCATCTGCATCGACTCAGATCTCTTTGCGAACCCCGAAGCGAACATGCTGGCAGAAAATGGATAATGTCCTCACCACTTACGACTTCGACAGCCTTGGCGAATTTCTCTCGGTGCTATTCCACCCCCGTAGATGTGGAGAGAAAGATCTTCGAACCAGAAGTCATAGGCACACCGTTGCTGCCTTCTTGAAAGGGCAATCCAAGATGACGATGGCTGATATTATCCCTCTCATCTATAATCACCATCACAGCCGTCCCAAGCAGAGAGATGCCGATCAGTACTCCGCCAATTTTTCCCCATCCAAACCCCTCTCCGAGATTCGCTACGCCCGTCCGTGCCTATCTGCCTGGGCAACACGGCTAGTCGGCGATCGCATCTATTATCGAGTCGGCAAACTTGCACGCAAAAGTGGTTCTGATGCTCGCAGTCGTCGTCACCTTAGAGCAACAACCAACAAGCGCACCAACAGTAAAGATCTTATTGAATGGGAGGACATCGCATTTTCGGTCGAAGAACTCGCAACTCTTTACCAACAAGAGGACGAGTTTCTCTGGTATCTCACGGAGTGCTTTGCAGCCTCGCGCAAGGGCGGCAAAGTCATTGTTAAGAAAATACGGCCCCATCCTATTGTACGTGATTCATCTTCCACGATCCTTGCCCATTCTAATGTTCTTTTTTTTTTTCAGATCCAAGTCGGCGCCATCAGTTCGTTCATCACGAGCCGCAACCGATATGCTAGCGGCGACCTCGGACTGCCGCTTGGAATATGGCTTTTTGCCTGCCAAGCCCACATCGACGTGAAACGAGTCTTTTGTCGATTCGGCTATAGCGTTAGCGAAAGCACGGCTCGCAATGCGCTGAACACGTTGACCAACGCAAGTCTCAGCGCATTGCAAGAGCAGGTACGGGACGCTACAGCACGGGGTGAGGTGGAATTTGGCAAGATTTCAGATAACGTGCAGAGGTACGAGCGTGTTTTTGAGCATGGGCTTGGGAAGGAGAATGTTCTAAAGCACGGAACGGCATGCATGGCGTTCGAATTTGACGATTGCAAGCCTGGCGCGTTCCATGCCGCTGATCATATTGCGCGCATCATCAAACAAGAACGACAGAGCATGACAGTTGAAACCATCTACAGCAGCATAGATTGGGAACACATTGACAACGTCACGGACCTTCATTTTGTTCGGGTTCTCGTCAATTATTCCCCACATCTTAAGCCTCGCTCATCCCAAGTCTCTGCTCTATTCCGTACTGCCTACGCAAAGCATCGGCTCGAGCCTCGAAAGAAGCATCTCCAACCTCTCAGTACCAATGCCGAACAGCAGATGGAAAACAAGGGGTATCAGGCTGGTTTTCGTGGCTTCGACAAGCAGATGGGAATCGAGCCGGAGAAATCCGACAACTTGTTGTCTTTGAATCGCACAGATGGAGGAGGCCATGGAATGTTGATGCAGCAGAAGATGATACAGGTCACGACTAAGGACGTCTACGCGTCCTACCGCAATGCAATCAGCACACCCGAAACGTGGCATACCAAATCTACCAAGCTGAATTCGGCGGCGTCGAATCATTACGGGCCAGCAGCTTCTGATCCATCGTCCCTCTCCCGCAGCTCCAATGCAGCCAATATGAAGCGACCAAGCGACCTGAAAAAATGCGATTTTTATCCAACGAGCCGCAGTATGACGATGATTTGGGAAGCACGGGTTCTAGACTGCTGGCGGTAAGAAGTTATCTTCACATCATAGCACCGCAAAATCTAACATCTTGAAAAAGCCTTGTTTTAGGATGCGAGACGGATCTCTTGTCACATTTTGACGAGCTTGCCGCCAATGATTGTTTGCCAATGCTTGACGATCTCATGGAGCAGGCGAGTATCATTCGGGAGCGCTATGCATGCCAGACAGCATATGAGCAGTCACTAGACAAGTTGGAGCAGGACAACGCCCCATCCCGCAACCAAATTCCCCGATGGTTCAGACTGGACTCCACCAACTGCGCATGAAGCCCCCCGCTCCTGAGCCAGATGCCGACACAGATATGCCCGGCCTGGATGACATTGCGGACGATGATGAGCCCACTTCACATGGCAAAGAACCCGAGCCTTCTGTGGATATTCCCACTGCGCCCGAGCTAACCGAGCCCACTGCAAAATCTCACGAAGGTCCCAAAACTCACAAGGAACCGCCGGGATTTGACGGCGATCGCGTACTCAGCAACGCGATCCTCTTTTTAATGGAATTCGGCTGGTGGATTGAGCTGAGTTACGCCATTCCAGAGGGCGACGTCGGTCGAGTTTTCGAGATTTTGAAGGTATAAATTTTTATTTTATTGTTGAGAATAAAGCTGAAGCTGGCGTATAGATATTCATCTTCACGTTCGCAGGCTCGTCGAACCAGAATTATATGCGGTATATGCTTGACCTATATGCTCTACTTGAGTTTGAGTGCTCCCCCGAGTTGAAGGAAGCACTTCTGAACAACTGGCTCATCAATCTTTGGGGTGAACTTGGTAAATTCATCGAGGGTGACCTCATGCAGGTACGAGGATCAATGTTGTAGCATTAATTTATGAGAGACTAACCTTATGATGTAGGAATGGAACAATCGCTGGCTCAGCGATTTTTCTGGGCAGCGCGGCGGGGATTACGATGACAAGTTCTATCGGGAGACAATCGCTCCGAATGTCCTTCATTTCTTGAAGATCAAAGAAGATGTGGAGTCCGCATTCGAACTCAAGCGCCGCAGTAAAACCCACCCCTCGCCACATCTCCGTGACGAGACGAAGATTTTATTGCAGTTGTACAAGGACGAGGAGCTGCATCGCTTCCGCTCTGGCCGTAGCATGGGGCATGCCGCAGTCAACCAGTTTGATCGAGGCTACCAGCGGTTAGAGGATGGAAAATTAGCAGAATACCTCGAGCATAGCGCCGAATACGCCAACCTTCTTTGCGAAATGGAGATATTATGTGGCAACATTCCAGCATCTACTAGTATTCCCTCTCGCGACCCTCCAAGTAGATCCAACTCCCCTACTCCTTCGTCTGACTCCAGTGAAAATGCGGGCGCTCATTCAAACATGGTTCCGTCTCCAACTCCCGACTCTGACCGCGGAAATACATCGCCGACTCCTTCATCGTACCGTTCTGGTCGTAGCTCCGCATCTGCAGCATCTCGTGCCGCTGCAGATTGTGTAGAGGAATGGGATACTGTGGATCATAGCGACGAGCCGCTTTCCAGTGGGTCTGATCTGACTGTCACCATAGACCCTGAAACTGGAATATTGAACGACGATTGGTACGAGCCAGAAGAGTTTGATGGTCCTCGCCGCCGCGACGCTTTTATATGCAGGCCGATACGACTGACTCACCTCGGAGGCGCGCTGTAGCGGCTGCCTTGGCGCCTTTTTTGCTGGTGGATGTGTGCGCGTAGGTCGTTCGTTTGTTACCTCCTCCAAAACTCGTCTGGTACGCTTGGATGGCGGTGGAACTGGGGAAGAGCGTGGGTGATCAACCTCTGCCTCAGAACTGGACTCCACAACGCTCTCTTCCCTTTCTCCCTCCTCCTCCGAGTCTGAATTGTAAACCGGCTTCTTCTTCTGACGAGTGGCGCGTTGTTTCGCGTTTCGTTCAAGACGTGCCTTCTCACGTTGCGACGAGATCGTCACCTGGAGACCGCGAACCACGGCATAGAGCCGAACACGGTAAGCCGTCGTAAATACCCAGGTTGTTATAATGTTTTTGAGACTAGAAAGGGAGTCCAGGGTCAGGAGTTTGTCGAGAATGGTGCGTACGAGTGATGTGGGGAAGTAGGATGACTTGGGTCGATGTCGATTGGCTGGGAGTTTCCGCTCTGCACGGTGAACAGTGCTGCCGAATTCCAGCAAGGCTGCCTCGGCCTGTTCGCGTTCCTTCTTCGTCAATCGGAGCTTCTTATCCAGCAGAGATGGGGGATCAGCAGCGGGCGGAGCAACAAACAGAGGGAGTTCAATCCCGGGAGGAAGTGGTGGAGCAGGAAATTCGAGTTCAACGTTGTCACGAGCAGCGCACAAAGAGCAGGGAAAGCGTCGTTCGGCAGAGATGCAATCGAGGGTGGAGGTTTCAAGGGGTGAGTTTTTGTAGATGCGATTGAACGCCGCGATATAGCATATCTTTTCGGTGAGAATTTCGACTTTTGCCTAACTTTCTAATCCGTGAACTACGCGCGTAGTTCATCAGATGAACTTCCTGTTATGGGACTGTGGGATGATGAACTTCAGGTGTGGGAAAGAACTACAGGTGTGGGACTGATGAACTTCAGGTGTGGGAAAGAACTACAGGTGTGGGAATGATGAACTTCCTGTTATGGTATTATGGGAAAGAACTTCAGGTGTGGGAAGATGAACTTCCTGTTATAGCATGTAGCCTTATTTAAGCTGTATTAGTAGTTAAATAAGTGAATTGTCTCATTTATGTTGGCCTAGGACTATTCTGCGCGCCAGCTCGACACTCATTATCAGAAATCCGTGTTCTGCACAGCCACCGTTCCTGCAGAAATGCGGGAACGCCCCCTTGCTGAAAAAAAAAAAAATTCCCCTAAACCGTTCCCGCAAAACTGCGGGAACGGAATTAAAGGTCAAAAAAAATTAACCCAAAAAACCGTTCCCGCAAAAATGAGGGAACGCCCCCTGCCAAGAAAAAAAAAAACTCCCCCAAAACCGTTCCCGCAAAAATGCGGGAACGGAAATAAATGTCAAAAAAAAATTAACCCAAAAAACCTTTCCCGCAAAAATGCGGGAACGGATTTCAAGGACAAAAAAAATTCTGCCCCAAAAGCGTTCCCGCAAAAATGCGGGAACGGATTTAATGGTCAAAAAAATTCACCTCAAAAAATTTTCAAAAAACCGTTCCCGCAAAAATGCGCGAACGTCCCCTGCCAAAAAAAAAGAAATCGCCCCCAAAACCGTTCCCGCAAAAATGCGGGAACGGAATTCAAGATCAAAAAAAAATTAACCCAAAAAACCGTTCCCGCAAAAATGCGGGAACAGATTTCAAGGTCAAAAAATTCTGCCCCAAAAGCGTTCCCGCAAAAATGCGGGAACGGATTTAATGGTCAAAAAATTCACCTCAGAAAAATTTCCAAAAACTGTTCCCGCAAAAATGCGGGAACGCCCCCCACCAAAAAAAAAAAAAATCTCCCCCAAAACCAGTCCCGCAAAAATGCGGGAACGGAATTACAGGTCAAAAAAAAGAAGCAGCTACACTCCTGCACTTGCTGCTGCATACACCACTGCCGCATGCCGCAATGAAGCGCCATCTGATAAAGTGACAGAAGCCCACGGGTAGCGAAGCGGCTACCGTATCATTTCAACCAAATGTTCACAGGGTGTCACCTGTCACCTAAGATGTTCACTGGAACTGGTGTTCAAAATCGGTCCGACCGCGTCACCTACCTGGAAATGTTCATTTTGTCAGATGGCTTCCCCAGACTCTCCAAGACTGCCCATGCTGCCCAGCCATCCTAACGGGGCTCGAGAAGGCTATAAAAACACCTACAGTAAAGGGATCGGGCCGCAATGGACGACTTGGCGCTCGCTTACTGTCGAGTTGTGGCCTTGCCTAATTAACCGAAGAGATATTGAGCACAACAATCATATCACAGCGTGAATGTGCATAGAAACAGAGCAGAAATGGCGTATGATTTTTTGAAGTAGAGTTTTTGTGCCGTGAATCTCCGTGAATATCTAGGAACTCGAGGAAAAATCCAATTTTCTTGATCGACTCTCTTTTGCTCACCAATGGACGCCGATAACATTTTCAAAAAATCCGACTGGATTGACAAAGGCAAGCAATGGGCAGACACCCCTCTGGCCCTCAAAAAAATCGCGGCACAGTGGTTCTTGATTCCCCAAGAGCTCGAGCACGACATCCTTCCATCGCCATTCTTGTTGATCGCAAAATTGCTGGAATTTCCCCTCCCTCTTGAGAGCACGGTTGTCGCCCCTCAGCTAGGGCTCCGATCCATTCCCATCTGTGACGGGTCGACGGCCCGTCGCGACGGTTTCCGTCCTGTCCGTAGAGCCGCTCTGCCTGCTTTGAAAACGGACGGGTACGGGACGGGTTCACCCGTTTAAACGGGACCCGTATCCATCCGTAAACGGGTAAACGGGTTAATGGTGGTCCATGGGGAATCAGTGTCCGACTGTCAACGGAATTACTACAAATAGCCTCGGCTGGCGATGACCTCGGAACTGTCCGAACGGCGAACTCACCCTGACGCATAGTCGCCGCCATACCTGAACGCCGCTGCCCAATTTCACCTGCCCTCGACTTGATTTCCCTGGATTCTTCCTTTCTGAGGGTTCCCTTTGTATTTTTTTCTTCTGTCCTGACTCTCCGCTCGACTCCTTAATTCAATTTACACCCTTTTAGTTTAATTTCTACGTTCTCTGTGCCACTTCTCGCGGTTAACAATGTAATTAAAACTGTACTATAAATTCTACCTCGTCCAACTGCAAATACCACCGCAGAAGACCCATGTCTAATCTCGTCAGGTATGACGACCGTACTCCGGGCAAACTTTTACCTGGTACCATACTATATTCTTTTCAATTCTCCACCATCCGCTAATCAGCCGCCAGCTCGGGGTACACTTTTTCCATCTCGCCCAGAGGCCGTTGCCTCAAAATGCTTTCAGTGGTTTGCTCTCAATCTCATACTCTTCCTCCTCCCATTACTTGGTGGCTCTCTCGCTATGCTAACGCTTGGTACTCGCTTGGGAATTTACGGTCACAAGAATCCGCATCAGCTGGCATATGTGCTCACATACTTTGCAATTTGCTCAGGGTCTGCAAATGTCTTCATTGGTGAGTCCATAAACTTCTATTCAATTACCTGCTGACATCGCCGTGGTCGTTATATACTGCAGCTAGTTTAATTTTCCCCCGTACTTTGCGCTATCACTTGGTTATCCCATTGATTTTGGGACGGCGACGCCATCGCTCGCATTTTTCCTTCATGTCCAATCGGCGGCTAAACCGAGTCTGCGGGAAGTTGCGCTTCACGGTATTCATCATGGGATTCTGGTCCAGGTCTTTTCCAGTCGGTATGTGCATTCTTTGTTCCCTCGGAAATATTTTAATAATGGCCGATCCAGTGGTAGACAGCGATACAACAGTTGGCGAAATTTATTCACATCTCCAAGCCCTGGGTATCGTCCCGGGGAGTCAATTTCGACACTTTTACTTTACCTATCGAGGTCGTCGAATTCAGTGGGATGATACCATGGGCGTGCTGGGCACAGGGCCACTGTCACACCTACATATAGTACTCTCGCTCCCGGGTGGAGCGAATTCAGGTGTGTTTCTTGTCCTGTACCCCTTTTCGTGATAACCAATGACTTCCAATATCTTAGCAGGTGATCCAGTTGAAGCGTCAACATCTCGGCCTTCCCGCAGCGCCAATCGTATAAAGATGAAAAATGCCATAGCTGACGATATCGCGGTCAAGGACACATCGACAAAGAAGCGTCGGCGCAAAACAGGCCCGAAGACCGCCGCTCAGTCAAAGGGCAAGGGCAAGGCTACAGAAGATCAGAATACAGACCCGGAGGACAACGATTTCTCGGGGAGCGGATCGGACGGTGAGACTAGTGACGAGGATAGTGACTCCTCAATTGAGATCTTGAATTCAGAAGTGAGTTTGCATCTAGACGGTTCGGTCTATTTGACCAGTTAATTCTTACATAGTTGGCCGAATCTCTCCCGACCAAAACCATCCCTGAGAACGCTAGACGGTCGACAAAGGCGCCGCCTAGGAAGAAGCGGAAAGGGGCGGAAGCCTCTTCTTCGGCAGTACGCTTTTTTCCGCTTAACCTTGGCGTATTTAATTATCGTACTTATTTCTCTCCAGTCGGGCAATACAGACGGCAATGTGACGATAGCGGGACCGTTCACGGCCGGGCCATCTCAGCAGCCCCAAGCACCTGCACCCGTAGCCAAGTCGGTATGTGCTTCCAAATCTCAGGGCCCGCTCCGTTCTAATTGTCCCTCCTACAGAAAAAATCCAACCCAATCTATCTGTTTTACGAGGATCCTACTGACTGTGATGCGAAAGGCGAGAAAGACGAGGGTGCTAAATATTATAAATGTTATTTGGGGAATCGAGAGATCGTGAAGCTCACCAAAGGCAGCAACCAGAACACGCACAGTGAGGCGAAATTCTTTTGAGGGTTTAACTTTGTCTCACTTTTCTTAGAACTCCAAAGGCACCTCGAGAAGACGTCAGAACCGCACTTCTGGTTGTTCCAGGCTCTTCAAAAGCGTTCAAGTCCGGTCACGGATCACGAACGTTCCTTGGCATGTGGGACCACCGTTTTGACGCCCGAAATTGCAGCAGAATACGTTCAGGAGTGTAAAAAAATCTCGAATGACATTAAGGCCATGTTCGAGAAGCAGGCTGCCGACAAACAGGTATCTAAACCGTTTCTTGGTTCAAGTGCCCCCTTACTTCTTTCTTGCGCCAGATCCCTTGGAACCAGGACTACTTCGAAAGTCTTGTCGTGAAATGGGTTGCAGCTTGTGATCAGCCATTCATCGCCGTCAATAAACCCGAGTTTTGTGAAATGCTTCAATACGTGCACCTTCATTCCCCGAAACCACTGAAGATTCCTGGAGACGATAAAGTTAAGTCTCTCATTGAGAAGATGAGCGAGGACATGGTTACCTCACTCAAGAACATCTTCAAGGTGAGTGTCGCAAATTATGAATTTCCAGACAGTCTAATACTTGGCAGGAAAATGAATAAGACTTTGTCCTTTCCTTGGATGCGTGGACATCAAGCAACGGCTATGCGTTCATGGCAATCGTTATCCACTACATTGGGAACGATGGGAAATTAGGCATGCCTCCTATTCACTCATTATAGACCCTCGTAACTGATTTATATCTGCAGAGGAGTCTCTGATAGATTTTCGCGAGCTCATCGGCCAACATACCGGAGAAAATATGGCCGCTGCTGTTTGGGAAACAGTGGAAAAATTCGGGCTCATTGGCCGCGTAAGTGTTCGCTTTCTTGGATATCACAGACCTGAACAGTAGATAGATTATCGCTTTTGTTATGGACAATGCAACCAACAACGATACACTAGTCCAGTCATTTTCACGCCGTTGCCAGAAGGAGGGTATTCCTTTCTCAACCACTGATGGTCGCATGCGATGCATGCCGCACACCATCCATTTATCGGCACTAAAGGTATCTCATTCTCACACTTGTGTGATAAACTAATCATCACCGGCTTAGCTTCTGGAGGCAATTGGGGCACTCACGAAAGAGGAGAAGCAGGCAGCCAAATCAAGATCACGTATCTCGGCCTATCAAGACTCAGCGATCGAGCCCCTTGGCAGGGAAGCGGACGGCGACATCGGAGACCTCTCGGAGAGTCAAGACGAAGAAGTCTTTCCACCTGAAAGCGTGATAGGCCGTGCCGTCTTCAAGGTATTCCAGTTCACTGTCACTGAATATTGCTAACTCCAACACAAAGCTCCGTAAAATTGTTCGGCATGTTCGATCCAGTCCCCAACGACGGAAAAAATGGGAAGCAGACGTCCTGAGAGGCTCTGAGGGAAGCAAGGCGCCCATTTTGATCCTCGACGTGAAGACACGATGGTCATCAACACATCAAATGCTACGTTCGTTTTTTTTGTTTACACTTTTGCAGGCCATTAAATTGAATTATGCAGGACGGGCCTTGGATTTGCGCAAAGGGATATTCACCTATGTTGGTGAGGATGGTGAAAACCCAGACTTAACTCCATACACCCTTTCTGCGACCGAGTGGGCGGCCTTGACACAGGTCACGGATTGGTTGGAAGCTTACCGCTACGCAACAACGAAAATGTCGGCTACCAAGCAGCCGATGCTCTCGACCACACATGCGTGCTTCCGTTGGCTTCAAGATCACCTGAAAACCACCATTGCAGCACTACCCCAGTCCGCCGAACCTACCCTTCGAGACGGCCTTGTTGCTGCTCATCGCAAACTCAGCGACTACTACACCAAGTTTGACGAGTCTCGCTATTACTCGTGGGCTACTTGTTTGTTTCCTTATCTTCTCCGTGTCTTGTTTTGGATTCTCATTACTATCGCAGTGCTTGATCCGCGTCTTTCTTACGAGGGGCTCCGAAGGGATTATGCCGACGATCCCGAACTCTTGGCTGGGCTGGAAACAGCGAGGGACAAGCTGCAGGCACACTACGACACTCACTACGCGAACACCAACACTGCCGGGTCTCAGCAGCAGTTACCTCCCGGTTCTCCGAGGAAATTCAATATTTTTGGGAGATACGGTCCACAGACAGGTCCGACTGATAGCGCCAAGAATGAACTTGCAGAATATTTCAGGCTCACCAACAACCCTCCTTCGTTCGAGGACACGGACCCATTGAAATGGTGGTACATGCGTCGCAAGAAGTTCCCAAAGTTGTATCGCCTTGCCCGAGATATGCTCTGCATTCCAGGTAAAAATTTGTCTTCAATAGGTGTATACATTCTGACATTGTTCCTCAGGGTCTGCTGTCGCAGTCGAACGGATTTTTTCGGGTGGACGTGACACCATTGGGCTTCGCCGCGCTAGTCTCAAGGCCGAGACAATTCGAATCCTGATGTTTGTTAAGGCGCGCTTACGGGTGGAAAGGGAGCAATCAAAGAAGCATGAGGAGTTGGTGTAGTGCTCACAATTACTTTTATTCCTTCCCATGTTGTCGTTGCCTCGATTATATTACTGCCATGCCCAAGTCCCAAAAAGGAAATTAATCACCCGTCGAAACGGCCGTAACGGGTTCGACGGACGGAACCCGTCCGTCAGCCACTCTCGGAATTGCCATCTACGGACGGGTAGGCCCGCCCGTGGCCAGAAAACGGCCGTTTTTTCGACGGCCGTTCCGTTAAACGGACGGTTGGGAGCCCTACCCTCAGCCCGCTCAGTATTTCAGTAAATCCGTTCCCGACATTACCGACGAAGCGCTGATCCTTCGAGTGCGGCGTCTTCCTATTCCAGCGAAGAAGACTGTCGATAAGCTTCTGGCGAACAGCCGTCAATGCTGGCTCGATGGAGTTCAATCTGTGGTTTATTCTCACCTCGGCGGTGCTGTCACCCACTTCCCGTTGTGGGTCCTCACGTATTGGGCCGCGGTGCACGAAATCAAACGTGATGCATGGGTGCCTTAGCGAAATTGTCAGGCGTGGGTCAACCGCCAGAAGAAAGTGGGTAAAAAGAATCCTGACCGTGCAGCGTTGGCGGAGGAAACGAGTATGATGCTCGCGATGGTTCCTTGGGGCCGTTGCAAGCCAGCGGGCCTCTCCGACTCAGAGCCGTTCCACACACTCTGGCGCTTTGTTGGAGCTAATTGGTTGTCGGGTTCCCAAATAAACGACATGCTGGAGCTTTTGCGTTACAAAGTCAACACTGTCCCCGAATCAATGCAGAATACCCGTATCTGGGAACAGCTCTCATTGCGAAAGTTCTCGAGGCGTATCGCGCAGCCGAGGCTGGTACATATTGGACCGCTCCGGATCTTCGATGGATTCGTGATCTCGCGAAGGACGTGGTCCAGAGTCGCTCCGCCTTAATTACCTCGGGACATCTTGGCCCGATCACAGACGAACCGCATTGGGTCGCCATCGTCTTCGACATGACCCAGCCCAACGGGGTGCTTCGCTACGGCGATTCCTTTGGCGGCGAGATCCCCGGGGAATTAGTGGCCGCTTGTCGCTGGTGGCTCAATCAGCACACGACCGTCAAACTCGAACTCGCAGGTCTTCCCATTGTGCATCAGGAGGATGGCCATTCTTGCGGGATTCTGGTGGATAATGCGCAACAGGATTTTGTCGACCTAAGTGTCCCTTTGCTCGAAACTGCCAAATTCATGGATGCACGGCTCGAGGTCTTCAATAAAATCTGCGTGAGGGCCCTTGAACAAGTATGATCACTTTAGATATTCCTTACCTTGTGCACTGATATTCTTGAATCTCTAGCTCGAGATTGAACGAGCGCTCGCGATCGCTGAGGACGAAGATTCAGACGACCGGTCCGATCAACACACAGCCACCCTCTGCTGCCGCCAACGACAGCGACTCTGACTGCGACTAGCCCATCCCCCTCCTACGCCGCACAGCGCGAGCAGCCAAGTTCACGTTCACTTCCCCCATCTCCCTTGCATCCTCCAGCCCCTTTCCTGGTCCGCCTGCGCGTGTTACGGGCGCCAAACGCCCCAAAGGTCATCCCGACGCACCAACACCAAATCCGAGCCCGCAGAAGCACCGTATTTTCAAACGGCAGGCGGACGATGCCGTTCCCGCTCCAGCGCAACCTCTCTTCGCGACCCACAGCTCTACCTTTGCGCCGGGCCCCACGGTCGATGTTTTTGGTCCGGTGACTCGTCATCGAGAACAAGACGGCTAGGGCTCAGATTTTGAGGTGGGAAGCGGTAGTGAATGGGGCGGCTGTGGTACCGAGGACAGGGACGATTATTCCTGGGCCCGGAGGACGATGCTCCTGTGCCGCCGCAGTCGCAGTCGCAGATGACCGTACGCGCATTCCATATTTCTTTTGCTTCACGAATTTCACTTACTTTACCTCTCAAGACTGACGCTAACAGCACATGCGTGGCTTCCGACGTCGAATCTCTCCCAGACGACCTCCCTTCCCTCCAGAATATCTCAGACTCGGAGGACGACGTCTCTGACGATGAGAGGGACAACTCCGACACCGAATCCATGCCCAATCTCGAGGTGGACAACACTGACGATGACGCGGTGCTCGCGCACTCCCATCGCGCTCATGCGGCTCCCTCCCACGCACGGCCTGTCTCTCCGCCCAAACAACCCTCAAAACGAGCGGCAGCAGGGAAGGGGAAGATTACGGGGTACTGGAAGGTAGAGACGGCAGAGGAGAAGGCTGTACGCTTAGAGAAGGAGGCGAGGGAGTATGCCGAGCGGGCGGAGGAGGCACGGCAGAGGGAGATGGAGGAGAAGCGAAAGCAGATGGTCCGAGACCGGGAGAGGGGGAATGAGCGCATGCGGCGGCACCGTGAGCGTCTCCGCGAGGCGAAGATTGCGGATGGCTGGATTCCTGGCAAGAATCGAGTGAGTCGAGCAGCGCATGCACTCTCAAGTCCTCAAACTCACTTTGACGCCACTTTAGAAGCGCGCAGAGCTTGCAGACCACGACGAGATCTCTAGCCCAGACCCTGAGCTCCCAGAGCACTCACGCCCTCGTCGTCAATTCAAAGAGGACAGCCGCAAGAACAACAAGCCCACGGGGCGAAAGCAGAAGCTCGAGAACAAAAAACGCGACGCCAAATACACGAATTGGTTCCACCCCATACTTTTCTCTCAAGTCCAAGCCGCTGCCAGTCGCGTACCAAAGCCGTGGAAGCCCCGCGCCATCTTGAGGGAGTTACATCGGACGAACCTTAAGGACTTTTACCGCCTGACGGAGCAAGTGATTGGGCAGTGGATTGATGGCGAGGCGCGGGCTCGAGGGACGTCGAAATGGAAGGAGAGCGTGATCCAGAATGTCGAGTGGGGGAAGGGGAACGCGCCCGGCGGCCACACCACTCGATGTGGAGTCCTGGTAGGTCTACTTCTCACAACGCTCCAACGAGATCCTGACCCGTGTGTAGCACCCGTATCCTGCGACTCGGAAGAAAATCAACGACCATCTAACGTCGGTTCGTGGGGCAGGGGTTGTCCTGACCCTGCTCTCGATACGCGGGATCATGGTCGGCCACATTCAGCACGACGCCCCCGAACTCTTCGAGAAGACGATGTCCGATGGCAGTAATTTCCGCTGCTCGGAATCATTTGTCTGGAGCTATCTTCGCAATACGCTCGGGTGGAGCGAGCGACGTTCCACGAAAGCCGCTCAGAAGCTCCCTGCCAACCACGAGAAAATTCTCGAGGAGGCATTCTTCTGCCTGGCTCACACCATTCGTGATCATGCCATCCCCGCCCCGCTTGTCGTCAATACCGACCAAACCCAGATCGTTTATCAGCAGGGTACGGGCTCGACCTGGACTCAGCACGGTTCTAAACAAGTCGCTGTGGTTGGGCAGAAAGAAAAGCGCGCGTTTACGCTTGTACCTTCCATTTCTGCCGGCGGGAAGCTCCTTCCAATGCAGGCTGTCTTTCAAGGGAAGACGGTGACGTCCTGCCCATCTCCAAAGTCCCTGCGGTACGACGAGGCCATCGCGCTCGGTTATGTCATGCTACACTCGGGGACCGCGACGTACTGGTCCAACCATGACACCATGCACCTACTCGTCGACGACATCATCGCGCCGTATTTCGAGGACATGAAGAAGGAGCTCGGGCTTCCATCGTCGCAGGTCTCCGTATGGCTGATCAATTGTTGGTCAGTGCACAGGTCAAAAGAATTCCACGCATGGATGCAGAAAAACCACCCCAACATCATTGTTCTTTACATCCCCGGCGGCTGTACCGGTGTCTGGCAACCCTTGGATGTCGGTATTCAGCGTCTGCTTAAACTCAGCATCAAGCGCTCGGCTCATCGTGACGTTGTACAAGAGGCTCTCGGCCAAATCAAGGCCAACAAGCCTGTGCACGATATCAAACTCGATACCACTGTTGGGACCCTCCGCGACAGGTCTGTCGGCTGGATCGTGCAGGCCATCAATGACCTCAGAGACCCTACTATCATTATGCGGGTCTGTTTTTCAGTACGATTTATGTTTTCCCATCTAACTAATTCGGGATACATAGGCGTTCAAGCTGTGCCACGTTGGCAACTGGAATCTCTCTCATTCATCACTCACTTCCCCTCAGGCTCTCGCTGGTCTTCGAGAGCTTCGTACGACCAATCCGACGCTCCACACAGCTCTCAATGAGGCCAATCCGGCGGCTGATATCATCCAAGTCGGACCTGATGTAGAAGAAGAGCTGTTTGGGGAGTCCCATGTGTACGATGACTGCAACGTTCCCCTTGCCGTCGTCTCCGACCATCTCCTTTCCGGCGGGTCTTCTATCGCAGACACTTTCGTTGTCGGTGATGATGGGGGAATTTCCCGATCGGGAAATGCAGAAGCGTCGGAGGCTGAAGATAAGTCTGATGACGATGACGCGCCTGTGGCTCTGGGGCGAGGACAGCGCAAGAGAATTGCAGCGCGGCGCTATCAAGGCCCCGCTTGGGAGGAACATTAGGACTTTTTCGCGCACACTGTACAATTTTTTTTTGTTAATTTAGAATAGCTCGAAAATCATTTTTGCGTGCTCTGACAGCTTGAAAAAATAAGGTGTTCATTGGCCGACTGTCACCGTCACATGTACCAAATTTGTTCAGTTCACGACCCCCTGTCACCCGTCACCTGAACATTTGGTCGAAATGATACAGTATTAAAGTGACAGAGAAGCGTACGGGTACCGAAGAGGCACCAGATAAATAGCGCCCCCACCACGACTCTCCTCTCCTCTTCCCACCATGACCTCCCGCCCGAAACCGTACCGCCCTCCCAAACACGTTATCGGTATCCTGAAAAATGTACAGGTGCGTTATTATTTCCTCTTCACCGGCTTTTTAAAGCTCCCTGCGAGCACTCCTCCCGTGCAGAGCTTTCTACAAATGGATCTGCAGTCTCTGCATCGGCGCCAACCCATTGTAGACCTGCGATGAAATACTTCATCGCACTCCAGCGGTTCAAATACATAAGTTTCATACTACACTGTTTACGCAGGTGTTCCTCTTCCCTCATGCACGGCTGCCTCGCTATGCCTACTTCCTCTGGGTTTCTGATTGGATTTATCTTACAGCATGTAGGCCACCGGTTTATGTACTCCACACTCGGTGACGCTGTCATCCGAATCGAATTTGGGCAATCCTAATGGGGTAAAAATGTGGGGCTAATTGACCACAAGCTGGTCTTTTTGGCGGTCATATGCCCGCGAGCTCTCCACAAACTCCTTGTCTTTGACTCCGAAATGTGGCTCGATCGTCCAAATAAGTAGGATATTCCGGGATGAAAATTGCCATGAATCCACGCAACAACCGTTCGCGCTCTCTGAACCAACTTCCCTGGATGAGGGGGTCTCCAACACTCCTTGCTTTCCTCATTTACCCGTCTCTGGTGAATGCTTCCGGCCTGTGTCAGCGCTTGTCTGAGTGAGTCAAAATTGAAGGACTATTTTATTAACCAGCGCCACAAGGACGGAATAATTCAGGAGGAGAGAGCAAACTGTAATGACCCACCGCCAAAGTGGAAGCTGTATCCTCAGCTTCTTGACCGCCAGCTACAGCGCTTCCGAGTCGACAGATTCACACCTGTCGGGGAAAACAGGTGGGTTGGATTTTACATCCGCATTATGGAGGTGCCTGAAGCACTCCTCAGTGCCTTTGGGCCCATTGGGGTGCACCATCGTCCTGCGGAATGCAAATTGAGTCGGCTAAGTCAGGTTGCTGGGAGATGCATAGCTTCATCTGTCAAATTTTTATCGCCCTTCGCTGTCTAGCAGGCACACAGGAAAGCTAACCCTTCTTCCATTTAGTAGTATTTTCACTGCTCATATGAGAATCCTGACTAGTACTGCTTCCTCATTTGTGCCACTGTTAATCCTGGGCTCGAAATTCAATAACCTATTGGCACGCGACGTACCCCAAGGTTTGTCTCTTATATACACACACCAATATGTGCACTCACACTCACGTGGTGTACCCAGGGCCGTCACTGCTAGCCCAAGGAGGGTTACTCTGAACGCCACCGAGTGGCGCGCAGTTGAGTAGTGCGTGGCCGCAAGACACGTCTGATGTTGTCCCAATGTCATCCCCATTGTACTGTGGCAGGAGGATGGGGGGAAGGAGGTGTGCCAACTGTCATGGAGGTGTGGAAAGATGCAAGCTGGGAGGGATGTGTTTGTGGTTGTGAGTTGAACATGTGATCTGTCTTTTAGAAGGGGTTGATTTCCCGAGTTGTCACTTATTGGGCTCGCTGTGAGATCATGCCTTCTACTGTGAATCAGACATAGCTGGGCCCTGGTTTCTCAGCTTTGCGGATTATCGCAATGGTTATTTTAAACATGATATTATTATGTTGCATTGATTCAGTTGTTCCGTTGACGTCTGTATACGGATGAGCAATGTTGAAGGAATGAAGTCTATCTAACCTTCATGGATTGGAGAGATGCAATGAGTCACTGGTATATTAAAACTTCTCTGTTTATTGGGTGTGCTGTTATGCCGGAGTGGAACGAATGTACATCTTGTTTTGCTTTTTGACAGAATTCAGCCAGTGGCATTGGGGGAAATGAATAAATAAGCAACTCCGGCATATAGATGGTATACTAGCTGAAGATGTACATCCATAAGTACGAGGTGTCAATAACAGGGGAAAAAAAATTGTTTGGAATGTGAGTGAGTGGATCACAAACATCAGGCACTACATTTCTTCCAACATTCTTACCATCCTTATCCTATCCTCCAAGTCTTCAATCCTCTCTGCCTCAGCTAGGATGGAAAGCTGTTGCAATTGTTCAATAGGAGTGTGCAATGTGGTGAGATGTGCCAGTGCTTTCTGATGTGCATCTTCAACAGCAGCAAGCTTGATGTCAATCTGAGCAACATCCTTGGCTTGCAATGACCGTTCAAACAATGGTTGGGCTGCTTTCCAGAATTCAATGGCCTCTGTAAAATCTCCCCTCTGGTTTGCGAGATCACCAAGACGTTGCATGCACTGTGCTCGGCTCTTATGGACATCCATATAAGTGAATCCCTCCAGAGCTACAAGAAAGAGGTTGTGTGCTGTGTCTCCATCTTTGTCGGATATGCACACATCTCCGAGAAAGAGCAGTGCCTTGTGCATTGCTAATCTTTCCTTTGATTTTTGTGCAAAAGCCAGGTATACCACTGGCCGCATATATTTTGGATGAACCTCTTCTCCATTCCACTGACTGACATCAGCAAGCCTCTCGAGGCAGTAGGAGATAGCTTCATTTGTCCTCCCCCAACTTAGATGGAGACACTTATGGAACAGAGCACTTGCTGCCGACTGGTTTTTCTCTCTAAGTTGCAAGTCTGCTAAAATCATGTTACAGTAGACAATTTCAGAGGGATATTTAAGGTCTTCAAATATCAATCTTGCACTGTCCAGGTTTTGTCGCACTTCCTGTTCAATTGCTCCAATTATTACATCAATGATGGCAATATTGAGCAATGCATATGCATGTGACTCAAAATGGTGATTAACAGATGTATTTTTCATAATCTGTGTGTAGATGCTCCGGGCTTCAGGAAATTCAGATTTCCGGGAATGAACCCCAGCTTGACTAATCATGATTCTGTAATCAAGTGAACTTCCAGGCAGGCCACAAATGCCCAGAAACTCGCGGGCTCTCTGGAAGTGACCAATGCTATCTGGAAAGTTGCCAAAAAGTGCTGAGCAAATTCCAATGATCCATAATGCTCCTGCACCATGATATAAATCCCCAATGAGATAAGCCAGGTGTTGTACCTTATGAGCATACCCTTGAGCTGTGAGATAATCTCCAGCCCTTAACTTGATCTGGGCAATGCTGGCCAATACGATACACTCCTCTTTGGAGTTTCCAGATGATTTGGCCAAAGCAAGTGCTTTTTCAAAGAATTTCATAGCTTGTGAGTCATCGGAGTGGCAGCGGATAAAGTGAAGTGCCACTGTGAGGAGAAATTTAGCTGGTATTGTTTTGATCCAGTAAGGCAAAACAGTTCAGTCCAGATTGGCAAAATACTCACACTCAAGTGCAGGGTCATTGAAGAATTGAAAGTGAGACATGAGCTCAGCAATCAGCACTCCTGGATTTTCAATGGGATTCACAAGATGGGAAGATAATGTTTCTGTGAGGAAGTGTGCCTCCAATTGGTGATCACAAGGTTGGGGGAATATAGGTGGAATAGAATCCATCAGGATGGTATGACTGTGCCCAGTAAGCCGAAAGAAAGAATTCAGAGATAATGTCGCATGGATGGCATCTGCGAGATCAGCATTGCCCCGGTGTAATTGTTGCAGTAATATTTGGTGTAGATTTCCCATGTTCAAAGTTATTTGGGTGACAATGGCTGCCAGCTGTGCTCCCTTATACTTCTGGTATAGATCCAGGAGTGAATGGAAATATTTCCCAATATGTTGGACAAGAATCTGGGAAGCAGGAAAAAATTGCTGCATATGTTCTCTAATGGGAACCAGAGACCGAAGTCGTTTCTTGTCATCCTGATATGCTAATGATGTAGCAAGCAATGTGGCCTTGCACCAAAGGATATCTTGGATTGGAAGTCTGCTTTGGATGAGTTCATGGTCTGAAAGTCCATCTGGCAGAGTTGACAACAGACTCAATAATTCCTTGCTGCCAGATGTAATCCTGGGACTTGAAAGGGAAAGTCTGATAGATGTGTCTAAATTTGACTTTCTATCATGGCCTGTAGAAAGCAGAGAGGTTTTCTCGGTTTCCCAACGATCCAAGACATTTGAAAAGCCCTCATACTCTACTAGATGGGAAATAAGATCCACTGCTAGTGGCATGTTGTCTGTGAACTGGAGCAGTTGGTTCATTTCCTCGGGGTTGTGGGAATTGTCTGTGATATCAATGAAAGTTTGTTGAGCAGCATCATTTGTTAATGGCTGCAGAGGCTGGAGAAATGGATGGGTCCAACGAACTTTTGCTGGCCTTTCTGCACCCCGCATTGTGATCTGTTGAACATGAGGTGGCGAAATTGGACATAATAAGGACCCACTATCAGTGCAAGATGGGGGACCTCAGTAAGCAGGGAAAGAAAATTTTCAACACCAGGTCGAGATTGGATTGGTTCCCACGGGGTTTCCAAATTGTCCAAAACCAGGAGGCAGGGTGGTTTCTTGGAAAAGTAGTTGACCACGGGTCTGGTCAGGTCATGTTGTCCCTCCAACCCAAGGTGTAGGCTGATCAATGCAGCCAGCTCAATGCTGGTGGTTGTGGATTCCGCACTGACAAAAAATCTGTCTTCGAATTTGGTGCAAATGTCTGGATGGTGGAGGACTGCTCTGGCAAGACTTGTTTTGCCCATACCACCTCCTCCCAGAATGGCTACCCTGGCTGACTCCGAGCCCAGAATATTGATTATATCCTCCATTTCGGACTCCCGACCATGGAAGATCTTGGGTTTTGAAGGCAAAATTGAGAATGAATTTGAGCTTGTAAAAATGTATCAACATCCACTCAACACTGGGCCAGCAATACTACCTATTCTGTGAACCATGTTCTGCGTGATATATCTGTTGAAACAATTATTACGAGAACCAATTCACCCCAATGTACATACTGAGGATGACCTGTCGGAAATTGTTCCATCCAAAAGTGTTGAAATTAGTTCCAGCAGTTTCTTATGCATGGTCTCGGTGTGGTTCTTCATCTCACTGATGTTGTTGTTGAAGATGTTGACACTGGCCTCGATCTAGATGCATCTGTTCAATGAGTTGCAGGACATTACAATATAACCGGCACCTTGAAGACTTCCACAGCATGATCCAGTCCAGCCCGACAATTTTTGAGAAGTGTATTCATCTCACTCAGGCGGAAGAACTGCTTGATCTTGTTTCCATCTTGTTGTGCTTCAATGAAGGTGTATATTTTGTGAAGAGTTCTACATGGAAAAGCAGAAAAAGATTGTTAAATAAACGTGTTACTGCTGTGGAACAAGTTTTACTCTTTGAATTTTCCGATGTGGTCCACGATTGATGGAGGTAGAGACCCAGCAGTCTCGGATCTTATATACAGATTGACAATTGCATACAGAACTTGATGGATGTTCTCCATGAGCTCAACACATTCATCCTTGTTTCTCTTGACAGTCTGGGGCCAATAAGCTACTAACACAAGGCGAAGACTAATTCATTACCTGGGTGGCAGAAATCAAAGACAAGGTGGTTTTTGAAATGGGTTGAATAAACGGGGGCCCAAATGCATCATGTAGTTCATTCAGGAGGGGTAGGACGGAAGTCAAGCAGACTATAATGTTGTTCACGCGAATTTCGAGGACGTTGGGTTGGCCGGGCATCTTCGAAGGGTGGGATCGAATTTGAAACGCACGGGTTATGTCTTCTGCGACATTTACTAGTGCCGGTGGTAACAGTCAGATTGACCAGTTCGACCTAGTGCCAAACTTTCTGTACATGTAGAACAAATGGAATCAACATACTCATCTCGACTTCTGCCGCTATATCAAAGATCAAAGATATATATTAACGAAACACCAGGACATCTGTCACATGGATCAATTGAGAGATGTGCACACCTGCAGTTCTAATTTCAGCTTGCCTACTTGATCACCTCGGAATTCTTCCCGTTGGGACAGAAATTTGAATACCCAGTCACTGATGCCGAAATCAGCACGCATTAATAGTCCAAGGATCCGCATACGGTGGTTCTTAGATTTGTGGTTTGCTGCCGAAACTTGGCGTTGCAAAGAATCTACGCATATAGAGTAACAGAGGTGTTTACTCGGAAAAAACCACACACCATCGGGATGCAATGTACTGATCATAAAACCGAACCCATGCGAGACAGTGTGAACCCGGGTCGGTTACTCTTGTCCCATTGTGCGTGAGACCGCGAGATGTTTAATCAATTAGGGCTCATGTTCGGATCTTCATCATGGGATGGACGCACCGGGGACTGAAGTCAGGATGAGAATTCAACGATCCAGTCCCACGTAATGAGAGTCAAGAATAAACGTGGCAGGGAAAATGATTTCATGAAGTTTCTGTCACAGTCACCCATGATCCGGCGAGGATGCGGACTTCAAGACTTCGAGACGAAAAAGCCTCACGAAAAAGGTTCCTCTGCGCCAAGGTTGACAGGAGGAGCGTCTCGGTGGTAGTAAGACCGAGAGCGAGTTTGTGCCCGAGTTTGGCGATGTGATTGCAGTCGAAATTGGATTTCACGAGCTTGGTCATGGGTTGTAGATGATTCGACTACTTATTTGAACCCCGTCGAGCTCCTTCAGAAGAATTTGTGTCAAGAAATTTCGGAACGTTCTTGTTGGGATTGAGGAGGATGGCGAGAAGAATCACTGTAGATGTGTGGCGTTGATGTTTGGCCAACGCGCAGGGCTTGTGGAAGACTGAGAACGCAGGCAGGCGAGGTCAAAGACCCAACAAAAAAAAGCAGTGTACCATCCCACATCCTAGACTCGTCACCAGTCTGCCTACAATGAGCAACAATTGTGGTGAGCATGTTGCCACAGGCAGACTGGTACTTCTCAGATGCTGTCAATGGTCTGCACGTGGAGTTTGAAATTTTGGTGGATGCCGATCGCTGGCATCAGGTGGCTATGCTATGACATCAATCTTCACTCAAATTCGACCCTCTGGTACTGAGGTATTTCATTTAAATCAACAGTCACAGGTCACGGACCAACAAATTGGAAAAAATCCTGGGAGGTAGATCTGATGTTTGCGATAAGTACATCCTAATAGGGTGATCTACCTCCTAGAATCTTTTTTTCTAATTCATTTGGATTTTTTCATTTATTTAACACTCAAAAGTGTACAGCCACCAAGCTGCCCAAAGAACTGAGCCCAACATAGATAGAGCAACCGAGAAACACATACACATGACGAATCATGCGCAGAATAGTGCGTGAGCACTTACACGTGACCCTGTCAGTGAGATCAATGGTGGTGACAGGTGACAAACACCAACATACTGCACAGGTTTGATCTTTGATGGCACTTGACAGATGGCCCCTTGGGTGTCGGGTTTTATAAAAGTGTGTCATCTTTGTGATTATGGTAACATAATATGTCCTCAGTTCTGAAATGTGCTGTATTTTCTGATTTATGCGTCTGATTTCCGAGTGGTGTTGAATTTTCTGATATTTTGACAGATGTGTCGTAGTGTCCCATTTCCTATATCCTCTGAACGACAGGTTCAAAAAAGAGCGGGACTTGTGCTATGATTCAGATATGATTCATGGGTTTTCTTCTACTTTTGAAACGTTCAACAGCATGCAATAGAGTGTTTCAAAGTTAAGATTTCTGCCTCGACTTCTGCCTCAACTTCTGCCTCAACTTGACCTCAACTTCTGAGAAGTTGAGGCAGAAGTTGGGACTTGAGCTGTGAAACACCTAAGCACATTTTTGCCTCAAATCCTCCAACTTTGTGCCTCAACTTTTGCCCGACACACTTGAATGGCTGTCGGCAAGCCGGCAACATGTCCGGATTGGGAAAGCGCAATAATAGCGCAATAATAATGATAATTAATTATATAAGTACGGGAGGCGGGAGGGGGCACTAATATTCCAGAAGAAAGGTGGTCATACGGGAGGTGGGAGTAGATAAGACATAATATAATGATAATTAATTATATAAGTACAGGAGGCGGGAGGGCGCACTAATATTACATAAGAAAGGCGGTCACACGGGAGGCGAGAGTAGATAGGACGCAATAATAATGATAATTGCGAGCGAAGCGAGCAAATCTACCTTAAATGCACATGACGAGGGGAGGGCTAGGATATGCATGTAAACAAGAACAAATGGGCGCGCAGTGGCTGACAGTGCTTGGAGGAAAGAATGCCTCCAAAAACATTCAATTCTGGGTATACCACAATGAAAAGTAGACCAAACGATGCACCTTCATGGCGTCGTTCTGCTCATACCGAAATCTCATGGCGCGGGGGAGAAAAGAATTGTGCCCAAAAAAGGAAATGTGTAATCATGATTACGATCTGCTTCGCGAGCACTGCGCGCTTTCGGCGGATTCCTAGTTAATTACATGAGTACGGGAGGTGGGAGGGCGCACTAATATTACATAAGAGAGGCGGCGATACGGGAGGCAGGAGTAGAGAGGGTGCAATAATATTACATAAAACAGGCGGTCATACAGGAGGGAAAGCCGGGACTAGCTGAAGTTGAGGCAGGAAGTTGAGGCCAAAGTTGGGGTTGCAAGTCATGCCCTTGTGCACAACTTGCAAGAAAACTCCGACTTCCTGCCTCAACTTCTGCCTCAACTTCTCAGAAGTTGAGACCGAAGTTTTAACTTTGAAACACCCTATTGACGATCTCCCGCTAACCCGTGTAAGAGAATCCTTTGTTAGGGGAAGATAGACCATCTCCCGGTGGAAGAATGTCCATTCGGGAGATTGTTAATTTGGAAGATCGTCAATTTGGGAGATCGTCAATGTGGGAGATCGTCAATGCGGGAGATCGTCAATGCGGGAGATCGTCAATGCGGGAGATCTCTATCACTCAGTGTAGCCAGTGTCATGTTCCTCATACTTGCAACGCGCTGTCACTGCGTTCCGAGGGTTGTCGGCCCAAACGCGGCCGACCACTGCTGACCTGAGCAGACATCTGTTTTTGCTCCCCACGCAATTACGAACGCTAAAGACGTGAAAGAGACTCACATTCGGTTGACAGCGACAGTTGACAGTTGCGGCGATCATTGTTTGCACCTGTGGCCAAGGGCACCGCCACACCATCGCCTTGGGATCAATACTTTAACACCGGCTCCTTGACGACGACTCGTGGACGACGCCGCTGTCGACCTTCTCGTCCTGAATACGGTGGCTGCTTGACCTCAACTGGGCCTCGAGTCCTACTTGGCCTTGGAAATATACTATAGGATTTCATACAGAGAACGCAGCCAGAGCTGGAAGCCAGTGCAGCTCTTGACAACGCTCGTGTCGGACAACTTGGCGTCTCCATTGCCAGTACACGGTCGCGCTAAGGATGGACACAGGTACACCCACGGGTACCTTCAGGCCTACCCGCACCCGGACCCGCAAAAACCGTACCCGTGTACGGGTCGGGTCTAAAACCCGTACGGGTTACCCGCGGGCCTCCAAACCTGTCGGGCATACCCGCGGAATTTCCAGCATAAATGATATTTTATTGTCAAATAAAGTGCGGTAAAATGTATACTACTCCACAATCTCAACACTTTCCTTTCCTGAGCTATCTGCATCGTCGTGGGCCCGAATGCGCTTGCGCTTTTTGGGGCTGCATGCTGTTATCAGGTTGTTGATCCAAAGCAAGTCGCGGCGTCCCCAAGATCCCAAACAAAGCAGGTGGCGGAAGGAAGCGGCAGACATGCTGAAGCGCAGCAGACGGCGCCCGTGCGAGAAAACATGCTCGACGGCGACAGAAGTAGCTGCCGTATGTATTGATTAATTTAGAGTGTTAAGAAATGAAGCACGGGAAAAATACTCACATGGCACGCTAAGATAGTATAGTGCAAGCTGATGAAGGGCGGGATATTTGCGTCGATGGGCCCACCACCATTTCATGGGGTCATCAGTTTTTACATGCGGAGCAGCCAGATGGTCGGCGAGTTCATCCCGGGACTCCTCTTCAATGGCGCCGTGGTTTTGGAACATGCTGAAGTTCAGTACGGCAGGAGGACTTACGCCGGGAAAAGCATCCTGCGAAGGCTTGATGATGTTCAACTAAAAAAAGACCTGCGAGCAAAGAATACCCATACCGCATTAGATTCAGGCTCATTCTCTGCTGCGCGCTCTCGATAGAGGTTGATGCGACCGTCGCGCACATCTTACTGGTACTTTCCTGGAAGCTTCTTGTGGTCGATGTTCCTCTGCTTCTTTGTTCCCTTCGCTTTCAAACCCGGCTGAGAGCTTGGTAGGGAGTTAAGCAGTGCTTGGGATCTCGCTGCAAATCCGTGAGAGGAATTGGGTGAGCAATCAGATTGTCCAGCACGAGTTCTGGTTAGAATTTTCGACGACCCTGAGCTGGATCGTCATCGGGGATGGTGCAGTCCTGTGTAGCGCCGGCCATTCTTTATGTCTGGATGGCCCGCTTTCCCCGTTGATATCTGCTGTATCTCGGCACATGCAACGCGAGGATCGAGAGCTCGAGTCGGCAGATTTTCTGAATCAAAATCTGCTTCGAGGTCCTACCATCTCCGCCGCCGCTCTGCCAACACATTGGCTTCCATTCCACAGGTAGCCTGGAAGGAGAGATGAACTCGAACAATATCGCACCATCGGTAGGCTGGTTGACGCATGTATCCAACCTTACAGATCTTTTCAGCTCGAATCTACTTCAACGTCAACAAAGGGCACTCGTTATCACACTCACCATACGACCGTCAAAATCCTGACATCAAGAAGGGATTCCGGGGGCTCCTCGTTACAATCCATCGCTTAAAATTTGTTAAATCAAGGGCCCACAGCATGTGGCACGCTCCTTCGTGTGGGTATTCTCAATCCCTTTGTCTCACAGTTTTGAAAATACTCCGAGATTTGGACATATAAAGCCGTCCTTTGTTGCAGGGTTCGAGAGCCGGCCGGTAGACTCCCAAATAGGGTTGGTGATCCGTGTAGAGGTCGGGTGATTTGTTGGAATAAAATGTAGGAGAATGTCTCGAGCCGTCGAGTACGGAAAGGGTGAGAAAAGAGAGTGAAAATATCCAGAAATGGCGTGAGAAGAGAGCGGGAGCAGAACGTCGTGATTGGTCGACTTTTGCGGCTAAAGAGCCCACTGGTGGCTGTCAGAAGACTAGGGGCGAAGGGACACCGAATCTCATCTGTGCACAAGCCCTACACTGGCCACAGGTGATGGTGGAACGAAGGAGAAAGTGATGATGTGGCGCCATCGGCGCCGGTGGTATGTCCTGACAACTACTTGAAAAAAAGCTCTTTTTCAAATAGAAATGGGAGGAGGGAGAGGGGGCTTGGTAGCTGCTAGGCAGGAAAGGTCTCCTTAGTGTAGTTGTTTCTTGCGCTATCTTGTTGAAAATGCTTTTTTGAATCTGTGGCGTGTTCAAACCTCTCAACTCGCAGTTTTTTTTTTCCATCTCATCTTGAAGTGTTGAGTCGACACAAAATTTCCTAAATGAAATCTGGTGTGGGCGGTGCACTGTAGTCTTGACCTTGAAGCGTTGAAGAAAGCAATTGTCGAACACTTATTGCTGCGCACGTTGGGTTGTCGAATCAGGTAAAAGATTGAAATACGCAATGTATTGTCAGAATACTAACAGAACATTGGTTTTGGCAACATTAACAGGTAGTACCGACCTATTTATCTTGGGCTCGGTCCTGTGGGCACACTGGTGGCTGTACACTTTTGGGTGTGTAGAAAAAAAAAAAAAAAAAAAATCAAAAGTGTACAGCCACCAGTGTGCCCACAGGACTGAGCCCAAGATAAATAGGTGAGCACACTTTGCAAAGGGCTTGAGGAGGAGAAGTCTTTGCGCCGTGAATGGGCTGTGCGTCGAGGGGAAATTATAAAAGAGCTTGAGTCGCTGAGGAAAGGTGGATTGGCCGATGTTTGGATCAATGGTAGGCGACCAGTCGAATATCCCACCGGGGAGGATGAAAAATCAGTCGATTTGGTGGATGACATAATGAATGTTGGATTTCAATGTGAGTCTTCAAATCCACCGATTTATCTTGCAGACAGATCGTGTTTGATGATGTTCCAGCTAGTGCAGATCCCAGCTAAGAATACCAAGATCTAGAATACTTTGGGGATTAAGTCATGGGCTCAGCACAGGCTCAAGCGGCAGCAAGTGATGAACTTGTTCAAGGTACAGATGTCACCGAGGACTCTCCCACGGTGCGTGTATTTGTCTGCTGTATATATGCAAATATTTAACACTTTTCAAAGCAGCATTGGTCCACTCGGAGACTCCCAGGAGTTACCGCCCCTGCAAGTGCGTCCTTCATCCTCCCCCCCTTACACCGAGGCTCGGGAACTGTTGTGAATGGTGAGGATCGTGACTACAAATATAAAGCCGATGTTGCACCTCGGGATATCCATCTCCATGTGGATGAGAGTAACATCATTTCCGGGAAGCGAAAGCGAACTGTTTCTAGCCAAGCTGCACAGGGGGAAGTTGGAAGGCGAGCTAAGAGAGGTACACTTAATCAGTAAGTGTATCGATATCTGTCTGGGACGGCCACTAAAGCGTAAAAAGTTAAAGGCTTGGCCATCAATTGGAGAATTCGACTGCTCAACCATTCATCACTCCAATTTAATTTCAATGGAATGGAACATAGATTCAACTTCTAGTTTCCGTTGTTCATATTGTGGCTGGGCTGGCAGTTAGTAGAACCCTAATTAGGATATCTGTATCCATGTGACCGACCGTGTCGGACTTCATTCAATCCACCGCAGGTGCAAATCTCGTTACTCCCGATGTTCTTTCAGCTGTATCCCATTTTTTTTAGATTCCTTATTGGGCCCGGGCCTCTTAACGTCAAATTTCGCGTTGGGAGAGATGGGCAAGCACGATCAGACAGTGCGAGTGATGCGTGTGATGCGAGATATAGTCACAGCAAAAATTGTTGCCCATACTAAAAAAAGGAAATTTTATGATGGCTCATAAAAAACACACTGTGGACCAACAACTACCGGGTTCTAAGCTAGAATATTGGCCAGATGTTGTATCTGATCCTTAATAGATGCTATTTTGTTGCACCAAGTCCCAGAAATTGCTCCCCTGTTGGGATTTGGTGGTAGCCTGATGATCCATATAACTGTACCCCCAAGGCCAAATGCATGACAAACTAAGTGGCATTTTGACTCATATACAACATCTGAATACCCCTCTACCCAAACATTAGCTAGTATTTTGTCCACCACACATTTATTGTGGGCCATCACAAAATTTCCTTTTTTAGTATGGGCAACAATTTTTGCCGTGACTGTACTTCAGCCGATATTGTCACTTTGATGTGCACGAAGCGAGTCGCACTCACACTCTTTTTGTATGTACTCTCTTGTTGGCACCCACGAGATCCTGCACCAGCCAATTGAAGTCGATATCTATGCCGTTTAATAGATCAACTGTTGACTCGGATGGCGCGGGGGGTTGAACGAGTTTTGTATATCTCCTCGTGGGATTCAGGGCAATTTTCCTGGGAGAGTCAAATTAATTTTGTGCATCAGAAACATTCATAGACGCCGTCACTGCAACCAGGTACCTACTGTAGCGTTTCGACCAAAGGTTCAGATGACGGTGACACCCAGATTTTTTTGATGTGTTTAAAAATTAGTGATCTTCCGAGCTTGGCTTCAAGCCACGAAGCCACGAAGCCCAAGCCAAGCCAAATCCTTGGCTTGGGGTGGGCTTGGGCTTGGGCTTGGGGTGACCGAAGCCTAAGCCAACCGCTCAAGCCGCGGCTTGGAGGGGGCAAAATGACGGCACAGCTCCAGTGTTAAAATATGAATCAGTCACACCGCCGGTTCCTCAATTTAGTGGGCATTTAAGTTACCTACGCTTCCTAAAGTATCTTAAGGCATATAAATATGCCATAAACTCAAATTTATATATGGGATTTATGGCTTGACTAAATCTAATCACTAATCTAATCTATCAGAATACAAATCAATGTCCACTAAACTCCAAGTATTGTTACACCTTTTGCCGACAGGGAAATGCAATACAAAAAGTAGAGAATAAATCATGTTGAAATGAGTTGTGAAACAAAAGATATAAGGGCAGTCTGTATGCTTGTCTATACTTTGGATTTTGAATTGAGTTTAAAGGAAGATTAAATGAGATGTACAGATTCCCATTTAAAAGTCACTGCGTTTTAGAGAAATCTAGGCTAAGTTAGTCGAGGTCTGTCCAGGGCATATGTACATACCTACACTTAGAATCTGTATATATTTTCTATACTGACTCGAACTGAGGTGTGTGTAGGGGAGCTGCGAAGACCTTGACCGAGCCTCGGCCAAGGCAAATTCGGCTTACGTCCGTCTAGGTTTGTCAATGTTACTTTTGCAGGGCTTTAGCATCTACACGACTCCGTTTCGACTTATTCGCCACGACGCATTCGCCAACGCTACGCGGCTTGGACTCGACCACCACCTGGCTACCATGTCCAGCCGGCTGCAATCCGTGCGTCTCCGGGATCTGGCCTCCCAAAGGCCCAAATTCAATAACTGACTTCGCGCTCATCCTCTGGATGCTTTCAGTACGCATACCAACAAGAATTAGTCGTCTGCACCTGTACCCAATGTCCAAAAAATGGGCCACCAATTCCACGCCATACTGCGAAGCTTCACCGCGAGAGAGATAACGAAAACAAGCTGAAACAAAAAAGTGTGCCGGGAGGAAAGAAGAAGAAGATGGCGCCTGGTGGCTTTCTGGCAAAGCTGAGTAAAAAGCCGGATACACCTCCTGCATCCTCCATTCCCGCATCCTCCACCCACCTTCCAGAGCCTTCTTCATCAACGTCCAGTCTTGTGCTCAAGGGCCTGGCCCGCGATTATCGCATCGACAGCGATGGTGATATTGAAATGTCGTTGGATGTCGAAGTAGCCTCCCGGCCATCGCCCGCACTTACCGTGAGCCCTGAACGCGCTCCTTCACGGCTCGCTGAGGACCCACCGTGTCCGAGTGACGTCGAGATGGGGAATCTGTCCTCTTACGAGGATAATTTCTCAGAAGCCGGAGCCGTCGGCGATGTCGACAGCGATGATGCTGATCCTGTACCACACGTTCCTGGCGAATTTCCTGCCGAGTCTGTTGTTGAGATGCGCGGCGCAGCTCAGTCTATTTCTTCGTCTACCGCCGTCCCCAGCTCCGAATCTCTGGCACCTCCACGGAGTCTCGCGGAGGAGTCGCCTTTCTGGTTCTGGCAGCTCATTCTCATTACATGTGCCTGGCTGCATCTCAAGTTCCACCTTTCCCATGAGGGCGCCAATCTTCTTCTCAGAGTACTACGAAAAATATTTCTTTGTCTCAAACTCGTCGGCAGTCACGATCGAGTTCCCATTACCCTCACAACAACATTCAAACACCTCGGAATTAATGAGGACTTCGAAATACGAGCCATATGTCCTCAGTGTCGGCGATCATACCCTACAGACTCCTCCACAATCATGTGCACGCATTGCGCCGTTCCTTTGTTTGACGTCCCACCATCAGACGGCACCCATGCAATCCCGATCTCGAAAGATACCAAGAAAAAAACAGCAACGAAAAAAGCCGTCTCCCCTGCTTCAGTCCCCATACCTTTCTCTGTCAAAACAACTCGTCAATTTTCTGAACCGAGAAGGCAACGAAGAGGCTTGCGAATCATACCTTCACCGCAAATATGTTCCCGGGAAATCCAACGATATTCAAGATGGGGATATGTGCCGGAAGATTTTGAAGGGTCCCGATGGACGCCTATTCTTTGAAACGGGTCCAGATCGTCCTGATCCTGACGAGCTTCGGATCGGACTCTGCTTCGGAGAAGACGGGTCAGTAAATCCTCTGCTCCTTCGAATCTTTCAACTCAAACTTTCCAGGTTTTCTTTCAAGCGATCTGATAATTCCTCAACTCATACAACGGGCGCGGCATCATTCTGTGTCTCTGGTCTCCCGCACCATCTCCGGTGAGTACAATGCAATGTCGAAGCCTTCGTACACCGATTCATCACGAAGGTACCGTCCCCGTAATCTTCTTTTAACCAAATTATCCCCCGGCCCACACGATGAGACCGCCGATGAACTTCAGCGACCAATGGGCGAAATCGTCACGGAACTATTGATGCTATATGACGCGGGCATACTTGTTAAAACGCCCAAGTATCCTAACAGTAGGTTCTATTACTTATTCTGGTAATTCTATTCCCTAACGTTCATGGCAGGACGTCATGTTAGGGTTATTTTGGTTTGTGTTTGTTGTGATCATCCGGCCATGTGCAAGGTTGGGGGATTTAGCGGCCACAAGTCGAATAAATGGCCGTGCCCGCGGTGTAATATCACCCACAAGGAGATCCAGACTCCGAGGGGGATGAAAGTTGGAGGTACGTTGTTTTATTGTAGGTTTGCGACCCTTGATAATATTTCTCTTCAGGTTTTCCTGCGCGAGATGGTGCTCAGCACTGTAGAGAAGCCGCCGAATATGCTAAAATTGATGAAGATGACCACGCCGCCAGAGATGCGTTTGCTAGAATGTATGGCACTCGATTCTTCGAGTTTTCTCGATTGCCGTACTTTGATCCTGTTCGACAGATCATTGTCGATCCGATGCACTGTATTTTTCTTGGTACGTTAATTGATGATTTAATCTAACGCAAAAACAAGCTGATTTTTATCAGGAATCATCAAAACCCAATGGTTTGATGGATGGGTCAAGGAGCCGAACTGTGCTTTGCGGAAGCGCACCGAGCTGAAGGAGCGTGAATTAGATCAAATCCACAAGTATCTGAAAATAGTTCGTCGATCTTATCTCGGCCGTGAATCATTACCATCCTAAGATTTTATAGTTTGAAATGCCGCACTGGGTGGCGCGCCTGCCGTCGCAAGTTGGATATCCGAGTGGCGGAAGTCTAACCGCTGATGAATGGAAGGGCCTTGGCCTTGTCTTTTGTCCGCTCATTGTATGTTTATTCACATCTTTTAACCTAATTTTTCTTTGAACATGACGTTGGCTGCAGATACCTTTGATTTGGGAGGAGTGGTATCCAATCGCTGAAGCTGATTACGCCAAATCACTCGAAAACTGGGAGAAAAAAGAAAAGTCTCGCAAAAAGCGAATCACCACAGGAACCGACACCGCCGCAGATCAAGACGGCCCCGCTCGTGAACCGAAACCTATCCGCATGTGCAAGAATGACCCCGACTTACTTCTCAAACTAGCCGCTGCACTAAAAATCATTCTCGGGCGCTCAGTCGATCTTGCAAGTTTACCGCGAGCACAACAACTTCTTGAAGAGTATCTTCTTGGCTTTCTTGAAGCGAGAATTCATTAGTCAAATTTAATATAATCGCTAATTTAGTATTTTTCAGAACCATCCAACGCTGGTTAAACCCAATTTCCACTGGATAACTCACATCTTCGACATTCTGCGTGACTTTGGTCCTGTCTATGGATTTTGGACTTTTCTTTTCGAACGCCTCAATAAGCTCCTCAAAGACTACGATACAAATAATCACGGCGGTGGAGAGTTAGAAGTAACGTTCTTCCGTGAGTTCCACAGGGACGCAAACCTACGCGAAGTGGTGAGGCTGTTAGATCTGCTACGGATTGGTGTTAGCATTGATGCTTTGGAAATAGATTCGTAAAATAATCAGCAAAGGGAAGCGCGAGGAACTCACGCCCGAGGAACAGTGCATGGTCGAGTGCGCGCAAGAAATCCTTGCATCTGATGGCGACAAACGTGGAACGGTCGCTGCACTTGCGAAGGAAGTGGAGACCCTATCTGAAGATCGTATGTACAATCATCTGCATGCATCCTCAGGATCAAACTCATACTTTTGCAGTCGGCACGCGATTTTCGATGGGGCTCGGTACCACTAAAACACTGCCCAACAAGCTTCAAACGCAGCTGTTGCAATACTACCACGCTACGTACCCGAGCGTCTGCATCGTTGACCGCGCTGCAGATACCACCGGCCTCGTCGATCCGCAATTTTTGAATAGCTCTGCGAGCTTCCACCAGCACGTTGTTCTCGATGGACGTCGCATCAAACCTTCTACCTCGCTCGATGAGGCTCCCGACTCGCTCGTCCAGCTCGATCTCGATGGCACTCGCTATGTGGGTCAGGTTTATAATATTTTGACTCACAATCAGGCTGGTCTTGAGGACCGGCACCATCTGCTTGATGTGCGATGGTTCGAACGACATGGTGATTTTGATACATCAATCTGGGATCCATAGTAAGCACCCATACATATTGCTTCTTCCGACTACTGATGACCCAATTTATTTAGTCCTGAACTCGAGATTTTCGCTTGGACGCACCACAAATTCCTCCCAGCCGATGCAGGGCCGTCGCGTATCATTCCTGTAACCTCGATTCGTTCGCAGGCGTGCCGGCTATCCGTGAAGCACAAGTCTCGCACCCTTGATTCCGAATCCGGTGATGAGGACGAGGACGAGGACAATACGGATGTCGAAGGGGAGTCTACCGAGGCGAATCCACGGATAGTTTGGTTGACGGTGGGATTAAGTCGCGTAAGTCACCCTGTAACGTCACTCTCTCTCTTGCTTTCTCTCACACACCGACAGGATGTCGCCGTCGTTTGAGGCATAGGTAAGACCCATTCCGAGCCCTTATGTGTGCTAACATGAATTGTTATACAGATCAAATGTGGCAGACAAGACTTGTTTGGACGGTGCATACTTTCCCTTGAGGGTGTGAGCTGAAATGCCGCGGTACACGCTCACGCACGCATTCTCTCGTTCTGTCACATCGTTTACCTGTTTTATGTGGTTGGATGGGCGGGGCGGAGGTGTAGAGGAACGGAGGACGTTTAGAGAATGCATCAGAAGGTGCGGTGGCGTGTGGTCTCTTTCCCTTCCTTTCTACCTTCTTCTTCCCCTTCGTTCCATTGCGACTTTAAATATGTTGTGCTAACTCACACTTTCGCAGGAAATCCCGCGCGCAGACACGGCTGTGGACCATACGCCACGAGCCGCTGCACGAGCTGTCCAAGGGGGGGGGGCAGATTGACCTTCTTTTATCCAGCGGTTGGCGGTGCGTCTTGCTTCTTTCACTTCGTTGATGCGAGGCGGGCAACATGTGTCTCCGCTTGTCCTTCCCTTCCCATCGCTCCGGCAGTGTAACAAGGCTTGCGCTTCCTTCTTGCCTTCCTGCCCAGTCTTGAGCTAACCTGACTTGCCGCTCTCGCCCCCTCCGTTCTCAATGCTCTCGCCGTTTCCTTCGCTCGCTAACGCTCACTCCACAGCTCTGCATGTGGTACGGAATCCCTAGGATCCACTCGTCGACGACGCTGCCTGCAGACGTCGCGCACGCTTGCTGTGCATCGGCTGCAGCAGCAGCAAGGCAAGCTCTAGGCAAAGAACGGGGTCGAAGGTGGTGATAATATTGAAGAGCAGGGGGAAGGTACGCTACCGCTGTGTGTGCTAGGCTTGCGACTCACGAGGATTGCTTTAGATGCGGAGAAGATGGGATGGAAGCTGACCCAAGGAGGGACCGGCGATATGGACGGCGGGGAGAGCAAGGGGTTGGAGAAATGCGACCTGCTGGGGATGACGATCAACAGGTTGAGAAAGGAGCTGGTGCTTGCTTTTGCATGCGCTGTGGAGATGGGAGGTGAGTCAAGCCGAGTCTCTTATCGCTCCTCTCTTCATTCTTTTACTCCTCTCTATTCTTCCTTCTAATTCCGAATACTAAGTAATCAATTTACCTCCAGCACCCCCGCCCTACAAACGCTTGCCCTCGCCGCACACCCCGCGCATGCCTTTGCGCAGCTCGTCTCCGTGCATGACCTCTTGGAGGACCTCATCGTACCCGTTGCGCCCATCGTCCTCATCACGCAGGGTGCGGTGTGGTGGGGAAGATGCTTCTGCCACCAGGGAAAGGCACCGAGAGTACGTCGGGGCTCTCATCCGCATCCACGGCACTCGCCTCGACATTTGAATCCTCACTCCCTCCAATACCCGAATCATCCGCATCCGCATCCTCCGCAGCGACTCTGCCTTGGAATGCCACCGCCGAGAGCTACGCCTTCGACATCGGGTACGCCTCCTGCATCCCCTACACCGAATGCACCACCGGCGCCGGCTCCGTGATCAGCACCACTGCCCACATCGGGCAGGCACTCGTCCTCTGCGATCCCCCTCCTCCTACTTTGTTCCTTCAGCAGCACAATATCGCGAATGGCGACGCGAGCAAGGGCGCGGCGTTCGCGATGTCTGCGAGCCCCGAATTCCAGGCGCCGAGCGACGCGATGATACACAGCAGCGTAGGGTCGCCGTATTGGCTGAGCGGGCGGACAGAGCGGTGGTACACGCCGAGCTTGCGGTTGTGGTCTCAGAGCCATTCGGAGATGTTTGGTGGGGAGTGTGAGGAGCGCGGGAGGGAGGAGGAGGAGGAACGTGAAGAATAACACACGGAGGAGGAGGGTAGGGAGGTCTTGAAGCCGCTGTAGGGTGAAAGGGAGGACGTGGATGTGGATCCGTGGACGGTGACTGGGCCACAGCGGAAGAGCAGCGGCACGGCAACTCTTCGTTGTCTATCAGGGATTCTACGGCTAGTGCGGCTTAATGGCGCGACTCCCTCCTCTCTCTCACCGTCTCCAATTCGCACCGAAATTCGATGCGCCGCATTCTGCGTTGCCGGAGCCGTGAGGATCGTCGTGGGGATGGGGTGGCTGAACGGCATGTGGGAAGGAAGGAGGAATGGATCAAGTGGACGATGGCCGGAGGTAACGTGCACGGGAGACGACTGGATGAAGGATCGAGGCGAGCGTCGCATGCGCAGCAATGCTCAACCAGCCCGGGACTGGCGACCGTCAATGGAGCCGCAGAGGCCGGAGCTATCATTCCCGAGCGCAGGGTGTAGGAGAGAAGTGGGGAGCTGACGGGTATGGAAGCGGCCGCCGCAGGCATACATGGGGCGGACGGGGATTTTTAGGAGGATATGGGCGCAATCTGGTTCTGGTCCGAAGCCTGAGGTATAACTTCCCTCTATCCGTCAGTACCTCAAAGCGGCTCTGACATTACTTTTGACCAGCGGCAATCTGCTGGGGTGACTATCGCGGTGCAGGGAAGATTTGCGAGCAGAGAGTTTGGCGCAGAATGCAGATAGGTCAAGATAGGCAGATACCGACATCGCACGGACGACTGCGCCGGCATATCATTGCCGTCGTACATATCATCCTTGGGAGCTCGGAATGGACGCGGGATCGCGACTATCTGTATCTCCCAAGGTGACGTCCGTTCTATCATGATCTTGGCGCCGTGCTAGTGATTTTTTCCAAGTCTTAGCAGTTATAATCTCAAGATCTTTGATTACGCAAAAGAAACCAGACATCCATTACAGCTACAGCAAGTACTATTGATCAGCAAGAAACGAGAGCAGCAACCATGACAGCGAGTAAAATACAAGTTTAGTCCGATAAGTCCTCGCCCTCGTCATCCGCGTCGTTCCCAAGATCCACGACATTCCACCCCTCTGGATCCTCTGCATACAAATCTAGCAACCCGGCGTTTTCCTCGTTGTCGTGTATGTTCTCCAAATACCAGCACTTCGCGACCATGAATGGGTACAACGTCTGATGCGGAATTTTTGGATTCGTTTTGCCGAGGTCGACCCTGTGAGTAAGGGCACGCGAGCGTTTCTTCTTTTCGAGTTTCTTCTCTTTTGCAAACCCGTCCAGACGTTTCTTGAGTTTGATAAGCTATAGGTGGTCAGTGATTGCATCTATGGCAGGCCTGAAGCTCACGCTTTTGGATTGGAAGTCCGGCCGCACTACTTCCCATATCGCAACATCGTCTTCATCAGAGTCGATTTTTACTTTCGATTTGAGCATCTTGCGATGGGTAAGCTTCTTCGCTTCGTCCTCCGTATCCAGTTCGGAATGCTCTTCCGTCATCAAATCGGTCTCAAGGACACAAGCCGGGTTATATCCGTATTCCTCCTCGTACTTCTGAACAACACTGAGACGCTTGGACTTGATCTGGAACTGACGGTGAGTACGCTGACAAAATGTATGATTTTGCCTGACCTCTCGTTGGCGCATTACTCGCCGGTTCTTTGATTCTTGTTCAGCTTTCTTGGCAGCGAGGGTGGCGTCGTTCTGTGCTTTCCAGCTTCTTGTCCAAGAGCGCAGGTTAGTCTTTCCGAACGCGATACAATCGGCGAGAGTGAACTTGACATCTGGATGTGGTAGCGAGAATGTTGGGAGTTTGGGGTCCTTTAAAGACGGTTAGTGCTGTTAATGTACTAATATTGGATAATTATGTAGCGCTCACACTTTGTTCTTTCCAGATTAAATTAGCTGCACGCTCCAAAATCTGTAAATTATTGGGGTGATTCACTGGCTTGTCAAAGCTAAAAGTGAGCAGGGGCCGAGACTCGGTGGCGGTCGAGGAAGAAGCTTCGGCCTCGTCGGAACCGGAATCGGAATCGTCGTCTTGTTTTTTCATTCCAGTAAGAGACATTAGTTCTGATTTAACTTTTCGCTGAAAGTTTCAGGTTAATTCAGGCGCGCCAGCCAAGAATCACCAACGCAGACAAAGATAAATAGGGTGGATGATCGTAAGTCACTCACCATGAGCTGCTTCCGCGTCTCGGCTTGCTTATCATTCAAGCCTTGTTTATCCTTCAGGAGATACTCGGGCGCTTTTCCATTTTTACGTCGTTTCTTGTCCTTCGATCTGGATTTCGATGAATTGGCGCTTTGGGCGCTTTCTGCCTTCAGGGATTCAATCTCGGCTTCCAGGCGCTTGAAACGTTCTTCAGTAGAGTTGTTCAGGAGCGTGGGGTCAATCGGAGGCTGAGCAGAAGGCGCGGGATGCAGCAGAAGAGGAAGCGGGGGGTTCGGGGGTGGCGTAGGGAGTTGCTGTGACGGCTGCTGTGGTCGGAATTGTTGCTGGTACTGAAGGAACAGATGCCACTGTTCAGGTGGGATCGATTGAATAGGAATGGGATCGTTCGGCCCAGCTGATGGAGGATACGCGCCGTTGTACATAGTGATCAGGAAGAACGCGACGCGTTATTTGCCCTTGCAAATATTGACATCTATTACGCCTCGGATCATGTCGGGCGAGGTCACCTACTAAATCTAGACAGACGCTCTGCCTAGACGGCTTTGACTCACATCATTCTAGGTCTGAAAAGCGAGAATCGATTTACCTCAACAGACATCAGCCAAAGCAATCTAAACTGAGGTCTGTCTAGGTATGTTAGATGACCTAACCGGACCTAACCAGACTACGTCTAGATTTATCTAAAACCCAGTGAGTGTATTAAACAGATATTAAACTTCAGGCTTCGGACACCTTTAAACACATCTGTGGATGGTCTGCAGATGGTCTGCAGATCATCGTCATCCTGCCATTTTTGCATTTTTTCAGTATATCTTTTGTTTCACAACTCATTTCAACATGATTTATTCTCTACTTTTTTGTATTGCATTTCCCTGTCGGCAAAAGGTGTAACAATACTTGGAGTTTAGTGGACATTGATTTGTATTCTGATAGATTAGATTAGTGATTAGATTTAGTCAAGCCATAAATCCCATATATAAATTTGAGTTTATGGCATATTTATATGTATTAAGATACTTTAGGAAGCGTAGGTAACTTAAATGCCCACTAAATTGAGGAACCGGCGGCGTGAGTGGTGGGTAAGTGTCAAAAATATTTTGATTCAGCTACCCGATAATATCCAATCTCTCAGATAAATGCCGCTCGTTATCCCGTGTGGTGTCGCTTGCGTGCGACTATCTCGCTGTGATGTCATCATCGGTATCCGGTGAGTGCGCATAAGGATAGGATGATTTGTTAGAAGAGGACCCTAATAATTATGACCCAGACTACGATATGGGCATCTAATTACTTTTTTTTTGGGTGTTTTTGGCAGCAGTATAGCGACAATGAAAGCGTAGCAGATGCACTAGGAAAATTACTGGCAAGCCGCGGCTTAAGCCAAAGCCAAGCCAAGTCAAGCCTTACTTGACGGCTTGGGCTTGGGCTTGAGGAAAGTGAAGCCCAAGCCCGCCCAAGCCAAGCCCAAGCCGGGGCTTCCAAGCCAAGCCAAGCCGTAAGATCACTATTTCAGAGATAACACACACTTACTGAACTTCAGTTATTTCAGTTGAAACAGGCCATAGTAGAGATTTGTTATATCATTCAGAACCATAGATGGGAGCTATGAAGTTGAGGCCAGTGGTTTGGGATGTTATTAGAGGGTTTGGGCATGGGCGAGGATGCACAGGGCTAGAAAAGTACTGTTGAGATGTCAGTTGGCGCCGGGAGAGTGTCGGGGGGCAAAAGTAAACTGATCGAAACATCCAATGGCTTATGCAAGCAGTTTGCAGATTTTACAGAGTTTACCAAGTTGACGGTAATATATACTCAGAAGGAGAGCCCCCGAGATGCCGTGAATCGGTTGTCTTTCTTCTTGATCCTTGACTGATCCGTGTGATGCGCGGTCTTCCGCGTCCGGGCGGGGCCATCAGTTTGAAGATCTTGGAAGATCTCGACCAAGAAAACTCGACCGCAACGACCGAGATCAAGGGCAAATGCCGGCATCTTGCGAGATCTTTGAAGATCTTCAAAGATCTTTAAAGATCTCGGCAGAATGTCGATTTTGCATGGAATCTCTACATTTCTTGAGACTTCTTCCAAGATCTTGGGGAAAAGGCTGCCGTAACTGCACAAATCCAGGTTCTGTCCAATAAGGACCCTCAAATTCGACGGCGTTGAAGATCCCTGCCCGCGAGAGGCCGTCTTGGTTGACGTAGTCGCGGGTGTTGCGAAGCGCGGGGTGCATGAAGCCAAATTTGGAAGGGTCGTCGTGGACGACGAGGTGGTGGACCTTCGTTAGTTAGGTGAAGGGTTCGGAAAACAAGAAAGGGACGATGAAGGCGCACCTTCGTCATGATGACCACTTTCTCGCGTGGGGTATCGTACTGGAAGGTGGCCAGTTGATTCTGAAAAGGTCGGCGAAGGAAGAGTAACGAACGCACCTTCTTCAAAAACGTCCCAATGACCCTCTCCGACTCGCCATTGGAATAGATGTTGGCGGTGTCAAATGTCGTGAGACCGCGGTCCCATGCGGTCTTCAGAACCTCCATCGCCGGCTCCTCGTCCAATATCCAGTTCTTTGGACCGATCCTAGTTTCAGAAATAGCAAGAAGATGTATCAGGATCCTTACCGCTTGAGCTGAGGATCCCAGACTCATGCATCCCACCTAAACGACATCGATATCAATGCCCTTCGATTTCGCCGAGCCACAGACGCACGATCGGGACAGATACACGTATGCCAGCGGCACCGAGCCGGGTGTATGTCACTGAATCGGAAGACATCTCGAGATCGGGATGAATCTGGTCTTAGTGGAGGAGGATGAGCAGGCGTGTGAGAGTGCAGAACCGAATGTGCTTCTGCCGTTGTTTGAAGGGAAGCCGACGATCAATGTGACTCTCCGCAACGCACCCGGCCCCGAGGTTCTCAAGGTTGCGGCCTGGCGGCCCATGGCAGTAATACACGCGGCACTGGAAACGGCAGTGATCGGCACTGTTCGGCATCGGCGACCAATGGCCACCAATAAACTTCCAATGGGATCCGTTGAATTCCAGTGGATTCCAGTGGCTGAACTCCACCGGAAGCCAGTGGAATCCGGTGGCCATTCCGCTGGGATAGCGAAGATGTCATTTTCATCAATTACCGCTCAACTGACGATGTTTCCTTCGGGTAAAAATCAATACTCGTCACCAATTTGAAACAATATTTCTACAGCTTTTGCATTTTCAATTGCCTCGACACCAATTACAGTAAATTGTACCCTTTGCTGTCCGAGTCTTTAAGAATTTAGGGCTCATTTCCCGGAGGTCTCAAGTCATTCCTAGGCGACCATGATCTCGACTTTTTGCCAAATACAATGCTACATTTATGTACCCGAGCACTCCTCTAAACCCTGCCAAATATTTCACATCTTCTTTAGCAGAAAGGATCACATTCAACCCGGGGGAAATGTGGTTCCAAATTTTCAACCCATCTATATTTGCCGAAAAGGATGCTCCAAGTTATACAGCACCTGCTGGGCTGAGAATTAATAGAATGTCTTATAGTACATTGACCTCCACTGGAATCTCATGGGTTACGATGGACGCTTATGAAGACCGGCGCAACCCAATGGAGGGTTGGCGCAAACCGGTATCTCATCTTGGGCATCAGTGTCTCTTGATGTCCACCAGTGTCCACCAGAGTTCACCGGCGGCCATTGGTGGCCGCCAGCGAACTTTCCAGTTCCGGGTATATTACTCATCATGCGATTGTTTAGAGCTTTCGGTGCCAATTTGAAATACCACTGACCTTTGGCTCGTCTTCACTAGGCCCTGGACTTTCCCAGGAAAAAGACGATCGAATCGACCCAGAGAAATAATGGTAAGGATCGGGTTGCCTCTTCAAGGGACCGACGTGAAGACGGTGGTGGGAGCTGGAAGCAAAGGAACGAAAGGCTCGGAACAACGGCACCATCGATCCGGCGACGCACGTTGAACTGTCAATGCCGGCCCGATTTGTTCGACAGGAGATGCTTGACTTTCTTCCTTCCGTCATGCTGCGAACGAAGAGCACCCGGGCCGTGCTGTGTTTCCTGACTGAAGGCGCAGCCTACACAGACAGCTGTTTTTGTGCTGTATCTTTGATTCCATTTTCTAAGCCGGGAGCCTCAAATTTCTTGCTTTCGCCCCCTTCAAATTCGAAACGCGTCAGCCTGAGTGTGGATGATTCTCCTCTGGAAATGCGTATGAATTGGTGTTGCTGGATTGTGAACAAATTTTATCTATGTCCGGAGCAAGGATTGTGCAAGCATGTCGTTGTCGGCCCAGCCCATCTAGGTCTTGACGCGCGCTGACTGTATAAAGTCATGGCAAGTTACGGTTTATTTAGAATCGCACTCCCACACCCGCGTCTCGCCCTCCAAGTCGCGCCGCGCAACTCCGAGTAGGACTGAGACCTTTGCTGGAGAGGCGATTCAGATGCGTTCCAGAATCCAGAGAGATGTCATATCGTCGATGAAACAGAACTGAACTCAAGTGGGAGGGCAGTGAAATGTCGGTCCACGCGATCTGGCCACAAAGGAAAAAGATGATATCGCACCCTAGCATGCAGATGCGGGGAATCGAACCCCAGAGCAGCTTAATTCTACTGCTCCACTAACCAGTACTACAGGCTAACGGTATACCATGCGCCATCCTCTTTTCACCCACATCGTTTCCTAGCAATAGGGTGTGCCTAACCCTCCACAGTTCAGGTGTGTTTTACTTTGATACTTGAAGGGATGGTGCGCACTTGACGTTTATAAACTGAAAATAAGATAAACTTGGAGCCCTCCACGTCAGAGGGCGAAAGGAAGTTGAACTCGGTCTGAAACAAAGAAAAAAGAAAAGCCTACGTTCGGCCTCGATATGCAGACGCCGGTAATCGAACGCCGGATACCGGGCTGACCGTATACTTCTTGTGTGTATAGGGCCAGGACACCGTGCACCATCCGCTTTTTACCCTGGTTGTTCGTTTTGGTTTTGTATGTTCCGCCTCCATTCTGGGCATCGGATAGTGGATCGGATCCCTCTTCTCTTTCCGGTTGGCAAACTTTGTTGGAACAATTTGATTGCTTCTGTAGACTATCTGAAAAGTGAAAAGAATGGAACTTTCTCGTTATCGGACCCTGCCAGCCT